>OU342635.1:42938839-44371425 GCA_910589415.1 Malachius bipustulatus | reverse complement strand
GAATTTGAATCGTTGTAGGTTGTATTCCTCGGGAAACACACCTCTTGGAAGCTCAATCTTAAATAAAGTGGTGCGAGGTGTAACGAGCTGCACCTGATAGGGATGAACTATTGCGGTCTGACATGTACCTACTTCTGCCCGACCTCGTTCTAGGTGGAATCAAACGAGCCACGTGTATTTTGAACACTTTCCATAGAAATATCTGTAAAAAAGCTCAGATCCGCTACATTACTTCGATGCTCTAAATTTTTAGTCAAAGTCGGGTCCCTGATCAATAGGATGGCCTTTTTCTGGATGGACTCAAGTAATTTCCGCGTATGCTTAGAAGCAGCTGAGCTCCAAACATGTAAAAGGCACTCCAAGGATGGTCGTATTTGAGCCTTGTATAAGAGAAGCTGATAAGGTGTATAAAATTTCTTTGTGCGGAAAAGTGTTCCAAGTTTTTGAGAAGCACTCTTCGCCAGACCTGCATCATGGTCATGTCCAGACAAGATGACTACATGGGTTTTCTCAGCACTGAATTGAAATTGATTTCTGTCGCCACAAGCTAGAATCTCTTTTAGGCCATTGTTGAGTATTGAGACTTCTTGCTCTCTGCGAGAATGTGCGTCTATGGCAGATGTTCTCGCATCTAGGGTATCTAAGATATAAAGAGTACTATCATCGGCAAAACTGTATATAGGGTTTTCTGTTGTTTGAAGCAGATCGTTGATATACAGGGTGAGTCATTTCAATCTTTGGATGCGACGATCTCTGTACGTAAGCCAGATACAAAAAAATTGTGCAGAGAAAAGTTGTTCAAGACAATGGGGGTCATATATCTGACTGTACTCCTTGTGGACCAATGTCATGGTCATTTGAAGGTGAAGGTTGTTTTTTAAATGACACTCTGTATATATATATTTGCTTTTCCATATTTTCCGAGAAAATTCAATAAGAATTGTATTTACAGTTGCAGTCTAAAATGAGTAGGTTATGAGTTATAAACAACTTAAAATCGCAGTTTCTCATTTTAAAAGCAGTGTACATCAAAAACGGCTTTAACTATCGAAAAACGGTTTACATGTCCCTATCCTAATTTTTCAAATATTATCCTACTTTGCAGTTTAAATTTTAATGCAGAGTGAAGAAAATTACCAGATTTTTAATCACCCTGTATAAAAATTTCCTCCAGATAATTGATAATGAAATATTACCAATAAAGAGTAGACAAACAATCGAATTTTCGGTCGGTAGATACAAGTAATCTTTCCCCATGAAGTAGAACTCGATATTCAGAATAAGAAGTTCGAAATCTTCAAACGTTTCAAGCTTCAGGCGAGTATAGAAAACGCAGTGTGATCTTACGTACGACGCACTGTTTATGAAGGGTATCCCGTAAGTGGCGTATAAACTCTTCAGCACGTTGTTCGGGGATCATCAGAGATGTACATAGAAATAGTAAAAAATTATTTCTTGTAAATTGACGTAGATGTGAAGAGGTATACTGACAGTTCAAAAGAATATGTTTCCTTAAATTAGATTCCTTCTGCAGTTTCGACCCCTGTAAAATACTACGTTCTCTTGTATAAAAAATTTAACTATAAAGGTGAATTGCCTAATTCACAAAAAAAACTTTATCAAGAGTGCAGGGTTTTACCGAAGAAGTTAAAATCAAAGTGCTAGATTACTCGTTCATGCAGACCAATTAGTTTTCACTACATGAACCAGAGGAGAACCCATAATTCAATTATTTACCTATTCGATAAAGCTACGGAAGCAAACCACTTTCTGGCTATACTATACTGTAGTCAAGTTTTAATAAGCATCATTTAGGTCCCTGTTTCAGTCCCTAACCTGCACTTTATTTTTAAGCTATTACCGGAAGCTAATAATATGCTCTGCGTTATTGAATTAAGATATGGCCATGCTGTAAGAATATTAAAAGATAACTGAGACCGCAGCAGTCCTGCACTAGCCAAAAAAACTGACGGTAACAAAAAGCTTGCGTTTATGAATAAACGGTTATTTGATTTATAACCGTTCGATATAGAAAAAAGATATGAGAGAAAAATTGTATGATTTGAAGAGACCTACTTACAACACAAAATTATTTTCAGCTATACAGGCTGGCCCAATATCGCTGTACGCCATACTACTTTGTTATCTTAAATAGGACACACATGTATGTTATTACATTTTAAGATTGTCTGAGAAAATTCAGTAAGAATGGTTTTCACAGTTGGAATTTAAATTGAATAAGTTATGAGTTATAAAAAAATTTAAAGCGCCGTTTTCCAAAAGCAGCTTACATTGAAAATGCCTCAAGATATCGGAAAACGGTTTACATGTTCCTTTACATGTTCCTTACAATAATACATCTTTATTTTTAACGTGGTATCCTATTGTGTGGATGAAATTGTTTTACAGGGTGATGAAAAATTTGATAAAATTAATGAAAAATCTGAAAATGTTCATCACCCTTCATTAAATACTAGGATACGATGTAAAAAGTGAAGATAGGGACATGTAAGCCGTTTTCCGATATGTGGAGCCGTTTTAGATGTGCACTGATTATTTCAAAGTGGCAATTGCTATTTTCATTGTTTATAACTCACAACCTACTCGATTTAAACTAAAAACTGTAAATAAACACCATTTATACTAGATTTCCTCAGACAGTCTGATAATACAATAATATACAGGGTGTCGTATTTAAAATAACAAAGTTGTACAGCGCCCAATGATATTGAGTCATCCTATACAGGGTGAGTTTTTTTCAATGTTTAGTAAAGAGATCTCGTAAAATACTCCAGTTAAACGAAATGTTAAATGGGGAAAGTATTGCAGTTTTATAAGCTTAGTTTGAAGCAACTTCTATTTATTTTTTTAAATCTTCATGGGATCCTAGATATTTGACAAAAACAAAATTTCGCAAATTTCTTTATACTGAGATAGCACTCTTAGTATTGGGACTAGAGAACAATTGTTAAGAAAAATGTTTTCGAGGATTTTAAAATCAATATGCCTCCGTGCTGATTAGCTTCCCAATTGTCATACTATAACAAGCGAAGAGGCAGCGCACAGAATATCGTTTTGACGAACAAGTTTTTATTTTAAACACCTAAAGAAACTGTGCAATTTAATTACCTCTGATTACCTGACCTGAGAACTACTGCGCAATTAATTACCTGGACTGGAAACTGGAACTTTAATTGAATCGGTGAGTGGAAGAAAGGTCCAAGTGCGGAAATAGACATTTTCCAGGAAACGAAAAAATCTAATTATTTCAAAAAGGAAAGAGAATTGCGTAATGGTATGCACAGGTAACTTGTTTATTATGCAACTGTAAATTCTTTTATAGAAAAATAAAATTTATTACCACATCGAAAAAATGATTTTTTACAAAAATATTTGATGATTTTAGACCCTTCTTCCACTCAGTAAATTTTTTTAATGTTTTTTCTTGTTTATTTGTTTGTTTATTGTTTTATTTTGATTTACTTTTATTCTAAAAAATATAAAGAATAATAAAAGAGTATATAAAACGCTTGATCTAAAAAAAATATATTCAAAAGTTTCAGCAGTGGTAATAGTTCATGAAACAATATGGTAATAGAAGGCTAAATCTAAACCACTAACGTACCACTAACATGGACCGTCCTTTCGCTCAGTCTGTTTCGCAAAGGGGTGATTGTAGGCAAACGGTATTGAATTTTGAACCGGTTTTGGGCTCAATCAATGGATGGAGGTCATTTTAACGAAATAGCAATTTCACTTTGAAATGTCAATTTTGGTCACTTGGACCCTTCTTCCACTCACCGATTCAAATGTAATTTATGGATCTGTATGATTTGTCACTTCTCGATGGTCAGGTCAGGTCAGGTCAGGTCAGGTCAGGTCAGTGTACTGTGCACCTAGGCACGACATTTTGGTGGATATAGCAACTTAGTAGTTTAATAATTTTAGTATATTAGATTTTCTCAGAAAATCTTGGTTGTTGTGTCTCGTAGACATTGGTTTTATTGATTGGTTTATGACACGTTGTGATTGTTAAACGACGAGAGATTTTCCCTTGCCTTTCTTTATTTATTAGATCTTGTTTGCAGAACTTACTCTAACTTAAACTCTAGGTGAACTCTTAGTTTTGGTATAGTGTTTTAGGTCATCGAGATCGGAATTTGTCGTCGAAATCGGTATCCCTCGTTGGAGGCCGTAGCCCGTTTAAGAGCTCTTTAGATCAAGCCGGAGTAAGCTCCCCCAAACAACATCATTTAAGATTTCATGTGATCATTTGAATAACTATTTCATCAGTGAACAAAATTCCATCAATGAATAATATTTCATTTGTACGCTCCTAAATATTAGCTTTATTTGGTGGTAACTATTTAATAAATGTTGGTTACCTCTTGTTATTAAGATTGCATTGCTGTTGTCATTATTGTTTTTATATTGATGGACATTGCCATTATTAATATTAACGCAGGTAGTGTTTATTGTTTGCAGACAGTAGTGCTGTCCAAATGGGGACTTCTGTCCTTTTATTTCTAAGTACATATTAAGTACAGTAATAAATTCAATTACCAACGCAGATTCGAGTTATTGCTCAAAAGCAGACTAGAAATGTGTCAATATGTAAACAGCATTGAAGCTTGTCCATAAGCACGTTAATATGCAATATTGTGCTAATTTGCTACAGAAAATATTATTTGATAATTATGTCAAGCCACTCCAGAAAGTACAGAGCAATTAGACAAGATAAAATCATATAATATATACAACAAGGAAAAGATCTGTAAATGACAAAGAAAAAGAAAATACATGGGATCAGCTTCAAAATAAGAGAAAGAGGGAGCAGGGTCTTGAATATCAAGGTAAGAAGAAGAGTAATCAGTCCCAGTGGGACTATAAGGTGGACAAACCAGCTAGATTTATATCAGCGCCTTGTAATTGTAAACTGGGACAGAAAACAGTAAAACTTCAATGCCGCACACTGAGTGAAGAGATAAGACAACACCTTCATAATAAGTTTTGGTCAAAAATGTCTTGGGAACAAAGAAGATGTACATAAAGGGTCTGGTTAAGGTAGATGGTGTTCAAAGGAGACGAGGAACACAAGAGAGGTCACGAAGGGATTATTCAATGAAATACTTTCAAAAACATGGCGTTCAGCTAGTAAGAGTGTGCAAAAAAATGTTTGTAGGAACGTTAGGTCTTAAAGAGCGAGTTATTGTGAATTGGGTCAAGGAAGACCTTGAAGAAGCAGAGGAAGAAGAAAAAGTGAACAAAAAACGTGAATCGAGGCAGAAGAGATTTAAAGAAAGAAAGTCTGGCGTAGAGAAATTTTTAGAAAGTCTTCCAAAGGTTGAGAGCCACTACTGCCGTTCGTCTTCTACTAGACTCTATTTGGAACCAATTTGGAGATCGAAGAGTCATTTATTTCAATTTTACAAAAATGAATATTGTAAAGAAAAGTCCTAAAAAAAAGTAAAAAGTAAAAAAAAAGTAAAGTAAAAAAAAGTTCCAGTATCGGATGCAACATTTTATAGTACAATGCAGAAAATGAAATTGTCAGTTTTTAGACCGAAGAAAGATGAGTGTGATGTATGTGTTGGTCATCGAACTAAAAATGTTAATGATGAAGTTTACAATGAACATATAATTTTAAAAGACGAAGCTCGTTCCGAAAAAGAAAATGACAAGAAGTCTGAAGAAACAATTACGTTTACAGTAGATCTTCAGTTGGTTCTTTTATCCCCAAAGACTAACGTTATCTTCAATGTATTATAAAACTAAACTAATAGTTCATAATTTCACAGTTTACAATTTGCAAACTAAAGAAGGTTACTGCTTTCTATGGAATGAGGCCGAAGGGCAAACAACTGCTCAAGAATTTGCATCCATTTTAATATACTTTTTGGAAGACAAAGTTGTGCCTAAAGCAAAGGAAAGTGGGAAAAAAATTATAATTTATAGTGACGGATGTACAGGTCAAAATAGGAATAGCATCCTAGCTAATGCATCATTCCATTTTGCATCTGTGAATAATGTGACTATAATTCAAAAATATCTTACCAAAGGCCACACTCAAATGGAAGTCGATTCGATGCATTCTTCGATTGAGAGGGTTTTAAAAAGTTACACCCTGAAACCATGCCATGCGTGATGAGGTGAGGTAAACGACTCATGATATTTCCTATAAATATTCTACTTCTAAAGAATTTTAGCCGACTTCGTATCTCTTAGCGTTTCCAATATCCCAATATTATCCCTTCCTTATCTTCGACACGCGGTGACACTGTGTAGGCTCTTTGCAAACAAATTATCAATATTTCGCACAGCATGCAAAGTATGCAAAATACATGGACGGTGACGTTTCGTCCTTGTTATGGATTGGGCCGTTTGGTCGTTCGGACAGTTTGGTCCTTGTCATCAGCATCACGTCAGACCCACTCTACACATACCGTACGAAAGTTGGAAGTTATATTTATTCACATCATTCATCCCATATTTACGGTTCATTTTATAATATTTGTATTTATTAATTTTATTTTTATTATCTTATACCTATGACTGATTTGTATGCTGTGTATATATTGCAACCTACTAAATGTAGACAGTTAAAAATTCTAATTTCTATAACTAGAAATAACTTTATTCTAATTATAATAACTGTAGGTAGTAGGTATACTTATAGGGATCAGTGTGTCGCTATTAAAACCTCTGCATTATATTGTAAAGCTCACATATCCTTAGGGCCTCTAAAAACATGAAGGACGCATGTTTCCCTGGTTGCCTACTGATTAATTGAAATTACAAGTCGCTACAAACATAAAAGTCAGACTAAATGTAACTTCCAACTTTCGTTCGATATGTATAGCGTTGGTCAGACAGGCGTGATATGCTGAGTCCATAACAAGGACGAAACGGTATCGTCCATGTCTTCAGTCTTCACGTCGCACGAAAGGATTCTAATTTGTTCTACAAAGAATTCATTATAATAGTAGCAAATATAAAAGTACCTACCTTTTATGAAACACTACTTACAGGCGACAGATGATGCGCTAGAAACAGATGTGAGAGGAAACGGCTCAAAATGGGAACACCATTTGCAGATATCAAGAAAAACTTACTACAAAAAAATATACATATATTACAGGGTGTCGCATTTTAGTTGCACCCTGCATAACTTTTGCAAGTGATGCATGTCATGCAAAGTTTCGGACAAAAGTCATACAACTTGAATTAGAAAATCCGACGCCCGCGAAAAGTTGACAATTACTTTGAACCGTTCATGTAAGGTCAAAGTTTTTCCGGGCGTTGGATTTTTCCCTTCAAGCTCTACAAATTTAGTGCGAAACTTTTTTTCATTCAGTGTCACCTGATGCGAAAGTTATTCAGGGTGGTCAATTAACATGGGACCCCTGTATAAAGATTATTATTTGGAGATTTAAAGTAGTTTCCTGATTTTTAAGTACGTTTGGCATTATTATTACATTCTGAAAATGACATTATCAATAAACACTCATAACCTAGAATACTAACACTTGTCGGTATGCTGTCAAATACAGGGTTATGCAAATTTCATGGTGCCAGTATTGGGATATCCTAAACCATAAGAGATGCAGGGTTGCTTAAATTAGAGAAAAGTTGCGCTATTTTGTGGCCATCTCGAATCTGTCAAAACATGCAAGATATCTGTGACCGTTCCTGAAATATCCTGAAAAAACTGATAAATCGACTAATCTTATTTTTGCCATATCTTTCTTACAATTGGAAATTAATAAATAATTTTTCGCAGGCTTACATAAGCCGTTCTGAGCTATTCATCTGAGGTTTCAAAAATTTTCAAAGCCGACTAGATCCTAGAGTTTTCATAGTCAACTTTCGTTTTTCTTATTGGCCGCCATATTGTTTTTTTTATGTCGTTTGATAAGAAAAAAATAATGGAAACCAAAAATGAACTTCAGAAAAAAAATTGGAAATTTTTCTTCTTCTTTTTCCAAAGAAAAACAGAAAATGTTTCGCTTAAATAGATCAATATGGAGTCATACTGCTTGCCTTATAGTTTTTTTAATTCTCTATGATATTCGGTCTAAAAAGTTATATTTTTCAAGAAAAAAAAAAAACTAAAATTTTTGAAATTTATTTTTTGAAGTTTATTAGTTTTTAGTTTCCATTATTTTTTTCTTACCGAAAGAAATAAAAAAATAATATGGCGGCCATAAGAAAAACGAAAGTTGACTATGAAAACTCTAAGATCTAGTAGGCGGTTTTGAAAATTTTTGAAACGTCAGATGAATAGCTCATAACGGCCTACGAAAAATTATTTATTAATTTCCAATTATTGTAAGAAAGATATGGCAAAAATAAAATTAGTCGATTTTTCAGTTTTTTCAGGATATTTCAGGAACGGTCACAGATATCTTGCATGTTTTGACGGATTCGAAGTGGCCACAAAATAGCGCAACTTTTCTCTAATTTAAGCAACCCTGTATCTCTTATGGTTTAGGATATCCCAATACTGGCACCATGAAATTATTATTTGTACTACTAGTATTTCTGGATGAATGTTAAGTAAAAGTGTTCGTATGAACATAAATTTATTTTCTGCGGTACCTACTTACCACAAGAGAGTGAGAATAGATTTAAATTAATTTGACAGACTTTCGGAAAAATATTGTTCCTAGGTATTTAATGAAAACAAAATACCTCAAATTATTCTCGCGGCAATAATGTAAGTAGATTATTCCCACCATTTTTGTTAAATCGTTTCATAAAGTTGGCATTTCGATTTGATTGCCATTCCAGTTTCGAAATGACATTCTTTTACAAAATAAAGCAACACAAATTCAAATTAAAAGCAAGTTTTCATGAAGCCTTGTTAATTTGACAATAGAAAATGTCAATTTATAGGATTCTCAAAATTCTAGAATTATTTGATTGTCAGCAACTCACCAAAATGACTAAAATGGACACTTTCTATTGATTTTTAGAAACGCAAAAAAATTCGACTTTATCTCCAAATAGTTTCATTAAATAGAGAGATTGTAAAATGTTTAACGGACTGGTTAGAAGGTAGGTACCTACCTAGCTTGTAGAATTTGATAAATAGTAATAATTATTATAGGATGACTCCAGGAAATTATTTTTCTGACCCGAATCTTCACGATAGAATTAAGCTTTGAGAATGTGTGAGGATTGTGGTGTATAAAACAGACCTCAACCTTTCTAGCCAGAGATTTATTCATAGTACTGGAAAAAATAATTTAATTTTCAACATTTTAGGAAAGCTACCGCCAGTTCAGACACTCATACAGAATGTTGGCCCTGCCCTCAGGAATGCTTTTATTATTCCTAGAATCTTGTTAAAATGTGAAATATAATGTTCGTTGGTGTTGTTTTCTGATTAAAATTTATACCCATACGTGTTCCTGAAGAATATGTCATGGATTTTTGAATTAAAGGGAATATTCAATTTAAAATTATCGAACAGTGTTTTTATCTTACGAAATTATTCTCGAGTTACTCTTGAATTATGGATGTACAAATTAATAAAATTGAAAACTACAGATGTATGTTAGAAGGGAATGTATGAGATAGGTATAGTAAACCTAAGATGTAACAAAATAAATGATTAATATAATGAAAGTAAAACAACAGCTTTGCATTTTATTTGGTTATATAACGCATTTTCTGGTAGGTACTTATGATACAACTAGCCCAGAACAAGGTACAAAGCGTTTTTTTTTTTTAGATTAAAATGAAAGTAAAAATTCCGAACTGAAGTTTCAAATTCAATAATAACTTTAAAAATGAATTTTCATCAAAATCACATCAATTATATTTTCTTAATTAACGTAGCTCTACCTGATACTTTTTCTAAATTTCTCAAATCATTCAAAAACGCTTATGCAGGGTGGGTCGTTTTTATACTATACCCATCATTGGAATCTTGTAAACGAAGGCAGCTACAAAACAGGTCAGTTCATAAATACAGAAGACTTGCGCTATTTTATACTTATTTAATCTGAAACAAAATTTAGGATAACTTCAATACCTAGCTGCTGAAATATTTAGGTGCGTCGTCCACCGAGAAAACCTAGAAAAGGCAATGGCCCGAATTCACAAACAAATAATCGATCGATAACAGCCTTCGTAGGTATTTATTACGGGCCCGTAAATGCATAAATACATTTAATCGATTTGTAATAGCTATTACGATCGTAGTTATTATGAATCGATTATAAGCTATTATGGGTCGATTACAGCAAAAATGGAATTCACAAACAGCAAAAGTAGCCATGTGTTGCGTGATTATATGAAAATTTAATCGATGCAAATTTTAATTACTCACATTGAACCAATTATATCGTATTACGATAGCTATTACGAAGAAACTGTCAAATAAAAGTATACATTTTTTTGACAATTTTCACTTAAAAAGGCAACTATTTAGAAAAATACTTCCCAAACATTAAAACACGACATGTTTCAAAATTTATGGAGTGTATTTACAAAATCTAAATACAAAAATTGAAGAAAATTCAAAACTAAATATTATTTACCAGAATCTAGCCAGCAAATATTATTACGGATCCTTTCACGAATGAAATATCAATATATTATTTGATACTTTTTTCTCAACGTTCACTTGAAAAGGTTAAGATTGTTTGTGGAAAACTTGAACAAAATTATTAAAAAAAAAAACATTTGAAAATTTCTGGACTGTATATTAATAAATGTAAATACAAAAAATCAATAGAATAGAATAGTAGAAACACAGGTAGGAACGATGCAGCGACTATGAAGTTTGGATCATGAAGGCTTTGGCAGTAAACAGCTGAAGATGGTTTTTGAAATCACCATCAAAATATTGAAAGTATAAAGGATCATTTGTTTGAAATTTAGAGGGCATAAATAATTAAAATTCTTCGAAAAATGTAACAGTTTTTGAATATCAGAACTCCTGAAATTTTTGACAGTTGCTGTGATTAATCGAAGTACATCTTTGAACTCCCAACAAAAAATTTAATCCATTGGCGGGGATCTAGGTATGTCGTTACCTTTTTTAAATAATTTATACGCCACTGACTTTAATGAAAATGTGACATTTTTTATAGATACCTTGTGTTGTTTAGAGGGGATAAAAGTCACCTTACTTTCTTACCGTATGATGCACTGTTTAACCCGGGAGTGGTCGCTAGGTGAGCATTTAGCTCACCATTGTCTTTAAACTGTAATTATTCTGTTACTTGAACTCGTACAATCTTGTCGATTTTTCTAGCTTAGTTTATAGCCTTAAGAAGAAACATAGAAAGGATTTTGTAATGAAAATCGGATAAATTTATTTTTTATTGATGCTTCATTCACCGCAGTTGCCGCTGCGCGAGCTAAACGCTCATTAGCGACCACCCGCGTCACTCAATTGCTTTTATGTTTAGGTCTGCTAGCCATATGCAAGGGTTGCTGTAATTTCTTTATCTGAATTTCTTTGTTGTTTTTATGGTATTATGGTATTCGCTTAGTTAAGAATCGAATCAGTTTGCGTTATTTAATGTAAAAAAATCCTATAGTTATATACCAAAAAAATTTATATTGGCAAGTTAACATTATTCCCCCTGATTTTAAAATACCTACAACAAATATTGCTAATACAGGTGTTCGGTTATTGTAAAGCCAAAATAAAATTTCATATTATACAAATAAACTACATCATCAACATAAAAAAGAATAACTTTGTCGTGATCGGGCTTCATTCAGGAAATATTTCCAAAAATGTAAAACTAAATCATCTAGTATAAATATTTTATTTTTTTCAGTACTTAGACAGCCAAATTAAAATTTCATCAAAAATGTAATTAAATTTAAATTTTTATTTGTTTTATTAAAAAATAATACCAGGTAGGCTTTATTTAGGAAATACTCAGCCAAAAAAAAGACAACGCCTGATCTGGAAATTATTTTTTATGCTTCTAATGCGGTTTTGTAAATTTAATTTTAGATGTCCGATCACCAAACACCCTGTATTGTGATTCAAAGTGCTTTTTATTGCACATTTGCTTGTTGATTTTACACGGGAGCGAAACGCTCGCTAGCGACCACTGGTGTTACAATTCACCTAGCGACCAATGCCGGGTTAATTATCATTTCTGGAAATACCTTCCGATTATCATTGATTTTTATTATATTTTACCTAGTACGGTTTTGTACATTGTTGGAAACATTGTACATAGTATGTTGTACATCTTGGAAAAATTGCGTCATTCGGAAAAAAGTAAAATGACTTTTCTCCTCTAAACAACGCGAGGTATCTATCAAAAATATAACATTTACAATAAAGTCAGTGGAGTATAAATTATTTAAAGAAAGGTAACGACATGCTCAGATCTCCGCCAGTGGATGACATTTTTTTGTTGGGAGTATCAAATCATATGTACTTCAATAATTAGCATAGCACCTGTCGAAAATGTCGAGTTATTCTGATCAGCCAGTTATTCAAAGTAGTTATTCAAAAAGTAATTATTTTTTCGAAGAACTTTAACACCTTTGTATCTCAAAATCTAAAGATCCGACTACCCATGTCTACATACAATTTTTCGTATTTTTTGCATTACCTATACGCCTTTTAAGTTTTAAAAAAATTATCGTTTATACAGGGTGTCCCGTATCGTTATGTTCAAATCTTGTGAGCATATAGTAGGCTTATTTCTAAGCCTAAAAAACCCAAAAGTGGCAGGTCTATCTTTATTCGTTACGAAGTAAGAGGCCTAAGAAAATAATGTCTAGTAAATACCAGATTTAACTTTGAAAACCACATTAAAGCTTATTCTATTGACCAAATCTTTAGTTTATCATGTGTTAAAAATGTCCTATTCCTTACTGAATACAAACTTGTGCTCGGAGGCCTATTATTGCCGAAGTAACAGTTCTAATTTCTCGTCTTTTTCGCGACCGATCTCTTGACCAGCATGCTGCGAATACGATCCGCTAATAATTGCTTTTTGGAATTTAGTTACAAACGCCAATTCCGAAATATGCTGGTGCCCGATATATTTGAATCCAAATGCCATTTTGAATGAGCAGGAGAACCTCTTCTAATGTTTATTTCGGTGACATTTACTCATATCTTTACCATAACAATAAATTATTAGCCTAAACCACAACACATGTGGTTGTGTGGTTTTAAAAGTTGAATCTTTGTTATTTACTAGTCATAATTTTCTTAGGCTTGTAACTTCGTAACGAATAAAGATAGACCTGCCACTTTTGGGTTTTTTGGGCTCAAAATTAAGCCTACTATATGCTAAAAAAATTTGAACATAACGATACGGGACACCCTGTTTACTTTCAAGATTTCGAGTAGTGATTTTATACACCTTTTTGAGTTGTTACCTGCCAAAGCTACGATGATCCAAACTTCATACTCGCTGCATCGTTCCTGCCTGTGTTGGGGAAAATTTTCAGCTTTATAAAATAACGAAGGTCGGGCAGTCGCGAGCTTTTTCGTGTTCAACGGTGCTTTCGCATGACTTTTACTGACTTTTAGCTTGAAGTTTCTTGACAATAATAGGCTGGAAACTTTCGAAACTTGTGTGGTGCAAACATCTCGAAGATGAATCTGCAAGACCTGGTTGATTTTCATTACGAGGAATACAATTTTGTTCAATTTTGATTGTGTTTAGATCCTGCGAGAGTAGTACATCTGTTGAAAATAAGAAAATTAACTATTTATTATGTCTTCAATGTTATTCATAAATGTCTTGAATGAATACTTTCATATATTTGGGCTCTTTAGATCATATTTTTTGTATAAATGAATAAAATTGATAAGAAAGCTATCCTAAATATTCTTTCAGATCTTTGATAAGTATAAAGTAGTTTAACTTTTCTCTAATCTAACCGACCTATATCCATCTCCGTTCAGAAGTTTCTCCGTCCTCACATATCCTTTAAATAAGTGGATTCCTGTATACAGAATGATCATATTATCTCGGGAACTATTGAGTCGTTATCATTGAACAGTGCTTTGAAATTTGAAAATTATTATTTTCAATTGTTTATATATCATAAACTACTAAATTTAAACTCTACACCGTTTTTAAGACAACTAAAAAATATAATAATGAAAATAGAGCCCCTTCCGGTTAAATAAAGACATTAGTGTAAAATTTTGGTATTGCGGAAGCGCGGTCGTGTCTGGAAAATATATTATTCGAATTTCTCGTGATCCCTTTTGTCATAAAAAATTCAATTTTATAAACAGGGTGTTGATTTTCAAAACGGGCCATAGGGAATGGAGTATTTTTTTGATATGTTAGAGGAGTTATGCTTCGGCCTTGATAATATATTCCTATTTGGAGATTTTAATGCTCCAAATTATGTGTTAATACAGGATGATATCAAATCTTCGAGAATCGCTCAATTTGCAGCTTTCAAAGAGTTGCAACAGTATAATGACGTATTTAATTGCAATGGTCGCCTCTTAGACCTTGTATTTAGTAACCCTGAGTGTCGTGTGAATCACGACGTTGCTCCATTGACCAAGGAGGACCTATATCACCCTGCACTCTTCATCATGGCCACGCACAGTGGAGGTAAGAGGAAAAACTTTTCATCAAGGTGGTCATGACTTTTTATCTGAACTTTCTCTGAATGACTTTAGCTGTCAAAATTTATCAATATTTTGGTCATAGTTTTTAATTAGCAGGTCACAGTCATCATTAAGGTTCATTATAAAGTGCTTTGTCTCTTGTTTTATTTTTTAAAATTCCCAATAAATCAGAATTATTAAATAAATTGTTTGGACTTTAATTATAATAATAACTATCACCTGCCTGTTAAAAACTATGACTAAATATTGATAAATTTTGACAGCAAAAGTCATCCAGAGAAAGTTAAAATAAAAAGTCATGACCACCTTGATGAACTTTTTCTTGGTTATTCCTCAACCAATTTTGAATCTGAAAAATCATCTGAATAGAGAATCGAATACTGGTTTTGAATATACAAAAATATATACAGGGTGCTATTCATTTTTTAAGGGTGGGGGCTGTAACTTGGGGGATGTTGGAGGGGATTATCTCAACCTGTATATGAGATATGGCCTGGTCAATTAAGTCTGGGACACCCGGTATAGAGACATAGAGCAAGCCTGTCAACAGTTCTATGGTCGAATTTATGCTGTCTTTGACAGACATGTACCACTGAGACGATCTAAAAGTTCAAGCTTTTCAAAAAAAAAAGCCCCTCGAAAACGGGGGGAAGGTTTTTTTTGCAGGGAAATGGATTGAAGCGTGGTTTATCTCTCTATAGGGGGTGGTTTTTGGCCGTTTTGAGGGGCTGCGCAACCCCAAAGAGAAATTCTGACAACGTCATCGTGTTCAGCATCATCTAAAACGGAGGGGGGAAGTAATCTTGTTCCGGCTCAAAATATTTACAATTTTCGGGTTTTTTTCCGACTCACACACGCTACTAACTGCAGAATGAGATAGATAAGGTTCAACAATGGTGTATTCGCAACAGGCTGGCCCTAAACATCGATAAGTGCAAGATAATGTCTTATACCCGTAAAACGATGCCTATAGTTACCGACTATAAGATTCACGACTCTGATTTACAGAGATGTGATTCAGTCAAGGATCTTGGTGTATTATTTGACAACAAGCTGTCATTCATACAACACACTGATAATGTATTGAAAATGGCACTCAGGTCTCTGGGATTTATAATGAGAACGTGTAGAGATTTTACCGATACAGACATTCACAGACTGCTGTTCAATGCATTTGTTCGGTCGAGGCTGGAGTACTGCTCTCTAGTGTGGTCTCCGTACTATGACTGCCACAAGCGAGCTTGTGAGGCTGTACAACGTAGATTCCTGAAGTACCTTGCTTTCAGGAATGATGGGATATACCCTGAGCGAGGTTTCGACCATCAGGTTCTTCTACAAAAGTCCAGTTATCTGTCGCTGGAGCATCGTCGTATTGTAGCGTCATTCAAATTCTTAATTAACCTACTACAGGGTAGGTATTGACTGTCCGCTATTGTGTAGGAGATATTATACTGTGTGCGAACATTGTGACTTATCCAAGAATTTTTCAGTCCAGTTATTGACCTGTGTAGCTGAGAAAATCCTGGAATAGTGTTTTTCTTAATTTAAATTATAATGTGTTAATTGGTTGTATACATTAGTAGGTATATTCTTTTTTCTTGCATGTATTTATTGTATTAATTTTGTTCTGTAAGTGGAGTTACTACTCTGTTGGACAATAAATTGAAATTGAAATTGAAATAAATTGAAATTGAAATTGAAATTGAAATAATTGAAATAGCATTGTAAAATGTTGCTTAGTTTAATAACGTTACATTCTAATAATATGGACAAAAATAATTGTCAAAACGTAGAAACGTCATTATTGTTTAGGCAAGTCATGCTATTTTGTGATAAAACATTAACAATTACTTGAATTTTTACTGAAGAATTTCAGAAAACAACGTGAAATTTAATTAATTTCAGATGTCAAGCGTCATGCCCAATAATTTTAGCTTCAATTTGATACCAAAACCATTTCTGTCAGTTTAAACGGCGAGCAGGAATCCTCAAAAAGCACTTTCGCAATGCTAATCCCCTATGACCCGCTTTGAAAATCAACACCTTGTATAAGGCTCTAAAGGACCAACAGTTTCCGAGATGTGTCGCTCCATACACTTAAATGATCCCCCTGTATTCATGAGGTGAAGAATGTCATGGCAGCGGCGCCACCAGACTTAAATAATAATGAAAAAACCGTTTCATATACTTACACTATAAAAAGATACTGTTTAAATACTGATAATTCGTCTACTACAGATGAAATTTGAAACTTTTGTAATCTGGACACCGGCACCGGACGTTGGGTATTCATCAAATAATCATCATACTAACGTACAATAATTCTCTCAAAAGAGCAGATAGACATGTCAATATGACCCGGCATTTGCCCATCACTTGATAGAATTGACAGGGGCTGTACTGTCAGCGTTCGGTCGTTTATTCCCTGAGTTTTGGGTCCGGGATTATCTCAAGACAGAAACTGTGGTGAGAGCCAGGACAGGCTGGGAGACAGGTGACGCGGTAAGCACCAGAAACCGACCCTTTTCAGCCGCTAGAGATTAATTATCAATGTCCCTACCAACTTATTGTGCAGATTAACCGTTGTGCATTATTCGACGCACAATTACATTCCACACAAAACGCGGAGCTCAAAATTCATCAACTTGGTCAAAAAGAGCTTAAATGTCTTGTCCTGAGAATTTGAATCGAAAACTAGTTTTTACCTTAAACCTTAAACATTTCCAACTTATACAGTATGTTTAGCCTGTTCTATACATATTTCCAGAAAAGTTTTTTTTATTATACTAGTAGAGGATTAAACGTCTATTACAATAATAATTATAATTTTGTTTTGCTGAAAGTATTTCAACCTGAAAACTCCAACCAACTTGTGTAAGACCATAATATACAGAGTGAAAAAGGGAGAAAACTCGAGGTAATTAATGACCTTATTTACTAAAAATATCTCACTCAAAGAAGTTACCGCTTTAATTAATCGATGAATTGATCGTAGGGTCGTCTTCCACCGAGAAAACCTATACAAGGCAATCAGTTGCTCACGAGGAGTGATGGGAGATATTTATAGAACTGTGATTTAGTTACCGATACCTACCGATCGCCTGTGATTTGACTGAGAAAGTATGTTAAATGTTAAATGTTAAATGTTCTTTATTTTCCAGTAGACAACTTTACAATGAATTGCATAGGAATAGTCAAATATAAAACACATATACAACAAATATAAAAAGTACCGCCAATATTGTGAGAAACGAAATAGTAAAGACCCTGTATAATTAAGTTTAACAATGGCAGGTTTTTCTGACAGGGTGTATTATGAAGTAGATGACATGTACTATTATTGAGATTCAAAAACGACTTCTAAGTAAGACGGTGTTAAGGGGTTTTAAGGATAACATCAGTTTGTATATTTACGATACTCAGGATAAAAAACTCCGTTATTCAAAAACGACTAAAATGACGACGAGCTGAGAATAAAACTCGCCCAACAAGCGAAAATGTTCAACAACTGTTCACACAGCTTGTACATGAAATAATTACATAAAATTTTTAAATCACTCAACATTTTTTTTATAAAACAGTAAGCAACTAGGTTCTTATAGAAATATACTTTAGTCATTAAAATTTACTTTCTTAGTATTATGTTCATGACATGGTAATAAACTAGCTCTTTCAGCGATAAAAGTTACCAAAAACAAAACAGGTTTTTCACTATTTCTTCAAAGATTGTATAGAATCCAACAATTTTCGATTTACAAAGAATTCAGCCTCTCCGTTCGTTTGTTTCTCGATACTACTCATAATATGGGCACGGCATTTGAAACAGGGGATGGATGCCTTTGAATCAGCCGTGCTATGCAAATAAAGCCTGGAAGGCCACCTTAGGGGTCTCAATTCCAAGATTCGAATTTCTACCTGGGAAGGCATTACTAAATTCCAAGACATCCTTTGATCAAATTCCTTGCTCATCAATTGTTATTAATGCAAGTTCACCCACCACAGGATGTTGAAACAGATACAATAGTTTTATCTTGAATCATGGAAAGATAATATGGGAAAGATTATCATGGAATTCTGTTTGCATGAGTAATGAAAGCTGTAAAGGAAAATTTCATCTCTTAATTTATTTCAAAGATATATCAGTTCTTTATCAAATAAATTTAGGCATATACCGCAATCTTATTATATTCTACTTTTTTATGATACAATTAGCGCCACAGGCAATGCAGTATTAATCTTGAAATGAGAAGATATAAAATATTTGGGAGTTGCAATTTTGATAGAAGACGCAATGCGACAACAAAACAATACAGACACAACAGCAAATCTCTAGCACGGTGAAGTTTCAAAATTCACTTAATACTTGAGTTGTAAATAAGATCACTGTTCGATTGAGCACTATTTTTATTCAACAAAGTACAGATTAATAGTAATGAATGTCATTACTTAGCTAAAATTAAAATAATAATAGCTTTTTTGTTATCTAGCAGGAGTAGATAAATAATTTATCTAAATATCAACAGCAGCCCTTGCTTGCTTCGTTGTATATACTAAATAGACAGCAACGAATTGGATTAATCAAGATCATCATAATCAAGCATTGTTTGTCTTCGCCCAACATAATTAAGTTAGGTGGTGGACCCAACACACACTGGTTGTTGTTTCCTGGCCGAACTTGGAAGTTTTGACGAGGAATTGGCGCGCTTTATAATCAAGAACACCCTGTACGTGAGTGCCGGCCTAATCTAATTCTCTATGTTATCCGCACAATAAAGTAATTACCGTATTTTTTGTTGGTGAGTTTCCCTTCCAGAATTCGAATTAGTTCCAGGCGAACACCTCTCCTCGCTGTCAGTAGTTACTGGGGCAGCCGAAGTTATAGACAGAGTTGCCAAATGATAATGCTTTAAGCTTGGATATACCATCACATTGGAAAATGAGACAATATAAATCGCGTGTTGGTTTTATGCATTATATGGCAATAATTATTGTTCTTTCTCTCTACGATGAATTATATCGATCTCAACAAATATAATAGCTGTCTCGCTTATTTCTGTACATTCTTGTTAGTCGATTAACAAGCTTTCTATATTTTGTTTTATTTTTACACAGTGCGATAATTTTTCCCTTGCAGTACTTTAGATACGTTTGTTGTTGTCCTAATGATAATGACGAATGATGGATAAGATAAAATAGTATGTTAAAATATAAGCAAAGGTTTAACATGCGCAAGTTGTACCGTAGTGTTCGCAAAAGAGCAAGTGCTTTAAAGACTAATCAAGTATTGATAATAATAATAGTTACATAAAAATTTCATTGATAATTTAACTCATGTATTAAAAATGACATAAGGAATAGTGTTTTTGTCACTTTGACATCGGATAAAGTTAGCCCTAACTTTGCATCTGGATAAAATGTAAGCTAGCTTTTTAGACGCAAAATCAAGTAAATAGTTACCAAGGTGATATTAATTGACAAATTAATAAACGTCATTTATTAAATAAATTTTGTTATTCGTTAAATTATCTCCCTAAATTACACACGAGCTTATATTTTTTATCCGGATAAAGATGCACTTTTAAACTCAAATTTGTTTTTTCTTTGGTAATTCAACTCGTCAAATTGTCAGATAAAACGACTCGTCCTTCGGACTCGTCGTTTTATCAGACAATTTGACTCGTTAAATTGCCAATAAAAAACAAATTTTCGTTAAAACTGCATCTTTATCCGGATAAAAAATAAGCTCTCGTGTAATTACCCCCGATTAAATACATGAATTATTAGTTAAAAATAATGATTGAATAGAAAATATTTGAAGAAAAACAAAAACTGTATTGTCCCTAAAAAACAGTTGTTTTTGCGCTATCAAATATCTACATTCTCTAATATATCATTTACTGAAGGACACTCCATACTAAAATCTGCCCTTGATAGGTAAAAAATTTAATAATAAACAAAAACAACCTTCTCCTATCCACAATGTCCAGGGATGAAATGACAGGGTTAGACTTCTTATTTAGTAATATAGTAATAGTAAAAAAAAGTATAGTAAATAATTAGTTCAGGTTATTCTATACGGTGGTCGATCTTCATGCTGGGTACTAATAAAAAAAAATAGAATTACTGTAACCTGAGCTAAAAACAACTCGACAAGTGGGACTGTTATCAACACCGTTTTCCACTGACTTAAAATTTAATGTTTAATATACAGGGTGTATTGTAACGTCCGCATAATATTAGCACCACGTGATTCTACATCAAAAACAGAACATAAAGTTTTAATACCGTTTAGCTCTTAGACCTCAAATAACGAAGTTATCGACCATTATAGTTTAAATTTGAATTTTTTAATACTCAAAAATATTGCTTAATTTATTAAAAAATTCTTAAGTAAGAAGTAAAATAGCCAAATTATCCAAAATTGTAGATTTTTTTTTTGTAAAAATGGTTTTAATTAACATTTCAAAACTAGGAATTATTTGATTTCCTGAGTTCCAATACTTCCAATCAATATTGCAACTGCGCGTTTTATTTGTTGAATCAAAAATTGAAAAAATAAAAAATCTTAAAAAAAACTGCAACATTGACACGTCGCAGCATGACATTTGTCTTGTTGCACCTTTTTTCGATTACATAGCAACGGCACACTATACCAGTGAGGTGACTTCACGTCTAATAAGTTATCTTAATTTTTATACCAGCGCCAGTGTTGCAAAATTTAAGAACGTTAAATTGTCCATATCTTAAAATCTGTGTACATCAAGAAAAAACTGTTGAGGACTTTTTTGTTCTGTTTTTGATGTAGAATCGCGTGGTGCTAATATTATGCGGACGTTACAATACACCCTGTATTTATTATATTTATTTATGTCTCGATGACGACTTGTCTCGTCGTCGTTGACATAGGTTGAAGAACAAGAGATTCAAGATAAAAATGTTATTTGACAGGATTGTGATGTTGTAGGGGCTGGCTGTGGCGATCAAAAATGGCTGCTATATTTGGTTATTTAACGTTACTAGTTACTAGTATACATATGTTTAGATTAGGTGATACAGATGTGATTCTTGAAGAAAGCTAATCACTGCTTCATACTGACCTGGGACCCGAGGATCTCTTTCAGACTTCTTCCCAAGCGTAACTTTTGGTGTGCATCTTGATATTTCGTGCATTGTATGAGAACATGTTCTAACATGAGGGCGGCATGATTGCAAGGTTGGCAGGTGTGGGTGGTGCTGGATGCCTTAGGTGACCGTGGTTTAGATGGGTATGACCGATTCTTAATCTTCGTATTACGATCTTGTCTCTTCTGGTCATCTGTTCTAGTTTCTTGAGTTTATCATCGGTTGGATTTTGGATTGTTTTCAACTTGGAATTGGACCTGCGCCGTTCATTTTGCCATTTTGATGCGATATTTTTACTGAATTTTGCCCGGAGTTTTTTGGGAAGCTAAATGTCTATTATTGATGGAGCCTCTTTGGCGGCTTGGTCTTTTAAAACCTTATTAGGTGCACATTATTTCACTCCCAAAGTTATATTGTTACGTTTATTTGTTATATTAGACGATATTTTGGGTACAGTTAACAAATATTGAATTTTATTCACTTTTCTTATTCAAAATGCACCTTACATAACAACTTATAACTTATCGATTCAATTTCTATACCACCCATATAATATTGCTTAATATTTTGCCTCCCATTATCAGTTCACTACTCTCTGATCCTAATTATTGCGGCTGCTGCTATTGTTGATTTTAGTTATGATGTCGACTTTCTACTTGACAGAAGGCAATCGTCATTTACATTCATAAATCCAAATGAGTCACGACAATAAAAACCATACTCTAAGTTCAAGAAATCTCACAATAAGGGTGAACATTACAACAGTTTTGTTTATGATCGATGCTTTACTATGAGTGTCTTATTACTCTCAGTGTACGTTTTTCAGTGGAAAGGATACTTCGTATCTGGAATAGACTAGAAAAGTAATGGACAAAAATTGTATGTTTTGAAGCGATCTACAACCTAAAATAATTTTCGGCTATACAGGGTGACCCAATATTGCTGTACGGCTTACAACTTCAATCAGAATTAAAATAAATTAAATAATTGAAAATATTTGCTTTGACAGTTATCCGAATTTAGCATGTCATGGCTGCTCATCTTTTCATTTTGAAAATGTTAAAAAAATTCTGTCGTGATAAAAAACTGTTAATTAGTAAGTGTTTGGTATCAGCATATTCAGAAAATAATTCTCTTTCGATAGACATCATTAGCGTTCTTGTAAATAAAAGTCGTGAGAAATAAACTGCAAATATGTGATTTCCCATGCTATCCTCCTATGTTATGCTTTGAAACTTGTCACTCGGTATGAAGAAAATAATAAATCTCGATTTTTCAGTTTTTTCAGGAAATTCCAGGAACGGTCACAGATATCTTGCACAGATGTCTTGATGGATTCGAGATGGCCACAAAAAGAGAAAATTTGTAAAATGTTCTTGTTATGCTGTTAATTTACTTTACAGCGGGTATTATTAAAGGCTCATTAAGTTAACGGGCAGATTTCTGTGGCCATTTCTGAAGAAGGTATCGAGTCAAAGTGGAAATTTCTTATATTTATCTATTCTTCACATGAAAGTAATTACACAAATGTTAATAAAACTCATTTGACGTCGACATTAGCTTCAAAAACGAGCACAGAAATCTGCCCGTTAGCCTAATGAGCCTTTATAATATTGGCTGTCAATGTTTTTTCCCATCTTACATTATAATACACGGGTTCCAAAAGATATTTTTTTACGAAAATTCAAATGGCTGGTGAGGTTATTTCCCTCTTCTGGGAAATTGCGTGACCTTAAAAATTTAAAAAATTTTCGCCTGTTGAAAAAAATTACTTTATCACATTCAGAATCGGTAGTACATGTGTTGATGATTTATTTTGACCACGTACCTATTCCGTGCATGCGCCTAGATCGCACTAAGTGAGCCTCGAGATTATCTGAGATTACCTCGAGATTACACGAGATTACCTCGTGATTTCCTTCCTTCCTACTTCAGGTTTCCTCCGGATTTCCTCCAGATTCTCAGATTTCCTCAGATTTCCTGAGAATTTTCTGAGATTACCCCCGGATTCCTATGATTTCCTCTGATTATCTCAAGATTTCCTCAGATTAGCTTCAATTTGTACACCTGAATTCCTCAGCGGTTTACCCCTCGAATACGTTCTAGATACTTCTTGATTTATTTTACAACCTACACTTCTTGCATAAGTTTGTTTATGAAAGAAGAAAATATTTTCTTTATTATATTGGATGTATCATTTTGCAGATTTCTAGAAAAACACAGCGTAATAGTAATACATAGTACCTACACAAGTATTGTTTAATCTACTATAAAACTAAAAATAGAAACATCACGTTTTCATATGTGACCACAGGGTGTTGACATTTTTATACAGGCTTTTTTTTACTTCCTGTCCGCCATGTCAACATATAAAAGTCGATTTATGTCTAAAAATTTCTCTAAAAACTATTATTTTTCATTAAATAAATCAGAAGTTTAAACACGCCACGTGAGACGGGCGGTAGCTCAGGGAGTTTTAGAGTAGCGACTAAGTACTAATCTGTTTAAGCTGCCACCCTCTGGATTCAAAACCTAGTCTCGCCATGGTAGTTGTGTTCGTCTATCTAACTATTTATACAGGGTGTTATGTAATTGAATGTCAATATTTATGTAACTGAATGTCAATATTTAAGGGGGCGATTTTTGGGTCCATTTTAAGATGAAAACTTCGTAGGGACGTATGTCCTAACTTTTGAGATACAGGGTGGTAAAGTTTCATTAAAGTAAATAATTTTTTCGTAAAGCATCGTAGTGACGATGCTGCACGATCGTGCAGAACTTTACCGGCATATTTTAGCAGACATTGATGGTACTCCACTGATTTCTGTTCAAATAGAAATCATTTTTGGAATCCCTATTCATTTCCAAGCAAATTTGATTACCTATTTTTTTTCCAGTCCGGTGCACGCATTTCGCCTAAAAAAATAAAATCTATTTCTCTACATGGTCACAAGATTGTCGTTAAATGACAATAAAAAAAAACATAAAAATATGCAGGTAAAATTCTGCAAGATGTCACTAGTGGAGATAAAACGAAATGTGGTACATGAAAAAATGCCTCTTGATAAGTCATTCCTGTATATGAAATTTCATTGGAATATCCAGAGCGGTATTACAGATATTATGAAAAATTATTTATTTTTAAAAACTTTACCACCCCTGTATCTCAAAAGTTAAGACTTTTAGGACATACGTTCATATGAAGTTTTCTTCTTAAAATGGACCCAAAAATCACCCCCTTAAATATTGACATTCAATTACAAAACACCCTGTATAATTAAAATTATTCTGTAGCTATATTTTATTATCTAGATCTCTAAGCCAAAATCACCAGAATGGAGCATTAAGACTGTGTCTTATCTACATAGTTAAGACCGATGTTCCCTCTTAAAAAAAAAACAGATCACGTGATCCAGACCTAAACATGATATTTGAAACTGAAACCTATAGAGAAAATCTATGAAGAATCTATCTAGACGGGTTAATCTACAATAATAAGTGTATAATATAATATCTTCGGTATGTGGAGTTATATGAAAACAAAAATTACTATAGACGTGAGGATCGTGCCAGTGGTTATTTTCTTGTAGTGGACAATTATCATGTTATAATTTTCGAATACTGATTTCTAAGAGACGGGGACTTAAGTGTATCAAGAATAGTTGTAGAAAAAAAATATAACAAACGTGATTTTCTTCATCCTTTATTGAGAAGTATAACAATAATAATTATTGTTTAGTTTTCACTGGTAGAATGTCAGCCCCTAACGATAAAAAAACGGCTTATTTACTCCCTCTTCTGAAAGACATTTTTCCTGCTGTAGCTTTCTCGACTCATTAGATGTTACACCACGACGCGGGGCCCTTGATGGATAATTGCTTCCATTGGCACGTAATTCGTAATTAAATGCGTGACGCGGGCCGGGGATGGTTAGCCGTTTGTTAGGCCCGACCGCCGCTTTTGCTTTGGTCCACTTAAATTCATTACTTCATGCTCTCCCGCTTCAGTGGAATGATTCTTCCAACCGCGATACCTGATATATAATATACGAGTATAAAGGAATTATCGAGTATTGGCTAGAGGAAAAACTGGACAAACTTGAGACTTTTACTAAACTTGTGTAACTTTTTTCCGATACAAGTGCCTTAGCTGATTTACAGACGAATTCACCCCCTCTGTTTTGTGGGGAAAACTCTTCAATGTTTTTTTTTTTACTTCGCAAGAGCAAAAAAGAACGGAGAGAGTTTAGTTTCTAAACCTATTCTTATCCTCGTGGCAAAATTATGGCAAAGTTGAAGTTTGATTATTTTATGTTTTTTGCGACAAAAAATTAAGTTTCTCCATTTTTTTATTTTTAGTCACCAATCTTTTATTGTGGAAGGAATGTATTCAAATATTGATAGTTTTAGCGCAAACCTCAGGCATGGATTCTGAGCTCTTTTGGTCATACTGTTCATCAGATACCTGCATATGTGATTTCTGCACAAGCGAAAATTGAAAACAGCACGGCTTACTCCAGTCAAAGCCGAACACTCCCAGGTAAACTAAAACCAAGTATCTATAATTGATAAAGCCTCTTATACACTTTATTACGAACAGATCCCAAGTAGCATCAGAGGGTACAACCACCTTCTCATTTTATACCGGAACTTTGAGAAAGTGATTATCACTTATTTTCCACTCAATTTAAAACTTTACAGTAGAAAAAAACTGTATATCCTATATTCATAGTGGTAATCACGGTGCATTCATACCAGCGTGGCCACTTGATAGTTTCAAAACATCTTGGTGCTACTTTAGGTGCTCAAAACGTTATTTTTCCTCCTAATAACCACTTGAAAGTTCTACAACTATATGAAGTGGAAAGTGAAAGCTGCAGTCACCAACAAAGAGCACTAAAATATCACTTTAAAGTGGCGACAGCTTTGAAGCGATAATATTAAGTGGCCGCATCGTTCTCAAAACTTCTGTAATATCTTTGAAGATTCATCACACTCTAGTGGCATGCAGCACCGATCGTCACAATTCTGCCACCACGAAAAGTAACTTTGATAATTTGAATAAGATTTGAGCCACCAAAATGTGGCAAGAACTTGCGAAAATAACTTTTAAGAAAAAATAACCTACTGGTGACTGTTTAGGAATCAGACTAAGTAGGGTTAGGTAGGTATATTGTAGAAAAGTGCCAGTGTTGGTTTTAAAATTCTTTTCAACCTTATTATAATAATGGATAATAAAATCTCACGCAAGAAAAGGAGTTTTCGACATTCAACAACGTCTTATAGAAAATTAAAACAACAGTAGAAAAATACATCAGTTGAACATGGTGGTCTTGTAAACAAACCACGATCACCTAAACAATTACAACCCTCATGTAATATGTAGTACTTCGACCACTCATTTCGTTTATTTACGTAGCACGGAGAACCTAAACCTACCTACGTAAATTATTTTCATTCATTTTTCAAGTTCCATTATTATCAACGACAGTAATTATTGTAGGTAGGTACTATTGCAAATAAATTGGAAATCAAGGTGGCTTCCTATAGTGACAGAATGGTTTAAATAACTGTTCGAAATCACTTTCATGTGACGAAGAAATCGATTGGCTTGTTCTTTAGTTCATATAGTTCCCTTGGCCACTTGTTATTCGAAAGCCACCTAGAAGTGAAATATTTTCAGTTTTGCCACTACGGTTTGAGTGACGAACCCTTCATAGTCGTAAAATGTGACAAACGCCACTTATAAGTTATATTCTCCTAGGCGGCCATATTTACGGATAAACCTCTTGCCGCCATTACCGCAAAGATTATGTAAACGATCTGATAAATAGTAAATTTTGATCAATATGGCACAGAATTTAAAAAAAAATTGCTTTTGCGTTTCTTGTAAGTAATATTTATCGATAAAAAATAACTTCTTGCCGCAGACAGCTTATCACACACTAACCGTACGTGAAATTACGTTTCAAGTTTTTTTTTAAATTGCAGCGTGCCTTGCACGCTACGTTTTCTTTTTCAAAATTTTAATTCCCGATTTAGAATATTTTTATAAAGTTCAGAAGAGTTATGATTGACTGTACATTTTTGCTGGTGTAAGAGGCTGTATTAGGCAAAGATCACGAACGAACACCTGGCAGCTATTAAGAAATTCTTGTCTTTGTTATTTAAGTAAGACGTAGAAAACATGTCTGGTCGATTTTCTGTCCCGGTTCTGGGTTTTCAGAGTTTGAAAAGTATATCATCTTATGCGAATTAATTTTCCGCGTCTAATGAGACCACTCTCATCTTGCTACTCTAGATTTCCGATTAGTTATCCAGATAAAACCTAAAATATTATTTCTTTGGGTGTGGGTTAAAAAAAACATGAAAAGATAGTTGAGGAAACATATAAAAAACTTGCGTTTTGTTCTGAGACACGACAGGCCTCGAGTATATGCGGATTCACGATTGTGAAATTTAAGTTTGAATAGAGGGAGAACGGAAAAGGTTGGTCGTACTGTTGAGAGTGTGCCGACGTATAAGGCGAAAGAGCCGACACCGTCGCGTGCGAGTTTTAAGTGTTGCATACTGTCGATGATGATATTTGGAGTGAAAGTGGGTCACCAAGTTCGGTTAGACAGTGGTTAAGGCGCATGCGATAGCGTCATCCCAAAAAAATTATAAAGGGAGGTAAAGGACGCTTCAGGTCCATTTTCCGGTCTAAATTCGACAGGTCATGTAGCTTGTCTACAAGTTCGTAAATTAGTATTAGTCCCTTGTGTAATGGTGAAGTTGTTTCCGTGAAAGATGCAGTCTTACGTGAGTAATCTTTTGAATTTAATTTTGGTCATTATAACTAATGTTCGCTTTCTTGTCTTTACAGACAAGGGACGTGGGTTTAGACGTAGTCTTGGACGTAGTCTTGGACGTAGTTTTGGACGTAGTTTTGAACGTAGTTTTGAACTTTAGTTTTGATTTACTTTTGAGTTTCAAGTTCTAGAATGTTAGGTCCCGACTTCCAGTTTTGATTTTTAACTACTAATTTCCGATTTCCAGTTTTTAATTTCGATCTTTGAATTTCTAAGTTTTAACTTTTGATTCCTGAATTTTAATTTCGAACTTCTAGTTCTGAGTTTTGAGTTCCAACTTTCAAATTTCTGATTCACATGAAAGTTTACATAAAGATTCGATCATGTGGAGGCTTAGGTAGGTACCTACCTAGGTAGGTACACTAGCCTGTGTGAAAGGTGATATTTGTGGAAGCTTGGAAAAATAAAGAAGAGTGGTGGAGTTTAGTTTGGAGACATGGAAGGTTTCATCAGGCAGAGGTCCTAGCACTTTGATATTTGGTCGTCACAAGGTAGCAGGGAGAGCAGTCCAGCTCATCCGGCACCTGGATCACCAACCAAGGGGTGCTAACACCAGCACAAAGGCAGTTCCAGTAACCATGCCGGCCTATGCTTTGATCATCGCGCTTAATTAGGTTAGAGGAACCTTAGTTCGTCAGTTTTGAGATGGAGTTTTGAAGAACAAGGTATGTCTTTATGAGTGAATAAACTTTTGCTATTTTCCGACAATCCAGAAAATTAAATAAATTCAAGTACAGTGTTTAATTGATTTCATCACCTATGACTTTCTAAGTGAATTTGATTTTTGATAATATGTTATGAACTTTTATTGTGGTCAGCAAGTGACTAATGTAATGGTTATGTGTAAAAATAATTTATTAAATTTATCGTATGTGTTTAGGATTTCGAGTTGGAGATGATCATTTTCTAAATTAAATTTTGAATTTTAGATTTTGTAGGTAGATACCGATTTTTATATTGAAACTTTTGCTTAAGATAAATTTGAATTTTTGATAAATAATCTCTGATCTAACTCTGAGTTCTATTCAGAATCATACCTATGTGTTATAGTTTAGAAATTGTTTAATAGAATTTGAGCTTTGGAAATTTTTATCTGAACTATTGAAATGATATAGGTACCTATCTTGAATTTTAGTCAAGTAAGTTTGATATTATTGGTAATAAGGTAATATTTATGTTTGAATATTTGAGTCAGGATTACTGATTTTAATTATTAAATTGATTGTTGATATGTAAGATCTATTGGTGATTGCCAGTCTATTGTACTGATGATGAAATTGATTTTAATAAATCTTTGTATTAAAATTCAACAATTTTAGAGTTTTGAGTATCAACCCTCCTCATGTTCTTTTAAATTATTTATTCAATCAGTAGAGTAACATCAAGAATAAGGCGATATATCTTGGTATATTTTGGTGAGGTTTATTAATTTTTGGTTATTGTTTTTAAAATTGTTAGGAGTTACTACGGGTCCAGTCTGGTTCGGTGAATGCTGGATTTTCCAGAGGAAGGCCACATTTATCTGTCCCGGGCTGGATAATCACAACGAACCTTTTGGTGAAGTTTGGTTTTGGTTTGATACTTTGGAAATTTTAGACGATCACTTTTCAAAATTTAAAATTTATTTTTCTTCCGACATTTAGAATATTTGGGTGGGGCATTCCAAATTTGATATGTCCTACTCGACAGGCCAATGTGGCTAATGTTACAAATTTGCCTGGTCACATTGAGATCTGTCAATAGCCACCTCCTTCCTTTCGGGGTTAAGGTAAGTGAATTATTTTTTTTTTATTGTTCAACTTTTTGAGTGGGAGTAAGCGAGGGGGAGGAAGGCTCCAAGCGGTGCGTGACCAGGATAAATCAATCTCCTTATTCTTTTTTTTCGAAAACTTTCTCAAACTTTGAGAAGAATTAATGAACATGAGGTGTTGGTGTTTTAATGATTTTTGAGAGAAAAACTTTTTCAAAATTTAGACAAGTAAAGACAAATACCTTTCTTAGTTGCGTAGAGTTTACAGATGGACTAAAACCAAAAGGTAAGGTTTGAAATTTTCAACGAAGGACTTCGAGGGAATTCAGACCTGTGGTATTTGAGTCCGTGTTGTTTTCTTTTTGACGTTTCAGCTTTTTAGGTTCCAGCCAAGACGGTGTGGTAAACCTGAAGATGTGGTTTTCGAGTTCGATAATTTTTTAATTTTTCAGCTTAGGTGGAGTTACAGATAGAATCAGCAACAATCTGATTTTTGAGATTTTGGTTTTGGATAATTCTGTTAGGTCAGGTCAAGTCAACTAAGAAAAGGAACGACAATTTTCGTTTTCTTTGTTTCAGGTAAAGTTGGTTGAAAAGTCTTGTTTGAGAATTTTGAGGTGAAAATCTTTTGAGATAAATAGTGAAAATGGATTTTATTGAGGAAAATACTACAGTCGGTTTTGAGGTCGTTGATCTCAAGGTAGATGAGATTAAGTATGAAATTTTATTAAGAGGAGAAGTTCCACATTGGAACGGAAATTATAGGCGGACCCAATTAAGTCAACTTTTGAGAATAAATGGAGGAGTCACTGTGACTATCTCTCCTTTCGATTTTAATGAGGATTTGAGTCAAGTTTTGGATTCTATTTTGGATATGACTGAAATATTACACGATGAGGTAATTATTTCCCCTCAGTCTAATGTAGCTAGGAGATTTTCTTCGAGGTTAGCTCATTTGTTAGGAAGAATAGACAGGATGAAGGTCACTTCCGATGTTCAGACTGCTAGTCGAGATCAGGTTAGAGCAGATGCTCTACGATTGCGAGGCGATTTTAAGAAAAAAATTGTCGGTGAGGTAGTCAGTTCAAGAACAGAAATCCCACAAAGATCGCAGGCCTCTCTTTTAGATCAAGCATTTGATAGGTTATCTTGTCATAATGCTTCAACTACTCATGAAGATAATCTTCATACGGTTTCGAGAGTCCCTTCGAATCTTCCAGAAGATCTATCGTTAAGAAGGTTAGGCTTAAGAAGCCATAACACCAATCCGTTTTTAGATTGTGATCAGGTACCCTTTGACTATGATAATCAGGCACATTCGAGCAGTTTTGTACCCCCAGTGAGAAATCCATCACCCACTTTCTCACAGTTTAGTCTCAATTCTCAAGTCCCATCCATCCAGTTAGTGGCGCCTATAGATAAGGTCATCCCGGTGTATAAATGGGGATTATGTTTTACTGGTAAAGAAAGGGGAATTGAAGTTATAAAATTTTTAGAAAGAGTTCGTGAACTTAGTCAAGCTAGGGGAGTCCCCCTTGATACAGTTTTTAATAGTGCAGTCGATTTATTTAAGGAACCAGCTCTCTCATGGTTCCGAAGTATTAAGTATCAGTTGAGGTCTTGGCGAGACTTGGAGGCAAGAATTGGTAATACTTTCATCCCTCCAAATTACGATGAAGAACTCCTAGAGGAGATTCGCTCCTTTAGGCAAAGGAATAATGAAAATGTCGTTACGTTTATTGCAAATTTAAGGATGAAGTTTTCACACCTTTTAAATCCAATTTCTATTCCGGAACAGTTGAAGATAGTTAGGAGAAACCTCCTACCCGATTTGAATTCGAAGTTATGTTTGATTGATCTGGTTTCCTATGAGCAGTTAGAATGTCTATGCAGGCAGATCGCGAAGAATTCGGTGATAATGAGTGGAGTAGAGGGTAAGGTCCGTGTAGGTAGACCCCAAGCAGCACCTGTGGGAACGACAGCTAGGGAAGTGAAGGAAATCCCAAAGGTTAAAGTAGAGACCCCTCGTCCACCTCTTCCTCCCCGAAGATTTGCGAATGCCCCAAATCAGTCGATGAATAAGTCAGACCGACCCCCAGTCAGCTCTTTTTCCTGTTGGAATTGTGACCAGGCGGGTCATTCATTTAATTTTTGTCCACATCCACTTGAGAAATTTTGTTTTTCGTGCGGTTTGAAAGGAGCAATAGCGCCTTCTTGTCCCCGATGTCATCATTCAGGGAAAGATAAACAGGAAGCAGTTGAGTCCAAGGACGTTAAGAAGGTGGTGGATTGTCCAGAAACTCGGGAGTCGAATTTAGGTAAAGAAGGTTCTAAGGCAGATTCAAAAAACGAGTCGGCGAGAGAAGATTTTGGCGCGACTTCCCTCGAGTTTCGAAGACGCCAACCAGGTCCAGAATCAGGTGCGATTCCGAAGAGACGTTAGAATCGAGACAGGTGAACTCGAACCTTTCTAAGCAGATCAGTCCAGTTTTTGAGAGTAAAGATGCAGATAATAGACCGTATATCTCTATTGAGTTAGAGGGTTTTGAGATTCTAGCTCTAGTTGACACTGGGGCAAATATTTCCATCTTAGGTGCAGGAACTGAGTCGATTTGGGAACTATTGGAGTCCAATCGAGTAGTTAAAGATAAATTACCGCGAGTGACTGTAGCAAATGGACAGCCACAAACAGTTCTAGGTACTGTAGTTTTGCCTATTTGTTTTGAGGATAGGTTGATTGAGTTAGAATTTACAATTATCCCTACTATATCCCACGCTGTTATTTTAGGTTCTGATTTTTGCAAGCAGGTTGAGTTGGCTATCGATTTTAAAAATCAAGTTTTCGACATTAATGAGATTACAGGAGAGACTCCAAATTTAGGTACTTATCTTGAGGAGTTGTCAGAGGAACAACAGTTGGTTTTAGATAAAGTGATAAAGCAGTACGAATTACTTGCTTCGAAAGCTCCCGGTCGTACGAGTGAAATTACACATTTCATAGATACAGGTTCAGCTAGACCCGTGAAGCAGAGGCAGTACCCTCTGTCTCCTGCTATCACCAAATTTTTACATCAAGAAGTAGATTCAATGTTAAGAGATGGAGTTATAGAGGAAAGTAATTCAGCTTGGTCAAGTCCTGTTTTGATGGTTCCAAAAAGTGACGGTACCTACCGTATGTGTTTTGATGGTCGTAAGATCAATGAGTTGACTGTTAAGGATTCCTACCCACTACCGTTAGTAGATAGTATTTTGAGTAAAGTAGCTGGGTCTACTTATCTATCTTCGATTGATTTAACAAAGGCGTTTTGGAATATTCCCTTGGAGGAAACCTCCAAGCCCAAAACGGCGTTTCAAGTTCATGGTCGAGGTCTTTTTCAGTTTAAGGTTATGCCTTTTGGGTTGTGTAATGCCGCACAGACACAACAACGGTTAATGGACCACCTATTTAGGGGTACCAAGTTTGAAGATCGAGTTTTTACCTATTTGGATGACATTATTTGTGTGTCCAATTCATTCGAGGAACACATTGCCCTTCTTGCTGAAGTGTTGGAAATTCTCACTAAAGCCGGGTTGAAGATCAACCTGGATAAGTGTAAGTTCTGTAGAGATTCGTTATCGTTTTTGGGTTATGTGGTAGATAGGAAAGGTCTAAGGACCGATCCAGGAAAAGTTCAGGCTATTGTTGATATGCCATCACCTAAAACTACCACTGAAGTTAGGAGAGTAATTGGAATCCTCCAATGGTATCGAAAGTTCATCCCTAATTTTTCCACCGTGTCTGAGCCAATTACATCGCTTATTAAGGGTCGTAAGAAACACACTCCAGTTATTTGGACGGAAGAAGCCGAAGAGGCTTTCCAAAACCTTAAGGAATTGTTGGTTTCAGCTCCCATTTTAGTCAAACCGGATCCCAACCTACCTTTCTTCATTCAGACGGATGCAAGTGACGTAGGGGTGGGGGCCATTTTATATCAAGTTAAGGATGATTTTGAGCACCCTATAGCTTATGCTTCTAGAAAGCTTCTCAAGACTGAGAAGAAAAATTACACGGTTACAGAAAAGGAATGTCTTGGAGTTATTTTCGGTATCGAAAAATTTAGGTGTTATGTCGAGGGTACAGAATTTACGGTTGTTACTGACCATGCCAGCCTACAATGGCTGTATAAAATTAAAGATCCAGTCGGCAGAATTGCTAGGTGGACAGTCAGGTTGAGTGGATTTAAGTTCAAGGTTGTCCATCGTCCCGGTAAGAATTTGGTAATGGCTGATTTTCTGTCCAGACATATTTCTTTGATTAATGTTAAATCCTTTACGCCAGATACCTGGTATGTTGAGATGATTAATAAAGTCCGCTGTAACCCAGCGAAGTTTCCAGATTTTGACGTTAAGGATAATATTTTGTATAAACATATTAGGCCAAAACACGACATCCAGTCCAATTTTTCAGACTGGAAAATAGTAGTTCCAACCGAGAATAGGAAAGAGGTTTTTGTTGAGTGTCATGATCATCCGACTTCAGCTCATTTAGGTATTTCAAAGACGTTGGCAAGAATTTTGGAAAATTATTATTGGCCAGGAGTAAAGGAGTCAGTGAGACGTTATGTTAGATCATGCGAGACTTGTGGTGCCCACAAATCCACAAATCAATCTCCAGCTGGTTTAGGAGGAAATCAACGTAAAGTCGATTTTCCGTTTCAATCTATTTCGTTAGATTTTATGGGACCTTTCCCAAGATCTAAATCAGGAAATACCCAATTGTTGGTTATTACTGATTCTTTCACTCGATTTGTTATAGTAAAACCCCTTCCTAAGGCTACTTCGGCCAAGGTCGTGAAAATTTTGGAGAGAGAAATCTTTTTGGTTTATGGAACTCCAGAGGTCGTGTGTTGTGATAATGGTAGTCAGTTCAGGTCTAGAGAATTCAAAGAATTAATGAAGAAGTACCAGATTCCTAAGATTTGGTATAATCCCAGTTACCACCCCCAGGTTAATCCAACCGAAAGGGTGAATAAAGTTTTGGGTAGTGCTATAGCGTCATATATTAAAGATGACGATCACCGAACGTGGGACGAACATATTTTCGAGATTGCTCAGGCAATTAATACCTCGGTACATGAGTCCACAGGGTACTCACCCTCTTTTTTGGTTTTTGGACGGTATACACCAGTGAATGGTAGTTTTTATAAGGATGTTGATTATAGTTCTTTTGACCCAGTCGATTTTTCCAATCGACTTAAATGGCAGTCCGAGGTGAGCAAAGTTCCTAAACTTTATCCACAAATCCAGGAGAAAATTAGAAAATCTTTTGAGAAAAATGTTAAGAGATATAACCTTCGTAGGCGAGAAGTTAATTATCAGGAAGGTGATAAAGTGTGGAAGAAAAACTTCGTTCTTTCCAAAGCGGTTGATAAGTTTTCTAAGAAATTAGCTCCGAAATATGTCCCGGCTATGATAAAGAAAATTAAAGGTACTGGTAAGGTTGTTGTTCTTTCAGATCTGTCAGGAAAAATCCTGGGAGATTTTCACGTAAGTGATATTAAACCGTTCGTTGAGAGTCAAGACAGCCAGTGTTAGTGTAGAGCGCGCTTTAGGGGTGACCTAGTTGTATTGTATTCAAGTTGGCGCCCCTAGTGTAAAGCTCCGTTCACACGCAAAGGCAGTATATATCCTATTTGTTTGTAGTTTGAGAATTTAGAAAGAATTCGTTTAGTGTGTCAATAGTAAGCTTTTCAGTAAGTTTAGTTACGGTTTTGGAGAAAATGTAAAGGTTGTTTAGAGTCAGGAGTCTTTGTAGAGGTTGAGTCGAGTTTAGAGAAAATCCTTTTATAGGTACTTAGGTTAAAATAATTTGAGACTGGTGATGTTAGCGTACAAATTAAATAAATTTAGCTAACCTACCAGTAAATGTTGTTGAGGTAGAGGTTGAGTTACACTTTAGTCATGGCCAGACTAATTTGTAAAATATTTTTAAACGGTCGCGTTAGAGCCCCATGCAAATAAGTGAGCTACGTGACTAGGCGTTGGGTTGAGTTGATTTAGGTGAGTTCTTAATTGAAAATTTCGAGTTCTGTTAGAGTTGATAATTGGCATAAACTAAATATAAATCTGAGCTGTTATCATCCTAACAGTAACTTTCAGGAACGATCCGTTGAGTAGAGTTGAGAATTGAGGTAGTTATAATATTTTTAGGTTGAGATTTTTAAGAAAAAGCTCCTGATGATAAAAATCTTTTCCATTCCTTTGATTAAGGTTAAGTTGAGTCAGTATTTTTAGCTAGAGTTTGAGATTCAATAAGTACAGTTAGTTGAGATTTAAGAATTCTTTCAGTTGACACATTATCTTGAATATCTTTAATGGTGTTTAATTTTGGCGGAACAACATTAACCGGGTGGTTAATGAGTTATGATTGGAAATTAACTATACAGATTTTGACAAGAAATTTTGAGTTTTAAAAGTCTCTTCATTTGTAAGAACTTTTCAAGTTTGCTCTTTTGAGAACATTTGAGTAGTGTGACAGTTAAAAGTAAAAATCTTTCTCTTTGAAAATTTTTATTTCCTTGAGATTGAGATAGAGTTCGTTGGTAGGTAAAACCACATATAGGTCCAACGTTTGAGATTTGATTTTCTTTTTGAAAATTTTATTCTGTAATAATTGAGATAGAGCTCGTTGGTAAGTAAAACCACATATAGGTCCAACGGTTGAGATTTGATTTTCTTTTTGAAAATTTTATTCTTTGAGATAGAGTTCATTGGTAAGTAAAACCACTTCATAGGTCCAATGATTGAGATTTGGTTTCTCGTTTGAAAAATTTTCTTTAGACAATGACAACATCTTTGGGGTTATTTTTGGTACTTTCCACCCTGGTGCTACCTAAAGAGAAAGTATCCAGCCACTTTTGAAAATAGGTCCAGTGGCTGATTTCTTGTATATCTTTCTATACGCTTCTTTCCTTTCCTTTTTCGCCGTTTACGGCACACATATAAGTTCGTCTTTAATCTTTTTCTATCTCTTTCAATCTAAATTTATAATAATTCATATCTTCATAGCGGGTGAACGAACCACTTTGCAACATTATACCATTTCAACATTTAATATCTTTAGCCCTTTTTAAAGTAAAATATGCATCATCCTCTTGAGGAGAACCTTAAATATATGTAAGGCATGTTCCTATATGCCATCCCTTTTTGGGCCATAATTTATAACATCCATTCTAATTATGAATGGCGGTTATCCTGGCCATTAGACCCGTCCCGGTAAATGAGGATTCTCTTGGACTTCTCCATCCATTTAAGGTTGGATCCAATTTCTTTTGGTCCTTCAAATATTAATTCAGTTTGGAGAATTATTTCCAAGTTCTTTTAAGTAAAGTAGGGACTTTACTCCCTATATTTTGACGTCGAGTTCCACCTTAGTCAACATATCAGTATAATTCTGAAGGTCTAACACATTTGTGTAAGTTTTAGAGTAATAATTTGGATTTGAGATAGTTTTGAGTCTTTGAGTTTAGGTGTCTGGGTAAGTCTCGACGGGTTCTTGAGTAAGAATGGCCGCACAGTTCCAGTACCACTTTGAGTCGTTCAGTAGAGAAATTTAGTGACGTAGGTCTCAGTAGAGGGAAATCTTGGAAAATTAAATCTGTCTCACTACTGATACTTAGCGTTTGCGTTAAAGAATTTTGAGAAATAAAATCCGAGTTGGAGTTTCAGAATTTCATCTATTCTTGTGCTTTTGATAACCACTTGACTGAATCTTGTTGAATAATTTGGACGTTTTTGGAAAACAATTTTGACATTTTTGAGTATAGATCATTTAGATATCCCGATTTTGACATTTTTGAGTATAGATAATTTAGATATCCCGATTTTGACATTTTTTGAGTATGAATATCTTCGATATTTCGGTTTTGACATTTTGAGGTATGAATAATTTTGATTTGGAAGTGTCCAGATCAAAATACTTTGAGTATGAACAATTTTGACATTTAACCCGATTTAGACGTCTTGGAGTTTGAGATGTAGGTAGAACTCTTAGGTTTGAAATTTTGTTAGGCTTTTCTAAGTAAGAGGTTAGTTTTGATTCTTTTGGATAATATTTTTAATTTTATTTTATGGATGAGTATGGTGGTGGAGGTTATTGGTTCTGGTATAGTCTGTTCAACCAGAGGTTAGGGAAAATATTTAGCTTTCTTTTGAAAAATCTTTAGTTACAAGGTAGTGTACTAGAGGGGTGCATTATGTCATTTCCAGCCTTATAAATGGAAAGGGCCTGCCGTTTAGTCAGTTGTGGAGCCCCCGACTGATGAAGTAGGAGGTATAGTCTTGCGACATGCCAACCACAGGGGCCAATTATTTGAGCTTCGCTACATAGGCAAATATTGCCACCATAAGAGTTTTGTCTTTTTGAGTTCCTTCGTGTTCTCATAAGACTCAACTTACTTTATTGAATTATGTGTAGAGCGGAGTTAGTTTCCGAATAACGGCAGTCAGGTTTTCCTTTTGGGAGCCTGTTTAACCTAGTTTTAGTAACCAGAGTCCTACTGGCGGTTTCCGAGGTCAGGGCTCGCCCATATTGCTTTGTGTTTGAAACATGGAGTGTTTAAAACTTGTTCTTTCTGTCTTTTCTTTCGGTTTGTTGGGATTTGTTGATTGTTGACTCGAGAGGAGCTCTCTCGGAAAAGTTTCTTGTGGAGACTTTTCCTTCCTTTTTACAAGGGGGGGTGTGCAGCGTGCCTTGCACGCTACGTTTTCTTTTTCAAAATTTTAATTCCCGATTTAGAATATTTTTATAAAGTTCAGAAGAGTTATGATTGACTGTACATTTTTGCTGGTGTAAGAGGCTGTATTAGGCAAAGATCACGAACGAACACCTGGCAGCTATTAAGAAATTCTTGTCTTTGTTATTTAAGTAAGACGTAGAAAACATGTCTGGTCGATTTTCTGTCCCGGTTCTGGGTTTTCAGAGTTTGAAAAGTATATCATCTTATGCGAATTAATTTTCCGCGTCTAATGAGACCACTCTCATCTTGCTACTCTAGATTTCCGATTAGTTATCCAGATAAAACCTAAAATATTATTTCTTTGGGTGTGGGTTAAAAAAAACATGAAAAGATAGTTGAGGAAACATATAAAAAACTTGCGTTTTGTTCTGAGACACGACAGGCCTCGAGTATATGCGGATTCACGATTGTGAAATTTAAGTTTGAATAGAGGGAGAACGGAAAAGGTTGGTCGTACTGTTGAGAGTGTGCCGACGTATAAGGCGAAAGAGCCGACACCGTCGCGTGCGAGTTTTAAGTGTTGCATACTGTCGATGATGATATTTGGAGTGAAAGTGGGTCACCAAGTTCGGTTAGACAGTGGTTAAGGCGCATGCGATAGCGTCATCCCAAAAAAATTATAAAGGGAGGTAAAGGACGCTTCAGGTCCATTTTCCGGTCTAAATTCGACAGGTCATGTAGCTTGTCTACAAGTTCGTAAATTAGTATTAGTCCCTTGTGTAATGGTGAAGTTGTTTCCGTGAAAGATGCAGTCTTACGTGAGTAATCTTTTGAATTTAATTTTGGTCATTATAACTAATGTTCGCTTTCTTGTCTTTACAGACAAGGGACGTGGGTTTAGACGTAGTCTTGGACGTAGTCTTGGACGTAGTTTTGGACGTAGTTTTGAACGTAGTTTTGAACTTTAGTTTTGATTTACTTTTGAGTTTCAAGTTCTAGAATGTTAGGTCCCGACTTCCAGTTTTGATTTTTAACTACTAATTTCCGATTTCCAGTTTTTAATTTCGATCTTTGAATTTCTAAGTTTTAACTTTTGATTCCTGAATTTTAATTTCGAACTTCTAGTTCTGAGTTTTGAGTTCCAACTTTCAAATTTCTGATTCACATGAAAGTTTACATAAAGATTCGATCATGTGGAGGCTTAGGTAGGTACCTACCTAGGTAGGTACACTAGCCTGTGTGAAAGGTGATATTTGTGGAAGCTTGGAAAAATAAAGAAGAGTGGTGGAGTTTAGTTTGGAGACATGGAAGGTTTCATCAGGCAGAGGTCCTAGCACTTTGATATTTGGTCGTCACAAGGTAGCAGGGAGAGCAGTCCAGCTCATCCGGCACCTGGATCACCAACCAAGGGGTGCTAACACCAGCACAAAGGCAGTTCCAGTAACCATGCCGGCCTATGCTTTGATCATCGCGCTTAATTAGGTTAGAGGAACCTTAGTTCGTCAGTTTTGAGATGGAGTTTTGAAGAACAAGGTATGTCTTTATGAGTGAATAAACTTTTGCTATTTTCCGACAATCCAGAAAATTAAATAAATTCAAGTACAGTGTTTAATTGATTTCATCACCTATGACTTTCTAAGTGAATTTGATTTTTGATAATATGTTATGAACTTTTATTGTGGTCAGCAAGTGACTAATGTAATGGTTATGTGTAAAAATAATTTATTAAATTTATCGTATGTGTTTAGGATTTCGAGTTGGAGATGATCATTTTCTAAATTAAATTTTGAATTTTAGATTTTGTAGGTAGATACCGATTTTTATATTGAAACTTTTGCTTAAGATAAATTTGAATTTTTGATAAATAATCTCTGATCTAACTCTGAGTTCTATTCAGAATCATACCTATGTGTTATAGTTTAGAAATTGTTTAATAGAATTTGAGCTTTGGAAATTTTTATCTGAACTATTGAAATGATATAGGTACCTATCTTGAATTTTAGTCAAGTAAGTTTGATATTATTGGTAATAAGGTAATATTTATGTTTGAATATTTGAGTCAGGATTACTGATTTTAATTATTAAATTGATTGTTGATATGTAAGATCTATTGGTGATTGCCAGTCTATTGTACTGATGATGAAATTGATTTTAATAAATCTTTGTATTAAAATTCAACAATTTTAGAGTTTTGAGTATCAACCCTCCTCATGTTCTTTTAAATTATTTATTCAATCAGTAGAGTAACATCAAGAATAAGGCGATATATCTTGGTATATTTTGGTGAGGTTTATTAATTTTTGGTTATTGTTTTTAAAATTGTTAGGAGTTACTACGGGTCCAGTCTGGTTCGGTGAATGCTGGATTTTCCAGAGGAAGGCCACATTTATCTGTCCCGGGCTGGATAATCACAACGAACCTTTTGGTGAAGTTTGGTTTTGGTTTGATACTTTGGAAATTTTAGACGATCACTTTTCAAAATTTAAAATTTATTTTTCTTCCGACATTTAGAATATTTGGGTGGGGCATTCCAAATTTGATATGTCCTACTCGACAGGCCAATGTGGCTAATGTTACAAATTTGCCTGGTCACATTGAGATCTGTCAATAGCCACCTCCTTCCTTTCGGGGTTAAGGTAAGTGAATTATTTTTTTTTATTGTTCAACTTTTTGAGTGGGAGTAAGCGAGGGGGAGGAAGGCTCCAAAATGTCGTTTTTATGGCGGCGCTTAGTAAGATTTCGATTTATTACATAAATGTTTCACAATAAAGTTGCGTTCGTTTGTAATTTGTTGGGCGAGTGCGGCCGCACGCTCCTCCGTAATAATTTTTGTATAGGTACCTATGTAGATTCAATTCAAGGATGAGTCGAGTTCTTCATTTTCCAGTCCCGGTCTTGTTTTGTTTAGCACGACTAGAAATACGATAGGAATAGGAAGGTAAAATAGTATGTGCGCGCCGCGCGGACTGCGCGAAGATACAAGAGAGCCCGCCACCATACATCCACGGTGTGGCCACGTGACCGTGATGTGGCCAAGCCGTGGCATGATCAGATCTAATCACGTCGCCGGAACTAGATAACCACTTAAAAATTGTTCCCCATTTTAGTGGTAACCACGTAATAGAACCGTTGCTTTCATGTGACCACCACTCGTGGCGGGAACTTTTAATGTATCTTCTGCAGTGGCCCTCACGTTGTCTCCACTAAAAATGCTACTTGGGATACTATCTAATGATGCCATGATAGTCTGCGATCCACAATTTCTCCTAAATTTTTAATAAAGGAAATACTCTTTAAAGAAGATGCTCCGAGTTTACCAAGTTTACCTACTTGGTATATCTCTAAACTACAGCCATATATTCTTCTGTGTTAATCACACAATTATGATGGCAAAACCAATTATTTATAAGTCAAGTCCTTTATTTGAAACAAGTAGGTATATCTGTGTTCTCAACTCTTGATTTGATGAAGATTTGAATATAAACATTGTTCAAAAACACTTATTTTCTAGATACAGGGTGTTATAGTTCATAAAAATCTAACAGTTTTCGGTCATAACTCATGTTATACTAAAGTTTCAGAATAGTAGGCACTAAGTTCTCGGAAGTGGTCGTGACGTATAAGCGCTCAGTTGGAGCATTCAGTGGCGGACGCAAAATATCAAAATAGGTTCAGACAATAATGAATTTATTGAGAAATATAATTGTAAACTTCCAAATAATATAGCATATAGTAAATAATATAGCATATAGCAAAAATAAAAATAGCAAAGAAAATAGGAAAAAAATAGTACCTTAGTCATCGTCAGAAGAAAAATCGTCGGATGATGGACAACTATCCCGATCACCGTTATCGTTCAAGTTGATAATTAATGGCTCAACCGAAACATCAACTATTGTGTCTAGATCCCACATTCTGTCTTCTTCTTTTGTAGTATGTCGGATGCAGTTTCTCCATGTTTCAGCCGTCACATCTCCTATTGCAGTAGCTAGCAGGCGTTTCACTTCATCCATCTTGAAGGTCACGTTTTGTTTCGCCACTTGGTTTTTTATTTGAGCCCAAATAAGTTCTATAGGATTCAGTTCACAGTGGTAAGGATGGAGGCGGTGTACAATGATGTTGCACTCGCGAGCCAATTCGTCGACAGCATATCTCTTAAAATGAGGTATTTGTGCCCTTGCGATGTTTAATAGTTGCACTTTTAACATGTTGTCATCAAATGGTATATTTCTTTGAGCCAGCCAGTTAATGATGTCACCTTTTCGCCATGCAGTTGTTGGCGATGGCTCCAATCGTCGACTATGGTAGGAAGCATTGTCCATTACCACGACCGAATTTGGCTCAAGGCTTGGTAAAATTTTTAAAAACCAGCTTTCGAATTTTTCCGCATCCATTTCCTCATGGTAGTCACTAGTTTTCTTCGATTCGAAAAGTAGCAATCCGTTTTCCAAAAAACCCGAATCACTACCTATGTGAGTTATTATGAGCCTCCGCCCCTTGCCCGCTGGCGCTTTTAGTCCTGTGGAAAAACCTTCAAAAAAAGCTTGTCGACGGCTTGTTATTTCCAAATCTTGCCAAATTTTCGAAACAGTATGACCTTGATTCAGCCAAGTTTCGTCTAAGAAATATATTTTCTTCCCTTCACGACGATACTCTCGAATTTTTTGTAAATAATTTCTCCGCCACAAAATTATTTCTTCTCTTTCTATAAGAAGACTTTTTCTCTGCCTTTTCATATGCCTTATGTTCATTTGTCTTAATGTCCGCAATAAGACACGTCGCGATATTTTCGGCATTGCGTCATCCGAATTGATTTCGGCAGCGATTGCTTTTAATGTTGGAATTTCATTTCGGAAAAAGAACGAATGAAATTTTCTCCGAACGGCGTATTTTATGTCATCATCAATGTCAATGCGTTTTCTCCCCCTTGTTTCAATATTTTCAGCTACCTTTTCTGTTCCGCCTTTGGACTCTTTGAAAGTTTTCAAGATTCGGTGTACACTCCTAGTTGACACTTTGGTTAAATCACTACACAAAGCAACTACATCGTTTACCAACATACTTTGATTCCTTTCACGGAGTCCACAATACACGTTGTATATAATAGTTTTTTCTCCTGTAGATAAATTCGTACGACGACGTTTACTTTGGCTGCTCTCGCCTTCCATATTGCTCACAACTTTAAATTTAAACAGTATTTCACTTCGGCACTCAAAGAAGCTTGCTTCTTTCCCGTTTACACCACAGTGAGAACTGAGAAATAAGATTCAGACAGGAAATCTGATGAGCGACCCTTAAAGCAACCAAGCTATCCCCACTAATTATGCACTTTATTGTCGACCGGGTATGGGTTTTTCCGGGATGGTAATTCCGTAAATTTCTTATAGTTAAACTTTTTCTGTATCCTGGAACTCAGTTCATTCCCAAAACAGGAATCATTATTGTATTATTATTTTACCAAATAATTAACTAATAACTAATTATTAACAAATTAGTAAGATATTGATTTTTTCTAGCTTGTATTTCTTAATTACTTCACAGATTGTCTATGAACAATATGAAATATTCAAAATTTTGTTGTTCCCGAGAGTCGAGAATCTTCTTCCCCCGGTAATATTAATTTTTCTTTTCTGACAACCAGAAAACAGAAAGAGAAAAATATACAAGTCCCGATCGACATCCAATAACAGCCCAAAACAAACAACTTTTCTTTTTGTTCAGGTTATTCCACTGCCGCGAATTCTTTTTCATTCATTTTCATGCGTTTTTTAATTTTTGTGATGCTTCAATAATTCAGCAAATATAAACATAAAAATAAAATATTAAGGATTTAAAGGAGCGATAAATGTTATATTGCAGCCCCTCACGAAAATAGCATGAACGATACGCCACTGAATACGGAGCTGCCTTGGACGGACTGGCAGCATGCTCGATATATATCCATCTTACTTTACCTTACTGCAAGTTGGACCTGCTTATCCTTTGTACTTGTTGACACTGCTGTAATGTTGCCATATATTATATTTTAAGGGACCGAACCTCATTGAAATTCTACATCTTTTGCTATTAAATATCGATGTTGTGAAATTATTATAGCAGAAAAATTACTCAACAAATAAAACACAGTATTTTTTATCCTACAACCATTTACCTGCATGTGAATGATAAAAATACAAAATGATAAAACACCAAGAATTAAAAGCTGGCAACAATGTGTTTACTTTAAGTCCGTAATATTTCTAAGAACTTAGTGCCTACTATTCTGAAACTTCAGTATAGTTTGAATCGATTTTTATGAAACTTGGCATAAGCAAACATTCAGTTTTTTTTCTGTTTTTCCCCTTTTCTCTCCCTATCTTTCACGCCACTGTCTTTATTATACCATATAAAAAGTTCTTCAATAGCCCCTGCATTTTAGAACAAAAGAGAGTTCCTTAATTATTTTTTTCATACTACTCACCCGTTCTTCAGATATTTGGAGTTTCCTCTGGAAATGTCATTAATCATTTTGCATAAAAATTCTAGTCAGATAACTATGCAATCATAATTTTGCAATATAAATGGTCCAACATTAGTTGAGGAAACTTCAAAAATCTCAAAAACGGGGACCGTATGAAAAAACTAAGGAGTACTTTTTTGCTTTAAAAATGCAGAGTGGACCGACCTACCTGTTGAAGAGTATACGAAAGTGACCATCCAAAACAAGGGGACGATTTTGAGTATGTGTCTATATTTGATGGATTGATTGATTGCTGTAATTTTAAGGACTCATGTTTATATTAAAATACATTTCACACATTTTTTTAAATGATTGCATGCCTTCTTTGTCATTTCGACATCAAAAAAAAAAAACAAAAGACAAAAAGGTTTTGGAACAATTCACTACCAGGCCTACAGACCCCGCTGTGCGCTTAGTTTGAAGCTAAATAAATTGCCTACAAATTCCATTCTAATTATGAGTTCTACTATACAGGGTTATTCACGGTATACGCCACGGAAGTTTATGGCCGTGTCTCTGGATTTTTGGATCTTTTTATTTTTGTAGTGGATAGAGACCCGGCAGAGGTACGTTTTAAAATTATATTCATAATGTACAGGGTGTCTCAAAAGCATGAAACATATCAAAGATATGTTTTTTTAAATGGAATGCTCCTATGTTATTGCATTTTTAGATTGCCTGAGAAGAAAAAAGAAGATTGGCTTTTAGAGTTGGTGTTTAAATTCAGAAGTTTTTGAGTTATAAACAAGTGAAAATTGTCATTTTTCAAGTTCAAGGCCCTGTACAAGGAAAACGGCTTAAGATAGAGAAAAACGGCTTACATGTCCCTATTTTAACTTTTCATGTACTATCCAATGATGTAGATGAAATGTTCATACAGGGTGATAAAAAATTTGAAAAATTCTGAAATTTCTCCACGCGTCGTCAAATAAAAAAATCAAAGAAAGTACAAATGTTTCTATACCATAGGATAGTACATGAAAAGTTAAAATAGGGACATGTAAGCCGTTTTCCCCTATCTTAAGCCGTTTTCCTTGTACAGGGCCTTGAACTTGAAAAATGACGATTTTCACTTGTTTATAACTCAAAAGCTTCTGAATTTAAACACCAACTGTAAAAGCCAATCTTCTTTTTTCTTCCCAGGCAATCTAAAAATGCAATAACATAGGAGCATTCCATTTAAAAAAACATAACTTTGATATGTTTCATGCTTTTGGGACACCCTGTACATTATGAATATAATTTTAAAACGTACCTCTGCCGAGTCTCTATCCACTCCAAAAATAAAAAGTTCCTAAAATCTAGAGACACAGCCATAATCTTCCGTGGCGTATACCGTGAATAACCCTGTATAAGATGGATTAAGCCCACTTATAATAACTATTCTAGATTCGTAGGTATCATCAAAGCAACAGCTAAAAGAACAACACCTAGAGGATTTCGACAAGAATATTCCTTGTTGGACCAAAGAAACCCAGGAATGCTATGAATCATATAAAAAAGCTCCCACTACAGAAGCAGCAAATAAAATTTTGAATTGTCTGAACAATTCACGGAAGGAAAAATGGAATACTTTAATGGAACACATGAATTTCACTCATTCTAGTAGAAGCTGTTGGAACCTACTTAGCAAATTAGGAACTACTAATCAAATAAAACAACAAAAATATAATATTTCACCTAATTCTATTTCCTCTCGAATACCGAAAGTTTCTAATTCTGTTTTAGTATCCAAAGAAGAACAGAAAACTATTAAAAATAAATTAAAAAACAAAGAAAAAATGCCAAAAATTCTGAGACAATATTGTCTAAGCCATTTGAATTGAAAGAACTTAAAACAGCAATACATTCCATGAAAAATCGAAAATCACGTGATTTCGATGGTATTTTAGGTGAATTCTTAAAAAATCTGGGGAGTTTTTCATTAAAATGGCTACTTTCTTTTTTTAATAACATTCTGGTTTAAGGTCGACTACCTGAAGATTTCAAAAAAGCAAAAATTAGCGCAATGGCTTTATCACCTGACCTGACCTCAGACCTGGGAAACCAAATGATGACTCTTCAAGCTACAGACCTATTGCTTTGCTTAGTATCACTTATAAAGTACTGGAAAAACTTTTATACAATCGTCTGCTACCAATTGTTGATGATAAATTACTTATTGAACAAGGTGGATTCCGGCCAAATAGAAATACAAAATACATGTGACCAAGTTTTGGCGTTGACAACCCACATTGAATGTGGCTTTCAAAGAAAACTAAAAACAAGAGCAGTCTTCCTAGATTTATCTGCAGCATATGACACTGTGTGGAAAGACGGTCTCTTACATAAATTATAAAACTATTGGCTGTAAGACGATTACGAATCTACTTGAAAATATGCTATCAGACCGAAAAATAAAAGTTTTCGTAAACGAAAAGAGCAGTATATACGGAATCTTAAATAATGGTCTCCCACAAGGTTTTGTTTTATCTCCACTGCTATTCAATATTTACACTAGTAATTTTCCTACAACCAAATCTAGAAAATTCATAAACCTATACCGATGACATTATTTTAACTTAACAAAACAGCGAATTTAATTTATTAGAAGAAACGCTGTGCTCTGATTTGAAAATCATGAATGATTACTTTAAGAAATTGCGTCTTTGCTTAAACTCTTCAAAAACAAAATTACATATGTTTCCATTTAAATAACCACCAAAAACTTAAAAGCTAAATATAACTTTCAACGGATCGTCACTGAATCATAATTTCAATCCAAAATATCTTAGTGTGACTTTGGATATATCTTTAAACTATAATTAATACCTAGAAAAAGTGAAACAAAAATTAAAAACAAGGAATAGTATTCCTTACAAACTTGCTGGAACAACTTGGGGAGCCAATGCAAAAACAATTCGCACATCAGCTCTTGCACTTGTTTATTCAACAGCGGAATGTTGTGCACCGGTATGGCCAACAGGTGTACATCATTCAAAAGTGAACCAATTCAACTGAACCAAACATTGCAAATTATTACTGGAACAATTTCCGATCCCTTGGTTCCTGTTTTGTCAAATATGGCTCCATCTAATATCCGAAGACAACAAGCAACATATAAAATCATGAATAAATACCGATCATTTCCAGATGATTTTTCAAAAACATCGGACCTGAATAATCTTCAAACAACGAGATTAAAATCAAGAAGATCTGTGTGGCTAGAAACATACCAGGATCGACCATTTAAAATTGAAGATGAATGGAGAAATGATTGGCGAAATAAAAGTGTTTCTTTATTCAACAACACTTTAATCGAAGATCCTTCGTCAGTAGTCAATGGTTTTGAAATAAGAAGGAAAGTCTGGGTACAAGTAAATCGCTTAAGAACAGGACACGGTAGATGTAATTCAATGTTACATACCTAAATGGAATTTAATACCAAGCGCTTCCCGTGTTTGCGGACATCCTGAAGAATTCATCAATCACATTGTCATTGAATATCCTTTAACCAAATTTTCTGAAGGTTTTCAAGCAATTCATGAAATTTCCACAGAAACACAAGACTGGTTACAGAATTTGAAGCTCTTGTAAACAAAATCTACATTAAGAGCCAGATAACCTCAGTCCGGATGCTGCAAAGTGATTAGAATACTTCAAACCAATCTAGACAGGATGGTGTGTCTAGGTTTTTTCATGGGGTTTTCCCTAGACTACTTATATATCTTATATCTTACAAAGCAAAAATGCTTCACCATGATGTCAACATCGCATCATAATATCCTACAGATCGTTATTTTCCACATGATCGACGAAACCAATGATATGTAATTTAATAAACTAAACAACATGTTAATTGTAAGCTTGCAATTTGTGATTTCAAACGAATATATATATAACTTATATTTTGATATGCCGTTGATAGGTTTTTAAAAAGGAATTTATTCAAAAAGTTACATCTATTCGTTACGAGTTACAATTCTAGACTGAATTATTATAATTATATTTCTAAGATGCTTAAAATGCTAAATTGCACAATTGCATTACACACAGGTCTCTGACCAAGTTCCTTGACTTATTTACTAGAACTACACAACAGGAAATATAAGAATACTGCTGATGTTGGTGTCATATTCTAGGTGGATGGAACTATAACTCCCCCATCGTTAGAATGAAGCTTCTTCTGGAAGATGAATTTTCCGTCGCGTTGTTGCCACTTGTACTGTCGGCATGTCTTTGTTTTGATTTTCGGCAGGTGCCCGGGTTTTCTTAAACTTTATGTAGAGGATCACTGCTGTTATAATTATGGCAATGTACAGGATGATGGTCCAGGCACTTGATATTCGAAGATCTGGTATGATTGGTTCTTCGTCAATTGAAATCATTGGGTTGATGGGTATTTCTCGAAGGTCTAATTTTTTCAATTCGACTTTGAATTTTTGTTGGTGGATTTTCTTTGGTGTCAGTTTCAATGAGTTGACAATTACTGGTTTTGCGTGAGTAGACTCTTGAAATGAAAGTTCTTCTCCACGAAATATTATCTTGCATGATTTTCCTTCGATCAAATATATTCCAATCAAACTTTTTGTTTCTATCTGGTTTTCACATTGAATTTTCAGCTTTTCTTCTTTCGGAAGTACTGCTAGGTATTGATTCACTTCGGCGACAATTTCTATGTGATTTTCCAGAATTTCTAATTTGCTAAATTGGCATCGGCTTGTGTTTTCGTGCAATAGTATATCTTCTTCACAGGCGGTGTTGTGACTACTTTGTAGATGACTTGGACAGTGATACAGTTTGCCTTGAGTACGTGTACATACATCCCTTAGGGGTTTCACGATATCATTATTGATTGATTTTAGAAAATACCTTGAGCTAGGTATTAGAGTAACAAATTCTGATTCGTGTTTGGTAGGGATAGGAAGAATATAATATAATTCGAAATTCTTTTCGAAATCAATGGGTACTGATAAGAAGTACGTAATCCTATCATGTTCTAGTTTACAATTAAGCTTAATTATGATTTCGAAGTCCAGAATATTATCGAATTTTATTTCGAATGGAAATTGATTTGTATAATGTGAGGAGATTTTTTGAAGTTCTGAAAATAATTCTCTAGAAGTGATTATGCTAGGATGCAACGTATTTAATTTGCAAAACGTAACCGAAGTTTCAATTTCTTGCAAGGTATTGAGAATTGTGTTGTAAAGAATTACCAATTGATTAAAAATATCTTTTGCGAAGAGCAAATTGATATGATCTATTTCTTCCTTTACCATTTGGCTGAGTTGCATAATTCTAGATTTCAGGATAAGTTCATTATGCTGAATATCGTGAATTGTATCATTAAAATTTTGGATAATATTATGGCTTAAGCTATACTCCATTTTAATTTGTTCTTGCAAATTCTTTTCATTTTTCTCTAAATGACTTAAAATTTTATAAATTCTTTCACCATCGTTGGCATCTAAATTTCCAGTAATCCCTTTTACTACTGTTCCTAAGAAATCTACTAAACCTCTCTTATCTCTAGTATTAATTCTAAGATTATCTATTTTTTCAAAAATTAACTTTTGAGTGTATCTTAGTGTACTATCATAATTTCCTAATTCATTACTATAAATTAAATTATTATTATAAGATGATTTAAGATCATCATATTGATTGTTAAGACTTTTAAATTCATCGAACAATGATTGAAGATGATAAAAGTGAACAAACGTATGCTGCGTGCGTTGAAGTTTTGCAGGTCCTAGGTCGATTGGAAGAACTCCTAAGTTCCTGGTAATATTATTTATTTCTGTCCCTTGTCCGATCGTGAGGAACCTGAAATAATTTTCCTTTTAGTATGAGCTTTCTTTCTCGGTCTTTTAATATTAGAAATGTGAATATTTTCGGAAGTATTCCCATGTTGGGGTATAATCTTTGCTGTTTTTAATTTTGGATTAATTTTTCCCACCGTTTCCTTTTTATATTTGTTCAAAGTTTTACTTTGTTTTTGCTTATTCTTAACAAATATTTTCTCAGGAATTTCGGGAAGCTTTTCGCGAGTCTCATTTGTTTTATTAATAATTTGTTCTTTCCTACTCTGAAGGTGTTCATTTAATTGTTCGTATAAGATTTTCACCTTATTTTTATGGTCGATAACGTAATTATTTACTAATTGTTTATCGATTGCAATATCAAATGGGGACTCTGTATCCAGATGACCGGTTATAATCTCATATGGTTTCAAATTTGTCGCGGAATGTACGCTGTTATTATACGCTAAAATCGCATAATTAATTTTCGTTTCTATTGGCTCATTTTTATACTCATTTTGATTATTTAAGAGTCTGATGTGTTCAATAAGAGTTGAGTGAAATCTTTCAATTAGTCCGTTTGACTCGGGATGTTGGGAACTAATGAAGTGAATTTTAATTTTATGAGTTTCGAGCAATTCTTTCACTAACGAATTTTTGAATTCGACCCCATTATCGGAGATCACCTGTTCTGGGATACAATGGTGTGAAAAGAATTTTACTAGATTATTTGCGACTTCTATTCCTTGTGAGGAACTTAATTTGTATGCCTGCGCGTATTTTGAAAAAGAATCAATAATTGTGAAAAATTTACAATTTTCTAAGGTTATGCTATCGACGTGTAAAATTTGGAAGGGCTTGATAGCTGTCGGAGTAATATTATATTCCAACTTCAATGGATTTCTATCGTACTTGGTAACTTGGCAAATTTCGCAATTATTTATATAATTTTGTATCGATTTTCTTTGATTGGGCCAATAATATTGAGCTTTTATTCGCTTTTCTGTTTCATCAAGACCACGGTGATTTGTTTTGCCTTCATGATACATTAGTATGTGGTTTTTTATTTCATCGTCGTCCAGAATGTCAATTAATTTCTTAGTACATTTAATCATGGAAATTTGAGAATTCCTAAAATATTTTTGAAGTACGCTACTGAATTTTTCGTAAATTGGGTCTTCAAAATAAACATAATATTTCACCTTTGGTACTACGAGTTCTTTCAAGAATTTAATAATTTCTTCTTCGTAATTATTTTTAGAAAATTGAATGTATATTCGTTGTTTTGTTTTATACAGCTTAACTACTATAGGTCTAGCAGGGCCATAATTGACTTCGGATACTATAATTTGATTTTTCCCATAATTTACAGGACAATCAACTATTGGAATCTCTGCGATTGGATTCTCTAAATTTGAATGTACAGTTTCGTCATCTTCGAGGGCATTTTCCTCGTCATCTAAATTTCCTGGTTCAGCGAAAAGTGATTCAATTTCACTGCGATCAGTATGATTTTTATTTTTAAGATCTTGAATTATATCCTCAATTTCATCACCTACGGGTTTAATTGATTTACCTTCCTTTAAATTATGTGATTCATTAATGTGAAGTTCAATCCTAGATAAAGCGTCTGCATTTTTATTTAAAATGCCTTTCTTGTACACAATTTCGTAGTCAAACTCTTCGAGTTTTAGACGCCACCTAACTAATTTGGAATCTGGGTCTTTAGTTGAAAACAAATATTGTAACGGTTGATGATCAGTTACAATTTTGAATTTTCTGCCAAATAGATAAGGCCTAAAATACTTGACTGACCAGACAATCGCCAAAAGTTCTTTGTGTATTGTCGAATAATTTATTTCAGAAGTATTTAGTGTTCTACTTGCATACGCAATGGGTAGATCTGACCCTATTTTACCTTGCGATAAAATACTGCCAATCGCATAGTTTGATGCGTCAGTAGTGAGTATGAAAGGTTCTTCAAAATTGGGATATTGAAGAATTGGTTCATTTATTAAAAGATTTTTACAAAGTTCAAAACATTTAACGTATTCAGGATCTTTCGGATTAATTATGGAATCTTTCTTTAAGCATTTGGTCAATGGTTTCGTTATTTTTGCAAAGTCCCTAATAAATTTTCTGTAATATCCTAATAATCCTAAAAAGCCTTTTAATTGTTTGGAATTTTTGGGTATCGGATAATTTTTAATTGCTTTTATCTTATCTGGATTTGGTTTGACTCCTTCTCTGGTTACAACATGTCCAAGATAAGCTACTTCTTTTCTGAGAAATTCAGATTTATCGATTTGAATTTTAAAATTAGCCTGTCTTAATCTTTCGAAAACTTCTCGCAATCTACTAATATGTTCCTGGAGGCTAGTGCTGAAAATAATTATGTCATCTAAATAAACAAGACACCTTTCGTTTTGAATGCCCCTAAGAATATTGTCCATTACTCTCTGAAAAGTCGCAGGAGCATTTTTCAGACCAAATGGCATTCGTAAGAATTCATAATGCCCGTTTTCTGCATTGAAAGCGGTTTTTTGAATATCTTCTTCATTCATTTCAATCTGGTGAAAGCCTGAAGCCAGATCGAGAGTTGTAAAATATTGGCATCGTCCTAATTTATCGAGTAAATCGTTAATATTAGGAAGGGGGTATCGATCTCCGATAGTTTTCTCGTTCAACTTTCGGTAGTCGACTACGATACGCCACTTTCTTTTACCAGATGAGTCAAGTTTCTTTGGAACTATCCAAATTGGTGCGCTCCAAGGACTGTGACTTGGCCTAATAATTTTTTGATCTAACATTGTTTGAATTTGGGTTTGCACTTCTTTTCTATGAACCTCAGGGTATCTATAGGACTTAGTGTAGATTGGTAATTCATCGGAAGTTTTAATGCTGTGCTTGACTTTATTTGTAAAAGATAATTGATTACCATCAATATGAAAAATATCTGAATATTCTTTTACAAGATCTATAATTGATTTTCGTTCTTCCGAATTCATATGTTCGGTGCGAACTTTAGAAATGTCAAATTTAAACTTTTCAACATTAAAATTGTTGAAATTTGGACTGTTTTGTTCGTATTCGTCGAACTTATCAGCCAAAATAGGTTTTGAAGTATCGATAAATTTTTTCGAATCTGATCGATTCAAAATCGAGCATATAGCTACATTATTGACAACTTTTGTCAAACATTCAGGAATTTCAAGATCTGAAATCCTAGTATATGGAATAATTATATCTCCATTATCAACATTTTTTACATTTAATGTAATAATTTGTTCCGATCTCGGCTCCACTACTGTACAATTCGTGTTAGGCGAGATGTTATGAAACAATATTTTAATTTCACTGTTAGGGGTAACTAGAAGATTTCTACTTAAGTCTATACTTGCATTAAGTAGTTTCAATGTGTCTATTCCCAATAAACAGTCAAAATATTTATGAAAATCAAATAAATGAAATTTCAGAAAATTATTTTTATTTTTTAAATTAAAAATTTTTGAACAGGGTATCATTGTACTAAACTGTTCAACAGATGTTCCATGTGCCGTGGAAATCTGGAAAGGGTCTTTTACGACTGACTTATTAAAATATTTCCGGGCTATTTCCGGTTTAACAAAAGATTTAGTGCTACCTGTATCTATGAGAACTTTTAAATTATTCTCAGGAAAAATTATATAGGGTAGTTTACTATCATTATTTGTTAGATTTAATAATTGAAATTTTGGTATTTTTATTTCTGTTCCGAGGCTTCTAACTGAAAAAACTTTGATTCATCACATTCATCGATTATTGGTTCAATAACTGGTTCCGATGGATCGTCACCTATATTATGTAATTCTTCAATAGTATAATTTTGCCTATTATTAAAAGAATTATTTCTAAAGTTATTTTGACCAAATCTATTAATTTGAGGCTGTCTGAAAGTATTTCTTGTGGATATGCTCATAGGAGTAGGTTTATTAAATTGCTGCGAATTATTTTGACCAGGTGCAAAAACATTTTTATTTCTAAAATTAACATTACCACTGTGATGAGGCTGCGGGTTATTAGAGAAATTTTGTCTTTCTGGTACTTGAGAATTATGTGCAAAGTTTGTTAACTGTAGCGGTCGGAATGATTTAGATTTTGCTGAGAAATTATTTTTTTGTTGATAATTATTGTGATTCTGATTTACTTTATTTTTTTGTGATTTTTCTTGACTAGCTTCGATTTGGAAATCGTTAGTCAGCATATTTAAAGCAGAATTTAAATCAGGTGGATTCTTTGTTCTCATTAAAGATCCAATTGGTTCCTTTAAACCGCGAAGTAACACTCTACAAGCAAGTGCTCTGAAATAACCTGATAACACTGTTTGCGTATTTATCTCATAATGTGCAGCTAAATGTGATATTTGCATGTTTAGAATATGTTGAACTCGGTTGAAGAAGTCAAACGCGGATTCATTTCCTTGCTTGAGTTCTATCATTTCTATGTTTAAAGTATACGCATCACGTTTATCTGAGTAAGCGTTAAGTAATGCTGTTTTAAGATCAGCCCAACATTTAATGGTGCAAGAAGAAATATTAATTGCAGCTTCTCCTTTGATTTTAGCAAGTATGCTTGACATCAAATATTCATTTTGAAAATCATTGGCATCTGCTAAATTATAGAATTTGATAACTAATTTTTCACAAATCTCTAGAAACCTTGGAAGTAATTGTTGTTCTCCGTGAAATTCTGGGATCATACTTAAGTATTCTTGCTTTAAAACTGGGACTTGAATTACTGGAGGTACTTGAGGTACTCGAGGTACTTGAGGTACTTGAGGTTCAGTCATTTTTATGGTATTTTTTGTTACTTTAGTGTCAATAAGAGATAATCTAGAAATATCAAAAATTGATTCGTCCACAGGAATTTCTTTAATTAAAGGAGATGATGGGTGAGATGAGTCAGAATCAGAACTTGAACTGTCAGTTGAACTTTCTGAGGAAAACCTATCTTTCGGACCCCTAAAAGACATAAATAAGGGTACTTACAGCAATATCACTATCCGTTCCATGTGTGTACTCAACAGGATGTTGATTCGATGTCCTCTCGAAATCTGGGTTGGTCCTGGGCCACACTGCTCCGATGTACACTCGAAGGCTTCTCGCTAGGCTACTTAGTTCACCTAACTGGAACTGGACATGGGAACTTCGAACTTTCGCGAGTTTGAAAATCCCGGAACTTTTGATAGCCAATAAATCGTTAAAACGAACCGAATTTATATTCCCTAAATCGATTGGCTATCCTACTGACTGCGCCACTTATATTTTGATATGCCGTTAATAGGTTTTTAAAAAGGAATTTATTCAAAAAGTTACATCTATTCGTTACGAGTTACAATTCTAGACTGAATTATTATAATTATATTTCTAAGATGCTTAAAATGCTAAATTGCACAATTGCATTACACACAGGTCTCTGACCAAGTTCCTTGACTTATTTACTAGAACTACACAACAGGAAATATAAGAATACTGCTGATGTTGGTGTCATATTCTAGGTGGATGGAACTATAACTTATATATATATATACAGGATGTCCCAGCTTATTCGAAGCGGTCTCTGTAGGCTAAACGATGGACTTTTTTCAAAAATATTTTGCAAATTCAAGTACAGAATCACAATGCCCATAATTTAAAATTATTTTGGAGTATACAGAGTGTCCCATATGACAGTGGCATATCAAAGTTATGTTTTTTTAAATGGAAAGCTCCTATCTTATTGCATTTTTAGATTGTCTGAGAAGAGAAAATAAGATTGGCTTTTACAGTTGGTGTTTAAATTCAGAAGTTTTTGAGTGATAAACAAGTGAAAATCGTCATTTTTGAAGCTCAAGGTCCTGTACAACGAAAACGGCTGAAGATAGAGAAAAACGGCTTACATGTCCCTATTTTAGCTTTTAATGTAGGTACTATCCTATGATGTAGATGAAATGTTTATAAAGGGTGATAAAAAATTTGAAAAATTTTGAAATTTCTCCACGCGTTGCCAAATAAAAAAATCAAAAAAAGTACAAATGTTTCTATACCATAGGATAGTACATAAAAAGTTAAAATAGGGACATGTAAGCCGTTTTTCTCTATCTTCAGCCGTTTTCGTTGTACAGGGCCTTGAACTTGAAAAATGACGATTTTCACTTGTTTATAACTCAAAAACTTCTAAATTTAAACACCAACTGTAAAAGCCAATCTTATTTTCTATTCTCAGACAATCTAAAAATGCAATAACATAGGAGCATTCCATTTAAAAAAACATAACTTTGATATGCCACTGTCATATGGGACACTCTGTATACTCCAAAATAATTTCAAATTATGGCCATTGTGATTCTGTACTTGAATTTGCAAAATATTTTTGGAAAAAGTCCATCGTTTAGCCTACAGAGACCGCTTCGAATAAGCTGGGACACCCTGTATATGTATACAGGGTGATCAGTAACACGCGCACTCGGAGCATGCTGCGGTGACCTTCACTTTTTAAGAGTGGTAAATTTTCTTACTGCAGTGTTGTAAGTTCTTTTCCTCCAAAGATATTACCATTTTTGTAAAAAAAAAGTGGCAACATGTGTGAATAAGTTCGGGTTAGATGGTATTGTTATTATTTTTATTTCCATAGCAACGAAGGCATTTGATTATTTTATATTCTTAGTTGCGTTTAGGCGGTTGCCAAATTATAAATTTCGTTCAGATTTAGGTATGCTATCAATTTACAACATTCTCAATTCCTCTATAAACAGGTTTTGTGGAGAAAAATTGATGAATTATATGGTATTTGTTCCAGACATTACAGTAACCTGAATCTTTTATTGATTTTTATCACGGTTATTGAAAAAATACCTTCAAGCTTGGATGAGGAAAACTCTGTAACTTGAAAACCAACCGTTGGATTCATTTTTTTTGCAGAATATCCTTAATTTTATTGGGCTCTATATCGCCCTGTATTCGAAGTGCGCGAGTTACTGATCACCCTATATACTCGTAGGATCAATAATTTAGCAGCAATTTCGGTCTAAAAAAAGGTCTAAAAATAAGATTTTCACTTCTTGGAAAAAATGGCCTATTTTCAAAGTGCGGCAATTCGATAACTAATAAGTAACCTACAGAGCTCAGACTCACAATGACCTCAATGTCATAAATTTCATGAGACTGATGACTGATGACGAAATAAAATAATGTTTTTTCGAACATTTTTTCAACCGAAAGACCTGTAGAAAAACCTGTTTGGTAGATGCCTCTTAAACACCCTGTATCTCGGTTAAGAACCAATTTATATGGAAAATTTATTTGAAGTTTCTTCATATTTTAGCTTCATTTTACAAAACCTTCAATTTATGGTAAGTACATATTTTAGACTATTAAATAAGAAAAAAATTAAATAAAAAATATTAAAAAGCTACATTTGAACTTTTATCGAAAATGGTAGGTCCGAAATTTTACAAGTATCTTTTTTTATATCAAAGGATAAAAAATAGTATATTGTGAAACAAGTGCGGAAAAGAGAAAATTTCTCACGAGTGTGAAAGAATTGTGACACGAGACGAAGTCGAGTGTCACAATTCACACAAGTGTGAAATTTCTTTTCCGCACGTGCTACACACAGTACTTTTCCTACGACCACAATTTAATAGATTAATTATTTAACAAATTTAACACATAAATTATTTTTCTGACAATGCTCTGCTTTTATGACCTTTTCTCCAATTTATGAAATGTTTATAAGCAGATTCGTATTTTGCTCTCGAAACTATAGGTAGCAAATTCAAAGAACACAAACCTGCTTGTTTTCTGACTTCAGCAGGTGGTGTATTTTCTGCTTCAGATTCAGAGGAATCACAATCCATTATAATGATAGGTAACTAAAGTTTATTTTTTCAGACTACCTGAAAAGGTAGGTATTATTTTCAATTCTACCAATGACTTTTTAATATATTACTATTATACACTGTTTAATCATTGAATTCTACCGACAATATTATTATTATTTATTATTAGACTCTGTATCTGAACTAAAAATAAAGTGACGTGGAGCGTGGAAACGTGGTAGATATGCAACTTCCACACAACACAGGCGCAGTCGTGGATTGAAGTTAGAGGTGTGCGAGTTTCCACGTTCGTGAATTTGATTTGAACGCTACCAATGCTGTTATTAGCGATCAACTCGTAAATTTTAATAATTACGCCAAAAGAGTAAGTATATTATATTTTATAGTCTTGTCGGGTTCTATCTTATCCCATTTGTGTTTATTTTATTACCTTGAAGCTTTAAATGAATAGTTATTCCATTAACAATAAGTAACAGTGAGTTCTCAGTTACCGCCCATCACTATTGTTTATATTAAAACTGTACGGAAACGATTTTTGGCTATGCGTTATGTCACTTTGTCGCACAGTTTTGGATACGTGAGAAATCTGCTAGTTTGTGCACAAAAAACGATGCGCAAAGTAGTGTTTTGTATAGTGGTCGTAGGAAAAATAATTTATACTGCGATTTCGAATCGGATGATACCTTATCAGTTTTGCCGAATAGAGAGCTGCGGGGAATAAACGTAAGGGAAAAGCAGATGTCAGTGGCGCACGACTTGTCAGTTCTTCTTCTGAATATGTGTATCTGAATGTGCGTAATATTATATTTCTTTGTGGTCATCGATGCTCCTGAAATTCATTAAAAAAATTCCGCGCCACTAAACAATTTCTTTTCATCGTCGTGCAACTTTGTTAGGATGATTTTTAAAGTGGGGATTTCATTTCTAAAAAATGTAGTATGAAATTTGCGACCAATAGCATACCTAGCTTCACGTCATTATCGAATATGATTCTCTTCCGACCAGAAGTTACACCTTTCATTGGTTTCTGAATACCGGGATTATTGATAACTCTGAAGACTGTACAAACAACAACATTAGTTAAGGTAACCAAGAATTTCTTGAGAATTCTTTTAATCACAAGCGACAAAAAAATTAAGAGTTTATATTTTAAGGAATAATCAATTGGTTGAAGCTATTGTCCTATACTTAGAGAAGTATATCCAGTTAATTCACTAAATTATGTAATACTACCGCATCATTTAAAACTTGGAAGATGAAAAGAAAGAAGCAAGAAGGCAAATTTACGAGTAATGAAATTTTCAAAGCTATAAAACACAAGCATGTCCCCGCCTATGACAGTGTAATCACACTTCTCATATTTATATTTATAATAATAAACGTTTTATTGAACGCTCAATTTCGAGCAAAAAATTGATAAAGAGAAGCGCGATGCAGATAGGAAGACGGATTTTCCGGGTGAATCGGATGAAACTATTAAATTTAATGAGTTTAGAACACATTTAAATGCCACTTCTTTGAATCACCAGTATAAAGATGAAATTTTAATTCAAATCTGATAAGGTCTCTTCCCATATGGAACTGAAGTATAGGTGGAGTTAGGGGCATACCGACTATGATCACAAAAGTAGCTAGAGTAAGACTTGACCATATTTCAAAAGGATAGGTTGCTTTAAATTGTGAACACACAGTTTCTTCCATGTAACTATTTAGCGTAATCTTACATATTTGACAAACGGCCAAAGGCTTGTCGAAGTTACTCAGAGGTTATAAATAATCAGTCAGTGACTGAATCATTGCTTTTCTCTGCCTTTCAAATTCATGCCAAGAACCTTTTAACTATCAGTGAGCACTCAAATAGAAGTTCCGCCGCTGGTTTTTATATTTCCCCGACGACGACGCCGACAGTAGCTTTTAATGCTGCACATTCTAAATTATGCCTGCGACAGAACGAAACAGCGCCGCTCCTCGCCCCTTGTCAAGCCGAAGCTCATCGTCCACGGCTTGCTCGTCCTAACGCAATTACCGACAAATATTTGTCATCGGATAAAACACCTGCGGTTTTCCCCAGAAATTTTTATTTCTTCCTGAAGCGTTTATAAATCATTTTAAATTCGGAGCTTTTACAAGAAAAACATATACTTTAACATCATAACTGAGGGTCTGAGGCTATTTATTATTTTGGTCTTGTTATTCTCGAGTAACAATTATCTATTTCTTTTTCTCCCTCACACTTGTCAAGATATTGTCCGTCCCTTCAGGGTAGTACATAAAATGCCAGCGAGAGAAAGTTCTTGCAACATTATTGTCGGGGTAATACAACAAGATATTAAAAAGTTTTATGGTTGAGGCAATGTTGGAATTATTTTCCATGTATTTGATCTAAAAATTTGAATTTTGAATTTGGAAAATAATTCTACGTTTCTTACATTGTAATTAGTTTTGAATGATCGCCTAAAATTATCATTTATAATCCAGCAGCCATCATTGAAAACGGCGTTCAACAAAATATATTTTCAAGAGAATTCATCAAGAATCAAATGAATCAACAAGAGAATTTATAGTTATAACATTTTATATTTGTTTTTTTTTTATTTTATGTTTTTAATTTTTTTTTTATTATTTTTATGTGTTATCTATTTTTTATTCACAAAAAACAATAATACGATTTAATCACACTATGTTCTTACATTATGTTTTTACTATTTAAATCCGATCATGTTAAAAAAAAATTTGGCGCAAAATTTTTTTTTAACTTCAAAATTTTTTGCTCCAATAAAAAGATAATAAAATCTTTCTAAACTTGTAAAAAAAGTATATTCTGTTCATAAGAACAACCAAAGTTGATGATTTTAATTGCCTCCAACGTGGAAATTAAAATCAGACTAAAAGAGCAGATTCTACATTAAAAGTTGTCCTGTTTGTTTGTTGTAGCTAAATATGATAAACGTGTTTGTGATCCCTGACGTGCAGCCAGATAGTATTCTTGTATCTTTTCGTATTTAGTCGAATAGTCAGTGCCTTTTACGAGGTTCAACAGTCGGTTAGTCACGGATTTCCTTGCGGGCAGGTCTATGGGGCTGGTTTGCCTAATGACTGCATCACTGGTTCGTATTAGTGCCGGGCAACTTAAAAATTACATGAGAAGATGTCTCTTCTCCCCCACTGCAAAGTTTGCATAGTGATTCTTGTCTATAGACGGATGTCTTATGCAGATGTGGTCTCATATGACAGTGTGAGAAATCCGAAACTGAGGAAATCTGGAGGAAATCTGAAGAAAACTTAGTAATCCAGATAATCTCAGAAATTTTTGCAGGTAATCTGAAGAAATCTGGGAAATCTGCAGGTAATCCGAGGAAATCCGGAGGAAATCTGAAGGTAATCTCGAGGTGATCTCACTTAGTGAGACTAGTGCGACTTAGACGCATGCGCGGAAACGTTATTTTTTTATTATGGGACCTAAATCGTCCAAATAAATCATAGAATATACTACCGATTATGAACTTGGCCAAGTAATTTTTTTTTCCAACAGGTGAAAATTTTTTCAATGTTGGTCACGCAATATCCCAAATAACCAAAATGGCCTGACCTGACATTTGAATTTTCGTAAAAAAAAAAGGTCTTTTAGAATCCCCGTATTACATGTAAGATGGGAAAAACAATTAACAGTAAATTAACTGCATGGCAAGAACATTTTACAAACTTTCTGTTAGTGTAAATTTTTTTTAGTAGTTAGACACTGCTAGAAAGAGGTAGGAAAGGGAGGCAAGATCGGTGAATTTTCAATGAGGTATATCAAGATAAACGTACCTTTGAGCGAATATCACTTAACCCCCTACTTCTTTTTGAAATTTTCAACAGGGTAGTCTGATTTATTTAAAAATTTAAAAAAAAAATTTGTTTTTTTGTCAATTATTCAAGAAATATCCTTTTGTTTTCGGTTTTCCTCTTGAAGAGGGCCCAATTACGTGATCTACCACTTCGCTGGATGATAGCTATACATACACCTACAAAAAAAGCAAAATTTAGGAACACAAAGCTTGCAAAGTGCAAAAAATGCTGTCCTTGGATGTGCTACGATCATCGACAAACACATTGCAATTCACAAAGCAGATACCTACCTACCCAAAAGTTATTCTATCGATTAAACAAATAATTTTCCATAGGAATCACAAGATAAGATGGTGCAGCGTCATCTCATGAGAACTGTTTCCGATTTAAAAAAAAAAATCCATACTGGTTACTAGGACGGAACCACAAACAAGCCAATTGATATGCATAGAAGATTGTTGGTTTCAAAATATTACGATTTGACATACCTTGCTCTTATAACAAAAAATTGACTTTAAAAATAAACATTTATACAGGCTGTCAATTTGGAAACTTGCCACCTCCTATTTTTCCCTTAAACAATGTTTCTGAAAAAAATCCCGAGACAGGTAGATTTTATATTCGAGGGGGACACATAAAAAGCATGAATTCAATGTTCCTGCTTCATCCCCTTAAGAGTCAGAAGGTGATTATCATTGCACAGAGGATTGGCTTGCCTGTTTTCAAAAAAAATTATTTAAAAATAATTTTTCTCAATTTATCCAGTTTTAGTTTTCTTCATAAAAATACGAAAAAAATTTACGCACATTCTTAAGACAAAAATAAGCAACTTATGTCTTTTCCTTCAAACTGCTTTTTTCAAGGAAATTTTACTTCAAACTGCTTCCTTCTCTTGGGAAAAATATCAAAACAAATAATTCATAGACCTTCATTGATGCATTTTCGCTTGGACAGTTTTGTATTCATAATATTGATAAATCTGACGTTGTGGTTAGAACTGATTTCAAACCAAGACACAGCTAATGTGGTTCCTAGAAACAATAGTTTCGCATTCAGAAGGAGTTTTTTTGATTTAGGTATTTAAAAAAAAATTCAACTTACAGGAGCATGAAAAGTAGTGCATTGTTAGAATTTTCCTAACGATTGTTACGAACCATTCTCACGTAAGCAAAGGCGTTGATTTCCCCCGAAAGCGTGCAGATTTAATTTGCCTGCTGCAATCAACAGTTTTCATCACGCGTTAGTAAGAAAATTATTGAAGTGATGAATGTCTGTTCATTTAAAAGTTTATTTCATGGAATTTTCCTCCTAAAACTTCTTTCCAGAATAAATTTAATTTTTTCTGTCATTTCTATGCAATCCTGTGTTTTAAGTGTTTATCCTGGGTTTGATTTTTTGGAGATCAGCCTGTAAATACAGGTGATAGACCGGAAATTTTAAAACCTTCTTGAGGTGTGGCATCAAGCTTCAAAGTTTTCTCATCAAAACACACGAGGAAAATTTATTTGGAGTACGATGATATCAAAACTGCTGAGTAATTTTGAACATACTCGCATATCACCCTTATAGAACATTTTGTTTGCAGGTTTTTTATTTTAAATCCAATAAACCTTAAAAATAAAGAACATGACTGCTGCGTCATAAAAACATAATCAACATCCCTTGTGAATATCGAAAGTTCTTCCAAATCGAAATTAGGCAAAATTTTGGGGCACGACACTTTCATTTTTGAGTAGTGTAGATCAATGTGTGAAAACATTCTACGCCGACAAAGAGCACGCGGCTTGTCAGAAATATCTAGTATAATTACGTATTTCTATAAGGACTCTACGTAAAATAGCCTCCAGGGCATAACAACGCCAGAACAGCGTCTATAGACACCAAGATCCGGGAGAGAGTGACTGGTAATCAATTATTAGGAAGTTGAACCGTAAAACCTCGGTTAACCATGGCAAGGTGGTGATATATATTGCAAAAGGTCCAGGACTTATACACTACCTCGACGTTTTGTTCTACCGACCAAGATTAACAATTTTTTATTCGTTTTTGCAGATAACAAACTCTTATACCTGTTATAATTGTCTAATATTGATTAAAATAGACCTAGTATAATGCTCTAGTAAAATTACTGCTCAAAAATTTGGTATTCATAGTATTATCAGGTACTGAACAATGAATGAAAATATACAGTATCTACCTTACAAAAAAGTAAGTCAAGCCACCCATTATTTCGTGAAGAATAATAAAATTTTCCTCATGCTGTTTTTCACTCTTTCCCTCTTTCAAAATGTTTTCAAGATAGAGATAAAATTAAAGAAAATTTTTCATTCATGTTTTTTATTAAGTATTCAGTTGCAATTTGGCACATTCTTCTTTCATATGCCGGCTCATTTTTTGCGAACTTCTGTTTTTTGCTCAGTAGGATTACTGACTTTGTTCTGAATACATCAGTGACATGTGATTTTTGAAATTCTAAGCATATTTAGTTTGTCAGAAACAATAAAATATTTGAAAAACAGGGATTTCCAAGGGCTAAAAAGAACACGCCTTGAGGCCGTTTCTAAATGAAATTATGCTCTCGCCAAACTTTTATTTCCACGCTTAGGCTTGACGACAATAAACCATAAACTATAAACTATCAATAAATTATGGTAAATAATAATAATAATATAAATCAAATAGCTATGGTAACGGAAAATAACAATACCCAAGTTGAAATGCGACGTTAAGGATTGAAAAGAATAATCGGGCTATGAATAGACAGTATTTTGTCAAAAATTAATTCTACTTAGGGTTTAGAATGCTTGGATTTCCAAAATTCGCATGTCGTTATATTCAGAACGGAGTCAGTAATCCTGACGAGCAAAAAAATTAGGGGTGTAATCTATATTGGAAGCTTCCCAAATTTAATTTGTTTCTGTTTCGAAATAACGGGGATATCTCTTGATTAACGAAAATTTGGGACACCTGTATACTTTTTTCACGAAGCCATCAGATATGTATCAAGTTTGGTAAGTTATTTGTATTAAAAATCTTTATTAGCAGAAACAGTGTCAAACTTGAGCTAGAGTCTATGATAAGTCTAAGAGAGAATGAGGAGTGGGTGTTCGAGGCGGTTGTGATGCAGATAGAATGCTATTTACAAAATGGTATTGTAAATATTTTTTGTAAAGTGTATTATACCGGGTGGCTAACCATACCTCTGTACATAGGACATTGCCTAATAATACAAACCAGTTTCCATATTGACGAAATTAATTGTTGCCTATTGTAGAAGTATTTTTACGTATTGTTATTAATATTAACTGTATTATTATAAGCAGTTGGAAGAGAAAAATTAAGCAAAAAAGGCCGATTTCAAGAAAAAATCTGGACAGCAATTTTTTGTAAGATTTCGTTAGGGAACACTTTTTTAGCAACCTCAGCCAGAAGCGTTTTGTGAAAATTTTTGCGAATGTTTTAGCGTCTAAACGATCCCAAATTTCTTCCCAAATAACAAGGTCTCGTTCCTCGACCTTGGCCTGCCGGCGGCGTCGGGCCTTCGGCCCTCCATGACGGGCCTTCGGCCCGGTTTGTCAGTAGATCCCCGTCAAAGTTTGAATTTTTCATGTTTTTTTCGTGTTACCTTTTTTTCTATGTCGCTACACGGCACTATGATCAGTAGATTCCGCGTCGTAGTTAAAATCTGCCATTCATCTCTTTTTGTGTTATTTTTTTCTATATCGCTCCTGAAGGACCAATATGGGAAGTTCCGAGCCCGCGCGTAGAAGTTAGATTCGCGTCAAAGTTAGTCACGCATTAGTTTGACAGTTCAAGTTGGTCGTAAAAGAGAGAACAGGTCGCGAGAAGCACGGATTTTTTTTTGACAGCTGTCAAATATGTCAATGCGGTCTGTGGAATCAACAAAATGAGTTTTGTTGAAATGAGAAACAACTTTTTTAAATGCTCTTGATTTTGACATTTAAAAAATGACAGTTCAAATTTCAAAGTCGAAATTTTCTCCAAAGAGGATCGTAGCCTGAAGTCTCTTCGTTACGCCAAAATTAATAGATAGTCGCCATTTTGAATTTCGAAAAAAAAAATTATTTCGTGTGTTCGAAACATACATTTTCATCATAATTATTGTCATTTAATTCGTTATTTGGACGCCATTTTCACCGGAACTATGCACGAAAACGAAAAAAGCTCTTCGGTTCTATTTTTGCAATTATTTCATGATGCCCTTTTATGAATTTCAGCCGTTTTTATTTTGGGTCATTATTTCTAAAAAAAACGAAGGGTACCCCCTTTCAATTATTTTCGCCACAAATTGATGTGCCATTTTCTCCGAAACGGTGCAAATTTTAGACGGACGTTTTTTTTAGGTCGACAGACATCGTCGATAAGAAGCGTAACGTCAAATTGCGTTCGAGAAATTTTTCAAAATGGCCGCTACAGACGCTTTTGAAAATTTGAAATTTTTTTTTTTGAAAATCGACTTTGACGGCTTACAGCTGGCAGACGGTTGCCGCGATTGAAACAAAATTTCCCATTTTTCGAAGAGCAATTTCTTGGCTGTACGCCGATACCATTGCGATGTTCCCCCTATCTAAGAAACCAAAGTTACGATAAAAAATGTGCGAGCGAAACAAAAACCCGTTCAAAATTTTCACGATTTACGAGCTGAATCACTTTAAAATCACTGAAAATCAGCCATATTTCGAAAAAAAATTTCTCGGCCATTTTTGCACTCAGGGACTCGGGGATTGTTTCTGCGGGATAGCGAAAGAGCTGTTCTGTCGGAATTTTCAATTTTCGTCGCTTAAATTTTCAAAATTGCGCCGCTGTGATTTTTAGAAAATGGCCGATTTTTACTGGCGATTTCTCAACTTTGGCGTTTGAAAAGTCCCAGTTTAGATTTTTTTTCGAGTTTTTTTTGAAAACCACGTACTAAATAATGGTAATGCCTTTATTCTGACACTTAAAAAAAAAAAATTAGATCGAGACTTTTAACGTCACTACGATTTTTGTTGTTGGAAAAAATTACTCTTATTCGGAGTTTTCAAGTTTGACATTTTTTAAGTGACATTTTCGCATTCGCTGTTATTTTTTCACCATAGCCAGAAGAGAATCGCATGTAATGCATTTATTTTGACACCGCCAAAAATAGTTCAATCACGATTTATACCGGCACTATAATGACATTTAGTAAAAAGAAAAACTTTTTTCTCAATATTCATGAATTTGACGTTTAGAAAAAATGACAGTTGCAGTTATCCGGGATACCTCTTGCACCAATATGTTATTGCTGCACATTTCACCTTTACGACGATACCAAAATCTGGCCGCCATCTTGATCCTTCGATTTTAATTAAGTTTTTTCGTGTGCAAAAACTCGCGTTTTTTCAACTTATAGATTTTGACGTTTCAAATGTGACAGTTCCATTTGGTTTTTCAAAAACATTTCACCGGATTGTAGTGGCCGGGAGTCTTTTCGTTACGTAAAAAATACAAAATGGCCGCCATCTTGATTCTTCGAATAGGAAAAAATTATTTTCTTCGGTGGCGTTTACGAAATTTCCGCATACGTAATATGACATTACGTTCTTTACTCTATTTTTCACGGTGAATTTTTCAAATTTTGAAAATAATTATCAGTCCAAATGATTAGTGAAAGACTAATTGTACATCGTAATTAATTGTAAAAACAATTATTTACAAAATGCATAAGAAAAAACAGAAATTAATGCATTTCCCGATCAGGAACCGCGGATTCATCATGATTAGGTACCTATTTCTACCTACCGGACCATTATTATAATACTAGCGGGAGCGGGCGAACGAAGCGACCGGCCAGCGTCCGGCAGGTCAAGACTCGAGCCGTGCCCGGTGAATCGCCGGAACGTATTATCGAAAATTTCAAAAAAAAATTCATATCTTCGTTATTAAATGACCAATGTGGATAATTTTTTCACAATCATTTACGTTAATTAATTGTCGTTGCGACTGTCTTTTTAATTTTTCCAATCGTGCATAAAGAAGAAGACAAAAAAAATAACAAAGAATTAATTTTTCGATTTTTTAATGAAAATAAAAGTGTAAGCTAATTTTCGAGCAGCGAGGAAAATTTTTATTTTTCGTTTAAAGTACCAACATAATCGAGATCAAATGAAGCCAAAACTTCAAATTATGTGTTGAAGAAAAAAAAATGAAAAAAGAATTCACGATTAAGAAAATACAGGGAGATACAAATGACCGGGCGGTAAATAGTCGAAATGACCCACCGAAGTTTTTCCTGATTTTGACAGTTTTTACAACGGTTAGGAAAAAAACTATATCCATCTTTTTTGTAGATAAAGGACGTCTCCATCATAGAGCTTTGTTATTTTTTCGATTGGTCGACAATATTTCGAAAAAAATTCAAAAGCATGCGTTAAATAGTAGCATTTGATCAATTGTTGTTTTAAAGAAACGATTCCCGCTCAAAAACCGGGAATTTTTCGGAAAAATGTTTCGTATAATAAAATAGCATTTAAATAACTATTCAAAAAAGGTCTGATTTGATTTTTCTCTAAGATGCACCGTTTTCGAATAAAAAAAATTTTTGTGATTTTTTGAGAAAATGACAGACTTTTGTGTTTTTTTGAATAAGTCGGTTTTGGCGACATTTCACGTAAAAATCATAATTATCTTTTTTGTAGGCAACGAACGGCTCTATATCACTGTTTTGTTGTTTTTTCGATTGGTCGAATAAATTTTGAAAAAAATTCAAAAAAATCGAAAAATCATGCGAAAAAAGTATGTTCCATTTTTTTAGGGCCGATTACCGCTCACCTAATTATTTTTTCGAAAAACGATCTCTACAAAGTTTGTACGTCCATTCTTTCCCTAAGTAACTGCAGTAGCAGAATCTCTCCGCGATGTACCGTTACCGAGAAAAAGTCCTAGATGTGGGACGTTGCAAAAAAAAAAGTACAGCCCTGAAAGGGGGCCTTAAAATTCTCGGATCCGGCCCATTTTCAATAGGTCGTATTTGGGGGTCCCGAGCTTCGTCCCTACCGAGTTTCATCCCGATCGGTGCAACTTTCGGACACTTAGAGTGTTTCATAGGTCGTTCCCGAAAAAACCCGAAATTCCCGAAAAAAAGACACTTCCCGGTAACGGATCCCGCTCATTTTCAATAGGCATCGTGGGACCATGCGCCTCTACAATCGAGCCAAATTTCAACTTTCTACGACGAAAAATGGCGTCTCTAGAGTGTTTCATAGCAAAACGCACAGATACACCGACAGACCGACATTTTTCCACTACAAGGGCGCGTATAGTTCCTCGAACATCGGCTACGCCGGTCTCGGAACAACAAGAAAACGTGTACTACATTTTGTGCTATCATTTTGGTGATTATTTCATTGACTTTAACAATAAAAATTACAACAAATAAGAACATCAAAAATTAAAAATATATCAAATTTTAAAGTCACAGTTACAAAAATAACCTCACAAATTGAAAACTTTTTTCGATTTTATCGAAGATGGCTCCAAAGATTCAGAATGTAACTACATTAGCAGAAGCAGCTTTTCAATCCTAATATATTCATTTTTAGTCAAGAACTTTGATACTCAGTGTACCAACCACAGGCATGGTTTGAATATGTCGCTTTCTTTCTAAAAACCTCTCGCTTCTTGATCTGCGCCGCTCAGCGGCCACCTTAGATGTGTCGACCTGTACAGAGGTATAGTCAGCCACCTGGATACACAGGTTACTGCTGGGTAACTGGATACATTTCTTTGGTGATTTGATAAAACAAGAGGTAACGAGTAAATCTACCCGAACATGCACTATACAAAACTGAATAGATTTTTAGATATTTCGATTTTCAATTTTTCTTTAGATTTAAATATCTTCGAGTGTAATTATTTTCAAAAAATGTATTTTAACTTTTTGTATTTTCTTTCGCTGAAATACTTGTCCAACACTATGGTCTTCCGTTTGGAATAGGAAATGTACAAAATTATTTCGATCATATGAAAATTTCAAAGAAAAACAAATTTTAAAACAAAATATCTCAAATTTTTTGAGTTTTGTATAGTGCATGTGTTAGGGTCAATTTACCTACTCCTTATCTCTTGTTTCATCAGATCATCAAAGGAATATATCCAGTTATCAATAACTCTCTTTATTATTGGTAGGTACAGACATAGTAAAACATTATTATTGTAAAATTTTGTGTAGGCATTGTGTAGTGTGTTTTGTAAATTATAGGGACCAGTAAATAAATTATCATTGTCCGATTAGTCTATTATTTGACAATAAGGACTCTGAAGATATGTTGAGTGAGAAATAACGCCCCAGGGTCTAGAACGTGGGCGCGGTTTATTTTTTATGACCGTTTGTGTCGCTTAGTTACATCACTGACAAGCACAACTAGACGTCAACAAACATAGACCCATTCTTGTATTCCATTTTTGTTAGATTATTGTTCAACAGTTTTATACCTCAGTCGACCAACAGATATAGTAATAAAACTGCGCACAAAACTTTTAAGGTTCAAGTAGTCACATCTGTAGGCAGATAGTGCCTTATTTATTGGTTACCTGGTTCCGGTAAACCAATGAAAAGGGCATTCTAAGGTTTGTGTATATAATTCTTGTGTACAAGGTCTGCCTACCTGGATTGTGAACTTACCGCGCACTTTTATTACTATATCTTTTGGCCGACTGAGGTATAGTAAATCTTATCCACACTTAAATCATAAGGTTAGCCGGGCATTTAACGTTGAAGGCACCATAGGCGTTATAGAGATGATATGCCCTCGGTAGACGTGCATCGCTCAGGTTCAACCTCGCGCGTATTATCCTAATAAGTCCCTTGATACCTTAATTACTATATTTACTTATTAGACTTTTTAAATTATTAATTATTATACATAGGTATAAGTACGCACGAAAGGAAAATAGGTATCAATAGTATAGAATACATTTTTTATTAAGTGACTTCAGCCCACTACCCTCTTCATCTTAGATTGTTGTTCGGTATTTTTTTGGCATTTGGCGTTTGGTATTCGACTTCTTTCTGGCTTTTTATCCATATCACTTTAATATGAAACAGGCAGAGGGCCTATGGCATGAGGGAAAAATGTAGACCGATGGGCATTATCATTCAGTAAAATGCCAGTGGTGAATACAAGACTTTATTTCTCAATTATATCGTGAATATTTGCACTACAAGCAGAATCATTTCATCTCGAAATCTCTGATCTAAACACCCTGTTTGATTTTTGATTAGTTTTTTGTTCACAACTTGTACTTAACAATTGAAAGAACGGTATTGTTTTTCGTATACATAATCATCATTCCATAGTACGTGGCTTTGTTCACATTTCTAGTTATGTCATTTCAAAGACAGAAGATTTCATTTGAGCTGGGGCCAAACGCAATCATAACCGTTGGGATTCCGGGCATGTTTTTATCTTACTGCCTGGATGTTGCGGATCAAAGCCGGGATATTGGAGTTTTATCCGGCAATAATGGTGGGTTTCGCTCTTCACCTAACGCCATATAAACCAGTACAATACCGGAACTGTTGTACATGCTGTTTGTACCCGGAGTAAGAACATTTGAATGTTTGACGGAATGTATTGTACAGTTTATTACAAATCAAAAACAGACTCATAAGTAAGTTATGAATAGATTTTATCGGGAAGTTTGAACCTATAAATAACGCCATCGTTTGTAATAAAACTTGGACTTTTTTTCTAAAAATTATTTATACAACACTTAATTATTATTGTTGCGTATATAATTTTTATTTACAAATATAATTAATAATAATAATAATAAAAAATCTAACCATAAAAAACGTGTGATTTAGTATTATAAAATTTCAACGATAATAGTGAACTACGTAAGATGTGATCATAACGACCGTCTCAGGTTTATTAAAGTTTCTTGACACTGTGAACGTGATAAGGTGACTACTTTTAAGCCGGAAAGAGCGCAGATGCTTCAGCAAAACAAAGAAATTTAACTCAATTACGGTAGATAGGGCCTCTAAAAGCAGCAGCTTCGCAAGGCGCGGAACACGAAAAGCCTGGCTTCTGACTCGCCAAGTCATGCGCCATAGGAATGAGCAGATTCTGGGACTAGCCTTGCAATCCAGAGTTGCGTTGCACCGCTCCATGGGCTCGTCAACCTAGCGAGCTGGCTCACTCAGCTAACATTTCAGCAGTGAAATCGTCTAATTGTGCTAACAAAATTGACCGCATTTAGTAGTTCTCACGTAAACTTTAAATTCTATCAGGATATTCTTACTCTTGTCTTTTTTTAACCTTCTTGAAAAAAAAACAGTTCACACTACGGTAGTGTATTGCATCAATTCGAATATTGTAAACTGCAGTCTTTATAAAGTTAAAATAATTTAACTTCAACGTCAACTTCTGTGGTAATTTTAAATAAATATAATTTTTTTTTGATATAAGGGTTTTTTTCTCTCTAAATAACGACTAATTGCAGTTATAGGTTGCATAGATGAGCACTTAAAGTCTGGCGCCAGCTTTGTTTTTCATACCTCGGGAGGAAGCTAAAAGCGACATTTTATCCAATTTGTTTGACGTGGCAGGTGCTATCTTGACTACAGTTTCTTCAATGCATGCCTTATAGTATGTAGTTGGAAAAAGGGTGGATTTTGATATTTTACAATTTCCTACCTTACGTTAGTAGTAGTAATTCTAACTTTTGTTATTAGTGTAATATGTGGCTGAATATTGAATCAATTTTTTTTTCATGATTACGGACAATAGCGAATAATGAGGGAAAGCTATTTTCCATGCAGGGTACTGATGATTGACATTGACCTAAATAGATGTGGTTTTGAAAATTGTTACTAAAAGAGTATTTTCAATAATTTCGCAGACCAAGATATCGAGGGTATACATATACTCGTAGTTATGATCCCGAAACTTGCAAATATTATCTAAATCGCACTTCTATATTCTTAGCGTTTATGGTAAACTGATCATATTCGCAACGAAGAAAAACTGTTTTACCGTCGTTCGTTTTATTAATATGCAATTTAAAAGCGGTGAGTGGTTTCCCATAGACTTTTATAGGGTTGTTCAAATATGATATTTCAAACGCGTGCTGCTTTGTTTTCTTTCTGCTTGCAAACCAAAAAACTATGTGGAATAAAATATATTGATATTTTTCTGAAGTAAACGCCAAACAAAAGGAATAGAATTTACGTTTATAGAAATATTTAGATCTTTACGTCAAGGTTCATAAATTCAAAGAAAACTTTCTTGGATTTATATTTCTATTCATTTTCAATCAAAGTGTATATGTTAAGATAGTTCTAGACTGTGCAGTAATAATTTCACTATATGGTGGCGTAATTTTTAATTTTTCGTTTTTAAATTTAGATTTGTCGATAAATAATAATTAATATATATTATTGTGTTTCATTGAGCCGACGCAGTGTAGGAATTTGGATGGTAGAAACTCAAGATCAAACTATTGGCTTCCCTACATTACGTGTTGGATAAAAATTGTAACTTAATAATTTGTTAAGATTGAAAAGCCGCTTCTGTTGCTGCAGTTACACTTTAATTCTGTTGGGTCGTTTTCGAGAAAATCGGGTAAAATTTTTCAATTTGTGACAGTGTAATATTACAGAAAAATCGTAGAATCGATTTTGACTTTTTTATTGGAAAAATCTTTCAAGTTCTGGATTTTTTGGGAATCAATATGCCGTAATGTGTTTCTCGGTGATCAAGGGAGTACAACACAAGAAAAATGAAATTATTTAACACCTTGTTTTTTTATAATAATAATAATAATAACTTTAGCAATGCTATGTACAATTTTTAGGTAATTAAAAACTCCAAAAAAAGGGGAGAGAGCACACATCCTTGTCGAACCCCTCTCATGATAGGCACTTCTTCAGATGTGTGACCGGTAACTCTTGTAACAGCTGTCTGATTCAAGTACAAGTTGGCTATCAATCGTATGTCTCGTCCGTCCAGGCCTATATGATTCAGTATGACTATTAACTTGTCGTGCTGAATAGTGCCAAATGTCTTTTCATAATCTACAAAACAGGCATATACGTCAACGTTTACATCTCTACAGTTGTACGATAACCTGGATGCCAAACAGCGCCTTCCTTGTACCGAAACCCTTTCTAAAACCAAATTAAGACCTACTGATGTATTCTTTGAATCTTGTCTATATTCTAGAATAATGATTTCCAGCAACAATGTTAATACATAGCTCATTAAACTGATCGTTCAGTAATCTTTATTTTTTACAATACTTTCAGTTAGTCTTCTTTGGTATAGCGACGAAAGTTGATTTGAGCCAGTCTTTAGGGATTACTCCGCTCCTGTACATACAGTTTATCAAGCTTAATAGAATTGTCAGAGCTCCATCACCTTCCAACGTTTTTAAAACCTCTATCTACACTCCATCTGAACCTGGTGCCTTCCCATTTTTTACGTTTGCTATAGAAGGTTCGAGTTCTACTTTGGTGATGATGTCCACTCCGTCATCCCGGGTAATGTTGTGCGAGGGTTCTTCTATCGTCAATAAATAACCTGTCTATATACTTCTCCCATTCTTGTAGCTGTTCTTCCGTATCACTAAGAATTTCCTGTTGATCATTCATGAGAGTGCTGTTATTGTTCTCTATATGCTTTCCATTTGTCTGTCTGATCTTCTTATACATTTTGAAATAGTAATGTCTGGCCCCACACTGCTCTATTTCCCTGCATTGCGCAGTCAACCACTCCTTCTTCGCCTGTATAATCTTAGCCCTAATTTTCTTTTTCACCTCTTTATATCAGTTATGTTCCCTATTTTTACATAGTCCGCGGCGGTCCATTAATCTCAGGACGTCATCGGTGATCCAAGCTTTGTGTTTGGTTTCATTATAGCTAACCACTACCACGGATGTTTTGATCTCCCTCCAGGTGCTTTCGATATTATACTTGTTCATTGTTTGGTCAATGTTGCAGAAACTAGATCAAATGAGCCATTTTTAGGAATAACTTGCCAGGTTCACGGGGTTTTTATTTTTCATGCATGAAGTGGCAAGTTGTGTCATGAAAAAACAAAAATTTTTGATCTGGCAAAAACATTAATAATTTTCCTAAGAGGTATGGCACCAGAATAGTTCTTCGGCACTTAATAATTAATGTGGCTATTCAGCATTGCGTAACAAAATTAAGACTGTAAGAATATGAAATTGTAAGTGAAGATATGTAACTGTGACACTTGAAAAACAGATCTAAGATATCGATTTTCACAAAATTCATAAAAGTCCCATTATCTCGAAAATAAACAATTTTTTACTGAGATCATCTTATGATATTCTGGTCAGTCATGAGTTTGCCTATCAGCCCTTCAAGGGATGACGTTGAGTTTTACCCTGTATAGACGCGTTGTTGGTTGCGTGAAATGTCTATTGGCTACAATTAGATAATTTTCCTTGCAGAATTGTATTAATCATTTGATGTACCCATAATCTCCCTCGATGTCCTCTCTTCGATCTTCACCTGCTTTTGCATAAAGGTCGCCCATGATTATATTTACTTCAGAAGATTTGGCTAACCTCAGTGCTTCTTTGCCGTCTTCGTAACAAACTTCTACTTCGTCGTTAGAACCATCGCATGTGGGAGCATAAACCTGTATAATGTTGCTTGCTATCGACATTGTATTGAGTTGCAGCATGCATACTCGGAGATGGCTAAAAAACTTTTGACGGATCCACTCACACTGAGCCTCATCAAGTTACTCACACAATTGAGGTGTCGCGCACTATCATTGTCGGAATAATAAATGTAATGATCTGATCTTCCACCCTCACTTCTCCCGTCTGCGGCCATTGCATCTCGCTGATACCCAGAACGTCTATTCTGACAGCAGGTTACTTTCTTGCATTTAGCAACGGAGGATTGATTCCCTCAGATCATCAGATTTATGTAAATTTTTTGCACATATTTCACGCATAAGATGGTAGACCCGTTATTGCTCATCTTATCTGTCGAGGGCGTCGTCTTAACGGATTTTCCACTGTTTTAAAAACTTATTAGCAGTGACGTGCATTTTTTCTACTCTACAAAACAAACAATACAAAACACAACATCAATTAAATAAAAGGCTTCGACCATGCAGTAAATGTTATCTGTTATTTTAGATGGACAATTCTGTTAGGAATTCACGACACTGCTAAAGTCTTCGAAACAAACAATTTTTTACCTCAACACAATACATTTATAATATGTATACGGTGTATCTACGTACCGTGTTTTTGCTCCTAGATGATTTAAATTGGACGTACAATTAGTAAAGTTAAACTCATAGTTTTGTTAAGAGCCGTCAATTCAAGATGCATCTTTGCATAACTTTCTAGAGGCTGCAACGATATACTTTCGTCATGCGCGGAATGTGAGAACCGCTCCAAGAAGAGCGTGGCTGAATTCGCCTGCCGATGACAGCTAAATAAATTATCAGGTCCGGGCTAAGATTCCGCATAAAGGCTCCGAGAAACTCCGTTAATTCCAAGATGTAATAAAACGAGAGGCAACTTTTAAATTAACTTTGCTTAAAAGTTGAGATCATTTTTGCGTTCTTTCGCGGCCTCTATTTAAGTAACTGTGGAGAAATTGCTCTCCTGAATCCAGTGTATTAAGTTATCTATTCAAATAGCGGCTGTAAAAAGAAACGGTGGCATTATTCTTTTAAGGGATATAACTGGTTTCATTATAATAAACAGGTGCAGGGTTATTGCGCAATCAAAACTTCTCTTCATCGGCAGTAAACAGTTGGTTATTAAAACTTGTCGTTTGTACAACTAAGTACTATTCTGGTCTTGCGACTCTTTTTAATTATTATTGTATTTTCATGCACTGAAATGAACGCAATCATAATAAACTGACGAATTTTGTTTTGTCAATGGATTTGCTATCATGAACTTTGAATCGTGTCAGAATATCTTCAGAATAATGTTTATCATAATTTCATCCTACTCACCCCACTAGAATTTGTTGGAATTTTTTAAACTGTGACGTTTTGTTTACCCTGGAGTGTTAAGAAGAAAAAAAACTTTAGAATTTTTACAAGTCTGAGAGTACATTAGAAGCATGATACAACTACACAAGGTATGTCAGCGTGAGACTGAAAACTCGTTCTTGCAGCGCATGACGTCACTGTGGTGATTGTAATCCGAGCACCAACGGAAGCATTGAAAATATTTTAAGGTGGCAGTTAATATTTGTGGGGTGTAATGAAAAGTGATGGTGCTTACTGTGATACGATACAAATCATTTATACATATTTGTCTTTGTCTATGCTAGCAAACTAATAAAAAAGATCTCTTTGCCTTTCGTTTTTCTTGAGTGATTCTCAGTTTTCACACCCACCAATTATCGCTGAACAAACCTCAAAGCTTTTTTGAGTTTTTATCAAAAGCTAAATTATCCACGAAACGATTTGTGCATTTGCGCCGTCGCTGTCATATGCATACTCTTCATCATAGCAATCAAAATTGTTTTCTCTTAGAATAGCTGTAATTTTAAATTTTAGTCTGTTATGTCTCGCTATTATCTTCGTATAAATAGAGTGGATAGTGGAAAAAATGTTATTTTTTTTCAATTATATGTAGTGTGCCATGACTTCAGTTGTGTTCGTCATAACTGCAAAATGGACACACCAAAATTTTCCTTATTAGGTGACTAGTAGATAGTACCTCGGTACCAATACGGTACCATTTGAAAAAAAATTCTGCTCAAGAAATCATTCTGGAGTGCATACTTTGTCCACAAATTCACAAATCACTTGATTTAGTACATTCAACAAAATTGTTTTTTTTGTACCATCACAGGGCCCAATTGAAGTAAATCTAAATAGTTATGGCACCATACAGGGTGATTCCGAAATGGCAAACACGGACAGCACCACAGCATCAATTGTGGATTAAAGATTCCAAGGTCATTTACTTTTTCCTCCAGTATGGCTCACCAAAGAAGATATGACCACTTTTGTGGAAAATAAATTCACAATACTGCACTGGATACCCTTCTTCAGACAGAAAAAATAATGTGTAGTTCTACAATACCCAGATATATGTAACCATGGGAATATATGAAATGGCAAGTCCAACAAAGCTTAAAAACAATAATCGTTGCTCGGATACATATTCGATAATATTATTCAAAATCTAAATAATATTTATTCAAAATTTAAACAACGATGCCGCATTGAAAAATGTTGATGAACTCATGGAATAGGTAAACTTTGAATTCCTGTAATTCCGGTCCCGATAATAAAAGAAATAAAAAGCAAACACTATCGCAACAGTTATGTCAAATCATGTGCTTTGCCAGTGAAGGTTGTTTAAATTTGACTGAAATTTAGATTTAAATTAAAAAAAAAAGATATCTCGGAAGTGACTTGCGTGGCCTAGTGGTTCTCCGCTGGCTCACGAAGCCATAGATCGCGGGTTCGAAGCTCACCTCGGCCCGCTTTACTTTTCAGATTCATTTTCGAATGTCTGTGAAAAGTAAAACAAGCGATCGAACGTTTAAAAGGCAAAAATATATCATTTAAATTGTGTGTGGCTAAAGAGTTCGTCTCAAAGCCAAATTACCAGAGTGGAGCGACTATGTCGTACCTACACAGTTAAGACCGATGCTCCCTCTTTTCTAAAAAAAAAAAAGATATCTCGGTAACGAAGCCGAGGAAACCATTTGTGTTTTAAATGTACAGTATTTCTGAACATCCTCTACAACACCCTGTATACCGTGTCAGCCATTTCGGGATCAGCTTGTATAATTGAGAAAAAAAATTATACTCAACTCTGACTATTGAAATATGACTTATGTGGTATCACTGAATGCGTAACATTATACCGAATTCAAAAATATAATAATATACAGGGGTCCTATTTAAAAAATAAAAACTTGATGTAATTTCTGGTAAAACCGGAGTAGGAAAAAAATTCAATTGCTTGTGAAAAAGTGTACTATCGAAAATATGTCTCAAAAAAAAGGAAAAAGTAGGGGTGTACATACTCATCCTGTATATTCAAATTTTTCTTTGAAGTACCGACTTCCATCGGAGGCATTCGAACTGCCTCGGCTCGTGCGTCGCACAGCCACATATAGTTTGCCGCGCCTCGGTAGCACGTCTACATACGTGTACGTGCTTGTTCTCGTTCGTGCTCAGATGAGTATGCGCCTAAAAAAAAGTGAATATTATGAGAACGGCATATTTTTATCGCTATTATTTTTGCATCGCCTCGCCTCATCTGTCACGTCACAAATGTCTGTCACAAACACTGCACTGACTACAGGGTGTCTGCTTAAGGCTGGCCATCGGCTATATCTCGGAAACTAATGAGCCTAGAACCTCAAAATAAAAAATTTCCAAACATAAGTGATCACGAGAAATTCAATGAAAATATTTTCAAGATGGCCGCGCTTCCGGAAATACCGGAAGTTGACACCTACTTCGTTATTTTAACAGGAACACCTGTATATTATTATATTTTTTAAATGTCTGAAAAAATCGAATACAGGTGGTTTTCACCATTGGAATTTAGATTGAGCGGTTTATGAGTTATAAACAAGTGAAAATCGAAAATTTTCAACTTCAAAGCAGTCTAGAACTAGAACGGCTCAAGATATCTAAAAACGGTTTACATGTCCCTATCCTAACTTTTCACGTTTTATCCCAGTATGTGGAGCAAATTTTAATACAGGGTGATGAAAATTATCCGATTTTTCATCACCCTGTATTAAAATTTATTTAAACCACATAGTAGGATACTATGTGAAAAGTTAAGATAGGGACATGTAAACCGTTTTTAGATATCTTGAGCCGTTCTAGTTCTAGACTGATTTGAAGTTGAAAATTTTCGATTTTCACTTGTTTATAACTCATAAACCGCTCAATCTAAATTCCAATGGTGAAAACAACCTGTATTCGATTTCTTCAGACATTTAAAAAATATAATATTTTACAGGGTGTTTCCGTTAAAATAACGAAGTAGGTGTCAACTTCCGGTATTTCCGGAAGTGCGGCCATCTTGAAAATATTTTCATTGAATTTCTCGTGATCACTTATGTCTGGAAATTTTTTATTTTGAGGTTCTAGGCCCATTAGTTTCCGAGATATAGCCGGTGGCCAGCCTTAAGCAGACACCCTGTATTATCATTTCGATGTTCACCATCTTGACAGATCACTGATAGCGGCCTTTATTTTATATTTATTTTTATTATCCACATAGACGATTTGGTACTTTGTTCTTTGCCTCGGCACGCATCGTTTGCAATTAAAATAAAACCTTCTTACGCATCAATCGCATAAATAGTGTGTTTTTTAGCGATTCAATTATAAATATTTTCACGGCTTTTTAAATTGGCTTTCTGTAATTTTCCATGATTAGATCATATTAGCGTACTGGTTTACTATGAAAATTTTATTTAATTGCGTTTCAAAACGTGCCATAAAATTGATTTTTAAATTTAACAAAACAAAAAAGGAGCACACAGGTGGCCGAGTGGTTAAGGGGGCGGTCTGCTGAATCACTGGACCCGGCGGACTGAGTTCGATTCTCGGTGAAGGCTCTGGGTGTCTGTGTTGTCCGTTCTACTATTTGTTTGGCATACTTGAGGCTGGGTGTACGAGCAAGAGGCTCCAAACCCATATTACCGGTGTGGAGCGACTTTGTCTTAACGTCATGTGAAGACCGATGCTCCCCCTTTAAAGAAAAAAACAATAACAAAAAAGTTTGGCAAAATTAAACAATTTTGTTTCTTTTTCTATGCCCGCCATTGGCTAACTTTACGATTACCAGTTTGAAAATTCAAATTCAACATAGATAAACGTTCCATTATTGTCAGTTACCTAACTATGTTTTTCTATCTTCTAGGACCATAGGGTTTTCTTCTCACAGAAAAAAATTGTATAGTTTACACAAGAAAAAAATGCGGTTTTCCCTCTTGATGTGTTTGTCCCTTTCGCTAACACGTTCGGGACGAAATCACATCTCGAGCTAAAATCTATCACTTTTTTCCCTTGTACAATAAACCTAGTTTGTTGAATATTTTCCGCAGGTAACCAAAAAAAAAAACGATTTCCCATCCCGAAAATACAGGGTGTCCCAATATTCCATGGACATGGAGCAACCACAGATTACTGAGGTAAAAAAAAGTCGCTCGGATAAAACTTATCTCTATACCAAAGTGCTTCGTTTGTCCGTTAGAGGGCTTCAAAGTCTTTTGAAAATTTTAGTTTTTTTGAAATAGCTCAAAGTCGGCTCATTCCAATTCGATGCAATTTGGTAGGTAAATTTCTTATTAAAAGTACTAACTTCTGATGTACATGATAATTTGACTAAAACCCGGGAAGGGGTGAAACTACCCTTACCCTCCACTAAAATCGATCGTAATTGTTCATAGGGTAGCAGGAACGCTGTTCATGTTTTTTTGTTTGAAAGATACATCGTTTTAGCCAATTTTTGGTCTCCTACAAAAATCTGTATCTTTCCGAGGTGCTATGTCATAAAATAAATTAGTCAATGGTACCTAACCAAAATTTTATTTCATTCTTTTAATTTGAAATCAAATTTTCAATTGTCAGGTGATTATTTGATCTAATCTCATAGAAGTTGTTTATTATGGTTCGGCTTCTTTTTTCAGGTGTTTGCAAACGGTTTTTTTCAAACGCAGTAAACAGTTTGCAAAACGACGAGGTCCCAAGAAAAGTTCAAATCATTTTTTTGCGCAGGATGGAACTTTCTAGGGTCCAAACCGGCGCCCACATCGAGCATCTTTTATGAGATTAGATAAAATAATCACCTGACAATTTGAAACGTGATTTCAAATTAAAATAATGAAATAAAAATTTAGTTATCATCGACTAATTTATTTTCTCACATAGCACCTCGGAAAGATACAGATTTTTGTAGGAGACCAAAAATGGGCTAAAACGATGTATCTTTCAAACAAAAAAACATGAACAGCGTTCCTGCTACCCTATCAACAATTACGATCGATTTTAATGGAGGGTAGGGGTAGTTTCACCCCTTCCCGGGTTTTCGTCAAATTATCATGTACATCAGAAGTTAGTACTTTTAATAAGAAATTTACCTACCAAATTTCATCGAATTGGAATGAGCCGACTTTGAGCTATTTCAAAAAAACTAAAATTTTCAAAAGACTTTGAAGCCCTCTAACGGACAAACGAAGCACTTTGGTATAGAGATAAGTTTGGTCAGAGCGACTTTTTTTTACCTCGGTAATCTGTGGTTGCTCCATGTCCATGGAATATTGGGACACCCTGTATTTCTACACGTCAAGCTTTATCGACATCATGTCATCAGTACTATTTGTTGAAATTCCAAATTTAAGACCCACTGATTGGTTCTGAAGCGACGAGATATATTATTGTCTTTGAAAGTATAATGACTATACAGGGTTACTGGTAACTGGATACATTCCTTTGGTGATCTGATAAAACAAGAGGTAAGGAGTAAATTAACCCCAACATGCACTATACAAAAGTCAATAAATTTTGAGATATTTCGATTTTCAACTTTTCTTAAAAAAATGGTTTCAGATGTCTTGAAATGTAATTTTCAAAAAATCTACTCTAACTTTTTGATTTTTTTTTTTGCTGGAATACTTGTTCAATACTATGCTTCCTTCTGGAATAAAAAATATCCTGAGGTATTTCGATCGTGTGAAAATTTCAAAGAAAAACTTTCACAAACTATTTTTTTTAAATAAGATTTAAAAGTTTTTACAAGTTATTTTCGCAAAATTGTCAAGGCAACTTGCGTACAAATTGTTTTAAAAACTTCCCTAGTGTAGTAGCTATCTAACAAGGTACGAATCTTGTACAAGAATAACAGAATCTCCCCGCTATGTACCGTTACCGAGGAACAAATTCTTAAGTCGGGACGTTTTAAAAAAAATACGGCCCTGAACGGGGGTCTTAAAATTCTCGGATCCGGTCCATCTTCAACAGGTCGTATTTGGGGGTCCCGAGCTTCGTCCCTATCAAGTTTCGTCCCGATCAGTAAAACTTTCAGACACTAAGAGTGTTTCCTAGGCTATTGCCGAAAAATCCCGAAATTCCCGGAAAAATGACACTTCCCGGGAACGGATCCCGCTCATTTTCAATGGGCATCGTGCCACGGTGCGCCTCTTCAATCGAGCCAAATTTCAACTTTCCCACATGAAAACTGGCGGCTCTAGAGTGTTTCCTAGCAAAGTCACAGAAGTTTCGTAAGTATACGTATTCTTGTGCCCGAAAAATGTCTGTCTGTCGCAAAATTGTCAAGGCAACTTGCGTACAAATTGTTTTAAAAACTTCCCTAGTGTAGTAGCTATCTAACAAGGTACGAATCTTGTACAAGAATAACAGAATCTCCCCGCTATGTACCGTTACCGAGGAACAAATCCTTAAGTCGGGACGTTTTAAAAAAAATACGGCCCTGAACGGGGGTCTTAAAATTCTCGGATCCGGTCCATTTTCAACAGGTCGTATTTGGGGGTCACGAGCTTCGTCCCTACCAAGTTTCGTCCCGATCTGTAAAACTTTCAGACACTTAGAGTGGCTATTACTAGACTATTCCCGAAAAATCCCGAAATTCCCGAAAAAATGACACTTCCCGGGAACAGATCCCGCTCATTTTCAATAGGCATCATGCCACGGTGCGCCTCTTCAATCGAGCCAAATTTCAACTGTCCCACATGAAAACTGGCGGCTCTAGAGTGTTTCCTAGCAAAGTCACAGACAGACAGACCGACAGGCAGACATTTTTCGGGCACAAGAATACGTATACTTACGAAACTTCTGTGACTTTGCTAGGAAACACTCTAGAGCCGCCAGTTTTCATGTGGGAAAGTTGAAATTTGGCTCGATTGAAGAGGCGCACCGTGGCACGATGCCCATTGAAAATGAGCGGGATCCGTTCCCGGGAAGTGTCATTTTTCCGGGAATTTCGGGATTTTTCGGCAATAGCCTAGGAAACACTCTTAGTGTCTGAAAGTTTTACTGATCGGGACGAAACTTGATAGGGACGAAGCTCGGGACCCCCAAATACGACCTGTTGAAGATGGACCGGATCCGAGAATTTTAAGACCCCCGTTCAGGGCCGTATTTTTTTTAAAACGTCCCGACTTAAGGATTTGTTCCTCGGTAACGGTACATAGCGGGGAGATTCTGTTATTCTTGTACAAGATTCGTACCTTGTTAGATAGCTACTACACTAGGGAAGTTTTTAAAACAATTTGTACGCAAGTTGCCTTGACAATTTTGCGAAAATAACTTGTAAAAACTTTTAAATCTTATTTAAAAAAAATAGTTTGTGAAAGTTTTTCTTTGAAATTTTCACACGATCGAAATACCTCAGGATATTTTTTATTCCAGAAGGAAGCATAGTATTGAACAAGTATTCCAGCAAAAAAAAAAATCAAAAAGTTAGAGTAGATTTTTTGAAAATTACATTTCAAGACATTTGAAACCATTTTTTTAAGAAAAGTTGAAAATCGAAATATCTCAAAATCTATTGAGTTTTGTATAGTGCATGTTGGGGTTAATTTACTTCTTACCTCTTGTTTTATCAGATCACCAAAGGAATGTATCCAGTTACCAGTAACCCTGTATTATTACTAATAATAATGTAATAATATAATAATAATGTAATAATATAATATAAATGTGATAATATAATTGTAAATTGTTAAAATATCACACTAACTCGGTTGTTATAACATAATGTCAAACGATATATTTTTTGCAACGCTGGCTGACGCCCTGGCATCGCCATCACCAGTGCTTCATCGTAATTAGGGTCCAGTCGTCTAGAGAGACAATCGAAAATCTGTAAAGCTGCATTTCTTGTTAGAGCCATGATTGCTGGTCTACTAGAGAGACATGGTTTTTATCCAGCAAAACACGAGCAAACATTTCCAGTATGTGACTTTGTCATTTCCATTACGTATTGATTTATCGGCCGTGACGCTAAAAATACAAAACACATGCCACCAGAGGAAGCTCTCTGCATCCGTAAGGCGACATACACGAAGCCTTCAATTTCAAACCTGCAGATCTCAATAATATTGGAACGTGATAATAGATCGTTATATTACTGTATAGAATGTGTCAAGATTGTTGCTTCTCTGTTTTTTTTTTATTAAATATTTGCTTTCTTCGAAAATATAATAAAATCACAAAGTCTTATAGTTTATCAGTTATTCTTAATGATTTTATTACAATTTAACGATTTTACGATTCCATTTCAAAATTTGTGGTAGATTGAGCTGCCAGTCAGGATGTATAATACACGATGATAGTTTTGAATTAGTGAAACATTGCCATATTTTTTAAATTTCTCTGGGCTTATGAGTTATTGAGGGTGGCTCGTTTTCAAAGGCTCATGTAGGTACCTACATAATATAAGTGCCTATGAATATTTATCTATTTGTGCCAGATTTCAAGTTTTTGGTCTTCAAAACACCTCTGTCACTATATCTTTTCTGATATTTTTATTCAATTTTTAATTTTTGTAGAACTTATAACCAATCATCCTCTTTTCAGACTATAGCTCAGCTTTTGAGAGCGGATTTGTTACGATGGTTTTGTTTTTTTTTGCCTTTCTGAATATATTAATATTGAATATATTAAATTTTAAAATGGCTTTGCCAGATTAACCATGGCGAAAATCCCTTTTAGTGAGCTATTCTTGAAACCATTATTTGTACCGATCGCTAACAGGCCGCAGTCATGTATATTTCGGCAATTAGTAGTCCATTTCCTCTGCTTTTAACAATTAAATTTCCATCAGCGATTCCGGAAATTAAATTTTACAATATAATATCTGATCGATTATTGTTCATACCAATAAGCTCTATAGTGACTTCAAAATCGAAATATTGCTGGAAAATATTGGCTCACTTTAAGATGAACAAGTAATAAACAATTAGATTAGATTGAAATGATGCTATTTGTGCTGTAAAAGTCCAGTGAAATGAGTCCAAAACTTCCTAGTTATTTAAAACTGAAAACACTTACTTATACAGTAAGATTCCAATTTGATACATCCCATTCTGTGGGGTTCAGATTCATGGATATTTTAGCTTACCAACTGCAGTTGCAAAATTACGAAAGAAAAATCAGGTTTCCAGGCATAAAGGTTAAGCCACACCTTTAGAAAATTTTTACAGGATCATTGTTGTAGACAATTAAAATCTCTGTGAAAATAAGTCTTGGAGGCCATATATGTATGAAAATTTATGTTTTCGAAAAAATCGATTTAGAAGTTAAAATATCGTTTTACCCTTTAGAAGAAAAGGGACGAGTTGTGAATCAGCTTGTATTGTATCTTGTATCTTGGATAATAATTTTAGGAATTTGTTTATAGAAGTAGCAGTTCGTTATAGACATCCTGACCCACAGCGTATACAAGGTGTGTGTTTACATTTTTGTGTATCATGAGTTCTTTTCATTACCATCACCAATCAACATTAACGCCATCCATCAAAAAGTTGGTCAGAGTTTTTCTCTGGCTGGTGAGCTTCCTTTATCTCCCCCATGCCCTTAGATTTGCATACCAAATTTTCAATCTAAATGTGATCGAAGAACTTCCATTATTTGGAAGAGGGTAATTCGCTCGTTACGGTATTGAATGGATTTTGGTGTGGACGGAATATTTACAATAGAGCCACCTAGTGCTCGGCATAATGGTCATCATAAAACTATTCAAGAGGATGCTTGTAGTCATTATACGGGAACATTTCATATAGTAGCATATTTGTTAACAATTATTAACGAGATCAGTTATTGTATTAATTATTTCGGCGAGGCAATAGGTATTTAACAGATATTAATGCGAGGCAAGATTATGTGATAAAAAGTGCTCGTGATTATATTTCACTGCTTTTTATTTCTCTAGTAACAGAGAGTTTCTGACATTGTGCGATGTTTGAAAATTTAAAATTATTTCTGGACCTAGGGTCCTTTCATTTCAATATTTCTGCAAGTTTAGTGATACAAAATGCATTAGCTTCGTGAAAGACCCCTTATATTCCTTCTAGCATTCTTTCAAAGCATTATTGGGAAACAGGCTGTATGTTGATATGCTAACAGCTTTGTTAATAATTACGACTTTTATCAAAATAGTATTTTTTTCCCTAAGACATAGATGGGTTGTACATAAGCGCTGTTTTAATACACACTCTAGAAAGGAGCCGCATAATTAAAAATTAAATCAACGAAGGAGGCTTCAATAATCTAAATGGACTGATAAATTATTTCTTTCAATATAAAATATGAAAATTTATCACTTAAAATCTCTTCTGGTAACTTCTCCCAAATAAAGACAGGGACAGGAGATTAATGCAATCAAGATATTCGAGGTTTATCATTAGAATGCCGAAATCAGTCTGCTAACAAACTGAATTGAATTTCTAATCCGGCGGTTATTCTACTTTTAATTACTTTCAAACTCTGTCGTATTATTAAGCCGTGATGGCAGGTCGTTGTGGGTATTTTTACATATTCTCACAATATGTAAAGTTGGCCGATGAAGTTTTCTTGTAAATCTAACGAGTAATGACACCCTTCAGGTTGCTTTAATTTCAATTTAAGTTGCTTGTAATCCCCAAATCTCCTATGCAAAAGCCACTCTTGGACTATTCAATAAAAATTCTGGCAGGTTTCCAAAGGCCACAAAACTAGACTCTGGAAACAGCTTATTTCATGCCGACCTAGGACCCGAGTACTTACCGTGTTGGCGGATCCTGCCTGACCCAGTTTGCTTGTTTAGACAAGAATACTGATTGTGCAGATCTGTTGTTTGCCTTCACTCTTTTCATATTCAAATTGTACTGGTAAGTACCTATAGTAAAAGGGTTCATCTACTCATACGATGTATAAGAATAGAGGGAAATTCATTGCCAACTGTGCTTTCAAGATTAGTTTGAAAGACTCTACATAAACAATACTTTTATTCGACATTGAGAGATTCTTCTGAAAACTTGCATATAAACGATTCCCATGTTCTATTGATTATTTAGCAGCAGAATAAGTTTACCGTATTTTACGTTAAGAGTTTCACTTCTGTAATTCACACGTTTACACGTAAACGTACATAAGTAAACAGAACAAAGAGTTTGATTTTATTGATGAACTTACCTGTTAATCTGTTATCAAAATCATTTATATTTTTTATTATTATTTTTTTAATGTACACGTTTATAATATTCATTGAAGTCAAGGACCAGTTGAAATCATAAGCGATTCCGGGCTGTTTTTCCGTGGTCTTTGGGATTTTGAGAGTGCAAGCGATGCTCGCACTCATTTTGTTCACTGAAAACTAGCCGGATAGCTGGAAGAGCACTATACCTAATCGAGTCAGCGAACAGATACCTATACTTACATAAAACTTATGGAGTAACATTCACCTCGGAAGTGGAGTCAATTTTTGATAGTTTTCGATGCACTGACTCTTTTTTTTTTTATTCTTTTATTTTATGGAATAAAATTCATAATTCGGAAAAAAAAACTTTTTTTGAGAGAAAAGCTTATACGAGTATTCATCAACTTTAATGTTTTATTTGGCAATTTGTGAGCCTCAATTTGAATTTTTTCCCCTACCGCTTTCCCCTCACCATTTTAGGCAAACTTTTTTTTAATGGCAACCTACCGTTTGTGGCTGTAACAGTGCGTGGGGCATTCTTAGCAGCCTTACCGTTCGCGATCAAAAAAAAAGATGTGTCAAAAATTATTGTATGATCTAAAAAAAAACTAACAATTATTTTAAGCTACGCAGGGTGACCCAATATACACACTGTTTGCCATACGACTTTGTTGTTTTGTTAAATACAATTCAGTAGGAGTAGTCCTTGAAGTTGAAGTCTATAACGTGTAATTTATGAGTTTGTTATAAGCAAAGGAAAATTGCAATTTTCAATGTTCAAAGCAGCACACAGTGAAAACGGCTTACATGTTCTTCTTATCTTGAATTCTCACGTGGTATCCTATTGTGTTTTTAATTTGTTATACAGGGTGATGGAGATTGCACCACCCTATATACCAATTTTACCACAAATTAAGATACCACATAAAACGTTAATATGGGGGAATGTAAGGCGTTTTTCGATATCTGTGAGCTGCAAAAATTGTCCAAATCTGCTGCACGGCCATTATACAAAGTGTCCCAGAATAAAGGGGACAAACTTCGAAGGTAAAATATTTACTTGATTTTAAGACAATGTCTTAATGAACCTAGTGTCTAAATTGAGTTATAACGAGGTAACAGGGTGTTAAATGTAAAAAAAATACATAATTTTTTATAACTCCAAAATGCTACTTAAACATTTTTTACGAAATTTTTCGTATTGTTTTTCAATCACTTACAGCCAGTATTATAAAGGCCAATTAGGTTAACGTTCAGATTTCTGATACCATTTTTAAGGCTAATATCGACGTAAAAATTACTTTTATTAAGATTCTTGCAATTCCTTTCATGCGAAGAATCACTAAATTGCTATATTTTCCACCTATGTCGATACCTTTTCCAGAAACGGTCCCAGAAATCTGCCCGTTAACTTAATGAACGTTTATAATACTGGCTGTTAGTCTAATATAAGAGCAATTATCTGTGTGTAACATTAACCAGCGACGTACTATAGACAGGGATTCAACTTCCAATTTGTATCTCTCAATTCTAATTCTTTTTTTAATTTGTATCTCTCAACTCCAATTTTTGCGCCACTGTATAAATTTTATTTTTCAAATTTTTTTTCAAAAGCGAAACATTTCTGGTACAAAAAAGGCATATGGTTTGGTGGGTAAATTCTCAATAGTTTTTGAGATTTGAACAATTATTGCATAGCTGAAAGTTGAGTAATATTTACATGATTCAAAAAAAAATTGTCGGGAAATGAAGCGAGTGATTCCCTGCCTCGTTCTAAGAAAAATGTTCCCATTAACATGGGTCCGCTAATGTATCGTTTTATAGAAACAGGGTGTCAAAATAATATATTTTTTCAGTTTTTTGACGATATCTTGGCACCCGTTTGAGACATAAAACTGAAATTTTGTAAACATTTTATCATTAATATTATTGACTTTTTTAGCGCTACAAATAACTTTCCATATGCAGTGGCAGAGAATTTAAGGTTACTTGAATTTTTTTGCCCTCAGTGTTTACGACATTGGAAAAATTGGCAATATCAAAGTACTATTTAAATCTCCAATGTGTTCTACATAAAAAAGGTGTCCGTGGTCAAAAGCTTTAACGTGAACTGTTTTTGAGAAAAACAGCATTTTATGATGAAAAACATAAATAAAGTAGCAACATGTTTTGTTGTGAACAAAAATGTTACTTTTTTTGATATTTTTGTTTTATATTTGTTTCGCAGCCATAAAAAAATAATAATTAGCCCTTTAAAACGTATATCCCATTCCAGACGTTTTTAAATTCAAGTTGGTTGTGATATTTTGTCTTAAAGTTGTAAGACTTGGCGAGCCTATTTGAGCTAAGAATCTCTATGTTTAAAAAAATAAAAATAATTTAGAAGTATAAAAACAATTAGATAATTCAATAATAAGTTGTTTTTTGTTTCTATGGTTTAGTAAAAAAACTAAAAAGTATCTTCAGTCAAAAAGTTCCATCACACTTAACTCCCCGTCAATCGTTATAAAACTATATATATATGTAGATGGTTGAATATCGCGCTTAAATTATTATTATTATTATTAACTTATCCGATTATTTAAAATGTCGAAGGTAAGGTCTATTTTTTATTTAGATGAACTTGCCAAACAGTTGTCAAGTTGGTAGGCTGTGCCACCTTTAAGCAGTACCTAATTTTGATATTCTCTGATGGTTGTTAAATTTTGCCTGTTTAATTGAATAATTTAATTCATAACAATTCGATATTTTTACAGAAAATTTAAGAAGGGAAGGGTAAGATCCTATGTACGTAAGACTTGTAAAAATAAATAGGTGCTTACACTTATAAATGCCTCTAAAATTTTTAATAAGTCTAATAAAAAATTGCGTTTAGTTGGTTTTTTGAAATTTGAAATGACATGAAATGACATGTCAAGTAATCGACATAACCTAAATTAGTTTAGGATTGATCTAGGAACTATTCTAGTAACCATTTTAGTAACAAGTATCACAATAATCAACCTAATCAGTCTTGTTGCCAATCGTTCCCCCAGAATTTTGACTTGGTGGAATCCATCTAAATAATAAATAAGATATATATATATAATTCTTTATTAAGAAACTGTTTAGTTACAAATACTAAACTGCCATTAAGACACAGTATACAAAATTATAACAAAGAAAAAATTTACATACTTAATAAATATTAAAATTATTAACAATAACTAACAATATTTTATCAATTAATTTGTAATAACGTTACTAGTATGTAATTACATAGAATTTAACAAAGGATTTATTGTTTATTTCCAAACAAATGATTCCTTAAAATATACACAGAACTTTTTAAATATACAGGATGTCCAGCTCATTCGAAGCGGTCTCTGTGGGCCAAACGATGGATTTTTTCAAAAAAATTTTGGCAAATTCAATGCACAGGATCACCAATGGCTATTATTTAAAATTATTTTTAACTAGGTATACAGAGTGTCCCATATGAGAGTGGCATATCAAAGTTATGTTTTTTTAATGGAATGCTCCTATGTTATGGCATTTTTAGATTGTCTGAGAAGAAAAAATAAGAGTGGTTTTTACAGTTGATGTTTAAATTCAGAACTTTGTGAGTTATAAATAAGTGAAAATCGTCTTTTTTGAAGTTCAAGGCCCTCTACAACGAAAACGGCTCAAGATAGAGAAAAACGACTTACATGTCCCTATTTTAACTTTTTATGTACTATCCTATATGGTATAGAAACATTTGTACTTTCTTAGTTTTTTTTTATTTGACGACGCGAAGAAAAATTTTAGAATTTTTCAAATTTTTTATCACCCTGTATCAACATTTTATCTACATCTTAGGATATTATATTCCTATAATTGTTCGTATATGTGTCGGAACACCCTGTTTTTTTCTGGTCGGCTGGAAAAGAAGAAGTTTCACGTCAAATCTATAAAAAAATTTCAAAAGCTGAAAAACATTGACGAAAAACCTATAACTTTTTGTTCTTCTCGAATGTCTAAATTGTACATATCTTAAAAACTGATGAGAAGTATAAGAAAGGTCTAGATTTTTGAAAATTATGTCAAAATAAAAATTTATGCAGCGGCGTAAAAATTGGGGGGTAGGTAACCCTACCGTAAGTCCCTGGTTCGAGTTACACACGGGCAATTATTGCTGTTGTATTAAAACCTATACAATTTCATAAAAACAATATTGATAAAATTAATAAAAAAATTGTAACTTCGTTGATACTATTTTTAGAGGGTTGATTCAATATCACTTATATTACATAATTTATGTATATTAATTATTACCTCAATGTGAATCATCTCAAGGTAGATTTACTTCTTTGAGACAATCAATCTTTTTTTAAGAACTACGACTGTGTTTTAAATTACATCAAATAGTAGTAAGAGTGAAATGCACTTAATTAGTGTTATAGAAAAACTGATTTTAATAAGACTTATGGATAATCGGAGCGTTTTCTCGGTTAATAATTTACTTCTTCCTAGCATTACCATGTAACTGCAATACCTGAATATATTAGTTGCAATGTTTGCAGAATACAAGAGGTTGTAGAAGTTCAAATGTCTCAATAAAAATTTCTCGTTAAACTTTATAGGTTACATAAAATTGATTGGAGTTTACTGTCAGTGCACATCGCCTTCGAATGACAGAACTTTACGTTTCAAGTAAGCTTGAACATTACGTTCTCTGAAAACAGTTTTGCAAATATTTCAACTAAATGCATGTGAAGAGCTTGAATTTTTCTACTTTCTGGCCATAGTATATATTTAATATTTTTTTCTTAATTTTGTATCGTATTTTTTGATGCGACTGTATACAATTTTGCTTGCGTGTTTCATACCCCATATCTATGTATAGTAGATAGTCCGATTGACCATAGATACTGTAAAAAATTTCGAATTAACGTATTAAAAAAAAAAAAAAATTATATACCAAAATAACTAAAATCTCGAAAACAAGCTTTGAGGACATATTGTGTAATACCGAAACACTACCGCCTGTAATTATACATATCATTTTTTATTTTTGTGATATCTTAAGGCCCAGTTACACGGTGCGTGGTTCGGCGAACCACGGAACTGGTGCGTGGTTCGCAGAGACTCGCACTTTAGCGAACCAGGGGTGGTCACACAGTGCGTGGATCGTTTAGTTTTATTTCGCAATCGGTTCGCTGAGACAACATGGAACCTAGTTTGTTTTATTGAAAGCAAGTTTGATAATGAAATCGTATAATTGATTCCGTGCTGTTGTGCCGTGGTCCGTGGAGATTTGCTCGGAACGTTCCGTCTACAGGTGCGCTAAACATCATCAGCGGTTACGTGTAGACAGCTGGACATGTGTGGACATGACTGGACAACTGGGAGAGCGCTACTATTTATAGGCTGATGGTCTGCTGACATCATACCCCCTCCGCTAGCTATCTGCACTGTAGCAACGGCCGATCTCTCCGATGATGTCATAGATTTCTGAATCAGACGATGACTTTTTTGAGTGTGACTTAACGCCGGATACGAAATCCTCCTGCCGACTGGGTCAGAATGACAATTGACAAGTTAGCTGTCGCGGAGTACGCCGTGCTTCAGGATCACCATGTCATTTGCTTTGAAGAAACGAAAGTCATGTCCACTACTTCACACTACTACACCCATTTATATCGTGATGCTATTGAAATTTATAAATAAATGTCCAAGAATGAATTAGTTATCAGTGTACACGCGTAATCGTCCATGATGTCTATTCGGAGAAAATTTCCATGGACCACGGTACAAGTTCCCGGAATTAATTACGATTATAGCAATAAAAAGCAGTGTACGAAGACTTGCTATCAAATACCAAACTATCGAAGATTACATTTTAATTCCCGCCTGCATGCAATACAAGACTCAATTATTGGCATGAAATAAATTGCAAAACTGAGCCTTGGTTCATAGCATGGCGAACTAGCACGAACCGACGACAAATCTACACGAACCTGTCGGTTCGCCCGCTTTGTTCTGTGCAAATTTACCGACTCCCGATGGATACAGCGAACCACACACCACGAACCGCGAGCCCATAGCGAGCCACCTATGTCACACGGTGCGTGGTTCGCGGCTCGTCGAGACAGGTTCGCCGAACCACGGACCGTGTAACCGGGCCTTTACCCTATCTTATCCTAAAAAAAAATAGGTTAAAAACTAAAATTGATAAGTAATTTTATAATAATAATTATTCCTGAAAGCACATTCCACTTTTAGCTAAGCCAATAAAAGACGATCAGCTGCCGTCTTCGCCATTCGGCTAATCCATTGGTAAGTCAACGCGGACCAGCGATTCAATAATAATAATTATTGTGTTATCTATACGATTTTATTTAAATGTGAAATTCTAATATACATATTGACGATACCCCGTAAAATAATTTAATTTCTTGCCGTTTTAACCGAGAATGCAGGGACCATGCCTATATAGCCCACAGCAGGCAAGAAGCCGTAGGCAGACAGGGACTTGATTTGAAGTTTGATTCTACTTCGAGACCCTCAGGCAGCATGTCGTTTCCTTCGGATTTGATAGGATATTATATAGGCAAGTGGGTCATTCGGCAACCTTGATAATGAAATGATTAATTTCATCGCTTCAATCAGCTTTAAGACAGCTAGAGTACCTGGATATTGACAGATTTTTATTGTATAAGAATACAGAAGGTAAGTGTCATTTTCGTCGGTCGTCTCTTTTTACGTTGTAGTTATTTTCTCCCGACAAAATTGTGTTATCTGGTTCGGTTCATTTCAAATTGAGAATTATTATGTATACTATGATTTTTATAGGAAGGCAAGAGTCTGGGCGTGAACTACGCATCTTGCCGGCTTTAATTGTTCCACCCATAGAATTGATAAACGCTGTTCGACCATATCAGACTAGAAATCACATCAGTGGCGCCGCGCACATAAACGTAATTCGCCGGCTTCGTGCTGATATAACCTGTCGTTTATTCATTATAGATTATATTTTTTAATATACTTATATACTTGGTCAGTCAAACAAGTGATCTTCACTTTTTTACCAATTTTACACGAAGAGGTCAATAATAGAGGTCACGACACGATGACAGAAACTCTACCTGTTTCAAATAAATACTCCACGAGATAAACAGTACCACCACTGACTTTTTACCTGTTCGACGAACGGCGGAGTTACTCTTATCAGCCTTATCTGGTTGGTTGTTTTTTTTACGCGGACACCGACTATAAATTGTTGATATTGGACAATAAACATTTATGGATTTTATGGCCGATCTGCGCGCTAACCAATTCTCGTTAAACTCTCGCCTTCCTATAAAAGTCATACAGTAGGTATCTATCTAAAAATTTCTGTGATTATTATAGTCGACCAAGATATATAACGAAATGATCTAACTGTATGATTTAATTATCCTGCGGATCGATGAAATAAAATTAAAACCATGGAATATGAATATGAAGCGGCCCAACTGGCAAACTTACCCTGGAAGACAAATTGGGCAGGTACCTACCTATTTTCTTGTAGGTATTAATAAATCTGAATTATAACAATATAAACATCCAGGCTCATTTTCAGTAGTAATACCACTCGTGATTAAATTTTCGCGATAAGTCTGTCCATTTATTTGTAACGAAAATTGAGTTGCTCAAAGAGAACACCACGAGTGTTAGAGAAAAGGATTGAAAAACGCCGGACTCGTCCAACTCCAAAAAATTTAAACTCGGCGGAAGCGACTCATTTTGACGTGCAACTATTATTTTCCATAACGCACATTAACTAATTTTTAACAAAATGATTCCAATGAGGATTCACATACCAAACTGACACCCTGCAGACATGAAGAGACTTGGCGCTTGTCGTCCAGAAATTTTTCAGGACACTGCTTTCTCTCAAGCGCCATTCTTATCATTACTTCCGAAATAGAGATAAAAGAATGAAATTTGGATCTAGTTACTCTCTAGCAAACTGCCTTATTGAGTCGCATGAGGAGTATCCTGGTGTTGTGGTGACTGTCAAGAATTTTAGAGAAGCTGTTTTGCGATACATTTCAAATTTTCGTGGGACAGGTAATGTTGTGAAAACAGGAAGTGGCAGACCAAAGAGACGTACTGAAGAGCTATCAATGTTATGAAAAACGATCCTCACACATCAGTTCGTCATCTAGCCCAGCAAATTGATGTTTCTGTGGTAACCTGTCATAAGCTAGGAAAGATGTTCACTTGCATCCTTATCGAATGACGGTGGTGCAGGAGTTGTTACCTCGTGATTTGTCAGAATTGAGATGCGGGATCGAGGAGAAGTTCACCGAGATAAATGATTTACCTGAACTGTTACAAAGTGCCCTTCGTGGAGTGAGAAACCGTGTATTAAAATATGTCCAGGAATATGCTTTATGAAAAATGTCAATAAAGTTAATGCCTATTTTATTAACGTTCTTGAATGTTTTGACAGCTGTCCTAACCTAAAAAAATCAAGACTTGTCAGTTGTAAAGAGTAGATAAAGGTATGACTCTTTGTGTCAGGGCCTACTCCATAACGGATTCATTTTCGAACACTCTATACAATAATACATCATTTCGTCGAATTAAGATGTAGTAGGTAGTGTTGTCTGTATATACCTACATACGACCCCTTCTTTGCAGCCGTCGAAATGTCGCTTGATAGCAAGCAGTGTCGTAAAATAATAATTGTTGTAAATGCGAAAAGTATGCGATCGGCCTTAGTGGCAATGACATTGCAGCTTTCCACTTGTATGGTTCGAACAGTATTAGTCCAAAATTTCTGGTGAGTATTATTTCTAAGTTTTTATCTTTATTTACAGTATATTTTGCAAACAATACGATATCATATTTATTTAAATGTTTAAGCCGTGCTGCTTGATCGTTTTAGGATATGGATCAATAATATCTCCAGAAGTTTGCTAATCTGAAATGACTTAAATTCCCGCGAGAGGATGCCGCTACCGTGGTATCATAATAGACTGTAAATTTAGGCAATGTCAGCTGAGGCGTGACAATAATGTAGTTCGTTTACTTTTCCAACTTTAATAGAGTTTGTGACTTCGAGTGTGCACTTATTATCCGCAACATAAACACTGAACTCATTATAATATCATACGACAGTTCAAAGTAGCTTCCATGTTGCTACTAAATTCCCTGGTAGGTCTAAAATATACATTACTTGAGTTTAATTGTTATCATTTCATGTTGTCATACCATACAATTCAATCGGTATGAAGGTTTACCTTTTTCTTTTTAATGTATGGGTGATTCATGGCGGTTAAGAATTTCCAGATCACGACTTAGGTGTCCAGGTTTTAGTTACAATCATATTATTGTGTCTAGCTAAATGAGTTAGTAGTCCAAGCGACGACTGTCATAAAAGCGTGGTAACCCAAAATAAGTACAGAAATGGACTTTTATCACTTATGGATATTAGACAAATATTTAACCAATGGTCTAGCGATCTGCACCTTGTCCAATTGTTTTTTTTATAATTTTTTTCCTATTTTTTTATTGATGTAGGTACAAGATATAACTTAGTACAATGTTTTACCATTCGGAGGGGTTTTAATCAGTAGAATATAAAAATTTAGGTCTGGCGCCCTTATTCTTGACACAACTTCAGACCAGACCTCCCTCAAAATATTTCTTACAATTATAAATTTTCTGTATAGTTTTTTTTATAGTGACATATTTCTATACAGGGTGTTCCGTAAGTAATGGTCCGTGGTGAAATGGAAGATTCTTGGTTTAAAAATATTACGATCTGACACTACTTGCTCTTACAAAATCTTGATAATAAAAGAGATACAGGGTCGCAAAGTTGAGACTTAAAAATTTGCTTTTCAAAATATCTTGAAAAATTGTAAAGGTACGAACGTGAAAACTTGGGGATAGATGTTTTACGGTATGAGAAATCATAATTTGATATCCGTCTCGATGTATTTTATAGAGGGCGCCACTTAGGTCATGCTGACGACGTAAATGAACACATAACTTTTTTATCCTTCAGGCTATGGCGCATTTTATTGTGAAACGAGAATACCTGCCACGATATCCAAACAGACTGCAACCTGGTAATCTATTTCAGAATCTGTATAGGAATTTAGGTGAATATGGTTCATTTGTTTGCTTTTTTAATATGTGAAAGTGAAAAATGTTTAATTGCCAAAATGCTGGTTATTATCTCAACTTACTGCATTAAGATTTCTGATAATAACAAAAATAGAAATAATGCAGGAGATTATTAAAACGTGATTATCTCGAAAACCACTAACTTTTGAGACTGACAATTATTGGTATACCTTTTTTTCTCATCAATGATGTAGTTTTAATATTTCACAATAAAATGCGCGGTATCCTTGGGTATAAAAAAGTTATGTGTTCATTTACGTCATCAACATAACCTAAGTGGTGCCCTCTATAAAATACATCGACACGGATATCAAATTATGATTTCTTATACCGTAAAACATCTATCCCCAAATTTTCACGTTCGTATACCTTTACAATTTTTCAATATATTTTGAAAAGCAAATTTTTAAGTCTCAACTCTGCCAACCCTTTATCTTTTTTATTATCAAGATTTTGTTAGAGCAAGTAGTGTTAGATCGTAATATTTTTAAACCAAGAATCTCCCATTTCACCACGGACCATTACTTACGGGACACCCTGTATAGAGACAGGGTAAGTTTTTTTCGATGTTTAGTACTGGGATCTCTACTATTGCAGTCAGAAGAACGGTTAAATGGTGAAAGTAGTGAAAAAAAATTATAGGACCGTTTTATTGGTATTAAAATCATCGAAAACCTTTTTCTTTCCTATTTAATTTTTTTATGGGAAGTGTTGACAAGACATGGCCCGTTTGATCCCACATAGAACCAGCCCGGGCAGAAATACACGTCAAACCGCTCATCCCTATCAGGTCAGTTCGTTACACCTCGCACCACCTTATTCAGACTACTTTCATGCACAAAACCGCATCCCTTTGAAATAGCATCTCAAGCGAAGTGTTTTCTGAGGAATACAACCTGCAACGATTCAAAGTGAACGTGAATCCATATCGCCGCTCATATCCCGCTTCCAAAGCACCATAGGGATTTCCCTACAGTCTCTTGCTTCAAGCTCCAATGTTAAGTCACCCTAAAAAAATAAGATTTCTATGATATCAATGAGAAGACAACTACTGATAATATCTTTTTCACATATCCAGCTAGAAAAACAACAAGAAGAAGAAAGCGAACAAGATATAACTGAAGTGGCATTTCAAGATTATCAGTCAGAATAACATCTTACCAAAACTATCAATAATTTGTGCGATTTTCAATAGTACCATTGTCTGGGAAATAAAAAATGCCCCCAGTACACAAGAATAGCTCTTAGAAAAAAAACAATAGGAACTATGGGAACAATTTTTGTAGATAATTTTTCTATATTTTTTTATCACTAGATAGAGTCCAGGGCAGAAAAAAAAGCGAAATAATTGAAATAATGAGAATACACCAAGAGAACTACTCCATGAACTCGAGAAGGGAAATAGAGAGATTAAGCATGATTTACACTTATCTACTAGAACTTGACAGAGATCAACGCAATAGACCCACCCGATAGTCTTCAACTATCCACCAGCTGACATACAGACAGACAAAATACTGAAATAAATAACAACAGTATACAATCAACATAATCTTCAGCCTACATTCAAATAAACACCCCCCAATATCTCCACAAAGCATCAATCCTTTCATTAACTGCTTATAATACCAACCCCAACCCTTTTACCCCACCCCCCCAATTTACTTACAGCGCCAAATGAATATAAACCACTCCTCCATTAAAGACCAAGTATACAACCAATATTCAAATTTTCCCGCTCTCGTACACTCTGATCCACCCCCGCCATCTTATCATCTAACTCTGACCAAACCAGTGACAGAAGACGTCCCCTTGTCATTTACATCAATCATAAATCATTAAATGAATCCTTTTCACCAAGGATGACATTTCAAGTACAACCGTCGAAGGCCAGGTTTTCCATATCTTGTTCTTCTGTTTATTTTGACCATTGATAAATTAAAAAAAAATAATTTTTGAGATAAGAGAGTGACATCCCAAGATGGACTTAACCTAACAATAGGAAATATCCTCCTATTTCAGGAACTACCTAGAATATGTACAATACCTACTTGTCCTTCTACAAAGTCTCATCAGTCTATAAACAACCACGTTTTTAATGTTAACTTTTTTTACCTTTGAATATTTTTAAACTTTTTAATTTTTGAGCTTTATTTATACAAACGGAATGTTGAACCCTGCTTAGTTTCATGTTAGTAGACACATAGCTGTTTTTTAAGTCTTTTGATTGCATATCTAACTTTGTATATTTGTAGTTGCCTGAGGAAGAAAATAATAATAAAATTTTCGAAAGTTTGCAACTAGAAACGACGTTTTAATTCATTATTGCAGCTCTAATGACTGCGTTCCCAATACATCTGATCCGTTATCCAACTAGTCAGTCAAGACTTAGAACCAATGAAACTATAGGGATGTGATAAACAATGTAAAAAATAGTGTTTTTGATTTAATTCCAGAGAGGCAATTCTTCTTGTATACATATTTCATATTTCTAATGCAAAGGAAAATAAAATAATATAAATAAAATATTAGGTAAATCATGCGACAGCCAGGAGCTGACAAATTCAAGCAGAGCTTGGCAGCTATAGCAGTTAGCAGTTGAAACCTCCAGCATATTCTTGGTCTGAATGTGATAAAATAAAGTTTTATGGGTCGCGGGAGATTCATAAAGCACTTCACCATTAAACACTCTCCAGACGAGCAGAAATAGAGCACATATTCACGGATACGATAATGGTTTGTCTCTAGGTCAGTTAAGAAGTCCGACTTACAATTTTTTTTTTAAGTATACACGTATTGTATTTAGGAGTTTTTTTAGCAATTACAAAGTATTTATAAATGGATATACTCTAATTCCATGTTACTCTAAGAAGTCAACTTAAAAAATATATTCTGTATCTTTCTTCTACCTATATGCATATCATATGATCCCCTGAAATTATCGAGTGTTCATTGATCAATACGGTCCTAAGTGTGCCGTGCAGCTCGGAACATATGTCCAAACTTGATTTCGATTGATTTCGATTGATTTTGATCGACTCACTACAATGTGAGTCGATTTCAAGAGAATCGTGAACCGCTGTTACGGTTACTAAAACTGTACCTTTTATTTTTTTTAGTTGTTTCAAAATAAGTCTTATTTTACTGTCAGTTGTTAGTCTCAAATGGCCGGTATTTAATCCATAAAATCTAAATTATTCAGTAAATACTATGCATCAAATAGTCGTAAACAGTGTTTCTCGCCATGGGTATCTCAAAGTAACAGGTTATTTTAGATCTGTCGCTACTCCCTAATTCGGTTCCCCAATCTCTAGTCCCAGCTGAATGAAATTGATGTAATGTAAACAATATGACGTAACTGACATTTACCACCAATTATTTATTTTCTCAAGGTCGTTTATTCTCTTTGAAAGGAAATAATAATAATCAAGATGACTATAATTTCCATTAGACAAAGAAAATATTTACTGAAGTTTGATTATTTATTTATATTGTTCACATTAATTTAAAGCGCTCACATAGGAGCACGAAACTACTATAGTTGAAAATTATTTTCGTAATGGAAGTAAACTTCATGGAATTTGGATGTTGTTCTCTTTAGATCTGTCTGGAATAATTATTATGTGGTAGAACTCAAGAATTACTTCTAGTTCCTAATCAAACTCAGCGCGTGTATGGAATGTTTCTGTAGGAATCTGCTTACAAACTTCTTAGAAAAAGTGCTCACTTTTGTCCATTTGAGTGAAATGGTAGTGAATTTATCCCTACTTCGAGACATTCCTTGCAGGTAAAATTTTTGTCAATAGTTTTCCCGAAAATTATAATTTTCAGCAAGATTTTTTTGCAGGTGTAGCTTGGTTTAAAATATCATGTTGGTCAGTTCCCAGAGTTACAGAACAAGGACTGGTTAGTTTGAATACTTCTGAAGCACTCGATTTAGTGAAAGAAATCTGTGAAGATCGACTTATCTGTCGTAATATCCGATACCATAGTCAGCCAGATTCTGCAAGTTTAAATGTGATTTCTTTCTGTGCATTTATACATCGAGGACTCGATATTGTTTTTAGAATGTTAACGAAGTCAAGTCAAGTCATCGAGAAAAGTCCGTCGAGATAAACGATACACCCGGTGAACTGTTGTTACAGAGTGCCCTTAGTGGAGTGAGAAACCGTGAATTAAAATGTGTTCAAGAGGGTAAAGGGCACTCTACCCATCTCATAAATTAATTATTTTTTGATTTTATTCATACAAAACACCCTTGACTATACATACATATTTTTGCGTTCGTGCAATGAAAAATAAACGTTATCAAACGGGTAATTATCAAAATGCATAAAATGTATTTAATTCAACAGATGAGGAGCAATGTAGTAGGAAAATCAATTCAAAGCAGGAATCACACTTTTCATTTTCCGACACATGTTTTGGAACATCCTGTACTTACTTATATTTCGTATGAAATAATACAGTCTTCGTTTATTAGTATAGAAATTCTTCTTCTTGTAGCCGCATCCCGGACGTAGGTCACCTCTCGTATATGTCTGATGTGCGCGAGCTATCAGTTCACCACAAAGACTTTTTATAGCCGGAGTCAGAACGGCACTGTTTGAAAGGTTTTGATAGATATGGTTCTGTGGTGTGGTTTGCCATTGCCTTTCTCAAGGTGAATCCCGATCTTGGATCGAGAAGCACAACAAACAGTTGTCGGCTGTTGGTGAGAATTGAACCAAGGTCGAACAACAATTTGTGCCCCCTTTTGCGTTTCTGAGATCCAGGTATCCTACCTGGTTTATCCCCGAAATTAAAAGAAATGTACGTATAAAAGCGGTGCTACATCGGATATATCAAAAGTATGGTGTTGGTCTATCCAATGACACACCTCAAGCAATAGTAAATGGCTTTGCGAAATACTTTTCTAATTTCACTCAGGAGATATTCATAGTTAGAGATATAATTATTGAGACTTTAGATGCTGTTATTTTGCCGAACCCTATCGGAATTTTCCCTCTGTTATTAGAGACAAACGTGTTTCGTTCAACGCGTTAGTGTAGGAAATAAAATGATCTTCGTTTATCCTGTTATCGTTTGTCATTTCTTTAGCAATAATTTTAACACGTCCTTAAATTTATGTAAGTTTCCAAACCGATGGCAGCTGGAAAATAACTATTTGCGATACAAGTTTCCAGTTTCAAAAACTAAAATTATATATTATTACAACACATTATATTATTATTTGTTATACATTTTATATTTCATGCCATCGTAATGTAACAACCACCCCCCTTACCCCCGATGATCGTCTAGAAAAAGCGGCCAGGATCCTACCTCGTTGTGTCGTTTCTTCTTGTAGCCACCCTTGGTTCTCGGATAGGGTATGCAAAAGCTCAGGAGTCAAGAAATACCTGTGTGATCAAAATTACTTCCTTTAAAAATTAAAAAATGAAATGATATCACCTTTCATCCATTTTCAAACTGGATACCAGTTCATTCCTTACAATGAATCTTAAGTTACCTTAATTAATTTACTATTAGTTAATTTTACATTTATTTATTCAGACCTTCCAATGCGGTTCCTGCAGCTGGTTTGAAAAGGACCTGCTTGAGTCATTTCAATCATCTTACCCTCTGTTTGCCTTGGCTTTTGTATGTGAGGGTTGTCGTAAAAATTCCTGACCTGACAATGAATTGAATGGTTTGATGATTTCACTTTCGTCGGGTGTTTGGTTGGGTGTCTTTGAGACTTACGGTGTTGCGAGATTGGGCAAGTTTTACTTCAATTTCAAGCTTGTGGTTTTACTGCTTCTCGTTTCCTGATTTGACTAAGTCATCAATTTGCAGGTAAGCTTTACCAAGAGAAATTACCAGAACCTACAAGAGACGAAGGCAGCATCCCACTGACCTTCTCCCTCAGGCCACTGTGTTCAAGTGAACATCGGTTTTACGCGACTTACACAATAATAAAAACACTGAAGGCACTCTCGCATTCGCGCAACTGCTGAAAGAAAATACCTTGATCTCTTTGGATCTGAGTTTACCGTAAAAGGCTATGCTCTGACATTACGGAACTCGGTTTTGTTTTGTTTTTTGTTTGTTTTGGTTTTATTCCTTCATTTGTTCTTATTAATGTTATAAGTATGCTACTCCAACTTTTGATGTAAACCCCAATTTGTTTGAATGTTGTTGTTTTGTATTTCTGAGAGGTTTTAGTTGTCAAAGTTCGAAATGAGGTACAAATTGATACTTAACAAACAAACGAGAAATGAAGTTAAACTTCCCGTGGTTAGTGAGGTGACCTGTCTTTTGTTTCTGTTTCTACCTATCTGTTGTTTGTTTTGGTCTTTTGTTTGTTTTTGAGACGTCTCAATTTCTTTTCTGATTGATTTTGATTTCACCTAACTCTTTGAATGTTTGCAAAGCATAGTTCTCCTAGTTTCGAGTGGCACATCTTCCAACAAAATTGGCAAGTCGTTGATCAAAAACTCTAAGAAGCGGTTACCAGTTAAATCTTAATCAAAAAAGTAAGGTCCAATAATTTGTCCCCAATGATACCGCACCACACATTTAGGCTCCAGCGTCCCTGGTGCTGCACTTCTCTCTCTTAACCAACGCGGATTTTCAGCGGGCTAATAATGCATATTATGAAGGTTTACTCTACCATCATCACTATTAAAGGTAGCCTCGTCAGTCCAGTGAATTTCCTTTAAGAAATTTCTGTTTTCCTCAAGCATGCCTAGCATCCATTGACAATAATTTAATCTATTATCGAAATCTTGTTCATTTAGCGCCTGGTGCCAGACTATGTGGTAAGGATGTAATATAAAAGTAAAAAACAACATAATCAGTACTAAAAAATAATATAACCAGAATAACACTGAATTTGTATTTGAGGGTATGTGCTAAGATACTTGGAATAAGTTGTTCGTGCTATTCCCAAGTCTAGAGAAAATGTTTTAGTTTCTACATGTCTATAAAATTCTGTGTAAGCCAAGACATGATAATATTTTCTTCGGTCCTTCCATTGCGACGCCTGCTACGTTTAGGACAACGAAAACTTCCAGTATCGCGTAATCGCTGTGCCAAGCGCGGATAAATTCTTCTCCCATAATGAAGGGGATCTGGATACCATGCCGCGTACTGTCTTGCAGCTATAGCTGCATTTTTAAAACACTCGAAATAAATCGCAATCATGTCAACGGCTTCATTATTTGTGAGAGGCATTTTGGTTAAAAAGTACGCAAATTATATGCAATCAACAATAATAATAGTGGGCTGCGTGTGACAGAAGTTCGACGTTATACTTGCCAATATTTTAGTTAGGAGTCTGTCTTTTATTTCCATGACCTACTAATTGCCTTCTTATCGAAAACGACTGATCATTTTTAAATGGGGATATATTATGAATTTTCTTGGTTTGGTATTTTTTTAATAATTTGAGTTAGGAGAAAGATATTAAAATGCGGTTTGCGCAGGCTTATTGATTGATCATTTGTCTATTTTCTAGTCTAAAAAAAGTCATATCATTGTATTTAAATTTTTTGAGAAAATCCTATATTTTGGTTATAATATCGAATAACGCCCTCTATCGGCGGCCGTGTAGATCACAACTGTCATTATCACAAGAAACCTAAAAGCCCAAGAAATGCTCTTTCTAATTATACCAAATTTATCCAAATCCATTAAAGCCGTTTCGAAGTTACAGGCATTTGTTTAAAACAACATTCAAATACCCCCCACCACTTTATTTCGAAAGATAGAGAAAAATTGTTTTTACAAAAAATGTTCGACTTTAAGTTAACATTAAAACGCAAATACTTTTTTTTACATTCATTGGGGAAAATCACAAGAAACGTAACTTTATGTAATTCAAGATGGTGCAAACGCCCTCTGTCAGCCATCTTGGAAACTTGTAAATAGTTTCCAGCATTTTCCCTTGCCCACTTAACCTATAAAATTTTTTACCGTAACTCTCTACGATTATTAGTTTCTGAGATACAGCCGCTTACCTCGCTTATTGGCCCACCCTGTACATCGTAAACGGCTCCAAATATCGGAAGACGGCTTACATCAAATTAATTAAACCACTATAATATGGACTTTTTTTGTGGTATCCTACTATGTGGCTTAAATAATACATGGTGATGGAAATTATCCGATTTTTCATCACCCTATATGAAAATTTCAACCTGTAACGTCCTTTTTTTTTAAGGAATGTTACTTTTATTTGCCTTCAGACAGTTGGGAGGACAGACACATACATGAAAATAATCACAACAATGTGCTAAAACGAAATCAATTTATTTATTTAAATTAATAAATTAAAACATCGTGAACCGATTATATATTCTTGGTTTTCCGGCTGGCGTCGAGTTCACCTATCGCAAGGGATGTCTGGGTCAAGGTCATCGCTCCAGCTGGTCGCCTGAATGATGCCGTCAGATTGCTACAAAAACACACAAAAATACAAGATTAAATGTACCTACCCGTGGAGCGACTGCAGCACGGGAGCGAGAGAGATATAATAACACCTCGGTTGGTGTCGATTCAGATAAGGGTTTTTACCAACAGAAGATTTCTCGATGCCGTGATTCTTGAATAAAAATTGGTATTTTATCAAGGCGGCAATAATTTGAAAATGAAATAAAAATTAGTTTGATTTTATTTTGTGGTAAATTTAATATAATAATTTCTGATTGAAATAGTAACACTCTCTGGCGTTTTAATGACTTGAAATTTATTATCTTTATTAAAAATGAAATTATTTACAAATCGAACAAACTACATGGGAATAAAATCTCTGCTACCGCATAATTGATCAACTTTCAATTATAGGATATACAGAAGATTAAATTTACGTCCAGTCGACTAGATCTTCCATGTGCAACTTACGTAGAAGATCTCGATCGGTGACTTGGCGCTAGAGCAACATTCTAGCGTCTAGGGAAAATAATTGACACCGCTCCGGAACAATTAAATCAGGGCAGGGCAACATGCTACCACTGATTTGCGTTCGATAGCGCGGAGGGCGCGCTCTGGTAAGCCACCTGGAGGAAGGTCAACTTCCTAGCTCCAGCGTGAACTTGGATGAATTTCGCGCAACGTGCGAGATTCGGGATTGGATTAAAAGTACATAAGTGGAGGAGCAACTTTCCAACACTTCGTTCCTTTTGGAGGATTCGGAGAGCTAGCAGAATATCGAAGGTCAACTTCCTAAGACGTCTGTATTCGCTCTCCTCGATTCATTCTTCGTCCGCTGCTTATATAGCCGGTTTTCGCGTAAACAACGCCGTGTTATCGGGCGCGTCCCTTTTTTGCCTGTTGCTTCTTCATGACAACAACAACATTCCTTTATTTAATTTGAAATATTACAAATTTTACCAGTGACGCTAGTTTTCGACCGTAAACAACGCCGTCTTATCTCTACAGTTGGCTTGGCTTCGGTTTCTTATCTGTTACTACCGTCTTTTTGAATATTAATATGAGACATTTTATAAAATATAAAAGAATCGAATTTTGTATGTAAAAATTAATTTATTATTTATTAAATTAATTGTATAATTCGACGTTGCGGCGTCGTGACGCTCGACGTAACGTCACAAACCACACGTAGTCATTAAAATACCGCATCGATACCAAAGTAGGTGTCAACTTCCGGTTTCTGCGGAAGTGCGGCCATCTTTTGATATGTATTATTGAATTTCTCGTCGCCACGGATGCGTGATTTTTCTTTTTTTCGAGATCCTAGGACCTATAATAGTTCCCAAGATACCTCATCAAACTCATCAAAGAATTTACACTCGAAGAGTTATACGTATTACTTTCAAATCGATATCAGTATGTCGTAATAAATGGAGTGAAATCCATGGCCGTGTTGGCTCAATCTAAAAACTTCCAACATAGCAAGATGTCGCTATATGCAGACGATATGAAAATTTAGTGAGGTATTAATAACGTGGCTGATTTTGCGTTACTACAGGAGGACTTAACTAGGCTTGCAGAGTATTGTCGTCTAAATCATTTAATTCTAAACGAAGGAAAATATAACCACAGAATTTTTTCTAGGAGCTTAAATAACCCAATTTGTGATCTATTTATCAACAACAAGAAAATAGCTCAAGCTAAAAGAGTGAAAGAGCTGGGTATTAACCTTGAGTCCAAACTATTATTTGATGAGCACATTTCTCTCACAGTTCAAAAGGCTTCAATCACGATTTTAAGCAGCTGAAGTCTTTAATTTTTTGTTGTCTTACCTTTGTAGACATTTAATGAATTTTATTTCTATTTTGAGGAGGATGTTGCTGCTTGCTTTAAGAGGTTGGCTCTAGATGGTCTCTAACGATATTTTTTTCTTTTTCTTTTTTCTCTCGTCTTTTTCTCTCTTTCTTTCTCTATTCTCTCATAGCGAATTATTAATGTTCATGCTTATGTATTTGGGTGTATTGTAGGTAGATATAATTACCTACTTCATAATTTATTTTGGTGTATTTATTATTCGCCGGTAAGAGGATATGTCCTTGGCATTGGCATATCTGTTTGAGTGTTCTTGTAACTAAATAAATAAATAAATAAATGTTGGATTGTTTTTGGAGTCGTCGTGTGAAAGCAGCTGACTAATTACTTGCTCATATAATCCAATCCTGCTCACATGGCCATTATTTTATTGCCATTTCGCGTTGTACCATTTTTAAGTTACTTTATCTACAACCTAGAATTAACTTACTATCAGAGCTGGGCACCAGTACTGAAAAGAGTACTCGTAAATAATTCGAGTACGAGTACTTGGAAAATGTACTCGTAAGTATTTACTCGTAAGTACTTTGGCACAAACAGGTGGACGAGTATGAGTAATACTCGTGAAAACACGAGTAACAAGTACGAGTAGTTTTATTCGTGTCGTGCGCATGATCGATCATGATACCAATAAACAAGGCATGTCACTCATGTCATGTCAGTGGTAAAGGCGCAACCAGCCTATGACGTCAGGCTTGTGACAGCTAAATACGAGTGAGAGCATAGGTATATCCGTTCCGTAGATCGTATCATATTCTAATCTAAGCAGTGCCGGCTCCTGTGATTATGAATAAATAATTGTTTTTGATACTTTTGAATTGAAGTTAGTAGTAGCGATTGATTGAGATTGATGAGAGAGATAAGAGGACTGACTGAAATGAATTTGAATAGTGACACTGACATTACTAGTAACAGTGACAGTGCATTGCGCAGGACGGTGAACTCGTTTTCAGATCGGTTCCCTGCTGACGGCATGACGTCATTTCTATCCGTAAAAATATCCGTATTTCACGAGTAAAATTTCTCGAGTAGTTGTAATTGTACTTATCCGTACGAGTAGTAAGTATTTTGGATGGAAAGTACTTGTGAGTAAAAAATTACGAGTAGTTTTTTTACTCGTAACAAAAATTCGAGTAAAGTACTCGAGTACATGACCAGCTCTGCTTACTATACATATATGAAACACTCCTGCTTGGACGCGAATGCTAAAGTGTCTCTAAACATGCTTTGGTAACTGAAAATTTGGGTTTCTTAATTATGAACAAGTGTTTGGTGGGGACAAAAAAGTATCGCTACCTTATACTGAGACATTACTTAACATCAAATGCTGATATTTTATATTCTGATTGATGATAAATAAAACACTAATGTTTTAAAAAATTCTGCTGATGTATATTGCTGGATATTAACGTTACACGTGTTTCACTACTTTGTAGCATCTTCAGACGTATGTAAATAAAATTATTGATATAGTAACATAGCAACAGTATGGTAACCTAAGTGATCATAAAACAGTAACTAGACTTAAATGAATATTTAACAGAACTAACTAGATCATAATATAATTTCTCCAGAATCTTCTTAGTTGTTGATATCAAGAAGAAAATCATGTAGTGGAGAACGATATGTGTCTAGCTGTTCATTTATTACTGTGTATTGTGGACTATGTAAATGTCGGTGGATCTCTAGAGATTCAAGAAAATTTAATTTAAAATAATGATCACAGTGATGAAGTAATTCAATTTTGTTGTTTGCTGTTAGAGTGTGATTGTTTTCTATTAAGTGTTTCGTTTTTTATTTTGATATTTTATATGCCCCCATCGTATCTAATTTACAATTACCAAATATAGTTTCATACTTAAAATTCTTAAGATGATTATTACAATTATTATTCTCACATATTATATTGAAACCCAGTAATAATGATATTTTGACGGACACATAATTTCAAATTAGTGAAAATTATTCAAAATAGCGAAAACAAATATGCCTCGAATATAGCGTTTGTTAATTAAAAAAATGAGATTTTTCTCAGAGTAAGTGTAGCCTTTACTTGTTTTATCTATCGTAAGAAGTCCCTAAAATTGTCATGACTCAATACAAAGATATTCTTCGTGATGTGTCGTTGAATTTGGAAACTCTCCGGAATACTAAAACAGCTAGGCCACGGAATACCGTATTTCAATTTTGAATTTTTAATTTTATTGATTAGTTAATATTTGTCATTCGACACATACTCGCAAGCAAACAAACGTATTTTTGAATCAACGTTCCAATTTTATTATTCACAGTGAGATATTTACAGAACTATAGTTCAGTTCCGAATCGGAAGATACCTTATCAGTTTTTCCAGCTAGAGAGCTGAGAGGAATAAACGTAAGGGGAAATCAGACGTCAGTAGCGCACGACTTACCGATTTTAAAGGGGCTCTTGTTCTGAACTTGATGTCGAAATGTCACTGCCACTATTACTGTCCATATCAGGGTTAATTTGAACTATAAGTGGTTGTACTAGGCATTCAACGCGGGTGTCCAAATCCCGCATTTTTATTTCTCCTTTTTCTACATGTCCTATACAACTACGCCATATGTCCGGGGTTATAATTATGCGAAACCGCTTCTTTTAAAAGCTTCTTCACATCGCACAGCTTAAAACTAGAATTTCTACGAGCCAATAAACCTTTAATTTGAGCCCAAACAAGTCAATGGGGTTTAATTCGCAGTGATACGGAGGAATTCTCAACACTGTCACACCGTGCTCTCGTGCCATTTCGTCAACCACATACTTAATATACATGGATCTGTGCTGACGCACTATTTCCAATAATTGTATTTTAAGCATATTTTCATCATGAGGCAGTTTCTATGCATTCAGCCATTCTATTATATTTGCTTTCCGCCACGCTGAAATTGGTATTTTTTCCAATCGACGACTGTGATAAGGGGCATTGTCGAGGACAATCACAGAACCAGGCTCAACAGGCAACAATATGGAGGAAAACCATCGTTCAAAAACTTCTGCGGTCATGTCCTCATGATAGTATCCCGTCTTTCGCGATTCAAATACATTAAGGCCACCTTTTAAAAAACCAGAGTCACTCCCAATGTGGGTAATGATCAGTCTTCGGCCTTTGCCCGATGGAGATTTTAATCCCGAAGAAAATCCCTCAAAAAACGCTTGACGTGAACTTTCGATGTTGAAGTCTTGCCAGACTTTCGACACTGTGTGGCCTTCATTCAGCCACATTTCGTCAGTGTAATATATTTTTCATTGTGATCGTCGATGCTCTCGAATTTCATTCAAAGATTTTCTGCGCCACAAAACAATTTCATTTCTTTTAATTAAGATGCTCTTTCGGTTTATTTTCTGGTAGCGGATGTTCATTTCGCGTAAAGTTCGAATTAGTAATCGACGAGATATCTTTGGCAGACTTTCATCGTTGTGCAGCTCTGCTAGAATTTTACTTAAAGTAGGAATTTAATTTATAAAAAATGCGGCATGAAATTTCGACGAATAGCATACTTCACGTCATCATCGCGTATGATTCTCTTCCGACCAGAAGTTCCATCTTTATTTGGTTTCTAAATATTGGGATTCTTGATAACTCTGAAGACCTTACAAACAGAAACATTAGTTAAACTAGCACACAAAGTAACTACCTCTTTCACTAGCATATCCGGGTACCTATCCTTAAGACCCTTATACACATTATTCACCATTACACGCTCTTCTTGCGTTAGAACGTGGCGTTTTTTCGATTGTGACGCACTAGAATTTTTTGCAAATTCTATTTTGTAAAAATCGAGAATAGGACACTTGGATATTTTACGGGATCAGCTACCGGATGAAACTATTATCCTATAGGTATATCCAGCTATTTACTTACAATAATAATTATGTATAATTAGGTATTATATCATCGAGTCACTTAAAAACTTGGATCATGAAAAGAAGCAAGTGAGGAAATTTACGTTTATAAATTTCCAAAGCAAAAGACTGTGCCAGCTTATGGCAGATAAATCACACTTCACAATTTTTGCCTCGAATATTTAATAAAACAATAAATTTCGAGACAGACTGGGTGGAGTGCTAGAACGCTAATTAAATATTTGTCAGATAATTATTGATTTTAAATTGCAAATTTTGAAAATAGGGGGAATATTTTGAATGGTCTTTCATTTTTTATCAGTAATTAACTCTTCTAAAAGGGAGTAGAGTTTATTTCCAGCAATATCAGACCAAAGTTTTGATAATACAGGGCATTTTAAAATCAGTAATTATCTGGCAGATCTGTGATTAACGTTAGAATTATTATTATTAAAATTAAAATTATTATTCACTCCACCGAGAAATGCATAAAAGATAAGCGCGAACAGATAAGAAGACGGATGTTCCGGGTGATTCGTGTAAAACTATAAAATTTAATTTGTTCGGTACACTTTTAAATACGACTTATTTGAATCACCTATATAAACATGAAATTTGATTGCAGATCTGATAAAGTATCTTCCGATTCGGAACTGAACTATAGGTATGGCACAGATCAACAAACATAATCATAGGCACTAGGCACAGGATTCCGTTGCTCTTGACAAAGACTATAACTTGTAATTTCTTAATAAATTTAAGTCACGACTACATCTTTGACAATTACAATAATTTAAGATATGCCTTCATCTGTCGCCATTTCGACCAAGCCGGTTCTGTGACCCAGTTGACAGTGTGCCTCATAACGAGCCATTCAGGATTCAGGTGCAGGACAGCAGGAACCGCCTGAGGCCCGGCGTGCCTATTCAACACAGAATGTCTCCTGTGCATTCAGGTGATGATCGCTTTCACCGTCTAGAATGGACCCCTGCCTTCGGGCAACCCGCACGGCCTTCAAAGAGAACTGTAAACTTCGTACATTATATGCTTGGCACGGTGAGATGTGTATGAGCTAGGGGAAACACTGGATTGCAATGAAACACATAATATCTTACTTAGAAAGTACCTACTTACATCATACTTTCCCTGCACAAAACTCCAAAATATCCAAAAAGGCTAACTTATATCTACCATATAAGCGACACTTGCAGAAATTTACTTTTAGCCTATTAAATGTTTATTTGTTTGAGGTTTATTAATTAAGTATAAGGCACACTGTGAGAATAATAATAACAAGGAAAATTAACCTAATTAGCTAATATCAAAAAATTATAGTTTTATCAGCTACATTTGGCGAACCTGGGCTTGCAAATACATTGTTTACTACATTGCAGCGACCTCTACTTCTGTATCCAAGTAAAAATAAATAAATATCGTATGGCTGTGGTAAAGCCCAAGTGTCAGAAGTTTTCAAGTAGCCTCAAGGGCCTCTGACATAACTTAACGACTGCTGTGAAGCAGCCGGGACCCCCTTTTTAACGTACCTCCCGGAGCACGATCGGTCACGGAACTTTTTTATTTACCACTATAATTGGTCACCCATCTAAGTACTGACCAAGCAAAGTCATGTTGCACTTTAGAGATCGTTTGACCGAAACTTTAGCAGCTTGGCTATTGTGACCGATTGTCTATTGTATCCAAGTAAACATTACAATTAGAAAAAAAACTTACCAGAATCTGACAAGCCAGGTCATTGATCATTGTTAGGTTTTCTTTTCCCTGAAATTTAATATCTTCCGGCTTTTTCTTAACTTTCTATAATTTTAAAATAATATAATATTTTAATTTTCTTAAAATTTCGGGAGAAAAAACATAACCTGATCAATGACCTGACTTAGACCTGTGTCTGGTCATTTTCTTTATTCAGGCCCAGGCCCAGGAACTAGAATTCGTTCCACCACTTCCACCGCGCGACACTGTGATACGCAAGAGAGAGGTCACTGCACCGTGGTAAAGTATTAATTTAGTGAAATCGCGCTTCTCAGTTGTGACATTTTTGTTGGGTTTTGTGGCTATCATGCGTTTGTTTGTTTTACTTTATTGTTCATTGTTTTTATTACATATTATATTATTTTGATTTTTATTATTATTTTTTTATTGCAAAAATATTGTTATTGGGACGGTGGCGGGGAATTGTCAGTTTTAATAGTAGCAGGTTACTACTTTGAGCATTATCTGTTTGTTTGTTTTTTGTTTTTTTTTGCTAGGAATCAGATTTTATTTTGGTTTATTTAAAATATAAAATATTTCACATAAAAAAAAACATTCTAGAAATTATCCGTGTACAAAATATTCAAAACAGCGTAAACGACACAACTGAAATAAGCAATCTATCAAACATCTGTCAAACCATCGTTTATCCAACATCACTCTCTTACACACCCAAAACGAAAATAAATATAGAAAAAAATTCCATTTTCGAAATAAAATTTCAAATTCAAATATACTGCTATAACCGCCAACCCCTTCTATGAATCGTATAGAGAGTTGGTTATCGCTGAAAATTATTTCAAATACACAAACCAAAATAATAATATCATTTTTCAAATTATTACTTCTATCAAAAGCGTCTACACTATTTTAATTTCTAAAGCCTACTTACTCTAGTTTAAATTACTCTATTCTACATGATTGAGCATACATTTTATGGCATATTTCTTTTAATTTATCGATTAATATCTATTGTAATAATTATAATGTTGTATTATTATATTATGTTTTTATGTTGTATTTTTATATACTGTTGTTTCGAATGAACATGAGAATTATAATGAATATTATAAAGCCATATTCACTAATCTTTCTACTCATGTCTAGGAAAAGTACCTACTCAGATAATATTCTAATAATTGTGAAGCTTTGTCTCAGAGACTAAACAAAAGTCAATATTGTATCCTTATCGTTATAAAAGCGAGCAATTTTTCTTTCACGAAAGAGGGACAATAAAACTCGCAATTGCGATTTATAGAAGTTTATGGGAATTAATTTTTTATTGTGATCCAGTGGCGTCGGGTTTTATATGACTATTTCTGCGTAAGGCTGAAGTGTTGGTCCTCTTCTAATAGAAATCCTGCCCGTTTCCTGGGAAATGGGACACTCATATGAATGAATAAACTGATGAGGTACGAGTATATCGATGATTTGAAATTGCTTTTCTCGCGGACGTTTATTTATGGTTATGGTTGGCGTTATGTGATATTGGATATTCTGCATGAAATAATATATTGCTCTCACCTGAATATTTAAAAAAAATTCAGTAACGACAAAACGCTTTGTGTAGAATATCAGTTCCTATAGTTTAGAATAGGATCTTTGTTTTATTGGTATGAAGCTCACCTAATTTATAACAAATTAACTTTTACAATGTTTACTTACTACGAGCAAGTATAACAATTTCTTCTCCTTCTTAGTCTAATTTTTGTCTTAAAAATTCTTCGATCAGTATTTTACCTGTCAATCATACTCACAGCACTGCACATAACTATTGTCTTATAGGTAATCTTTGAGCTTTCACAATAATAACTGACTAATCACTTGTCACTCCTCTAACTCTCCAGTGTCCTTACTTTTATAACATCCAAATCTATATACTTCACTCTGTTTACTGTTCACTTCGCTATTAGCCTTCTATCTCTTATTAACTTTCCTTCTGATCTTATGTTCATAACATCCTTATCTCTACTCATTTATGCGAACTGGCGCTCTTCATTTGCCATGTCGGATGAAGTTAATGAATGACGTTCTAGATTAATACTCAAGAACATTAAGTTGTTATCTAGCCATCGACAGCCTTAGTTCTTTGTTATAGAGTTATCCATATAGCCACAGAGTTATCAAGGAATAATCGAGCTACAAAATTACGCTGTTGATGTGTTTTTCAATATCTTTTTATTCTTTGCCTATTTAGGTAATATCTACTGCACTATTCGTTTTTTTTTTCAGGTAAGAAAGCATTGACCATGATTGCGTAGCTTGAGACAAGAGGCAGACACGGTGCGTAGTGAGTAAATTTTAAAGTAATAATAACAGATTTTAAACACAGTAAAGAAAACCCATCACAACAACAATTCCCCATATGTCACATGTCTAGTCATTAAGGACGTGAATTGTAAGACGTTGATATTGATAAGCAATGGACAGATACCCAAACTACAGGAGGTGAGTTTCCTTTAATAAACTATCACAACCTGGAATGAAACCCGGGCAACAGTTTCACATTTAATGATCCTAACCATTGCTCCAATAGATTTTGGGAGCTTTCTCCCAGATATACGTATATTACAGTTATATCTTATGGTCTTGTTTGTACTATTGCTGAGATCGAAAAACTGCTTACACAGGGTCATTACTTTCAAGAATGGGCATAGGATAAATTCAATGGAAACGAGAAATTCGCAGATTACTACTTTTCATTTTGTTCGAGAGGGATGAATTCGTATGAAATAATATTAGTACTTACCAAATGAAAGACAATAGCAATTTGTGATACAAGTTTCAAAATGGTAGTGTTTTAAGCACGGACGAAAATTATTGTCCAACGAGGCCAGGTGTACCTTTCAAATAAAAAACTTGGTGTCTCAGAAAGTTTACGCTATGCTTTCTAATCTTGCTTAGGAATTATTATTAACAATTATAACAAATGGACGATGAATAAAAGACTAATTTTGTAAGGGTTGAAAACATAAATTTTAATAATAAGAAACTTTATTTAAAATTGAAAATTATAGAAACCATAGTGGAAATTTTTTATGTATGGAAAATTATATTTATTTATAATTACCTCAGGTATTTCATTGGTAAGAAGACACACGGTAACTGTGTATAGAGGACACTGAGGTGGTCCTAAAAGACCTATGATTAATGGGTCTCACGTCATTAATAACATAGAGTAAAGAACCATCTCTATATTTTTTTGAAATTTGGTTAAAAAGTTTCCATTTCACTGCACAAACGTTTGACATAATGTAGCCCGAAGAAAAATCTGTGTCTGGATTTACCGAAAATGAATAAATGTATATGTTTGTAAGACAACACCTTGTATATCATAATTTCCAAAATTCGTTGTGGTATTTAAAATGAGCAGAAAATATTGAATTAAACAATGTACTTTTTCTAGTTCCTCATCTGATTCTACGATTTTCATCTCGAATCTAAATTTTTGCTTAAAACCGATTCACAATATTTAAAAATGTTGATTTTATCAAACATTTATACAGTGAAATGGATACTTGGTAACCAAGCCTCAAAAAAATAGACAGCGTGGTTCGTTAGTTATAGCCTTATTCGAAAGATATTATTGTTGATTTCCATAAACACCCTTTATCAATGTTAATAATGACGTGAGACCCCATCAACCATAGGTTTTTTAAAACCACCGTGATGTCATCTAGCCACAGTTACCGTTTGTCCGTTGTAACGAAATCCGAGGCTTTCGTTGATAATTTTATTATTTATTTCATTCTTAGAGGGGTTTATCTGGAGTGATACAGTTTTTACGACAGCGATTAGCAGGTTATCTCCACCAGCACCGGCTATATAAAGAGCACCAGCTGAAGACTGGACAGAGTGCATCGTGAGGAATTGACTTGCGAACAACTCTCTCTCCTGGGTGAACTGAGCCTGGAGATCAGCTGGGGCATGTAGTGAGTGCCCCATATAATGTACACAGCCGGATACAGTAGGTCGATGAACTGAGTTGACCGAACCGTAGCCCGGCATCGGAAGCGCGACCAGAGTGAAGTGAGCTGTGGCCGACGACCGATCAGTATAGGTAATCAACCGGTGCTGTATTGAGGTACCGGCTGATCCCTTCAGTCCCTACCCGGCCTGTATTGAGGGCCGGATCCAGTAACAACCGTCCCGAGGTCGTATTGACGCATCGGGAGCGGCTTTTGTTTCAGAGAGCGCCTGCCGACGAAGGTCATCGCCCGGACGGCCACGAGACGCGTATCTTGCATACGGTCAGGGACAGCACAGACCGTGCGACAGCGGCGGCATTACTGATGGTGAGCGGCGAGCAGCGAGGACACCAGCAAAAGCAGTACCGGAAAGACCAATGGTAAACGAGGCCGCCTTCGACGCGGTTATCTGAAGCCAATCCGGTCACTCCCCAGAACGAGGGCCGCCCCCTTTCTATCACTCAGAGGACATAGCAACCCTAAGATCAGTCGTATGAATAATAGTACTAGATCGATTTATTGTAAATATACTTCTTTTGTAAATAAACCATAACAATTTTAATCGACTTGTCACGGGTACAAAGGGGCAATTATCCATTCCTGGGAACTCACCTCTACCCACAGAAAAATCCCGTTACAAGATTGGCGCCCAACGTGTAAATTCAACCTAGTCAGCCACAGCACCACAGTACAGTCACAGGACCAGAATAATAACAGTATCTAGCGGGATGAGTGACAAGATTCACGCAGAATATACAAGACTTCAGTCCCAGTAACATAATACAGCACACGACAGAGTAACAGAACTGTAACAGAACTGAGCAGGAACAGAACCAGGACACAAGATGACCTACAGAACCAAGCAAAACAGAATCGCCGCATTGGAAGCCGAGATAGCACGAATGAAACTGGCTCTCCAATCAGCAAGAAGACAGGCAGCGGCACCAGAAACCACCAGCCAGGCACAGCAGCCGTCACAAGCGCAGATGATCGACCGCGCCCTCGAATGGGGGCTACAATTCGATCACAAGCAGGACAACGCGGTCCTCTTCATCGAACGCCTGGAAGAGTTACGAAGCACATACAGCTTCCCGAAAAGCGGCATGCTGAAGGCGCTCCAGTGTTCCTAAAAGGGGAAACGCTGCTCTGGCACAGGGTCAACAAGCACGACTGGAAGGACTGGGACCAGTTCGAATTACCAATGAAACACTCTGTATCACCGCGAGATGTCACCTATTTTGCCGCTGGAGCTCTTCCAAACGATACCTTGTATTAGATTTTCCATCAGGCTTATGCATAATTCAAAAGTCATCATTGCTTATGATGATATTCTTCCTTGATAAGATTTTTAGCTTAATCAGGATCATGTTACTATGATCCATGAATTTTTTAGTCCCGCCCTCCAAGTATTTGATTATTTTAATAAGCAGTGGTTGTTTCTGATTGATTGGGTTACTAAACCACACATCAAATATGGCAATGGCTGCATGAGCACTGTACACGTATAAATTTCTATTAAGAAGAGGTGGCACAAACAAACTGCCTCCCAAGAAGTTCAGACTTCGCATCATATGATTTTTTCGTGGGACTATCTTGAGAATCGAGTTTAATACCGTCAAATTTGATTCAGATTAAAAATATTACTAAGAAAGAGATGAAAAGCCCTTACTCCCCTGAATTATGCACGAGCATAATGGAATATCCAATAAGGCATTATTGCTTGGAAAAGTTGCAGCGGCGAAATGGGCGACATCTCAATGATACAGTTTTCATACCTACATGAATTTCGTGGAAATGTAGCTGTAAGTTTTATAATTATTATGAAGGTTATTTAATTGTTATTAATTGGTAAGAAAAATTAGAAAGTTAGGAGCAAAACTCTCTGGGACAGCTTTTATAAAAAAAGTTACCTAAGATAATATGGCTATTTTGTTTTCATGTTTTCCGAATCTGTATTCAATTTGAGATCATATTACGTTTTCTGACTCTTTACGTGGGTATAAGTTGAAGATGATTGAAGATAAACCAAAAACGTTGTCACGTGCCTTGTCACTGACTACAAACGATTTTATGGGACTTATTTCGTACTAATGACCATTAATTATAATATTTGTACGAATTTAATCTCATAAAATCAAATCGCTTATAGTCAGGATCAGTGTGGCATCTCACCGGACAACACTCGCTGGACAAACTTTACTAAACCACGCGCGTTTTTTAAAGTTACCCTGGGGAACATCAACGTAACCGGAGAAGCGTGTCGTTCAATAATGCCTTATGTCAAATTTTTATTTATTGTCCTAGCCGGAAGTACTTACCAAAATAAATAATTACATACTGACAGATATTTGATCATCTTAACTCAAATATTCATCAATTATTTATGATTTCAAAAAAGTATTCGTGGATAACACAGGTCTTAAAAACACTCGCTGTATATCGAGCACTCCGGCTTCGCTCGTGCTCGAAAACTCGGAGGTGTTTTAAATACATTTTTATTTTGATTCAAACTTGGAAGTTACCATATCTCTGACTGAACCCATCTGAGAGACAGAGTGACGTCTATAAAATATGATATAGTAATTTTTGTTATGGGAGATGTTTTTTTTTAAATTAACATGAGTAAATAGAAACAAAATTTAAAGTAATAATAATAGTAATCCTTATTGTAAAATAATTCAAAATTATTATCTGTATCAATTTATTGTTGTTTCAATATTTTCGAGTGCATTAAGTGACAAGTTCAGAGCATCTGCTAACGGCTAAATTGAAGATTCGAGTAATCAAGTTCAAGAATCTTTTCAATATTTTCCCCCTCGGAAGTTACCCGTAGAATGGACAAATGTTCAATAAAATTTGCACTGAAGATTTGGCCTCCTTCCTTAAAAATGATTTGGTAGTATTATTTAAACTTCAAAAATGTACTTACGGTTGTTTTATAGCAAACTTGCTAAGAGGATTATCAAAATAATTACTAATTGAAAACGATAATTCAATTTTATTTGTCATTTTCATTCCAAACCTCTTCTGAGTGACAACTTAACCTTATTTGATTATCATTATGACCTTGTGTCTTATTCAATTCTTTTAAATAATTCTTCCTTTCTGTACTCAGAATTAAATTTTTATCTTGATTGACTTTATTTAACCCTTAGTTGGTAACATACTTTTTTTCACTTTATAAGTAACATCCGTCTCTCAGTCGGTGATCATATTACAGTTCCAGCGTTATAGGTAACATCCGTCGCTCAGTCGGAATAGGTATTATAATAATATGTATAATTACATAGTTATTCGAATGTATTCTAGTAAACACAAATATATTTTATTAAAACAAGACTTATTTCATTTTTATACATTTTTTTATATATTATACCTTTAAATTCACCATACTTTCGACCAACAGCCGACTGAGAGATGGACTGAAATATATCGTTCTGAGTAACACCCGTCTCACAGACGTATTTTCGCGAAGGCGGCTATGGACTTTTTGGCAACCAACTAGAACATACCTAATACGAAATTTTTGTACATTCATTCGTTTGGATTCAGCGCAGCATCAAAACTTGGCATCCGCCTCAGAGTCGGATGTTACCAACTAAGGGTTAAACTTAACTTATTAACTACCCAACATTAAGTTAATATGACTTTGGGTCAGATGAGTTAGGTACCTAACGCAAATAGATAAAGTTCAGTTAGATAAAAATTAAATTGCGGGTACAGCAAAAAATCGTTGCGTGAGTGTATCAGGGGCACCGTTGAAAGCACTTCATATTATTATGTAGGATCCTCTTCAAATCTATCTGGAAATAAGATTTTCTTTCAACAAGTCTTTTCAAGGTTTATAAACAGTAAGTATTATTGTTATTGATATTATTTTTAAATTCAGTTAATCACGATGAGACATTGGAAATGTTATAAAATTGAAGCAGTACATGAAATTCTGTATACACCATGTAACTTACGGTTTAAACTCTACAGAACTGAAACGGGTGAACGATCCTTTAGTCCTCTGCTGGTAGGCGCTTTTCATTTTCTCAGCGGATGTCAGGTCAACTTCTCGACATAGCCTAAATCTGCTGACTCCTTTACTTCTCCCTTAATTAACTTTAGGGGAATGGAAGCTCTTATTATATGAAAACGCGAATATCTTTTACTTATATTTGGAGAGGTCTCAGCTACATGCCACGAAATTTTAAAGCAAAAAAAAAATTGTCAACAGCGAATCATTTTTTTATATTACCTAAAAGTATTCAAATTTAAAATTAAATAAATATTAACATTGAAAATCAAAAAATTTAAAATACAATAATAATGATTATGCTTATTCGGAATACTTATTTATAACAAATAATGCCTCAAGTATTATCAATTTCTCTACATATATTAACATGACGATTATATTCCTTTTGAACGTTTTAGTGGAGTAACAAGTTATTTTTTTGGTTATGTTTGTTTTTTTGTTCCTTTATTAAAACGCGCCTATAATCATATTCAACTTCGTAATTATTTTCTCTAACGTGCTTTGTCTTAGTCGTTTATCTACACTAATAACACAAAAATTATTAGACAAACGCAAGAATATTTTTAGGCGTAGCTTAAGATTCTGGCTTTGATAAAAAATACGAACCAATTAAAAGCTTTATGGACTCATGTTGCAAGAAACACAATACGTGTTTTAATTAGATAGATATTTCCAAAAAAATTGCAATTATGATTTATGATTTATTTATTTAGTCACCATCACCCTACAGCAAGAAGCCATTAATTGGGTGGGATATACACAAAAGTTAACAATTTTGCACGATTTACAACAATCAACAATATCAAAAGCAAAGGCAACAACATCTAAAAATGTTGCCAATGCAAATTAAGCAAAATATACATATTAGGTGTATGCTAGGTATCAGGTATATGCATAGGTATAAAGTACTTAATAATTTAAAAAGAATCGTCTTATGCTTTTAACACTGGTATTAAATAATATTATACGAGTGAATTGATGTCAACTATTATTGACTTAAAGAGCGATTAACTTTGGACATTATTGTTTACTACTGTGTGCTTGTGACGTTATTTGCTGTGACTGTTGTTGAAGACAAATCAATCTCTTCACATTCTCCCAAATGATCGTGAATTCATTTGCTGCATGTTGATTGCCGATGTGGTGACGGATCTCGTTAAACTTAATATACAGTTTGAATACAGTACAAACAAACAAACTGCTATGCAGGCGATTTGTTTGAAATTAAGTTGAATATTATTTTATTGTTTTATGTAAAAATAGAGACCTAATCGAATACTCTCGGAAGATATCATTTTTCATGTAAAAAGAGAAACGACAATAATGTTAAACGGTATTAATGCTGTCTAGCTGACGGATATTTTCAACATGATATTTGAAATCAACAATAGATATGATATACCTGGTGGACTGATAAGTTTTCTGTTTAAGTATATACAAACTTTTTCTCTTGGTTCTCCTCTTTTGTCAAATATTAAAATTGGTTCATTATGAGTTTTTTTCTTATAAGTAAGTAATTATTACCATTGAAGTGTGTCCGTTTTATTCTGAGACATATATCATAAATTTTAGAACTTATGAATACCAAAAGTTTAGATCGTAAATACGTGAAGAAAGAAACAGTAAGTAAGCATCAGTAGTAAAAAAAATATTATATCTATAGGTATACAATATGTTATTTTCTTGAGGGGTATAAACAGATCTTTGTACTTAAGAGGAGAAGAAAATGAGGGGTAGTACAATGGAAGGGGTGTCACGATTACAGCGTTATGACATTCCGGAAATTGCCAGATTAATTACCTCTAGCGAGGAAGTCCGATTGGGATAGTTGCACGATTGTTTATGTAACCTTTAGCCGCATTTTACAGTTTAATTTCTCCGGTTCGCCACGTCGGATGAGCTGTTTGAGTTGGCTGTCTGTAAACACTAAACGGTGAAAAGAGAAGTCGTTGAGGAAAAGTAATATCCGAGATAAGGCTGCCATTAAAGTTTGCCAGAGTCGGTTCTTTGTAACGAACTTTGACCCTAATATTTTATTTCAGGGTAATCCGTCATATATTTCATATCCGTATCTCCTGTTACCAATTACTTTATTAAAAACGACTTTTGACTTAATGTTATAAGGATATGATCAAAATTATTGGTAGAAGTACCTATAGCAACAGTGTAGTTTCAGTTTAGCAAATTCTTTAGTTTCAATTAATTATATTTCACCAATCAGCAAGCGATCAATATATTCAAATTAGTATAATATTATTACCGGTCTCACACTTTATTAATACCAAATTGAAGTCTTACAAATTTCTTTATTCTCTACCACGATTGTATCTAATAAATAATTAAATCTGAAGTGGGTATTATTCAGAGACCGCTTAATATAAAGGAACATTAGATCGACGGACAAAAAATGGGTAGATACACTGTTCATGCGCATTCTGGTAGCGCATGGAGTGTTGCGTACGATTTGTAAACTAAAATAAAGCTGACTTTTGATATAAATTTTGAGTTTGACATAATCTGACGTTTAGTTTTGTAATTTTTTAAGTTTTACGAACCACATTTTGTCCGTGTCTTGGTTTGAAACCAGTTCTAATCACAACGATGGACTTATCAATATTACTTATGTATTCAAAACCTAAGCAAAAATGCATTAAAACACTATAAGAAGGTAGATAATTATTAAGCTAATACAAATCTTTTGAGTTTCTGAGGATGGAACAATGGGCCACTTATTTGTTGCCCAGAAATCTCTGAAAAAAATCAAGCATATTCTTTGGGTAAAAAAAGGTATTTTTTTTCTTGGAGTTTCTCTGTGAAACTCTTCCTTCTCCACCCTTCCTTCCCACGCATGAAATGAAGGTCTATGGATTCTTTGTTTTGATGTTTTTTTTTCCGAAAGAAGGAAGCAGTTTGAAGAAAAAGTTTATAAGAAATAAGTTCCTCCTTTTTGTCTTAAGAATATACCTACATTTTTTCGTAACTTTTGAAAATAAGGCTGCTTATTATATTATAGGTTAAGAAGATACCTACTGACATTGTCAAATTGTCTCATATGATTTAGAGCGTTGTTGTCTAATCAAACTTCATAGTTTGTAATGTTAGGCCAATCGTATACTTATACATTTGTTTTCGACATATCGACGAACATGTCGCAGACACATCATGACATTCAAAATGCCCTGAAAAAATTTCACTTCGCACATAATACATAATGTCGTCGAATTAAGATGCAGTAGTATTGTATACCTATGTATAGAATTAATTAGATGAATTATATTATTATTTTGGTATTGGGTTTTGGGTTCGTTTTTGGCTTACTATTTTTGTACTTATTAATTGAGAGTTGACGTTTCGGGACTGATTAGTCTCTTTATCACATTTAATTATTAGGAATGTAAAAAAATATGTAAAAGAAACGACTTTGCCAGGCAAAGGATCGGCATCCATAGCAATGCTTCACAATCCCATCTCCTATGTTTTGTATGTCTTAGAATACTCTCACTGTCTAGGAAATTGCCCAATAATTCATAATAGTTTTTATGTTGACGAAATTAATTGTAGACTATTATTAATGTCAAAGTATTTTGACATATTGTTATTAATATTAATTGTATTATTATAGGCAATCGCCTATGTACAGAGGTACAGAGTTCAGCCACTAGATAGGTTTCAGGTGGTCAGTAGCGGAGTTTGTACAAAGTGTGAAAGATTCATTGACAATACCACGCACCGTTTACAATGCATCCCAGAAGCTCAAAGGATAACCGTCTTTGCAACATCGTTAATAAAAGAAATAAGATATATGCCGTTCACATATTAAAAAAGCATTGGTAGGCCATGAACTTTTGTTTTTAGGTTTACGAAAATGAAAACTCCCTAGATCTTGATTGACAATATCAGCTGATCGAGGTATTGAAGGTTAAGTAAACACCGACACTTGTCAAATCGCTCAAATTGCCTCAGCTGATTAACAGCCTTGTTGTCTAATTGAAGTTTTAGTATATTATCTAGGATAATTTTTATTCGGACAAATTTTTCTCGAACTGTCAAATAAATATTAATTTTTTGACATTATAAATTTCATAATGCCGAAATTAATATCGATTGAAGAAAAAATTCGTATAAAAAAGGCATTCAAGTTATTTAAATCTGAAAATGACAACCTAAGTGAACGACAAGTCATATCGAAAGTAAAACACATTTGGGGTGTAAGTATTATTAAGTGTACACACCTGATAAATTATTGATGTTACGTAATTTTCCTCTTTTATAGTATTCAGTAAGTGCGATTGAAACAATAATTAAACAGGGGAAATTTGAAGTTAAGCCTTTGGGCAGACGACCTAAACCAGACAATAATCATGAAAATTTTACGTTTCGGAAAGATTCGCAACGACTGATTTGGCAATATAACTTGAAAAACGAACATTTTACTCTAGGAAAACTTTTGGAAGACGAACGTAAACATTTGGATTTTGAAAAGGGGAGAACTAGTTTATTTAAAATTCTTAAATATCTCAGCTATAAATATGAATATGTGAACGGACGCAAAATTCTTTGTGAACAAAAGCATGTCGTTGCATCCAAAATTACCTTTCTAAGAAAACACTTACAATATCAAAATTCGAGTGAAAATGTAACGTTCGTGTACCTGGACGAAACATGGGTCTACCAGAATGGATCCAAACAGCCATCACCAATAATAAGATCGCCAATCACCATATGACCGTAGCCGATTGGCCGATTCAGTACCTACCTAATGTTTTATTTTTTAATAATAAATAAGTAATTACTAATTTTTGATCTATTTTATAATTAAGAGTTCCTTTAATTGGAGCATTGGTCGGAGTAACGTTGTAACTTACATTTTTACATGAGACTCAAAAAATGTACCTTGCAACATTATTAAATGGAATGTTTTTTTCATTTAGCGATTCTTGAAGTATTGTTTAAATATTATTTAAGGTAAATTAGGCAACAATTAAAGCTTTGTGGAAGCATTCTGCCCATTTAAACGTGCTGAATCGAAAAAATTACTCCAAAAAATTATGTAAGTTACAACGTTACTCCGGCCAACGCTACAATTAGTTCCTTTAAGATATCAAAATACAATAAAACTTTTTTCTCATGTTATAATTTATGGCAAGCTTATTAGACTTGACGAGTTTGCTTTCTAGATAAAGATTGCAATATCATAAAATAACGTGACTAAAGGTTCCAAAATAAAAAGTCCATAAAGACGTAAAGATAATAAGAAGAATAGCAAAAATATCAAGAATCCATTTTGCAACTATGTCCTGTTCGTTGTCATAAAACTTCAACCTCATAAAAAAGAGACATAACCCAACTCCAGCAAGTGATTGACAGCGGTTATACCCAGTGATTTCTATCACCCTACACCATAACCCAATTCTTTTATAATAAGTGAACGGCATATAGTAAATCGACAGAAAAAAACGATAATATAAATCTGTTAAAAAGTTCTTGTTTTGGAAAAATTGAGCATTATACGCAGGGAAGAAAACGACTGCAGGGAAGAAAACGACTGCAGGGAAGAAAACGAGACGCCTCGTCACCTATTGATGAACTGCGAAGCCCTAGAACGTGAAAGAAACGATGTTCTGGGCCAACACCAGCTCAACGGGGGGGCTTTGCCCGGCCTTGATCCTCTTCAAATCCTGAAATTCCTAAGGGAAACGGAGTTGGAGAGGCTGCTTCAATGAAGGGAATATACTCCAAAGAAGCAGAGAAGAGGGGGCACAATAGATCTTAATAGGTCGCAGCGCATCTGACACCCTCAATATCAATATCAATCAATATCAACCGTCTTTGCAACATCGTTAATAAAAGAAATAAGATAGTAAATCGACAGAAAAAACCGATAATATAAATCTGTTAAAAAGTTCTTGTTTTGGAGAAATTGAGCATTATACGCACTTCAAAATACAGTGAAAATGTATATACTGTAAAAAAATAAAACATAAATGTAGCCGTGTAACCGAAATTATTGAGATAGTAAACAAATGAGTCGCACTGTAGGTTTAGTGCTGCATATTAGTTTAATATTTTGTAAATAAATTGTAAAATGATTTTTAATGTAAGGTAAAGTTTTAGTGAGTAAAAAATAAAGTATTGAATTTTTCCAAAAACCCTACTTAAGTCAATGATGAATATTTTTTAATTTATTTTTTTTTAGGAAAAATGAGTTGGATAATTTGTAGTAGGTAGGTATTATCTTCATGTGATAAATAAAATCTCCATTATTATTTTTTCACAATCATTTCCTATTGTAAAATGTTCATAAAATTTGAATTTCCGTGTTAAAATTATGTGAAAATTGTATGAAACTGGATCATTTCTTTCAAATTTAATATTTGAATGTTAGCTTCTGTTGAAATTATAAAGAAAATAAAAAATTTATATTGTCCTAAAAACTCTACAAAACATGAAAGAATATAATCTATAGATATTTATCTGAATCAAAATGTGATGTTTACTGATTTTCTGAATTTGGAATTTTCTTATTAAAATTTTTCACGAAAATTTCATCTAAGATTGGAGAAATTGGACCACCCGTCAGAAATCCTTCATTCTAAAGATGAAATTTATGATCAAAGGAAAATTAATATAAGTATTCCGTTTAATTCTAATCAACGCATTCACTTTGTATCTGCATCCTATTTAGTGAATTATTTTCAGCTATCACGTGTTCATAAAGTTTCGGGAATACGGGAAAAAATTGTCAAAACATTACTCGATTCTAATACGTGAAACTGTCCATTGAGAAATTTTTTAAAACATGTTATTATATCAAATAAACTTATTTTGCAATGTTTTGGAATAGATTGTTGATTGTATAATTTATTTGAAGTTCAAATAAAATTTACCAATATAACCTACAATTTGGAGCATCGACTAGTCGTGTAGGTTGGATAGTCCAATATAACTTTGGAGGTTAGAGATAGTTTAAGACGATGCTAAGTTATTGTACGTATTGTTTCTCAAAAGTTACATTCGATTTATAAATACCGTTTATTTTTGTTTTGCAATAATTGTTTTGTTTTAGGCAATTGAAATAAGTTCCGATGAAGTTTTTTATTTAAATCATATTTTTTTGAATCTATAGTATATTATGTATGGCTCGGACATAATAATAATTTAAGACCCAGATAGTATATCAATAATACGCGAAAATTTTTTATGTTATCGAAAAGTTAAAGATGCCAGTTCAAGAGAAATACCCATAAAATAATTATAGTAATATTTCTGGTTTAAAAGTTTTTAAAAAGGTTTAAAAGACATTACAAAAAAAGAACTGCGTGTTTAATAATAATTAATAACATTGCATTTTCCTTTATGCATTATCCTTTATGAGTTTAATTTTAAAACTCTTAGAAATCAGATCAGAAAACCAGTATACTTTATCTAAAAAAATCGTAAAATTGACAATCTTCTTTCTATGACCGAGTGACACAGATTGGTCGAAATAATCCACATTTCTGAGGCTTCATTATCTTGCATGTTAATATTATGATGTAGTGAAACGGGTTACAATCCCGTAGGTAATTAATTACCTTTGTGAAGCGGAGAGTTATTTTATAATTAATTTGTGCAGTCACATCTCCAAATCGTAACAACAAATAAACATGCGAAACCAATAATAAGCTTATGGTATGGAATTTGAGATAAGCTTTATATGTGCATAACAAAAGCAAACAAGATGGTGTAACGAAATTGAAGCAGCTTTTACAAAACCTACTTATATGTAGCAGGTGAAGATGAAATACCGAGAAAACAACAAAAATATACCTTATCACAAATCATATTATAAACAATCTTCACAATAAACTTTAAACTAAACAATAATAATAAGTAATTAACAAACCAGTATTTTTTTCAGAGTAAATGGACATTTATTTTACATTTATTTATCTCTAAGACATTCTAAGAATTTCGAAGCGAGAATTTCAGAAATACACACCCGATGTTCAAGTCTGGAAAGATCTCAAGAATCCTCCTGTAGTCCTGTTACAAGATTGAAATCTAGAAATCCATTTTGGCAACAAAATCATGAGACCTTTTCACTACCGGATTCTTGGAAATCGGATTGGAGAGTTCTGAATTATTTCAATCATCATTTTATCCAATGTCCAACAAAGGAAACTCTCTGAATCGACCCACCAAGAAAGCTCGGGTGTAAACTAAACCGGTAAACTAAACCGCTTTTTAGGAACTGGCTATGGACGCTTTAACTCAAACTTATTCAAATTGAGTGCAGTTCCAAGTCAAAATTGTCTTACTGAATGCATATACGATACCCTCTCTCTGATAATTAAAAATACTGATGGATGATAAATAAAACGCTACAATTCTACATACGTCGGAAGCTGCTACTTTAAAATAGCGCAACACGTGTAACGTTTATATTATCGATGAGTATACAGTAGAATTTTCTAGAACATTTTTAGGTCCGGTTGCACAAACGATAATAATTACAGATCTGCCAGATAATTACTGATTTTAAAATGCCCTGTATTATCAAAATGTTGGTCTGACATTGCTGGAAATAAATTCAGCTCCCTTTTAGAGGAGTTAATTACTGATAAAAAATAAAAGATCATTCAAAATATTCACCCTATTTTCAAAATCTGCAATTTGAAATCAGTAATTATTATCTGACAAATCTTTAATTTACGTTTGTGCAACTGGCCCTTAGTGTTTTATTAATCATCAATCAGTATGCAGAGATTCTACAAAGTAAGGATGGAAAACATAAATTTTTCAATTAAAAATAGCCATTAAAGATAATTTCTATTAAACTGACTAATGCAAGACAATAAATTTAAAAATATTCTCTCATCTCATACAAAAACTTTCGTCATCCCTAATAAATGATATTGGATGACCTACATAGAGCAATGTATGAGTATTATGTATGTAATAATATAGATTTATAATTATTATTTTTCTCTTCGACCATTATTCGTTCTTTATACTTATTTATATTTTCAAGAAATATCTAAAGAGGCCAGGGTGAAAAATGTGCCATTAACATCTTAATTCGTGTATTAATTTCTACTTAGTAAAAACACTCTCAAAAATTCAATAAATTGGCTTAAAAATGAATGTATATACTGTTATAAAAAGCTCAATAAGCTTATTTATGTAGTAATAGTTTTTTTTTCTTTCATGAAAAATAGTCTTTAGTTTTTGAAAAGTTCTATTGGAACAGAATATTTAGATTTGTTTGGGACATTAGATTAGAAAATAATGTAATAATAAGGTGAAATGTCATAGAATAGTTTTTGTAAAATAATTAGAATAATAATTAGAATAATAAGTAAGATAGAGTGTATGGGAGAAATGTCAAGCATAAAATTATTTAGGCCCGTATTCATCAATAAATTTAACCCCTGGGGTTATATTTTGGAACATGTCATTGGTTTAAACTTCGTAGCGTTCGTAGGCTTTGAGCATTAGAGCAATCAGCTGTCAGAAAATTCAAAATATAACCCCAGAGTTATATTTTGAAGTTTGATGAATACGGACATAAAAGTCACAATTTAGAAGAAAAGAACAGCAACTCTAGTAGCAGGGAAATTGGCTGTTAGAAGGGGGAAAACATAACATGTCCAAAGAGGATTTTGTGTGTTGTACTCCAGAAGAGAAATGAATTTCATAGATGTTGATTGGAAGGAAAATACAAAAATTATCCGCTGTCATAGGCCCGTATTCATCAATAAATATAACCCCTGGGGTTATATTTTGGAACATGTCATTGGTTTAAACTTCGTAGCGTTCGTAGGCTTTGAGCAATAGACCAATTAGCTGTCAGAAAATTCAAAATATAACCCCAGAGTTATATTTTGAAGTTTGATGAATACGGACATTAGGCCCGTATTCATCAATAAATATAACCCCTGGGGTTATATTTTGGAACGTGTCATTGGTTTAAACTTCATAGCGTTCGTAGGCTTTGAGCGTTAGACCAATCAGCTGTCAGGAAATTCAAAATATAACCCCAGAGTTATATTTTGAAGTTTGATGAATACGGACAATAGTGGAAAATAATATGTTGTCAAGCAGATAACAATGGAATTTACAAAGTTACAAGAAAAACTATGAATACAAAAACAACGATTATTTGAGGAGATTCCTAAAACACAAGTTAAGCAGTGTAGACCACTAAATCATAACCAAACATCGTGAACATCTAGAAAAATTTCGAACATCAAGAATTTGGAAAAGAACAGAGGCCGTAGCTGACTACTAGCAGAAACATATAGGTTAGAAGGAGAGATTTGGTTAGCTGGTAGCTGACAACTGCAATTTGATTTGGATACAGCCGTGCAGAGATTTGGCTAGCAGGCAGCTGACAATTGCAGTTTGATTTGGGTACAGCCGTGCAGCGATTTGGATTCTGCGATTTTGACATTGAAGATAGAAAAACGTAGCAGTGAATTGGATATATCCATGCAGAGATCTACAGTAAAATTGCTGACACACTAACAGCAAGGCTACTAGAGTTGACTTCAAGCTTTGTTCAACAGCTGATTCCGTGGGTTATTCCTTTCGTTAACCTACGAGGGACTTCTGTCAAAAATTAATGACAGAAAGTCGGTGACGAAGAAGATTCATTAAGGCCCGTATTCATCAATAAATATAACCCCTGGGGTTATATTTTGAAACATGTCATTGGTTCAAAATTCGTAGCGTTCGTAGGGATTGAGCATTAGACCAATCAGCTGTCAGAAAATTCAAAATTTAACCCCAGGGTTATATTTTGAAGTTTGATGAATACGGACATCAGGGAACAAACTGTGAGTAATTTTAAGTTATTTTTAAGTTAGTTGTTGTAAGTGTTATTGTTGGAAAAATTTCTTATTGTAATAAAACCCAAACAAATTTAAATTGAGTTTCAATAGGAGTTTATAGGTTATGAAAATTTAAAAAAAATTATTAAAAAAAAAATACTTGGACTCACTCTGAGTCATAGAGGTCTCATACAGATTAAACTTTTATTAGTTTTTAAAAAAGAAAGGCCCCCTAAATAAATAAATTGTTTATGGTAAGAGGGAATCAAAGAGGAAAATAAATTTTCAAAAAAGAGTAGAGAAAGCACAGTCCCTACGAACCATAACAAAATTGGCGCCCAACGTGGCACTCTCACTTATAACAGGTCAGAATAAAGTAATTCCCAACACGAAGACTTCTGTCTAGTAAACTTATGTATTAGTAAGTTTTTTATTTTTATTTTATTGATAACTAGACCCAAGTTTGATTTGGGACGAAATCAATAAGAAGATGGCTGAAAATAATAAGAAGATTATGGACGAAATACAGAGTGTTAAAATGATTATAGAAAAAATTAAAGAAGAAGTAAATGATAAAATAGAGAAAAATAAAGCGATCATTTATGAGAAAATAGAAGAAGTGAGAGTAGAAATTCAAGAAGATACAGATCAGAAGTTAAATAGTGTCGTTGATGTCATTGAAAAGAATTTGAATGAAACAAATTCAAGAGTGCAAGTTATACAGAGTGATGTGATAGTGATAGATAAACAAGTGCATAATTTATCAGAAATTATAAATAAAGAAAGAAAGGATAGAGAAAAGGAAAATCAAGAAATGAAACAAGAAATAAGTAGAAAAAACTGTGTAGGAACTGGAGGAGCAAGGCAAGAAATCAGAGTAGTAATGCCAACAGTGGAAGACGGAATAAATTTTGATGGAGACAGTAGAAAAATACATCCTAACACTTTTATAAAAATGATAAAGAATAGAGTAAGAAACATAGAAGATATAGAAGACGTGAAGGATGTTATCAGGACAAAATTAATTGGAAATGCATCGCTATGGTATAAGTTTAGTGAAATAAAAAGTTTAGAAGATTTCGAGGAACAATTTTTGAAGTATTTTTGGGGAGAAGTGCAACAGGCCAGAATTCAAGAAAAATTATATTGGGGAAAGTATGATAAAAAAGGAAATAAAAGTATGACAAACTATGCAATATATTTGTACAATACTGGACAACATCTAGAGCCAAAATTGAGACAAGAAGATTTGATACTATACATTGCAAGACATTTCAGTCCACAAATTTCAGAGACAATTTCCATCCAAAACATAAAAACATTGGATCAATTAACAAATTATTTAATGAGAATAGAAAGAACATACAGGACTGGGGAGGATAGGAAAGAACCAGGAGATAGAAATTTTCAAAGAAACTTCCCACAGAATACGAATTTCAATATGAATAGGAATCAAAGATATGAAAACGGAGGGCAAACTGAAAATAGAATGAGATGGAATGGTAATGGAAATAATTTCAGACCAAGATACGATGGAAATAATGGAGATAGGAATAATGACACATCGCGATGGAATAGAGGGGAAGGACGAGGACAAAGTAACAGACAAGTATATCCAAGATCACAACATAATGTTGACAATGAAGGAAGGGACAGACAAATTAATAATTTAAGAAGATACGAGCAGGAACAAGTAAATGAGAGAAGAGAAAGTCCAGAAGAAGTAAGAAATGGGGAGCAGCAGGTTTTTCCCCAAGGCACAAACCAAATTTAAACATTCATCAATACGAACATCCCAAAGAATATGTCAATGAACCAGGATTAGAAAACAACAACTTAATTTATATCAACGGAAAAATAAATAATAATAAAGCAAAAATTTTAGTGGATACAGGATCGGAAGCTTAAATAATAAACGAAGAAATTATAGAAAAATTTAGTTTAAAAGAAAATATAATTAAAGTGCCAATTTTAACGTTAATTAGTACAAATGGCAAGAAAATATTTGAAACAAACAGATCAGTAGCGGCAAAAATAGCATTTCAGGAAACAAGCATTGATACGCAACTATTAGTGTTAAAAAGCATGAACAATGATATTGTAATGGGTACAGACGAATTAAATAGAAATAAAGGAATAATAAATTATAGGAAGAAAATCATAAATATAAATGGGGAAGAAATAAAGTTTGTGGTACATAATAAGAATGAAAATGAAGGAAGTGAGGTAGAAGATGGAGTAAAAAATGTGTTATATAATATGAATATGAAGAAATGTGATGATAGTATAGGAGAAAGCATGAGTAAAATGAAATATGATGAAAAGTATAAAGAAGAAATAAAAGAGTTATTAATGAAGTATAGGGGATTAGTAGGGAAGGAGAATAGATTTGCATAAAATTATGTACACAGAATAGAAGTAAAAGGAATAGAAAATTTTAAAACAAGAACGTACCCAATACCGTATAAATATAGGAAAGAAGTAAATGAAAATCTACAAGAAATGATAGAAAAAGGAATAATTGAAAGAAGCAATACACGATTTATAAACCCACTAGTAGTTGTAAAGAAAAGTAATGGAGAATTACGATTATGTTTGGATGCAAGAAATATAAACAAGTACACCGTTCCGCAATATGAAGCTCCGATGAATACAGAAGCTATATTTGGCAGAATAACAGAAGCAAAATGGTTCACGAAAATAGATTTAAAACACAGTTTTTGGTTAATTCCGTTAGAAGAAAAGTGTAGAGTTTATACTGGTTTCACCGTTGATGGGGTGTTGTATAGGTTTAAGGTAGTCCCGTTTGGTTTACAAAGTGCAAGTTTAGCGTTAGTCAGGGCACTACATAGTTTCATGGACAAACATGAAGATTTTGCGTTACATTACATAGATGATATTTTGATATACTCGAAGAATGAGACAGAACATAAGAAGCACATCGAAATAATATTTAAAGAATTAGATGATGCAGGATTAAAAATAAATATTGAAAAATTACAATTTTATCAGAAAGAAGTGATCTTCCTGGGATACAAATTAAAGAAAAAAGGAGTTAAATGGAAATGGACAATAGAGAGAGAATAATATGAGTTATAGAGAAAAAGGTGATTTATAAATTGGTATGTAGTTAATTATAAATGGACATTGAAAATTAACTTCATACAAATTTAGGGGAATTTGTTATAAAAAGCTCAATAAGCTTATTTATGTAGTAATAGTTTTTTTTTTCTTTCATGAAAAATAGTATTTAGTTTTTGAAAAGTTCTATTAATTGGAACAGAATATTTAGATTTGTTTGGGACATTAGATTAGAAAATAATGTAATAATAAGGTGAAATGTCATAGAATAGTTTTTGTAAAATAATTAGAATAATAATTAGAATAATATAGTCCAATAAAGTCTAAAAAGTCATACGTATCGATTAAGAATACACATCCTTTTGATAGTTCGATTTATTTTGTTTCATGTACGTGTTTTTATAGTAACCGTCCAGTTTGTCTAAACACTCCATCCCGCATAAATAAGTATACGTCAACATTGGTTTTGAATGAGAATTAAATGCACAACACAGAGGATAGAATGTCATTACGTGAATAAATTTTATGTAGTTGTCAGTGGCTCTCAAACTGACGTAAGCGGTTCAATTAAATGTTTGAATGATTCCTTCAATAATTTACGCTCCTTTACAACTTGACAATTAACTGTTTGACATTTTCTGGTGAAATTAAAAATATTAATTCGGACGGTTAGTGAAACGTCACATCTGACTTTTTAAAGTTAATCCTAGTATAAGTAAGATAGAGTGTATGGGAGAAATGTCAAGCATAAAATTATTAAAAGTCACAATTTAGAAGAAAAGAACAGCAACTCTAGTAGCAGGGAAATTGGCTGTTAGAAGGGGGAAAACATAACATGTCCAAAGAGGATTTTGTGTGTTGTACTCCAGAAGAGAAATGAATTTCATAGATGTTGATTGGAAGGAAAATACAAAAATTATCCGCTGTCATAGTGAAAAATAATATGTTGTCAAGCAGATAACAATCGAATTTACATAGTTACAAGAAAAACTATAAATACAAAAACAACGATTAATTGAGGAGATTCCTAAAACACAAGTTAAGCAGTGTAGACCACCATAGACCTAGAATATAATGGACTGATAGTTGTCAAAGCTTTACTGTACTAAGTTTGTTGCCAGTGTAAGGTAGGCAACCAACATTTCTTGTAAGGGCAAAAACTACTGAATAATATGGAGAAATAATACGAAATTCAATTTTTTTGTTTTTATGACACATATTTTATACGAAGAACATGGTTATTTTTAAAGATTAAGAAAATAAATGCATAAAAATTATAATAACACGACTTTATTATTTGTTTTTATAGGGTAATTCTAATAGATTAACTATTTATTACAATTACAGAGATAAAATGTTTCACTTACCTATGAAAAGATATATCTGTTAATTTTGATACACGATTTACACAATTTACACAATTATAAGCTGCACAAGACTGGACCATTATTAATATTAAATTTTAAATCGACAGAGAAGATATTTAAAGTAAATATAAATATATGCTTTTAACCAGTATGGATATTAAAATCAGATCTATTTGTTATACACCTACAATTTCCATACAAGGCCAATAATAAATATTTATTTATTTATACTAATGTCAGATGATAATATTAACATTAATTATTGTTCTATCGCTCAAAAAACACCAAGAATGCGGAATTTTTGATTATTCTTTGTTTGAATTTGTTTTGTTGAATTGAATTCGTCGCTTTGCCCTTACTTGTATGTATGGTTGCCTAACTTTGGTTGGCAACAAATTTTAGTCTCAAGGGTTCGTCCATTATATTCTAGGTCTATGTAGACCACTAAATCATAACCAAACATCGTGAACATCTAGAAAAATTTCGAACATCAAGAATTTGGAAAAGAACAGAGGCCGTAGCTGACTACTAGCAGAAACATATAGGTTAGAAGGAGAGATTTGGTTAGCTGGTAGCTGACAACTGCAATTTGATTTGGATACAGCCGTGCAGAGATTTGGCTAGCAGGCAGCTGACAATTGCAGTTTGATTTGGGTACAGCCGTGCAGCGATTTGGATTCTGCGATTTTGACATTGAAGATAGAAAAACGTAGCAGTGAATTGGATATATCCATGCAGAGATCTACAGTAAAATTGCTGACACACTAACAGCAAGGCTACTAGAGTTGACTTCAAGCTTTGTTCAACAGCTGATTCCGTGGGTTATTCCTTTCGTTAACCTACGAGGGACTTCTGTCAAAAATTAATGACAGAAAGTCGGTGACGAAGAAGATTCATTAAGGGAACAAACTGTGAGTAATTTTAAGTTATTTTTAAGTTAGTTGTTGTAAGTGTTATTGTTGGAAAAATTTCTTATTGCAATAAAACCCAAACAAATTTAAATTGAGTTTAAATAGGAGTTTATAGGTTATGAAAATTTAAAAAAAATTATTAAAAAAAAAATACTTGGACTCACTCTGAGTCATAGAGGTCTCATACAGATTAAACTTTTATTAGTTTTTAAAAAAGAAAGGCCCCCTAAATAAATAAATTGTTTATGGTAAGAGGGAATCAAAAAGGAAAATAAATTTTCAAAAAAGAGTAGAGAAAGCATAGTCCCTACGAACCATAACAATACTTATGGGGATCAACATGTAGTTCTTAAATAAAACCTCTAAAACCACAGCTCTCTATTTATTTTATTGTAATATTTTGTGTTTTTTTTTTGTGTTCGGCTTAATAAGTGAAATTGGGCGGTACTAGGGTGTATATGAGCAAAAACAATAAAAAAAGTGAAAACTAGGATACGAAATGCCCATATTTTTCATTTTCCACCAACAAGGGACGAATTGTTGACAATGTTGACCAAAAAGTGAAAAAAAAAAAAGTGAATGTTGGCAAAAGAAGAAATTTAATGTTAAAAATGTTAAAATTAGAGGCAAACATTTTGATGATAGTGAACTGCTTAAAAGAAAAAGTATTGATCAGATCATCAGATTTTTTCCTTTTAAAATTTTCGACATAATTAACGGAGATCCAATACAGGGATGACTCTAATCCCCTGGTCAAAACGGAAATGCCTTGCATGGGACGCTACTTGTATGTGGAAACATTAGCTACATCATATACATTGATGCTACCGCTATGGTTTTTGCGATCGATATCTGGATAACGATGAACTATACGTAAAAAATGTAGAGGACCTTAATTGTAGATTGTAAGAAAAGCAACAAAAAAGTATCGCATAAAAATTTTCGTATCTCAACGGAGAAGCGAGTTATGATGAAAAAACTGAATTTAACACTTTTTTCAAGATGGCGAAAAATGCACAAGGTAATTTTGGTCGACAATTTGAAGTTAAGCTTTTCTAGCCCCCCCCCCCCCCCCACGTAATATCCAAAATTTAGCTTTCTCGGTTCATTTGCATTTCCAAATGTATATAATGACTGGACTATTAGTATAATGGGAAATGTCTTCCTCCGTTCCCATGGAGGAGGTTTTTTATTTGTAACAATAATTATATAATAAAGGAGAAATAAAAATTGAGTCTTCTTTGGACGACCAATTTATTAATCAAGCTATAAACTTGAGTGCCCTACCGGTTTCGGCTAAATGCCATCATCAGGGGCTAGAAGGGACTACTCAAAGTTAAGCTGGTGGGAAATTCCCCAAGTTAAGCATGCTATAATAAATAAGGTGTATCCTACACATATGGTAAAAAACAGAATCTTGAATCTAGAGTTAAAATGTCACAAATTAAAAATCAAACAAATAGCTAAGAAAAACGTTCAGCCATCTTAGTCTGGACTGTAGGATCTGAAACACACTGTTTCAAACAAACTCTAGATTCAAGATTCTGTTTTTTACCATATGTGTAGGATACACCTTATTTATTATAGCATGCTTAACTTGGGGAATTTCCCACCAGCTTAACTTTGAGTAGTCCCTTCTAGCCCCTGATGATGGCATTTAGCCGAAACCGGTAGGGCACTCAAGTTTATAGCTTGATTAATAAATTGGTCGTCCAAAGAAGACTCAATTTTTATTTGTCCTTTATGAAATTATGGCCGACACAGTGACCTACAATTTTCATCAATTTATAATATTATATAAAATTAAATAATATTAATAATACAGGGTGTCCGGTAAGTACCTCCTAATCTCTCGGGAGCATACAGGGGAGGTCAAAATAAACCTAGTCTGTCATAAAAAAAACATTCCTAAAGTGTCGCTAAACGGAGATACAGGGCTCCAAAATGGTACCCTAAGATTTACTTTCTTGGCTCTAACTTTTGAACCGACCTGTATAATTTGATGAAATTTTAATTTTTTATAGAGGCCATAAATACTCATTAAGCAATATCTGAGTGGATGTTTGACGTCCTAAAGGAAGTCAGGAACGGACTTACGACCACACTCATTGTGTCAAAGTTTTGACAGGTGTCATTTTACAGAGCTGAAAACTTATTTTTTAAATACGCTGGTCATTCATCTTCACAAAAGGTACTCTTAATTTATTTCGATAAAACTAGCGGTTCTCAAGATAAATCGACTTTTATGCGAATTTTGATTAAGTTCCGTCAATAGCAATCAATTATGTAGGTAGGCTTATCAACAAGAACCTGATTTTTACCTGTTTGTGTTTAGCATTAGTAACTTTTGAGTGTTTGGCATACCTAAAAACCGATTTATCTCGAAAACCGCCAGTTTTACCGAAATAAATTAAGAGCACCTTTTTTAAAGATGAAGTATTAGACTATTCAAAAAATTAGTTTGTAGCTCTGTAAAGTAACACCTGTAAAAATTTTGACTCAACGAGTATGATGGTAAGTCCATTCCTGACTTCCCTGACGACGTCAAACATCGACTTTAATATGATCTGATGGCTCTCTGTGGCCTCTATAAAGTGTTTAAATTCCATCCAATTATACAGGTCGGTTCAAAAGTTAGAGCCAAAAAAGAAAATTGCGGGGCACCCTTTTAGGGCTCCATATCTCCGTTTGGGGACCCTTTAGGAATTTTTTTTTATGACAGACTAGGTTTTTTTTGACCTCCCCTGTATGCTCCCCTGTCAAAAGTGACAAATCAATTTGTAGGATAATTCCAATAATACATACAACGTGTCTAGTGTTAATAAGCATTCATAACATAATTTTGAGAGACAAAATAGAAATTGTACGTCCCGTTAGTAATAATGTACTTTAATTTTTTAATTTTTTAATTCTTTATTTTTTATTTATTTTTTATTTATTTTTTATCTTTTTTATTTTTTAATTTTTTTTATTTTTTTATTTTTATTTATACTTATGTTAGCTTTTGACCTTTTACAATAAATTTATGAAAATTCAGAGTATTATTATAAATTTCTATAAATAATTGCGAGATCTTTATTACTCTGACATTTCCAATAAAATTTAGTACAGTACCGTTTTGAAGGCTGGTGAATCCCGTGGCGTGCCCAGTTTTTTTATAAAAAAATCGCTAAAATTAATTTTTGAGATTTTGCAAGTAAACACTCTGCTCTAGTAGGCCTTGGATTTTTTTAGGAATGAGACGCTTTTTGCTTCCAAAATATAGTTTATCGAGCTCTATGATTTATAAAAAAATACTTTTAAAATCGCACCATAATTAAAGATTCTACAGGGTGTTTCAAGAATAAATGGGTCACACTGTAGATTCGAAATGGCTATTTAAACAACCTTTTGAAATGTGCTGAAAATGTGGATTTAAGCTAAAATCTTATTTTTAAGGTGTAAAATGTATTTTATAATAATTAGGAAATGGAATCGTACTATAGGTAAATGAGAAATCTATACGGTCAAAATCAAAATTAATTGGGATTACTGTCTGATTCATCCTTTCTACTCACCTAATAAATAATTATTTTAACTCGAAAAAAACACAATTGAAAAACCAAATTACTCATTCAATCATCAACTAGGGATGGAGATATCTAAAAGCCGTGTTTGAAATAGTGTACAAAAGTGTATAAAAGTGCATAAATAAAAAGTGTCGCAGGATCGGAAACCTTACTGATTCGAATAGGTAGTAGTCGATTCGCATTTGCAGTCGAGAAAAGCCTGCTGGAAATGCAGGTGACAATTTTCGCTAGGTGACAATTCTCGCTTGAGTTATTTCTTTAAAATACGAATTTTCTCATACTAGTGAATTTACTTATAGACATACACAGTGATGATCTTTAATATAATCCTCCCACTTTATTTACGCAACCATTCAAATAATTGAAACTTTATATACATACGTCCATTGCTCTATAAATACTGTCTTTCACGTGGTCTTAATTGTTATCAAGATCAAGATAGATCTTTTGAATAATTTAAGAACAATAATTTGTTTTCCAAAATTTTAAAGTTTCATTTGGAGTTAGCACAAAACAGTGGGGCACTAGAAAATAACAATAATTCCGGCAATAATTATAAAACAGAAAACATCTGCCACCTTCCATCTTCACATCCTTCCAATCCATTATATCTTGACGACACTGGCTGGCGAAGGTCGAGTGCTAACAAGGCGCATCCTGGACGGCATCTTCAGGATATTCATGAAGGCGTCTGCTTTCCATTCCCTTCACAATCGATCAATCACACGGCCTAATGTTGTCAAGCACTCTTACTTCCCTACGCGCCACTCGAGGGGAAAATAACAAATATATCTCATCTAGCCAGCCGTAACGGGTGTCTGGGACACCTCTTCACGAACCCAGAGGAGTCACGTAGATGTTACACTACTTATAGACCTGGTTTAGGAAGATTGCGTGAATTATGGAGGAGTTACACCGAGGAAATATAACTTGAATGAACATAAAGCTATAAACAGCTTCCTGGTTTTTACAGTGTGCTAGGAATGCGTAATATTTCTCTTGTTTTTAGGAGTTGAGTAAATAACAATAAAGTTGCTTTACATTACAAGTTGCGTGACACCTCTACAATGGAAAACTGGAAAATATTACAGGCGGTGGTGAGTAACGATTAAATCATTTTACAGGATGATTTTTAAGTTGAGGCATTCCATTTGACACCCAGTGTAATTCGTTAAGGTGAACAAATTTTTCACGTAGCTTTCCTATTAATTCTCAAATAAAAGAGATACAGCCATTGATATTTATATGAATAATCTTAATCCAGCCTTTTGGTAAATTTTGCATGAAGGTCTGATAGAAATCCAAACATAAAATCTGATAAAAATATTTTATTGTCTGCGTTCCAAATTTATGCAAGTATCTTTATTTATTGTGAAGAGACAGTTCCTTGTTCGGAATCGTGCAAAAACTACACAGCAAATACTAAGATGGCTCAAGTTTTGAGGAAAATCGATTTTGACCACTGATTTTTGATTTTTATATGTTATTTTAAATAATTTCAATGGTAAATTTGGACTAAGTGGAGTTTCTGGTACCTACCCATTGTCTCTATTATTGAGCTCTAGCCTCTCCTCTATTAGATCTCCTGAAACCTCTTTTTTTCTAAAATTATTAGTTAACAGTCCTGACACCTTTTTAAACCAAAGAAACCTATAGTGATCAAAAAAATACATTTTCGCAGATTTTTACAGATTTTTACAGCAGAGTTCATTCAGACCAATGAGAACTTGGACAATTTTTTGTTGTAAGTTTGTTTTTGTTGTAAGTACCAGTCTATCAACTGGTAAAGTTATGCTACAAAAAACTTGCTCACCGTGTATAAGAAAAAGATTCGCATATACAGGGTGATTCATGAGTGACCTTACATAGACCAATGGTGATAAGCGGACTTCAAGGCGGGTCGAAAACCACAAAAGAAATTTTTTTTTGTATGATTGGTTAAGAAGTTACAGGGTGTTTTATGTCTCAGGTACAAAACTTTGATAGGCGATATTTCTGAAACGGCTAGAGATATTTTGTAGAAATTTACTAGGAATGGTGCATTCCGGAAACTCATCAAAACCGCATTCTGAGTTAATTAAAAATCCAGGACCGGACTTGAAATTTTTTGCCCCCATGGTCTTTGTTGAAAAAGTTTATTTTTTGACCGTGCTACTGAAAAACTGTCATCGAATTTGAAAAGATAAGAAAAAAGTCTATAGAAATCATTCCTCAATTTGAACGGCACACCCAAACCGTCTCGAAAAAAAAATGTCAAAGTAAAACTTCTCAGTAAATTATCGTTTTCGAGCAGACATATTTTACTTAATGTTCGTCTGAATTCCTTCAAATTTATTTTTTGACTTGTTTCTGTGGGAAAAATGTTGGACAGAAGGCCAAGCTTTATTACTGGGAAATCAGGTGTCAACTACAAAATTTTCAGATTTCACTAATAATCACAAATCATTTCACTAATAACGAATACCAGACAGTATGTTTGTGTATGGTTTCTGCAATGGAAATTCAAGAGCAGCTGCGAGAGAATACCATAGAAGATCACAATCGAAGAACACCGGCCCATGTAACGTTTCGCGTCTGTTTTCCAATTTTCTCGAAACCACGGCATATTTCCCTGAGTTCAAAGGAATGTTGAACCTCAATTGGAAAATCTGAGCCATCAAAACATCGTGGAGATGGTGGCAGTAAATCCAAGTACAAGTACACGAAGAATTGGGTAAGCACTGAGCATTTCTCAATCAAGAGTATGGCGAACTTTGAAAAAAAGAAGAGCGGATGCCATCCCTGTCACGTACAAAGCGTACAGAGGCTTCAACCATTCAATGAAGTTCCATTGAATGGACTGCGTAGAATTTTGTGTACTGATCGAAGCTCAGTTCACGCGGGATGGTGTAACGAATAAAAAAAACTCCCACCTGTGTCCCACCTGTTCATGGGCATATGAAAATCCGCGCTCTGTTGTTCAGAAGAACTCGCAACAGATTTTCTATAAATGTGCAGTGTGGCATTGCAAATGATACCCTAATAGGACCCCATTTTTTGCTGGGCGGCTCACGGGGGAAATTTATTTACTTTTCCTACAAGTCATTTTGCCCGGCTTGCTTGCAGAGGCGAATGTGAACAGGCGTGCTCTTTCCTTCCAGCAAGATGGGGCACCACCGCATTTTTCTCGACAAGTCAGAGAGCATCTCCACAATGAGTACCCCAATCGTTGGTTCGGGCGCGGCGGCCCTCATTCGTGACCACCTAGGTCCCCCTACCTCACTGTTTTAGACTATTACCCATGGGGCCATATGAAGCAGGAAGTCTGAAAAACGGAAGTAAGTACCAGAGAGGACGCTTAGGACGCGAATACTGCGGTAGTTGTTGATGAAATTAGAAACAACAGGCAAATAATTCAAAAAGCAAACCAAAATTTATGGAAACGCTGCAGGAAATGTATTGAAGTTGGTTAAGGACATTTTGAGAACCGTTTATAACATTAATATTGATAAAATTTAATTTACACTGACATTTTTCCCACAGAAACAAGTCAAAAAATAAATTTGAAGGAATTCAGACGAACATTAAGTAAAATATGTCTGCTCGAAAATGATAATTTACTGAGAAGTTTTACTTTGACATTTTTTTTTCGAGACGGTTTGGGTGTGCCGTTCAAATTGAGGAATGATTTCTATAGACTTTTTTCTTATCTTTTCAAATTCGATGACAGTTTTTCAGTAGCACGGTCAGAAAATAAACTTTTTCAGCAAAGACCATGGGGGCAAAAAATTTCAAGTCCGGTCCTGGATTTTTAATTAACGGGTTTAGCGGTTTTGATGAGTTTCCGGAATGCACCATTCCTAGTAAATTTCTACAAAATATCTCCAGCCGTTTCAGAAATATCGCCTATCAAAGTTTTGTACCTGAGTCATAAAACACCCTGTAACTTCTTAACCAATCACACAACAAAAATTTATTTTGTGGTTTTCGACCCGCCTTGAAGTCCGCTTATCACCATTGGTCTATGTAAGGTCACTCATGAATCACCCTGTATAATGAAACCCTGAGGTACGCCGGTATTGTTAGAGAAGGTCTCCTCTGAAAGTACTCCATCGACGGCTACCCGCAAGGAGCGATTTCTGAGATAAGTCGTTAGTAAAAAGCAGATTTTCTCTGAGCACGCCACTCGCCTGCAGATTTGGCAACAATAATTATTCTACATGCCCGGCAGTGTCGAAAGACCTAAAAAATATAAAGTGAAATATTAACTCGAGACTCCCCATTGTAACGTTCGTTCCCCGTTGAAAATAAATTTATTTATTTTTTAAACTCTGTCCTGTAAATATAGTTTAGGAATAAGAGAGAAGGTTTGGGAGAAAAGGATTTATTCATTTTTAAATTCAGACGAGACCACCCGGATAATAAGGTTCCGTCGAGAGAGATTCCAGTCTCACGATGAATCGATAATTTCCTAGAATTTTTTACTTTTGTTTAGGCTTTAAACACACAGGTGCAGGTGGCAGTTCACTGAAAATACTTCCCTGTCGACTAAATTTCGCGGTGAGTCCTGGCGACCTTGAACGTGCATAAGCACACCAGCCGAGCAGAAGTACCCGGTTCGGGAAGGGAGTTGTTGCCGCAGGGTGCAAGGCACTTGTGTAACTCCGGATAGGGGTAGTCCGAATATAGTGGTAGGGAAGAAAGATTTGTTGAGATTTAGAAATTGGCAACATAGTACCTAATAATCGGTAAGCGAGAGACCGGGTGACCGGAACAGATTTTGCATTTCTGATATGGGCTTGACGGTGTCAAGAGGGAGAGTGAGTGAATAAAACTCGTGGTGGTGTAGGTGTGGAGTTTACATTGGAGTCTTTATAAATATTTTTTTTATGAATCTATTCAGAGTGTTGTATAGTAGTGCCTTTTAGTTTTGTTTAAACTAATAATTGTGTTAAATTGATGTGAGCCCTCTGAATTTCCGACTGGTTGCAGTGAAGACAGAGGTAAAGTTTTTTATTAATTATTTCTCACAGGAAAGATCATAATGGCTTTCTTTTCATTTTGTTATAGGGTTTTTATTATGGGTCTAACTTTTGACTCTTATTTCGGAGTCTAGCTTTGGACTTTAATCTCGGATCTAGTTTAGTGGCTCTTATTATGAGTTTTATTATGGACTATAGTTTTGGATTTTATTATGGAGTCTAATTATGAGTCTGATTATGGAGCCTAGGATTCTAATTTATGGATCTTAGTTTTCCCGCTTTTCAACCTATTAATTATGGATCTTAATTATCAATGGATTGTAATGCAGCGTGAGCAAAATAATCGATTATAATTCAGGGAATGTCGAAAGTAGCAGTAACGAGAGCTTGCAGTGCAAGCGAAGGGCAAAATGTTGTTTCGGCAAAACGATAATACTGCAAAAGAAACTTTCACGACAAATTTCTCTGAAGATAATGATGTTGAATAACATGAAAACTGAATCAAATACTATCAGAGTGCTAGTTATTCTGCTGCTTTAATTATTTAAAAAGGTACACCCTATATATAGGTATCTAAGGTAGATTAGGGATGCCAAAGAGTTCTTCAGTTCTTATTAACTCGATTTGCTCGAGTTCTTATTTTTATTGTGCTACCTAAACTCTATGAAGAACTAATAAAAAGTAGATTTAGGGTTATAAAGATGTTAATGTGATTTTCAAAGAATAAGTTAAAATGGACAGATGTTTAATGAGCAAATTATGGTTTACATTTCCTGTTTAATTAAAATCAAATAATTATCCTGTCTTATTTTAAAGGCTTTAAAATTGATATAAGTTTAAACAACCAGTTTGTTAATAAAAATAAAGGATCCTTTATCTTGTACAGCTGTGTACAAAAGAATAAAATACTTCCGATATCATTTATATCGGGAAAGATAAAGTTCGTGATTGGTAATTAATTAATTTACTAATTAGCACTGATCTTCTAGTCCTTCCTCGTCATGATCGGTGAAATAAAATAAAAGACAACACTTACAGTTTCCGGGATGAAGCTGATTGAGGTAAAAACTGTCTTTATTTTGACAGTAAAAAAGGATATTAATAACTCCTGGACTTTGCTAGGTGTGGTGCTTAATCAGGCATTGAAATCTCCAGAAGAAAACCAGCAGGTGTAGGGACCGCGCCCTGACGAGGCTCCTGGGGTTGAAAGGTCGTAAACAGCACTTGGATGAATGAAAACGGTGGAAGGATGAATTAGATAGTTGGAGAATAAAAATGGGCCACGCTCCCTTTTTGTCCTCCCAGTTCAAGATGGCTTCCTCTTCACAAAAAGGCAATTAATCCAGATCAGTAAATACCGGAGAAGGCAAGATATTTACCAAAGGCAAAAGCAGAGATAAGGTATAAGGTAAAGTTTAGATAAAATCCCCGAAGCTAAAAATAAGTAATAATCAAATTAGAGCTTCTCTTCAAAAATATCTGTAATGGCGACTTACCCTGAACAACAGGCTTCGATGGGAACGATCAAGAGAATCAACTTTCTTGATGGACAGATAAAAAGGAAGTGAATTCAGTTCCGTGAACTGGAGAGGAAATCCGCCTTCGGTTGGTGAAAGGAGAAATGTCACGGGCAGATACTGAAATCTGATTGACAGTTGACAACTTATTTGGTTCCTGAAAGGAACTCAGGATCGGACTGAAACGACAACTTATTTGGTTCCTGAAAGGAACTCAAAATCCTAGTGAAACGAAACGTGCAATGCCATCTAGTAGTGAATTATCCAGACAGTACCAGCGCCAGAATATGGTGTGGGTAGTCAGTTCAAAGATGCGATCTATATTATAGGGAGTTGTAGGGAACTGTAATTTTACAATTCTCTTTAAAACGAGGGAAGCTTTGCAAAAAGGACAACAGGTGACGTATTCACGTTACACACCTCCCCTTACCGATGCAAGAGAAAATTCAAAAACTAGAAGAAAATTCTAGTTCTTTCTATACCCGTAGAAGGGTATACATGAAGGTATGATTGTGGATGACCAACAAGGACAACACAAATCGAAAAAGAGAGAGAATAGTGTTCTACAAAAACAGACTTTGTAAAGGTTTTCTACCATGTTTACTATTCGTTCAGATAATATCGCACAGTCAGTCATTTTAACTAGCTATACAATATAAAAAGAAATATTTAATTCGCTCGTGCAGATTAAATTTATAGTTACAAAACCTTAATGCTAAGTAGATAAAAGAAAATGTACATGCATTCTTTCTAGATAACATGCTACTAAGTTGATTATTATTATAAACACTTATAATTAGATATTGTATATACAAGAATTAAAATTAAGTTATAACATTTCGGTATAACAGGCTCGCTGTTAATAGAGCTGCGCTGTTCCGTTTGATGTTCAACCACCCATAGTTTTGAACACTACTTCAGCCTGGGGTTTCAAAAACCGCCAACACTGAAGGACTAAGAAAATTGCTATGGGAGTTTCCACACAAACTAAAACTTCCAAAACAGGGCTGCTACTCGATAGAATGGACAACTAAATAAATCCAGAAATTCTGACTTTACTTAAAGTCAAGGTAGCGGGATAGATATAATTAGACATATATACAGAGATTGAGGTATTCGCAAGCTTATGCGAATGGGAAGAGATAATGTACATAATTTTCATTCCTTACAATGAAAATAGATAGGGAGAGATATAAATGTAAGAAAACGAAATGTAGATAATTCTACTCCTTTATGGGAAAGTTTCGAAATAGATAAGTAGTTGTTCTAACTACTACTAGTTACAAGGGGACAAAACTAAGATAATTGGTCAAATTGATCGCTAAGAATCACTTTACGTGTCCTTGTCGGACAAAATCTCAAAGGTCATACGGAACAAATTACTTGGATACTTCCAATAATCACTTCAAGAAATCATCAATAATCGCCTGGATTACTAGATATTCATCAAAGACACAGTAAGATAGCTCAATCACTCGGAAAGATAAGACGAAATGGGAAAACCATTTTCATCACTGAGGTAGGGGTATTTGATATCAGTGTTCAGATTCCTTTACATCAGCACTGAATATCTAAGGCCACCTTTGCAAATTCAGAACTCGAATTCACATAGATTTCTATTTTCTATCTGGGAAAATATTCGCAGAGAAGATAATGATTAGCTATCATTTCATTATGAAGCTAATAGGTAAAGGTATTAAGGTAAGATAAGATAATTTCTTTTCTTCATTGAAAAGAATATCTAAGATAAGCATTAGCCACCATTTTATTATGGTACTAATAGATAAGGTAAGATAAGATAATTTCTTTCCTTCATTGAAAAGAATATCTAAGATAAGCATTAGTCACCATTTTACTTTGGTGCTAATAGATAAGGTAAGGTAAGATAATTTATTTTCTTCATTGCAAAAGAAATATCTAAGATAAGCATTAGCCACCATTTTACTGTGGTGCTAATAGATAAGGTAAGGTAAGATAAAAGGAATCTGCTGTCGTCTGATTGAACAAGCAGAGCAGTTTTCACTTTAGCCTAACGCAGGGCGGAAACTGTCGGGAAAGCACCCTACTCAACAGAGATGGTGTATAAGATAAAGATAACCTGCTGTCTTTTGTTTGGACAAACAGGGCAGTTTTCTCTTTAGCCTAAAGCAGGGCGGAAACTGTCGGGAAAGCACCCGTAATAGATAGTAGATAAGATAGAGGTAAAGGAAAAGATAAGGTAGATACAACGGTAAGATAGTGTTTTTCGTTGGTTCAATGAACACAAGAAAACTTAAGAGATAACATTAGACTTGTAAACGTTAGCCAGATAAGATAGATAAATAGCTCCTTCTTAAGGTAAAAGTTTAGATAACCAGAAAAATTATGGGTTCTCAAAAATTGAGCGATAGTACAAGATAAGAGACTGAGGATAACAGATACCGATCCCAAAATTAGCAACATTTATACTTTGAGCTCACATTCACACAGCTAGTTTCGAGATCCTTGAGAAATGCTTTGAAAGATACGGTTTTCATTCTGCATACATTCTTCATTCATTCTAGATACGACAAAAGACATAGCCTTCTCAATTCGCGTATTGTCTAACCTCATTCCAAACAGGAGTTTGTATATGCTGTAGAGAAGATAGAAATTAGGTAGAAATAAGATTTCTGGAGAGAGAAGGAAGTGAACTATTCATCAGTTTGAGGCGGATCTACGCCTCCATACGCCTTTAAGTCCTTCACATGCCAGCGACCTAGCGGGTTGCCTTCCTGATCCTGTAGTTCGTACACTAATTTAGATATTGCCTTGGAAATTCGGCAAAGTACGAATTTGGGGGCCAGTTTGGCAGCAAAGTTCTTTGCAGCATTCGAAAGGGGGTAAGTATGTTTCCATACTAACTCTCCTTCCTGGAAAACATCTGGGCGCTTACGCAGATCATAATACTTTTTATTTACGTCATAAGCCTTTTTTAATTTGACTCTGACGTCTTCAAAGATAGGAGGCAATCTAGAGATATCATTTTCCCTATGCACATAAGAAAGATCTTCTGGTAGGGCAAGGTAGTTATTTTCGACAGGACCATAAAAGGTTCCGTCAATAGGTATGTTTCGAGAGAAAACAAGAAAAGCGGGAAAATGTTTGGTGACTTCGTTCACAGACAAGTTAATTGCCTGGGCCACCTTGTAGACATTTTTATCCCAGTCTTTGTGATTATCTTTCACATAAGACGAGATAGCGGTAAGCAAAGTTCGATTGGTTCTCTCGGTAGGGTTAACCTGTGACAAGTGCCTAGCACTATACCACAAATTAACTTGGTACTCTTCCAATAACTTGATGAACTGAGTACTCTTAAAAATCTGAGCATTGTCGCAGAGAACAATTTGAGGGACACCAAAGATCAAGAAAACTTGATTTTCGAGGTATTTTACAACTGCAGCTGCGGTCGCGTTCGGCATGGGTTTTACCAGTACGAACTTAGAGAACCAATCTGTGACTACGAGAAGTTGTGTATTCCTGGCTTTCGACCTAGGAAAGGGACCCATAAAATCTATGGAGATAAATTGGAAAGGAAAGCTTATGCTTTTGTAACCACCCATTAAACCAGCACGAGCGACATTAGTCGATTTGTGAGCACCGCAAACCTGACAATTTCGTATGAATTTCTTTACCGTTAGGTCCATTTTGGGCCAATAGTAGAATTCCGATATTCGTGCCTTGGTTTTTCTTACGCCGAAATGGGCCGAAGTAGGGGGATTATGAAAAGACGCAACAACATCATCCCTATTTGGTGTAGGTATGACTATTTTCCAATTGGAAAGATTTGACGATAAGGAATGGTTCGGCTTCAGATGTTTGAGAAGAAGACCGTTTTCAACCGTGAAATTTGGGTAACTATCTGGATTTCCCTTGACGTTTTCCACCATTTTCCTATACCACTCATCTGGTGTAAGATCATTCGCGGTTAAGAGAGAGATATTTCGAGAAAGGAAATCTGCTGGAACATTACAAGATCCCTTGCGATGTTTCATCTCGTAATTGAACTGGCTAAGTCGTACACACCACCTAGCTAAACGACCTGTGGGCTCCTTAAAATTTTTAAGCCAGAGAAGAGAGGCATGGTCGGTATAGACCGTGAATTTGGTGCCTTCAACATAGGGACGAAAATGCTCTATGCCGAAAAGGACTCCGAGACATTCTTTTTCGGTAGCATAGTATTTCCTCTCTGCCTTAGAGAGAGTGCGACTAGCGTAGGCTATTGGGTGTTCGAAACCTTCGTCTTCTTGATACAGAACTGCGCCGATTCCATAGTCACTCGCATCAGTTTGTATGCAGAAAGGCTTGGAAAAATCAGGGCTAGCCAAGACAGGGGCCGATGTTAGGCGTTCTTTAAGAAGTTTAAAGGCTTGGTCAGCTTCTGAAGTCCAAGTAATAGACTGTCCCTTCTTTCTATTGTGCAAAAGTGCAGAGATAGGGGCACTAATAGTGGAAAAGTCTTTGACGAATCTACGATAGTATTGCAAAATGCCTAGAATGTGCCTGACACCTGTGGTGTTGCGAGGAATGGGAGCTTCTGTGATTGACTTTACTTTGTCTTCACAAACACGGAGACCTTGTTTGTCTACAATAAATCCAAGGAAAGAAAGAGAGTCACGACAAAATTGACACTTCTTAAAATTCACAGTGAGGTTGGCCTTACGTAACCTTTCATAGACTTCGTTTAGAACTTCAAGATGTTTCTCAAAGGTATGGGTGACAACAATTATGTCATCCAGATAAACAAAAACAAACGGCTCGAGGTCAGGTCCAATGATCCTGTCCATGAGACGTTGTTGCGTTTGTGCGCTGTTCCGCAAACCAAAAGGCATACGCCGGAACTGGTATAAACCCCTTCCGGGTACTATAAAAGCTGTCTTCGGACGTGATTCAGCGTCTAGAGGTACTTGGAAAAAGGCTTGCTTTAAGTCTATAGAGGAAAGAAAATTAGCGTCTCGCAGTTTACAGAGAATGGAATCTATCCTAGGTAGAGGGTATGCATCATGGGTGGTAACTTCGTTTAGTTTTCTCCCATCAAAGCACATGCGATAGGTATTATCCTTTTTCTTCACTAAAAGGACTGGCGAACACCAGGGTGAATTACTTTTCTCTATGATGTTAAGTTTCAAAAGCTTATCAATTTCCTCATTTAGAAACTTTTGTACTGCCGGAGACAAGGGATACTGCCTTTGTCTAAAAGGTTTGGCATTCGGGGTCTCTATAGAATGACAGAGAACAGAAGTTTCTGGCAGCACATCGATAGGAGATAAAATTTGAAATTTTTCGATAATCGGGTTCAATTTCACGACATCTTCAGGAGGAAGAGTAGAAAAATCATGGATTCTACTTATGGTGCTAACCTGGGGTTCTTCAAAACAAGAGGGAGGATCCACCCGGTCTCTAACCTCAAATGAATCTCTGGAAAAATCAATAGAGATATTGAAAGCTATGGCCACGTTCATACCTAAGATAATCTCGGGCAAGATAGAAGGTACAACATGAAAACGAACAACTTTAGTGACGTCATCAATTGTTAAGGTAAGGTCCAAGATTGAAGTGACAGGTAATGGTGAACCATCTGCATTTCGAAGTGAACATAAGAGATCTGAATTTCCAGAGGAATCATGGGTTCTGCCGAAAATTTCTTTTATGACTTCTACATCACAAACCGAAATATTCGCTCCAGTGTCAAAAAGAGCAGTGAAACGCTTTCCTTGCATATCCACCGAGATATAGGGACGATTATCTACTGGATCGGGTTGTAGAATTTGAGACACGATTGGGGGTATCATTTCAGGGGTCGTAGACCTACTAGGTTTATTTTTAGGGATTACAATTGGAGTCCGATAGAAATCAGAGACTCTATTTAACCAGACCTTCCACATATTCCTTTGATGGTGGAGGTCCGCAGTCGTAAATATATTTACTTTTGGTTTTCGGAGGGGCTTGCGTGGTTTGTATCCACGGGCCTCTTCGAAGGGAGAGATACTTTTGGGTGTCTTGACTCCTGCTGCGTTGCACCCTGACGCGCAGTCTTCTCGTTTTTTGGGCGAGAATAGTTCGGTGAGCAAGAGGGACATTTTGGCTTAAAAACATCTTTCTTTCCACAACCGTAGCAGAAAATAGTTCTGGGTTTTCGACATTTAGGGTAAAGATGACCCTGGTTAGAACAATTCCAACAGAAAGGTAAAGAAGCTTGGTCGTGACCTGCATCACGTTTTCCTGAAAGACGAGAAGTTGACCTTGAAGGGACAAAAAAATGTTTTGCCGATGTTAGGATGGCCTCATCTGGACATGCCAGGTCTGAACTAAGGAGACTATGCACCTTCTTTGAGGGAGGGGGTCGATATTTAGAAATCATGGCCCTATTGTCTTCTAGTTTCTTGCATATAGAAATAATCTCATCGGCAGTTGACACTTCAACCAGAGCCAAATGGTTCAAGAAGTAGGGGTGTAGATTCCGCTTTATGATCTTAAACTGTTCCTCCTCTGAGGGAATAATTGAAAGTCTTTTGAAAAGTTCTTTCATGGAGGCTACATACAGGGCTACTAGCTCCTCTTCTCCTTGAGTGCGATGATTTATCTCATTGAGAAGATCATCATCGTAAGATAGGGGTAAGAAAGTTTCCTTCAACTTCAACTTAATTTCTTGCCAAGATTTTAACGAACCGGCAACACTGCGATACCAGGTGAGGGCCTTATCCTCAAATAAGTCAACTGCTGAAGTAAAAAGATTCTCATCGGAAACATTCCGCGAGATTTGCAATTCTCGAACCCTTTCTAGGAAATAAATCAGGTTGTCTTTACTAGAGCCTGAAAACCTTAGGTTCCACTTATGTACAGGGACACTGTACTTGGTACTAGCTGTTGAGGTAGATGATTGCGAGATATCAGAAACAGGAGGAACGACTGGTTCATTCTCATCCAACTTCAGAAGCCATTCTCCCTCCAACTGGAGTGCTTCTCCATAAGCCTCATCTCTATGAAATTTCTTAGAAGCATCAGCTTCAACATTTAATCTGTTTATTCGAGCGATAACATGATCCACTCGAAAAGGGATACGTCTGCTTGCAAGATCAGTGAACAATCCAGAAGCTTCAGGAATCTTTTTCTTTAAATCTAGCAAAGTTGCTTTGATTTCAGAAAGATCCTTATCAAAATCATAGGGTGAATCTAACGCTACCGTAGAATCTTCCCTATTAATAAGCGCTCGGAATTGTTTCCTTCGCTTGTCTTGCGTACTTTGAGGTGTTTGGTTCCTCAACGCAATCTCATAGGTAAGCTCATCGCTGAGCAGGGCTGAAGCGGGATTCATTTTAGAAAAATGTAGGTACTATAATATAGTATAGATAGATGAGAATAAAATTTTTTATTTTATTCTAGAGAGAAGACAGTAGTATTATCAGCACAGGTAGGCAACGTAGCACCTAGTGTACCTGGCCTAAATAAGGAAAGAATGAACCTGGCCTATATAAAGAAAGAATAAACCTGGCCTACTTGACTTGGCTGTGACGTCGCGTCACCAGTACAAGTGAGAGAGAGAGAGATTTAAATTCAAAAGAATTCCCTTCGTTTTAAAACGAAAAATAGGTCACGGTATTTCAAAAAAACTAAAATACCGATATAAGATATAATTTCTTAGTAGAGAGAGAGATAAAGGTAATCTAGAGAGATACTAAGATAAGATAAGGCAATATTTAAATATGCATAGGTATGTCGGTAAGAACAGATATTCTCTAGAGTCGGTAAGGTAGGGATCGGAAGAAGTACATGTCACCATGGCGTATCTTTACACGTAAAGAATTCACTTTCTACGTTAGACGTAAAGAATTGTCGTTGCTTTAGCAGTCTGTCAGCGTATGACAATGACAGAGGGACACCAGTTGGAACAGCTGATCGATAATTCAGATATTTCGAATTTAACTTAAAATTCATGAGCGAAGGTATGGGATAATGTTAATGAAGGAAATGTTTGGATGTAACTTTCAAAGACAGTTTGATCGCAGAGCTCTCTTAAGAGTATCCTCTTTGCACGGAGTCAAACTTCTTTCAAAGCTTACTCGAGACCTTCGCGACAGTATTAACAACCACTCCGTAAAGCTCCTTTTGCAAGGTTACCCTTTAGCGGCAGTGTAGCGGTAAGAAGATAAGGTATTTTCGCGTCACGACACTATTATTCACCAGCAGTAAAAAAAACACAATAACTAACTAAGACATTCTTAGACTAACATGCAAGTTTTCATGCAGCTATTAATCATGCATCAAAAAAAAATTAAGATAACTGTACGATACATCTGAACAAAATAATTTATGACGTTAATATCAATTTTCCATTTATAATGGGAACTAGGAAGAGATCAAGTGCTTTTATTTAATTAAGGTAGTTTCTAATCCAAAGTTTGAGGGTGAATTCGATTCCCGCCGGGGAAATGCCAATTGCAGCGTGAGCAAAACAATCGATTATAATTCAGGGAATGTCGAAAGTAGCAGTAACGAGAGCTTGCAGTGCAAGCGAAGGGCAAAATGTTGTTTCGGCAAAACGATAATACTGCAAAAGAAACTTTCACGACAAATTTCTCTGAAGATAATGATGTTGAATAACATGAAAACTGAATCAAATACTATCAGAGTGCTAGTTATTCTGCTGCTTTAATTATTTAAAAAGGTACACCCTATATATAGGTATCTAAGGTAGATTAGGGATGCCAAAGAGTTCTTCAGTTCTTATTAACTCGATTTGCTCGAGTTCTTATTTTTATTGTGCTACCTAAACTCTATGAAGAACTAATAAAAAGTAGATTTAGGGTTATAAAGATGTTAATGTGATTTTCAAAGAATAAGTTAAAATGGACAGATGTTTAATGAGCAAATTATGGTTTACATTTCCTGTTTAATTAAAATCAAATAATTATCCTGTCTTATTTTAAAAGCTTTAAAATTGATATATGTTTAAATAACTAGTTTGTTAATAAAAATAAAGGATCCTTTATCTTGTACAGCTGTGTACAAAAGAATAAAATACTTCCGATATCATTTATATCGGGAAAGATAAAGTTCGTGATTGGTAATTAATTAATTTACTAATTAGCACTGATCTTCTAGTCCTTCCTCGTCATGATCGGTGAAATAAAATAAAAGACAACACTTACAGTTTCCGGGATGAAGCTGATTGAGGTAAAAACTGTCTTTATTTTGACAGTAAAAAAGGATATTAATAACTCCTGGACTTTGCTAGGTGTGGTGCTTAATCAGGCATTGAAATCTCCAGAAGAAAACCAGCAGGTGTAGGGACCGCGCCCTGACGAGGCTCCTGGGGTTGAAAGGTCGTAAACAGCACTTGGATGAATGAAAACGGTGGAAGGATGAATTAGATAGTTGGAGAATAAAAATGGGCCACGCTCCCTTTTTGTCCTCCCAGTTCAAGATGGCTTCCTCTTCACAAAAAGGCAATTAATCCAGATCAGTAAATACCGGAGAAGGCAAGATATTTACCAAAGGCAAAAGCAGAGATAAGGTATAAGGTAAAGTTTAGATAAAATCCCCGAAGCTAAAAATAAGTAATAATCAAATTAGAGCTTCTCTTCAAAAATATCTGTAATGGCGACTTACCCTGAACAACAGGCTTCGATGGGAACGATCAAGAGAATCAACTTTCTTGATGGACAGATAAAAAGGAAGTGAATTCAGTTCCGTGAACTGGAGAGGAAATCCGCCTTCGGTTGGTGAAAGGAGAAATGTCACGGGCAGATACTGAAATCTGATTGACAGTTGACAACTTATTTGGTTCCTGAAAGGAACTCAGGATCGGACTGAAACGACAACTTATTTGGTTCCTGAAAGGAACTCAAAATCCTAGTGAAACGAAACGTGCAATGCCATCTAGTAGTGAATTATCCAGACAGTACCAGCGCCAGAATATGGTGTGGGTAGTCAGTTCAAAGATGCGATCTATATTATAGGGAGTTGTAGGGAACTGTAATTTTACAATTCTCTTTAAAACGAGGGAAGCTTTGCAAAAAGGACAACAGGTGACGTATTCACGTTACAGTAACGTGAATACGTCACCTGTTTTCCTCCTTGCAAAGTTTCCTTCGTTTTGAAGTGAATTGTAAAATTACAGTTCCCCACAACTCCCTGTAATGCAGACCGCATCATTGAACTGGCTAGCCACACCGTATCCCGGCGCTGGTACTGTCTGGATAATTCACTACTAGATGGCGTTGCACGTTTCGTTTTAGTTCGATCTTGAGTTCCTTTCAGGAACCAAATAAGTTGTCGGCTGTCAATCAGATTTCAGTATCTGACAAGTGACATTTCTACTTTCACGAATCGAAAGCGGAAACAGATCCCGTCCCCTCGGAACTGAAAGCATTTCCTTTCTGCCTGTCTACCAAGAAAGTTTATTCTCTTAACCGTTCCCGTACGAAGCCTGTTATACAGGGTAAGTCGCCATTACGGATATTCTAGAAATGAGTTCTAATTCGATTATTACTTATTTTTAGCTTCTGGGATTTTATCTAAACTTTACCTTGTACCTTTATCTTTACCTCTATCTTCAGTAAATACCTTACCTTCTCCGGTATTTACTAATTATCTGGATTAATTGCCTTTTGTGAAGAAGAAGCCATCTTGAGCTAGGAGACAAAGGGAGCGTGGCCTGTTTCTGTTCCTCGACTATCTAATTCATCCTTGCATCGTTTTCATTTATCCATGGTGAAATAAATCAACGTTTCGAAGATCTTCAAAAACAACAGAACATTTTCCCGGTGCTAGTGCTGTTTAGGACTTTTCAACCCCAGGAGCCTCGTCAGGGCGCGGTCCCTACACCTGCTGGTTTTCTTCTGGAGATTTCAATGCCTGATTAAGCACCACCCCTAGCAAAGTCCAGGAGTTATTAATATCCTTTTTACTGTCAAAATAAAGACAGTTTTTACCTCAATCAACTTCATCTCAGAAACTGTAAGTTGCCTTTTATTTTATTTCACCGATCATGACGAGGAAGGACTAGAAGATCAGTGCTAATTTAGTAAATTAATTAATTACCACTCACGAACTTTATCTTTCCCGATATAAATGATATCGGAAGTATTTTATTCTTTTGTACACAGGTGTACAAAGTAAAGGATCCTTTATTTTAAACAAACTGATTGTTTAAACATATATATCAAATTTAAAGCTTTTAAAATAAGACAGGATAATTATTGATTTATTTAAACAGGAAATGTAAACCATAATTTGCTCATTAAACATCTGTACATTATAACTTATTCTTTGAAAATCACATTAACATCTTTATCACCCTAAATCTACTTTTTATTAGTTCTTCATAGAGTTTAGGTAGCACAATAAAAATAAGAACTCGAGCAAATCGAGTTAATAAGAACTGAAGAACTCTTTGGCATCCCTAACCTACCTTAGATACCTATATAAAGGGTGTACCTTTTTAATAATTAAAGCAGCGGAATAACTAGCACTCTGATAGTATTTGATTCAGTTTTCAAGTTATTCAACATCATTATCTCCAGAGAAATTTGTCATAAAATTTCCTTTTGCAGCCTTACCTTTTTGCCGAAATAACATTTTGTCTTTCGCTTGCAATACAAGCTCTCGCTACTGTTACGTTCGACATTCCCTGATTTTATAATCTTATCGCTCACGCTGCAATTGGCATTTACGACGAGCTTATCGTCATTTTAAATTTGCTCGCGCTGCAGGATTATCAGTATTAACCACTGACGGTCATGTCACAAATGATGATGCAGTTACATAATACAGTTTATTTTGGGTGAAGTGGTCCACGATAGCAATAATTATTTCATGGGACGTCACCTTTAATTCTACCTCCTGACAAGGACAATGTGAGTGTGTAAATTTTTATTTAATAAATCATCATTTCATGGTGGAAAATGAACTTTCGTGATTTTGATTAGATACTTACTTAAATAATGAAGTGAAGTGTAATTTATTTGTAAAATTTGATGTCTGAATGGGACTATAAGTTTTAATGAGAAACAATTTATCATTATTTATTTGGAGAACACAACGTAGGAATTTAGTGAATTTTAGTACATTATGTTTTTGATAAAGAATTAATTTGTTATTAGGTATAACCAGACGATCACAAAATTTTTGATTAATGTATTAATGTTGTATTTCTGACTCAGGAAAATTTTGTAAGATGGGGAAATATTTTTTAGAATCATGAAAAGATCTTACAGAATTTTCACAATTTAATGACGGTCATTAGTAACTTTTAATGATAAGATTTGAGATTTTGAGTTATTAATCATTTTGATAGCTAGTCTGTTGTACTAGGTATATGTAAATTTTCTTTTAAAACATTCATTAAACCTGTTATTTACTAGGATGTAAGTATAATTATTTCATAATCCCCTCATCTCGTTTTCTCTCAAAAGTGAAAATAATTTCCAAATTCAAAATTAAATCCAGTGTTGCCGGATGAATCTACATGCACTGATGGATGTGACGGAAGAAAAATAGGTATTGTTACTTTATTTTTCTTGCTCCGATTTTCGTACCTACGAGGTGGAATTTCGGGGCACCATGATGACCCACCTAGGTGCCGAGGTCTCCTGTTGATCTGCTTGTGGTTGCTGATTGTATTAGCTTCTTCCAAGTGCCACTATCTACTGATAGTATTATTTGGTTTTTTTGCCATTTTTGGAAATAAGTTCGACTTATTTCTAGCGCATTTCTTGCATTCAAATTAGACTTTGCTGCAGAATAACTTTTAGCAGCTGCTCCTCACTATCCTTCTGCTGTTGCATCAGCTTTTCTTCGCTATCTTTTTGTTGTTGCAGCAGCTTCTGTCTCGTTATAATATGAAGTCATACTGCTTGCCTCATGGTTTTTTAATTTCTCTATGATATTCTAATTAAAAGGTTGTCTTTTTTAAGGAAAAATAAGAATAAATTTTTTTGAAATTTATTAGTTTTTGGTTTCCATTATTTTTGTCATACCGAATGACATAGAAAAACAATATGGCAAAACACCTGACTTTTTATGTGGTTAATTTTAGGCCACTTTTGACGTCTTTTATGACGTTATTTTTTGGTCAGTATTTGATCATTAGGACGTCAATGATGACGTTCCTATGACGTCAGGTGTGTACGTCGTACGGACGTCTAAAAATGACGTCATGTGGCTGTGACATAATCACGTCATCCTACCGTCATTTGTCCGTCATTTCTTAGGTCATAATGACGTTGGTATGACCAAAAAATCACGTCGCAGCGACGTGACTCTGCTGCCTGGGTTTCTACGTTATCTCGCTTTCGTCTCACCCTCGAAGACCAGATGTTATCGTTCTTTTGTTCGATCGCATTCCCCAAGTCGTAATTATTTTGTTTTAGATATTTTTATTTAAACGAAAGAATATTTTCAACTTGAGCAGGGTGTGGCCGACTTATTTCTTTGTGGACTCTCCCTGCCTATAATTTTAACGGTCATTTTACATCCAGGAATTTGTTACTATTTTATCACGGTCTCTTATTTTATGAATCCCTACAGTGCGCTGAATTATTTTACTTTAACATGAATTCGTCGAACGATTCGCATGGAGCTTTTACACCATTTAAATAAGATTCGCTCGTACTTAGGAAAGTAAAAATTTTGCAGGTACCTAGGATACCCACCATTTCACTATAAATACCTATACATATCTATTTATTTACATCTGACGTTCTCCCTCATTTTCAGCTGTCATACTACAAGTATAGGTACCTCTAACACTTCCAAATTTCAACAATATCGGCAAAAGAATGTTTGGGATATTAATAAAAAAAATTAAATTTTTTATAGATTTTAACACCCTGTGAATGAATCATCCCACTCATGAAATTGAAGGAATCATCTATTCCTGAAATTGAAGTATCTTATCTCACTTCTTACATTAACATAATCTTAAAATATTTAGACTGCACGTTTATGGATATAATGATTTATTAAAGGAATTGATAATTATTGTTGTCAATATGGTTAGAACTAAATCGAGGACTCCGTAGATTATTATTATTATACGCGAAAGAATAAATAAGCGATGCATTGTCTCGTTACTCAAATCCGGAGACCGACTGTGACTGTGAGTCGACTGGCTTCATCCGTCGTCCCTTCTTACAGGAACAGGACCACACACCTGTTCAGGAGCGGTTAATAATCCCGCAAGAGGCAAAAATATACATTAGGGAAGGCTCGTTCGAACATTCACACCTAATTAAAAAATTGCAACACTCTAAAACGAAACGTTATTGGACCAATTTTATATGAAAAAAAAAAATTTGTTTTCACCTTAAAGTCGGTATTTGTTGGTATATTTATGATACTGTCATATATTGCATCAATTAATCTCTTACAAAAAGTTCGTCAGTTACTTTGCGTTTTAAGTCCATTTTCCATCTATAGAAACTTGTAGACTTTTAGTTGTTTATTTACTTATTGCTGCCAACCATATACATTATGTATTATGGGAACAGAATCTTTTTAATGACAACACCTTAGTTTTATGGTTTATAAATTTATGAAAATTGTTTCGCTATTGAATATATCGTATAAACGTACTTTATCATCATTAGGGTTTCTGCAATTGAAGAGTTATTTAAGTATTGAAAATAACAAACTGTATAGGATGTTCCTTTGATGCTTCCGTGTCTAACTAAAACGCAAATTTTCCATCATACTTTGTACAAATACCTTTCACCCTTATAAAATTTTCCTTAGTTCAAATATATAAAACTCAATAAATCATCCTCCTCGTATTGTTGCAACTATATCACAGTTATATCGTGAAAATATAAAAAGAGATATATTGACACCAGAGAAAGGAAAAACGAATTTAAATTTGACACATACACAATACTGTGACGTTTTTCTTCGTTCACATTACGCCAACAAGAAACAGGCAGCATCGGAGAAAGGAGGTCCAATACCAGATATAACATATTATAAATGTTTCCCGTGACGCGCGAAACAAATCACTTACCGTGTTATTTGCGAGCTGGAGGCGCGGAAGAATCAAGGCAGCCGTGAAATGCGTCACGCATCCAGCGACAGGGCAGATGATTTCGTCATAGCCGCCCTTGTCATGCCGATAATAACGGTTAAGCCCTGTTCAGACGCATCTAAATTCGCCCCGGACACGCACTGTGGTTTCAATTTCAACGGACATTGGCCATATATGAAATGGTGATAATACCTAAAAGGTTGAAGTAATTTTTTCCAGGCTCTAAATTTCAACAGTTTTCAGCATCGATGATTTTTGACGCTTGTATCAATTCTAAAATATAGGATTCCTGATACAAAGTTCTACTTACATTAAAATTGTTCTATTTACATTTTACAGCCCACTTCATTAATGTATTGCATTTTGCTCTCTTGATAGATGCAATATACTGTTATGGTTCGTAGGGTCTGTACACTTTATCTATTCTTTTTATTTGATTTTTCCTCTTTAATTCCCTCTTAGTACCATAAACAATTAATCTATGGGGCCTTTCGTTTATAAAACAAATAAAAGTTTAGTCTGTATGAGACCTCTTTGACTCAGAGTGAGTTCAGTTTTTTTTTTATAAATTTAAAAAAATTTATTCATAACCTATTAAATTCGTATTAAAACTAAAATTTAAATTTGTTTGGCTTTTATTATAACTAACAAGAAATTTTCCCAACATTAACATTTATAACTAACTAAAAAAAAAAAAAACTTAAAATTACTTAGTTTGTTCCACTTATTCTATTCCCTTGTCAGTTCTTGACAGAAGTCCCTCGTAGGTTAACGAAAGGAATAATCCACGGAATCAGTTGTTGACCAAAGCTTGAGGTCACCTCTAGTAGTCCATTATCAGCCTTGCAGTTTGTGTTTCAGCAATATCAATGTGGATTTCAGCACAGCTATATCCAATCCCTGCTACGTTTTTCTATCTTCAATGTTAAAAACGCAGAATCCAAATCACTGCACGGCTATACCCAAATCAGCTGCAGTTGTCAGCTACCAACTAACCAAATCCCTCCTTCTAACCTATGTCTCTGCTAGGAGTCAGCTACTGCCTCTGTTCTTTACAAATTTCTTGATGTTCGAAATTTTCTAGATGTTCACGATGTTTGGTTATGTTCTGGTGGTCTGCCCTGCCGAACTTGTGTCTTAAGACTCTCTCTTGAAAATCGTTGTTTTCCCTATTTATAGTTCTTCTTGTCACTATGGAAATTCGATTTTTATCTTCTTCGTAACATATTATTTCTTACTTAACAGCCATATTTGTATTTTCCTTCAAGCAACATCTTATGAATTTCATTATTCTTCTTAAGTACAAGTAGTAAATACCAATAAAGCTCCGTTTCGCTATGTCGTCTAGGTAGTCATTCCGGTACCCCGGATACGCCTAGTGACTAGCCGGCCGACTTCCACTTTAAATTCTGGCCGGGTCTCTCCGCTCTGAGTTCTCGAGGTCAGCTGCGTCTGGAAAACTTGCTCAAAGCGCAGTTTGAGAGCTCTAACCAGCTTGTCAAAGTTCCCCTGGTCCTGTTTCGGAACAATCTGCAGGAGTTCCAGAGCTGCTGTTCCCCTTAAGGCCAGAATTAGAGCTGTGGCTTCTGAAAAATTCATTCAGAATCTTCTTCAACACTTCTTGGTTCTCTTCTTTTTCTTGGTTTCCTTCGTCTCAATTCTTGGTCTTCGAGTATTTTCTTTATTTCGATTCTTTAAATATTTTCAATTCCTTTTCGTTCTTTTTTTTTAACCGTTTCCGTTCCTTTTGTTCTACGAATTCCCTCGGTTCATTTCCTTGTTCCTTCCTGATCTTAATTAACTGCTTTATCTTTCATTTTTTCAACCTTGCTTCTGGTTAGTATGGATATAAATATTCAATAGGTACTTGATTTATCACTCCAAAATTATCCCACATTTCTTATGAGACCAATCTTACGAACTTATATTTTTTGGATCCGACGACTACTACTTTCGTGAATCGCACATTGCCTATAACACTACTCTTGCTTTCTTATATCGTTCACTTACTATTCCTTCCTTATTCGCAATCTACACTAAACTGAACTCGCACTGCTCCTAACTCCGCTTATATACACCCTTGATGTCCTTCTGGAACGTCTTCTAGAACTAACTAACTCCCGAAGTTAATTTCCAGGCTACGAATGTTCTATTCCTTGAACCTTCTAAACAGTAGCGGCTTCCAGACTCTAACAGATTAGTTGTGAAAGCTAATTCTCGAAACTTTCTTTTTCATGATTAAGAATTTCTCTATAAACGTCACAGTGGTATTAGGAAACCAGGTGTATGGTAGAGGTGTATGGAATTTCGCCGCGAACATAATATGGCTGGTCGACTATGTCAGTATGGCCAAGCTGGGCCCTACCGTGGTCGTGGGCACGACCGAAGCGATGAGGCCTTTGCTCCTCGCCACACCAAGTATAGTAACGGCCTATGTTCTAAAGCCGCACTTCTATGACGTAAGAATATTATAGAAACGCGAGTAACCGGCGACAGTTTCTGATTTGTTTTTGGTGTGTCCGTTTGGTGGTACTCCAGCAAAAATAAAATTATTTACAATAATTGAAGAAAATACTTTATTTTATTTGATTTTACTTATATGCGACTTCAGAGATTTACATTGTGATATCAACATTTTATACATTTCCGAAAGTAATGCTACAGAACTTGACAAAGCCTGAATTCTTCCTAATTTTTTTTCAGGTTCCTATTAGGCATCAAATTGGACACACTGTGTCCAAGTTTAAAAAAAAATACAGTGTATTTCTTTTAAGTGTTGCATAGGAAATAACATGGTAAAACTTACACCGTATGGCAACTTAGCAGTCGTCATTAATTTCCAATAATAGTATATATGCCATCCACTTCGTAATACAACCTGTTCGAAAAACTGACCATTGTTATTGTCTAACTTAAATATACCTACACGGTCTTGACTATTTCGCTCACTGTAAATAAATCGGAAAGAGTAAAATATATAGGGTTGGTTATTTTACAAAAATTTTGCACAAATTGGTACTTATTAGGAATCAGAAACAAAATTTGTGATAACATTAAGTCGTTCCTGGAATATCTTGAAAAACTGAAAACTCCATACCTATTTCATATTTTAACGATATTTTTTTTTACCACTCAAAATAAATAAATTATTTTTGTAGGTTCCCATAAGTCATCATGAGCTGTCAATTCGATGTTTTAAAAATTTTCAAAGCCGACTAGATCTAAGAGACAACCATAGTCAACTTTTGTTTTCCTTAATGCCTGTATTGTATAGGTATAAATATATTTTAGTGTATTTTTTAACAAAAAGATACACTATTGAGGACGATATCACTTTTCGAAAATCACCCAAACTCATCAAATGTCCACCGATCATGACCCCCAGATCACGAAAAAGTGGTTTTCCAAAATTCACCTGCCCACGATATATAAATATATATATATATATATATATATAATGATAATGTTAATGAGCGCAAAGAATTAAAAATTCAAAATAATTTTTACGGGCATATCGCTCTAACCTAGGGCTTCCTGAGGCAGATCTGACACGCAGAGCCATCCAGTCATCTCGAAGCTGCAGACAACGTTGTTTCGGTCTCTTAGACCTCATCAGTACAGCACATCGAGAAATAACTAGAGGATGCATGCCAGGCCACCACAGGAAGCCAACTATAAGAATAAAGAGGTGACACGGAACTCCGTGACCTCAATAGTTGGTTGCCATCTACCGACGGAGACAAGAACTAAACGGCAGCACGCTACCAGCTTTGTGTCCATCAGGAATAGGCAGCCCACAGTTCGGGGCATTACCATCCGTCGGGCGGTGCTGGTTAGCTACCGATAGATGTCTCTCGCCAAAGCCCATGGTTATTACAATAATAATGATAATGTTAATGAACGCAAAGAATTAAAAATTCAAAATAATTTTTACGGGCATATCGCTCTAACCTAGGGCTTCCTGAGGCAGATCTGACACGCAGAGCCATCCAGTCATCTCGAAGCTGCAGACAACGTTGTTTCGGTCTCTTAGACCTCATCAGTACAGCACATCGAGAAATAACTAGAGGATGCATGCCAGGCCACCACAGGAAGCCAACTATAAGAATAAAGAGGTGACACGGAACTCCGTGACCTCAATAGTTGGTTGCCATCTACCGACGGAGACAAGAACTAAACGGCAGCACGCTACCAGCTTTGTGTCCATCAGGAATAGGCAGCCCACAGTTCGGGGCATTACCATCCGTCGGGCGGTGCTGGTTAGCTACCGATAGATGTCTCTCGCCAAAGCCCATGGTTATTACAATAATAATGATAATGTTAATGAGCGCAAAGAATTAAAAATTCAAAATAATTTTTACGGGCATATCGCTCTAACCTAGGGCTTCCTGAGGCAGATCTGACACGCAGAGCCATCCAGTCATCTCGAAGCTGCAGACAACGTTGTTTCGGTCTCTTAGACCTCATCAGTACAGCACATCGAGAAATAACTAGAGGATGCATGCCAGGCCACCACAGGAAGCCAACTATAAGAATAAAGAGGTGACACGGAACTCCGTGACCTCAATAGTTGGTTGCCATCTACCGACGGAGACAAGAACTAAACGGCAGCACGCTACCAGCTTTGTGTCCATCAGGAATAGGCAGCCCACAGTTCGGGGCATTACCATCCGTCGGGCGGTGCTGGTTAGCTACCGATAGATGTCTCTCGCCAAAGCCCATGGTTATTACAATAATAATGATAATGTTAATGAGCGCAAAGAATTAAAAATTCAAAATAATTTTTACGGGCATATCGCTCTAACCTAGGGCTTCCTGAGGCAGATCTGACACGCAGAGCCATCCAGTCATCTCGAAGCTGCAGACAACGTTGTTTCGGTCTCTTAGACCTCATCAGTACAGCACATCGAGAAATAACTAGAGGATGCATGCCAGGCCACCACAGGAAGCCAACTATAAGAATAAAGAGGTGACACGGAACTCCGTGACCTCAATAGTTGGTTGCCATCTACCGACGGAGACAAGAACTAAACGGCAGCACGCTACCAGCAGGTAGCAGGTAAACAGCAGGCCACCACAGGAAGCCAACTTAGTTGGCTTCCTGTGGTGGCCTGGCATGCATCCTCTAGTTATTTCTCGATGTGCTGTACTGATGAGGTCTAAGAGACCGAAACAACGTTGTCTGCAGCTTCGAGATGACTGGATGGCTCTGCGTGTCAGATCTGCCTCAGGAAGCCCTAGGTTAGAGCGATATGCCCGTAAAAATTATTTTGAATTTTTAATTCTTTGCGCTCATTAACATTATCATTATTATTGTAATAACCATGGGCTTTGGCGAGAGACATCTATCGGTAGCTAACCAGCACCGCCCGACGGATGGTAATGCCCCGAACTGTGGGCTGCCTATTCCTGATGGACACAAAGCTGGTAGCGTGCTGCCGTTTAGTTCTTGTCTCCGTCGGTAGATGGCAACCAACTATTGAGGTCACGGAGTTCCGTGTCACCTCTTTATTCTTATAGTTGGCTTCCTGTGGTGGCCTGGCATGCATCCTCTAGTTATTTCTCGATGTGCTGTACTGATGAGGTCTAAGAGACCGAAACAACGTTGTCTGCAGCTTCGAGATGACTGGATGGCTCTGCGTGTCAGATCTGCCTCAGGAAGCCCTAGGTTAGAGCGATATGCCCGTAAAAATTATTTTGAATTTTTAATTCTTTGCGCTCATTAACATTATCATTATTATTGTAATAACCATGGGCTTTGGCGAGAGACATCTATCGGTAGCTAACCAGCACCGCCCGACGGATGGTAATGCCCCGAACTGTGGGCTGCCTATTCCTGATGGACACAAAGCTGGTAGCGTGCTGCCGTTTAGTTCTTGTCTCCGTCGGTAGATGGCAACCAACTATTGAGGTCACGGAGTTCCGTGTCACCTCTTTATTCTTATAGTTGGCTTCCTGTGGTGGCCTGGCATGCATCCTCTAGTTATTTCTCGATGTGCTGTACTGATGAGGTCTAAGAGACCGAAACAACGTTGTCTGCAGCTTCGAGATGACTGGATGGCTCTGCGTGTCAGATCTGCCTCAGGAAGCCCTAGGTTAGAGCGATATGCCCGTAAAAATTATTTTGAATTTTTAATTCTTTGCGCTCATTAACATTATCATTATTATTGTAATAACCATGGGCTTTGGCGAGAGACATCTATCGGTAGCTAACCAGCACCGCCCGACGGATGGTAATGCCCCGAACTGTGGGCTGCCTATTCCTGATGGACACAAAGCTGGTAGCGTGCTGCCGTTTAGTTCTTGTCTCCGTCGGTAGATGGCAACCCAAGTAACACAGTTTCATCTAAAAGATGTATTTTTAACGTCCAGCATATACATCTATAGACGGTAGTTTGTAGACTATAATTTTGAAGCAAAATGTCCGCGGCGTAGACCGTCTATGCGACGTCTACAGTATGCATCTATGAGATGTCTTCCAATATACATCGATTAGATGCCTACTGTATGCATCTATGAGACGTCTACAATATGCGTCTATTAGATATCTACAATCTGCATCTATAACGTAGATTATGGGTGAATCTATAGGGTGTATAGCATAGACGTCTATAAATGGTAACTTATAGACTACAATTTTGAAGCAAAATGTCCGCGGCGTAGATCGTCTATGCGACGTCTACATTTATACATCTTTGAGATGTCTTGCAATATGCATCGATTAGATGCCTACAGTATGCATCTATTAAGCATCTATAAGATGCATCTAATAGACGTGCTCATTATACATCAATAAGATGCCTACAATATGTATTTATGAGACGTCTTATTATGCATCTATGAGACGTCTACAACATACATCTTAGAGATGACGCTACTATGCATCTATGGAACGTCTGCAATATGCATTAATGAGATATCTAATATACAGGGTGGTCCAGTTTGTATGTTCATAATACCGCCTAATGGTGGAATAAGTAAAAAAAAAATTTTTCCTATAAAGTATGACTCTAAAACGTTTTATTTTTGAGATACAGAGTGTTAAACTTCTAATAAAATATTATCTTTTCCGAAAATATCTTAAATAATATACTTCACCCAATATAGTTAAAATTTGTCAGTTTTATTTTCTGTAGTAAGGGGCTAATTTAGCCCCAAATTAATTAAAATTATTAAGTCCAGTGGCGTCCCGGTAAGCACCTCAATGAATATTATTATGAAAAAACTAAAAAAAGGACGTAAATGGCTTTTTTCAAGTTTTTTTGTCAGATTAGGCAATTAGGTACAAGTAAAACTTTTTTGTCCATTAAATTTTTTTCGTATTTTGATTTGTTTTTGAAATAATAAATAGAATCCAATTAATTGCTTATTCCTGTACCAACCAAGAAACTTAAAAAAAATTAAGAAAATAAAATTCCTTAGTTTAGATGTTAAGAAATGTATTTCATTATGTATTTATTTTTTCTTTTTGTTACATATTATTAAAAAGAAGTAATAAAAGAAGTTATAATTGCAGAAAAAATTCCTTATGTTTCTTATGTCGTCCAGGGATATGCATTAAGTAAAATCTATTTTTTATTTCAAAAATTAAGCAAGATACATAAAAATCTAATAAACAAGACAGTTGTACTTGTAATTGCTTAATCTGACAAAACAATAAATATAAAAAAACCATTGAGGTATTTTTTTTTCAAAACAATATTCGTTGAGGTGCTTATGGGAGCCACTGGACTTAATAATTTTAATACATTTAGAGCTTAATTAGCCCCTTACTACAGCAAATGAAACTGCCAAATTTCAACAATATTGGGAAAAGTATATTCAAAATTTTTTCGAAAAAGCCATATTTTAATAAAATTTTAATACCCTGTATCTGAAAAATAAAACGTTTTAGAGCAATACTTCTAGGAAAAAATATATTTGTTTTTACTTATTCTAGCGTTAGCCGGAGTTATGAACATACAAACTGGAACACCACCCTGTATAATGGGATGTGACTGATGTGAGTAGGTAAACTATATGGCTGAAAATATAATGACAACAGATAGAGGTAAGTATACTTTAAAATGATTTTTTTAATTACTTTGCTTTTTTACACTAAATTATTGTTATTGCATTATTGTACACATATAATAAGTATATCTGCGTTTATATCTTGTAGATGCAGCAAGCCATGACGTCCCTCGCGAATTCACTGTCCTCTCTCCTCCTCTCGAATTGTGGAAAACGCTATTTTCACGGCGCCTGAAAATCATACATACACCTAATTAAAAATATGAAAATAATTTATTTCCAATAATAAAATTACTTTATAAATTTCACGCATACTATTTTATCTCACTAATTAATTGAAAATTGAACTATTTTACATATTTTTTTAATAATTTACATAATAGGTAAGCTTAAAAATAACACTTACTATTTATGATATTCGTAACATTTAAATGGCTCAGCTTGAAATTTTCTTTCTTCTTTCCGGTCCAAGAACAGTATATTGTCCCAAATAATTAGAAAATGTTTTCTCAAGGCATCGTTAGGTTTTGCTCCGTCAGAGGAAACTGCAGCTAGAAATAAATTTCATTTCAAAGAGAATTTTATAATATTTTTTAATTATATTATATAACTCTTATAGAATACACCTGTATATCAAGTGAGTTGAAACTAACACACTATATCCGAATCCAAAAGGCTGATTAAAATTTTCCCTAATTTTGAAGAATAGCACGTAATACCTACCTAATTATGATAAGTCGCTTAACAAAAAAATAACGTAAAAAATCTCAAAGTAAAAAAGCACTGCAGAGACAAAAAGATTGCATATTAACTAACGTACCTAATTGTTATTATTATTCAATTAAACGTAAATGAGTCTTAAATTTTTATTTTTTTCAAAATACTACAAGTATGCAATATTTTTGTTTGTTGACTGTAAAAATACCTACACCTAATACAGTGTGTTCCACTTTACAAATGGAATCACCTCAATAACTTTTTTATTGTTTGATGAATTAAAAAAAACTTTTTTCTTTATGTAAAGCTCCCGAATCCTTCTTAAATGGGTAAACAACATTTTGGTAGTAGCAATTAAATAACTAGCCTATAGGTAGGTATAGGTATACTATGATCAAAAATTAGCGCTGAAAATTGAAAAAACATAGGCGAGAACATAAGCATTAGTCGCATTAGGCATTTTTTCGGAAAATTTCATTTAAAAAAGTTGTTTGAAATGAAATAACCTCAAACCCCCAAATCTCGAGTTTGGTTGAAAACAAAAAATACAAAAAAAAAATTCAAGACTATCATTTTAATTTTATTCTTATACAAGATTGTCATGATTTATAAAAAATAGGTAGGTACAGGAGACATAATAAATATTATGTCATGTCACTCTCCTAATAAAATAATTTATTTTTGATTTTACTTGTTTTAATAAATTGCATGATTATGACTGCAGAAAGGCAAACATTTTTAGGGATTTTTTGGTTTCAACCAAACTTGAGGTTTGAGGTGATTTCAAACAACTTTGTTAAATACTGAAAAAAATGCCTATACATAGTATGTTTTTTCAATTTTCAGCTCTAATTTTTGATCACGGTACCCATTTAAGAAAGTTTCGGGAGCTTTACATAACATAAAGAAAGAACTTTTATTATATTCATCAAAAAATAAAAAAGTTATTGAGGTGATTCCATTTAAAGTGAAACATACTGTACATAGAAACTATTAAAAAATATTATAGGTAATAAAATTAGGGGTATACCAAATTAGGCATTACCTACTTACCTATAATCGTCTAATTTTCTTTCTTCAAATGATTAATAATAACACTAACACAACACAATAACGTGAACGACTTCTTCTTCGTAGTTCTTTTCTTTTGTTACTTCAGTCAGATCAGAAGTTCAGTCACCAGCCACCCGCACCACACCCACCCCACCCCCCACAGCACAGACACCTCGCTTACACCAGATTAGTAGTTTAATAATCATTATTATAGTTTAATTACGATTACACTACCACTTAAGCCAGATACAGAATAAGGAAAGGAATGCCGAGCCGACCGAAAGCGAATGAATGAATGATACAGTCAGATACAGAAGGAAGAAGAAGAAAGAACAATTATTCTTATTCAGCTCTCTGCCACAGATCTCTGCCCTATCTTATACCTAATTTAGAAAGAGATGAGAGATGAGAGATTTAGAGAAGTAAAGAAGGTAGAGTAGAATGTTCAGCCAGTTGCCAGTTAGGGTTTGGTTGGACTATTATTTTATGTATACCAGATGTGGGTGGAATGTCTCCCAGCCACTTTCCGTCTATAAAAATACCATTTTTTTACCCTTTTCAACTCCTTTAGGTGTAATTCGATTTTTATAATGAAACACTTTGATAAAAACATAAATGTGCACTAAATATTTTATAGGGTGTCCGAGATAACAGGTGGTATGTACTACATGGGGATTTTTTTTTCGAAAATATATTTTTTTTTATTTTATAGATTTTTGGTTAAATTGATTTTTTTAGAATGACATAAAAATAAATAAATATCTTATGGCTGTGGTAAAGCCCAAGTGTCAGAAGTTTTCAAGTAGCCTCAAGGGCCTCTGACGTAAGAATGACATGAATATGTCGGCCATAAGAAAGTCAAAAGTTGACTATGAAAACCCTGGGATCAAAAATGGGCTTTGTTGGCTTTGAAAATTTTTTTAATGTCAAGTGGATAGCTATTGATAACTCATGTACACCTACCTACAAAAAATAAATAGTCAATTTTCAATTAGGTACCTATAAAAAAGGAATAAAATAGGAATTCTCGATTTTTCAGTTTCTCTCAGGATATTTCAGCAACGACCGAAATTATCGCAAATTTTGTTTCAGATTCTTAGTTCAAAATGAAATGACCACCTTTGTGTATGCCTATAGGTATAGGCATATACAAGCTGGTTAACAATTCGATGCTCACCATTAGGATCTCGAAAACGGTAAAAAATACAGGTCGGTTAAATTAGAGAAAAGTTGCCTAATTTTATGCTTATTAAGAATCTGAAGGAAAATTTATGGAAACTTCAAGCGTTGCTGAAATATCCTGAAAAAACTAAAAAATTGAGATTTCCTATTTCGGCCATAAGCTTTTTTTTATTACCGAAAAAAAAATTATTTTTGTAGTCATCAAAAGCTATCATCTGTCATTTCGAAAATTTTCAAGACCTCCTAAATCCCATAGTTTTCATAGTCAACTTTTGTTTTTCTTATGGCCGCCATATTGTTTTTTCGTGTCATTCGCGATATAAAATTTCAAAAGAAACAAAATAATCTATCACATCTATCACATTCAAAAAAAAAAAATTCATAGAAATTTTTGTTCTTCTTTTGTCGAAAAAAAGCTTAGTTTAACCGAATGTCACAAAAAAATCCATAAGCAATGTCACGTCTCAACGTCATATTGACGTTATTCGGTGAAATCTAATTTTGAAATTTGTGAAATCATTTTCTTTTTTTTCGCAAAAAGAATAAAATTTTAAAGAATTTTTTATCCTACCCCATAAGAAAATTGAACTTTCTCGACTGCATGCCCCCGGAGAAAGTGCCACTTTTCCTGGCTAGGCGGTAAAATTATTTTTATATTTTCACGCTAGAGGGCCACCCAATTGCAATTGAAGCTATTTCCAGAGGGAACCAATAGCAAGCAAGCTAGGTGTATGTCAATCTGTCAATGTCAATAGACCAGCAAGACCCAGCAAATTAAAAATTAATTATTGAAGATTTGATGATTTAAACTTTGAAGTTATTGAAGATATTAGATTTGAATTACAATGGAACTAACGGATAATGAATCAGAAGAAATATTGTATTTCACTCCGCCATAGAAATTAGAGCTAAAGCAAAGCAAGTCACGCTTGATTTATTACCAGAAAAATCGAAAGCAAAATATAACCTCCAATACAAACTGTTTATGGAATAGTGTGCTTCCAAGCAAATTAAGAAATATAGTGAAAGTGTAATTTTAACGTATTTGTCCGAATTGTCAAAAAATAAATTACTGATTGTAATTTAACTAATCTACGCTTACTGATAGTAATGTATTAAGCAAACATATGTAGGTATTCAATAAATTTTCTTTCAAACAATTTTTTTCAAAAAAAAAAAAATTATTATTACCTACTAGGTATTATTATTATTGTGTAGGATAAAAAATTATGTGTAAACCACGGCGGTAAAGTGTCTTTTCAGGCCTCAAGAAGTGGCCAGCCTCGGCTGCGCCTCGCCTGGCCATATCTTCTTGAGGCCTGAAAAGTGCCACTTTACCGCCTAGGTATACAATATACTATTTCTTTGAATGTGATTATTTGTTTCCTTGATTTTTTTAATAGCGAATGACACGAAAATAACAATATGGCAACCATAAGAAAAACAAAAGTTGACTATGAAAACTCCGGGACTTTAAAATTTTGGAAATGACAGATGATAGCTTTTAGGTTTACATTATCAAACCTACAGAAATTTTTTTTTTTTCAATAATAAAACAAATATGATTGAAATAAGAAATCTCCATTTATAAGTTTTTTCAGAATATTTCAGCAACGCCTGAAGTTTCCATAAATTTTCTTTCAGATTCTTAATAAGCATAAAATTGCGCAACTTTTCTCTAATTTAAGTTACCCTCTGTAAGGTATCTTTTACCGTTTCCGAGGTCACAATGGTAAGTACCTATCGAATTGTTAGCCACCATAAGTGCTATGTAACTTATAAGAAAATATGACGTCATGCATCACTTTAAAAAAAATTATTATTAAATTTAGGATAATTTGACCATAAAATTGCTTACAAATATAGATACATACTACATATATCCCTACCTAGTGTTTGTGAACTGCATCGGTAAATAGGTAGGTAGGTACGTACGTACTTTCCAATTTTTTTTTTTTTTTATAAATTTTTTTTTTAATTCCAAAAATTTTATGCACACGAAAATAATATAATATCGTATCTTTATTGAAACTGAAAGCAGGTTGAAATGCATAATCTACATAATATTCAGTTATTAGTCAGGAATTCGGTCGGTCGGAATCTGTTATAAATCTTTCTTTATTCAACCATTCACAATTATTCGTCTGCGATCTGCTTGACTGTGCTTGCTTGTTGTCTCCCGGCAGGTCCAGGACCCAGAACAGGTTAGCGTTGCCAGATGTAAAGAATAATTTGTAACATCCCTACTTTTTCTGAAAAATACAGTAAACAATAGGTAGGTATATTCTGTACTATATGATCGATAATAATTATTCCAACATAATATAATTATTTAAAAATTATTGTAACATTCAAAATTTCAAAAACGAAGATGTAACAAAATCTTCAATTCGTTCCTAATTTCTATCATAGGTAGGTATATTTTGTCATAATTTTATAAAATGTTTTGTTTTCTCTTCACAACTGTTTCATAAATTTATTATTTGAATAATAACATAAATATTTTATTGTAGTACCTAATATATTTTTTATTATATATATTTTACTAAAAATAATGAAATAAATTAATCTAATAATTCTACTTTATAAATTCACGCATTGAAGATATTTGTAGTCCGAATGCTAGTTAAAAATTTATTTTTTCAAGTAATTACTCTGGCAACAGCGCGCAACTCGGAAGACATACCTACGGGAAAGACAAAGGAATAAGGGGTGAACGGGAAGGGGAGAACGGACGACTTCGACTATACCTATATATGCGTGTTCTGTGAGCGTAATTTGTTGACCATCTGATGACTGCAAGTATTGTTTTGGTTTCGGATGTAGGTACCTATCTAATTTTTCAATTTATTGTATTCGCGAATAAAATTATAGCTTTGAATTCCTCTAATAAGCTTTTGTTGTCATACATTTTTGATTAAAGTCGATCTACCACATTTCAATTTAATTAAATTGCGAGGGAATTTTTATATGAAATACACATATTTTGTAGTATTTCATCTGATATGACATATAAACTCTTATATGCATAATTATTTGTTGCTGTTTTGAATATCCAAAAATAAAATTACAAAATACATCTAGAAAATGTATACTCGTAGACGTAATAATGTCGACATCTAAGATATGTCTATTATATGCCGATCGAACTACCACATTTCAATTTAATTAAATTGAGGGAATTTTTATATAAAATACATATATTTTGTTGTGTTTTATAAATAAACTCTTATATGCATAATTATTTGCTGCTGTTTTGAATATCCAAAAATAAAATTACAAAATACATCTAGAAAATGTATACTCGTAGACGTAATAATGTCGACATCTAAGATATGTCTATTATATGCCGATCGAACTACCACATTTCAATTTAATTAAATTGAGGGAATTTTTATATAAAATACACATATTTTATTGTATTTCATCGGATATGACAAATAAACTCTTATATGCATAATTATTTGTTGATGCTTTGTATATCCAAAAATAAAATTACAAAAAATACATCTAGAAAATGTATACTCGTAGACGTAATAATGTCGACATCTAAGATATGTCTATTATATGCCGATCGATCTACCACATTTCAATTTAATTAAATTGACAGATTTTCATATAAAATCCACATATTTTGTTGTGTTTCATCGGATATAACAAATAAACTCTTATATGCGTAATAATTTGTTGCTGTTTTGTATATCCAAAAATAAAATTACAAAATACATCTAGAAAATGTATACTCGTAGACGTAGTAATGTCGACATCTAAGATATGTCTATTATATGTCGATCGATCTACCACATTGCAATTTAATTAAATTAAGGGAATTTTTATATAAAATACACATATTTGTTGTGTTTCATCGGATATAACAAATAAACTCTTATGTGTATAATAATTTGTTGCTATTTGTGTATACAAAAATAAAATTACAAAATACATCTAGAAAATGTATACACGTAGACGTAGTAATGTGGACATCTAAGATATGTCTATTTAATGCCCATCGATCTACCACATTTCAATTTAATTAAATTGACAGATTTTCATATAAAATCCACATATTTTGTTGTGTTTCATCGGACATAACAAATAAACCTTATGTATAATGATTTGTTGCTATTTTGTATATTTAAAAGTAAATATTCAAAATGCATCTATTAAATGTATAGCCGTAGACGTAATAATGAGGACATCTACGATATGTCTATTAGATACCGATTGATCTACCATATTTCAATCTAATTAAATTGAGAGAATTTCCATATGAAATACACATATTTTGTTGTGTTTCATCAGAGAAAACAAATAACTCTTTATGTATAATGATTTGTTGCTATTTGTTCATCTAAAAGTATATGTAGAAAATACATCTAATAAATGTGTACCAGTTAGATGTAATTATGGTGGCATCTAAAACATATCTATTACTAATCGACGACTAGACCGAAACGTGTTTTAGACGTGATCGACCATATATAGACGTCAATTAGACTATGGGGTGTTGCTTGGGAACCAACTATTGAGGTCACGGAGTTCCGTGTCACCTCTTTATTCTTATAGTTGGCTTCCTGTGGTGGCCTGGCATGCATCCTCTAGTTATTTCTCGATGTGCTGTACTGATGAGGTCTAAGAGACCGAAACAACGTTGTCTGCAGCTTCGAGATGACTGGATGGCTCTGCGTGTCAGATCTGCCTCAGGAAGCCCTAGGTTAGAGCGATATGCCCGTAAAAATTATTTTGAATTTTTAATTCTTTGCGCTCATTAACATTATCATTATTATTGTAATAACCATGGGCTTTGGCGAGAGACATCTATCGGTAGCTAACCAGCACCGCCCGACGGATGGTAATGCCCCGAACTGTGGGCTGCCTATTCCTGATGGACACAAAGCTGGTAGCGTGCTGCCGTTTAGTTCTTGTCTCCGTCGGTAGATGGCAACCAACTATTGAGGTCACGGAGTTCCGTGTCACCTCTTTATTCTTATAGTTGGCTTCCTGTGGTGGCCTGGCATGCATCCTCTAGTTATTTCTCGATGTGCTGTACTGATGAGGTCTAAGAGACCGAAACAACGTTGTCTGCAGCTTCGAGATGACTGGATGGCTCTGCGTGTCAGATCTGCCTCAGGAAGCCCTAGGTTAGAGCGATATGCCCGTAAAAATTATTTTGAATTTTTAATTCTTTGCGCTCATTAACATTATCATTATTATTGTAATAACCATGGGCTTTGGCGAGAGACATCTATCGGTAGCTAACCAGCACCGCCCGACGGATGGTAATGCCCCGAACTGTGGGCTGCCTATTCCTGATGGACACAAAGCTGGTAGCGTGCTGCCGTTTAGTTCTTGTCTCCGTCGGTAGATGGCAACCAACTATTGAGGTCACGGAGTTCCGTGTCACCTCTTTATTCTTATAGTTGGCTTCCTGTGGTGGCCTGGCATGCATCCTCTAGTTATTTTTCGATGTGCTGTACTGATGAGGTCTAAGAGACCGAAACAACGTTGTCTGCAGCTTCGAGATGACTGGATGGCTCTGCGTGTCAGATCTGCCTCAGGAAGCCCTAGGTTAGAGCGATATGCCCGTAAAAATTATTTTGAATTTTTAATTCTTTGCGCTCATTAACATTATCATTATTATTGTAATAACCATGGGCTTTGGCGAGAGACATCTATCGGTAGCTAACCAGCACCGCCCGACGGATGGTAATACCCCGAACTGTGGGCTGCCTATTCCTGATGGACACAAAGCTGGTAGCGTGCTGCCGTTTAGTTCTTGTCTCCGTCGGTAGATGGCAACCAACTATTGAGGTCACGGAGTTCCGTGTCACCTCTTTATTCTTATAGTTGGCTTCCTGTGGTGGCCTGGCATGCATCCTCTAGTTATTTCTCGATGTGCTGTACTGATGAGGTCTAAGAGACCGAAACAACGTTGTCTGCAGCTTCGAGATGACTGGATGGCTCTGCGTGTCAGATCTGCCTCAGGAAGCCCTAGGTTAGAGCGATATGCCCGTAAAAATTATTTTGAATTTTTAATTCTTTGCGCTCATTAACATTATCATTATTATTGTAATAACCATGGGCTTTGGCGAGAGACATCTATCGGTAGCTAACCAGCACCGCCCGACGGATGGTAATGCCCCGAACTGTGGGCTGCCTATTCCTGATGGACACAAAGCTGGTAGCGTGCTGCCGTTTAGTTCTTGTCTCCGTCGGTAGATGGCAACCAACTATTGAGGTCACGGAGTTCCGTGTCACCTCTTTATTCTTATAGTTGGCTTCCTGTGGTGGCCTGGCATGCATCCTCTAGTTATTTCTCGATGTGCTGTACTGATGAGGTCTAAGAGACCGAAACAACGTTGTCTGCAGCTTCGAGATGACTGGATGGCTCTGCGTGTCAGATCTGCCTCAGGAAGCCCTAGGTTAGAGCGATATGCCCGTAAAAATTATTTTGAATTTTTAATTCTTTGCGCTCATTAACATTATCATTATTATTGTAATAACCATGGGCTTTGGCGAGAGACATCTATCGGTAGCTAACCAGCACCGCCCGACGGATGGTAATGCCCCGAACTGTGGGCTGCCTATTCCTGATGGACACAAAGCTGGTAGCGTGCTGCCGTTTAGTTCTTGTCTCCGTCGGTAGATGGCAACCAACTATTGAGGTCACGGAGTTCCGTGTCACCTCTTTATTCTTATAGTTGGCTTCCTGTGGTGGCCTGGCATGCATCCTCTAGTTATTTCTCGATGTGCTGTACTGATGAGGTCTAAGAGACCGAAACAACGTTGTCTGCAGCTTCGAGATGACTGGATGGCTCTGCGTGTCAGATCTGCCTCAGGAAGCCCTAGGTTAGAGCGATATGCCCGTAAAAATTATTTTGAATTTTTAATTCTTTGCGCTCAATAACATTATCATTATTATTGTAATAACCATGGGCTTTGGCGAGAGACATCTATCGGTAGCTAACCAGCACCGCCCGACGGATGGTAATGCCCCGAACTGTGGGCTGCCTATTCCTGATGGACACAAAGCTGGTAGCGTGCTGCCGTTTAGTTCTTGTCTCCGTCGGTAGATGGCAACCAACTATTGAGGTCACGGAGTTCCGTGTCACCTCTTTATTCTTATAGTTGGCTTCCTGTGGTGGCCTGGCATGCATCCTCTAGTTATTTCTCGATGTGCTGTACTGATGAGGTCTAAGAGACCGAAACAACGTTGTCTGCAGCTTCGAGATGACTGGATGGCTCTGCGTGTCAGATCTGCCTCAGGAAGCCCTAGGTTAGAGCGATATGCCCGTAAAAATTATTTTGAATTTTTATATATATATATATATATATTTCTCCAAAATCACGATTTTTCGATTTTCAAAACGCTCCTGTAGCTTTACCTTTCAAGATTAGTGAACGAAATTTTGGATTCTTGTAAAGCTGAAGAATGACTTTAGATTTTCGTTGAAAAAAATTCCAAAAGTCACGTTACTTCTACAGGGTGTCCTTTCAAAGTTCCCCAAATCCGGACTTTGAGGCACGGTTTCTGGCCGCAGTTTTCAATCTAGGGGGCTGAAATTTTTGTGAGAGTAAGATGTCCACAAGGAGTGGTTTGGTATTGCACTTGAGCAAAATCGGCCGAGCCGTTTCAAAATGGCGACCATTTGAATTTTCGGAAAATTTACTATTTTTTGAATCCCTGTATGAGCAAGATGGCAAAAAAACTTTCACATCAAGTTAACAGGATTGAAAGAAAATTAATTGAAATTTGAGTTAATGCAAAAAAATTTGAATTTTTTCCATTAATAAGCCAGTGGCGTGGGTAGGAAAAGAGTGAAAGTGGCTAAATTTCTATAACAGTTTTTGAGCACATTTTTGAAGGAATTGAACTAAAATTTTTACAGTAGACAACTATACTAATACTCTTTAATCTTCAAATTTCAAGGATCAAATAACAAAAATGGCGGAGATATTTAAATTTATTTTACATGATGTAAATTTCTCTAAAATTTTAAAAACGCTCTAGTAGCTTCATCTTTCAAGATTAGTGGAAGAAATTTTTTACTCTTGTGAAACTTCGGGATGACGTTAAATTTTCGTTGAAAATTTTTTCAAAAGTCGCGTTACTTCTACAGGGTGTCCTTTAAAATTTCGAAACATCCGGTCCTGTGGCACGGTTTTCTGGTAGCAGTTTTCAATCTAGGAGGCTGAAATTTTTATGGGAGGAAGATATTATCTACAAGTAGTGGTCTGGTATTGCATTTTTTGAGCAAAATCGATCGAGCCGTTTCAAAATGGCGGCTTTTTGAATTTTAGGGGAAAAGGCTATCTTTTAGTCCCTGTATAAGCAATATAGAAAGAAAACTTATCACAACAAAATAATGAGGATGACAATTAAAGGCTAGTTTAATAACTTAACGATTGAATGTAATATTCAGACCCGGGACTGCTTGATTTAAAACCAGCACCAGCACCAGACCAGCGCACCGTTTTCATCGCGCTCGGCTCGGGCGAGACCACCCATGCAGATATGACTGCTCCTGCCAACCCCAATTGCAGAAAATAAAAACTCCTACAAACCTGTATTAACAAGATTGGACTAAAATGATTTGAAATTTGAATTAATGCAATAAAATTTTTATTATTTTCATTAGTAAGCTAGTGGCGTGGGTAAAAAAATGGTAAAAATGGCTAAATTTCTTTAATTGATTATGAGCACATTTTTGAGGGAATTTACCTGAAATTTTCGGAGTAGACAACTACACTAATAGCTTGTAACTCTCCAAAATTTAAAGAAGCAAATAAGAGAAATGGCGGAGTAATTCGAATTTTTTTACAAGATGTTTATTTCTCTAAAATTTCAAATGTTCGGTTTTCAGAACTCGCCTGTAACTTTTTAAAGTTAGTCAGTGGCGGGTATATAGGACAAGAGACGAAATTGTTAAATTTTGCCAATTTTTTTTTGGTTTATTATGTAAAAATCTATTTTACGGCACGCTTTCAAACGAAATGAAATGAAATTTTCACAGTAAACCACCACGCAAATTCGACCTGACTATTGAAAAATTCAGAAAGCCAATTTAAAAGGCGGCAAAAATTTTCATAGTTGAATCGCATAAAAATACACTGTTTCTGCGATTGATGCGCAAGAAGGTTTTTTTATTTCAATCCAGTGTAAAAAAAATCAAGAAAACCATTATTCTGGGAATCATATCCAAACTATAAATAGGAAATCATAAATCCCAAAACATTTCGGAAAAAATACCAAAATTTTTATTTTTATTTTCCAAATGAGAAAGATTTATGTTTTCCTTGATTTTTTTACACCGAATGACAAAGAATTATGACGACCATTAAAAACAAAAGTTGACTAGGTATGAAAACTCCACGATCTAGTCGGTTCAGAAAATTTTCAAAATGTCAGATGAATAGCTCCTGCACGACTTATATTATGTAAGCCTACAAAAACCATTTATTGGTTGCCAATAATAAAAAAGACATGATAAAAGTAAAAAATCTTGCTTTTTCAGATAATTAGGTATGTTTTGACTGATTGGAGAATTGAAAAAAAAAATAGAGCATCTTTTCTCTAATTTAACCGATCCTGCTGTATCTCTTTGCGTTTACGAGATAAGTACCCATATAATGAGCTCTAAAATAGGGAACCCTTTTGTACAGGCAGAATCCTGTATGATAAACGCGACTATTATTATGACAGAAAAGAATAATAAAAAAACTAGTCCTATTCTTCAATTTTCTATACAGGGTGTCAATTTGAAAACTTGCCACCCCCAAATTCTTCCTTGAAATTTTTTTTTCAAAGAAATTCCAAAACAGGTCAATTTTTAAATTTAATTTATGTTCTGTTGACGTAAAAATATTTGATACACGGTGTTCCTTGACTCAGTAATGACGACATTGTCTATTTTTCAAATGGGACACCCTGTATATTATTACATTTTCGATTGTCTGAGAAAATCCAGTAGGAATGGTTTTCACAGTTGCAGCTGACATTGAGTAGGTTATAAGTTTGAGTTAGGTATAAACAAATGAAGTTCGCAATTTTATATTTTGAAAGCAGTATATCGAAAAACGCCTTACATCTCCCTATCTTAACTTTTGAAGCGGTATCCTATGATGTATATGGCAAGTTTTCAAATTGACACCCTGTATAATTTATTGTTCGTGAACTTTTTCTTCAAATATCTTATATTGTATTTTTTCAGGTAAGGAAATGGTCGACAAATTGGTGGCTTTGCTAAAGAGTCCATGGCAGTTTAGTAGTAAGTAAAAGTTCGAGCAAAAATTAATTCACGTTGTGTTGAGCTTGACCGAAACGCAGAGTATTCAATCGGTTTATTTTCACGCTCTCATCAATCGTTATGACGACATTGAGCTATGAGAACGTGAGAAAATTCTTACTCCATGTGGCCAAAAAAGAATAATTATTAGGGTGGTCATGCTAACTATGGCTTAAATGAAATCCTTCAACCAAGCTGACCATATAGAGGCTACTAGGCAGATTCGGGCGCTGCTTTTATTAAAATTGAGAGACTTCGTGTCAGAGCTTTCAAGCGTATAATTTTCCGTTAGAGTTAGGTACAGTTCGCACCAATTATCGTGTCTGTTGAAACTCTGTCTTGGATGCATTGCCGTCCCGCTTTCAGAGAAGAAACCATAGTACGACAATAATAATTATGATAACTATCCATTAGGTATAGAAATGGGAATGACGACAGATTTTTGTGAAAATATTGTTTTCATATACCTAACACCAAAATATCCTAAAATGTAGTAAAGCTTGTCGTTCATTATAATGCACAGACTATAATAGCGTGATCCGTTGACAGACTGATTAATCCCATCAGCATGATCCGCAACTGCAATCGGGATTGCATTCCAAACGACACGTTCCGCATTGATTTGGCAGTGAGTGACTTTTTGAACATTTTAATATTCAGACTTTTATATTATTCATAAATGAAAACTATAATTAATGCCTATTTAAATTACAAAAACATTATAATACTCTAACCAGAGAACTGTTAAAATAACGTATCTTGAACACGGGTGAGACGTGATAAATAAACCTCATCTGAAACGTGTCTCATCATCATTTACGATTGCTTGAATGTATAATTCCCTCAAATTAATTTGTCCGTAAACAGAAATCACCGACGACTCGTTGGCGTGATATTGGAGCCACACCTGGAAACCGCCCCTTCAGAACGCCCGCCGCCCGCCACGGAGGCAGTAGAGAGACGGCCCAGGCCTGCTGGATATTGATTGCGAGGCCGGGAATGTATGCAACGCGAAGGGACACATTATATTTAGCCGGAAATTGGTATATGTGGAGATCCGCGTATCTGCCTGCCGGATTATCCATCCCTCGCACTCGTACCGGAGCAGCTCTGGAGCAACTCCCTACCCCCCGGCCCCTGCGAGATGACTTCACGTCGGGGCTTACCTGTGGGGAGATTTGAATGATATACGCTGCTTTATTATACACATGTCGATGGGAACAGATGGATGACGTATCATTGAAATATTAGTGTTCCTCTAAAAAAAACAATCATAAGGTTTTGATTTTAGTAAGCCCGCACCTATTCAGTCAATCGTAAATGAGCATATAAACCGTCGGTGCAATATGTTGCAGGTTTTGTGCCCGTGCAATTTATTTTATTCTTTTCTTAAAATGCCTTTGAACATGAGACTCTTGTTAAATGATTAATTAGCATTTTCTCATGCAAATGGGTTTATTTATGTCCCTCCCAAAGAAAAAACGTTACCCTTCTGATCAAGATACACTTTATTTAATCTAAACGGAATATAACTTTCAGTCAGAGACTAATAAATAATAGGTATACAATTCGTCCAAATTGGCAGCAATACTTAAAATCTATTAAAATAATTAACATGCATTCAATGTCAAATCTTCTTTCTTCGGGCGCCCTATGTTCAACCGATTAATTTATGAAATGAAGTTGGTCTGATGTTATATGGGGTGTTTAATTGGTTTGTTGGCGAAATTTATTAATTGAAGTTATTATTATTATTTATTAGATTAATTAATTATGGTTTTAAAATTTATTATTATTAGAGAACGGATTATAGGCAAGGTGCCTATTTGTGCCTTTTTTGCCTATTTGAGTATCTGGTGCTTATTTTCACAAAAAAATGCCTATTCTTGCCTATTGAAATAAAATAAAATTTATCCACCTCAAAATACATTTCATGCTAATGAAATGTAATATTCAAATTATTAACTTTGAAAGAATATTTGAAAATTTTACTACTCCACTTGAGATAATTTATTATAAGTCCTAAGCGAGGTCCTAAGTCAATAGCTATAATCCCTTATAGAAATAATAACTGACCCGGACACCTGTGGTGAAGGCTGAGGCATATCTTTTCAACTTCTCAAATTAATATTGTTTCCATTTATTACACATATCTGGTTTTAATGATTCCCAGATGTATCTGTTACTTTCTTACTTCTCATGAATGAATATGAAGGTACTGGTAGACCAGAATTTGCTGGCCTAAAATTTTATTACATAAAAATGAGTAGGTACCTAAATCAAGCAAAATTTCTTCGTGGATTAAACCATATCCTGAATTCTTGGATGGCGACACAATATTTTTCCGAGCTTGTAGCAAAATGCTAAGTGTAATATTTGTAATTATTTTATTTATCAAACCACACGTGCTTGATGTAAAACAAAATCTTAGGAAAATTGCTGTAAATTTTTGGAAATCGGCAGGAATTTTTAAGGCACATATAAACGTAAATTTGTGTTACTCATTTTTTCTATGTATAGTGAGAATTTGGTAGTAAAATTTGCCTATTTTATTGCCTATTTGGTTCAAGTTTAAGCCTTTTTATCCAAAAAAATGTGCCTATAAAGGCGCCTATTTTGCATTTTTTCTTTGCCTATAATCCGTTCTCTAATTATTATTATGATTATATTTATAGTTTTATAGTTGGTTAAACCAATTTATGATAAGTAGATTAATGTAAATAAAGTTTAAGAAGGTTGGGTACGACCTTAGGTATGACTGGAGGATTATTCCAACGATGAATCTAGGTATCTTGGTTCGGACTTTTCACAAACTAGCCTTCACTGTACTCTCTGCTCTTTACTTTTCCTTGAAACTCCAAGACTGGGTCGGGGAACCTACGCTTACCCTCGAAACCCGTGCCAGTTAGCAGCTCGAGCGCTCTACCGCGTCTCTCTTCACCCTGTCTTCAGGCTTACCTTCGCTGTCGCCTTCCACCTCCAACACCTTTTCACATCCGATCGATATTTATTGTTCTTTTCAGATTTCCACCACACTCAATACTGCTTACATAAATTTACATATGTCTATCTACCGATCCTAAACCAAATCCATCAATCGCAAAATCTGGTCGGGTGCAGGTTATACCCTCAAATTTGTATCAACTATTTCAAGAAGTTAAATAACTAATTTTTTTAAACACAGATTAAAATTAAATTGGTATTCAAAATTGGTAGGCGTATACACTAATAAATACCTAGTAGATCAACGCAAAATAAAAACAACATGTCCCTACGTCATCAACTAGTTCTACAAGGTATTTGACAATGGAGTACCATAAGTTGGAGGACGTGTGGAGAAAGCTAAAGTATTAGGAAAATTTAAATAATTTTTTCCCGAAAATGTTTTAAACTGACAAATAGGATGTTGAAGAGTCGAATTACAAAACTGGTTTTAATTGTATCTTTTTTACTGAGTGGACCAATAATTCAGATTTTCTATGTGAAAAATTTCTATTTAATAACCCGTATTTTGGAAAATTCTGAAATAGTAAATCTATTACAATAATAATAATAATAATAATAATAATAATAATAATAATAATAATAATAATAATAATAATAATAATTGCTCAAGAGTTGCAACAACGGGAAAATACTACAAATACGCAGATAGAAGAAACCGCAAGTACACCTCATGAAGACAACAGAGATACAACATTAGCATACAGCCTCACGGAAGAAACAATAAATACACAGGAGACCATGGACACTGAGCTTGTTGAGGCCCTTGAGAACTCATTGCAAACAGCATTGTTACAATTCACAGGAACGGACCCAGCAAAAAGACACAAAATACCCAAGATACATACATCATCTAAACTCGAAAAAACTCTTCAATACATGAATAAGTATATACTCCCACAACATTTTGGGTCGTATGCTAGAAAATCTCATTTGGCGTTGTTAACGTAACACCGATGTCAATCTGACGTTGTTGTTAAAATCGATTCGGTATGCTAGAAAGAAATATTCATGATTTGACACTGCTGTTAGGTAACATCATCATGTTAAAAATGTAACATGAACAATAGCGGCAACGTTGTATATTAGCTGATTACAGGCTAAGAACAATTCACGAGCTAGATCGAACCCGAACCGAAGTTCCATTTCGTAATAAATCGGCGATCCGAGATGGTCGTGGTTGATTTTGGTCTCGCGTTGTTAGATGTTGGCTAGTGCCTACTGAACGCATGCGTATGAGCTAGATAAGCACAAAACTCGTCTACCGTCGACCGTCAACGAACGTCATTGCCATCCGATCCTATCATTCGCCATTATTGTTATTGTTGTGTTGTAACAAATAATAACAAACGTAAACGTTTCAGTACTTTCAGTTTTCTTTGAGTGAATTAATTTGGTTTACTGTAAAAGTATAAATGGAAGTTGTCGTGAAATCAAGAAAGAACTTCTCTGAAGTTGAGAGGCAGATTTTGCTAGAAATAATCAACAGGTAAGTTATCAATTACCTAATTATTATGTATCTTATTGCAGAGTGTAGAATACCTAACCAAACCTAACCCAATAGTCGGTTGAGAATTTTATGAAGAGGGAGAAGTTTTTAAAGATTATGTTCACAATGTTCTGTTTTAAAACCCCTTCAGATTGCCAGAGGTGTTGCAGACAACATTAATTTCCTTAATTAAAAATTATTTTTTTATTTGTTCTGGTTTGGCTCTGCCCATGGTTATACAATAATTATTATTTTATTGAGTGTAATATTATCAAATAAATTATTTATTTTACACACAAATATGTCTTATGTTGTTTAACTAATTTTATTTTATTGTCACCTACTCTATTTATGCCGTCCATGGTTATATAATTCTGTTATTAAATATAAAATATAAATCAATGAAACAAATTTTGTTTTATTTATTCTGAATCTAAAGTGTCTAAATGAAGAAAATCTAGGTACTTATGTAGAACATCAAGCAGAAGACCTACATTAAAACAAATATCAACTCCACTCCACCTACCCTTATGTCTCTGACCATGATGACCTGTTATATTTTTTTGCTCAATTTCATTTTTTATATCCAAATGAAAAATACACATCAAGCAGGAAAAATTATTTTCTCTATTTACTCCGCCCATGATATAGTTAACTATTATATAATTTTTTGAATCTAAATGCGTCCCTGCTGTGTTTCTGTAGTTAGGACTACTTTATCGAAGAAAAATTTTGGAAATAAATTATAGTATAAAAAGACTTGGTAGGTACCTACTTTTGGTAAATTTTTAACTTATGGAACAAGATTGTTGATATTTAGTTGTAATTGCACTGTAAATAAACATAGAAAAAACATTTCACTCTGGAATAATACGGGATTTATTAAAAATCTTCCTAAAATTTGACAGCTAATAATAATTAATCGATCCATACCCTGTGATTAATGTAACATGGCCATTTAACAATGACATTCAACTGTTTCTACTCGATTTTCTTTTCTAGCATACCAAATTGGTTGATTTTAGCTTTAACGCCGTTGTCAACATGAAATTTGACATGGCGATGTTAAAGCATTTAACATGGTCACGTGACCATGTCAAAGTGATTTTTAACAACAGTGCCGTTGTTAACAGCGCTGTCAAAGGCGAAATTTAGTTTCTAGCATACCACCCATACGGGAAGATTCCACACTGACAGATACACACACACTGATATATACTGCAGCAGTAGCGGTAGTTAGGTATCATGGCCTAAAAACAAGACCTCAGGACTCGCAGACACAACATAAACAGAACAAACCGGCCTGGGAGCGTCGGCTTGAATCGCAGATAGACGAAATTCGACGAAATCTGGGCCGGCTCACACAATATCTACAAAATAATAGATCCAAAACACTGATGAAGCATATGCACCACATTTTCAAGACAGCAAAAACTCACACAAAACATGAACATCATAACCAACACATCACTGAATACATGGACACCTTGAAACAGAAACTTGCAGCCAAAACGCAAAGACTACGTAGATACAGAACATGCACCCAGCGAAAACAACACAACAAACAGTTTACAGAAAACGAAAAAATATTCTATAGAAACATGAATCAAAATAGTTCACAGAAAAATAACTATGAAACACCCACAAGAGAAGAACTCACACGATACTGGTCGTCCCTTTGGTCCAATCCGGTCCAGCATAGCAAGGACGCGAGTTGGATCAGAGAGGAGGAAAAACATACACAAAACATCACAGACATGCAATTCAGCGAGATTACACCACGAGACATAAGCGATACAATCAAAAACATTCATAACTGGAAGGCACCCGGGATAGACAACATCCATAACTTCTGGTACAAGAAGTTCACATGCCTACATCCGAAACTGGCCGCACATTTTACAGATATCCTCAATAATCCGCAGAACACACCTGCATTCTTTACACAGGGCATCACATATATGATGCCAAAAAACAATAATACAGAAAACCCTACACAATACAGACCAATAACATGTCTCCCAACAATTTACAAAATTCTGACTTCAAACATAACAAACAAAATATACTCTCATCTGGAAAACAATAACGCACTCACAGAACAGCAGAAGGGATGCCGCAGAAACCACATGGGATGCAAGGAACAACTCCTTATCGACTCAGTGGTTCTGCGTCAGGCACATAGACAACATAGACAATTAAACATGGCATACATAGATTACAAAAAAGCATTTGACAGCACACCACATACTTGGCTGATACACATATTAAACATTTACAAAATTCACCCCACGCTCATCGCCTTCCTCGAGAACATTATGACACACTGGAGAACTACACTACGTCTTACGCTCAATAAACAACTATAACTACAGAAGAAATACCTATACGTCGAGGCATATTCCAGGGGGACTCATTGAGTCCACTGTGGAAGCAGGCCTTGCCTTGAATCCACTCTCAAACATGCTGAATAATTCAAATTATGGATTCAACATCAGAGACAACAAAACAACGCACTATACTCTGTCGCATCTGCTATACATGGATGATATAAAATTATACGCATCCACACAAACACAGCTGCAACATCTGCTGAAAATTACACACACATTCTCACAGGACATACATATGGAGTTTGGGTTGGAGAAATGTAAAACTCTCAACATCGAAAAAGGAACCCTGGTGGCAGGTGAATTCGCTCTTGAAAATGGCGACAAGATTGAATCCATGGAAGAGGGCGAGGTCTATAAATATCTTGGTTTCCAGCAGGCCAAGCTCACAGAACATACACAAATAAAACAAACACTAAGAAAAACATACATAAACAGACTAAACCAAATATTAAAAACAAAACTGAATGCCAAAAACACAATAAAAGCAATAAACACATACGCTGTACCGACACTGACATACTCGTTTGGAGTTATACAATGGACACAGACAGACTTAGAAGACCTCCAGAGGAAAACCCGAACAACACTCACAAGACACAAACAACATCATCCTAAATCAGCCACAGAAAGGCTAACTCTACCTAGAGAGATGGGGGGAAGAGGCCTTATTGACATACCCAATCTGCACCACAAACAGATAAATAATCTTCGAGAGTTCTTTCACGCAAAACAAACCACGTCCAAACTACACAAAGCCATAAATATCGCAGACAGAAACAACACACCTTTAAACCTACATAACAAAAACTTGGAGCTACACATAACAGATAATAATACAAAACAGCAGTCGTGGACCCAGAAGGAACTCCATGGGAGACACCCCCATGAGCTGAGCCAGAACCATGTCGACAAACAGGCGTCGAACAAGTGGCTTAGTTGTGGGAACCTTTTTGGGGAGACCGAAGGGTTCATGATTGCTATACAGGATCAAACAATAAATACTAAAAACTACAGAAAACATATACTCAAGGACACCACAATCACAGACGATACATGCAGAAAATGTCATTTATCACAGGAAACAATACAACACATTACAGCTGGATGCAGAATACTTACACAAACCGACTATCTACATAGACACAACCAGGTGGCGAACATTATACATCAAAAACTCGCAGCTCAGTACAAACTCATCGACATGTATACACCATATTACAAATACAACCCGCAAACAGTATTAGAAAATAGCACTCACAAATTATACTATGACAGAGCCATCATCACAGACAAAACAATTCATCATAACAGACCAGACATCACTTTAATAGACAAAGAAAACAAAAATACATTTATAATAGATATAGCGATACCCAATACACACAACTTGCAGAAAACGGACACCGAAAAACATACAAAATACATAGATCTAGCACAGGAGGTGCGGCGCCTCTGGAGGATGGACAGGGTAGTCATCGTACCGATAGTCTTGTCTTCTACAGGGGTTGTACCATATACACTACATAAAAGCTTACAGACACTCAAAATGCACAAAAATACGTACATAGAACTACAGAAAGCCACAATAATAAGTACATATCACATCGTTAGAAAATTTCTGTACGCAGACATACAAATAGATGAACATCCGACACATTTAACAGAATTGACACAACACACAAACTAAACACATGTAGTAGAACTTCTATGGCGACCTTGTCTTGGTGATAGCCCGACATGGTTGCTTGCCGCCGGGAGATGAGACCCGAGATGCTACATATATGCAGAAGAAATAATAATAATAATAATAGATTAATAATAGATAATAATAGAGCCCTTGTAAGGGCTCCTGCCTAGGGTTACAGGCCACCTTCAGAAATGGAGAGAAATAAAAAGGTAAGCCTCGGAAATGAGTCGCTGCCTGGGGAGCGCCAGGGCACGTCTGGAGCTGGTGCTGGACGTGACAGTATGCGAACCACCAGTGGTAGGTTACTGAGCAGGCGGGCACCTACCGGGAAACCCGAAAGTAATACAGCCGAAAACCGTCTGAAACCCCAAATTCTGCAAACAGATCCACAAACCACCGGAAGTGTTTTGCCGGGACAACCGGCAACCACCAAGGCTGGCCTACTTCGACAACGCATGGCATGGACAACCGATATGAATATAACTGTCATGCGTTGTTACTACAAAGCAACAGAATTAGAAACAATAGCAACTGGATATAGACACCAACTTCATGGACTGTTCACCGACACATACCCACATTTAAGGCAAAAAGTGACAAAACAAAGACTGATTGATCAGAAAAATATGATTATAAAAAAGAACATACTTGCACGAATTCAGCTTCAAGACATCAAAGAAAAAATAGCGAAGGAATTAAATCCATCACAACCAAATACAAGCTCATTATCACAGGACAGAAACCCTTATGGGACAGAAGCTCAACAGGATACACCAGCTACACTAAAAGAAGACCCATTTCCACAAGCAACATCAACCACTAATGAAACAGAAAATCAATAAAATACACGAACCGCGCTAAATGAAAACTCAATACCAAGATCAATACCAACAACTATACCACTACAAGACATTATAAACGAAATAGAAAGAAATATAATTAAGTGGAGAGGAGCAAACCCTAACACCAGACCAAGCCTTCCCAGACTGGACATAAGTAGTCACTCACAACAAATCATAAAGATAGTTAACGAAGACATCATTAAGAAATATATCAATGTAGATACAAATCTAGTAGAACTACACCTCGTCATATATGCCTGTGCCACCGCAATTCTAACCCTTAACAAACAGAAGATAATAGACAACTACAACAATAAACCGAAAACATTCAAAAAGCCAAACTGGAAAATCAGACTGGAGAAAAAAAAAAAGAATTCTTCAGAAAAGAAATCGGCAGAACGACACAATATCTTAATGGAAACAACAGCAAAAAACTAATAAAACATTTCACTCAGTCAAACTCCAACAAAACAAATGTTACAATAGAAACACTAGAATCATTCAAACAAAAGCTCACAGTCTACGCAGCCAGACTAAAACGTTGCACCCGATCAAAAGACAGGAAAATCAAAACAACATTTTTAAAAACAGAGAGAAAACATTTTATAATAATGTGTGCAACAAGGCAACAGACATCAATATAAAACCACCATTCAAAGAACAAAAAATAACAGATTTTTGGAGAAACATATGGTCAAACTCAACCCATCATAATGACAAAGCAGAATGGATCAAGCAGGAAATACGCAAACAGCAGAAAACACCTCAACAAACAGACTACGAAATCACTCAAGAAGAACTAAGCCACACAATCAGAAAAACACAAAACTGGAAGTGCCCAGGCCCAGACAGACTACACAACTACTACTGGTATAAATAGTTCACTTCCGTGCATTCAAACCTTGGCAACCAAATAAACAATATAATCCTAAACCCTCATCTCACACCACACTTCCTCACAGAGGGCACAACATACATAAAACCTAAAAACCAACAAACGGAAAACCCAGCCAACTACAGACCCATCACGTGTCTATCCACTTTATATAAAATAATTACAGCCATCGTGTGTAACAAAATAAAGAATCACCTTACTACAAACAACATTCTCACCGAAGAACAGAAGGGATGCCGCAGGGGCGGCAAAGGCTGTAAGGAACAGCTAATAATAGACACCACCATAGTGAAACAAGCAGAAAAAGATAAGAGAAATATCCACATTGCCTACATAGACTATAAAAAAGCTTTCGACATGATACCACACAGCTGGCTTTCGAAAATCCTGCAGATCTACAAAATACACCCCATAATCGAACAATTCTTAACAACAATCATGAATAACTGGAGAACAAAAATCATCCTAACCACAAATTCAGAAATCATACAAACGGAGCAGATAAATATCCGAACGTGGTATTTTCCAGGGAGACGCATTGAGCGCCTTATGGTTCTGCCTCTCTCTGAATCCATTATCAAACACTCTCAATAATAACTTGTCTACCAAATCAAACATAACAAACAGGTTATCTACATCATAAACCATCTAATGTATATAGACGACATTAACATCTACACATTAACGCGACCACAAGTACGACAGTTACTCGGAACAATAGAAGCAATATTAACAGACATAAAAATGGAGTTCTTCTTCTTCTTCTTCTTAGTTGTTTAATGGCCTGATCCCTTTGGAAATATGGCCAGCTTCCATAACCTTGATTCCACTAGGAAATCGATTCGTGTTTCACTTTTCAGTTGTTAACTATCTTGTCATTGTTGTCAATTCACAAGGTGAACTTTCTTTTGTGGTACGATAGGTTATTCTTCACTTTTTTGCTTTCTTGTATCCTCTCTAATAATAATAGACAGTTAGTAGTAAGGACATCACAAACAGAGGAAAAACTCTTCTCGCTCTAGGGCAGGTCCAGAGCTTAACACAGTCCGAAATCTGCCTGGATAAGCCCAGGATGAGGAAGGATAGTTCTAAAAGAGACGGAGAAACATTTAGGTAGATCTGGGTAAAGAGATTTATTTAGTTAGGTCTGATATAAGTTATAGCATAATTTTATTGATCTGCAGGAATCGTATAATGATGGGAATTGTATCCTTATTTAAATTGTGGATCAATGTGTTAAAATCGATTGGAGTAGGAATAATGGAGCTGAGATTTTTATAAATATCGCAGGGATTACTGATGTTCAGGGGGCAAGAAAAAAATATGTGTTGTAGATCTTCAATTTGTCCACACTCGCAGTAGGGATGATCTAGAAGTCCTAATTGGTGTTTGCGTTTCCCTGTGAGGCAGTGCCTCGTACGTAGACGAATGATTGTTGTGATGTGCCTACGATTGATGTATGGGATCGCAACAAAATAAGGATTAACTGGGAATGTTTTTATTAATGAATGATAGTCCCTACCTGTAACTACACTTTGATTGCCCCAGTCTCTAATCCATTCACGTTTTATGTCAGCAGTAATTGACGGTAGCACAGTTGTCACATCTATGGACACCGATAAGGTAGAACCTAACGCAGAGCCAAATTTGGCCAAACTGTCAGCAATATCATTCCCTTTTATATTAGTATGACTAGGGACCCATATCAATTTAATTAGTTTGTCCACCCCCAGAGAGTCTAAAATAAATTGTTTAGTTTTCAAACTGACCAATAATGAGTCGCCGCGGAATGAAGGTTCAGCTATACTCTGCAGAGCGCTTTGGGAATCAGTGACGATAGCAATGTTTTTTAGGTCGTTTTCCAGGGCCATGGTGCATGCCCTATGGACGGCTAGAATTTCAGCTATGTAGATGGTGGTGTAATCAGGTAGGCGGGCTGCATACTTTAAGTTCAATGCTGGGATGTATATTCCTATTCCAGATCTGTCGCTACTGTATGTGGCGTCAGTGTAAATGATGGTAGCTGGTTGCCATTCTGCCTGCATTCTTGTGAATTGCATACTGTTATCTTCGTTTTTGTGAAGGTCAGTTATTGTGCAGTCGATGGTGTGATACTGTGTCTGCAACTCAGTTTGAAAACAGGGGAGAGACTGTTGGGTTGTCGCGTGATTATTGTTTATATATTTTTCAGTGTGGGTGAACGACTGGGCAGTGTAAGGGGGTTGTCTTCTACGCCAGTAGTCGGAGGGGTGGTTACAGTCAGAGCTGTCCAGTATTTGAAATAAAAGTAATTGGAAAGGTATTTCAAATACTTTCGGTATTTCAAATACTTTATTTCAAATCCTTTTAAATATCGGTATTTGGTATTTGATATTTGAAATCTTTTGGTTGTGCATTTGGATTTGGTATTTGGTTTTCAGAAATTCTGGTATTTCAATTACTTTGCTTGGTATTTCAAATACACTCCGGTATTTCAAATACTTTCTTTGGTAATTCAAATACTCTCCGGTATTTCAAATACCCTCCGGTCATTCAAATAATTTATAAGCATTATAAGTATTTCAAGAATAAGTACTTTAGTTATTCAAAATAGGTACCTATCTCTAACGTATCGATCTAATTCTTTTCTTACATATTTATTAGATTTATCAATCTACAAAGTAAGGGTTGAAAACACAAATTTTATAATTTATTAATAGTTTCCAATCTACTAGCTGTCCCGTAAGTGGCGCATAAACTCTAGAACAGCATGTTGTTCGGGGGTCATCAGAGAAGCGCAGAAAAATTGTAGATAAAATTTCTCTTGTAAATTGACTGAGATATGAAGAGGTAAAGTTGAGAACTCAACATCTTTAATATTAGAAATTTTGAAACCTTTGTTTTCTTATAATAGAGAATATGCTTTGCTGTTTCAAATGTAAGTGAAAAGTTAACGTTGTAAGAATACCGCATAAAAAGTCGTTTTCCGATATTGTCACTTGTCAGTTGTTTTCGAGATAAATTGCTTTGATAATGTAAAATTGCGATCTTCATTTGTTATGAAGTCATATACATATAATATACTATACATACTACTACTGCATATTATACTACTCAATTCAAATTGCAATTGTGTTGACCTTTCCTATTTATTTTTCACTGACAACATCACAAGAGAGCGAGAAAGGGAAAATAATTCCACAGATTTTCGAAAAGGTGTTGCCAGGCAATAGACACGAGAGCAAATAGGGCTCGAATGGCTGTTGTCGAATGGCAACAGCTTTAAGAAAGGTCTGTGAAATTATTTTTTTATTTATTGAACTCTCATGTGGTATTCGATTGATTATTTTTTTCCATGGACTGACGATGAACTGAACTGTTTCTCATTCATTTTTACAGTAATTATTTATTATTGTCTTGCAAATTGATGACAGAAGTCAAATTGAAAAATAATATTACTATTCAGTAAAAACAAATGACCTACCTCAAATTATTCTCGTGGCAATAATGTAAATAGAAAATTCCCACTATAATAATGTTACGATTGGCTACAACCTGCAACTTTGCAAGAAACTCACCAAAATGATTAAAATGGAGTTTTCCTATTGGTTTATAGAAACAAAATAATCATTTATATTATATTTTTATCTAAAATCAAAGAGGGAGATAATATTTTTGAATACCGATGTCTCAAATTCAAATGAATAACAGTCCATACAAAACATTTGAAATAACTTAAAATTGTGTTTTGGGTATTTGAAGTACAATTTGCGGTATTTCAAATACTTATAAAGGATTTCAAATACTTTAAAAGGATTTGAAATACTTTTAAAGGATTTGAAATACTATAAAATATTTGAAATACTTTATTTGCTGTAAATTTCAATTACTTCTGTTGAGTATTTGGTATTTGAAATCTTTTTTATTAAGCGGAGTATTTGGTATTTCACATTGCAAATACCTTATACGGTATTTTGTATTTGATATTTGAAATACTTTCAATGGGTATTTGTAGCAGCTCTGGTTACAGTATGTCGCAAGGGTACGGGTAATCTCAATTAGGGGATGTTCGTGTAGGCGGGCAAGTTTTACCCAGAAACTGCAGTACATCAAGTACTGAATAATCAAACATTGCAACAACTACACCCTAATGACCTGTATAAATACCTGGGATTTCAACAAAGCTTCAAACTTAATCACACCGAAATAAAATCACAGTTCCAAGCAGAATATGAAAAAGACTAAATCAACTTCTTAAAACACACTTGAACTCCGGAAATCTATTTAAAGCCATTAACACATACGCGATCCCTATTCTCACCTGCTCCTTTGGAATCATCAAATGGTCGACCACAGACCTGGAAAACATTAACATACGAACAAGAACTGCCCTAACGAAAAATAGAATACTGAAGTCATCCAGAACCAAGTAATTGCCACCAATAACTACAGAAAGCACATATTAAAAGACGCAACAATAATCAGTGATGCATATAGAAAATGCCAACAATTTCCAGAGACAATAGATCACATCACCTCTGGTTGCAAGCTCCTTGCAGGAAATGCATATACTGATAGACACAACACAGTAGCGAAAATATTACACCAAGCCATTGGACTCCACTACAATCTACATGCAGACTCTCTACCCTACTACAAATACACACCGCAAACAATACTGGAAAATCAGGATCACAAATTATATTGGGACCTCACCATTCAAACTGATAAAACGCCGTACACATTCACACAACATCTCACACAACTCCAGCTGCCACACTATATACACTACAGATACTTCAAACATGCAACATCACTCGAAACTTCTTAAATCAAAGATAATGAAATCTGTGTAGACTTGGCCTGAACCCGTCTGAATGGATTATCTCACCAGCGATAATGCTGAGAATGAGTCGAGAAATAATAATAATAAACCTTTATTCATATTCAGAAAAATAATATAAATATTCATTTTAACAATGCTATCTATAATAAGTACCTAAATGTCGTAAGTGATCTATGTTTCTTAAAACAAGATTGATGTAGGTACCCAATAAGGTATACCTGTTTCTTATTCCGTCAAACATCGGACAGGTAAACAGAAAATGAAAATCATTGTTATTCTCACATATCTCGTGTTTACTTTTACTAATTAAATAAACTATCCTCAAATATCTCCTCTGATAAATGATTCAAGTTCCCAAATCTAGCATTCCAATCCCCCCCCCCTAAGATGATATTTTCTGGATTTTCTCCCTTTTTCACAATCATATTATTATGTCCAATATTTGTAAACAAATATCAGCATCGGGAGGCCAATAGATATTACAAATTATACAAGAGAAAGAGCGTGTGGATAGTTTTACAGCTAAACACAATCTGTCGTTTTATATTTGTGAAGTTACTTAAAACATTACTTATTCCTTTTTACTAAGATTAATAAACCCCCACTCGCTCTACCTATTGATTTATTTTTGATAGCTTTTGTTTGATATAAAAAGATTGTAACTTTGCAATCAATTTGGTATAGTATGAAATTTTTCTGAGTATATAAATATCTCAGATACACATGAGTAGAGAACGGATTATAGGCAAAGAAAAAATGCAAAATAGGCGCCTTTATAGGCACATTTTTTGGGATAAAAAGGCTTAAACTTGAACCAAATAGGCAATAAAATAGGCAAATTTAACTACCAAATTTTCACTACATAGAAAAAATGAGTAACACAAATTTACGTTTATTATGTGCCTTAAAAATTCATGCCGATTTTCAAAAATTTACAGCAATTTTCCTAAGATTTTGTTTTACATCAAGCACGTTGTTTGATAAATAAAACAATTACAAATAATACACTTTACCATTTTGCTACAAGCTCGGATGAAAAATATTGTGTCGCCATCCAAGAATTCAGGATCCATTAATCCACGAAGAAATTTTGCTTGATTTAGGTACTCATTTTTATGCATTAAAATTTTATGCCAGCAAATTCTGGTCTACCGCCAGTACCTTCATATTCATTCATGAGAAGTAAGAAAGTAACAGATACATCTGGGATTCATTAAAACCATATTAGTGTAGTAAATGGAAACAATACTAATTTGAGAACTTGAAAAGATATGCCTCAGCCTTCACTACAGGTGTCCGGGTCAGTTATTATTTCTATAAGGGGTTATAGCTATTGACTTAGGACCTACAATAAATTATCTCAAGTAGGGTAGTAAAATTTTCAAATATTCTTTCAAACTTAATAATTATTAGCATGAAATGTATTTTGAGGTGGATAAATTTAAATTTATTTGAATAGGCAAGAATAGGCGTTTTTTTGTGAAAATAAGCACCAGATACTCAAATAGGCAAAAAAGGCACAGATAGGCACTTTGCCTATAATCCGTTTTCTACACATGAGCAATCGGAGGGGGTGAGATCAGAGACTGATGTAAAATATAACAATTTATTAAAAAATAAAAATAAAACAAAGATATAACATGAAAAATATCACAATGAATTGATGCGGTAATAATAGATAGGCATAAGAAGTATTAAATAGAAATTTGTCCTAGCACTTTGCAAAGAGGTCAGAAATCATTGGCATGGTTAGATGGCAGTATGTAAAATTAATTTCACAGCAAAACAAATATAAAGATTACACGATGTCATGAGAAAAGAGTCTTCAATACAATACATCAAAACTTTATTCATACATTCATTATGTGACAAACTTGAAGCATTCAAAATTCAAAGAGCAAATAACATCAGACACTTAGCTCAGAGATGTGACTGGACTGCACGGCGTTGGACAAGCATTTTGGCCTCCAGTGAAGTTGCCGCCGGTTTCTCCCACTTCTCCAGTCCTGGTGGTATGACCTGGAATGATCCCGGCCTGGAATGGCTTGAAGGGTGAGTGCCTTTAAGGAAACCAAATGGATTACTAAGCGTGCCATAATAAGATCGGACCGTCAATAATTGCTGTGCCTGACGCCATTGTTTTTTTTTACTTTTAGTCCAGGATTGAAGGCCCGATTACATCAATACATAATAAGCAAAACTACATAATTTTAATCATAGTTATATGTATGAAACCTAATAAATGAGAAATGTAATAACATGTTAGGTATATTGACAATATTACCTTAATAAAAATGACATTGGTTAAAATAAATAAATCAAGTATGAAAATGAACATTATTAATTAAGGAAAAATAATAGTGGTGAACTCTAATAGATACCTGCCGCCGTTATAAATAGTATTAAAAGCGATCAAGCAATGAAAAATAGGGCGAATGTAATATAGAATTCGACACTTACCGTGCTGGGGAGAATAAATTCGCTTAACTAACCGGACATAATGTTAGTCGCAAATTTTGCAGGAGAGAAATATGCTCTAGGGCCGTCAAACTCACGAATTTATCCTATCCCTGACCCTGCACAAAATTATCAATGCCTGATATTGATGCAGTTTTATCAATTGACGACAAACTAACGGCAGTCGTGTGTGCGATTTTGAAAAATCTTCGATGCCTGGTGGACGAATTACAATACAGGGTGACTATACCTGAATGCGACGCTACTAAATACAAAATTTTAAAATTAAGTGCAATCACAAAAAAACTTTCACCAACCTTCAAATTCAATGGGTGCTTTTCTGATCTAAAAAAGCCTTCATCAGCTCTTGTGCCGAGCTTTTCTTCACAGTTTTATTCTTCCTCTTTTTCCCACTCCTTCTGCTAGCTTCGGATGTATCAGTTTCAGTATCCTCGTTTCCTGAGTACTCTATTTGAGGACCATTTTCTTTGATATTTTCCAGAAATAATTTAAGATCAGCAGAAGATGTTATGATTCCACTAGATGATCCTTCTGTCTTTCGTACAAAAACTCTGCAGTTTCGGTAGCAAACATATTTGAGTTTATATTCAACTTGAGCCCGTTTTACCTCCTTGAAAAGCTGGGCGAAATATGGAGACATCCAATCAGAGATATAAATAGGTTTAGCTGGTTCTAATGGAGATAATATCCTTCTATTTAATTTATTTTGGTTAGTCTTCTTCATTCTAAAAAAAATTGTCCAAATTACTTACAAAACCTACTATAAGTGTTTGATAACCGTGAGACTTATAGATCTCATTGGATGATAGTAATTTATCATACTACTTTCTCTGTAAAGGGCCCCATTCATCTCATTCTTCTCCGCCGTTTTTAACCGACGGTTAAAAACGTTGGAAGGAAGAACGTTGACTGATATGTCCACACACAACAGTTTTTTTCGCGCTAGTTTATCACGATGTACGTGCTTGTTAGCAGTGGCAGCGGCTTTGGCAGTGGAAAAAATCGAGAAAAAAGAAAATCTCGAAGAAAATGGACTAAAGACTGGCTGCTTAAACGCAGTACATACAAATTTCCATCAGCATCCACTTCCTTGTATTTCACCAGTAATGATTCATACGCCTAGTTTTTCTGGATTCTTGAAATGATCTACATAAAGCTCGATAAACTCTAATAAGAAGTCTTATCCGACATTTTTATTATAACCAGTTGAATATTTTTAATGATAATTAACGACAAAATAACACTGAACGTCACTGCCACTGATAAATGCCGACAGTCAAACTGTTGAGAACACACACCTCGTATTTACTCGAACGGTTGGCACCATAACCGACAAAAATCAAGCCTCGCCTGAAATTTTGAAACGACGTCCATAATCGACGTTCTTGCCCATACACCTCGTTTTTGTGACATTTTTACCCTGACGTTTTTAACTGTCGGTTAAAAACGGCGGAGAAGAACGAGGTGAGTGGGGCTCTTAAGTAAAATTAACTACTTCACAAATAGATCTAAATATTCCAATATAATCTTTTCCCGCTGATTCAGGAATGTTCATAGATTTATAATAAATCAACTTACCAGATGGTAGAGGACATAGAACCCACACAGCCTCGCCCGGTGCGATACCATCTTTCTGGCTTAGGCGGCGTGTCCAATTTAATGCTGGAAAAACCCAAGCAGCCATCTTCTCCAAAAATACGAACGTTTTGGAGCCAGATATGATGATGGCGGGACACTCCTTACCCCAGCGTCATCTCTTCGTTTACTTGGAGTGAGCCTTGGAGCGAACATGTCTTGGCATGATCATGTTGCAGGTCTGACGAAGAGTGCTTCTCAAAAACTTGGAACACTCTTCCGCACGAAGAAATTTTATACACCACAACAGCTTCTCCTCTTATACAAGGCTCAAATCTGACCATCCTTCGAGTACTGCTCACATATTTGTAGCTCAGCTCCTAAACATACGCTGAGACTACTCGACTCTATTCAGAAAAGAGCCATCCGCTTGATTGGGGACCCAGATTTGACAAAAAATTTAGACACTCTCGAACATCGAAGAAGAGTAGCTGACCTGAGTCTGTTTTACAGATATTTTAATGGAAAGTGTTCAAAAGACGTGGCCCGCTTGATCCCACCAAGAACAAGACCGGGCAGAAATACACGTCGAGCCGCAGATGCTCATCCGTATCAGGTTCAGCTCGATACACCTCGTACCACCCTATTTCAGAGTTCTTTTATGTATAGAACCGCATCACTTTGGAATAGCATTCCAAAGGGCGTGTTTCCCGAAGTATACAACCTACAGAGATTCAAGGGCAACGTGAATCGATATCTCCGCTCATGCACCTCTCCTAGAGCGTCATAGGGATTTCCCTGCAGTGCATGTGAATTTTCAAAAAAAAAAAAAAAAAAACGTTCAATTACGATAACGCACGTCTATGAAATAACTAACTTCAACCTGTTCGCTTTTTGATTGCTTAAACTTGTACATTTCTAAGGCACATTTACACTAGAGAATTAAAATTTTTTCAAATTTATTTGAACAAAACTGTGCAGTTTTCCTTGCAATGAATTTTTTATGTCACTATATGGTGACTTACTTCAGTCAAGGTTGATCACAAATGTTCCATTCTATGATTCAAAACTCGACCGACCAACTTTAGCAGAGGATTCCTCGTGAGAAAGAAGACAGACGCGGCCTTTTAAAGTTGACGACTATCTTTTTATGACTTCCTTTCGAGTTTTCTTTATAATAGCTTATAATTTTTGACTGAAGATTAGTTAGATTCACGATCATTTGAATCTCGATCAAACCTGTCTGATAAATTTCTGGGAATTATATGTGGAAATATCTGAACCAGCTAGTGCATATAACTTTCAACGACAACCTTTTTACCTTGTAGCTTTATTGGTGATTTTTCTAAATTAAACCCAGTAAGTACCCACCAATTGTTTTAAAAACGATTCATTATAACGATATTCGGCCATTTAATCAACGTCCGAGAGTCCTCCATTTCAAGCCAATCTTCAACCAATAACGTTGTTGAATAAGAAAAATTAACGTTTGATAAACGTGGAATTGCGACTCTATTATTTTTCTGACAAAAATTTTTAACGTTATATTTATTGTATAATAACAAACAACAATTGCGCAAAATAAAATAAAATAAACGTTATTTCGATATTGAATTTACGTGCAAGGCAAGTTGAACTTTTAATTGGCGTCAGGGACATACATTAAACCTTAAATTGTCATATTATAAGCCCTGCAATTTCAATTGCCGGTAAACTAATATTTTATAAGCGTTAATATTTAATTTCAAAATAAAGTTTATTGTAGCAGACGAAACCTTAATCGTCGGGTTAGAAGTACCTAACGTTATTTTGATGTTATTAAAATACCTTAAGAAATTAGCTTCGAATTTGAAAATTACGTTTTATGGAAGGTAACAAACACCTTAAAGGCAAGGTCAAACTATAAATCTCAGGAAAATACCTAATGCTTATCAATTAGTAATTACATTTTGCTAGGTTTGTTGCTAAACGCTGCAGACTGTAAAGACATGGACGTGGAAGCTAGCACATATAAATCAGTTAACTGCCCTTGAGTACGGATATGCCTTTGATATAATTATTATTCCTAATAAACTAATAACTGTTAGAAACCGCATCACATTGACGGCGGAAGTTAGGATCGATATAACTAGATATTATCTACTCTGTGTTTGGCCCAGTGCACCGGTCTCATGCTCCTTACTTCTTATCGTCTGTCGAAGTGGCAATTGCGTCAAGTGGGCACTACCTGTGAATGCTCTGGATACTCCTGAAGATGTTCCGATGTAGATTACGTTATCTGAAATCTTAAGAGCTCAACAAGGGCAGCTGCTTAAAGAAAATTAAACAGCTAGGGTAATAAGTTGATGAAGCGGGAGGATAAATAAATTGTCGATGTCAAATTGAATTCCGCTATGACAAAAAAATATTTGTTATCGTATAGGTACTGTAGGAATGAGACGCTTTTTGCTCCCAAAATATAGTTTATCAAGCTCTATGATTTAAAAGAACTCCTTTTAAAATCGCACAATAAATTAAGATTATACAGGCTGTTTCAAGAACAAATGGATCACACTGTAGATAAAAAATACACAAATTGTGATAAGCTACAATTTGTGTATTTTTTATCTACAGTGTGATCCATTTGTTCTTGAAACAGCCTGTATAATCTTAATTTATGGTGCGATTTTAAAATGATTTCTTTTAAATCATAGAGCTTGATAAACTATATTTTGGGAGCAAAAAGCGTCTCATTCCTACACAATCCAAGCCCTACTAGATCAGTGTTTACTTGTAAAATCTCAAAAATTCATATTAGCGATTAAAAAAAAACTAGACACGCCACAGGATTCACCAGCCCTCAAAACGGTACTTTACTAAATTTTATTGGAAATGTCAGAGTAATAAGGATCTTGCAGTTATTTTAGAAATTTATAATAATACTCCGAATTTTCATAAATTTATTCGAAAAGGTCAAAAGCTATCGTAAGTAACAAAAAAAAGTAAAAAAAAAAACTTTTTAAATAAAAAATTAAAGTATGTACATTATCACCAACTAGACGTACGATTTCTATTTTGTCTCTCACAGTTTTGTTATCCATGCTTATTAGCACTAGACACGTTGTACTGTATTATTGGAATTATCCTACAAATTCATTTGTCACTTTTGACAGTTAGATACTTTAAGTTTTTTCATGGGTAGCTTTATGATAGGAAAGCTTTATGGATAGGAATTATGAATACATATTCAATCCCACTTGTTATGCAGAATTATTGTTGTCTGCTGTGAATCCGAGTTTTCCCTTTTTATTTATTTTTATATGATTTACTTAGCTAAATTCAAGCATCATCATGCATAATGAAGTAACAATCTATTCATCTAAGGCAGAAAAGCTGTGAATGCTACCGTGTTCGGTCTATTGATCGCGCTTGAAGTTCTCAGTGAGAGATGGATGGGGATAACCGAGTGTCCTTTGGCCTCCCTCGGCCTACTAGAAGCAGAAGCGAATACTTCACCAAAAGCATCCCGTCACCTTTTCTCTCAGTTCAGTTTCATAGAGTTCGAATATGATGTGGATAAAAGCGCTTAAATGTGTACTGCTTATGTTTAGAATTATTAAGCTCGGTCCAGACTTATAAACATTGCTATATAACTTTGCTACAAAACATTTGTTTAAAAACATAGTCGCGTCCATACAAGTTATAAAGCAAGGAATTCTGATAAAATTAGCCTAAATTGCCAAAAAATCGATAGTTATCTTTTTCTCATTATGGTCGTCATATTGGATTTTTTATAACTCGTAGTGTTATAGGTACATCTTAGTAATCAAAAAAATAAATTGCGTTCAAAAAGAGAAAATCCAACATGGCGATCATAAGAAAAACGAAAGTTGAGGCGGGTTGCAGAATAACAAAAGACGATTGAGACCTGTCATAAACGCTACATCTTATTCGTCTTGAAAAGTGTCCGAATAACGTCACATTTTGACTGTTGTTAAATTAACCGTTTAGGATTTACTTGCGAAAAACAAAATCCGCCATTTTCAATTTTTGCCCGATATTTCCAAAACCAATTGACCGATCGTAAATCTGAAATCGGTTATCGAATACACTAAGTTTCCCCTAAAACTTTTCCCATTCAACCTTATCTTTAGGTGTAATAAGGAGCCGAGATTTCTGTATGGAGAAGCGAATCTGGGACACACTGTATAACAGTCTGGAATATTTGACAAATTTGTAATAGTTTTTAGTAGCTGTAGCATCCACACTCTAACTGCAGTTGAATAGAAAGTTGTAATGAAGTTGCTTACGTTGTAATTGTGTTTGATGAAAATGAATGAAAATAAGATCTGTCTTTTGAAAATCGTATCTATAGGAAGTATTCACAATTTCATGTAAATGTGAAATTCTAAAGAAAACTGATATTGAGGCAAAAAACGAAAAAATTCCTTTCTTCCGCACCCGCGATGCCAATAGAATACTAGCGAATTCAATAAAGAAACTTCAGAATAATTATTAATTAATGTAAACTTAGAAGCCAAATCGGTGCACGATTCTGATTATTAAATTTCGTAAACACAAGCGGAAAAGGATGCGCGTATTACACGTTTCAACCATGAAGCTAAATCTCTCTGTTATCCACCTAGTAGGGAACCTGCATTACCGACAGCGACACTGCCGCTCACTAGAGTAGCCATATACAGCGTGATCCAGAAATGGCGGACACGGTATACAGGGTGTTGTGGAGGATGTTCAGAAAGACTGTAAATTTAAAACAAAAATGGTTTCCTCGGCTTCGTTACCGACATATAGGGTGTCCTTTTTAAAAAATTTAAATGAAAATGGCGATCAAATTTAATCAACCTCCACTGGCAAAGCACATGATTTGACATAACAATTACGATAGTGTTTGCTTTTTATATTTTTTTTATTATCGGGAACGGAATTACAGGCATTCAAAGTTTACCTATTCCCTGCGTTCAACAAAATGTTTCAATGTGGCATCGTTGTTCGAATTCCAGATTTTGAATAATATTATCGAATATGTATCCGCGCAACGATTATTGTTTTAAGCTTTATTGGACTCTGTTTCATATGTTTCCATGGTAACATCTATCTGGGTACTGTAGACCTACACATTATTTTTCTGCCTGAAGAAGGGTATCCAGTTCAGTGTTGTGACTTAATTTTCCATAAAAGTGGTCATATCTTCTTAAGTGAGCCATACTGGAGAAAAATATATCAACAAAATATCTAGAAATTGCGATTTTAATGCGGATAGTTTGCCTACTGTTTTGGCTGTGTCCATCCGAAGCCTCTAATCTTGGGTTGTTGTTCACCGTGTATGCACTGTACTTTTTTTTTTTTGTCTTTATTTTGTTCACACAATTATTGTACTTATTATTGATTGTTATTGTGTTTATATAAAATTGTCCTGTAATTGGATCATGTATCTGTTGGGCAATAAATTATATTATTATTATTATTATTATTATTATTAAAAAAGTAAATGAACTTAGAATCTTTAATCCACAATGGATGCTGTGGTGCTGTCTGTGTCCGCCATTTCGGGATCAGGCTGTATATGTATAGTACTACTATATTGCTAGTGGGGGTCTTGAGATTGAGGGGAATACGACGGTGCAGAGATATCTTTCTATCTTTCACTCGTTCAATGTACGTCGAGTCCTTCGTGCATGTCCGAGAATTGAACACGCCTACTACAAGCCATCAGATTAGACCACCTGACTCGTAACGCTTGCGCCCCACGGGTCGAGGTATTAACGTGTTAACAAACGTGTTAACAGATAGAGATAGTCGTTTGCTGTCTCACTGTGTTCCTGGGGCACTTCCACTTACGGGCAATATAGAAGTACTATACAGGGTGTGACTTAGTGATAGGCCGTAATAATTTCAAGGGCGCGTTTGAACCAAATTCATGTAGACAAGTTCAACCAAGTTCACATAAACATATTGTGTCCTGAAGTGTCTGGTTTTCAAGATAAAGGATGTCAAAGTTTTAAAAAAATTGTTTTTTATTAATATCTAAATGATGCTTTTGCCCATTTTGTTGAAATTTAGCAAGGTTATTCATTTTATTAAGATGATAAGTTGACACTAACTAAATGATAATTATAAGTTCCAGTGGCGTCTCGGAGGGTAGTCTCACGATTAATATTGACAAAAAAAATGTAGGCTACTGAGTTTTTTTTATTTTAAATTTTTTTCAGATTAGGTATCTAAAAAGACAACCTTTTTGCTTCCTCAATCTTTTCATTTACCAATTACTTTTCAAGGAAAAAAATAAAAAACGACTACTTTGACTTTGCATGTTGAAAAATTGATAAAATAAAATCAAGTTACTTAATTTTGATAGTTGCTGGGAAATGTTGTTTTGTTATTATCAACGTACTGTTTTTGACTTTCTGTGACAGTCCGTTATTATTTTTCCTCTGGTCAAAAGGGTAATTGTGCTATTAAAAAAATGGTAAATAATTATACTAATTTGGAGATGACATGAAAATTCATTTCTTATGGTCTTGCCAATGGTAATTCGGCGCAGGTCCGGCGGCTCTATCAAGATTCCAGGTAGAAAAATATTCAAAAAACATTAATCGTCGTCTGACTGAATCTAGTAGTTTTAAACGTAATACATCCGAGGAAAGACCTCGTACAATTCGAACTCCAGCAGTTGAGGTCGAAGAGAATCCTGCAACTAGTACTCGAAAAATAGGTAAGGAATTAAATATTTACTATAAAATGGTATGGCAAATTTTAAAAGATTCCCTGTTGTAGCTCTATTACGTATAAAGGACTTCTGCCAAGAGATTTTGAAGCGCGCAATTTTGTAGATGGTATCATCAAAGCAAGAAACCCTCCCTGAATAGACGGTGTTAAACATGTGTCATGAAGTATCTTGTTTTGCCCATCCGCCCAGGATGGGCTTTAGCGATCAGGGCTGAATTCCGCCTGTGCTTGAAGGATGAATAAACAGCAAAACACATCCCGCTTTGGGAACGACCAGATTATAAATCTTCGGGAGAGATGTTCTCACACCGGAGGACCTGGATACATTAACAACAGTCAAGATGACCATCTTGACTGTTGTTTCCAGCTTCCTCAAAGAGGCTGACCTAAAGGGGTTAGTGAAGCACGACTAGATGTGAGCCACAATAGACCTACGATCGCAGTGGAGGTGTCACAATGGCCCACTCACGATAAATCTCAATCTAAATCTAAACTTATAGAACTGGGTATCCCTTTTAAAATAAGGAAATAGGTGTCCACTTCTGGTATATCCGGAAATGCGGCCATCTCGAAAATATTTTCATTGAATTCTCATGACCACTTACATCCAAAAAGGAAATTATTTTAAGGCTCTAGGGCCAATAGTTCCCGAGGTATATCTGCTTCGTACCCTTAACTGGTCACATTGTAAATTATTAAACTTATATACTATGTCAAGTAGTATCTCTGATTATAACGAGCTATATTGTCTAATAATTTTTCTATAAACTCACATACTATCTGAATATGAATGCACACGAGTATATTACTTTATGATGATTATAATATGTACATTTACCGTGCAATGGAATTCTACAAACTTAATTACCTACACATGCAGGTTTAAAACATGATAAGCATGAATATGTCTGGCCATGAAGCAACTCCCGCGTCTCTACCTATTGTTCTATCTCAATGGTCTGGGCGTACTTGCCGGCAAGTTTCCCAGCTCCTGTAGATCCACTAGATCCGGCTATGTTAGTACTATTATGTAGGGCAGCAGCGGCAACTTTCGCCTTCGCCGCTTTCCTGTTTCCTGTACCAGACAGGGATTTCTTGGTCAAGTCGAAACAAGTTCCTGGATTTATGAAAATACTTCCCCGTCCGCTTCTCTATACTCTTTGACATAGTTTTAATGATGCAGTTCTTTCGCTTGAGCCCATCCTTGTGGAGCGAACTTGAGGTCCCGGCTCTACTTGGAAGGACTAATAAATGTTTAATGATGACCGAGATAATCTGGGAGTTTGTTAACATTCAGACCATGATTATGAATAAATTAAGGGTGGTATAGGAAATTATGCCGCAAAATGATGAAATTAAATTTCTTGGACAGTTTGCTGAACTATGTTATATGAACGTGACTAATTGATACAAGTAATGCTCTATAATACTCTATAATCTTTTGACGCTGCGCTAGGGTTGGCATTAACAGTGGTAATCGTCATCTCTGGACTTGGGTACAATAATTACATGAATATGTGATTAATCATTGTCCAAAATACAGACAATTCTGTATATATGAATTGTCAACGAAACAAAATAACTACCTGTAGCTCCCTGAACTTTACGTGATCGTTTAGTTTTTTTTTTCAATTATGATTTTACTTAAAAACTGCTATTTTTTAACACTATCTTTATTAAATTCGAAAAAACGTAACAGGAGATTTTTAAAAACCGAAAATTTGAAAATTTAGAAAAATAAACATCCTGTCATTTTTTTTTTTGAGGTTAAAGGTTATTAATATAGTTGTTTGCTGTAAACATTTCAGTTCAATTTCTTAAAAAATGTGCTCATAGGAGTTATAGAAATGTTAAAAAAAAAACATTTTTTAAAACATTTAACAAGTGAAAAAAATTTATTGCATTAACCCAAATCTCAAATATTTTTCTTCCAATCTTGTTAATTTGAGTAAAAGATTTTTTCTATCACGCTTATACAGGGGTTCAAAAAATAGCCCTTTTTCCTGAAATTAAAAAAGTCGCAATTTTGGAACGGCTCGACTGATTTTACTCAAATGCAATACCAGACCACTCCTTGTCGATATCTTAATACCACAAAAACTTCAACCCCCTAGATTGAAAACTGCGACCAGAAACCGTGCCTCATGGACTGTATTTTTGGAATTTTTTAGACACCCTGTAGAAGTAACGCAACTTTTGAAAAATTTTTTCAACGAAAATCTAACATGTTTCAAAGTTTAACAAGGATGCAAAATTTGGTTCACTAATCAGGAAATTGCACGATTTTGGAGAAATATACAGGGTGAGTGATTTCAATCTTCGGACCCGGAAATCTCTGTCGGTAAGCCAGATACAAAAACATGGTGCATACAAAAGTTGTTCAAGACAATGGGGGTCATCTGACTTTGATGATCTTTTTTTTCTTGTGTGACTAATTGAACCGACTTCATAGCTCCAATAATAACGAAGTTAACTGAACAGAAAAAATATAGAATAGGCGATTTTTCATCACCCTGTATACATATTATTCACTTCACGATCATGAAGACTTCTGATCGCCATAAGCATGCTTGAATTTCAGAAATTTTAACCGTAGAATGATTCTCATTTGATCCGTGCGGATGCCAAACTTCAAAAATTTATAACATCAACTTTATTGGCAAATATCTATAGTTGGGCTAAAAATATTCAGCTGCGATTTTTATAACACCTTAAGAATATAATTTTGTTTTTCAGTATGTAAAAATAAATATACCATTCTATTTAATTTTTTAATAAAAATCGACAAAATTTTTGACGTACTCCCACCACTTTATTTTTGAGGTTATGACAAAAAGTTTCAAATAAAAAAAAAATTATTTAAGTATTAGACTACTCGTGTTTTGAATACACCCTTAATTGAAAAAATACGGAGAAACTACCCATTTTCCATTCTACGATGACTATTACGCCTCCTAGCGGTAGTTTTAGCAGCTCAAAAATATATTTTAGCGATTTTTTGGGGTCACTTTCATCCTAAAAAATCTACCCCAAAGCTGTGTGACGAGCCGGTTGGCGTCCATTCTTATTTTCCCACCTGGTATATCGGAAACGGCTCCAACTATCGGAAAACTGCTTACATGTCCCTATCTTAACTTTTCATGTGGTATCCTACTATGCGGTTTAAATTTTAATACTGAGTAAAGAAAATGACCAGATTTTTAATCACCCTGTATAAAAATTTCAATAATTATTGCATTCTTTGCAATCTCTTCCCTTCACCAGTGGATTGTGAAGTGCGAATATCAGCATAATTTTTGACCTTCCACAGTATTGTCAAAACACGAATCCCGATTTAAATCAAGTTCATAAATTAATAATCAATCATCAAATTATTGAAATTGGATCTAAAACGAAAAACATTGATTAACAGTGATATTAATCCTGTCCTCTGCCTGCCGTCTGTTGCTGTGGGCCCTCCTGCAGGAAGTTTTTTCCCGCTGCCTGGTTGAGCTTCATGTCTTTTCATACGCGTCCCAAATTGCCTTTGGCGCATATCTATCAACAAAAATGCAGATGGAAATTCATATTGCCATCTAGTTTTCTCGAAAACTAAGGGAGCTCCCATGAAGATGATTACCATACTCTAAAATCTATAATAAAATACGATAATATAAAATACGATAATTATTATACAGGGTGAGCGATCGAAAAGGTAACAAGCCTAATAATTTAGATAGTGAAGATGTATGCGAAAAACGCCAAAACAGGTCGATTTTGTTATCGGGGGGGGGGGGGGACACATTTTTGTGACACATTTAACTACCCAAGTTCACCCCCTTGGCAGGGGTAGCTACCCGTTTGCTTATCATCATAGGGAACAGCTATCGAGTGATACATGATTTGAAAGCTACTTGAATTATCTTTACAACGATATCCAAGATTTTGGATTTCGCTTACATACAGGCTGGCCCAACGAAAACGTAACTCGCCCTAATAACTTGAAAACTGAAGGTGTACGCGAAAAACACCGAAACAGGTCGATTTTATTATCAAAGTAGGCATATTTTCGTGACAAAATTAACTACCCAATTTGACCCCCTGGCAGGGGTAGCTACCACATTGCTTATCATCATAGGGAACAGATATCGAGTGAGACATCATTTGAAAGATACTTGAATTGTCTTTACAACGATATCCAACATTTTGGGTTTCGCTTACATACAGGATGGCCCAATGAAAACGTAACTTGCCTTAATCACTTGTATGTAGGCCACCCTGTATGTAAGTGAAATCCAAAATGTTGGATATCGTTGTAAAGATAATTCAAGTAGCTTTCAAATTATGTATCACTCGATAGCTGTTCCCTGTTCCCTATGATGAAAAGCAAAGGGGTAGCTATCCCTGCCAAGGGGGTGAACTGGGGTAGTTAAATTTGTCACGAAAATGTACCCCCCCCCCCGATAACATGTCAAGCAATTTGATGGAATATATCAAAATGGCTATTTATTTTGTGATAAGTACAACTTGCTAAATAGGAGTGTTGTAAGCACGCGACGAAAATTATGAAATAAGACCAACGGCCGAGTTTGACAATCGCCAAGTGCTTGAAAAACTTCTTTTGCAGTACGTGTTATACAAAAATTTTTGGTACGTCACCAAAAAACTACAATTAATGAATTCTAGGTCGCCAAAAACTGGCTTGAAAACTGGCTTTTAGTTGTAATTTTTGTAAATTTTGAGCACAACTGTGTAAAAAAACCTACTTTTAGGCAGTTTTTAGACAAATCTTGGAAAACGTGCGCTTGCTTTAATTTCAAAATGCTCATATTTCACTGGACTATTCGATTATTATTGGACCCATTATTGGATTTATTATTATTATAACGGAAATTATTAGACATAGGTACTTGAACTGATACTTACATTATTTTGTACGTATTTTAATATGTGCTTTTCTATGATCCTCGATAATTTTCAAATATCTTTCAAGTATGTATTAAATAATCAATAGTGATCTATAGAGTAAAACAGTAATAATATAAAAGCTGCTAAATATCACAGCAGAGAATGTTGACATTTATGTACCTCATCAACTACGTGGATAAAACGACAAAAAGCGTTTTTTAACCAAATCAAGTTTCACCTCACTATCTCGCAGAATAATACGGGAGGAACGTCATTTAATGGAATTAGAAAAACTTTATTCTACTCACAATCCATTTATTTTCGCTGGACTGAGTACTGAGATTTATATCCAGGACATTACAACGCTGCAATTTAACCTGGAACATTAAGGTACCATCCGGGATTTAAAAAGATGGTTTAACTCTCCTGAGAAGGTCACATAAATGACTTCATGTTGTCACCTTATTACCCTTTCAAGATGACAACGGGTATCATTAATAGGCGACTACTTACAATTACAAACAACATACAGTGAGTTTCTTTTTCAATGCGACATAGGGATTTACATGTAAAAACTTTACCTCATGTTAATGGTTTTCCTGGAGTAAATTTTTGATATTTGTTTCCTCTGGATCGTAATAAAAATTATTCTACACGACCTTTTGAAGGTTTGGTGCCAATGGAAGCAATACTTTTTTAAATAAAACGAAAAAAGTGGACCGATTTCTACTGGTTTCAAAAACTAGTAGCTGATGTGTTTGTTCACGGACGTCTAACATATCTCTTACATTTCAATACATAACTGTTTGATTCAATTTTAAATCTTGAACTAAGACTAGGTACTTTTTTTAATTATTGCTAAGATTAAGAAAGAACGACACTATTTCTTGAAAAAAGCAATTTATTAATAATACAAGAAGTATAAGTATCTAAAGCGAATGTTCAAACTATCGTTCAAACTGTAAATAAATAAATAAATAAATAAATAAATAAACAATAAATTTACTCCAGGAACACGATTAACATGAGGTAAAGTTAGTACATGTAAATCCTTATGTTGCATTGAAAAAGAAACTCACTGTATAATAAACTTATTGTAAATACTCCGTATATTTTTGAAATATTTCATTTGGGTGGCTGACCATCATACCTCTGTACATAGAACATTCCCTAATAATATAAAACAGTTTGCATGTTAACGAAATTAATTGTTACGTGTTATTGTTATCAGAAGCCGTGTTCTTTTGATGTAAATTTTCGAATCTTATACGACTCATGATTTTAAAAATGTGATTCGTATGATTGGTTCACAAATCTTTTATTGAATAGAGGAATAATAGAGGAATAGAAAGCATCAGACATTCAAAAATTTTGAATTGAAAGGAATCAGAAAATTTTCATGATTCAGTGGGTTAACGGGATAACGGATCACGATAATAAAAGTAGTAGAGACGGTAAAAGTAATAGGGACTGATAGAATCACATTTCAGAAAAACAAGTTAGGTACATTGAATCCGGATTAGTAATACCTGTTTTAGATTGCAATATTGTGACCAAAAGAAGACGACTAGAAGTATTTTGACATGTTGTAATTTTTATAAATTATTAATATTATTAGGTATGTACTATCTGTCCACTGAGTGTTGTTCGTTGTCATGCCACACTGATTCTGACTAAGCAATTTCATTTAATTCGATTTGATTCGTACACTTATTTCCAAGTCGAACCAGATGTGGTATCGCAGTTCGTGTCAGTGGCGTATGTTGAGGAATAATGAATATCATACAAATATATTATTATTTCGACAAGTTATTGACGAAGTAGAGCCTTGCAACTTTTTGATAACAAATATATATAATGCAAGTAAATAAGAATGATAATAATTATTGTTATCATCATGATAGAAATATCATGTCACCTACCTGCTGGTTGCCGTTTAAAAGAAAGAATAACACCTCCGTTTTCTTATTTGCAAGTAAAATATTTCAGCAATTTAACCACAAGACCACGTACTAGGGAGTTCAATCGTTTCCCAGGCAAAACAAGGAAATAGATTTTTAGGCATTCGCGCAATTAATAAGTTACTCATAGTTTATCACACCGTACAATATCACAGGTAATTCTGGTAATTTCGTATTTAAAACGTTTCAAATCACAACACAAACCTTATTAGTATATTTAGCGCTGACACTGACACTACTGACAGTAACGACGACAATCTTATCGTAATATCGTATCAATCTAAGCGTATCAAGACGCTATTCAGTACTTCCGTCTCCCTATCGCTCATCTTTTGAGAATTGCTGACGATTCAAACGTATTTCTGACAATACGTCCCATTTTAACTCGATTGACTATGCAATGCAATAGAAGGAGTAAGAAACATAACGAGATGATGTATCCTTAGTTATCATAACAGACAACTCTCAGTGTACATACTCTATGTATGTCAATTTTACTTTTATTAGTACGAGTAGGTTTCAGATTCTGGGTTGACAATGATAGTTATATTCTCTCGGTTATTCTTTAGATGTTTCGGGACTGGTTTGTCCCTTATTATTCGCTATTTAATAACAAATATTTTTATTTATTTTTTTTTATTTAAGAATTAACATGTCTCAACTACATTGGTTATTGACACAGATACAGTAGGTTACATGGTATTATATACAGAATCGGATACATGATCTAATCTATTTATGGTTATATAGCTCAGTGTCTTTCAGATAATCGATGAGATGAGGGAAGTGGCTGGGTGAGCTGAGTATTTCATTCAGAGTTGTTTTTAGCTTGTTGGTCTCTCGCTTTTCTGAGTAGCGCGGGCATTCTATGAGGAGGTGCTTGATCGTGATTGGAGAGTTGCAGTGTCAGCATATTGGCAGATTTTCGGAGTTCATTAGGTGCTTGTGTGTTATTCTGGTATGCCCAATGCGTAGCCGATGTATAATGACCTTGTTTTCCCTTGTCAACGGGTGAAGCTCCAGGGGTTCAATAATTGTGGGCTGGATTTCATGCAGCTTGGAGGATACTCTGTTCCAGTGCTGTTGCCATTCTGTGCGCATTGTGATGCGTAGCCAGGATTGCAAGTCCTTATGGATTTGGATCTCTTCTGGGGGATGATTTGACAGGGAAGCTTCCTTCGCTGATGCATCCATCTAACTCGTTTCCGGGAATTCCTATGTGTGATGGGATCCAGATCAGCGTGACTGCTACTCCGTTTTCTGTTAGTCGGTGAATGGAGTTGTGTATGGCTTAGCTTAGACCAGTGGATGCTGAGTATATACATATATCTTTGATGGAGTCGATGAATGCGAGTGAGTCTGTGCATATAGCAGCGCTACTGTTGCTGGGGGAGATCGAATTTATTGCTTAGTGTATGCTATAGAGTTCGCCCATATGAACACTAGTGAATTTTGGTAGTTGGTTCGTTAGTATTTTAGTATTTTGCTTTCAGAGGTGGTGATTGCACTTCCAATTCCGTCTTCGCTTTTTGAGGCATCCGTATAGAGAATTCTGTCGTAGTAGGCACTACAGACTGTCTCAGAGAAGGCTTGTCTCAAGAATTCACGTAGCGTGTCATGCTTGGGGTAGCTGGTTAAGTGTGGGAGGGTCTTGCACCAAGAGGGAACAGTTGGCATTGGGATAGGTGTGGTGGATCTGAGATCAGCAAATGAAATAATCGGCTCTTTCCAGTTTACTTGCTTAGGTTTTTCAGGTTATTGCGTACCGGAAACTCCTCACGTAATAATTAATAATAATAAAATTAATTAATAATGATATTAAAAAAATAATAATAATAAATGTAATAATCAATAATAAGGTAACTTTACACACCTACATCACAGCAATAATATTACCTATTGCTATTGAAAAAGCCAGTTAATGATTCTTCGGTCGACTTGGCCAGGGATTTCAATTATTATCAACAAACTCAAATACGTGTGGATGGTTATTCGTCAAGTCAACCCGTCCTTTGCTCACAAAATTAAGTGATCCTTATTTGAATAAATGTTATTTTGACTCAAGTATTTCAGATATCATTGAAAAATTTTCTAGTTTTCCTCACCGCCAATGAATTTTTTCTTCTGCCAAAGAAATCATTATGATATATTTCAAATTGTTTAATTTATTGGCGAATGTAAACAAATATTTCTTTTTAAGAATGTATTCTTTATTTGAAACATCGTTCATAATGGTCTGTCCTCTGTTAATCAACGAAAAAAAAAAAAATATATTTAAAAGAAAATTATTCATGTCAAGTCGTGTTCAAATAAAACTGGGACAGTTTAATTTTCCCAGTGTAAATGTGGCTTACGAATTGAACCATATTTCCATGCTTTGCATGCTCTCAACAAAGATGGCAGTCTATTTTATTTTATGTCAAAAAATTAAAACTTCAGAAAATTAAAATTACACGTCTCATTTTTAAGTTTATTCTTTATGATGAATATATCAAATTACCTCTTTCTACTGCAGTAAATTATGTAAATTTCCTTTTGTCAAGTATACCTAAAATATTTAATGACATCACGTTGTAACTAACATGCTGAAAGCCACAAATACAACACAACACAAAAGGTGTCCCAGTTTTATATGAACAAGTGGAATTGAGAGTTGCGTTATAAGAGTTGTCCCAGTTTTATTTGAACACGACTGTACCTATATGAGGTATACCTAATCAGAAAAAAATCCGCTTCCAGGAAATACCAAACTTTCAAGTAAAGAAAAGTTTAAAATGAAACAAACACTTTTCTCTGTATAATGATATGGTAGAACTGGGGATTCTGTCGTTGACCTGGGGCTTTAAATAAGAATACTCTTTTTGCTACACCGAGCTTTCGAAAATATTTATTTTCTTCATCAGAGGGTCCGCAAGCGAGGTTTAAAAGTAAAGCAGCTAAAGTTAACACAGGGTTCATTCCTTCTCACGTACAGTAAAAACGTGGGTGATTAAATTGGACTGAAGGTCCTAGTCACATTTGAAATTGTACAAACAACACAAGAAAACTCACACATGATTGATACAAAATGGGTTAAAAACTGTAGTCTACATTATTACTAAACAATTATTATTTAATTATTATTATATTTCAAATGTGACTAGGACCTTCAGTCCAATTTAATCACCCACGTTTTTACTGCACGTGAGAAGGAATGAACCCTGTGTTAACTTTAGCTGCTTTACTTTTAAACCTCGCTTGCGGACCCTGATGAAGAAAATAAATATTTTCGAAAGTTCGGTGTAGCAAAAAGAGTATTCTTATTTAAAGCCCCAGGTCAACGACAGAATCCCCAGTTCTACCATACCATTGTTTTGTTCCAACAAGTACTGTCGTGCTTCCACCAATTCTATTTCTCTGTAGGTATAGGTAGTTGTAGTTTATTTTTTTGTTCTACAAATCCTGTGGCTTGTAATGAGCAGTTGTTCTCACCCTCTTGACTGATAGCCCTGATGAATGTGTCATGTGATAATGTATTTAACAACACACAGCACAGTTTTTATAACATAATCCCGTGAGTAAATCTAGTGATATCAAAAATAAAAACCAAAATTGAAATGATTGAAAAAGTCCAACGAGTTTATGGGCCGACTGCATAATTTTAATTAAAAATCTCGTCAGATAATTACTGATTGTAAATTGAAAATTTTGAAAATATGGTGAATATTTTCAATGATTTTTTATTTTTTATCGGTAATTAACTCTTCTAGAAAGTAGTAGAATTTATTTCCAGCATATCAGACCTATATTTTGACAATACAGGGAATTTTAAAATCAGTAATTATCTGATTTTATCAGAAAAAATTATATTTAAGACTTTTAGAGGTAATTATTGTTTAAGTAGAGTAATATGTGCTTCTTGATAGAAAATATTTTTCCTAATAATTATTCTCCATTCCGGTACAAGCCTAAAGCACACGTGCCTGGAAAGGATGGTGAATTCCTTGCACATTCCAGTAAGCGTCAGGATTCCGATAGTGAATCAGTAGCAGGTAATCCTACACTCCCGAGGTGGTGCTTGAAAGGGTAAAGGGCCAGGATGCCGAATGCCGAATATTCCCGTCTATAAGCACAATCCGGCAGGTTTATACCTATATAATACAACCTACTGATATTGGCATTGTTGTCACAAGAACAGTATCTCATAGGTAATATAAAAGATTGCAAATGATATGACTGATATGTATACAGCATTTTACAAAATCTTGTTTATGCTACGCAAACATTAGGTAGTTACTTTAATTGAGTACTTATGGTTCCAAGTTTATAGAAGTTTGTCTGTCATGAACACACAAGACGACTTTGATCGTCCATATACGTTTATGTAATATCTTTATAATTTAAGGAGTCCATATTATGCTTCTACGATAGCGAATATCGATCCAAAACAAGCAGAGATGTTTATAATATGACTGACTATATGACGAACTTGCTACTCTGTACTGTACTCATACAAAAGTGAGGCCTGTTGCGGCCATTTTCCATGAGGGTTAAAATGAGCTCCGTCGAATGACGTTAAATGCTTTTGTATGAAATTACTTATAGTTAATTCTTTGAGTGGAAGTTTAAGGAATAATCTGTTTAAAAATGCCTAATTCATGTGGGGCTGGCGGTTTCACGAATATGTATAAAAGTGGTTTTAATTTTTATTAATCTTCTCCTCAATTTTAATCTTAACTAATAGAAGTATGACTTATGATTACAATATTAATTTTTTTCACAGATCCATTCTTTATTAATATATTATTATACTGTAGACTCATGTAAAAGTAACTGGTAAACTAAAGGTGTTCGTAGGTAAACGGGGGACTGTGGGAGGGGAGGGATCCGAGCTAAGGAGCTAGGATAGCTAGCAGAACTTTTGCAGTGCTGCCCAATTAGGTCCCGCGCTCGAATTGCTCCGATCACGCTCCCGGAGTGCCCCGTTTATCTGCGAACACCTTTAGTTTACCAGTTACTTTTAGATGAGTCTGCAGTATTATAAAAGCAGTACAGTATTATAATACCTTAATGAAGTATGAATCTGTGCACGAAAAAATAATAAATAATGTAATCATAAGTCTTACAATTTCTATTACTCACGGAAAAAATTGAGGGCTCCTTCGCTTTTAGACCTATTTGTGCAACCGCTATATAGCTGCATATAAATTGACGTTTTTAAACAGATAATTCCTTAAAATTATAATCAAAATATCAGCTATCTGGGTAATAATGTCGTACAAATGCATTTAACATCATTCTATGGGACTCTACATTTTTGTCCTCCTTCAAAATAGCGGCCGCTGGATCTTGAGGCTTGAAGTATAAGCAATTCGTCATTTAGTCATAGAATAAACATCTCTGCATACAAGATGTGTCTTGATCGTTGGTCGGTTTCAGAAGATAGAAGGAGTTATTTTGAGTCGAAATACACCCATGAAGAATTATTGTCCTCACTTTCATCATTGAGGAACTTGGGGAAAGCATTGTGAGCTCACTGAAGCTCACCAATTTTCTGTCCCTGAATGTAGTAGTAGTATGGTGGGTAGGGGTGGTGCACCCCAAGCGACTAGGCCACCAAGGGCCCTTTTCGCCGTACCCGAACCATTGTGGAACTCCTACTCGAACCTCCCCGACCCTTTGATAAAGGACAGAAGGTCGTTGTATGAGAGGAGTGTCATTTCTTCCTCTTGTAGCTCCTCAAACCCAAAAATGTTGAGTCTGAGGCTGCTGTATACTTCGCATACGCCTATATAATGGTAGGAGTCCTCATCATCCATTCCACATTTAGAGCAGACCGGGTCCCGAGTAACCCCTATAACTTGTAGATGTCTGTTAAGACTGCTGTGATCGGTGAGCACCCCGACTCGTAGTTTAATTTTTTTCAGGTTCATTGTGGACATGCTGGTCCATCTGTTTCGGATCGGGCCGGCCAGAAGCAGCCTGACCTGTCTGCAGCCTGATGCTATTTCCCAGTGATTCTCTAGACCCTCGAGAGGCTATTCTTTTATAGCTTCTTTGAGAAGATTTCTGGTCAGACCCAGTACAGGCACTGGTCCACAAAAGGTTTCCCTGGTCCCGAGCTTCGTGTAGTGGTCTGCTAGCTCGTTTCCTGGTACGCCTGAGTGTGCGGGAACCCATACGATATTCACTTCTTTTCTATGCGCCAGTCTATTCAGCGCCTCGGCATACTCCTGGACCAGTGGGGAGCTGGTTCCGTGTGAGCCCAGCGCTTTCGTGGCGGCCTGGCTATCTGTGCATACGTATTTCGTCCTTACCTTGGCTTCTATTATCTGATCCAATCTGGTTGCTTGCAGGATAGCATAAACCTCCGCCTGAAGACAGTTCCCAGTTTCCGTCCAGCCAGGTAGATCTCTGCTCCTATGTAGCCATTTTTCTTCCTGGAGCTGTCTGTGAAACAAAATAATCCTTTCGGTTCAAAGGCTACCTCTCTTTTTTCCCACTTTCCCTTTTCAGGAATTTTAATGGAATATTTCCTATTTTCTCTGTTGTTCCCTGTTTTTGAGGTAGCCATAAGGTTCGAGATTGGAATCTCCTTCTCAGCAACCTTGGCTATCTCACCATGTCCTTTGTATCCTCCGCTTTTCCATATTCCCGAATCTCGCATTCTTACGTAGACCGCCATGGCCTCCCTTTTTTTTTTATCCTAATGGGAAGCGGTGGCAGCTCCAGAATGACATTCGTGGCTGCTGACGGGGTGGTTCTCATTGCACCTGTTATTAACAAACTGGCGAGCCGTTGAAGTTTGGCTAGCCTATTTGTGACGGTTTTATATATATATATATAATTATTATTGAAAGAGTGGGTGACGATTGTTTTCGCGGTGATAAATTTTTAACATTTAATGACGTTAACCACTTTGTAAAGTTGTGATTTCCAATTAGTTAATCGAATTAATTTTAATAAAACGTCAATAGTTTTATCACCGCGACAATAATATTTATCTTATCACAAACTGCTTTCAATTACTACTGGAGTGCATTCAGGGGCACAAAATGGCCAATTTCAATCTCTTATAGCTTCTCAATGGTGACATTTTTTCATAGGAACTTTTCGACTAAAAATTATGCTGCATTTATCCTCTATCCACTGGGTAAATAAATACTGTGAATTACTCATTAGCAATGAGTAGTTGATTGCAGAGTAGCAATTGCAGTTGACCTGTGTCCCATCCATTTACGGACCTCCTGAATTTTACCATCTAAAATATTCCATTTGAGTATTATTAGTTTTAAAAAATTGTTTCTTCTGATAAAATTCTTCATTGCGCATCAAAAATATGAAGCAGACAACAGGCAATAATATATCTAGGGGCCCATTCCATACTTCTCACATTTAGCAGGCAAAGGTCCTTTCTACAATGCTTCTTGCTTTCGATAATTTGAAAATTGTATTTTCTATGGTTTGCAGTCAAATGACCGTTGTCTCCATACAGAGTCATGATTTGAGGCAAAACAGGGTATGCTTTATCCCCTATGCCGTGACAATCCCCTGGGAATTTTTGTTCTTCTTGAAGGTACGGCCACAATTCTGATCTTCTTAGTACTGTTGCATCGTGAGTAGAACTTACTTCCCCAAGATATACGTAAGTAAACTTACGTTTGTGATCAACAACTGCTTGAAGAAATGTCAATACTTTCACATCCATTACTTTATCCAAACATACTTACTTACAGTTAAATTGAGTGCCGGGAAATGTTCTCGACAAATGTAAGAGTTTCCATTTTCCTTCGGCTTTGGTATATGTATGTAACTGCCATCCAAGGCACCAATTGTATTCGGAAAACCTGCGTTTTGAAATCCAATGAATACCTCTTCATGATCTCCCCGATCTGTTGGCCACTTTATTAAATCAGGTGCCAGATGAACTAGAGCCAACGTCACTCGTTTTACTATTCTATGTCCTGTTGCTTTACCCACTCCGAATCGTGAACATACAGACCTGAAGAATATCAAGCTATAGCAATAAGCAAATAAAGGGAAAATGATAATTAAAACTAATATAAAAACAAATAAGATCAATTAACATCCAACGGCACTGATACGAGTAGGTGTTCAACGCGGATGTGCATTTTTATTGAAGGACTGACAACAAAACGTCACCGTCAGATGTGTATACAATTTAAAATCCATTTATTAATAAAAATGCACGCTCACGTTGAACACCCGGCCCGTGTCCGTACCGTTGGATGTAAAATTGACCCTTAAAGGTAAATTAAAAAAAACTCTTTTCCCAAGAAACATTTCATAAAAAAAAACGTAGCGACATTATAATTTTCACACTTCCTAGCTCGAATTGAGAGCAACTGTCAATTATTTTTAAACTTAGAAGAAATCACAGTATTTATTGTTCGATCTTCGCAATTCCATCCTTCTGTTGTGTGTCGAATCTTATAATAGATTCAGATGAAAATTTTAGGATTTCTCGCGCATTCACCAGGGAATGTAACTTTCCTAGCTGAAGGGCTTGATCTTGAGCATCTCACGAGAAAACGCACTCTAAAAGAAATATCCCAATGCCTTCGCACAAAGTCGCAGTAAAACCTTTCGTCAGCACATTTTATGCAAAAACACAGCTTCTTAAATATTTATCAAAGTAGATGTCAAGACTTTTCAGTATAATGGTACAATTTTCATTTTTGTGGTATCTAAAACATGCGATTAATGCAAATTCCTACTAACAACAGGATGAAGAGATTTCAATTATACCTAAAGTTGCATGATGTAGGTTTTGTACTTACATTAAATAAAACAAACCTAACTTCGACCACAAGTAATTTTATTGTTTTAAACACGCAGATAATTTAATTAATTATTCTTGACGTATAAGATTTGTCACAATATAATTTGTAGTTAGTTATTCAAGCAATAAGGGAGGTAAGTAGCTTCTATACCAGGGGAGGACGGTTTTGCGCCCGAACGATAGCGGGGCAGGCAATAATAGTCCGAAACTGGTCTAAGTTACTACCTCACCAGCCGCTTATAACATTTTATCTGCTCCCTCAATTCCCAAACCTAGAATGATAATACTTTTACATTAGTCAAAGTAACATTGCCTGTGTGTTGTCCGGTGAGATGCCAAACTGATCCTTTCTATAAACGATTTGATTTTATGCGATTTAATTCCTACTAATTACTATAATAGAAGCAGATAAAAAGCTATTAAAAGCCTGCTACACTTTATTTCAGCAAATTTCAAAATAATTAATAACAAAAAATCATATTTTGATTGATTAATTGGATGCCTAATCTTGTCGATAGTGGGAGATTGAAATTAAAAAGACCGCATTTGTGAATTCAAGAAAACAAGAAGAAGGCAATGTGAGAGTCAGTGTACTATTTTACAAATCAAAATTTTCGTTCTTCAGTTTTACAAATTCAATCTAAGACATGAAGTTTTCTTCAAACCCTATCTAAATTACGTTTTCATTTGCTCACACGTGTACGACGTCTATGTCATACATGTTTCCCTCTTCCACTAATATTACTTTTTTTAAAGCAATTCTTTTTATATCCTAATATTATTCAGTGTTAACGAGGGTTGAATTTATCTCTAGCGTAATTCTCGAACAACTATGCGCTAATATTACGATGAATGTCCATTGATGTTCCTAGACTGCCAAGGAATAGTAGATTATTGTTGACCACTTTTAATTGCCGTGTTTTCGCGTAGTATTATAAGAACCTGCTGCTATGAATCAAAGTCTTAAAATCTAATCTAATCCCTCATTCACTTTTTTTTTCATAAGTAATTAAATATACCGAATGTCCCGTTAAGGATGTTCACCGGCCATATCTTGGGTACTATTATTCCTAGACCCTCAAACTAATTCTTTTATTTATAAGTGACCATGAGAAATTCACTAAAAATATTTTCAAGTTGGTCGCTCTCCCGGAGATACCGGAAGTTGACACCTACTTAACTTTTTTAACGAGGACGCCCTATATATGATTACACAGGGTGTTAAGAAAATGACGGATAAACTCTTCAGTACATTGTAGGGGACACTCAGTAAAGTACGGGAAAAATAATTTTAAAAAATCCAGAGCTACATTTTAAAAGATATAAGCAAAATATTGAACAATAAAGTTGGCAACGTTTAACACGATAATAGTTGGTATTTGGTAATTTCGTCTAATTTCTAACAATGCAGGTAGTCAAGACCGTTGTTGCCAAATGCTTTTTTTCAGCATCTTAGAAAAGAAAAAAAATTCTTATTTAATTTTCCAAGCCAGTGAAACATCTTAAGCAATTTTTTCAATTGATAGCGATTAAAGTACCCTTTTTATATCTGTAAAATCATTTATTTTTTGCAAATACTGAATAACAAAGATAGTAAAATGTTAACTTTGGCATTTTTTATCTCACCAAATTGAAGACCAGAATTTTTCAAATTATTTTTCCCGTACTCTACTGAGTGTCCCCTACAATGTACTGAAGAGTTTATCCGTCATTTTCTTAACATCCTGTATGTATTTTTTAATTGTCTGAGAAAATCGAGTATTGATGATTTTCACAGATGGAGTTTAAATTGAGCGGTTGTCAATACCAAAATTATAAACCACAAAATAAGAAATATAAAAAAAATTGTAGAAATTGTGACATTTAATAATGACGTTACAAACTATGAATATATAACCTGGCGACCATTTTCATAATTCTGATTGTTCTGACGAACTCGGCACGAAAAATCATTTTTCTGTCCTTAGTTACAAACAATATTTTCATTATTTGAAGCAACGTGCATGTTTTACTCCATCATAGTCGACTTTTTAATAATAAAATGTCATATTACCAATGTGGTACTGAGAAAACAGTATTTAAATATCTTGAGCCTTGTTGGACATTGCTTCGAAATGTTTAAATCCCAACTTTTACTTCTAACTCATTACCTACACAATTTAAACTCCAACTGTGAAAAAAACACCTAAAAATACGTAGAAGCTACGTTTTCTAATCTGTAAAATAATTTTTCTCCAATCATGGATCTTTGTCGATTAATTGCAGTAATTAAGCGAAAAAACTCGTCGATTACAGCGCTATCTGTCTTGAATCGAAGAAAAATCTTGCAGACAAATCCTATGTATTTTTGGTTCTAAAATCCGAAATATACATTTTCAGTCGTTAAATCCGAATCTGCAATAAAAAAGGTGGGTTCTCTTGTAAGATTTCAAAATTTCACTCCTAAAGGTGGGTGGTGGTTGGATCGACTTTGGAATAATTATTAAATGTCCCTATTCCACAAAAACAACTTTCATCACCCACTTTTTTTGTCCGATGCGTAGTTTTTTAAACATTTCACAGTCATCAGACTAAGTGAGAAAGGTTTCCGTAACAGAAATTTTATTTGCTAAACAGAAAGTTTAGCAAATAGCAAATCCGTGAATGTGGGTTTTACTCGTGCCGATTGGTAAACTTCTGTCCAATCCATCTTTGAATGACACTTTCTTAGGAAAATAATGTTGCCTACGGTGCTGCTGCAAACGCTGAGCGGCTGCATAATTTTATAACCTGCTGCAGATTCTCTTCGAATAAATGTACATGCCACATGACGTGCAAGAATATTGGAAATTGCGTCGTGAATTCGTCGTGCATTATGCAACATTGCATCATATATTCAACTTGTTCGAGTGCATACGGCCTTTCGTATGTGCGAACAGAAAATACGGTAGATGGGATAGTAGAGACTCCATTATGTATTCTACGACACGATGAGCAGGGAATGATGAATACAGGATGTCCCTTAAATGTTTTTACAACTCAATATCAAATATTCCTCGAATGAAAGTAAGCTACTCTTCAAGAAATTGCCACTACGAGAAACAAAAAGAAATTGCCATGCACTTATACGACATGCCAAGGGTCAATTCTGAAATTATTTTTTGATTATAAAACTCAAACCGGTGGAGAGATTGTAATTAAATTTAGTGTGATGTTATGGTTTTATGGGACAAACAATTCAATATTAAAATAATTACCAATAACGTTAATTTATTAACATAGATCATGAGTTTTTTAGGTTTCATACACTTTGAACTAGTGCACCAATGGAATTGACAATGAAAACTACAGCAATGAAGCTTTGTGTGCCAAAAAGCTGGGATATCATGAGTGATCTCCGAATGATATTGAGAATACTAAATGATACTCAGGGTCGGTAATCAACTCGCAGGGGCTGATACACATATCATCGAGTTTTGGTAATTTTTGAACTATGAGCAAGCTGTGGTCGAATATTACTCTCAGATACTTCGCTTCTGTTGCGTATGAAATCTCCCCGTTTAGTGACAGTCGATGCAGTCCGACGAGATTTGTCTTTTTGGTAAAGGGAACCACTATGGTTTTGGACGGGTTGATGGAAAGTCCTTCCTCAACGCACCAGTGCCTAACCTTGTTTAGTTCTGATAGCACCCTCTCCGAGATCGATCGGGGCCAGGAACTTTCCCCTCACCACGACTACTAGATCATCCGCGTATCCAAGGGAGCAGAACCACTCATTGGTCAGCGTTCTTAGAAGGTATTCGACCAGGAAAGTCCACAGCAGAGGAGACAGGACCCCTCCCTGCAGGCAGCCCTTGGTCATTTTTAAGGTTCTGGAAGCACCTCCCAATTCCGAGGAGATTTGCCTAGGTATAAGGCTCTCCTCGATCCATTGGCAGACGGTGTTTGGTACTCCTTTCCCTTGTATTGCTCTGATCAGGGACCCGGTCGTGGCGTTGTTAAACACCCCTTCCACGTCCAGAAACAGGGGGCGACGGCTACTTCTTTGTCGACAATCGACCTAGAAATAAGACTCCAAAGGTCAACTAACGCCAGGTCAGTTGACTTACCTGTTTCGTAGGCGTATTGGTGTTGGCTAGGAGGGTTTAGCTTTAATGCCGTATCCCTAATGTATCTATCAATAAGCGTCTTTAACGTCTTTAGGAAGAAGAAGGAGGGCTGATAGGTCGGTAAGCCCTGAGAGTGAGGTCACGCGTCTACCTGCTTTAGGTATGAACACTACTTTGATCCTTCTCCAGGGCTCGGGTATGTGTTTCAGCGCTATGCTGGTCCTAAAGATTCTGATGAGGTGGAGTGTGAGCACCCCGTTTCCTTTTTATTAGAAGGTGGGGTAAATTCCGTCCGGTCCTGGGGACTTGAACGGTCTGAACCCTCAAGTGCCCATCCCAGTCTTCCAGGTGTAACTATGGTTCTGGCCACTGTCCAGTCTAGTCGACTAGTGCCATTGTGTAGATCTGTTTGATCACATTGATTACCATCAACTGGAATTGAGCCTGGGAAATGGGTTTCGATGAGGATGGCGAGAGTTTCCTCTGTGGTTGCCGAATAGGTCTCGTCGGTCTTTTTGAGAGTACCTATATGGCCCCCAGTACCGTCCTTTGCCAATATTTTGTGTATTCTTGTGCAGGACGTGGTGGAGACCACATCCTCGCAGAAGCTCCACCATGAGCTTCGTTTGGCCTTTCGTATTTCTTTGTTATACTGGGTGAGAACTATTCTGTAAGTTTCCCATTCTTGTTTCGGTTAGCTCTATTAAAGGCTTTTCGTACTTGCAATCGTAAGGTTTCCAAGGTACTGCCACACCAGACTGTGCTAGATCTATTTCTTCTTGACGTTGCTTGGCAGTTGGCTTCAAATGCTTGCAAAATTGCCGCATTAACCTTGTGCGCTACATCGTCAAGATCATTTCTGTCTTTCATAGATTTGCTTACTCCATCTAGATTATCCTTTAATGAGCTGGTAAATCCAGCCCATTGGGTTTTTCTGGGATTACGGAACACAATCATCTGTATGAAGGAATATCAATGTCGTATCTAATGTGTCCATGATCGGAACACGATGGTTCCGTGTACATATGCCAGTTTCGGACATTGTCAATCATGCGGAGGGAGCATAGTGTTATGTCTAATACTTCCTTTCTCTCGCGAGTTATGAAGGTTAATTCATTACCTACGTTAGCTATATCCAACCCTTCACCAGAGATAAATGCTAAAAGGGACTCACCTCTGTTGTTGATGTCGCTGCTGCCACACGTTATGTGATGTGCGTTTGCATCGCCACCAATGATGAGGTCGAGTCTGTTCCTCCTGACATAGGTCACCGCCGCCTGTAGGGATTCCGGTGGGCAGGCGTCCTCGCCTGCGAAGTAGGCTGAGCATATTAGCCAGCTCCAACACCTACTTCGGTTTTAACGGCTAATGCAACAAAATCACCGGAGCAGAGCTCCGTAATTAAGGTACAGTTATTGTTTTTAGCAGTCAGAATGCATGAACGTGGTCTTGATACTGACCTGTCGTATAGCAGGAGAGCGTTTCTGGCACCAAGTCCTCTTATTTCTCTCCCATGGATCCGTGGTTCCTGCAACAGAGCCATATCCAAGCCCTCCCGTTCCTAATGTGTTTTACCTAATACAGGCTGTGCTTTTCTTACGGAGCGTATAGAAAATAAATTTGATTGTGATTTCTTCGAAACTAAACGTTGACAGAAACTTAATAAATGCCATCTTGTAGAGCAAAAAAACTAGCAATGAGAAAATGTTCTTTGTTATTTTATATCTTTTCGAATAACTTCGGAACAAAATTAAAACGAATCGTAAGATAAATGCAAAACTGAGAATCGAAATTATTCAGTAAAGTGTGTTTTTAATAAAATTGTGGAAAACTTCTTTGATGTGAAATACAACATGTATTCACAAGCAGTACCTAACCCAATTACAAAAATAATAAAAATAATAAAAAAAGTAATTCGTTCTGTGAAAGGAACCTACAGCAATTGCATCCCGAAAAATCCCAAAATATCCAAGAAAATTCTCAAATATTACATAATCTAAGGTGGTTCAATATTACCTGATATAAAAATTAATATGTGCAATAATGTTTGCGGGAAATCTCTTCTCGCGATCAGAATTGAACGGTCATAAAATCATCCTTTTGTTTGTCCTTCATATCTAAACTCAGAAGAATAAACTTTATGGTTGTATAATTCTTGTAAATTTTTATTCCACTATTTTGTTCAGAAGAGAGATACGTCGAGAATCATCGAGCGTGAAATAATTGATCTAATGAGGGTGTTCGAAGGCAAATTTACAGAGTTTTAGTAGCACATAAATAATCCTGTCTGTTTAATCACAGACCCAACAAGGCCCCCATAGAGTCCGAATATGTATAGAAGCTGTATCTGAATTCCCTTATGTTTTGTGCCTAAAGCTAAACAGCAGGGGATATGTTTCATGTGCCAAGTAATTTTATGAATATGGAATTCGGATTGTATTCGATTTTGAAAAATACACAGTTCAATAATTAATCTTTGCGAGTTAAAATAATATGTGTTAAAATTCATTAAATATAAATAATAGTAAATACAATTACTGAGATTGATGGCATGCTTTAATATCATAATATCTGAGATTGAATCTTACAATAAAATGATTTAAATCTGTTGTAAAATAAATGTCTTATTTTTCTGATTCCGTGTGGTGTCAATGAAAAAAACCTTGTTGCGCATCAATCACATAAATAGTGTGTTCTTATACGATTCAATTTTGAGTATATTTTCACCGCTTTTTAAATTGGATTTCTGAAATTTTCTATAGTCAGGTCATAGCGACGCGGTTTACTATAAAAATTTCATTTCATATCGTTTGAAAACTCGCCATAAAGTGTGTTCCCGCCGTAAGTATGATCTTTTAATGCAATTTAATTTAATTATTATCAGACATTGTCTAAACAAATATTTAATTTATTTAAAATTTCGCGCCGTGTCATCCATATTCGTTTCTGAACTCATAGGGCGTTGTACGGGGATGAAGGGTGAATTTAGGTGCTCGGCATTACGAGACGTGATGCTGAAAGATCTATTTCTGATATAAGAATAAGAAACAAAAATAAGAATAGATAATTTTCAAATATTTTGTTTCTCCAAAAATGATTTTTACTCTTTCAAATATTTTTTCTATTTTTTTTTTAGTAAATTATTTAGGTAATAATTGTTTTATACAAAAACTTCACTTTCTCAAACAATAAATTAATTATTTCCTTCCATACAAATAAAATCAACAAATAATTTACACCGCTGTTGTTAGAATAAAAAGTAATAATCCATAATTTCAATATTTCCTTCACGAATCTTATGAATTCAGAAAAATGAAGTAACAATATGTCAATATTTAAACATTTTTTATAATTCAGTGTAAAATATCAGCTGTTTGATTACGTAAAATTTATGAACTTAGCTTACGAACCAAAGTTTGAATAAAATTTATGAACTAAAGTTTGAGCTTTCACATCCAGCTCAGTCGTTTCTTCACTTTAAGCTTCGTGAGATTTCTGTTCTAAATTTTCTTTTCAACTCCGGAATCCCCCCTAACGGGAAATAAAACATACAACGCGAAATAAAATAGACCTTGATTTAAACATCAAATCGATTTTGCACAATCATCTATTTTCTACAAAGAAAGAAACATCTTAAATCGACAATATTTGCAGCGGCTTTATAGATTTGCTAGTAGAAAATACTGGGAAAGATTCGACGTGCTAGGAAGGGACACGTCTCGGAATCCAATAAGGACATTTGGGCTCATTATCCCATCGGGTGACGATGTTTGCCTGACGAGATGCCGGCCATGCCCGCACATACTGATCGGCCCTCTCTCTGCAAGTAGATCTCCCCTGCCACCGGCGAGGAAATGACGGGAAATGGGGTATGCGATGATCCATTCCACTCCATCAAATATCCATATGCGGCCTAGATTGGAATTTCTGTCCTACTCAGGGATATAAAGATTTATTTTATATTTATATGGGTACCTAAATATAGGCGACTTAAGAATTTAGAGCAAAAGAGGAAAAGGGAGACAATCATTTTGGGTATCTTTTTTTTCGGGAAACTTTTATATAAAAAAGTTGTTTGAAATAACCTCAATATTCATAATATGTTTTTTCAATTTTCAGCGCTAATTTTTGATCGCAGTAGGCTAGTAATTTGTTCGCGGCTAAAATATTGTTTACCCATTTAAGAAAGCATCGGGAGCTTTTTTTACTTTATGTAAAGGAAAAGAGCTTTTTTTTTAATTCATCAAAAATCAAAAAGTTATTGAGGTGATTTCATTTAAAGTGAAACACACTGTACCTACATAAAACGTGAAATTTTTCTAATATACAGTATGTCTACGTAAGTTGGAATCATACGGGAAACTTTTTTATTATCCATTTTAGAGAAAAACGTTATTCTCTATAAAAAGTTGTCCAACGTCTAAAACGTAAATTGAAATAGTCAGACATAAAATTTTTGCAGTCATATTCGAGGTTTGTTCAAAAACACGAATATTGTCAAAGAGTACACTACCTTTATTTCTGGCAAAATCAAAAATTGTTATAGAAAAAGGTTGATCTGCACTACAAATAGGTTTCAGTTTTTATGCTGTTACTTTTTTTTTGTTCCGCAACTGCATGTTATTGCATATTTGAATGTTGTTTGCAATTTTGATCAACCTTTTTGAATTACAATTTTTGATATTGTCGAATAATAATAATAATAATAATAATTCAAACACTCTCAATAACACCGAACTTGGCTACCAAATCAAACATAACAAACGGGTTATCTACATCATAAACCATCTAATGTACAGGGTGTCTGCTTAAGGCTGGCCACCGGCTATATCTCGGAAACTAATGGGCCTAGAACCTCAAAATAAAAAATTTCCAGACATAAGTGATCAAGAGAAATTCAATGAAAATATTTTCAAGATGGCCGCGCTTCCGGAAATACAGGAAGTTGACACCTACTTCGTTATTTTAACAGGAACACCCTGTATATTATTATATTTTTTAAATGTCTGAAAAAATCGAATACAGGTGGTTTTCACCATTGGAATTTAGATTGAGCGGTTTATGAGTTATAAACAAGTGAAAATCGAAAATTTTCAACTTCAAAGCAGTCTAGAACTAGAACGGCTCAAGATATCAAAAAACGATTTACATGTCCCATCCTAACTTTTCACGTTTTATCCCAGTATGTGGAGTAAATTTTGATACAGGGTGATGAAAATTATCCGATTTTTCATCACCCTGTATTAAAATTTAAACCACATAGTAGGATACTATGTGAAAAGTTAAGATAGGGACATGTAAACCGTTTTTAGATATCTTGAGCCGTTCTAGTTCTAGACTGCTTTGAAGTTGAAAATTTTCGATTTTCGCAAACGGCCTTCTCTTTCCTGAAACCGAAGGCTTTCTTCTTGCCATCCAGGACCAAGTAATTGCCACCAATAACTACAGAAAGCACATATTAAAAAATGCAACAATAGTCAGTGACGCATGTAGAAAATGCCAACAATTTCCAGAGACAATAGATCACGTCACCTCTGGTTGCAAGCTCCTTGCAGGAACTGCATATACTGATAGACACAACACAGTAGCAAAAATAATACACCAAGCCATTGGACTCCACTACAATCTTCATGCAGACTCTCAACCCTACTACAAATACACACCTCAAACAATACTGGAAAATCAGGATTACAAATTATATTGGGACCTCACCATCCAAACTGATAAAACAATCATGCACAATAGGCCAGATATCACGCTTGTAAATAAAAAAGAAGACGTAACATTCATCATAGACATCGCAGTTCCATCAGACTCCAACATAACAAATAAATACGCAGAAAAGAAAAATAAATATCAACCATTAGCCATAGAAGTTGAAAGGATATGGAAACAGAAGTCGGTCTACATCTTACCCTTTATAATATCAGTAACTGGAATCACGCCGCACACATTCACACAACATCTCACACAACTCCAGCTGCCACACTACATATATACACAGGCGCAAAAAGCAACGATAATTCAAACATGCAACATCACTCGAAACTTCTTAAATCAAAGATAATGAAATCTGTGTAGACTTGGCCTGAGCCCGTCTGCATGGATAATTCCACCAGCTATGATGCTGAGAATGCTGAGAATTAATCGAATAATAATAATAATAATAATGTTTATTTTTGAAGAATATTACATTCTTTATAACTATACTACTATAATATAATACTTAATTAAATCTACATTAAACCTACTTTCGTATACATTTTTTTCCTATACTAGCTATTTATTTCTTTTTGCTTATTTTGCACTATCATGTTTTTATTTTTATTCTCAATACCTATGTTTATGTCTAAGATCGCGTGGTCAGTAATTTTATCATCGTTATTGTTGTTTACAATATCCATTTCATACCTATTCCATCCATAAACCAAATATGTGTTATGTTTATCAACAATGCAACAATCTGATAGTGTCCTACTTTCACTTGTCCATTGATTTCTACCAAATATTCTTCATTTTCTTCTTTTTCTGTTCTATTTTCTTCTTGTATACACCACAATTTACATCAAAAACATCATGACTTACATCCATATTCAAATTCAATTTTCTATTCACCTCAACACAATTGATACATTTCTTCTTTTTTTCGCAGTCTTTTGATAAATGTTCTCCGCTGCATCTGAAACACGCCATTCTATTTTTACATGCTTATTTTTTATAATTGTATCCCCCACAATTGAAGCATCGCTTTATATATACGTGCTCGTAAACATAACAGCGATCCCAACCAATGTTAATTTTTTGTATCTCCATTATCTGCTTGAACGATGACTCATCCACTTCTGCAATCAAGTCCCAGTATCTCTTTTTCTTTGTTTCTAACAATTTAACTATCTTTATTTGACTCACATAGTTGTTCTGTTGTTTAATTTGACTGATTATTTCTTCATCTTCATTTACTTCACTCAGACCACATATTTTTATTCTTCTTTTTAACTTCTCAATCATATTTGCTTTATAATCTGACATCTTCTTACTAAATTCTGCTTTAAGATTTTCGCCATCCTGTTTTGTTTCACAATTTACTATAATAGCACCACCTTTTGTTTTCTTTATGCGTTTCACTTTGTTGGAGACAGGATCAACAGTATCCCTCAATTCCTTTTCAATTTTTTCATGTTCCTTTTTAACTTCATTTTCATTTATCTCATTTTTAGGTTTAATAATCACAGGTGTGATTGTTTTCTTAATTGCATCCTTATATGATATCTTCTCCTTTTTATCTTCAAACTTTTTTACTATATTATTTATATAATTTGCTAATACCTTTTGTTCTGCCGCTTATTGTTCTTGCATTTTTGCATCCATTTTGTAAATGAATTGAACTATCATGTCCAATCCACCTTCTAAAATCCTTTGTTTGTAAATTTTATAATCATTTCTACAGGGTTGACAAATAAACCAAAGTGCAGTACTCTTCTTCAGTACCTTATATTCATTGTCTGAAATATTCATACACACTTTGTGTACTGATTTTCTACATAATCCACAATTCCAACCTTGCTCTCCACTTTCAACCTTCTTTGTACACACACTACACTTGCTACTCATTTCAGCTATATTTTTATCCTTTTACATTTAAATTCTTCGGTTTGTTCATACTATACTATATCGCAGTCCGGCAACGATGTGCATCGTGCCGCTGCTAACACACTACTAGAATGTAAAGGTAGTTTACCATTTGGCAAATTTCATATTCCTGGATAAAAACCACGTATACGACTGCAAAAATTTTATGCATGACTATTTCATTTTAGGTTTTAGATCATGCTCAACTTTTTATGGATAATAAATAACTTTTTTCCCAAAATAGATAATAAAGAAGTTTTCCTTATGACTCCAACTAAAGGCGCGTCTTCATCTTAACACGAACGAGACGAACGGGAACGAGGCAAGGTGAGGCCGAACGAATAGGTACCTGTTTGTATATTTTTTTACTGCGAACAGCCCAGGCAACGAAAACAGCACCGATCCATCTCTGTAGATAATAATAATTATAAAATAAAGGGCATTGCTAGTGATCTGTCACGGTTGTGAACATCGATACGATAGAGGCCAAACCAAGATTATTTTTGATCACAAGCGGTCAAATATTATTTCAATTATATTTTGAAATCTAGTAGATAACTTGGACGTGACAGAAGAAGCGAGGCGAGGCAGACATAAAAGCGATAAATGTATTCAAATTTTTATTTGAAGTAGCGACTTTTATCGGATGATATTCGAACTGTTTCAGGTCGAGCGTCTCACAGCCACACGCAGTTTGCCGCGCCTCGGTAGCACGTCTACGTATGTTCGTTCGGCCTCGCCTTGCCTCGTTCCTGTTCGTGCTCAGATGAGTACGCGCCTTTATACGTAGACACATAGACACGTTATCGATATTCTTATGAAATTCACTGCATTTATAACAAAGTAATTTACAATAGTTAATAATTTTAATTTTCAGACTTTATTGTTTATTTATATTTACAGCTATCTTTGATAAATTAACTGTCAAATTATTGTCCTTCATTCAGCACTAGAGAAGGTCTTTGGTTTCTCACGTGACGGAGAACCTCCTCCTCGACTGCAGTATGAAGGCGTATATTACACATATCACTCTAACTTCATGCACAAGCGACTATGCCTGACAGAACAGACCCTTTTCGTCATCTAACTGGCCACCACCACAACTCCCTCAATCGACCGCATACATATTATATTTTTTGTAAACATTCAAAAATCAATCTGAAAAATAAATCGGGCCGAGCTAGGATCAAACCTACGATCTTTGTTAATGAATCTCAAGCAAAGGTTTTTACAAACTTACATCTTATTCCCTCCCATTCCGTTGTTTGACTTTATTTTACCTCATTTGACTGGACTAATAGCTTTCTTGCCGTGTAGGTGTGCATGTACAATTGTACATAGTCAATGCGTAATATGTTATAGTAAAAATTTTGTTTTAATAATAATTGAACATTTTCCCTAAGGAAGATGTAAGCTTAGTAATTTACATACTTTCACATGGCTCAACATTTTGGATCTCCTGAACCATTTAGTTGAAAGACGAGTTTTCATCAAAATAACTAGACTTTTGAATAGTTTATACAGGGTGCACCATGTATCCTTCTCTATATTGCTATCTCCTAACGCTAACGGATACAGGGTCGGTTAAACAAGTCCAAAGGAGCGTAATTTTGTGGCCATCTCGATTCCGTCGAGACATACAAGATATCTGTGACCGTTCCTGAAATATCCTGAAAAAACTGAAAAATCGAGATTTCTTATTTTTTCCATATCTTTTTTATTACCTATTGGAGATTAATGAATAATTTTTTGTGGGCTTACATAAGTCGTCAAGAGCTACCCATCTGACATTTCAAAAATTTTCAAATTTTCAAAGCCGACTAGATCCCAGAATTTTCATAGTCAACTTTCGTTTTTCTTATGGCCACCATAGTATTTTTTATGTTGTTCGGTATAAAAAAAATCATAAAAACAAAAAATTGTTAAACTTCAAAAAATTAATTAAAAAAATTTTTATTCTTCTTTTTTCTTTACAAAAAAGACACATTTTTAGACCGACTTTCATAGATAAATTAAAAAACAATAAGGCAAACACTATTTCGGCGTATTTTACAAATGTTGACGTTTTTCGACGTTTCTTTTATTAGATTTTTCTTTGAAAAATTAAGAATTAAAATTTAAAATTTTTTTTTGAAGTTTATTAATTTTTGGTTTCCATTATTTTTTTCATATCGAACGACATAAAAAAATAATATGGCGGCCTAAAGAAAAACGAAAGTTGACTGTGAAAACTCTTGGATCTAGTAGGCCTTGAAAATTTTTGAAATGTCAAATGGATAGCTCTTAACGGCTTATGTAAGCCTACAAAAAATTATTTATTAATTTCCAATAATAAAAAAGATATGAGGAAAATAAGAAATCTCAATTTTTCAGTTTTTTTCAGGATATTTCAGGAACGGTCACAGATATCTTGCATGTTTTGACGAATTCAAGATGGCCACAAAACTGCGCATCTTTTCCCTAATTTAACCGACCCTGTATCTCTTAGCGTTCAGGAGATAGCAATATAGAGAAGGATACATGGTGCACCCTGTATACTATCCAGCTAGTCTATAAACTAGTTAAGTAAACACTTTATTAATAATTGCAAATTAAAAGTCTTCAAGTCAAAAATTCTTTATATTTTAACACAAGTATAACCTTAAACAATAATCTCCAAATCTAAATAATCATCTGTTCTCTTATTTTCACACACATATTACACAACTATGTATACTATTTCACCTCACTTGTCTATGTATACTCCACTTGGCTTTCTACTTCAGTCTTCACTTCCAATCACCACTGTAAACTGAACACTATCACTGACTACAACTAAATGAACACTCCGGCCACGGCGGTTCTTATACATATAGTTGCCTGAGGTGACATCGAAGTTATATAGAAGATTCACTGACGTGTTTCAAGTCAACACGAATTCTCCAACATGCGCAGAATGCGGAACCATTCTGGTATTTAGTAGAACTGTCAGTTAAATTCCTACACTGGGCTGGCAAAGTGTCATTCCTGTCATGTCACTAGAACCGTTTAGGAATCGAATTGCCGGGACATAACCACAATTAGAGAAAGGTAAACAAATACAAGAATGCCAATTACGATTTTCAGATCGAGAACACTCGCGTGCTCCCTCGTTGTAATATACAGGCTGTATCTAAATAAAACCGAAAAAAATTAAGGGGTGATTCTGTGATGAAAATAAAGGGGGGTATTTGGTATAGAATTTTTCGGAAAAACTCTCCCCGCAAAAGTTACACCCCTCCGAAGAATAAAAAAAAAAGGTTTTTATTTTTTATTTTCCCTGTATATTAAGCTAAAGACACGAAAATTGGTAAATATTAATTGTCAATGAAACTACATATTTTGAATTTTTTTCAATCCTGAAGTATGCTTAGAAGGGATTGAAATAGTCAACCCCTAAGATATTTTACGTTACAAATTTTTTTAGATTAAAATTTTTCTTAAAAAAAAAATACGGCTGAATAGCTCAATTAATCTACAAACTTTTTTATCTCCATAAGTTTTTTCTGAAACTTGTGCACTTAAGAGAAAAAAATAAATGTATTGCAAGCTCATGTTATAAATAGTGTTTTATTGAACAATAATAGCCAACCAAAAAATTAGGCAAATATTCTTACAACTAAAACAATAGTAAACAAAGAATGAAAAAAGAAACTGTCGAAGGTCAACAATACAATAATAATGCTATCAGTATTATTGTTTTTATGAATGTCACTGCAAAGCACAGACCACTAGACCTTCAGGCAAAATATCCTCTCGTTAGTTCATCTTTGTGAAAATGCATTTCATTTATTTTTTTTATCGTAAATGCTTAATTTTTCGAAACAACTTGTGAAAATAAAAAACTTTGTAGATCATTGAGCTATTCAGCCGTGTTTTTTTAAAGAAAATTTTTAATCTAAAAAACAAAAATTGTATGGTAAAATATCTTAGGGGTTGACTATTTCAATCCCTTCTAAGCATGCTTCAGGGTTGAAAAAAACTCAAAATATGTAGTTTCATTGACAATTAATATTTACCAATTTCTGTGTCTTTAGCTTAATATACAGGGAAAATAAAAAATAAAAACCATTTTTTCTTTATTCTTCGGAGGGGTGAACTTTTTCGGGGAGAGTTTTTTCGAAAAATTCTATACCAAATACCCCCCTTAACTTTCATCACAGAATCACCCCTTAATTTTTTTCGGTGTCATTTAGATACACCCTGTATAAGATGTAGGATATCAGTATTTACCGAAAGTTATACCTATAGAGGTTAAATGCGATATCGAATTATTTGTCTGAGCAAAAAAAAAAAACCGTAAAACGCAAAGGAATTACTACTAAGTATAGCCTGAAAAGATTGTTAATGCATCAGTTTATAAATAAATTTTGCATACCCACCTTAGAAGAATCTATAAAGTAAATTTGAATTCTGATATACCTTTATTGCAAGAAACAAAAAATACATTAATAATGTGTAACATCCCTTTTTATCTCTAGGGGAAACTTTTAAATTATTAACGTGTCTGCAGAGGATCAAAGATCGGCATATTGATGAGACGATGCTTATTTCTATCGAATTATCGCGATTGGCTGCATGGACGCCGCCGGCTGGCTTTGCGTCCCGGCACTAATGAGTGAACGAATTGAGTGCTCGTTTAGTCGGAAAGTACATTTTTAGCTTGGCCTAATTTATAGGGAGAGACAGCAGGAAGCCTCTTTCTTATAATGAAGCACTCGTGAAAAAGTTTGTAAATGGTTGAATATTTCAAGACTTTCATAGATCGATTGTTCTAGCTTTAGATGAAAAATTTAATGCGAATTCCTAAGCAGAACTCATTATTTTTGATTACAAATAATAACAATTATTAATAAGTAATAAATTAACAAAAAAAAATAAAAATAATATGGCGGCATAGGGACATGTAAACCGTTTTTAGATATCTTGAGTCATTCTAGTTCTAGACTGCTTTGAAGTTGAAAATTTTCGATTTTCACTTGTTTAAATCATAAACCGCTCAATCTAAATTCCAGTGGTGAAAACCACCTGTATTCGATTTCTTCAGACATTTAAAAAATATAATATTTTACAGGGTGTTCTCGTTAAAATGACGAACTAGGTGTCAACTTCCGGTATTTCCGGAAGTGCATCTTGAAAATATTTTCCTTGAATTTCTCATGGTCACTTATGTCTGGAAAATTTTTAATTTGAAGCTCTAGGAACAATAGTTACCGATATATGGCCGCTCCGTACCCTTAACTGATCACGCTGAAGGTGGATCGTTTCCAGCATACAATGTTGACTAATTATAATATTAGTAATAAAGGATGTTCGAAAACAAATCCGTTTTGGAGTAGGCCCTGACACAAAGAGGTTTGTCTTAAACTAATTCACTCTTTACAACTGACAGCTTGTAGGGGGCGGGGTGCGAGAAAGTATAAGAATTTAAGAGAAAAGTATTTATTTATTTATTTATTTATTTATTTATTTATTGATTTATTTAGATACACCATCATACAGCCAAAAGGCCAAATTAAGATGGGAAAAGTTTACATAGGTGAGAACAAATACAATAGTTCAATTACAACAGATAAATACAGTATGTATGTACAGGAGGTACAAAGAAAAAATAATAATAAGATTCGGATGAATCTAGAGCTTTACAGAAATGTTTGATTTCACTAACGCTGGTATGAAATATATCCAGAGAACCTTGAACGCGGGCGTAGTTGTTACAGAGTTGGTGTAGGGAAGAAGTAATTAGAACACAAGTTCGTGGAATCGGCAGCCAAAATGTGTTGGGGTGCCGTGCTCCAAGTCTTGGTATTTTAAGGTTTATCCAAGAGAGTAAATTAGGGCAATCGACACTGCCATTAATAAGCTTGAAGAGAAATATGAGGGAAAGCGTGTTACGTCGCTCTTCAAGACTGGTTTGACCGAATCTCTGAAGCAATAAACTTTCCTCCGATGTCCGATCTCTGGATAGCTACCATCTACACGAAAGGAGAGGTATTTTAAAAACTTCCTAAGTATACGTTCAATGGTTCCGATTGAACCGAGGGTATAGGAGACCATAAATAGAACAGTATTCAAGCGTTGGTCGAACTAATGAGTTAAATAGAGTGACCATAGTATTGTAGTCGGAAAACTCTCTGGAGTTATGAATAATAAATCCGAGTGATTTAAGAGCTCTCGAAGTCACATGTTCAATATGTGGTTTAAACGACAGTGAGGAGGTAAATGTAACCCCGAGATCAGTTACTTGATTTGTACGAGGAAAAGGGGATGTATTTATCTCGCAAGGATACAAAAAAGGTGTTTTGTTACGAGTGTAGGTGATCACGGTACATTTGGAAACATTCAGATCCATTCCATTACGTGTGCACCATTCGGAGAATCTCCCCAAATCCTCCTGCAACAGGAGAGCATCTGCCATAGAGCGAATCTGCGAATATATTTTCATGTCGTCAGCGTATAGAAGGTGCTTAACCCTGAACACATCAGAGTCATCATCGATAAAGACCGATAATAGTAGAGGGCCGAGTACAGAGCCTTGCGGGACACCGGAGAGAGAGTTCAGCAACCTAGACTTATGACCAGTGAGTTCAACGTACTGGCAACGATCGTGCAGATAACATCGTATTAATGAAATCAGGTGGGGAGGTAGGCCATACTGCCCTAATTTCTTTACAAGAAGTTGGTGATTCAATCAATCGAAAGCCTTGCTGAAATCTGTATAGATTACATCCACTTGGATTCCCTCATCCATAGATTTTGACAGGAATTACGTGATGACTGCTAGATTCGTTGTCGTGGATCTACCTTTTAAGAAACCGTGCTGATTATTAGAAAGTCTATGAGAAATGTGTTTTATTATCAGATCGTGAATTGTAAATTCGAAGAGTTTGGATATCGTACTCAGCAAGGCAATCGGGCGATAATTCGCAACATCCCCTCTATCTCCCTTTTTGAAGACAGGAGGGATTCTAGCAATTTTACACTGACCCGGAAAGCATGATGTAGTGAGTATCAGGTTGAATATATATATAAAATGGGAACGATTAACAAAGGGAAGCAGTCTTTCAAAAAGAATCCAGGAATGTCATCAGCTCCTGTGGAGATGCTAGGTTTCAATCTACGGACAGCTTGTCTTAAGTTATTCTCGGTGAATCTAGAAGGAAACGACAGAGTAAACGAGTCCTCCTCAGAAACAGTTGAGGAGCCGCAGTCCAGGGTTGAAGTCTTTATGAAACTCTCATTGAAAAACGATTGGAATGCATCAACAATTTCCTGTTGGGACGAGAATAATTTGTTATTGTGACTGATATTAGAGGGGACAGTGGAGGTTTTAGTTCGGTTGCTTATGTAGGACCAGAACTTATTTGGATTTCTATTAAGATCACTCTCGGTCCTCCTGACGAACAGCTGGTGACTCAAACTAATGTCATCCTTCAATTGCTTACGCTGTTGCTGAAAAAGGTGATAGAACTTGCTGTTACCGGAGGATTTGTATTGTCGTAGATAAGAGACTTTAGTTTAATACTAGTAATGATTTCTCTGCTAAACCAAGGTGGATACCTGCGTGTTTTCAGAGGTGATGTCCTGGGTATATGGGCATCAAATGCAGAGTAAATAGCAGAATAAAAATGTTCCAGAGCCTTAGTGGGATCAACGGCCTCATTTGTCGATAAAGTATAGTCCGATAAAGTTTATAAAGTCATACGTATCGATTAAGAATACACATCCTTTTGATTGTTCAATTTATTTTGTTTCCTATACGTGGTTTTCATATAGTAACCGTCCAGTTTGTCCAAACACTCCATCCCGCATAAATAAGTATACGTCAACATTTGTTTTGAATGAAAATTTAATTAACAGCACAAAGGATGGAGTGTCATTACGTGAATAAATTTTATGTAGTTGTCAGTGGCTCTCAAACTGACGTAAGCGGTTTAATTCATTGTTTGAATGATTCCTTCAATAATTTATGCTCGTTCACAACTTGACATTTAACTGTTTGACATTTTCTGGTGAAATTAAAAATATTAATTAGGACGGTTACTATGACGTCACATCTGACTTTTTAAACTTAATCCTACTATATTTAAGGTAAGAGAGACGATAATATATTTATGACAGATAAAGGTAAATAAATTAAAATAAAACACGTTTCTCATCATTCTCACGCATAGACATCAAAGTAGAGAGTTTAAATTAGGCGGCAAATTTCTGCACTAATGTGAAGCTCTCTCCTACTTAAAGAGTGGTGATTTAGAAAGAGATAAAGGTATTATAGTGGAATGCCAGATGGTTCATTTAATTTTGAATTTTGATGTTCCTGAATGAAATATTATAAGCTTATACTATACATATATTATAAAACAGTATCAAAAAATTCGCTTATGATTTTACTTGTTTCTATTTTCTTTAGGCTATTCTTGTCAAGGTTATCCCTATGTTGAAATAGTCTTGAATTTTAATAAATACTAGATTGGTCTTTCAATAACTTGAACCAAGATCTGGTATTAGGATAAATTAAAGTTTGATGATAGTACTCATTAACTTGTCGTGTTTCCTTGTAATTCAGCTTCCAGGGAATAAATATGGTTTGGAGTACCTAAAGGATCTTTGGTAGCATGTCGGCGTCTACAAAAATATTACCTTCTACCTCGAGCCGATTCACAGACTGGAAACGTTTATCTAAACTAGGCAGTTTGTTATTTTTTGAAAATCAGGAATTATTTCATACTATGCCTGTGATGGTGGCGTAACAACCACTTTCATTTGAATAACGAACACCCAAGGGTGTAGGTACTCAGGTACTTATTTGAGTCACGGCCGGTTATTATTACTATTATTAATGTTCATTTAAACGACGAAAGACCGGGTTCGTAGATACATATAGTTACGCGGACATAGACACTCAAGTACGAAGCGTGGGGACGTAGGTACGTATTTAAATATCGACCGATAATTATTTATAATACCGATAATTAAACCGCTTTAACTAGGGAAGCGATTCATTTGAAGGTAATTTTTTATCACTGCAAAATTCTATAAAGGTCACAGGTGTTAATGGTAGCATCGCAAAATGGCTGCTGTCGCGATTATGATTATTCGCACATTAATTAAACATGGACACTTATTTTATGCTACGCCGCGTTATAGAGATAACTCAGACTTGATAAGCAAAAGCAATTAGATAAAATAAGGTATTTTAGATTATACACCAGTGACAAAAGTGGCCACGGTTTCTAAGAAGCTTGTAAGCAGGTTCATAGAGAAACATTCCATCGAAGCATTGATGCAATGTTTTGATGAGGAACTAGAAGTGATTCTTAGGTTCCACCACATGATAATAACTATTCCAGACAGATCTAAAGAGAACAACATCTACATTCCATAAAGTTTACTCCCATTGCGGAAGTAACTTTCAACTATCGCAGTTTTTAGCTCTTACACGAGCGCTTTTAATTGATTTGAACAACATTAATAAATAACCAAACATCAGTGTATTATTTTCTTCCTCTGATGAAAATTAATCTTCTTCATTATTTATTTTTAAAAACCTCTAATTAAAAAAAAACGGACTTCGATAAATCGATAATTTGAAATGTCAGAAACGTTATAAAACATCCATTCCATTGAGCTTGGACTAGAGATGCGAAAACTGAATTAACAACTGGCAGTAAAATTACAGTTATTTTGAAACAACTTAAAACAAATAACAGTAAGAGTTAGTAACCGTGACAGCGGATCACAATCATAGAAAGTCGAATAGATTAATCTACTAATAAGTCTATTATTCCATATTAATAGAAAATCAAGTTATGACATACGTTTCGATCTCCAATGCCAACTCGGAATGTGTTAATTATTGAACACCCGATACTATAATCTACACTTCAACCCAAACACTACTAGGCTGTATTCCAACTCTTTCGGACCTAGCTGGCTATGGATTATGAAAATGAACAACCCGGTGTTATACATTAGACAGCTCACCGACAAGTGTTAAGATTCTTGATTATAATACTAAATCTTTAAATAATCATATTACCTATATTTTTTCTGTATGCAGGTAAGTCTTTTTTGATCACTTCCAGTAATATTTTAATTTTGAACCAAAATAACAAACCACAAAGAGCACATATTATGAAATTCAAAAGTAATCAATTACGCTTACAAAAAAAATCAACAATTTTCGGAGAGAATAGCGAATATACCAATACAACACATTAGGTACTCATTGACATCGTTACTTTAACAGATTTCAACAAAAATAATATATAAACAGAATAGGAAATCGATAAACCGAATATGAACCTTTAGCCACAGAAGTGGAAAGGATCTGAGAACAGAAGTAATGTCACAGTCTACTCTTCATAATATGTCAGTTACCAGACACAGGCCACTACCTTCAAGCAAAATCTCAAATAATTCCATCTTCCACGTTACAACGTTACCTATACATGCATAGGTACACCAGAGCAAACAGCAATGACGCTTCATATATGCAATACCACTGCTAACTTCAGAAGTTTTTCAACAATCGGATTGCTGTAATTGATATAATAATTTATTATTATTCAATTTGTTTCATAGAAACTGCTAACTTCGTTATTCTAAAGATAATAAACTCTAGCTTACTTGGTTCAAGCCGGTTTGCACGAAGATTCTCGCCAGAAATGATGCTGCGGATATTTGGAATGGAAAAAAATATACGATAAATAATAATAGATGATTATAATAATAATAATAATTATGTTTACTTTTCAACGCGACATACCCATACAATGGAAAAATAAACTTGGGTAAAATTCGAACAGAGTATTTTTTCATTCTAAAAAGAAACGGGATGCAACCAGTCTCTATCCTAAACTTCAATTTCACGAAGCAATTTGGCCATAATCCTATAAACTCTAGTTCAAACCTGAGGGCGTTTAGTCGGTTGTGTCATACATCAAACGGTCAAGGAAGGGCGAAGGGGGGTACAGAATCCAAGGGCCAGTGTTCATCTGTTCATCTGTTTACGTCACGTTAGCGCGAAAACGGGCGGGGCGTTATGAGCACCTGTCTTCTCCCGTGTCGTCCGACACCCAACACATATTGGCAGAAATAGCAGGTTGCCAGGACAACGCCAACTTCGTCCGACTGTACTGTAAACAGTGGTTTCCAACAGTTAAGCTCCTGTTTGAACCTCATCACGATTTATATCCTAATATCATCCTGCATTGCAGTTTCAATCTCTAATCATTAGTTATATCCAATAATAAAAAAAAGAACTAATAATATTTTCAGATAGGTAAATTATTTTCTGTGTACCCTGTGTATCCTAAGTAAAGTGTGAAATAATCACATATCTAATACTTCTATATTGCTAGCGCCCGTAACCGGAAGTTCTATCTGTTTTTTAGAATACTCAACCCGTTGTGCGCAAGCGTTGCGAGTCTGGTGGGAAAATTGACACCAGAAGCACAATAATTTTCGAATAAAAAAAAATCTGTCATATTTTTATACGTTTTTGGTGTGAAGCGTATTCAACACGAAAAAACTATGGTGTGATGGTATGATCGTAAAATACCTGGTTGCTTGATAATTTCCATTAATTGCATCATAGTTATTAAAATTTAAGTATATATTGACATTTCACAGGTGATGTACAAAAATATTACATGCGGGGTTCTGATTAGGGATCGAATGCTCCGAGTGCTAATATTATAGAGTTGCGCGGTACCTATTTCCCTGTTTGTTATTTTATCAATAAACGATTGAACTGATTTTATGATTTTATAATACCTACCCTCTAAAGTCGTTTAAACTATAATGCCCGTATTCACAAACGATAATTTCCTAAATAATTACGTAATTATTTAAATGAGTGAGATGGAGATATGCAGTTTTTTTGCAATAGAATGAGATGGAGATAATTGATTACGTAATTATTTAGGAAATTATCGTTTGTGAATACGGGCGTAAGTCTAGAATATACTAGTAAATAATACTTACTTATAAATCGGCAGAGTAATTAGGTAATTTCACAGTTATAGTTATTTATGTATCAAGGGAGTTATGAGGATGTTAATTACAGAGGGCAACATATTGCAATCCCGAGGGACGTTAGTCCCGAGGGATTGTTAAGTTGCCCGAGGTTATTAACATATAATAACTCCCGTGAGACATATGCCCGTATTCACAAACGATAATTTCATAAATAATTACGTAATTATTTAAATGAGTGAGATGGAGATATGCAGTTTTTTTGCAATAGAATGAGATGGGGATAATTGATTACGTAATTATTTTGGAAATTATCGTTTGTGAATACGGGCGTAAGTCTATTTTATTTTATATTAAATGAAATATAAAAACCAAATCTGTCAAAATTAAAAGAATGTTTTTAATAATTATTGAGTAGGCATCATTATTGATTACCATGGATACATCAACTGAAAAGTTTGTAGAAAATGACATATGAAATCCAAATATTCAACCAACAATGCAATAACAAAAGCAACATCCAATGGTTACCAGAATTAAACCAATAGTAATATTAGAGGGAGTTATGAATTCATAACAGTCCCAAGGGAGTTATGAGTATGTTTATAGTTACGGTAACTAAGCGTTTATCTAGTTATAATGTATTAGTATGAAATAAAAGTAATTACTGCTTCAAAAGCGACTGCTTTACCTGATCTTACATAGTGTTTAATCTGTGGTTGGGAATTGATTGCTACGTTTTAGACGTCAACGTCACTGTTATAACTGCAATACTGTACGATAATGAGCTTTGCTTATTCCGTATGTCACTTTCCCGCACACTTTTATAAACGTGAGAAATGTTATAGTTTGCGTGCAAATAACGATGCTTAAAGTGGTACTTTGTATAGTGGTCGTAGGAAAGTAATTTGAAAGTTAGGTAGTAAGTGGGTGGATCTAAGTGAGCAATTTCTATATCAGATGTAAGCTGTAATCTCGTTCAAAATTCAGCGACTGCAGCTCACAAATGTTCATAATTGACGATATCAATACAGTCCAATAAAGTCTAAAAAGTCATACGTATCGATTAAGAATACACATCCTTTTGATAGTTCGATTTATTTTGTTTCATATACTGGTTCTCGTAGAAACCGTCCAGTTTGTCTAAACACTCCATCCCGCATAAATAAGTATCCGTCAACATTGGTTTTGAATGAGAATGCACAACACAGAGGATAGAATGTCATTACGTGAATAAATTTTATGTAGTTGTCAGTATGGCTCTCAAACTGACGTAAGCGGTTCAATTCGTTGTTTGAACGATTCCTTCAATAATTTACGCTCGTTCACAACTTGACAATTAACTGTTTAACATTTTCTGGTGAAATTAAAAATATTAATTCGGACGGTTAGTGTGACGTCACATCTGACTTTTTAAAGTTTATCCTACTATATTTGCATTAATTGTCAATGTTTTCCAGTATGGGGGCTTAGATATAGAGAGTTTGCCATTATGAGGACTTTGATATGGAGACGTTCTGGAAAAAGTTCAGGTCGGATACCTTGAGCGTATTGGTTTCAACCTGAAGTCTAAATCTTTAAGAAAATTCTTCAGATAGGTAGATAGGTAAGTAAACACTAAATTTGAATGCTGAAGCCTGGCCTACTGTCTAATAATGTATTTATTATACCCTTTCGAAACAAAACAAAAATGGCACAATAACTTGAAGCATGCCTATGGTTTGAATATTTTGTCTGTATAGATGTAAGAATTGATAAGTGGTGAGGAGTGCGAAAATAAGGACCACCACAAAGCTGGTTGGTTTTTAACCTTGCTGAAGCGACTTTCCAGCGCGGAGTCGGGCACAAGGAGTGCTCGAACTAAGGTGTGTGGATGGATCCTTTGCTAAAAGTAAGGCAGGTTCCTCATCTACAAGTGTATTGCGTTCATCAGCTCCGGTCATCAAATTAACGTTGCCGGAAGAAAATAAAGTGTTTCTTATTATAATAATTAATCCAGCAAGTACCTACTTCGCGTAACACCAGCGAGTATTCAAAAGTTAATGAATAACAAATAATAATTCCTCTCATTCGTCAAGTAAACTTCAATTTAATTTATAAATAATTAATAAATCAGTTTAATTGATAAATAATGGTCCAATAATAAATAAAAATGGCAGTCAAGAGCGTCAATCCTTGATGGTATGCCGTAAGTTTTATACCGATATTTTGAGCTCTAAAGATTGAATTCTAAAATTTAAATTATAAATTGTTGATTATGAAATTGTAATGATTATATATAATTTCATTAATAGAAACATTCTTTATTGAACTGGACCCTTTATTTATGCAAAGCTTATCAAAAAAACCTACCCTGAGAAAAGTATTTTTTCTAAAAAAAATCAAATGATTGTGTGCCTAAAAGGAGATGCTACAAACTCTGAATCAAATAAATTTTGCTGGTCTACTCTAAAACTAGCAAAGCGTCAGATGCCTTGCGACCAAATCGGCCATACTATTCAATGCTGTTCTAGTGGAGGATTATCCAATAATAATACTGTCTGAAACGTGCTCAATTGCTAACACACATTCGTGGATTCCGAAATTACGGATTACCGATGCGTATGGATAGACGCGCTTTTTCTTGTTACAGTAGTAAGTTTCAATTACCTTTCAAAACCATTTAATGGTGTGGAGGGCTAAAGTACTCAATCCGGTAGGTATGTGTCTGTTTTCTACCTTAGCCCCAAGAGAAAACTGACATTGCCGAGTAATAATTTCATAGAAAAAGAATTTCTCTGCTTCATTGACTTTCTACAGTGTCCGCCAAAAAGTATGCGCGGAATTGTAAAATTTTTGGTTTTCCATCACTTTTCAAGTTATTGTTTTTTTCATTAGTTTGTGCTTTCCAAAAGGCTAAATTTGAGCACACCAGATCCATGGTGTGAATTTCGGTTTCTAAACTTCATTTAGAAACCGACGTTTATCCAAACTTCAAAATTACAAAATCATAATTTTTAAAAACTAAAAGTCATTTGAGATGAACTTGGGCAACACCCATTAAATATTCACTACATGTAATGTACGTGATTAAAAAAATTGATTTATTTATATAGGTGGCCAAAATGTGGTAACTTTTTCAATTTCAACATTTTGCTCATTTTTCTAATTTTAATTTTGATTTTGAAATATTTTAACTGCAGTTTTACTTACAATTTATGTTTATATTAATTGGAAAAATTAACAAGAGTAACAGAAACTAATACCAGAAGCAAAACTTTCGAATTTAATATAATTTCTGTCACGTTCTTCTATTTTTTTTCTTGCAAAGCGTATTCGACACGCAGAAACGTACATAATCTTACAAGTTTAAGCTTTTCATTTACTTATTAAGAAATTTACAAAAATTAACATTTGAAATAAATTTGGTAACAAAAATGCTTAGTTCTAATTTATTCGCCCTATAATAATATACGCAATAATAACATGTATGTAAGTACTTCGTTTAATTTGATTAATATATTTATATATTTATTTATTTAATGCAAAACAAACAGACTTACACTACAGTCTAGTTACATGTTTTGTGAACAATATTTTTGTAGCCACATCAGGATGGCGTACAACAGAATTAAGCACCTTACAGTTAACAGCTGAACAGTTAAAACAGTCATACTATATAGAAAAAAGAACATACATGAAATAAAGAATTCGGAAAGCAGAATGTGCGAGAACGTAATATATCAAGTACCTGTATATAGAAGGAGCTCATCACACTGGTACTCTCCTAATGATTTCCTTGAATTTCCCGATAGGAACCTCCAACAAAGCATCATCCACCATGCTAGTGTACTGATTAAATAAACGTACAGCAGCAATTTATAGGTGAGTTCCTCCTCATATCAGTGCGACAGTACTGCTCATGGAATAAAACGCAAGAACGGGTTTCACGATTTGGTCTATGTAATTGCATTCTGGAAAGAAGAGGAGGACAGCTGATAAGTTTATGGATAATATAGACTATTATTATAAGTAGTGTATCTATGGGCATGACGTCACAGATTTCAAGGGGGAGGTGACGAGGAGTGCTGGTAGTTAGAGCGCGATAGTCGGGATCCCGTGACCCGGCATCACGTGGTTCACGGAGCGATTGTGAACGTGGAATGTAGGACACCGGGGGACATGGACCTGGGGGCCAAAGTCCTGGATACCGAGAAGCTATGGAATCGAAGATCCGAGAATGCAACCAATGTTAGGTACTTGATAAATGAAGGTGTGCATCCAGTAATACATGGGGACTCTGTGTCAGAAACTATCGATACGTTGTTCTCTGATGTCATGTATATATGTTATAGGCAATGTGTATAACGCAGGGATTCTATACAATACCTAAGCAATGTATACAATGCCGGGATCGCTCAGGCAATGTATGAAATGATTTTAATTTCTTAAACTATTTCATACTTTACCTAGGTAATGTATACAATACCTAGGCATTGTATAGAATGTCCGTTGAACCATGGGCAATGTATGAAATAGAGTTTTTAAACAATTAAGTAGGTACCTATACATATTTTACAAATTGGTCAGGTCAGGTCAGGTCATTTACTTTGACTATCCCTTTAGATAATGATATCTACAATCAGGAAAGCGTTATTTGCGTACCTAACTGCTTAGGTAATGGAAATATGTATCTATATACCTGTTGTAATAACTGGTGCCTGCCTACTTATTTAACAAAAAAATATATAAACTTGACTACCTTATACCTATACGAATACATATAATTATTGAAGGACAAATTAAGATTAGCCCTTACTAGTAGGGTACAAAATCACAGTTTTGCTCATCTCTACAACGAACAAGTTGCAGCATGTTTACTTCTCCGCCACGCACGCGTTTCGCTGCCCGTTGTCGTTCATTATACACATTGCCTGATGCACTTCCGGTATTCTATACAATACCTAGGCAATGTATGAAATGAATCGTATTTCACACATTGCCTGGACGTTTTGGGCAATGTATACAATGCCTAGGTATTATATACAATACCGGACTATACACATTGCCTATAACATATACATACATATAACTGAATTAAATTATAATTGATATTAAATCGGAAAAAAAGTGTACGTTAGAGAACAGCGTCCGGCTGGGTTTCGAACCAGAGACCTGTATGTATGTGGACCGTCGGCTTACCCATTACTCCATGTCGTTTGCCGATTATGTTTGGTCCGACTGACATCCTCGGATCTTTGATTCCAAGCTTCTCGGTATCCAGGACTTTGGCCCCCAGGTCCATGTCCCCCGGTGTCCTACTTTCCACGATGGCAATCGCTCCGTGGCCCACGTGATTCTGGGTCACGGGGTCCCGACTATCGCACTCTAACAACCAGCACTCCTCGTCACCTCCTCCTTGAAATCTGTAGGGTGACGTCGCAGCCTGGCTTGCCCCCTCTTTGACACCGAGAGCTCCTCTGCTGTGACGTCATGCTCATAGATACACGACTATTATAATATAATTGTGACAACTGGAGAACATGCTCATTCAAAAATAAACATATAGGTAGGTACAATAAACGTTTTTGTACCTCATTTGAATTAAAAACCTAGGGCCGGTTGTTCGTACGTCAGTTAAAAATTTTGAGATAACTACTGATTTTAAATTGCAAATTTTGAAAATACGGCGAATATAATTAATGATCTTGTATTTTTAATCAGTAATTAACTCTTCTCAAAGCGAGCAGAATTCATTTTCAGAAATATCAGACCAATGGTTTGATAATAAAGGGCATTTTAAAATCAGTAGTTATCTCAAAATTTTTAACTGACGTACGAACAACCGGCCCTTAATTTATCTTAATTTCTTATGAAATAGAAAATAAAGTTGAACTTATAAGATGCTTTCTTCCTGTCCAACACACTTTGTAGCAAAAACATACGAAGTTAGTAAACACATTAGGAACATGTGACAGTTCTGTTATTTTATTAAATTCGAAAATTTAGCTCCTAGTATTAGTGTCAATTACTCCTGTTAATTTTTCTAATTAATATAAACAATACTTATTGCAGTCAAAATAAATCAAATTCAAAATTTAGTAGGTACATGGAGAAAATTTAGATAAAAGGAGAAATATCAAAAGTTTCCAACTTTTAATTTTAGAACTTTTATGTTTTTTATAATTTTGCAGTTTAGATAAACGCCATTTTCTCGTGAACTAAAATTCACAGCATGTATAATATACTCTGTACACTGAGAGTTGTCTGTTGTGATAACTAAGGATACATCATCTCGTTATGTTTCTTACTCCTTCTATTGCATTGCATAGTCAATCGAGTTAAAATTTCAAAAAAGTTAAAAGAGAGAACGTATTGTCAGAAATACGTTTGAATCGTCAGCAATTCTAAAAAGATAAGCGTCTTGTTACGCTTAGATTGATACGATATTACGATAAGATTGTCGTCGCTACTGTCAGTAGTGTCAGTGTCAGCGGTAAATACCCTAATAAGGTTTGTGTTGTGATTTGAAACGTTTTTAATACGAAATTAGCAGAATTAACTGTGTTATTGTACGGTGTGATAAACTATGAGTACCTAACTTATTAATTGCGCGAATGCCTAAAAATATATTTCCTTGTTTTGCCTGGGAAACGATTGAACTCCCTAGTACGTGGTCTTGTGGTTAAATTGCTGAAATATTTTACTTGCAAATAAGAAAACGGAGGTGTTATTCTTTCTTTTAAACGGCAACCAGCAGGTAGGTGACATGATCTTTTTTTCATGATGATAACAATAATTATTATGATTCTTATTTACTTGCATTATATATATATTTGTTATCAAAAAGTTGCAAGGCTCTACTTCGTCAATAACTTGTCGAAATAATGTATTTGTAGGATATTCATTATTCCTCAACACACGCCACTGACACGAACTGCGATACCACATCTGGTTCGACTTAGAAATAAGTGTACGATTCAAATCGAATTAAATGAAATTGTTCAGTCAGAATCAGTGTGGCATGACAACGGACAACTCTCAGTGGACAGAGAGTAGAGGTACATAATATATTCAAATTTACTCTTTTGAAAAGCACAAACTTTTGACTTTTTTTCACAAAAGACGAAAATTAAGAAAAAAATTCATATGGTGAGAACTTTTTTGCGGACACTTATATTTTAATTCGTGGGTCCCGTGGCGCAGTGGATAGCGCGTTGGTCCGCCGTGCCGATACACCTTGGTTCGAACCTCACAACGGCCAACAAAACTATTTGTTGTGCTTGTCGAACCAAGATCGGGATCCACCTTGCGGAAGGCAACGGCAAACCACCGCAAGTACCCTTGCCTAGTAAAACCTTTCAAACAGTGCCGTTCGGACTCCGGCAATAAAAAGGGAGGTCCCATATGTCTGTGTAAACTGATAGCTCGCGCACCACAGACATATGCGAGAGGTAGCCTACGCCCGATATGCGGGTATGGCACTTTAAGAAGAAGATATTTTAATTCGGATATCATTTGTCAATAATTTGGTAATAATGGTCAGAAATTATGAGTTCTTGTAAATATTAATCGATAATAATCGTTTTTCAAATCAAATACGTTAGATGCGGCTGTCGGTTGACAATCAAATTTTCTCTTCTTTACGTTAATTTTGTTACCCATTCATTCACTTGTCATATAAATAGGTCCCATTGAAAGACGAGTTTGTCAGTTGTGTGTTATAAATAATTGTGTTATAATCTGCAACGTTGGAAATAATTCTATTCTAAAATACTGAGTCCAGATTTATGACGCACCATATTTCCGTTGTGGTTATTATGTAATCCAGCTTGTTATTTAATTTCATGATCAGTTCGTTCCTAAGTGTCCTTGTTGTGTAATATTTGATCTCGTTCTTTCTGACGTTGCATAATCTCTAATCGCGTTTAGATTTCTGTTCAGAAATATATTATGCCCTAGGTTCATGTCTTTTCTCTTAAAGTACCAACTATTGAATAATTGATGAGACTGTTACTATAGCAACGGTCTCATATTCATTCATTCATCAATTCATCATATTTGTACATTATTATTAAAATTAGTAAAAATTTTGTGAAAATCTAATTAATCGTTTGTTAATATAATTATTAATTTAATTATTATCTAATTTTAATAATAAATCAGGTAAAGCAATAGATTAATTCATTATTAAAGGATAAATTAGATTTTCACAAACATTTTTTCTAATTTCAATAATAATGAATAATATGCGGACACAGTACTTTTTTTTTGCATGTACGTAACAGAGTGCGTCCCCAGTACACTGAAAATCTTGAAGGTGGCGTGTTGAAGGCGTCGAGAAGCTACAAACTGCCCGCACAATCACAATATATCTTCACTATGACTTTTAACCCAAATACCAAAGGTTAGCAGCGGTAATAGAGCTCGTCGGATGTAAAACTAGACTGTTTTCGCTAGCCTGGTTGTCGTGTCATTACTAAAAGTCTGCACTGGAGGCAACGGCGCCGGAGAACGTCTGACAGTGGACTCTCTCATAAACCATGTCAATCTATTCCGTGGTCATGTCTCACGGACAGATAGATATGTGGGTTTGGGCTACCCACCTGAACCAAGCAGAGACAAGCTCACAAACCTAAATCCTAAAGTGGAGGTCCAGGTTGATGTGATGCGTGGCTGGATACCAGCTTCACTGGACTTTCCCACTCTCACGAGTTATCTCGTGTTTGGGCGTCGCAAATAAAATTCTGTTCGTAGACGCTCGACCACGAGATAACTCGTGAGTCATTTTTTTTGCAAGAAAAAGTTAAGTAAGACACAATATGTAAAAAATATCGATTTTTAACAAATTTGGACACGAAGTTGCGATTTTCACACTATGGCGTCTGGGAGTGGTTTTTAAGAAAGGGACGTGGCAGTCAACGTGTTAACGTCGGGCCACCTGGAGTATTGTGTCATAGGGAATGATAGCACAGTATTGTTTACTCGCCCACTACTCGTGTGACCAAGATGGAAACCTAGATAAATAAGTCAACATTCGTGGGACCCTCATAGAGAAACCTCTACAGATAGAGAACCCCTTCAGGTCTCTCTATAGATAGAGAGACCAGCTCCGGTTTACCGGCGAGGGGTGGCCACCAAGGTCGTACCACCCCAGAACCCATCGCTGAAACCCACTGAAAAGGAGGTGTGAAGCGCCTCTGGTACTTCAAATAAGCTTACAGCGCAGTGAGGCTGCAAATGCTTTCTGTACAGGCTACTAGCTGCCGGAGATAGCTTTCTATGTAATTTCTGAGTGCTCAGCCCTCGCAGGAACCCGCTATGAAGTCCTGGGGCAAACCAGTCCAAGACCTGCTGGCACAATAATCCTTGGCTAACAGACTTTTTAACCTTGTAAAAGGCACCGAACTGTTTGACTAGCCAAGGACCGGATAAATACGGAAGAAGCCTATATGGCTTCTTCCTAAGCCTATAAGCCTATATGACTGCAGCATTAGGGATGTTAAAATCGTCTTCGGTTTTACAAATCTTAAACAAATCAACAAACAAATAATCTCACATGTCGGCTTGCAGCATTTTCAGGTTGTAACAATTATATTCATACCACGTTTAGAGAGTTTAAGCTTTAGAACCTAATTATTTTCTACGAAGATTTGAATTTTTCCAAGGAATTAATAATTGTGTTAATCGGCAACCATATTTTCTCAGGTCTCATCAGCTACAAATGAAACATATATTTGTTTGTGTGACTCTTCTTCTGTTAAAACCAATATAGAAGTTTTTTATAGTACGATTATTATAGATCGCATCGGCTTAGATGATGAGGCTTAGATGCTTAGATTTATTTAAATTTCAACTTTGTCAAAGTTTTCTGGTTCAAGACAGCTATTCTAAGATCATACTACATTTTACTAAAAGCATACTCATACTGCGTTACATACTATGTTAATACGACAGATTCTTCTTCCACCTGTTCCATTTTAGGACTGCTGGGACCACGGTAGGTTGCATTTGGTTTCCGCTTCATAGTGATACCTGAGATGACAAAAGTAATCAATGTTTCCCGGTGACTTTATAACAGTCTTTCTCTCTTAGTTTTCGTCTTTGGGAATTATGTTTCACAATTTGTCAAATTATCTTCCCATTTATTAATCGTCGGTGCTGTTTTTCCAATTAAATTCCTCTTTTATCAAGTACGATTCCTTTTATATGAAATGCTGTTCTAATATGATACGAACTTTTGTATTGGTACATAATAGGAGCAGTTTGAAAATCAAAATGCTTTTTCATGGATGTTTCTTAAAATACCAGTTTATCAAGTAATTATAACTTACCTATTTTATAACAAGGCAAGATACAGAAACAAAGTAAGTATCTCATTTCTGTCCAAGCAGTTTCCTAAATAAGTTCCAATTATGCTGAATTTAGTGAAGATAATAATAATAATAATAATAATTGTCGGGACTAATATTTTTCCGATGCATTGTGAACAGATTCATACAATTCTCATTTAATGACTGAGATGTTATATCATATTTTTTTGTTTGCAGGGGTTAAGTAACTTAAAGTGGCTTAAAGACTGGGAGGTTGGCAATATATAAAAAAACCAGACCTCTAAGGCATACCACTGGATATCATCACGCTGTCCAAAGAAGATTAGTCTCCAACTTTGACCCTAAACACATAATATGACATGTAGACTTTTTACATGTCATATATTTTATATTTTAATTTTAATTTTATTTTATAATTTTTTTTATTTGTATTATTTGATAATAAATGTGATCAAGGGACTAATCAGTTCCCAACGTTATTAAAACTTTCGCTTAATAACTTTAAAACTAGTAAGCCGGAATCTAAAACCTAGTTATTATAAAAATAATAATATTCTCCATTGGCAATTGATTCAATATATACAATTTTTTTATTTATTACAGAGTGTTTGGTAACTGAGAAGCCAAAATCATAAGAAAAACAAAAGTTCAATAGGAATACTCTGGTATCTAGTTGGCTTTGAAAATTTTTGAAATGTCAGATGGATAGATCTTAACGGCTTATGAAAGCCTACAAAAAATTATTTATAAATTTCAAAAAATAGGAGAGTTATGGAAAAAATAAGAAATCTCTATTTTTCAGTTTTTTCAGGATATTTCAGGAACGGTCACAGATATCTTGTATGTCTCGACGGCTTCGAGATGGCCACAAAATAGAGCAGCTTTTTTTTAATTTAACGGACCCTGTATCTCTTAGCGTTTAGGAGATCCCAATGACGGGTAGTACATAAAATTTCCACCCTGTACATGATATTCGATTTTTACTGTCCAGTTGTCAAAAATCCTGTATTTTTAGGAGGGTCTGTAAAATATTTTGTGACATTTTGAGGACTCCTGTTCATCTGTAGAGGTCCTTCAAAGACCAACAACGTGCTCTCCCGATAACAAGAACAGGAATAAACAGAGCTGCTGCGATACTTTATCACGCCCTCTGGCCATTCCGGCCGACAGATGCTTTTAATACGCGCCTCAAATTAATCACTTGTCATCATCGACCGGGAAATATGACGTGACGTTAATGAAAGAATATTTGTATGGAAACTGCCTCACTTGTTTTAATAAAACACCTAGCCCGTTTTGTAGCTTCCATATAATCGAGTTCATGTAGTTTGATTAAAAGCACAAATTTAGATTTAAAATATGTGCCTAGTTTACGTAAAATGAAGAGAATTATAATGAATATCAATCTAAACTGTGTGTCACTGGGCTTAAAAGTGTTGGATATGAAGCATACAATATTGCAATTATCAATTTTGGTGATCATGGACAGGATGAAAATGTTGATATCAGAGCTACTAAAATGAAACTACTGATAAATGCCTTACTAAGCTCTTTGAATCTAAAAAAGTACTCCAAAAAATATCGCTATTAAGATGGATTGCCTTAGCTCAGTACAGAGTCTTATTCCTATTTACACCGGAAACCCCACAGTGTTACACATTAGGGAGGCTTTAATACATAAAATATTGTCCCTCATTTCAGAGCTCACCATGGGTATCTCGTAAACTCTGAAAGATGCAGGTCGGTCAAATTAAAGAAACGATGCCCTACTTTGTGGCCATCTCGAATCCATTAAAACATAAAAGATATCTGTGACGGTTCTTGAAATATCCTGAAAAAAACTGAAAAATCGAAATTTATTTTATAGATAATTTTTTGCAGGATAGTCGCCAAGTTCTGCCAATACCGCATGACATATCAAAAATTTTCAAAGCAGACTAGATCCCAGAGTTTTCCTAGCAACTTTTGTTTTTCTTCTAGCCGTCATATGAGTTTTTACGTCGTTCGATATAAAAAAATCATGGAAACCGACAATAATTTATACCATAACGATTTTTTTTTTTTGATTTTGCATTTCTTTTGTTCAAGAAAAACACAACTTTTTTTACCGAATATCATATAAAAATAAATAAAAAAAAACATGAATCAAGTAATATGACTTTATATTGACGTAATTCGGTGAAAAAATGTTTGTTTTTTATACGAAAAAAGAACCATAAAATTTTAAAATTTTGCTTTTCTGAATGTTTTTAATTTTTGGCTCCCATGATTTTTTTTACCGCACGTCATAAAAAAACTTATACGGTGGCCATAAGAAAAACAAAGTTTTACTATGAAGAATCTTAATAGTCTGCTTTGAAATTTTCCTATATATATATATATATATTCGTTTGAAATTACAAATTGCAGTCTTACGATTAACATGTTGTTTAGTTTATTAAATTACATATGATTGGTTTACGTATAAATCATACGGATAGCTCTAGGCAACTTATGTAATCCAACAAAAAATTATTTATTAATTTCCAACAATAAAAAATATATGAAGAAATTAAGAAAACTCAATTTTTCAGATTTTTTCAGGATATTTCAGGAGCGGTCACAGATATCATGTATGTCTTGACGGATTCGAGATGGCCAGAAAATAGGACATATCTCTAATTCAACCGACTCTATATTATCTCTTAGCATTTACGAGATACCCATTGTGAGCTCTGAAATAAGGGACACCCTGAAAAGTAATTAAACCAGAGTGGTAATCATCAAGTCGTTACAGTATGGATATCAAGTCATATAGGAAAACCTGGCAACGAAACGGCAGCCTCTGCGGCAAGATCGGCTCACAATAACCCACTGGCGTCGGAAATCATAAAAATCATCCCCTCCGACTTCAAGAGTGTAGTAGTTAATGATTTAATTCATATACGAATATCAAGGCCACAAGAATTGAGTCAAAGTAACATATTGCTTCATCACTCAATCCTGGAGGTCTCTGCGAAATAATGCAAACATTGTAACTCTGAATTTACAACTTTTCGCTAGGTTCTTGAAAAAATAAAAAAAAACTTTTTTTAGTGTATACCTTTGTCAAATACAGAGCTAGATGACAATGTTTTCTTTCCTCAAATATCGTAAAAAGGCTTACCCTATCTGAGGATTTCATGTGTTTACTTATAGTGTGCTTGAAATTTTTATACAGAGTGATTAAAAATCTGGTAATTTTCTTCATCATGTATATTAAAATTTAAGCCACAGAGTAGGATACCATGTGAAAAGTTAAGATAGGAACATGTAAGCCGTTTTCTGATATTTGGAGCTGTTTTCGATGTCGGCTGCTTTCGAAATTAAAAACTTTGATTTTCAGTTGTTTATAATAACTCATAGCCTACTCATTTTAGACTGCAGCTGTAAAACCATTCCTATTGGATTTTCTCAGTAAATATGAAAAAAAAATACAGGCTGTCCTATTTAAAAAACCTTCAAATTGGCTTGAAATTGGTCCCCAAGGTCAAAGTCATTAGTCAGTCAGATGATCTTTATTGTCCTGAACAACTTTTGTCTGCACGATTTTTTTGTATCTCGCTTAACAACAGAGATATCCGGGCTCGGAGATTAAAATGACTCACCCTGTATATGTCTTCCATTTACTTCCCCTGTGCGCTACTCGAGATTAGGTTTGAATTATTTCAGCTGAACTTATTATACAAAATCTAAGCCCACAAATTTCAGATTATACGTCAACCGCTGACTGAAAGCGGCTCTGAAAACGCCCTCACAGCCCACTTTGTATTGAATAAATTTTTAAGCCTGGATTGTCCCTGCAGAGTGCGGAGCTGGTAACTTCAGGAGAGTTTTCTGGTGCTCGATTACCTTAGAGAATGCACAGTGGAAATACAAATAACTTGCTTACTTTGGAAAAGTAATTGTATTGGTGCCTTAGAAAATGAGTTGTGGAAATCGTTCCTATATGATGATTTTTAGGACAATATTCATGCCTGAAAGTGTGACTTAAATGAATACGTAACTAAACTTGGCAATAAGTGCACAGAGATTTTGGGATTTGAAGTGCTGCTAATAAGTTAACCTATTTATTATTTTTTCTATATATTTTTTACACGTTATGTTTCAAGAGCTATAAGTTTAAAAGTAAGGATGTACATATTGTCTTTGTTTGGAAACTGTTGAGAAGCAATCAATAATTATTATTATGGAACCCCTTCCAAAAGACAACAACTTTATAAAAATAAAAACATTAACATAGTAGTAAGCCACTCCGGAAACATGATTATATAAGCTGATTTAAGCAAAAAATACGCAACTTTTGTTTCCTAGCGACTATTGTTTTGAAGATATGAAGTTTTCTGGCCTTATATTATTGGTGTATAAAACTTATAATAAATATGAAAATTATTTTAAAACAAATTACTTATTCACAAGTTGTTGATAATAAGCTGCGACATTAATAATTATTGATCTTTATTTATTATTGCCAGTCATATTATAATTGCTATATTGTTTTTTTTGCGTTTTCAGGCTTGCATTGCGGTCTGCATCGTAGACTTTTCGAATATTGCTCTAAGTTAAAGAAACGGTTTTATTTTCTCTCTTTCCGTTGCAGAGAGAAAAACTTTATTGAATAAAGTCGACTGCCCATTTAACTTGGGTTGCATTAATACACAGCATATCGATCAATCAAAAAAATGACATAAATATTAAAAATTGTAACATAAATAATAATTAAAGAACATTAATTTTAGGAATAAATGTGTTTGTTTATGATTCTGATGGAATCTATTAAAATTTGTTCAGAAATTTCGTTAATTATTTCTGAGTTCAGGTTAAAGCGATTGAAGAATTCAATTACACTTTTACCGATTGTACCACGACTACCAAACCAAAGGCCGATGACTTCCCATTTGCGCATGCCAAAACTTGGTGAATATTTGCTCTGGTAAAAATTAAAACATTTTTCATAAATATTCTTTTTTTCTAATTGAATTTTATCATCTTGATGACAGTCGTTACTTTCGAAACGAATTGTAGGGTCGATAATAAAGGCAGAGTCTGTTTTTGGATCAAATGCAATAATATCACTGAAGCGATTAAGACCATCAGTGTCTACGGCGTGTACTTCTTCATAGCATACAAATTTTTTCTCTCTTAAAACTTCAGTAATTCGGTGTTTAACATTATGATGGCGGTTAATGATTAGGTTGTTGTTCGCTTTACAGTTTCCAATTACATGGGAGGGTATTTCTCTCTGCTGTTCGTTGCATCGTCGGCAGAGGTTGGAACTGTGATTTGAACCAGGGACACCATTCAAGTTTGCGTAATTAATGTTGAGTTTGATAGCTGAAGTCCAGTCGGATGTTGATAATTTGCTCTTTGTGAAAATAAATTTATTCGTTTTTGTATAAGTTTGAAAATGTTTGACTCCTATTCCTTGATATGAGCATTTGTTCCATTCTTCAAAAGCTGATAATCTAAGTTTGGTTCGAATTTCTTTGGTGGATTTGCCTTCGATTGATAATGATTCAAGGCAGTCTAACTGCTCCTTTTTAAAATCACATACAGAATGTAAAAGATTGTCGTCAATAAGATCTAGTTTCTTTGCTATTGCAAAAGGTTGTAATTTGACTTCCCATTTTGCTCTCATTAAAGCTAGTCCTCGAAGATTACGTGAAGCATAAAAGATATTACTATTTGTGTTGCTCGGAAGTCCAATAATTTCTTTAACTGTTCTTCGAATCATAACGTCTAAACCATCAGTAACATATGAAGGGATTTTGTTGATCGGAGCAGATTGTATAGGATAGATTAATGTTGGAAATATATATTGATTAATTATGTTGATTTTCTGATCTGGTTTTAATAGGGGAGAATTTGACAGCTTTTGTAAATTTGTTTGAAGACATTCAATTATGTTATCATCGAATATTAGTTCACTTTCAAAACTGCATCCTAAATAGCGTATTCGTTCATTTTGCGTCAGACTTCTTATGATATGTCCATTTGATAGTTTAAGAGGAACATCTGTAAGCTTACCAGAAGAAATATTAATAGCATGACTTTTGCTATGATTGATTTCAAGACCTATTTGATTAAAAAGATCCTCTGTTAGATCGATTGTTCGTGTAGCTGACTGTTTATTTGATGCTGTTACTACTTGGTCATCTGCAAAACCAGTTAGACATAGACGATCATAATTATTGTCAAGTTCATAACCATATTTGTTTGCATAACTGGGATCACAAATTTCTTCATAAATGTAATTGATTGCTAAATTGAATAAAGTTGGTGAAGTTGGTCCTCCTTGTGGGACCCCTCTTTTAATAGCTATTGAAGAACTTGAAAGATTTCTTATGTTAATTTTTACCTCATTATTTTTAAGCATATTCATTAAAAGTGAACAGATATTTTTTGAAACGCCATGAGATGCGAGGCATTTTTCAATATGGAGATGTCCAACTCTATCAAAGGCTTTTGAAATGTCTAAAAATGATATCACACAGTTTTCTTTATTCTTTTTTGCTTTTTTCAAACAGCCATTAATAAGTCGAGTGTTTACATGACAACCAGGAATATTATTAACAAATCCACGTTGATTACTGTTGATATCTATTTGTTGACGAAGGCATTCATCTAAAGCTTTCTCAATAATTCTTCGAATCACTGAATATATAGTTATTGGTCGCCAGTTAGATATATCTTTTTCATTACCACCTTTGTCAATCAAAATCATACGACCTTTCAGAAGTGCTGTTGGTACAAATCCAGTGTTTAACATGATGTTAGCAATGGTAGTAATTGCTTCTGCTGTGTCCAGGTTCTTAACTGTTCTGGCAAGTACACGATCAGGTCCTGGTGATGTGTCAAAATTGGTTGATTTGATGTGTTTCCTAATATTTTCTTGAGTTATTCTTACATCAGGATTTGTTGTGTAAGATGGATAAGATTGGAGTGTTAATTCATTTTTGTTCTCAAATATACTTTTAAAATGGCATTCAAGTTCATTGATGGCTATATTACATTGACGTTGATTACCCGAATTCATGATTTCTCTAACTACTTTCTTGCGTCGGTTATAGTAATTGAATTGGGCTAAATCATATTCGTATTTGTTTCTACGTCTTTGTCGTGTCAGCTTATTTGTTCTTTGTGGATTGGATGACATTAAAGTTGATGAAGGATTTCTATCTTTTCTTTTCTTCCGCATTCGATAGTATTTAACATTTGGATGAATTGGTCCAGGTAATCTTTCGTTTGCTTCAAATAAAAATTTTAGGAAGTTAGTAACAATTTCATCAAATTTTTTGGTGTCGATTGGATGTGACTGTTCAATATCATTTAATATTCGTGTCCATTTTTGGCATTCAGAGTTAATATCCGTTAATTTTGGAGTGGGCTCATTTCTTGATGTTTCTAATAATTCAGATAATTGGTGAGATGATTGGCGTGTTTTCATAAGGATGTTTTGACTTAACAATTGATTTGCTTCAGTAGGATGTCGTTTACTTCGATGTATTTTCATACCTCTTTCTGTCACAAAGGATTGATTACATACATCGCATTGAGAATAAGATTCAGTTTGTAGTTCGATATTTAAATTGGTATTGTCCAAATTATTAATTATTTTTTCTTCGGTCGGTTTCAAAAATTTTTGAGCATATCTATTAAAGGAATCATTTTGGTATTTCTTGTTTTCAATATGATCTGATGATGGACCCGCTTCTCGTAGGTCTTGAGAACATATTTTAAAAACTGGCAGCAAATTGGGCGTCCCATTTTTTTGTAAATGTTGTAAAAGATGATCATTATTGGAATATTCGTCATCACTTGACATTGAAGTTTAATAAATTTTTAAAAATTAAAAGAAAAACTTTAAATAATTCTAGTTTTTCTAAAAATTACTATTATCACATTAGAAAAAATACTGGTCTATATACTCTAAAACTTTAAAAATAAAATATCAATATAAAAATACTTAAAATTCACTAATATGTTCACGACCGAATAGAGCTTGATCTTGACACAACTACTGTCAAATATTACAAATTTCATCAGCACCGAATAAAGTTTTGTTGAATTATGTTTTCATAATAAAATGGCATACTATTAGTTTTGTAACGAATTCCAAGGCATCCGTTACAGTTTCTTATGAATCATGAAATAATACCTCTCAAAATTTTGAACCTCGATCTCTCCAAAACAAAACCCGATTAGAAAAAGAGTATATTTCATATCCCAAACATGAATATTCATTTTTAGTCTCCTGGTATAAATCACCCTGTATAATGTGAAATATTCCCTGTGACGCTGTAGAGACTTGATTAATATCTGCTACCATGCAATCCTGTTTCTAATGGCTCTCTTGTTTAATCCCCTATAATCTTGATGAATTTCCCTGGATATTTAAATAGATGTTGTAAAATTTGTCCAGCAAAGTGCATGTGAAGTTATAACAAAATGTATCTGCATGCACTGCATTCGTTCCCGAGGCAACCATGTGACAAATGATAGACCATTCGTCAGAGCAGCTTGCTCGTGAATCTCTAGAGAAATCAAGCTTCGCTGGGCAAGAATATGGGGTAGGAGGTTAGGTAGTGCTTAATAAGACATTGAATAATTTATTGTTTACTTCACAGAATTTCTACTCAGAACGGTGGCAAAATTACTGCAATTTTATAAAATTATCGAAAAATCTTTAGAAATGAATGTCTCTAGTTGGAGTCTAGAAGATTTGAAATAAATTAGGTACCGTTTTTGTTAAGGAACTAAACAATTTTTCTTGGCATCACAAATTAATGTCTATTAAGTTTGTAGGCTTTCACATCCAGGTTAATGTAAAATTAAAAGAGCTTTCCGGATATGGACCCTGCTTTCAGGCCCCGCATTATGATATTTTTTTGCGAACTGTCTCTAATTTTTTGTAATGTGGTTTTTGAAAATGCGTCCACATTGAATGATTCCCAACCATGATCTGGTAAAAAAGCACTATCTACTAAGTAGTTTACAGTTATATTTTTTGATGTAGTATATTTGTGTACCAACCACGCTACTCTGGAGTCTACAACAAATCATGTCGATTTTTTGCTGTGTTTGGTGCATTCTGGAATCTCTCTATTCGATAAATTTCTCTACTCAAAATAAAGTTCTCTTGGTTGTCCGCATTTCAAAAGACCCTAAATCATTAGCAGTATTAATTTACCTCTCTAAGGTCCAATTCTACTTTCCATATATCAACTCAGATAAATACAGGGTGAGTCGCTAGGAACGAAACAAACTCCAGGAATGGATTCCACACATGTAAAGAATAACAAAAAACCTTCTTGGATTTTAGAACTTTAAGATATTTTTTTTAATGAAAATCAAACTTCATCCTAAAGTTTCACAAAAGTAAAAAATTTCGTTCACTAATATTGAAAGATGAAGCTACAGAAGCGTTTTTTAAATTTGTGAGGAATAATCATCTTGTAAAAAAAATCCAATATCTACACCATTTTTCTTATGTGCTTTTCTTGATATCTTGTAATTTTTGAGTGTTGAAGGTTATTAGTATGGGCGATACCGAGTAGGGCGAAGGATTTTGTTCTTCACTAATCCCAGGGCTCAATTGGGCGACAAACGAGAAACTAGAGGATTGTAAGAGATAATGAAACATATTTGGACACGCAAAAAATACCTGTGCAGCCTTGCCCATATATATAGAAGTGTTGCCAGATTTATTTAGTAGTGCTTTTAGTAGATCGGATAGATATACCTAATCAATTTATCAGTAATAATTGAAGTCGAGTAGGTACTAGGTACGTACCTACCTACGGCTATGTTGCACTTTAGCGTCATCGGTAAGTCAGGTTTTTGGTCAGGTGAAAAAAAAATGAAAAAAAGCCTACCCTGACCAATGACGTCTAAATAAAATAGACCCTCTTGTTTACATTTTTACAAAATCAATCATTGCCAGTCGCCATTTCATGTTTGTCAAACCGTTACTGTGACCAGATTTTTCAATACTATCGTTCTTGAAACCATGACGTAAATATGTAAATAAGACATTATCAATACAAACTACGCGAAACACTTCTTACTAATAATTAAATAGCATACTATTTCTAATTAACTTGAACAACAATAATGGGATAGACGTGATTTAAATCATATTTGAATATAATTTTCAATGTTAAGAAATGAAACACAAAATGCTCGGCAACGTCGTATGTTTACGCGACTACGATATTTTTACAAATTTTACACATCCATTCATCATTTCGAGTGCTGTGTTGTCCCTATTTTGATTTCTTTAGACGAGTGTTTTGTGGAAATTGTTAGTCTTTCCTACTATTATGTTCATCAATTTAAAATTATAGACTATAGGTACAAGGTGTCCAGGTATGAGTGTAAGAGCTATACGTGGCAACCTTCCTTGGACTATTTTGAGTAAAAAATCTTAATACAATAATGCTCTAAACCTCTTCACGGTGCCACACGAGGTCATCAAAGTTAGAAATTCTTGGTCACAAATATGCATATTATTGCACTTCTATTTCCTTTTGCAGTTACGGTTAACATTTTCAAAGACTTTTGCAAAGTCTTATTTCATTTAATTTTCGTAGCAGTGCAATTATTAACTTTTTTAACATTTCCTAATTTTTTTTTTTAGAAATGTTAAAAAAGTAATAATTGCACTGTTACGAAAATTAAATAAAATAAGACTTTGCAAAAGTCTTTGAAAATGTTAACCGTAACTGCAAAAGGAAATAGAAGTTCAATAATATGCATATTGGTGACCCAGAATTTCTAACTTTGATGACCTCGTGTGGCACCGTGAAGAGGTTTAGAGCATTATTGTATTAAAATTTTTTACTCAAAATAGTCCAAGGAAGGTCGCCACGTGTATCTCTTACACTCATACCTGGACACCCTGTAGACAATAGTGCGAACTTCCTTGATGTGCAAGAAAAGAGACGATTTAAACCCAAAAGTTTGTTTTCGTAGGTGAGTACAGCTTGACACACGTAAGGTGGCCAGTGGCGCAGTAGCCTTTGGGGAGTGGCTTAATTTTCAAGTTTGTCAGATTTAACGAATTTTACTATCCATGCAGACAGGTTAAGACTTTATGCAAAGTCAATAATTATTGAAATGACAAAAAAACTAAAAAGCACCAGATAATAGTAATTTCGGTACTGTCTTATCTTATCAGCATATAAAAAACGTATTGTTTATAAATTCATTAATAGAGGTGTTTTTGAGTCATTAATTCGATAAGTCAATCAAATAATTTAAATCGCCGTCTTTTCCAATCCGTTTATTTATCGTATTAATTAAATAGGTATGTCAGTACTCGTCAAGTCAATGTGGACTAGCGAAGAGAGCGAAGGGAGCGTTCGATAATAATTTTGTTATCTTTTTGGTTTTATTTAAATGTAAAATCGGACCGTACTGTCAACTTTACAACCCAGAATTTCTCTATTCAAATAGTGCAGCGTGGTTCAAAAATATTGAACTAAACCTCGTGCTCGTGAGTTGTGAATTATGGTGACCGCATCTTCATATATTAAAAATAAAATACTTTTTGGCCAAAATCGTGATACAAAAGTCGTTACTAAAGTAATAAAATTCCGTATTTTAACATTAATTACAGAAAATTCATTTTTAGTCAAGAACTTTGATACTCAGTGTACCGACCACAAGCGTGGTTTGAATATGTCGCTTTCTTTCTAAAAACCTCTCGCTTCTCGATCTGCGCCCAGCGACCACCTTAGATGTGTCGACCTGTACTAGTAAGTGAGGCTATGTTCATATCAGTGCTGTAGTCGCCGCAGGGAAAAATCTTTGGCAAATCCAGTAAAATTTTCCTCTGAACATGCAGTGTGAGAAAAATTGCAATTACCTACTGTGACAAATTTCAACAGTACGTCCCATTGTAAGTATACAGGGTGAGTTTTTTTCAATGTTTAGTACAGGGATCTCGTAAACTACTGTAGTTAGAGGAACGGTTAAATGGGGAAAGAAGTGCAGTTTTATGAGCTTAATTCGAAACAGCTTTTGTTTTTTTGAAAATCTCCATGGCTTCCTAGATATTTAACATATAGTAAATTCCGCGGATTTCTTTACACCGAGATAGCAGTCTTATTATTGGGATTAGAGAAAAATAGTAAAGGAAAACCTTTTAGACGATTTCATAGACAATAAAACGGCGTTACAATTTTTTTTATTTGTTGTGTCATTTTCGAGCTATGACGTAAACTTGTGTTTTTTTAAATGTAAGTCATAGTTGGCTATGACATCATTCGATATGTCTTTTTTTTCTAAATACAACGATATAAAACTCGATATCGTTTTTTCGAGAAATAAAAAAGTTAGGACGGTTTTTAATTTTATTTCCTCAACTTAACTAGGCGGCCATGTAAGCATAACTGATAGACCTCAGTTGAATTTGAAATTATACGTAGATAATTTTGCAGAATAATTTGTAATCCTCTATGCAAACAATTATTATACCTAATTAACTACAAATTTTCTAATAGCCATCTAGTAACTCTAGAAAATATTATGAAACATTTGAATATAAAAGGTTAACGACGATTAAAATATCTGCGAAAATATTGTTCCGCAGCCCTGACAGCATTCTTTTGACACTGAATATAACATTTTATCATATCACGCTTCTCTTGGTTGGAAAACTCCATACTAGTAATTCACCTTGCAGGTTATATACGATTTAAGAACTTCTGCAAAACCTGACTTCATACTTAAAGTTCAATGGAAATTATAAGCCTCTAAGTAACTAACTGTCAAATTTTATAGTTTCACTGTTTCTGTTACTGTTGCTAAGCAACCGTCACATTTTGATATGAGTATTTAGTCTAAAGTTCTACAGCGTAGGTAGGTATTGTTACAAGATTTTTGAAAGATTAGAATTAAAATTAATATTTTTTTTAAAGTTCTCGAAAACTAGCTATCCCGTTGAACTAAGTACATAAATATTAATTCATATAAGATTTTCAATTCAAAATTAACTATTAAATTCAGCGCCTATACCACGTATTTGAGGAAATAAAATTAAAAACCATCCTAAGTTTTTTATTTCCCGAAAAACGATATCGAGTTTTATATCGTTGTATTTAGAAAAAAATTACATATCGAATGATGTCATAGCCAACTATGACTTACATTTAAAAAAACACAAGTTTACGTCATAGCTCGAAAATGACACAACAAATAAAAAAAATTGTAACGCCGTTTTATTGTCTATAAAATCGTCTAAAAGGTTTTCTTTTACGATTTTTCTCTAATCCCAATAATAAGACTGCGATCTCGGTGTAAAGAAATCCGCGGAATTTACTTTATGTTAAATATCTAGGAAGCCATGGAGATTTTCAAAAAAACAAAAGCTGTTTCGAATTAAGCTCATAAAACTGCACTTCTTTCCCCATTTAACCGTTCCTCTAACTGCAGTAGTTTACGAGATCCCTGTACTAAACATTGAAAAAAACTCACCCTGTATTAGGTATTATTATGATAATAGGGCTTTAGGTTGCGGCTTACTATTTTCGAAGTTCTAGATTTGGACAAATCTAAATGTCATATATTTTATATTTTAATTTTACTTTTCAATTTTTATTTGTACTTTACTTTTTATTAATTGTGATCAAGGGACTAATCAGTCCAGAAACGTTAAGTTAAACTTAACGTTAAGTAAACAGTTAAACTTTCAATTGGTAACTTCGAAAATAGTAAGCCGGAACTTAAAGGCCCGATTATTAAATAATCCCTAATATATCGGGTAATCCACAAAATATTTCATCAACTATTGCCTTGGAAAAAATGGAGCATGTCTGCCAGTCTGGCAGATAAAATGCAAACTATTGGTAGGTGTGCTCAGGTGAAATGAGCTCAGACATGACTGCAATAACTATCTCTCTCTTCCAAGGCACTAGTTGATGAAAAATTTTGTGTATCACACGATACTTCATCGGCGTCAAATTGGTTCAATATTTACAATTTTCTAAATTATCCTCTAATACCGTTCTCAGAAGATGTTCGCAAATTGGATGACTTTACAACTTCAACTGTTACATCAGTTCCTTCCTAAGATTTGATTTCCTGTTTAATTTAGAAATATCCATACATTTGTCTCAAAAATTTCACAAATAACCTTTATTGAGGGTCTAATAATCAATAACAAAAATATTATGAATGTCTTTTGTAATCTACTAGTTAAATATGCTAAAGTACCTATGTATTGTCTTAGCTTTCCTATGAATCAGGAGAAGAGGTTGCTTTGGCTTTCCATACATCTAAGAAAATTAAAATTAATCTTCATACAGACAGATAAGTATTCCATTAATCCATGGTATTCCATTAATCATACAAAGTAACCCAAACTCGCTATTTTTCGTCCTAAATAAAACTGGAAATAATAATTATCTTGAAAATCGCTGCGCCACTGGCTGTCGTCGCGGAGGTCTCTGACAGCATTGCCACTTTCACCGCAATCCTCTATTTATGCGATCGGTCACTCCTTTTCCCACTCACATGAAGATACAGATTAGATGATGGATTTCGATTATTTCTGATTTATGAATGGATTGTTGGGTCTATTTTTTTTAGACGTCATTGACCCTGACCTGACCTGACCTGACCTGACCTGACTTACCGGTGAGTTTTAGTGCGGAAAAAAAATACCCACCGCATAAATAAACAGCTCTAGTTATGGTTGCTTATAGTTGTTTTGAAACTGGGGCAACATGTTTGAAATATAACTATAATTACAATCCGTATCGCCATATTCATTATATATTACTTTTCTATTGATGTTTCATGTTTTTGCTTTAGGTATAGTATAAAATAATTGTAAATGCACTAAGGGCTTGATGATGTATTTGATAGAACTTAAAAAAAGTAATGAATCAAGTATTAATATTATTTATTTATTTTTTTCAATTTTATTTAATGTAGAAAATCGGAATTTCCATAAAATCTGGAAACGTAGCCATACAAGAGCATGCAAATAACTCAACGGTATTTAGAAATTCCTTCCCCCAATTGAGCTCAGGGATCATAAGGACCCCCGTAGTGTCGAAGGGTCACTCAGGTAATTTCGCTCAACTCGAAATCGTTGATTAGTATAGTTGTCTACTGTAAAAATTACAGTTCAATTTCTTAAAAAATATGCTCATAAATGGTTATAGAGATTTAGAAATTTTCACCCTTCTCCTACCCACGCTACTGGCTTATTAATAGAAAAATGAACTGAAGTTTGCCAACTAGAATTAATAGTATTGTCTTGTTAATATTTGATTGTACGTGCAGGCATAATAATTAATATGTACATTTTAACTCTCACTTCACAAATCGCAGCAAAACATGCCACGTGTTCCACGAACATTCTGCTACGGTTGCATCTACTGCGTCAACCACCAGTGCCGTTCTATGACAGATGTACGAGAAAAAGCGATTGCAAATGATTTCTATTGCTGGCTGCATGCATAGACTTTTCTGTCAGTTGCAGTGCGTCAGCTGGATGCGTCCGCCATTTCTTAGGAAACGTACTTATATCTTGCTAAATTGAACATTCAGGATTTTTTTATTGAAGAAAAGCAAGTCATCGATTTATCGGTTCGTCACTTCGAATAACCCACATTCATTAGCTCAAACTAAGAATGAATAAAAAGCGCGCCAAAAATAATCGGTTGAGCAGTGTAGGTATAAAATAGAATAATAATTATTACACAATAGCCCAATCGTCCTGGCATAAGCGCATCATACAATTTGTGGACTTAAAAATACTTTACATATTATTTAATCGCTGCTTTTCATTAATCGACCACTGACTCCTGCACGAACTAATATGGGATCTAAAGTAATGAGGATTTCGATTAGAAAATATCAAATAATACGCATTCGTGGATCGCCAGTCGAATTTGAGTAATTTTTCATTTTGAACAAGGGTAAGAGTTGGTAACTCTTTATTAGTGATCTCTCGATGGACATTTAACGAAAATTATGGCATTTAGGAGGCAGATATTAAAGGTTTGCAACACTATCCCGGGGTTAATTAACTCGCAAGGGTGAATATGTTGTATGATGAAGTCATTTTCTCTTAATTGAGATTGGTAAAGGCCAGTAGGTTTAAGGTTCGTTATTCTATACATTTTAATTACACAATAGTAGATATTAGCGCATTTTAATTGTTTCAAAAAAAAAGGAAAGTATAATAATAGAAATACATTTTTACACAGTGCAATTAATTGTGTAGTACAATTTTATTACAAACTATGTAGTATCTTTTCATCAGTACATCACAGAGAATGACAATCTTCCTGAAAACAAAAATAGAGATTTTTCTGGAAGGAAATAACTTTAATTAAGGGAGAAGCAGTTGAGTGGGATACTCACTATTACCACTCCATATTTTAGGTTAATTTGTCACAAGAACTAAAAAAAAAAAAGCGTGAGGGGGTGGAGAGTTGATTTATAACGAGGAGCTTCAAAACTGATCAAAAAAGTACTATTGAGATTATCGGAGTTGAAAACCTATTACGATTGAAAGAAAATTCAATATAAATGTTTTAGATTATACAAGAATCTACAAATTTTGTGGAAGTTATTTTTTAACATGACCCAAAATTTCAGAAAAAAAAATTTCCATTTCGACAAAAATAATTTAACTTTTCGTGTTCGGTGTGAAAACTCCACACGCTGTCGGATAATTATTAGTTTATGCGAAATTGCAATCAGAAATTCTTAACCTTTAACTGGTAAAGCGGTGTCTCTCAGACACTGGCACATTTTCAATGTGTCATAATTTTGTTATTTTTGATTTAATATTTTTTTCTGTTCGTGTATTCTTCTACTGTACCTTTAGGAAGCTAAAGTCATAATTCCATAATTTTTGTGCAACCTTGAAACCAGTAATAAATTTTTTAAGTGCAGCATGTCTGTTCTGTGTCTGGCAGACACCGGGTTACCGTAAAAGAGATATTCTGTATTTATGATTATATTGCACTAATTGTGGTAGAGTAAACATAAATATTGAATAACTGTCTCATAAAAAACATTATTTTTTATTATCCCCTTGACATCACCAAAAGTTTTGTGCTATCCGTCTATTGAATCTCGCATCTCAGTTCACCTCTGACATGTCTTGTGTAGTGTGTAGTAGTACATTACACGTAAAGTATTTTGTAGTATCTATTTATTTTCGGTGAAAGGTGAAGTTATGGTAGGTACAATGACTGAATTTATCAGTAAAAAATTCCAAATCAAAAATATATCAAAATTTTCTTTGAATAAATCAGGTAATATTATAAATTTACTACCATATATTTATACCTAAAATATTTGTGATTATATGATACCTACTATCTTTATATTAATAACTCAAATCCAAATTTTTGTTCCATTTGATGAAATTTAAAATATAAGAATAAAATAATTAATAAATGTATATAAGTAGGATGATTGAACAATCATTATAGCGACATTTAAAACATTTTATACTTATTTCTTTCCATATTTTAAAATTTATGTCAACGTTGTTTATATCAATAAATATATTATAGGAAAGCGTCATTCTCAATATGCTTAATTATCGTCCAAAATATTATTTTCCCCTTAAATCTTTTAGTGGAGTACTCAAACTTCAAATTTATTGGCATAGTGTCGGCGAGACACTGCGTTACCGTAGAGAGTCAGTCTAGTCACGGTACCAGTTAAAGGTTAATATGCTCCGATACAGTTTACAAAGTCAGATGTGACGTCACACTAACCGTCCGAATTAATATTTTTAATTTCACCAGAAAATGTCAAACAGTCAAATGTCAAGTTGTGAACGAGCGTAAATTATTGAAGGAATCATTCAAACAATGAATTGAACCGCTTACGTCAGTTTGAGAGCCACTGACAACTACAGAAAATTTATTCACGTAATGACATTCTCTTTAAGTGGGTCCCGTGGCGCAGTGGATAGCGCGTTGATCCGCCGTGCCGATATACCTTGGTTCGAAACTCACCAGCAGCCGACAACTATTTGTTGTGTTTCTCGAGCCAAGATCGGGATCCACCTTGTGGAAGGCAATGGCAAACCACCACAAGTACCCTTGCCTAGTAAAACCTCTCAAACAGTGCCGTTCGGACTCCGGCAATAAAAAGGGAGGTCCCATATGTCTGTGTAAACTGATAGCTCGCGCACCACAGACATATGCGAGAGGTAGCCTACGCCCGATATGCGGGTATGGCACTTGAAGAAGAAGAATGACATTCTGTGTTGTGCATTTAATTCTCATTCAAAACCAATGTTGACGTATACTTATTTATGCGGGATGGAGTGTTTAAACAAACTGGACGGTTACTATAAAAACCACGTACATCAAACAAAATAAATCGAACTATCAGAAGGATGTGTATTCTTAATCGATACGTATGACTTTTTAAACTTTATCGGACTATACCATGATGTTTTTCAGCGGGGCTTGATGGTCTGGAGGTGGTCCTATTCAAATTTATCGAACGAATTTGGAAAGTAGAAATGTTTAGCAATAAAACATCATTCTTCATGTGCCATTTAAATGCTGAAAAATACGTAAAAATTGTGCGCAAACATTAGCGGAAACCGCCGAGCGCCAGTCAGTGGTCGTGGAGTGGGGGTAGAACAGCAGATGAGGGGAGGCGCATGAATATAGTAATACAAGGACCATGCACGCAAGTAATGAATCTTCAAATGTTATTATCCATGCAACCAGTTGGTATTTTAATTACTAGGTACCTAGAAATAATTTGCTTAGTCAGAATCAGTGTGGCATGACAACGGACAACACTCAGTGGACAAACCGTATTATCAATAACTCATATTTTTGTGAAACAAGCCCCAGCTTTCCTATTTTAACAAATTATCCATTTAACATTTTTCTGTGAAAAAATTATTACGGGAGCTAATATTTTTTTAGCAAAATTCTATTGTGCATGTGATTTCTCTATGAATGTCATAAAAACAGATTACAACGTGTAGAATAATACACAGTGTTGCATAGAATAGTTACCATAGGGAATACGTGGAAAGAATATTTAAACAATACTTTGACAGTAAATCAAAACCTTTCAAAAACACGGTTCCCTTGGAAACTACCAAATTTACTAGGATTTCCTATACAGCTTTTAAAACCAGAGTGGCTTGGATCCATGTTAATATTCACTGTAGCGTTTTTCCTATTATGTTCCCTTTCGTATGCAATACAGTGTATAAAAGTTTCGTCTGTAATGCTAATGGAGATTTATATCCAATTAGCTTATGAGATTGGGACAACTGCAGCCAAAATTACTTTCCCTTATTGGAGATTATGTTGTTTTCAGATACCTAATTTTCTTGCCGAATGGGCTCGTAAATATTTATAGTAGCAGGTAGTGCATTGGAGATATTTGTCATTTTCCTCTAATAATTCCAAAATAATAATTACATTTAATTCAAATAATTATATGTAGTGATCGTTTATGAAGTGAGAAAATGCGGATATGAGATATCAGGCTAAGGTAATTTACAGTAAATATTTTAAATAATAATAATATTAAATAATATTTAATAGTACTAAAAACTATATAAATTTTTGATACTCTAAAGACAATGAATATGACGTAGGATTACAGTGGTGAAGACTCAATCATTAGCCGAATGAGATAGAGCTTTGGTCTTTAATACAAAAACTAACTTCAATAACGTTCAATTTTACCCGAGCAAATTTATTAGTTGAGGTAAAGAACGCTATTTAGCAGCCAGCTAGCTCAAAAATTAAATTTACTTCTGGCAATGCATACAAAATATAAACAACATCATGAGTCGAAGAAAATTTATAAATAACAAAAATATTTAAATATCACAAAAAATTAAATATTGCAATAGATCATAGAAAAAATACAAATGGTGTCACAGGTAGGTAATCAAAATGTTAAATTCATAGAAATTATCAATAATTAAATAGGAAAATAAAATAATTATATACATAGAATAAATGCACATTGAAACTCACATGATGACCTCTCAGGGCGATACTAAATAATTATTATGCTTTATTGAATGAAAGAAAAATACTGAAATATTGCAGATTTTGAAAATTAATTAAATAAATGGTGAAATACGAAAGCTATGGAAGTGAATATAAAATTGATAATTAACAATGCAATGAATAGTCAGTAATTAAATCGCCAAGGGTGGAGTGCTAGAACGTTTATTAATAGTATATTATTCAACAAGCGCATAATGATACTTATTATCCACGAAGATGAAAATTGCAGCACGAGCCTCTGGCGAGTGCTGTTACATCTAAGAATGTTACAGAAAATGAATAAAAATAATTTTACTTGCGGTAGAATTAAATTTTTATGTAAAAAAGTTTTATGGATTGCAGTTTTATTCATTAAAAAATATGGTTCTCTTTAAGTAAATAATTTGGTCGTAATCAGTAATCGAAATAAAATTAGATTAATAATTGATTTGTTATCTAATAGGAGTAGATAAAAATGATTATTCAATGATGGTCCATCAAATATTGATATTCCCTGACTCACAAAGGGGTTCAACACAGCTCCACAAGGATCTGCCTGGTGTGCCTGTGAACGGTGGTGCTGGTGCTGGTGGTGGTGCTTGTGCTGCATGGTATCGGTACTAGCACTGCTAACACGACGCCGCCTGGATATTTGGTTCACCGGCGCGTGGTGTTGCTGGTAAATGGTGCTTCTGGAACTGATACTGGTCCTTCATGTCGTTTCTGGTAGAGAAGGCACACAGGTAAAAAAGGACGAACTCCTTTAAGATAAATCAAAGGAACTCAGAACACAGCATGGAATAAATCAGTATGAATCCTCGAGAGTGCTTTGTCTCACAATGATTAATTCAACCACTTCACCTGATTCAAGAAATAAAGTTAGTAAAAAGAGTTACTAAAAAAAGTTACTAAGTCACGAAGTTACTAAAACTTCCAATGCTCTCGAGGCTCCACCATAAATAATATGGTAATAAACTAAAGATAACATGAAAAGCAGCAATAATTATAGAAAAAATATAATTATTATAATTAAGTAAATACAAGCATGAAGAACTTCATCAGCCATCTTGAACACGGCACCCACCGGTGTCGCGATAACAAGAATAATTACAGACAGATAGCACACTTCCGTCGACTGAGCGGACAGGGAAGTGCCTCAAAACATTAATAATAGAACTAATAATGATAGACCCGGTGGTTTGTTCTTGAGTTTTAGTAGTAATTAACCACCCATTCGATTGCTGCCCTCTTTAAAGCATTCACCCTACCTATCCTACGGAAAGCCGCAACGAATCAAGCCGAACGATAACATCGCCGTATCGTCGTACCTATGCAATCGACAGCGCTATATAGAGTGCTCAACGAAACTACTAAGTATACTGTGCGTCACGGAAATATTCAAAAATAAAAAGGGTGACGACTGGAACGGTTATTGAAACTGTTGAAAGAACCGTTACAAATATAATGACTTCTACTACTTCTTTACAAAAGATCGATGACAAAATAAATAATATTAAAAATGGCGTTGCTACGAAGGCGTAGAAGCGCCACACGAGTTTTATTTTTAAAATTCCGAGTTTAAACTCGGAATTCCTAAGAGGGCGGGGTCTAGCCTATTATTTGCCGTCTGCGTGGCGATACAAAAATTGCCGCCCCTCGCCCCCCTCTTAAGAAGAAATGTCTACCAATGGGAGGGCAAAAACCAATTTTTTGTAGGTAAAAATTAAACACTAATAGAAACGTTATTTTAGATTAGGTAAGTTCTGCTGCACCGCGGGGCTTATTGGTGCGAAATATATCCCCCGAAAATCAGGGGGGTTCGAGAAATTATTTTGAAAAAACAAGTGCGAAAATGTTAATCACACTAAGCAATAACAACATTCATACTGGTAGATTTTAGCGTTACCGGACAATATATGTATAGGGTGTTTCAACAGCACACCGACATAGCTTAAGGGTTGGTGTAGGTTTTCAAGATAATGATTCGGGATCTGGTTTTGAAATTTTTCTGAGGCCCTTCGTTTCGATGTTACAGGGTGATTCATGCATTTTGCCGAAATTTTTGATGAGCAGTATCTTTTGAACGAATTGATAGAATTTATGGAAATTTGGTAGATATGCTCTGCTAATGATACTTAATACCTCGCATTTTTCGTCGATTCGAAAACTGCAGGGCCGTAGTTAATTTTTTAGGTCTCTATCGGTTTTGTCAAAAAATGTATTTTTTAAAAGTTTAGTTTAAACCATTTTCTAAAACTACATTAAAAATGCTACAATTGCGATAAAAATAATTACTGGCACCATTACACTGAATCGAGAACAAAATAAAAACTTTTAGATTTTGCACCATTTCAATGCATGTTTGTTAATGCATTTTCGAAAAATCAAGTGTTATTTCTTAAAACTTGCATAAATATTTTGTAGTTATTTCAAATAAACTTGCTTGATCTGCAGATTTAGCCAAGATTAGTGAAAGTTATAGATTTTTTTAGAGCTAAAAATAAGTTTTAACAAGAAAAAACTCAAGTGTTAATAAGAACACCAACTGAACGAAGATATGGTAGTTTTAATGACAAACAAACACATAAGCGTAACAGAAAGAAAAATATCAACACAAATTTTGGGAAGAAAAACTGCAATTCAGTGCAGATAATGTTCAAACAGGCCACCATACTTTTTTGATATTTTTCTTTCTGTTTCGCTTATTTGTTTATGTGCTAAAATTTTATTTTTTATACGCTTATGTGTTTAATTATGGGTTATCATCAAAATTACCATTTCTTCTTTTAGCTGTTTTTCTTATTAAAACTTATTGTTAGCTCGAAAAAATCTAGAGTGGTTCCTAATCTTGGCTAAATCTGTAGATCAAGCAAATTTATTCGAAATAGCAACAAAATACATAAGTTTAAAAAAATCACATTTGGGTTTTCGAAAATTAGTAACAACCATAAATTGAAATTCTGAAAAAACTAAAAATTTTTCATTTTCTTCTCAATTCAGTTTAATAGTGCAAAGGAATTTTTTACCGCAATTGTAGCATTTTTCATGTAGAAAATGGTACTACACTTTGAAGAAAATGCATAATACAGGGTGAACTTTTTAAGAAAACCGATAGAGACCTGAAAAATTAAGTACGGTCCTGCAGTTTTCGAATCGAAGAAAAATGCGAGGTATTAAGTATCATTAGCAGAGCATATCTACGAAATTTCATTAAATTCCATCCAATGGAAGGGTCTCAGAATAATTTCAATACCAGATCCCGAATCGACTTGAAAAACTTATAATACCTACCTAAGCTATGTCAGTCTGCTGGTGAAACACCCTGTAGAGTTGAATGGAGTTACGTTAGAGCCAACATCTGGTCTCAATATGGTCCAAAGCCTTCGTTATAAACTTTTATTATAAAACAAGCTGAATCGGGTTGTTCCGCGGCCAGAGCCATCCTAAGATATTCGGCGTCCGCAAGGGCGACTGGTAATTATCCGCCCTTTTTCATAAGATAATAATACATAGGATGGCTATAATGCCGGGAACAAGCCAGTGACTATTGATGGATTTAAAATTTACTGCAGTATGGATTCAGAACTTAATACTATAAAGGTAATGTTTGTTCTACCCTGTAATAACTAAGTCTATCATGATATTTTGATATTTTTTGTTATTGTTATGATTTATGATCGGATTTTTACTTCCGCCCGCCGCCCCTATGAACTTGCCGCCTGCGTGCGGGCCAATCATAGCACACCTGCTAGGCCCGCCCCTAATTCCGAGTTTAATCTCGGAATTCCGAGTTTAAACTCGGAATTCCGAGTTTAAAGTCGGAATTCCTAGTTTAAAGTCGGAATTCCGAGTTTGAACTCGGAATTCCGAGTTTAAAGTCGGAATTCCGAGATTAAACTCGGAATTCCGAGTTTAAAGTCGGAATTCCGAGTTTAAACTCGGAATTTTAAAAATAAAACTCGTGTGGCGCTTCTACGCCTTCGTACGTTGCAGTTCCTGTTTCAACTTCCAAGTTTTAAATGGCACAAAGGTGTCAAAAAATGACGAAAAAATGAATAAATGGGTCGAAAAAAATGATGTTCTAAGTTTTGTGGTTCTAAGAACGAAAAGATATTAGGAGGCAAAAAAAGTTGTATTTTTAGGTGCTTGACCTGAAAAAAATTAAATTAAAAAAAAACTCAGTAGCGTACATTTTTTTCAATATTATTCCTGAGACTACACCCCGAGACGCCACTGGAACTGATAATTATCTTTTAGTTGCTTAGTCAACTTAGCGTCTTACTGAAATGAATAACCCTGCTTGATTTAAACAAAATGGGAAAAAGGATCATTAATAAAAAACAATTGTTTTTTAAACTTTGACACCTTGCATCTTGAAAACCACTTCATGACACATGTTTATAATATGAACTTTTCTACTTGAATTTGTTGCAGGAAGGCGCCCTTGAAATTACGGCCTATTATTAAGTAACCCCCTGTATGGACAACTCAAGTCTCGAATGCTTTTTGTTTTTATTAAAAATTTGTAAAATTGTAAGTGTTTATTACACTTAATCGTAAAGAACTATAATTTATGAATGATTAACTTATTACACAAAATAAAAGTTTATAGCATTAATTCATACATTTCCATAATGTATGAATCATAAATCAAGCAAAAAAAAAAATTGCAGAATATACCTAAGTATCTAAGAAAATTAAGTGAAACAGCATGCAACATTTCTTTTGTAGTAGAATTATGAGTACATTTTCCCCTGGTATAAGGACAAAAATAAATCGCTGAAGATGATCCGACAGCACCTTGTCTACGAGCTCTTTCATGACAGCGGTGGCAGAAGAACGGCAAGCTGTGTCTCTTTATGTGCGGCGAGGATAGAATTTTACGACAACGTAGAACATCCAGGCAACGAGAGCGGCCCGTCAATAACTACCCGGCAATATGTCACGCCCAGGCGATGAAACATGCCTAGGCTGCCCCGACCGATGCTTATCCATAAACAATCACTGCCTCCTGCAGTCTCCCAACGATGTAGCTTGAAATGACAACATTCTATTATGCCGCCTGGATGATCTATAGGAATCCTGATTCGGTGACTATGCGTTTTGAAATAATAAAGTATACACCGACAAATATAATTTGGGTTCCATTTAATTATCATATGTGTAATGTGTATAACCAATACAGGCTGTCTCAGAACTCCTGTTCCAATGGCACATCCCCGTTAGTTTAAAGTAATAAACTTCATATTTGTTGTTCCATGTGGTCAAAAGGCTTTAAAATTAACTTAATTGCTGGTCTTCTTTAGCATCCTGTTTATCCGAAAGTGATAGCAACTTTATATTTTTAAACACCATCCTGAACATGTTTTTTTTTTAGATTCGACTTCTACATTATTTTTTGTGTCTATTGAAACTTGATATTCAAACATAAATCTATTAAATGATGATAATGGTCAAATTAGATTTTCTTTAAACTCTTATATATATATACCGTGTGTCCCCGGATAGGTGAAACGACTCTTATAAAAGACAAAAATTTTTTGATTTTAATTTTAATTTTTTGGGGTTCAGCCCTGCTTGGCTAAAGAATAATTTCTAACAAAATTTTAGTTTTGAAAAATCAAGCATGCCTTGGAAATTTCCAAAAAACCGGTTTTTCTGTTGAGTAAAGTGCCTTTTATGTGGCAAAAACGACAAAATGTTATTTGAAAAAGTTGTTCAGAATCAACATTTAGGTCCGTATACCAAATTTCAAAATCATAGGCCAACTTTGATCTTTTAATTTATTTTTATGTTTATTTCACAAATCAAAGAATTTCATTTGTAACAAAGACTGATATTGACAGATTGCTATTGCTATGGATACAATTTGGTTTTTCCATGGCAGTCATTGTTACAAAATGAAATTCTTTGATTTGTGAAATAAAACATAAAAATAAATTTAAAAAATTAAAGTTGGCCTATGATTTCGAAATTTGGTATACGGACCTAAATGTTGATTCTGGACAACTTTTTCAAATAACATTTTGTCATTTTCGCCACATAAAAGGCACTTTACTCAACAGAAAAACCGGTTTCTTGGAAATTTCCAAGGCATGCTTGATTTTTCAAAGCTAAAATTTTGTCAGAAATTATTCTTTAGCCAAGCAGGGCTGAACCCCAAAAAATTAAAATTAAAATCAAAAAAATTTTGTCTTTTATAAGAGTCGTTTCACCTATCCGGGGACACACGGTATATATTCGTTTGAAATTACAAATTGCAGTCTTACGATTAACATGTTTAGTTTATTAAATTACATATGATTGGTTTCGTCGATCATGGCGAAAAGAACGATCTGTAGGATATTTTGATGCAATGTTGACATCATGGTGAAGCATTCGCTTTGAGAGATATAGTCTAGGGAAAACCCCATTAAAAAACCTAGACACACCAATCTAACACGCCTAAGCTCTCCACTAGGAGGCATAGCTTAGTGTCAGAAAGTCTACTAGAAAAGATGGATAGGAGACGTGCCATATGATCGACGATCGTTGTTACTAGAAAAGTCACTAGGCTATGTCGATTAATTATTATTATTGAGATGTCATTTTTTCATTTTAGAATTCAAAATGCGAAAATTAATAGGTAAATGGTGTTTTTGATAAGTACAAAGATTCAAAAACTTCAGATACATTGATAAGTGTATAAGTTGCAGAATATCACTTTTACAATCAGAGAAGAAAAGAATATTATAATAAATAATATTAAGTTCAAATAAAGTTTTGGATACTGGCAAAAGTAAATCATGTATTTTATCATATCTTTGGAAGAAAAGAACTTACAACAGCGCAGTAAGAAAATTTACAACTCTTAAAAAGTAAAGTTTATCGGAGCATGCGCCGAGTGCGCGAGTTACTGATCAGCCTGTATACCATCTATCAATGAAAATTAAAGAGGTTTTATGTTTTTGCCTGGATGCCATATTAATAACGCCATTGTGAAGAACATTTTGAAAAAGGCAAAAACAAATCAAGATGACGAATCATTGATATGTTTAGACGCAGAGAAGGCATAATGGTTCGATAGGTCATAACTATTTTTTGATAAATGTTCTACGTTCATCCGGAATACCTACTAAATTACAAAATTATTATTATAGGCTTGCAGACAAAAAATACATCATTCATTGATCTTGGTATTAAAAAAAAAATATATAATATTTTGAAATTAACAGAGGAGTTTTTCAAGGGGCCCCTCTTTCGCCAATTATTTTTAATCTTTGCTTCAATCATATTTTCAACGAACTCACCAAACAAAACATAACATCTGAACTCAGATATAATTTAAAAGATAAATACAATACATCTGTGATGGGTTGTGCTGATGGTAATTGGAAATTGTCAATCTTCCGTAATATTATTATCAATGACTGAATATTTTATGAATAAAATTGGTTTGAAAGTTAATCCAAAAAAAGACATCAGCAATAGTTTTGGAAAATGGTGATTTAAAGCAGAAATGTTTTACAACAAATTCTTTGACTCAATTTTTGACAAAAATTCGTTCCTAAAATTTTTTTCTGATCGCTTAGAAAATTTGATAAAATGATTATTACTCCATTGTGATCAAAAACTTATACTAAACCAATATTTAACGCCCATTACTATTTATTCATTTCAAACCACAAATACTTTAAAATTACCAAAATTATTTTTAGAAAGTCTCGATAAGTTCATAAGAGGTATAGCGTAAGAGAAATTTTACAAATTCCCAGTGATACACCAAATAGCTTTTTATATTCCTCTAAATCGGTCAAGGGACTTTTCAACTTGATTTTCCAAATTTTCAACTTTAGCTTGGAAGCTTTCATTCAACAAATTAATAAATATAAAATTCTTCAAAATTATAAATGCAAATTTCTGGAAAATGGTTACAATGAAGAAATCAAAAACTGCATACTTAAACCTAATTTGAATGTTGATGGATGTAATTTGAATATCAATCTATTAAAACAACATATTAGTAAAGTGATCAAAAAGATTTTTCGGGATAAATAATTTGATAACTGGTACTGGTGCAGTTTTAGTCAAAAGGGGAAAGGTGTCATTTTATACAATGAGGTACCTTCTGCTAAAAGTTGGATCTATAGAAAACAATAATCGTTTGAGTTTTTCTGAATGGAGATATTTTATAAAAATTATGTGTAATGTGGCAGCGGTCAGAGCAACACCCGGATGGATTCTTCTTTCCTGGCATAAATTTTAGCCAGCCGCCACGATGCGTAGTGATACAAGTTTTAACCATTTTGTTGCACTTCCACGCCTTCTTGGCATAAGTTTGCGCCAGCCGTCTCGGTGCAAGTGGTACAAGTTTTAACCAGTTTTTGCACTTACCTCACTCCTTCCAGGCATGAGGTTCGCCAAGTACGTCCCAGGGACCGTTTGATACTTCCTTGCCCGTAAATTTTCTTGGCATAAGTTTTAGCCAGGCGCCTCGTTGCTACAAGTTGGGCATTTGTAGGGCACTTGCACTTCTAATCCTTCTGTGAACAGCTGCGACGCCTGCTCCGGAGATCCATCCCACCATTGCTAATCATTTTTTATTATATTATTATTATAGTTCCCCGTTCGCTAGGAAATTCATCCAGCTAACGTTGTCACTTCTATGCCTCAGCTATTCTATGCTTACACTAACTCCCTCCTGGCTCGTACCTACTGGCCCACGGAGTCTCCGTGATTCTATATCTAATCGAATACTTTTACGTTCTAATTATTTTAATGTAACTCATTCTCGTTTATCAAAACTTCTAGTTACTTCTTTTTCTTATTTAAGCTACTTATAGGTATGCGTACTCAATTTTTCTTAATAAATTCTAATTGTTAATCACCTGCTCTGTAAACAAATACTCTGTGTTCATATTTGAAAAAGACGAGATCGATGTATAATAGAAAGAACAAACGACTTACCTGTTTCCAATTACTTCGCACCCTCCCGTCCCGGTCTTTCACCCTTTATTAGTGATTAACAATTAAGGACAAAAGGCGTGTTCTGATGCAGCATGCGTCTGAGAAGCCGAGAGAGGATTTGGTTGAAATTCAAGTATCTATTTTCAACTGTGAAATCCCGGACACACCGGAAATGTGTTATACTGTGTGTTCATATTGAGAAAAGACTTATCTCATATAATAAAGAACGAATATCCTTCAGGTAAGTCGTTTGTTCTTTTTATTATTGTTTTAAGCTTTGTGTTGAAACTGACAAAAATTCTCAGTCTCTTCGCGTTTGTTAAAAAATATTTTAATAAAATTAATTTGCGGGCTTTTCAAATAACGATTATAAATCCTCCTCATTTAAAAAGTGAGTAGGTAGGTATATTGTTTTCAGGCCCAGGAAAATCTTATTAAATTTCAATGTATACAGTTCATCATTAATTAATATAGATTAAAATTCTAATTCCGGTGCGAAAATGGATTTAAAAGGCATGAGCTACATTGTGAAATTAATAAAAAAATTAATGTATTTAAAAAGCGTCATTTAAATGTAAAATATCGTATTAAGTTATAGCTCGGAAAATTTAAATGATTCCGTTGCGCGAACTTTTTACTAAATAATAAATGAACGCTTGCAATAAGCGTCCGAGTCCTTTTTGTTCTCAGCTCTGAAGGAATTGTTAATACTATTAAGAGATTATGCCCTTTGTTTTTGACACCCGCAACTCGGAGCGTCACCAGTTTAATTTAAAATTACATAAAAGAGTTGCCAAGGCATTATACTTTACCGTGACATCATTACGGAAGGCATGCTGATAAGTAACTAACTTAGTTAGAATCTACCTTTTCTCTTCAAACCTGTAGATGAAGCCGTCATTGAAAATTTAAGCGCGATTCTTGTTACAAACTTTTGAGTTACGATATATAGGGTGTATACTGTATCAAATTCTACAGTCTGATTCTGTTGACAAAAATACAAAACAAGCAATTAAAAATTATGAAGTTATTTGAAGGAACCTCTAAACTGAATGTAAACCTACATACTAAACTATAAGAATCAAATGTTACATTTTAGGTATAATCGGGCCATATATTTCTCTTTTTTTTAAATTGATGAGAGATATCTCAATATCTCAAAAACGGACGCCTCTGGGCAAATTAAACAAGTATGGCTTTTTTATTGTAAAAAGACCGTTGATTCAGAAAAAAGTAATAAGACATCGAAAAACCTAGCCCTTACTTTTTTAAAGAGTGAAAAGTGTCAAACGACCCCTGTTTCTACGCCACTGGCTTATTGAAATAAACCGAAAATTTGTCTGATTATTGCTCTTTATAACTTGTAGTTACACACAAAAAATTGTCTCAGTTGGGTTATTGTTTCAACAAATATTAACAAAAGAGTGGTCTGTCGGTCGAATCTTTAACACCCTGTATCTCATCAATAAAGCCTTTTCGAAAAAAAAATTTCCTACATTTTCGTATTTTTTTAACTTTATCTACAAGTCCTCCAATTTATGGTACTCCATTTAGAAACACCTTGTATATGTGCTAAAATATACAGGGTGTATTATAACGTCCGCATAATATTAGCACCACGCGATTCTACATCAAAAACAGAACATAAAATTTTAATACCGTTTAGCTCTTAGACCTCAAATAACGAAGTTATCGACCATTGTAGTTTAAATTTGAAGTTTTTTAATACTCAAAAATATTGCTTAATATATTTAAAAAAATCTTAAGTAAGAAGTAAAATAGCCAAATTATCCAAAATTTTAGATTTTTTTTTGGTAAAAATGGTTTTAATTAACATTTCAAAACTAGGAATTATTTGATTTCCTGAGTTCCAATACTTTCAATCAATATTGCAACTGCGCGTTTTAATTGTTGAATAAAAAATTGAAAAAATCAAAAATCTATAAAAAATTGCATCATTGAGTGACACGTCGCAGCATGACATTTATCTTGTTGCATCTTTTTTCGATTACATAGCAACGGCACACCATACGAGTTAGGTGACTTCACGTCTAAGTTATCTTAATTTTTATACCAGCGCCAGTGTTGCAAAATTTAAGAACATTAAATTGTCCATATCTTAAAATCTGTGTACATCAAGTAAAAACTGTTAAGGACTTTTTTTGTTCTGTTTTTGATGTAGAATCGCGTGGTGCTAATATTATGCGGACGTTATAATATATCCTGTATAATCATCTACCAACTCATTATAAAAAAACATAATTTTAAGAAATTTTCTTCAGAAATTAAAAGTTTATTATTAAAAAAATGCTATTATAATATAAATGAATATTTCAATAAAAATAACATCTAATAACATATTTTTCGAATGTATATTATCAATGTTAAATGTAATTTTGTAAAAATGTAAAAATAATTTATCTTTTTCATATTAATTTTATTGTTACCAATTTTCTATTTTATATTCCAAAAAGTGTTGTAGAATTTACTTAAAATGGGAATAAACGTTATTATATTATTATTATTATTATTGGCCCATTTTCTTGTGAAGAATAAAACTTCTTAAGTTAAAATTTCTCGAAAAAGTTCTCGAATTTCGGTCAAAGGAGCCACGCCGGTTCAAACAAAGTAATTTTAACTTAAATGTTTATTCTTCACAAGAAAACAGACCAATATCATTATTTAAAAAAAAATAAACAACATTATTTAATTTTAAAACCTGTGAAATGTCCCAAATGTAGCAGAAAAATTAAGTTTTCAAACACGCGACTCATGGTATCGGGTGATCCACAAAATTTTTCATCAACTAGGTAGTGCCTTGGAAAAAATGAAGCATGTCTGCCAGTCTGTTAGATAAAATGCAAACTATTGGTAGGTGTTCTCAGGTTCAATGAGCTCAGACATGACTGCAATAGCTATCTCTCTCTTTCAAGGCACTAGTTGATGAAAAATTTTGTGGATCACACGATGTAAATGACGAGGGAATGAGCCCCCAGAGCTCCTGTCTCCAAGCTGGTAGACCCTATGATTATTATCACTTGCGTAAGTACAGAACTAAATGTATTTTTAACATCCTGTCCTCTGGACATAGTCTTATTATTGAAGAAAATTTTTGTATATTTTATTTTAGTATCCTGATGGAGCCAAAATTTTTTGGCGAAAGCTTGATGTTAGCATAAATAATGAATACTGAATAAAGAGACCAAAAAACTTCTTGAAACCACAAAGCCTTTATCTCCTTCAATATAATTGTTATATATTTTATTAGAGTTAGATAATTAGATGGACTGATCAACAGACACGTTTGACTATTAAAAAGTGGAAATTAGGTATCTATAACTATTTAAAAATAATACCTACTAATCAATTATTGTGACTTTTGGCCCCGTGATGGTGAAGATTCAGAATGGCGGCTGTTGAAAACTTTTTTTTTTTTTATATTTTAGACAAAACTCAAAAACACTGAACGTTATACAAAAACATTGTATACAGGGTGTATCTAAATAACACCGAAAAAATTTAGGGGAGGATTCTTTGATAAAAAATAAACAAAAAATTTCCTATTAACGTGTGTCTGGATATGCACCCTTTTTGAGATACAGGGTGTCAAAAAAAGATTGTTTTTCGAGTTTTTTGAAGATGTGTCGGGAACCGTATAGAACACAGAATTTAGCTTTTGTACAGATCTTATCATTGATATTAGCAACTATTTTAATGCTAACTACCTTTTTTAAGTATACCAGTGCCGGAAATTTTTAGGGTTGGGGCGATTTTTTGCCCCTAATATCTACGACACTGGGCAAATTGATATTTTAAGAGCACACTTTTAAACGTCAATGTTTTCTATACAAAAAGATACTCTTGGTTATAACTGCTAACGTGAGCCATTTTCGAGAAAAGCGGGCATTTACGATGAAAAACTCGCTTTGAATGTTTCAAGACAAGTGTCGAAAAATAAAGGTCAAAAAAACTTCGCTCATTTCTGAGATCTCCGCTATAATGACACATGAAAAAAACTCAGTATTAAAAAAGTAGCTATAAATATCAATGATATGACATTTACAAAAGGTGAGTTTCATATCTCAAACGGTTCCCCAAATATCTTCAAAAACTAGTAAAATAATCTTTTTTTGACACCCTGTATCTCAAAAAGGGTGTATTTCTAGACACACGTTTATACGAAATTTTTTGTTTATTTTTGACCAAAGAATCAGCTCCTTAATTTTTTCGGTGTTATTTAGATACACCCTGTATAAAACGAGCTATAAAATATGTTCAGTATAAATTAAATCCTCGATTAAATCTATAACTTTGCTCCTTATGATTTTTTTTCCAAATCTATTGGTTCATGAGACAAAATGCTTCATCAGCAGACGATCTTTCTTATTTGACTGTGCGAAGAGGGTACAGAAGGTTACCTAATGGTGATATCAAATAATAAAATAATAACAAGGAAACTTGGATGTTTCAATGGTCATTTTTGATTTTGATTTTCTTTCTGATCGGTACACTTCTCTAACAAGGAAACTGTAATAATTAAAAAAAAAAAAACCTGAAATGGTGATAAATAAATAAAGTGAACTGTTATAAGATAAGTTAATAATTTTAACTCGAATATCAAGCGAATCTTACCTGAAGGAATTCATCGCTCTAAGAACTTGAGGCGTCAAGGTTTTCCAACATGATAAAAGTATTTAGAATTCACCTTTCTTGCGTGTCTGTTACGTTATTACGTCCATTCTTTGTTCCATTGTTTTTAATAAATTTGTCTTTCTTCGCATTATGATATATACTTATTATTAATTCTAAAAAGTTATTTTGCTCCAAAAGCCCATTTTACAACTTGATTTGAATAAAAATAAAAGCCTTTGCATAGATCTCATTCAATATTAATGGAATTCTGTTGTTTCAGGTAAGACTGCATAAATCAGAGTGAGATGTTTGCGCCAGCGTGTTGTTGGTAAGCGTGCTTGTAAACTTGCAGAATTCATCTATTTTTAAGGACACTTGGCTCGCTCAGGAATAATCCATTATTTAAAGTTAGTCAGAGGTACAGAAATTCAACCGAATCCACTTTTATTTTACTTGAAAATACGTAACCATTTCATCTTTATATCCTTATTAGGAACCGCAAGTTGTATAGACTGTATAGACAGTCTCCGAGAATTCTTTTTATATAATCTTCAGTGATGGAGGTTATAAAAAAGCTTTCAAGGGATTATGTAAAAATATAAATAAATCCTCTGGATCGGTAGAGAGGTGTCACATCCTTGTAATTTTGAACATATACATATGCCAAGATCTTAGGAAGCTATGTTTTACTAACAATACAGGGTATTTCCAAATATGTGTCGGAAAATAAAAGGTGTGATTCCTTGACACGTTCTGAGGAAAAAAGTTCCTATTAACATGGATCCGCGAACCCGCCGTTTTAGAGATACGGAGTCTAAAAATATTTTTGTTTCAGTTTTTTGACGAAATCTCAGGAACCGTTTGAGATACATGGTATAACTGAACTTTCGTACATATCTTATCATTACAATTATTTACTTTTTGAGCGCTATTTAATTTTGTTTCCATATGTCAGTGGCGGAGATTTTGGTGTTGCTTGAAATATTTTTGCCCCTAATTTCTACGTCGCTTGGAAAATTGGCATTGTGAAGCCACATTTTAAACTGTCAATATTTTCTACATAAAAAAGGTGCTCTTGGTCAAAAGCTTTAATGTGAACTGTTTTCGAGAAACACAGCACTTTATTGTGAATTTTTTTTATTGTATCATTGATATAATAAAAGATCCCGCTTGTTGTGTAAATTGTAATCTGGGGTGTACACTTCGTCATCGATTACCTAGGAGGATCCGTGGCCTAAACAGGGAAGTCCTTGACCTCCCGAAGGGGATCCCGGAAACACACACTAAATACCCTAGCCTCTTCAGAGCATGCTACCTCCTGCCTTTTCCTGTATACGCTAATCCTTCAGGAGTCAATTTTCAACAAACTGACTAGTCCGTGGAGCCAATCGTTTCCACAAGAACTATTCAAGGCAGAAGACAGCCAGTTCATCAATGGCCGATCGCCAGATAACACTTTAGACGACTTTTGGCTATACTGCCTGGGATACCCCAGAACATATAGCAGATTCAGTCCATCAATGCCCGAATAGCCCGTTCGCTGGAACGAAAACCACCGGAAGATAGGAGTTCCAAGAGACTGATTCGGAATAAGATGATAGGAATCTAAACTTGAAGCAAAATTGTTTTAAAGAAAACTAATCTTAAAATCTGTTGAACCTAGTGTATGCTGATTAGTCCCGTAACCCTTTTTCGTGGACATTAATTGGTCTAAAGAGATTGCGACGTTGGAAATGAGAAATAAGATGAGAGGAGAAAAGATATGAGAAATCATCAGTCCTTTGGATTAAGGTGAATTTCACAAATTAAAGGAAATATTTAGTCTAAGTTATTGTTCAAGAAATTGCAGGTAATTGATCATTGAGGTTTGGATACCAACAATGTCTGTATTACCAGATGACGGTTTTCTATAATAATTTTAGATTTCACTCTCAGAATGAAATTCATAAATTTGAGGTATACAAATGGACATTCGTTCGAGTCTCTGCTGATATAAACTTGGGGTTTTCCCAAAATTTATTAAATTGCTTTTACTCTTTGACAAGAAGTGGTATTAATTGAATTCAACTTTAATTCGTATTTCGATAAGAGTGTTTTACTCGCAGACTAGGTGTTATCCATTTTTAGGTGCAGCGAAAAGCACTCGATTTCCCTAGATAAGGTAAAACAGAGACCATAAAATTCTTGGTATCTCTCCCTTCCCAGGACGCAGATACACGGCGCTGTTCACTTAAATATTTAAGGGAAATTAATCAAGTTAGGGCGCAGCGCGCAACAAAATTCGTAATCTTACTTTAAACAAATGTATGTGAATTGGTAACCTTGGAGTGGTGCCTAGGTTCCACACGTTGGCTGTTCTCGCACTATGTAATTACTATAACCCTTTCTACATCTACTGGTTTCTTTCGTTTGCCTCCACACACACATACGACTCCATTGTTCTGGAGACCCCAGAGCTCATTCAAATTAGCCTATAGTCAACTATAAACTTTGCCCTTACGAAAACATTAAGAAAAAAAAAGTACTTTCAAGGAAAAGAGCTTGTTCAGTTGTTTACTTGAATTAATCGGTATCAAATAAATTCCATAGGTACATGAACATTTTTTATTATTTATTCCTGGTTTTCACTAATTTGATCTTACTAGCTTTTGGATAAATTTATGATTCATAACAATAAATTAGTGTCAATATCTCGATTACACTCCATGGTGAACCAAAGCCCTAATTCTTTTGTCAAAGTTATATTGGAGCTCAGACAACACACACATAGACAGCATTCAATTTCATAAATCTGGCCATTATATTTCACCCCTGGATATGAAATATCTAAACACGTGAAAATAAAAATATTACACACAAAATCTATAGATAAAATCAAATAGGTAAAAGCAATTTCCCCTTGTGTAGGTATCATTAAAAGACATAAAATAAAATTAAAATAAAAATAAATTAATCTCAGCCACTGCTGACTTGTCTGCCCAGTTCTATTATTTAATTAAATGGTAATCAATAAATTTTAAGCTTCTCCAAAATAATACAATGACATCATTTACGGTATTTCAGATAGATGACGGTATAGAGAACCCTCAGTGGGCCACATAACTTCTCTCTTGTTTTTATTTGCGAAGACTAGACAGATGGAGGTAATGTAATAACGCTGTTCAAAAAATTCCAAACATGTTTACTTAGTACCTACATTTGTTAATTTAAGCAATATATGGTAAGTACACCGATGTTCAAATTCCAGATCAGCAAATTAAATACTGCTTCAAGAACCTTTCCCGAACAGCAGCGAATTTTATTTTAAAGTGCATTATTCACTAGGATACAATTGACAATTATTGCATGACTGTTTGACTAGTCGATAGCTCAGCGAAAATTTGTGTAATGCCATGCAAATTCAGCTGGTAACGTGCAACCGAAGGACTTCGACGGGACGTCAGATTGGCAGACACGTGTCTATCGGCCGCGTTCATCGATTGCCAATTATTCAAATACGTTGCCCTTCAGATGATGATTAATTAATACACGAGACACTCTGCCAAACAGCCGCTCCCAATGCATAGAAGCGAGGTTAGATTATTACGTTAACTGTTACGGTTCTATTAAAAAAACCTTTGTCAAGGATTCTGTATTTTCCACATATTCTATCTAGAAAGGGGAAATCAGCTTAGCTGGATAAAGCACCCGTCTAATTAATTAGAGAAAATTATTATTAATGTTTCTCTAACGAGCCTTTTTAAGTTATTTCGTTTGTCAAAGACTCATTTTTTACGGTACGTGCGAAAAGTAAGTTACTTTTTTGATTGCTGTTCGGATAAATTACCGTGCTTTAATAAAACAATTTCTTCAATTAAAAATACAGATTACGCGATTAATAATCTCTGAAACTAAGGAATTAATAAGTGGATTAAAAGTCTCCCTTCGCTAAATTAAAGACTTTATTTTATTTTTTTACAACTACATATTTCGCGCTTAGGTCGTCATAAATCAATTGAAAAAACTAGTCTCTTCTATAGCAACAATTCGTATTCATATCCAATTATTGAAGTAAATCACAACAACATCGGTTGTGAGGGTACCCAGTTGAGTCATTGAGTAATCGTTGTAACGAAATGCGAGGCTTTCGTTTATAATTATTATAATTAGTTACTTATTAGATACACTTTATTTAATTTAAACAGTTCAAAGAAGGAATACAAACTTTTTGCGGTGGCGATTGAGGCCTTATCACCCCGCCTCAGGCTATAAAAGTAGAGGACATCCGAAGAACGAGCAGTGCTTGTTTGGGTACTGACCATCAAGCATTCAACTCCTCCAAGGTGTATTGAGCCTCGCAGGAATCGACGCCCCGGGGTGGATGTATTGAATCCACCCATCGGGCCTACAGGTAGAGCTATGCGAGGTGGGTACTCAACGGTGAGCGTTTCATCACTTTGACGGGTGTATTGAGCCCACAGAGAAACAGGACAGTGAAAGTGCATGTACTGCGTCGACGGAGGCGCAGAAGCGGATGTATTGAGTCGGCCAATCCTTGTCTCGTGAATCGCCATCCAGAGTGTATTGAGCTCTGAGTGGATAATCTTGTAATCTTTTTTTCTCTTAGCTTTTCAGACGCACGACGTGGATTCGCTAACAGGTCTCGTCTGTGCGGCTTGTATTGAGAGCCCACAGGGACTACGATTCTTTGCTCCACAACGGGGCGAGATCCGACGCCCGCAAGAATCGATCGCGTGTTCTGATACAGCAGAACAAGTGACGCGTAGCAGCAAGGTTTCGAAGAGTACTGCAAACAGAAGCGACCGGGGCGACGACGCCTTCTTTATCACACAGAGTCGCAACCATTCATTTTGCCACGACGTGCCCATCATACTTAGTTGTGAAGTACTGCTTTGTTGGTAGCCTGCTTAAGATTTGGTTTTATTAATAATTATTGTTTGATGATTGATACAATCAATTTATTATATTTTTTCTTCGTCAGTAAATCAGACATTACTCGACTGAGTAGTCGGCCGCGAAGTTTCATTTTTTCTAAGCCGGATATCTACTTATCAATTTTACGCCGCTGCAGGAAAAGTGTTGTCATAGCAACATCAACTTACAAACACTATTCATCAACTAAATTTTAACTTAAGCTTTTATAACTCTAGAGTTTAATATTATCTGGGGTTAAACGGAACTTTTATATTATATCATCAAATATAATCTTTAGGTTACACCGGAATAAAGTAATTACATAAAACGTCATATTTAACCCCACGCTAATGCCCGCATAAGGTGAGATGTCAACTCCATGTGACAGTAACGTCAGGAAAAGTTAGAATATTGTTTTCCCGAAAGAAATACAGAGCTCCCAATTCCAATTCGTTTCGATATTAATAATTATTATTCCGAATTGAAATTTGACTATTGAAAACTAGTAACCATAAATACACCGTGTTTTATTTTAAGTCGGCACTATTGCTAACTTCGTTATTATTTAACCTAGAAAGTCGGTTAAATTAGCAAACTAGTAGTATTTTTTCTTCTGAATAAAATGGCGAAAACAAAAAAACAATTAAATATATATATTAAAAATACAATCTCGAGGTTAGCTGATTCATATCACCTCCTTCTAAAATGTTTGCGAAGTATAAAAGCGTTGATTGATAAATTAATTTCACCCATATACTTCATACACTTTCTATTCATTTATTTCGAATTAGAACTGAAATAGCACATCGGTCTCCTTAGGGAAAATAGATATGTAACTTTCTGTTCGATTTATCTTTATGGCTTCCTTTCCTCTCAATATATTCCATATATGTTAATTGTGATTAGTAAATTTACTCTTCCATGCAGAATGCAATTGCCAGATTGAAACGCAAATCTCAACTAGCACGACAGTCCTTTGGCATAGCTCTGCTAGACTCCGAGGGAATGGAAAGAGGCTTGCCCGATGACTGCCGGTGCGTGACAATGCACTTTCTGCCGGCACACCGTTTAATTGCTAATTTAATATCGGGCCACATGTTGGGCGTAATTACGACGAGTCCTTTCACCGCCGCTGCATTGCACCGCAGCCCCACAGCCCTAATTAGCGACGGGATAAAGGCTCGCTTTGCCTGCACGCAAATATATTTGATGAAAAGTATTGGTGAGACCTGCGAGACCACATTGGTCTCGCTAGGCCAGAATTGTCGGAAAATTGTTCTCATTTTGCGAGACCATGTTGGCCTCGCCTGGCACTTTACGTGTTAAACTAAACACAAATTACGCTAACTTAAATGGTGTACCAAGTTCACAAAGTAACTCCAACCTGTGTCGCAAATTCAAAAGAGAGAAGGAAACTCCTGCCCATGTGATTGGAAGTTGCGAAGCGAACAATACCTAAATAGATAGCCGTCATAATCGCATTAAGCATACTATCACCGCAAATCTTAAAGAAAAAGGTTTTATATGCTTCGAAGAAGTTCATGCTATTGACCTAGAAGGAAGAAACCGATATAGTGACATTATTGCGTTCGACAAAAACTCGAAAGCATTCATTATTGACCCCACAGTGCGATTTGAAACAAACGATACAGACCAAGACAGATTGGTTCACGGAGAAAAATGCAAGATCAATGAATCTTGTGTATCATTTTACAAAGAAAAATACGTATAAAATGTTCGGCGTTGGTGAATGGTCCTTCGGTCTTTGGTTTGGTGCTCGTGGAACAGTTGGCACGAGTGCGATCAAGTTCTTTAATGATCTTAAAATAGACAAATCAATTTTAACTGATATAGCTGTAAACGTTTTAATTGACTCAATCAAAATTCTTAATCGTCATATTTACTCATAAAAAATTAAATTTATGTATTTTAAACTATGTCCAAATGACTGATCGGTACCTATGCTGTGTATTTATGCAATCTGCGATTCGCAGGCAGCTCACTTTGTTAATAAATTTTTCTTACTTAACTTACTTACAAACTTTTGTAACTACTTAAATTTTGAGTTTTCGATAATACCTACTTACCTATTTGGAAATTGCTTAAAAATATTTTCAATGTTGACGTTGATGACAGTGTCAACTTGAAAAGACACGTATATCACGCTCAAGCAACCCTACCTAGCTATTTACCGGTCCAAACCTCCTTGAAAAGTCTCTTGTCTCTTCAATTAAAAATTATGTTCTTGCATAAACTTGCCCATATTTGAAGAAAAAAAATTATAAGGAGGAAAAGTTACTTTTCACGAGACTTGCTCTCTATTATCACGAGCACGAGCACGGGCACGCCATAAAAGTATCACTTTCCCTCCGTGTTAAATAATGCGAGTATACGATACTTGGATCACCACCAGCGTAATAAATAATTGATAAGCATGACAAAATTAAATAATAATTATTTATTCTTTATCATAGCACGTAAACTAATTTTTAGGAAAGTTTGAATAGTTTTCTCCATCATTACCATGGTCCGAAAGAGTGTATTCTAGTCACTGTGACATTTTATTTTACCTCATGTAGAAAATGCACCTCATAAGGCTTGATCTGGTTGCTTTTCAATCGACTTATTTACATCACTGCCGTCGTTGGTCCGGACAATAGGATTACTTCCCTCTGAATGAACGTAATTAAATAAATCACAAATTTATTGGTGTGGGAGATTTGAATCCATCAGTATTTCAATTTCCTCTCTTGTTCTCGCTTAGTTTTACCTTTTTTTTTTTTTTTTTTTGAAAAACAACAAATTTATGAGAACCATGTACAAACATTTAAATGTCGATTGCATCAGGCTACATAGGCAAAAACAATGTCTTCTCTAGTTTTATTCTGAAAAAAAGTAATTGTAATGTCAAAAAATGATAAGGGTCGTTAAGACGCGTATCCACCAAGCAACAAAGAGGAACATTTATGTTTCTGTCTCTTATTTCAGAAATGTTAGTACTAGTTAGAAAACTAGTAATTGCTCGATGTTCCGTGATGTTGCTAGTAGAAGTTGTTTCTTGTTACGTGTTGCGACTCTTTTCCGTTTGAATCGGTAGTATCAAATGAAAAAGAGAAACAAGCGTCAACAAATTGTAGTTGTAACTTTTTGTTTACTGCAGTGGCAACAGGTGGTGATAGAGTTCAGGAAACCCAGGTTTTAAGTGTGTCATTGCAACATTTCGTTTAAATGGAGTAACGACTTGCTAATAGAATTAATTAAATCCTATAAAAGTTTCGATTGCTGCTCTGTAATTGGTGTCTTATTTTCGACTTTTTGAGTCGATGCAAGACAACAATAACCTCCAAACGCTGTATTCCGCCACGTTTTTCTTTCTTGAAGGCTTCACTGCCTCCAACTTCTATGTTTCCATTTTTTTCTATTAGCACTTAAAATAAAATTAACCTCTGCTACTGCTAATGCAAGGTCTTCATCCACATCTATGTACATTGTGAACAGTAACACAATTGATGTTGCTTTAGTGGATACAGCATGTTCCAATAAAAATCAAAAAACATAACAAATTAGAAAAAAACTTAAATCTACACTTCTTTCACTTTTGGAGACGAAATGTTTTTCATGTTTTTCTCAGTTCCTAAAGTTTGCAGCAAGAAGCAGCATATTATGTAAGATGTTGCTTGACAACACAGAAACAACAAAATATTCCTGTGTGGTTGCTATCCTTGGTGGATAGGACCTTTTTGACACTTTGACCGGTTTTTAGTAAGCCCACCGGCCACTATAATAAAAATTATCTATTATTTAGTATCTCATTTTGAAAAATTATAGTTTGGTAATGTAATGATTACCATCGATAATCATGCTTTTTTTCCATTATCAATAACTTGACAATAAGGTAGCAAATTAAAAAATTATGACATTGTCTTGATTCTAGGAAGTCGAAACGCGAAAATGTATTGCATCGTGCTTGAAAACATTAGCAACAACTGCTATGCGAGACGCTTTCAGTTATTTGGAATCCGAAAATTAAACTGATGAGATTGGATTTTAGTTTCGAGTCCCCAGGGTGTGGAGCAGATACGAGTATCATTATCATTTAATTGAATATCTAGCAAGAATGAATACATTAATATTAATAGCCATAGAGGACATTTCGCACTAGACCGACACAGAGTATAGGTCGCATAAGAACCGACACAGATCAGGTGCGTGTAGGGGAACCCAAAATTTGGTTATTAAACGCAACTTATTTCTATACTAAGTTGCACCCCTGAGAACTTATAGGCCTTGAAATGGGTTGTTTCAAATTTCGAATAAAATCAATACCTATCTCAAAAATTCATAAGTTGGCTCCTAAATTAAATGTCAAATTTGACGATGATTTTAAATGATTTTAAATAACATAACTGCAATTTTTATTATTGCTGTTGAAGTTTTTTTTTTTTTGAAAACGGCAAAGTTTTTTGGAAAATCAAAAGGAACATAAAAGTTTGAGAGTTACGGGTAAAAAAAACGGGTTAAAAAACATGTAAGATTTTAAGAGTGCAACATCCCTTATCAACCCTTTAAAATGCTACAATTTAACTGTACTTAATTCTCTTGGTACACTCACAACGTGTACCAGATTTGTTTTTTCTATGTTCAAGTAATAACTGAGATATTGATTTTTTTTCAAAATTTGGAGCCCCTATTTCAAGGCTTTCTCAAATCATCTATTTCAAATCACTTCTCAGGGGGTGCAGCTTAGTATAGAGATGACATTCTTTAAACCACCATAGTTTGGGTTCATCTACTCGCCTTTGTTCTGCGTCGGTTCCTTTGGGAAACACCCTGTATAAAGGCTTTATCTATTGTGTATTATGTATCATGTATCTTATACTATACAGTGCATTTTTTTAAAGTGTTGCCATAGGGAATAGCATGTAAAAAAACACGCTTTTGATTTTTTCTATAGCGAATGGCATGATAAACAATATGGCGGCCATAAGAAAAACAAAAGTTGACTTTGAAAAATCCCAAGATCTAGTTGCCTTTGGAAATTTTTGAAACGTCAAATGAGTAGCTCATTACGGCTTATGTAAACCTACAAAAAATAATAAAAATTTTTCCAATAATAAAGAAGTTATGGCTAAAATAATAAATCTGCATGTTTCAAGTTTTTTCAGGATATTTCAGGAAATTCTAGGAATATTGAAAAAAAAATTGCAAAATACTCTTCCCAAAACAGCGCAACTTTTTTGTAATTTAACCGACTTCCTATCTCTTACCGTTTCTTGCAGTTTTTTCACCTCAATGGGACAGCCTGTATCATAAAATTAAACAACGCCTGGCTTTTCTGAAAGGTCGTATTGTAAAGTAGATGACATATACTACTATTATTGAAAATTAAAAACCAATTCCAAAGTACAAGACAACATAAGTTAACATAGGGTATATTTTTTTACATGCTATTCCCTATGGCAACACTTAAAAAAAATGCACTGTATATGAAGGGTCCAATGCAATAACCAGTCAAGTCCATTTTTAAGGCCAAAATTAGTTAGCAGTCGATTCTTACATACTATAAAATTCTCTTTCGTCCTGTGTAATAACCAGCTCTTGATCATAGAAAATAAGGAAATTAAAAATTAAAATTGGAGTTGATGATATTGCTATTCTTATTATTTTCTATGATCAAGATCTGGTTATTACACAGGACGAAAGATAATTTTATACTATGTAAGAATCGACTGCAAACTAATTTTTGGCCTTAAAAATGGACTTGACTGGTTATTGCATTGGACCCTTCATATGTATTATGTATTAGGTATGTAATAAGACTGTATAGAGATAGTTTATGAATTCTTAAATAATAATTCATAAAATAAAATAAATCATTTTAATGATGATTTTTTAAGTGATTAGGATAAGATGCAACTTACTTGATATATCACCACAATAATGCATATACTTATTATTTAATTATTGGCAAATCCGTCTTTCCAGATATTTGGAAGGATGCTTTTATATGTCCCATCTTTAAAAAAGGCAGCACCGACGAGGTCACTAACTATAGACCCATATCATTGTTGTGTAATTTTTCAAAGGTTTTTGAGTCAATATTATATAAGCATATTTACCATGCCACAAAATCCCGTATAACACAGTTTCAGCACGGGTTCATGGAGAAACGTTCTACAGTGACCAACTTGGCAAGTTTTTCCCAGTATGTTTCTGAAGCTATTGACTCCCGTAGTCAAGTCGATGCTATATATCTCGACTTCCAAAAAGCTTTTGATCAGCTGGATCACTCTATATTGATGCTTAAGTTGTCTTCTTTCGGTTTCTCTAACTCATTGCAAACACTTATCCAGTCCTACCTAGCCAACAGGAAGCAGCGCGTCAGATATAAGTGTGCAATCTCGAAAGCCATTGAACCTGGAAATGGAGTTCCTCAGGGCTCGAATCTGGGACCCCTTCTATTTTTATTATATATAAATGATATAGTTGATGGGTTAGACTGTGAAAGTTTGCTGTTTGCCGACGACCTTAAGCTCTTCTCAACTATCAACTCTGTTGCAGATTGTGTTAGACTTCAGTGTAACTTAAATGTCATCGCTGAGTGGTGCAATAGAAATAAATTGTACTTGAACGTGTCTAAGTGTGCGGTTGTTAGCTATTCGAGACGTGAAAAAAATGTAATTTTTCAATATACAGTCTGTAACGGTGATATACAGCGTTTGGACGTAATTGGAGACTTGGGTGTCTTGTTTGACTCCAAGTTCTATTTTACCTCACATATAGATGCGATAGTTCCTCGAGCATTTAGAACTTACGGTTTCATTTACAGGAACTGCGGTGGTTTCTCTACTACACGCCCCCTATGTATTCTTTTTTATTCCTTAGTGAGGCCAATACTTGAATATTGTAGCGTTATTTGGTTTCCCATATATCAGGTTCACATCAGCCGTCTGGAATCTGTGCAGCGCTCTTTTTTGAAGTTTTTAAGTTTCCGTCTAGATGGCCAGTATCCTCCGAGAGGGTTTGACCATAATATTTTATTAACCAGATTTAACTTTACCTCTTTGCATGTCAGACGGGTTGCTGGGATGTTGCGATTCCTGTATGGTTTGCTTAACAATTTGAATGATTGCACTTACTTACTCAGTAAAATTGATTTTATGGTACCTCGTCTGAATTCGCAACAAACTCAACCATTTTACTGCATGAGTGGACGCACTAATATACTGGTAAGATCACCCATCTCTATGATGTGCCAGCTCTTCAACAGATTAGCTCACTCCTGTGACATTCATGCTGATAGCTTTTCACTAATATCGGAGTGTGTTGCGCAGGTATTCAATGGCGGCTGATGACTGACCCTATCTGATTGTAACCTCAATTTATATTGTATAAATGTTCTTTTTTTACATAATATGTAGGTATCTCATGTATTTAATTTTTCCTATAAATGGGTGAAGACCTGTTGGAAATTATTGATAATAAATAAATAAATAAATAAATATACAGGGTGTTGATTTTCAAAGCGGGCCATAGGGGATTAGCATTGCGAAAGTGGTTTTTGAGGATTCCTGCTCGCCGTTTAAACTGAAAGAAATGGTTTTGGTATCAAAATGAAGCTAAGATTATTGCGCATAACGCTTGACATCAGAAATTAATTTAATTTCACGTTGTTTTGTGAAATTCTTCAGTAAAAATTCAAGTAACTGTTAATGTTTAATCACAAAATAGCATGCCTTGCCTAAACAATAATGACGTTTCTACGTTTTTACAATCCAATAATAAAACATTGGTCTATTAAAAAAAATTACGGCAAATAAATCGCGAACCCTCCTGTAACTGGCTACACTGTAGTAGGTTTTCACCATAAAGACTCTTTCTTGGTTTGTATAACCCATTTTTAAATAGAACCAGACTTTATTATTACCTACTGACTTATAAAGTTTTATTATTGGATTGTCAAAACGTAGAAATGTCATTATTGTTTAGGCAATGCATGCTATTTTGAGATTAAACATTAACAATTACTTGAATTTTTACTGAAGAATTTTAGAAAACAACGTGAAATTAAATTAATTTCTGACGTCAAGCGTTATGCGCAACTATTTTAGCTTCATTTTGATACCAAAACCATTTCTGTCAGTTTAAACGGCGAGCAGGAATCCTCAAAAACCACTTTCGCAATGCTAATCCCCTATGGCCCGCTTTGAAAATCAACACCCTGTATATCTTTCAGAAACGTGGTTCTCGGTCAAATATTTTTAGGTAGATATTGTAATTTTAATATGTCTGTCTCCTGATTCGGTGTCTGGCTGAGAGATCGGTCCATATAAATTAATGTACTGAATGGCGCCTCGTCGCGACGTTTCAGATGCGAGTTTATATCATTTGCAGAATACAATACTCAATGATTCATTATCTCTGCAATGCCAAGCGAGTGCCTCATCAATGCTCAGCTTCCAATCAATGACAAACGATACCACTACCACCCATCCATATGATATTATTGTGATTGCTTGATATAATTTTTCCAGTAATGTAGTATGTCTGAATTTTGAATTAAAATGACTCTATTCTAAGTAGTCCCTGTCTGCAGGTATGCGTAACCATGGACAGTAAGGTGACAGTTAATAAATAAGTTAGAGTTGATTGTGAAGATGGAAGTTACTGAACAAGATCTAATAAAAAATGTTAATTAAATCAGTTGGTTCTAATAATCAAGCTATCTGACAAACACTACAGTAAGTATTATCTTTGGTAAGATGGTTTCTGAATCCTTATATCAATGCATTTCAGGCCAACCCCATGTGCTCAACCGATAAAAAGGAAAAATCAACCCCATATTGTTTATCTTTCTTGAAAACTCCATACGTATTTTCATCCTGTAGTAATTAAAGTTTTCAAATTTTTCTACCTGAATTGTTCGGAGACGAATACCGGGTGACCAGTTTAAAATGCAGAGATACAGGGTCGGTTAAATTAGGGAAAAGATGCACAATTTCATGCTTATCAATAATCTGAAACAAAATTTAGGACAACTTCAGCCGTTGCTGCAATATCCTGAAAAAACTGAAAAATTAAAATTTCTTATTTTACCCATATCTTTTTTATTATTGGGAAATTAATTAATTATTTTTTGTAGGCTTACTTAAGTCGTCAAAAGCTATCCGTCTGACATTATAAAAATTTTCAAAGCCGACTAGATTCCAGAGTTTTCATAGCCAACTTTTGTTTTTCTTATGGCCGTCATATTGATTTTTTATGTCGTTCAATATAAAAAAATTAATGGAAACCAAAAATTAATAAACTTCGAAAAAAAATCCAAAATTTTTATTCTTCTTTTTTCGAAGAAAAAAAGAATACTGCTTGCGTCATGTTTTTTTTTTCTATGATATTCGGTCTAAAGTTTTGTCTTTTTTTTAAGGAAAAAGAAGAATAAAAATTTTTGAAATTTATTTTTTGAAGTTTATTAGTTTTTGGTTTCCATTATTTTTTTCATATCGAATGACATAGAAAAACAATATGGCGGCCATAAGAAAAACAAAAGTTGGCTATGAAAACTCTGGGATCTAGTCGGCTTTGAAAATTTTAAAAAAGATATGGGTAAAATAAGAAATTTTCGTTTTTCAGTTTTTTCAGGATATTTCAGCAACGGCTGAAGTTGTCCTAAATTTTGTTTCAGATTCTTGATAAGCGTCAAATTGTGCAACTTTTCTCTAATTTAACCGACCCTGTAATTAATGCTTTTATATTATATTAGAAAAAATGTTGCCTAGGAAATCTGCCGTGCCTTTAGACCATCAGATTTCGAATTTCTGGAGAATTTAATGCAAAAATTACAAGAACAAAAAACATTCGTTTGACAGTGTATGCATACCTACCTGTTTAATTATTTGCACCATTTTGGATTTTGCCGCTATACATATATTTTCATTTTTCAAAATACATTTCAGTTCAGAGCGTACGAAATAATAAAAAGCTTCTTGCACATCAGTTGCATAAATGCTGTATTTTTATGCGATTCAATAATAATTGAATCATTATTATAAATATGTTCACCGCTTTTTAAATTGACTTTGTGAAATCCGACCGTTTTTGTAGTTTCGCTCACATGTTTGGAGCCTAACTCCTGAACTATGCTAAGATTACTCGACTCCAAGTAAAAAAGGGCCATCCACTTGAATGGTTTAAAAGTGTTCAAAAGACGTGGCCCCCTTGATCTGACCCAGAACAAGATTAGGCATCCAGCCGCAGACGCTCGTCCATATAAGGTGCAGCTCGTTACACCTCGTACCACCCTTTTTCGGACTTGTTCCATGTGTAGAACCGCATCACCTTGGAATAGCATTATAAAGAGCGTGTTTCCTGACGAATACAACTGGTAACGATTAAAAGCCAACGTGAATCGACTTGAACTCATGAACCCCTTCCAGAGCGTCTTATGAATTTACCTGCAGTGCATTTGCATTTTCAATAAAAAAAAAATAGAATAAACAATAAGAATAGTAAGGGTTAGTAGTTAATAGTAGTTAGAACCCTGGAGTACCCCAGACGGGGGTGTGAAGTTCTCTTCTTTTACTTATATGTTAAAGAGATAGTCTCCTCTTGGTATGACTTCATTTTGTAGCTATTTTCGACCTCCTGACAACCTCCTCAGACTGCTTGAGTCGTTCAGAAATTCAGAGTTCTTCGTTCAATAATAGCTTGGACATCCCTGACCTGCTGGTCCTAGTAGGCTAGTTTTTTTTCAACCTACCTTCACATGTCGCCGCCTTGTCATGCTCCCATACAGCAGCCGCCGTTTGACTTTGACTCGGATCAACTGTCAACTTCTGTCACCTATGTCGACGTTCGCGGTTTTAACACTTGCACACTGATTCCAACTCCTTCTTTCTCTTTACCAGTTCAAATTACCTAATTGTTGATAACAACAATTAGGTAATTTGGACTGGTCGATGTCATCAGGTACTGCACACTATATTTATTTACTCTTTAAGTTACTATGGTATACTACACCGATGATTTTAGTAGAATTGACCTATCTTTTGCAAATGGAGTAGGTAGTAGACCATAGATTAATGACAGAAAATGTTTAATTAATTGTCCACATATGCGATGCCGAAAACAACTGTGACGGTATTCGAAGCCTGAATAACTTTTTGTTAAAGATGATAACATAACTTCATAGACAATAATTAATATATTATAAATATTTCTTTGTCGAGGCAATGACCCTCAGACATGTTAAAATGCAAATCACCACTTACAGAAAGGATTAGGAGTCTAGAGGAATACTCTTCACAAGAAATGCTCGATAAAAAATTAAATAACACGTTACATGAGTTGAAATTTCATCATCGCTAATTATGTGTTTTTGCAGCACAACATCTTTTCTACACCCCTGTAAGTTCAGTGGTTGCATACCATCCATACTGCCTAAGGGCGTGCAGGCAAAGCGAGCCTTTATCCCGTCGCTAATTAGGGCTGTGGGGCTGCGGTGCAATGCAGCTGCGGTGAAAGGACTCGTCGTAATTACGCCCAACATGTGGCCCGATATTAAATTAGCAATTAAACGGTGTGCCGGCAGAAAGTGCATTGTCACGCACCGGCAGTCATCGGGCAAGCCTCTTTCCATTCCCTCGGAGTCTAGCAGAGCTATGCCAAAGGACTGTCGTGCTAGTTGAGATTTGCGTTTCAATCTGGCAATTGCATTCTGCATGGAAGAGTAAATTTACTAATCACAATTAACATATATGGAATATATTGAGAGGAAAGGAAGCCATAAAGATAAATCGAACAGAAAGTTACATATCTATTTTCCCTAAGGAGACCGATGTGCTATTTCAGTTCTAATTCGAAATAAATGAATAGAAAGTGTATGAAGTATATGGGTGAAATTAATTTATCAATCAACGCTTTTATACTTCGCAAACATTTTAGAAGGAGGTGATATGAATCAGCTAACCTCGAGATTGTATTTTTAGAACTACCAATAAGACTACTTTCAAGTCACATTTCGAGATCTATCTTAGTTCTCTCTTAGATATATCTCACACTAAATCTCATCTGGAAACTATACTTCTGGAATCATCTACGAAACAGCCTCAATTTTTCGTGCCACTTCGTTTCGAGACATCAGTATCCTAACCTTAAGACCTGGTGACTCGGCTCCCGCCACTTCACTCGGTGGGACCACCATTCCTGTGTCAGCTCATGGTAGAATATAGGGACCAGGACTTAACATAACGGGTTAGCCCTCCTCAAAGCATTTCACTGTAAGTCATATATTAAACTATTCTTTAATCTCGAATGTTCCATACATCCTGAATATCACATATCAGAGGTCGTTGACCTAAACTATAATTGTTGAACCGAAGGAGTGAAACGAATTTTAGCGCGAAAGTTAAGATTTGAGCGTATGTAAACCGTTTTCTGATATAAGCTGCTTTGTAAATGTAAAATTGAGATTTTCGTTTGTTTATATCTCATAACTCACTTGTTACAAACTTAATATACAGTGAGAGTTTTTTAAGACGGAACATAGGAGATGAGCTTGTGAAGTATTGCTATGGAGATCGATCCGTTGCCGGGCAAGGTCGTTAATGGTTTTGCAATAACCCCCCACTTCAGATTAAATTATTAATTTGACGTTTATGAGTAAAACTTGTCGTCAGTTACTTACTAGCGTAGGTAGTTACTTAATTCATCAAAAATGTGTAGAGCTGATGAGAAAATTGAAATTTACGCACATGATACACCATGCAGTGTGTCTTCTTTATGTGAAGTTGGAAATTTGCGCTGGTACCATGTCACTATAGGACAAAATATCCATAGAAAGTGAAAGTGTGGGCTGAAATGGTTAACACTCATATCTTGCAGCCACTGCAAGAAATAATTATTCCGACCATAAATAATCTACAAGTAGAAGGCCCTTTGTGGTACCAACAAAATGTTACAGCTGCCCATTTTTCCCGGCAAGTTCGACAATTGCTTAAAATGCTCAGTTTCCCGGTAATGGATTAGTAGGAAGAGATGGAGTAATTAAGTGCCGCCCAGGTCACCAGACTTAACATACTTGGATTTTTTTACTGGAGAAAAGTCAAGTAATCAGTTTCTAACATCGTTTCTATCTTCCACATTGAAAAGCTCAAACAAAGGATAAGAAGAGCTACGAAGGAATATCCCCTGAACAGTGCAGAAATACGATAAATGTATTGATTCTACAATAATTTTTTAGGACACTTGCCTACTTACAGTCAACGGATGTTTGATACTATTTTAGAATAATAATTAACACTCTGCAGTATTTAATTTTCAATTATATTGTTTCTTTATAAATTAATTAGTATACAGTTACACTTTTTTATATTTTGAAATAATTTCGTTTTAATTAAAAAAATATTTATTGCATTGACTTTCAATACAGAATCCCTATGTTCTATTTTAAATAACTCACTAATGCTAAATTTAACAATGCTCGAACGTAACCATAACTACGGTATTGTTAACGTATTGTTGCGACTTTGTTGGAAATGCACTGATTTCGCTATGTTCCATTTTAAATGGTTCAACAGCGTTAATTAGCCTGCGTCATATTTTTTTTGATGTTCCGCGTTATGTGGTTCTCACTGTATGAACACCATTGTTATTAAATTTTATCAGACAATATGTAAATGTAATAATAATAATATACAGGGTATCCCATCTAAGGATCTCACTTTGTATCTATCCCATAAGCATCCAATCCCATCTCACCCTGTATAGGGTTTTTCCTTTTTTTTTTCTATACTCAATTGCTCTAAATGACAAGCCATAATTTCAGGGCGCATTCCTGAACCAAATTCAAGGAAAAACGTTCATATGAACGTAGAAGTAAAAAAACTTCAAGATACAGGGTATGAAAGGAAAAAAAAGTTCGATTCAAATAAGATTCGTTTTCCGGTTTTAGTGGAATATGGCATTGTTGTTAGTTGTAATAAGTCACTAAATTAGCACAAACTAGATGATAATCATAAGTTTCGGCGTAGTGGGGTGGCATATTCAGGGATAACATCGACAAAAAAATGTAGGTACGTCACTAACTTGTTTACAAAATTTATATTTTTTCGGATTAAGCAGCTAAAAATACACCTTTTTCTTCTTGAGTGCCTTTTATTTATTTTTTTTTCTAAACCAAGTATGATACGAAAAACATCAAGAGACAAAAAAGTTGTATTTTTGTAAAAAAATATAAAATTTTTAAACAAGTCAAGGACGAACATTTTTTGTCGATATTATTTTTTGATTTTTGATTTTTGATTTCTGCTCTCTTATCCCACCGCGGGATGCCACTGAAACTTATAATAATTAATCTAGTTAGTGCTAACTTAGCGTCTTATGACAATAAATAACAATGCCAAATTTCGACAAAATCGGCAAAAGAATGTTAGATACATTTATAAAAAAGAAAACTTTTTTTAAGTCTCAGACTTTTGAACTACGACGTCTTTATAAGCATCAACTTTTTTCAGAATTTTCCAGAGGTCGTCAAATAGATTTACCTAATCATCGCCTACTAGATTTAAATATAGTTGGAATAGACTATAGGTAGATTCAATTTAGTTGTTGTCTACTTTACTTTATGATGCATGTAAAGATGTAACTTTACACCGTTTTGTGTTACTTCAAGTAGGACAATGTAGGAATAAGTTGAATGTAGATTTATAGGAGCTTACATCAGTCTCGTCATTTTTCTGTAAATGGTATTCTCAGATGCATGTTTTAAATCTAATTATACTTTCTATAACTTCATATTGAAACATTGGTGAAATGTTCGATGCAAGGCGAAGACGAATGGACAAATTGAATCCGTAGCTTTACCGTACGAACCCAATCTCAAAAATAGATTTAAAGTTTACATCAGTTATTTTAATTTCGCTACGTTGTGAAGTTCCTATTTGTTCAATTTCTCACAAATACCATTTCTATGGATACAATTTCGATTTAAAACTTCTTGCTGAAGTTTCTGCGGAAATGGACGGATGTTCTAGAATAGTTGGGACAATAATCAAATTTGAAACTGCATTATTTACCTATATTTCTGTATTTTTTGATTTTTGATTAAAAACACTAAATTACAATAATTGTCGCAGCCTACTTTGGGAGTAATAAAATAATGAATAATTAATGAATTTATTATTTTAGGATCATAGTGTATAAAGACTTTTCCCTTTAAAAAAAAATTTTCAACCGATCCATCTAAAAATATACAGGGTGTTCCATTAAAAAAATTACATTTTTTTAAATATATCGAAAACGCGATGTTCAATTGTTTTTCTGCTTTCGCCATTTTATTCAGCGGCAAAAATACTACTAGTTTGCTAATTTAACCGACTTTCTAGGTTAAATAATAACGAAGTTAGCAATAGGGCCGACTTAATATAAAACACGGTGTATTTCACTTTCACTCGTTATTATGTATGTTGCCTAAGGTCCAAATTTCAGATTCCTAGATCAACAGAAAGTCGAACTTTTTCTAATAGTCGCGATAAAACAACCACCCTGTAAGTATGTAGAGATAACTTTATAAGTAAGCACCTAAATATTTTATTATGTCATACTACGAATTTACGGGATAGCCCAAAAATTTCAAATCTGGTACGTAACCAGAGCCTTAAGTAACTACATACTTGAAAAAATAAATTGCATTTTTGTTGGCAGAACAGAACATTTTCTGATCGATTTTCGAAAAAACTGCATTGGATTCGGAATTACTAACTTACTATCGAACTTGATGCTATCTACTTATTGCTTATTTGAAAAATAGTACAATTCAAAACGAAATCTTAATATCCAAGTAAAAAAAAAACTTTGTGATGTACTCGTATTCTTATTATAGAAGAGTAGTGTTACACATAGATGGAATCACCGCAGTGATTGAGTGCTGGAGATACCACGGAACACAGTTGCATCATTTGAATACACTGAGGATTCATCATCGAGATATTGGTGAAGTAAATTAAAGATTATTATGATTAATCGATTCCATTCAGAGTACCGGGCGAATAACGTTGTCAGAGCCAAATACACGACATGCTCAATTTGTCATACTGCGATATAGCTGCCAGGATCATATGTCCGTGCTGTTCAGTTTGAACTGGACAGTGTCCAGTGTTTTCTCTTCTATCGGTAAGGGTAACAATTAATGACTACACCCAACATCAACAGCTGATTTCAGAAGGTCATGTTAAATAATGATATTAGTACTTACATGAACATTCTCAGTTAAATCGGAATTCCCAAAGAGAATAATACGATAAATGAAATATCATCAAGTTCTAATATACAGGTTGTTTATTTAAATTAGATACAACATAGTGAAAATCTTATCACTCGCGAAGAATTCTGGATTCATAATTCGTATTTGTTTTTGTTTACCTTCTGAAATTAGTGTGGTTATGTCTCGGCAATTCAATTCGAGAGGGTTCTAGTAGTGACATAATGTGAATGCCATATTGCCAGGCCAGTGTAAGAATGTAACTAACAGTTCTATTAAATACCAGAATGGTTCCGAATTTTGCGCCTGTTTAAGAATACGTGGTTACTAAAGATACGCCAGTCACCTCAGAACATCGAAGCTTCTAGATAACTTCGGTGACACCTCAGGGAAAACTATATAAGAACTTCCGTGGCTGAAGTTGTAGTTAGTTGTGACTGAAAGTGAAAGGCAGAAGGAAGACTGACGTAGAGAACAGAGTAGAGTGAAGGATAGACAAGTGAAGTGAAGGAGGATAGTTGTGTAACATCTGCGTGAAAATAAAATAACAGCTGGTTATTTAGATTTGGATTGCTATAGTTGTGTTATACTTGTGTTAAAGAATAAAGTATTTTTGTAAGAGTTTTTATTTACAGTTTATAAAGTGTGAGACCCGTAACAATATTTTTCTAAGATTTAAAAGTTGCTTCTGGTGCTATAGTTAGATTTTGAGCCTGCTTAAGCCATTTTCGAATAATTCGGGAAGAAGCTTTTTATTTAGGATGCCATTTTTATTATTTCCGCGACTTTGATTATTATTATTATTGATGATGAATATATAATGAAAATGACGTCACGAATCGAAAACTTTTTCTTGATTATCTTTAATAAGGCTTAACACGCATACAATCTAACTATAGCTCCAGAAGCAGCTTTTCAATACTAACAAATGACACATTTAATGTTCCTCTCTAAAAGCAATTAGGGGAGATAATATTATCCAAAATTCAATTTTGAATGTTATTTACCTATGTCTCAAAAGCAGATTCACATTGGGTCTAATTGGATTTAATTCACAAACGGAGTGTGCCCATTTTCCAGTCGAAAATGTTATGCATTTCTATGTTTAGATATTTAATCATGCCCCGGGCATGCATCAGCGATAATCATGCCTCGTGTCTCATTATTCGATGAGGCATGTTGCCATACAAACAATTTGGTGGTTGCTCCAAAAGATTTTCAAAATTTTATTATTCGCTGTATAATCTAATGAAAACAACGTGAAATTGTGATTAATTGAAAATCACATAGGTTTCCACTCGACATGTTGTCAAGTAATTACTCTCGTCCTGCGGAAACATGTTAAACATAAGAAACATGTTTCGTGGAAACCTATGTGATTTTTGATAATCACGATTTCACATGTTGTATTGTATAATATGTTACAGGTCAAACTGTTTTTTACGACAAACTAGTTTATCTCAGCACAAACTGGTAAATCGTAAGTGCGTTAGGATAAACTTGTTTGTCCGAACGCTCCTAGGATGAACTAGTTTTGCCGGATTGAAATGTTCATAATTATTTCAGGACAAACTAAAGTTTGGCCCAGGATAAACTGATTTTGAAGGAGTAAGAGAAGAAAAAAAGGTAATTTTCTTTGAGTGACAAGAAAAATACATACCCAAACACAGGGTCTCCGGGAAAATGTGGGAAATCTCATCACAATGAAATGTGATTCTCTGTAAAAAATCCTCCCTAGTATCAACCGAAGAGGAATACACCAAGGTTTTGAGTTGACCACACCGGTGAAAGTCCATTGGTGTTAGGTCGGGAGACCGTGGAGGCCAGGCAATGGGATCTGGTCTGCCTATCCAGTGGTTTGGATAGACGTTATTCATATGGTCCCGTACAGAAACGCTAAAACGAGGTGGGGCTCCATCATGCATAAAATACATTCTTAGGCGGGTTTCAAGTGACAAATGCTGTATTGAATCCAGAAAAGCGTTCTGAAGGAACTGCAAATAAAGTTCACCATTCAATCGTTGCGGCAATACGCACGGTCCAATAAAAAAATCCAATTATTCCTGCCCAGACATTAATTGATTGGAACCAATGTTGATAATAATGAACAACAGAGGCATGAGAGTTTTCATCAGCCCATACATGCGAGTTATGTAAATTTACAATACCATTTTTGGTAAACCCTGCTTAATCGGTAAAATTAATAGTGCTAATGAAGTTTGGGTTTGTTCGATGATGATCGAACAGCCAGTTTGCGAACTGGATTTTCCGAGGATAATTTTCAGGAAGTACTTGATGCACTTTTTGCAGATGCTAGGAGTATAACAAGCTGCGCGGCTAATCTTCGAGTGCTCATTGAAGGAGTATCAGTTGCAGTATCCAAAATATTTTCCTTTAATTGCACCAATTGTTCTTCTCACGCCAACATCAGTACTTGTTTTCGCAAGCTTCCCTAAAGGGAAGGATTGACAAAAGAAAGTCAATAATGTTACCTTATTACCTGTAATCGCCCACCAGTCTCTCCTAGACGTTGGTCAAGTCGCTTAAATGTTTTCTGATTTGGAATATTTCGATTAGGATATCTTTCTTCATACAACCTTCTTGCTTCCAAAGCATTGCAAGATGCAAGACCGTACATAAGATGCATATATGCATACTCGCTGAATATGTATCCCATTATCGAATTAAATTTACCAAGATATTCAAAATTCAATAAATTAATATCGAAATAAAGGATCAACGTGTTAACAATATGAAAGATGACACGATTTAAAATGTACACGTCAATGCAAGATATACATAAATTATTCGTAGATACCATAGTAATGATTGGAAAACAATGCGTTTTTTAAAATACTGATATAGTTTGTCCAGTGATATTTAGCGCGTCACTGTCACTAAATCCGATCAGCTGGACGACAATCTTATCGTATCACATAATTTCTGAACAAAGCGTATCAAGACGCGTGTCGTACTTCCGTCTCACTCTCGCTCATCTTTTTAGAATTGCTGAAGATTTAAACGTTTTTCTGACAATACTTACGTCCCACAGTTTAACTCGATTAACTATGCAATGCAATAAAGGAGTAAGAAATATAACGAGATGATGTATCCTTAGTTATCACAACAGACAACACTCACTGAACAAACTATAACAGTTTCATTTCACTGACTTTCGTATCACACTTTGTTGCAGACACAAAAAAATAGAAATCGTGGTTCTGCAATTTAATAGAAATAAATCAGTAATTCTTTTATTATTATTTTTTTCTCTAAAACGGTTCATTTTAACGACAAGGAACAAGAGTACCTTTTCTATAGGTTAATGTGCAAGGTATACAATATTTCTTTTAAGTCATTATCATGCAGGGTGTTGAAAATGTAAGCATTAAAATATACAACCTAGTCCACCCTTGGTAAGCTAAATAATCTAATTTATGTTTTAGGGGCAGTATTTGAAGAGGTCCTTACTACTGTTTATCATATTAAATTTTCTTTAAATTTTATTTAGTACCTACTTTGAAAGTTATTCAAGAAAAATTGATTTCCAATGGCGTTCTTTATGAGGCCGTATCTCCGTAGGGAGGGCCGCTAGGAAAAAAAAAATTACGAGAACTTGTCATCTTTTTTTAATATTCTATCTGATTCCGAGAGATAATCCAAATTTTCCCGTATATAATTTTGGTGAGACCAAACAAAGGACAAATAATACATAAAATACAGGGTATGGCAAAATAATGTTGAACTAGTAAATTGATAAATTATTATTTGGGTTCTGAGCTGGGAGTATCTTAAAAAAAAAGATACTTTTCAGTATCTAAGATACTAGATAGTATGTTGTATCTTGTATCTAGATACTTTCAAAAAATAATGTATCTTGTATCTTGTATCTATCTTTATATAGCTAAGATACTTTGTGAACTAGATACTTTTTTACGTTGCACGTTACGGTTTGCGCGATATGTAGGAGGTCAAAGTACATTGTGGAATGTAGATCCTGCGAAGGAACAAAAGTGTGAATATATTTAGAAAAAAATTTTTCCTCCTCTTTTTCTGTTGCTTCCAATAATACTATTTTTAAAATTTATCATTTAGTGAGAAATATTTGAATAATCTTGAGAAAATAAAACGTAAAATATTCAAAGCTTTTCTTGTCACTCAAACAAAATTATTTTTATTTTTCTTCTCTTACTCCTTTAAAATCAGTTTGTCCTAGGCCAAACTAGTTTGTCCTAGGATAAACTAATTTGGCCTGGAATTATGAACATTTCAATCTGGCAAAACTAGTTCATCCTAAGAGGGTTCGGAAAAACTAGTTTGCCTAGGACAAACTAGTTTATCTTAACGCACTTGGTATGAACTAGTATGTCATATGATAAACCAGTTTGTCCTAAAAAACCGCTTGGTCTGTAACATACAACAGTGTCACACATAAAGTACGCATCATATGGGAAACATTTTACTTCTTAGATTTCGGAAAATTTTTACTTCGCCAACAGTTTGTGCTTTAAAAGTCATGATAAATGACATGCACACGACACACCTACCACTTGTCGCGTATCTTTTACAATTATTGTCAAATTTGATATTTTTTGGCAAACATTTTTAAAATAGGTGTGGCATTAGTTTTCAAAAGTTTTGAAAACGTCACAGGATACAGTTTTTTGATATTTGATTTTGCTCCCATGTACCAATTTTGAACCCTCTAGCAAAAAAAACTCTTCTTTTAAATTTGTTGAACTGAGAATTTGTTTTCCTTTAAAAAAGGAAAAAGTTTCGAAAAAAAAAATCTAAACTAGCAAAAAAAATTTCTTTGTATCGTATTCATTTTTAAATCTTATTTATGTGACCCGTTGGCAAAATTTTTGTATCTAATGCCATATTTTGTAAAATTTTGTCAAAAATTTCCTAAATCGACAAGGAAAAATTTTCTCATATGATGCGTACTGTCTTTCAGTTCGGATTGGTCAGATTACTTGAAAATCATCAAATTAGTGAAATAGTCAAAAGGATGCAATATTTTGCAATTTTTTGCAAAAAAGTCAAATTTGACAGTTATAAAACACACAGGTGTGCGGTCAGTTGCATGTTGCATGACATTACTTTTAAGATTATAAGTGAAAATTCTCCTTGACCGATAAGGAGAAACATTTCCCGTATGATGCGACTTTATGTGTGACTCTGTATAAAGATTTTATTATTGTATAGAATATTTCTCGCAACCTTTCATTTGTTGTGCGTAATGTACATTTAATATGGTGAAAAATCAGAAAGTGGCTTGTAATATGTTAGAACTGGAATAATTGGCATACTTAGTACATAGTTATAGCATATCTGTAATGGTAATTAATACATACTGCAGAATCCTTAGAATTCTCCTCATGGACGGAATTTTAGCAATTCGCCATATTTATATTACTTGTTGCTAAAGCACATGCTAACACAGATGGGGAGCGTCAAAATTTTTATGTCTCTTCAGTCAAAAAATAAACCAGTATCACTTCGTTATATTCACTGCTCAATTGAATATACCCTGAAATATTGGAGTATATAGAAAGTTGATATTTCTGAATACCAAAAATGAAGAGTAAATACTCAAGACCTTATTTTAGTTATTCAACGAAAATATCAAAAAGTCCCGATAATAAGAAAAACACGTCGGCTTATTATAGAACATGATAAAGGGAGTCAGGTTTTTCGCTCCAATTTAGTAAATGTGATTATGATTAATCTTTCACTGTATATTTTCTTATTCGTTCCATCAGAGTCCCTACGATGCTAGAGTACTATAAATACACAACTGAGCCTTGATGCTTCGGGAGTAATATGCCTATTGTGCCCGTTACTCGTAATCTTAATCACGTCTGTAAAAAACAATTCAAAACACAAACTATAGAAATGATGATAACATCGATTATTCATTTAAAGCTATAGCTGCGAAACTTTTGGAGACTCAGTAATGAGTTAAAAGAGGTGCTAAGTAAGAAAATAAACATAGAAAATGTAGCGTGGATTTAAATAAGAAAAACTTCCAGGTCACCCGTTTATGAAACGGTTTCACCTAACTCCACCACGTACTCAGTATATCTTAACATTCTTCAGCGAACAAAAGCTTACATCTGTTTCAATCCTATAAGTTACAGTAATCTCGAAAACTTTAGTTCTAAATATAAGACTATAGATTATATTAATTTTTGATGATCCAGCTAGTTAATGATAGAATATCAATTTAGATAGAACTCTTAATTGGAAATTACATATTAATACAATATCAAAAAAACTGTGCAAAGTTTGCTTCCAACTTCGATTTTTAAAGAATAATGGATTAAAATTAGGAATTTTAAAAACAGTGTATTATTCAAATTTTTATTCTATTTTAAAATACGGAATAATACATTGGGGGAATTCTTTTGATTGGTTAATTATTTTCAAAATTCAAAAAAATTGCATAAGAATACTAGGCAATGTTATTCGCATGACATCTTGTAAAAAATTATTTAAAAATTTAAAAATTTTATCATTTCCAAGTCTATTTATATACGAATGTCTCTGTTTTGTACATAAAAATAAAAATTTGTTTACTTTTTTCAATTCTAATACCAGAAATTCTAATACAATTATTTTAAATAAACATAATACCACTCATTATGAATTATCTTCTGAATACATATGTGCCAAAATTTATAATCATTTACCAAATAATTACAAAAAATATAATTAAAAAAAATTTTCAAAAGAAATTAAAAATATTTTATTACAAAAATGCTACTATAGCTTAAATGAATATTTGAACAATTCTTTGGATTTATAATTTCATAACTTTATTTCATAATTTCATAATTTTATAACTTTATAACTAATTTTACAATTTATTATTTTCCACAAAAAATACAATAATATGTATTTATAATAAGGAAATAAATGTTATTATTATTATTATTATTATTATTATAATGATAGATCATTGTTGAAAAAAATAAATTGTACATGGGGTTGAATTTTTTATAGTTTTTCAACTTAATTTATGGATGAATTCATCCTTCTACCGCGTCATAATCATTCCAACTTTCTATAAAAAAAGTCTGTAACGCAAAAACTTATTGCCCTTGCTAACGGTATGTTGCTTTAAGCCACTGTAAATTTCCTTCCGCGACAACTTTTCTGGAACATGTTTTCTGCATATTTTTAATCCACTCTCAATTCAATTAACTTTCCAATTTTCTGCGATATCAGGAAAGTACTATTACGAAGCAAGAGTACATATTGATCCACTTGACGGCTTTTCAATTAATCAGAATTTTCAATTTGAAGTGGAAGCGTGATCGTATAGTTATAAAATTGTCAGCCTCTGATTTTTTGCTAAATACTTCTTTATGGTCGACAGCGTTTATCATGGCAGCATGATAATGTGATCCTGCGATGTGGTCCAGATAAGGGGGTGAAATGAATTAATTATTGCTGTCGCTTTAACGCACAGCCTGTATTATTCATTGGAAAGGAAATTGTTCCGTCAACTGTCTAGCTGGAAAGAAAAATTGCCGCCGTATTTCAGCCGTTTTAAATGCTGTATAAACACCGGATAGCTCCCACTTATCTAGAAATTATTTTTCGATGTGCCTAGATTTTACGAGCAGTCATTAATTTTCTCAATTTTTTTAGAAACACGTACATTATATTTTTGATTTTGAGAGCTCTAAATGGTATACATTTAGATTTTTTTATTACACACTAACGTTTCTTTCCGTAATTTAATCACTGGCCTTTTTGCATTGTATAAGATTTCTACATTTGAACTTTTCCAAGGGTCCAATGTGACATTTTATTCTTTTTCTAAGATACTAGAGTTCAAGAATAGCTTCAGATGATAATTCACATTAATTTGCCTCTTTGAATCTTAAGAATCTAATTTGATTGTTTAGCAAATAAATTTATACACACACAAACCAATTCACTGCAGCGTGAACATCCTTGAATGATATCTTTGTCAATATTGTCCCTTATGATTTTAATTAGTTTCTTCTTTGCTTGGTCAAAGCTGTCCTCGTGTTTGTCCATACCATTGACATTTATCATCCTGGCGGGTATATTTTGCCAGAGTATTTTGCAACTGGTACACACAGTCGAATATCCTCACCTTCCATTCACTCTGGAATGGAAGCATCTTGAGATGTGATAATTTAACTGTTTCGTCATATTTTTCACGCGATTTCAATTATTCGTCTCCACGCATTGATTAAATGCTGCATCTAAGGGCTAATTCTAAGCCGGAGGAATTCAGAATAGCTATACTCCATTCCGAAAATTACTTCGCTTTTTATTCTTGCAACCACTAACCATTCCTAAAGAGGCGAAAGAGATACATGATCTGAAGTGAGCCAGATGAATCACAAAATTTCAAGATTAAAGATCCGCTAGTAACAAAAAAGAATTGAGAAGTCTATCATAGACAACTATGTCGGTGAACACGAGGAGAGGAAGCATCGCTTGCGCCCATGTAACCGCTTATGATGTCTACCGCAATTGTGGAGAAAACGTTAGGGGCACATTATGTTGATATATTTTTTAAATTTATTTTTCCGAGATATCAATAATAATTATTATTGTTATTATAATAAGTGGCAGAAAATCTATTATATTACCCGAGTTTGTTAAAAAAAGATTATGACACAAAAAGATTAAGTAAATTTTAAACATAATTCTTTAACATTGATGGTTTTATTTTTTGTCGTGCTTACAAGTCACTGCATGTTACAAAGTGCAACAAGAAAAAATCAATCATGTGTAACATGGATTATATTCAGTAACTATTTCGAGTTTTCATTTCTTGATAATAATTTCATTCCAAACGAAATTGTCTTGTCAAAAGAAATAAGAACTGCTCTGGCGAAAGAATAAACATGCAAGAAAAGACCTCCGAATGATTCTTTCAACAGAAAGCACATTTCGAGATATAAAAAACTCCCAGTGTTGTGAAGATTTTATATCGCGTATAATAAACCTAAACAAACAACCTCAGCGAACATTACAAAGCTGGATTTGGGGGATTTTGTTTCTATATCGCTTATATTGCGGGCCATTGTGTAACTCGGTTGGTGGGCTACAACACATAGAAAGCTTGTCGACTATTTCCGACAAAAATACCATTCGTAATTCGACACGTTCGTATTCTTCCTTCATGAGTTCATTATCCAGGTTCTGCTGTGCCCGGGGACGATTGAAATATGACACAACGGCCAAAAGTAATTGTTACCGTATCCCTCTGAGACTGACTCGCCGTTATAAGACATATCACCTTTCATCTCGAAGCAAAGACATCCGATAGTATCTCTGTCTGCTATCCAATGTTCAGATTCAACGTCCTGTTCAACGTGACAACAGAAACTCTCTCCCGTATCCGCTCATTATCCTGCTCAGGTTGTTTAGGGACAAGTTAGACACATTGATCCTTTACTAAATTTAGAACACTCCTGAGAGATCTAATATTCACAGGTTGAACTAACTTTGGACGAAATTATAATATAGATTGTTCAAATACCAACGAAGTCAATTATTTTGAGTTTTGGAACTGTTGATTCGTATTTTTAAAACTACTATTTCTATCAAATAGGTATATCAAATAACTACTCAATTCAAATGCCAACAATTCAATCCACTGTATTCGTGTTTCTCGGACAATTTAAAAACATAATAAAATATAATAATTTACAGGATGTCTTCGTTAAAATAACGAAGTGTGTCAATTATTTGCATTTCCGGAAATGCGGCCATGGTGAAAATATTTTCATTGGATTTCTTGCGGACACTTTATGTCGCAAAAATTTTTTATTTGTTGCTCTACGACCAATAGTTACTGAGATATGACCGTCCTTACCCTTACCTTACCACCCTGAAATCAAAGGGGTTTAGTTTATTAGATGCAGCTAGATAATAATTTATTCAAGTCAGCGCCTGAAGTCAGTTTTTACAGCTAAAGGTATAATAAAGGTCTTATTACCTCAACTCCGGCTATATATGAAGACCCCACTAGAAGGACTAGCAGTGTGAGCTGGGGATTGACCAGTAAACGTTCAATCTCTCTGCTAGGTGTACTGAGCCTAGCGGGAAGCAGAACATCCGTCATGAACGTATTGAATTAACCCTAAACCGCTGCTGACAAAATGAGTCATGGCGAGGTCCAGTCAAGCAGTCCCCCCTCCTCTTTTTATCCGTACTAAGGGTCAAAAGGGTGCGACAGAATTCTCATCACCCAACATACTGAGTCGGTTAGGACGCATCGAAGAGAGGGACTACGAGTTCCGCGCCGCGGGCAGAAGAACACGGGACGATACGCTCGGGTAAAAGAACGAGGCAGACTGAAGGCACCAACCTGCAGTACCAACCTGCAAAAAACCCAAGCAATCATCTTCTCCAAAAAGACAATCGTTTTGGAGCCAGATATGGTGATGTAGGGATACTCTCTTACCCCAGCGTCATCTCTCCGTTTACTTGGAGTTAGCCTCGGAGCGAACATGTCTTGGCATGATCGTGTTGCAGGTCTGGCGAAGAGTGCTTCTCAAAAACTTGGAACGCTCTTCCGCACGAAGAAATTTTATATACCACAACAGCTTCTCCTCTTATACAAGGCTCAAATTCGACCATCCTTGGAGTACTGCTCACATGTTTGGAGCCAGCTCCTAAACATACGCTGAGACTACTCGACTCTATTCAGAAAAGAGCCATCCGCTTGATTGGGACCCAGATTTGACAAAAAATTTAGACACTCTCGAACATCGAAGAAGAGTAGCTGACCTGAGCCTGTTTTAGAGATATTTTAATGGAAAGTGTTCAAAAGACGTGGCCCGCTTGATCCCACCAAGAACAAGAGCGGGCAGAAATACACGTCGAGCCGCAGACGCTCATCCGTATCAGGTTCAGCTCGTTACACCTCGTACCACCCTATTTCAGACTTCCTTTATGTATAGAACCGCATCACTTTGGAAAAGCATTCCAAAGGGCGTGTTTCCCGAAGTATACAACCTACAGAGATTCAAGGCCAACGTGAATCGATATCTTCGCTCATGCACCGCTCTCAGAGCGTCATAGGGATTTCTCTGCAGTGCATGTGCATTTTCAATAAAAAAAAAAACCTAGAGCAGGCACCGCAGAGCTGGCCCGATTTCCATATAAGCCATCGCCGCTAATCCAAGGCGCGACACCGGATTGGTTCAATCGGACCAATACTGATTCTCCTAATTCAGCGACGTACCACTCAGAAGGAAAATACCATAGAGAGTGCGGAGGCTTCCCGAAGGTCAAAAATACAGTATTATTCCTTATTTTATGGTATAAAATTTCCAAGTAAAGTATAATATCTCGAGTTGGAAGACAATTTCGCACTTGCGGAAAAATGTCACTTTCAACTCTTGTTATGTAATATACTATTTCTTTCCTTAGTTACAGTATTTATTGCATTAACTACATTTTTTCACTTTCGATTACAGTCGACTTTTTAACAATGAAATGTCAACTTACCAAAGTGGTAGTGAGAAAATAATTATTTCCTTTCAATGTTACTTTATTTTTTGCATTACTTTCATGATTTTGTTGATAACTACTCAATATCAAAATAAAGATACAATTACACAACAGAAGAATGGTACACCACATCACAATAAAATCACTGAATGTGTAGATATTTTTACCTAATATGGCTCGATTAAAAATAAGAGAAAGACTTCATTATATGAGTATTGGTCTAAAATAATAATGGATCCTGTAATAATAATTTGAAAGTGACCCAAACATATGGTTTTTTTTGGCGAGTAGGACCACTAGATTTAATTTATTCTAGTTTTATTATATTTCACATTTGGCTAAACCCTTGAAGCTACAACAATGAAACTTTGTGTGCCAAACCTGATAGTGGCCCTCAGGTAATACGGAATAGATTCAATGTTAGTCAGTTGCGGCATAATTGAGGGGGCTGGCCACCCACGGCACTCAAAGTTACCCCCCAACACCTTAGAAAGCATAATATTTAGGCTAACATACATTTTATGTTTAAATAATGAACTTTTCGTTTTATCTTTTAACGAGGCATATCTATGTCATGTAAAATTGACGGAGCTCTGAAACGTGTTTCAAATTTAAAGTGAGCATGAAAAACGATTGAATTACGTTTAGCAAGATGCTAGTTGCCACTGTGTTCCTTGAATGGATAATTCACAACTGCATTTTCCATGTTTTTGCCACTCCCTCACCCACGGTCCCGCATTAATGTAGTTTCGGTAGGCCGAATATTTAATTTACCCGAGCGTCGGCTGTCTACTTGTGGAGCTTAAGCTTTCCATTAGGTTCGTGGGATGGGGATGCGGAACGACAAATGAAGAACGAGATTTGTCTTCATATCTGCGGCATAGCCTACATCTGGGGACCAGTTCAGCGCCCGCGTTGGCCCTTAGGGTGATATTTGGTCTTTTTATTGTTTCGAGTACGTCAGCAGGCTTGCATTTACGATCGGTATAATGTATCGTGAATATAAGACAAAGTAGCGAGGACAGAGCTTAGTATGCTTGCGTTATATACATATTTCGTATGAATTATTACATTTTAAATAAGAAGGATGTGTATATGATTTATACAATACATTAGAATTTTCTTATTTCATTATTATGGGGGTAGAACGGTTTGTAGAACATAAGGACGAGTTGTTGACCTCCTGGTGAAGCATTCGCTTTTTCAGCCAGTCTAGGAAAAAAACTCATAAAATACCTAGTCAGACCATTCTCTTCATAGTGGTTTCAGACTTTGTAACCAATCTATTGTATCTGGAGTAAGGCGGTGGATGTCATTGAGCCGTCAATAAATTTGGTTGTTGGACACTCTTCTATAATATGAGTAATTATGTCCTCAACTTCGTCACAAGTGAGACAATTTGGACTTGGAACTTCCATCCATTTAAAAACCATTGAGTTACAGCGTCCGTAGCCACTTCTTAAACGATTCAGTTTACTCCAGAGCTTTCTTGGTAGGTCGAATCCGGTTCTGTACTCTCAATTCAGACTTCGAAGAATCCAGTGGGGATTAGTAGTTATAGACAGATACTCCCATGCCAAAAATTGATGATGACTAAAACATAAGTGTTTTAAAATTTTACTATACAGTGTGGGAGGACATGAACGCCTCGGTCTGCGTAGCCTTACCCGCCCAGGATTTAAAAATTTTAAACGGATTATTATTTTTAATATAGATAGTGCTACATTATGGTGGCATAATAAAGCTATGTCTTCTTTTTAATCGAATGCTCCTATTTTATTTTATTTTTTGATTGTCTGACAAGTAAACAAAAAGCATAGACATAATACAATATGTAATCAGATTCGAATAAAATTTGAATAGAACTAAGTAGATCTCATAATTAATTTTTTTTTAGTCTTCTTAGTTGTTGATATCAAGGAGAAAAACAAGCAATGTAGAGCGATATGTGTCGAACTTATGTAAATCAAGCTTATGTATTGTTGATTATGTATATGTAGATTTCTAGAAATTCGAGAAAACTTTATTTAAAAAACCGAAGTAATTCAATTCTATTGTCGGCCGTTAATTCGTTATATCTAATTTCTAGAACTTCTACAAGTTTGTCTGATTAAACTGAATACAATCAGAATAGTTTAGTCTATACAGAATGGGACACCGAGAATGTCTTGATCTTAGTAGCCTAAGCGATGGATGATTTAAAAAACTTTAAAATGCAATGTATTAAGGCAGTATACCTAATGTAAAACTATTTGAGATTAATGAAAATATATGAAAATGTCAACATGTCATATCAAAGGTATGTTTTTTTTCAATGGGATGCTCTTATCTTAATTAATCGAATATACAGTTTTGCCGACGACAGTACCCTCATGTCTTCTTATACGTTAGATGCGCGTCTGCCATCGACGCACAGACTCGCAGGGAGCAAGAAGTGGCTATTCTTAACAATGACTTGCAAGACATTTTAACTTGGGGCGATAGAAACCAAGTCCAATTTAATGCTAGAAAAACCCAAGCATCTTCTCCAAAAAGACGAACGTTTTGGAGCCAGATATGATGATGGCGGGACACTCTCTTACCCCAGCGTCATCTCGTCGTTTACTTGGAGTGAGCCTTGGAGCGAACATGTCTTGGTATGATCATGTTGCAGGTCTGGCGAAGAGTGCTTCTCAAAAACTTGGAACACTCTCCGCACGAAGTAATTTTATACACCACAACAGCTTCTCCTCTTATACAAGGCTCAAATCCGACCATCCTTGGAGTACTGCTCACATATTTGAAGCTCAGCTCCTAAACATACGCTGAGACTACTCGACTCTATTCAGAAAAGAGCCATCCGCTTGATTGGGGACCCAGATTTGACAAAAAATTTAGACACTCTCGAACATCGAAGAAGAGTAGCTGACCTGAGTCTGTTTTAGAGATATTTTAATGGAAAGTGTTCAAAAGACGTGGCCCGCTTGATCCCACCAAGAACAAGACCAGGCAGAAATACACGTCGAGCCGCAGACGCTTATCCGTATCAGGTTCAGCTCGTTACACCTCGTACCACCCTATATCAGACTTCTTTTATGCATAGAACCGCATCACTTTGGAATAGCATTCCAAAGGGCGTGTTTCCCGAAGTATACAACCTACAGAGATTCAAGGTCAATGTGAATCGATATCTCCGCTCATGCACCGCTCCCAGAGCGTCATAGGAATTTCCCTGCAGTGCATATGCATTTTCAATAAAAAAAAATCTTATCGCATTTTCAGATTGTCTGGAAAGAGAAAGTAAGACTGGTTTTTACAGTTGGAGTTTGATTGGAGATGTTTGTAGGTTATAAAATATAAAAATGGAAATCGTGAACTTTATCAGCTTCTCAGGTAGTACCTTATGGTTTAAAAATATTTCCCTTTAACCATAAAAATTTGGTCCCATGATTCCAGAAATATTTTCGTATAATACAGGGTGTCCCATATCGTTATGTTCAAATTTTTTGAGCATATAGTAAGCTTAATTTTGAGCCCAAAAAAACCAAAAGTGGCAGGTCTATCTTTATTCGTTACGAAGTTACACAGGCCTAAGAAAATTATGACTAGTAAATAACAAGATTCAACTTTGAAAACCACAGAACCACATGTGTTGTGGTTTAGGCTAATAATTTATTGTTGTGGTAACGACATGAGTAAATGTCACCAACAAACATTAGAAGAGGTTCTCCTGCTCATACAAAATGGCATTTGGATTCAAATATTATATGGGGCACCAGCATATTTCGGAATTGGCGTTTGTAACTAAATTCCAAAAAGCAATTATGATTGGGTCGTATTCAGCATGCTGGTCAAGAGATCGGTCGCGAAAAAAGACGAGAAATTAAAACTGTTACTTCTGCAATAGGCCTCCGAGCACAAGTTTGTGTTCAGCAAGGAATAGGACATTTTTAAACACATGATAAACTAAAGATTTGGTCAATAAAATAAGCTTTATGTGGTTTTCAAAGTTAAATCTGGTATTTTCTAGACATTATTTTCTTAGGCCTCTAACTTCGTAACGAATGCAGATAGACCTGCCACTTTTGGGTTTTTTAGACTTAGATATATGCTCACAAAATTTGAACATAACGATACGGGACAGCCTGTATATAAGTTTTTTATTGAAAAAGCACACGCACTGCAGAGAAATTCCTATGGCGCTCTGGAAGCGGTGCACGAGCGGAGATATCGATTCAGGTTCACTTAGAATCCGTTCATTAGCTCCTTCCAAGTACTTTAAAAGGTATTGCTTAAGGGCTTTCTCCATGATTTTAGATATTACTGAGAGCATGGCCACTGGCCGATAGTTGTTTGATACGGTCTTGCCTTACTTGAGAATAGGCTGGGCCCGCGCTCATTTCCAGCATGAAGGAAATGAAGAGTCTCCGGGCTGATTAGCTTCCCAATGGTCATACTGTAACAAGGGAAAAAATAGCGCACAGAATATCGTTTTGACAAACAAGTTTCTATTTTAAACACGTAAAGAAACTGTGCAATTTAATTACCTGATTACCTGAACTGAGAACTACTGCGTAATTAAGTACCTGGACTTGAACTTGCATTGTACTTTAATGATTTGTATGATTTGTCACTTCTGGATGGTCACAGTGACGTGCACTGTGCACCTAGACACGACATTAAGGTGTCACTCAGTCTATTTCACTCAGTCAGAAAGTCTTGGCTGTTGTGTCAAAGACTTTATGATTTACTGATTAGTTTATGACACGTTGTAATTCTTAACTGACGAGAGATTTTCCCTTGGCTTTGTTTATTTATTAGATCTTGTTTGCAGACACTTAAGTACTCTAACTTAAACTCTAGGTGAGCTCTTTATTTTGATTGATCATATTGTGGTAATATTTTATGTCGTCGAGATCACCAATTTTTCGTCGAAATCGGTATCCCTCGTTGGAGGCCGTAGCCCGTTCATCGAGATCGGAATTTGTCGTCGAAATCGGAAAATGTATCCCACGTCGGTGCCTGTGTTTAAGAGCTCTTTAGATCAAGCCAGAGTAACCGCCCCCAAACAATATCATTTAAGATTTCATTTGAATAACTATTTCATCAATATTGTTTGCATATTATGACAACAGGAAGAGCTACTGTAGCGATGTCCAAATAGTTCTTCTGTTCTTTTATTTCTAAGTACGTATTTAGTACATAAAAATAGTAATAAATTCAATTATGCATGTTCGAGTTATAGCTCAAAATCACACTATAAATATTTCATTATGTAAGCAACATCAAAGCTCGTCCATAAGGACGGGCGTTGATTGCTAATTTGCTCCTTTGCTACAAAAATATTGTTTGAATTAGTACAGACCGATCCAGGAAGTGCACACCGGTTAATAATAATCACATATTTATTCTGCGCAGGATGAAATTATTAATTATCAGTTCCCAGTTAATACTCAGAATGGGACAATGGGACGCACACACACGCAAGCTTGGCCTTTATTATTATTCTGAATAATTATCTAATGTATGTAACTCGATGTGTTTGACGAACACATCGAAATCACATCTCGAGCTAAAATCTATCACTTTTTTCTCTTGTACATATAATAAATAACTATTTTTCTAATTTAAAGCATAGAAAATATTACGCCACGACAGAAACTAGATCAAACGGAGTAGTTTTTTCCATGCATGAAGCGCCAAATTTAGATCATGAAAAAGTATTTATTTTTAAATAGGCAAAAAATTAATAATTGCCGTAAAGGTATGGCACTAAATTAATTTCTTCGGCACTTGATTAATAACAGGGCTATGCAGTATTGCGTAACAAAATTTAGAATTTAAAAATATGAAATTTTGTAACTACTGTGACACTTGAAAAACTGATCTAAAGTATCGATTTCCACACCTTCATAAAAGTATTCAAAAAGAAATAATTTTTTACTAAGATCAAATTATAATATTCTGGTCAGTCATGAGTTGGCCTACCAGCCCTTCTAGGGTTGACGTTGAGTTTTGGGACATCCTATATACCTCGATGCATCCCACTTTTTAATGTCAACTTGTTTACTTTGAGTACCACTACTTAGCTACGCTGAAATGAAGGTCTACATTAACAAGATATTAATTGTTAACAATGGTTAAAAACTACAGGCTGATTCCGGAATGGCGAACAAGAAAACAAGAATAGTACCAGAGCATCCTTTGTCGATTAGGAATTCGAAGTTACTTACTTTCTTCTCTAGCATGGCTACCTTAAGAAGATAGATATGTCCAATTTATCTTTGCTTCTTCATCTGTGCATGCGTGTGTGTGTTTTGTCTTTTTTTTTTTGTTACGACGTTGTGTTGCCCTTTTTTTTCGGTAAGTGTGTTGCCATTTTTTGCGGCGCGAGCGCGCGCGCGTGTGGGTGTGTGTGTGTGTCGATCTATAAAAAAGAAAAAGAACTGTGACAACACTTCACTCGATAGACTTTGTGATAAATAAAACTAGTGTTTTGACTTATACCCAAATTAAGATGTTATACCATGGAAACATAAAATATTCGGGATCACCCTGCATAGGGTGATTACCATGTAGGTAAATTCCAGTTGGCATCCCTTATCGAAAAGAACCTTTTCGAAATGAAGTCATCTGGTCATTTCCAGTCGTTGATTATAAAAAAATTAATGCTTGCGATTGCTGCTTTATGGTATTAAACATGACAAAATAGAACATGCAGTCAGTCACTGCTTGCGTATGTCTAAGTCCAGTAGCATATTTCAAGCCCCTTTGACTTGAATGGTTGAAAAGCTGCTCTGAGCAGCCGCCTATATGAACTGACGGCTGGCTTAATTGAGTGTAGCAGTTTGAAAGAGACCGCTGTGGGAGGAATAAACGGTAGTATATGCCATGATTAGTGCCTACCTGTATTAAACTTAGATTGGTTATGGTGCCACCTTTAGATTCAACAAACGGGGAAGGTTAGTGCCGATAATATAACAAATCGGCCCTAGGTGTTCCCTAATTCAAGTTGTATTCTCGTCTGCAATTGTTGATTTATAATAATAACTAGTAATCTCGGTGAAACTGGGTCACCAATATCACAGCGAGGTAGCAAAGGGGGAAATTTATATTGAAGCAGCAGGCAGGCGATAATGAATAAGCTGCTTAGAGTGTGTTAAATGAACAGGCAAAATTTTGTAATTGTGTTATAATCAGTATTCCAAATGAAACTACTGATCCCGAAATATACGTGACACAACATGATAATACGAAATAATGGAAAAACTATCAATATACATCAAGGAATAATAGTAAATTATGCTAGGGAGATAATTAAATTTTTCCAATGATTTTGAAACCACAATTCAACATATGATCTCAATAGGATCAAGGTGGAAGATGCTATAGCTTGTACAACTTTTGTTGCATATATTACTTGTATTAAAACTTTTCTAGCATTCGTTTGACGAATAAACAGAAAAGTAACGAAACTTAAGACTTCTGATGTGGCCGATAGGGGATTCTGATGTGGGATCGATTGCATTGAGTTGCTTAGTCTGATTGATTTTCTCAGGATCTGCAAACGTCGCAGTTTTGACTTCTACTGTCCAAAAAAATAGAACGAACCTATTACGTCGGAACGTGATCTTTGTGATGCGTTTAATTTCATCTACTACAAAAAGTATACACAGTGACGTACACAGTGATTCTTTGAAAACCATGATTAAGATTATTAATTTACGATGATTAATTAATTTAATAATTGAAAATAAATAATTAATCTGAGGTATGAAGAAACATCTATAAGTATTTCTTTCATAAATTAATAAATTAATTGAGTCTGAGAGCCCTTTATAGACAAAGCTTTCAACGTAAATCAGTTACATTATATTTGGTTGATATATTTTTTTGTATGGATGTATCCGTTTGAAATATTAATATTATTATTGTTATTATTATTATTATTGTTCCATGCCGGCGGCGGCTGGGGTTTTGGACCCGGTGTTGGCACCCTGTATCGGTTCAAGGCCAAGATACAGGGGCTACTATGGATGTGTCTTGTATTTGGTCTATATATCGGCGTTCATAAATTACCTAACTATGTGTACCGTGTTTATGATTATAGCCTTGTAATTAACAAAAAAAAAAAAATAGGGAATGGTTACTTGGGGGTTTAAAGGCATAAAGTTATATTCAGGGGCTGCCGTGAAGCCTTCAAAAAATTAATTTCCCACATACTGGTATTGGTATTGGTATTTTAACTAAATGTAAGAGATGGTTTATGTGGTCCCAAACACTGAAGCCAGCTGGCTTATTGTATTTCTCACATTTAGATTTTCCTTGATTAGAGGAGCTCCGTTCCTTTGACAAGGTTCAGCAGTCCGCTAACCAAGGTCTTTTCCGCCAGCAGGCTCCCGTCGCTGAGTAGTCCCAGGACCGCAGAGCGATTTTCCCATATATACATAGTATTATTATTGTAATTTCCCAAATAATGCAAAATTTCATTTTTAAAAGATCTCAAGGTGTGGTTCTTTTACTCCTTGGAAACGCTGGTTTTTTAGGATAGTTTATTAATTTTGGCAAGCTAAATTATGCTTAAATTTTCAGAAATCGCTTGTCTTTATATTTAGAAATAAGTCAATCAGTAATCCTGCCCGGCAAAAAACAATAGGTGTGTTTGAAAAAAACAAGTTGAGGCTGCATTGATCACTTTGGTGTTTAAATGCGTAAAATTGTATTGAGGGTGTAGCCGTAAAGATTTAGGGGTATATTTGCAGTTTCCCCAATTTCATTCGCATCTGTTTTGAAATAACGCGGCTATCCCTTGAAAAATAAAATTTTGTGTACGAACTAGTAACTATATTTGCTCAGAAAAATTACCAACACTATAAACAAGTTATTAGTCCTCACTTTCTGTAATTAGAGCTTTTTATGTAATTTACTAAATACTTACATACTGAAATCGTAAGTGATTCCGGGCTGTTGTGCTGTCGTTTATGGTGATTTGCTCCGAACGTTTCGCAGAGGATGATTATCTGGTGACGTTATACACCCTCCACTAGCTATCTCTACCACAGCAACGGCCGGTCTCTCCGACTATGTAATGAATTCCTGATTCGGACGATGACTCATTTTTATCTGACGTAATGCCGGATACCAAATCCTCCGCAGTTTCATTCTCTCCTCCTGCCAATTGAACTTGTTTGGATGTTTAGGAATTTCCATTGCTTCACGATGTAATCGGGTGTAATAGTGTGAAGTAGTCATGATAGACAGGACTTTCGTCTTTTCAAAACATATGGCGTGATCGTCCTGAAGCACGGTGTGCTCCGCGACAGCTGAGTCTGTCTGGTCCAGGCGGCAGTTTCTCTTGCGTTCGGTCACACGGGTGTTGACGCTACGTTTGGTGGTTTCGATGTATTCTATAAATTCCAGCGGAAGAAAGATTGGGTCTCCAGCTGAACGGAGAATATGCGAACTTGTTATGTAGGTTTGAAGTTTTGACTTCGTGACTTTGCAGGAGTTTACCGATTCGATCGGTGACGTTCTTGATGTAAGGGAGAAAAGCAGCTCCCGAAACTCTTGGTGGTTGTTCGCTGGGGGTCGTGGGATGTTGGGCTCTGGGTCGTAAGGCTCTCCTGATTTCTTGAGCGATGTAGCCATTAGCCTGCAGAGCATTAATCTCATCTTGGGGATATTGTGTTTGGCAAATTCCGGATGCACGATTCACCAGGGTTTTTATTACGGCTCATCTTTGGCCTGGATGATGGATGGATACCGTAAATACCGATCTGTTTGTGTTGGTTTCCAGTAGAACCTTTGCCCCAAGGTACCATTTTCATTCCTGTTGACGAGGGAATCAAGAAACGGTAGTTTTTTCTCCGATGATGTCGTTGCCAGTGGACGAGGTATGACGTCACCAGATAATCACCCTATAAATAGGAGGACTCTCCCGACTGGGCAGTCAGTTATCAGTGAAGACGATGAGTGATAGCTTACGCACACGTAATCGCTGATGATGTCTACCGCAGCCATAGACGAAGCGTTCGGAGAAAACCTCCACGGACCACGGCAAAACAGCCCGGAATCAATTATGATTTCAATAGCAGCCGTCCGTGGAAACCTACACACATCAATTACTTACATACTGTTAATGATTATAGTACCCGTGATGAAGAACTAAAATGAAGTTTCGGTTAAGAGAAAAAATTGTTTTCCTAATAGACTACAGTCCAAAATAATAATAGAAAGCCTTCATTAAGTAGTATTGTGTTAAAAAATTGTATTGTGTTATATGTATATTTCCATTATGCAAGAGACGAAATCTAGCTTATTATACTTTTACTTAACCTCTCTATTTACAATAATTAGATACCTACAAATGATAATGATAGCACTACAACTAAGAGTCTACTAAACATAACTATATATGATATAACAGTCTAAAAATACACTAACCTGAATATAAAAAACCAAAAAACCCCTCCCTCTCCCACCCAAAAAACACAAAACAAAATTAATCTATGTTAATTAATCTACATTTATAAGTAATCAGTCAATAATATTATCAACTTATTAATATGTTAATTTGAGAATTTGGATTCCATCTAGTCCTGAAAATAATCAACAAAATATATTTGAAATAAAGACAGAAATGAAGTTACACAGCTTCCATAATACTTTCTTATTTGGTTTTATTCGAAATCGAGTAAAATCTTTATATCTTGAGAATTTAAGGTGAAGCTTTACGTACTGAAACCGTTGTTTTCTACAAGAACCTAATGAATTTCAATACTTTGTTAACGGATTAATAAGCAATGAAGTAACTTGAGAAAAATATATCAAGCAAGATATTCCTCTGACATTCACTTTATAACTTCTTAATAAATTGCGATTTCCATCTAAATCGTATTTTATCTAAAAATTGGTTTATTACTATGCGGTAGGGATTGCTTTAGTAAGAATAAACACACCGTTCCTTCAATTTCAGTAATCGCACTCTGGAATGAATCGGTCTGAGAGCGACACATTACCATGTTCCTATTGCATGTCAATTATCCAAGCCCGAGACAGCACTGACTCGTCGATTAATCAAAGCTCGCATTTAAATTCAAATTGAAATTCCGCGCTGTAAAAAGGCCCGTAAACGATTTCCCGCAGACAAGTCAATTCAATCACGACCGGATCGGATTCTACTAACGTACTAATCCGGCAATAGCGCCAGCAAGGATAATGACGTGACAGATACACCGACAGGCCAACCCGCCGTGTTACAGAATCTAGATCTCATTCCAGGTAGATGCAGCTGCTTGATGATGCAAAAATGAACACTAAAAATTCTGATGAAGAATTGCGCTCATTTATTCATTTTCATGGCTAAAAGGATGTTTCAAGACATAATGTGTCGAAAAATAAAATGTGTGCTTTTTGCATTCTGAGAAAAGTTCCTTTTAACATGGGTTCGAGAACGCACAGTGTTAGAGACGCAGGATATCATACAAAGTCTTAGCTTTTTTTTTAATATTTTAACGATATCTTAAGAACGTTTCAGATACAGAACCTATCTTTTGTAAGCACCATTCAATGTGTTTTATTTGGCAGTGGTGGGTATTGTAGGGTTGCGTGAGTTTTTTTTCCTCCTCAATTCTAAGACGCTATGAAATCACAGTTTGTGACGTTATGCAAGAAAGGCGCAACGTCGCCGTTAGCGTCGAAAAAAAAATTTTATATTCATTAATATAAATTCACAGAGAATCGATTTTCAGAAAGCAAGCGTCTTAAAATGGTCAAATTATTACTTTTTTAGTTTTTTACGAACAAAACAAGTAAACAAGAAAGCGGCTATTAATACGCCGTGAGAAAGTCAAGAAATTAACAGACGGTCTCCACTGCCTGTTGGACCTTTGCCTGTATGTTGAACTGGTTTAAGTGCACACCTATCCTCTAACTAGGGAGCTGACCAAGTTATTCCTAGTCGCTACTTTTTGTCTCTTTGTGTGTTGAGCGAAGAACACAAAAAGGTAAAACGGCTATCACAATTGACAAGGAGCTGACTTGTCAATTTCGTTCTATTACTAGAACCGAGATCGAGGTGCTGACTCGATCTAGCCTATCCTTTAACTAGGGTGTTTACCTAGTTATTCCTAGCCGCTACTTTTTTTCTCTTTGTATGTTCAACGAAGAACACAAAATGTGAACTGGCAATCACAGTTGACTAGGAGATGACTTGTCAATTTCGTTCCATTCTGATCCTTCAGATGTCTTTTTAGTAAGATAGTTTAAATTATTTTTCAAATTTTCTAATAATTATAAAATTATGTTTTTATATCAACCAGCAATTCCATGTACCAGAACTGACACTGAAAACAGGAACACCCTATATGCCAATGTTTGTAAAATTACGTCAGTTTATTGGTTTTAACAATAGTAGTAGGCGGTGGAATTTTAAAGGTTCTCATTTATTCTATTTTTGATTTATTCTGGAAAATGTGTTTTCGGTTGACCTTCTTTGAATAAAGACGTGTTTTGCAGAAAACCATATCAAAATACAATTGAGAGTATCTAAAACTCTTGCGTGTTATATGGCCTAAGTAGATAAGTGGATAGAGTTTTCCACAACATAAAGTTCATCAAGAATGGTCTAATTTTCTCCCCTTTTTAATTGCAAATTCCGACAGAATTGTTTCAATGTTTTAATTTAAGTTTACCGATTACATCTTTCCTTAGAGAGGGTTCAGCTTTTTTCTAAAACATGAATTTACGTTTATAAGTTTTTGCACTGGTTACCGGGATTGTGTTTTGTGAAATTTATTCAGGGAAACAATTTAGGTGAAGTGTCTCAGAGCGTCACTTCGGCGAGACCCATAGCAAGCTTTAATTCTTCCCCAGGCGCTAACTAGAATTCTGCGTGCACCAGACACAAAAATTTCAGTGGCAACTTGGAAAACTGAATTATAACCGAGAGCCTCACAATATCGCCTTCCTAGCCCCTGTCGCCAGAGTGTTTATTATTAAATTAAGCTGCAAGAAAAAATATTTTGTTGTTCTACTTCATTATTGCCAATCTGGCTCATTGATTTCTGAATGACGTTTAATAATGAACAAAATTTAAATGAAGTAAATAAGTACTTGAGAAAATATTTTTTATTTTTCGATCTTTTTTCTCAAAATATGAACGATCCTTCTTATCAATTCATTCCGATTAGGTTTTATAGTTAAGTAAGTAAGCTTTATTGTTAAAGTAAGCTGCCTGCGAATGGCAGGTTGCATAAATACACAGCATACCGATCAATGTTTCGACATAGTTTAAAATACGTAAATTTAATTTTTTATGAGTAAATTATGGTGGTTAAGGATTCTGATTGAGTCAAATAAAAATTGTTTATTGCAGCCTATGCGTGCGCGATTCCAATTTCTCTGCCTTATTATAGTTAGAGAGATGGTGACAAAAATGCCTTGTATCTCCCAAATTGAAGAAAAGCAGGTTTTTATATTATAGTTCGAGTATCCTTCTCAAAATTCTTCCTATTAAGTAGGGGTCTAGCGCGTTGCGATGAGCGGCTACGGTCTTTTGCCCAGATTTTTGTGCTTGTAGCCAGATTGTTTTCAACTTCATCTAGAATAAATACATAATAAACAAAATAAAATAAATCATTTATGTTTCTGTTCATGTTGAATTTTGTACGTCTTTGATCATATAATGCCTTTTTTCTCGAGAACGGTGGCTTCTACAGCTTTTGACCAAAAGTACTTTTTTGTGAAAAGAACATTGGCGCTTTGAAATTTGCTCTGAAAATGATAATTTTGCAAGTGCCGTAAAAGTTAGGGGAGTGAAACCCTAACGCAACTGTAAAATCTCCACCACTAGCATAATCTTAGAACATTAGTTTGGAGCCTTAAAAGTACCTATTATTAATGTAAAAATCTGTACAAAAGCCTGTAGCTCAAACGGTTCTTGATATATCGCAAAAAAAGTAAGAAAAAATTTTTTTTTTTACACCCTGTACCTCGACAACGGTTGTTGGCGTACTCGTTTTAATATAAACCTTTTTTTAGAATAAGTCGTAGAATCACCTCCTTTATTTTGTACTATACCTAATTTTTAAATTAAACTAGGAGGAGTAAATTTAAATGAACCGCCAAAAAAAGACGCTTCCCATTGGTGAATTCAGAGGCAAAATTATACCCAGAAAAATTTGTACAGGAAATTGAATTTATGCAACACTCAACACTACAGACATACGCTTGTTTTTTATTGTTATGTCATTATTGTTTACGTTGTCAGCGTCGAATGTTACACATCAGTTTTATAATCAGTTATTTCAAAACCCTATAAGTTCTTTTTAAATAAGTTCTTTAAAAGTTATTTCAACAGACATCCTTTTCAGAATTTTGAAATTATTTTTGGCTTTGCATTCTCATCCTACAAACGGTTTCAAGTGCCATTATGAATAATCCTATATCAAGTACAAGTGAGAGAATGTCTCCTCCAAAGAACGTTTCCGCTTAAGTTTGGGCTATCTGTCTGTGAATTAAAAAAAGTGAAAAATTCTGTCAGGCAACTCGTTCATGGATTATTTTTTTTAGAAACGAATTACCCACAATAGGCAAATTTTGAGGAGTGAAATACACAAACGATCAGATTTGCCAGAGATGTCCCGTTCATCATTGTATAAATTTATCAAGTAGTCACTTAACTTCAGGTAAATTATAGATATACAGCTGAAAACTTTGCTACATAATCGTGCTCGTGACTGTATAGTTAACGGTCTGTGTTCACATTTTTTAAACTGGAAAAGTACTTAGGTACATACGTGATGTAAATTTTCCGGTACTTGAAAAGGAATAATGGGATGAGTATTTTAATTGAACGTGATGATAGTGTCAGGTGGAGACAAACTTATCTAAAATCAATTAAGCAGTACAGATTGCAGGCAGACCTATATATTACCTCGACGAAACATGGTTAAATGAAGGTTATACAAAACCAAAAATATGGGTGGATGCAACGATCAAGAGCAAGCGTCAGGCATTCTTGAAGGGTTATCCACAGGACTGAAAAATCCTTCAGGGAGGGGGAGAAGACTAGTAATATTACATATAGGATATGAATCTGGTTTTGTGGAAGATGCACTGTTGTTTTTTGAAGGGAATAAAAGCCGATACTACCATGAGGAAATGAACTCTAATGTATTTGAGGAATGGTTTTCAAGACTTTTAAATAAATTGCCGGATAATGTCATTATTGTTATGGACAATGCGTCATATCATAGTCGAAAAATAGAAAAAATCCCAACATCTTCGTCAAAGAAAGTTGATATGCAGGAATGGTTTCGATCAAAAAAAAACTATATGCGATGCAGATATGGTTCGTTCTGAATTATTATATTTGATTCGTCAGCATAAGGACCAACATAATTTATATGTAACGGACGAATTGGCAAGAAGTTGCAATAAAACTGTTTTAAGACTACCACCTTACCACTGTGAGTTAAATCCAATAGAGCTGATTTGGGCTCAAGTGAAGAGTGAAACAACTTTTAAATTGCAAGATGCCAAGCAACTATTCATAAAAGCACTACTTGCAAAAGTTAGTCCTACTCACTGGAGACACTGCATTGAACAATTATTAAAGAAGAAGAAAAACGGGAAAATAGATGGTATTGTTGATGATTTAATCGAAATCGAACCAATTATTATTTCACTTACGATGATGATTCAGATTCATTTTCATCTGAAGATGAAATGACCTGAGCTCTCACCTATTTTCTGTCAACTTTTCAAGATATCTATTAAAGAGATGAAACTCCAACTTCAGAAGCAAAGGAAAAGAAAAGCAAAGCTGCTGTTTTTGATGGTTTTTGTCCAGATTTCTTAAAAAAGTTGGGCTGGGAAAAAGTTGGAGTTTTTCATTGAACTGGTTATTACATTTCTTAAATCTTATTCTCATGGCAGGAAAGCTGATTTTAGGAAAGCGAAAATAATAGCAATCTTAAAACCATGAAAACTTGAAGATAACGCTTCCAGTTATAGGCCGATCTCTTTGCAGAGTGTCACCTACAAGATTTTGGAAAAATTACTCTATGTATATGCGTACTTCACCAATAATTGAAGAACATATTCCAATCGAACAAGGTGAATTTAGACCCAACAGGGACTGCTGCGATAAAATTCAATCTTTGAATCTGGTCCAGCAAAAACTGAAAATTGGACCAATATATTATCTAGATCGTTCTACTGCGTATGATACTGTTTGAAAAAATTGACTTATTATCCACAAATTATCTAAAACTATTAATAATGTAAACTAAAAACTTTATCTAGAATGTATGTATTATACACTTAGCGCATTCATAAAATTTATTTAAATGTTACATTTGTCAAATATTGCCTAAAATAAAGTACTTTCAATCAATTTAATATGAATGTTAATAATTATTACCCTTAACATTCTACGAAATATCTACAATTTATTCAATTTCATTCTATTTATATCCAGAGAATTACTCTACTTTAATACTGATTTATGCAAATAACAATTATTTGTGATACTGCTGTAAAATCTCTCCTGAAAAGTAGACTTCCTACACCGAAAACAAGTACTATCTTCCTTATTAATAATTATTATTGTTTCAATTTAAATTTGCCGCCAAAAAAAATCTGGTGATTTAATCTGGTGACTTTTTGTGGTGTAGCTGAGACTTTGTAGTTTACTCCTCCTAGTTTAAAAATTAGGTATAGTAGCTACCTGTCAAAGGGAAAGCCCTATCGAAAATGACAAGAATATCGAAGATTTTGCCTAAATTTTTCTAAATAATTATTCAGGGAGGTAAACAGATGTTGATATTTACATTTGCAATCTCAATGGTAGAAAAATCGAAAAATTAATTTAAACCTATTCTAATGTAGGAACCTATGAATCTACGAACTTATGAAAACTCTTCTTGGCAGGTAGTAAAGTTGTCACACTTACAGGTATGAATTGGCAATCAGACATGGGATGTAAATAATAAGTCCATGTTGTACCCTTCAGTATTGATTATGAAAACACCCACTGGAAACTGGAACCGAGCTTTACGCTTTACCTTCAAACGTGTGAAGTAAAATATACGAAATATTATTCATTGAAAGAGTGACGTAATGATCCAAAGTTCATTTCCTGCCAGGTCGGAATCTACCCATTCTATAACTAACACTGGCTGCCGTCGGGGATAACTGAATTATCTGACCTGTCCCTACGGTTTCGGGGAAAGAACAGAAATTCGAAACAAAGCAGACGTCACAGTCCTACTAATGATATATTTAGCGCGGTCAGGTCTGGACCATTTGGGAACTTGGTTTCAGCCCTGAAATAGCATCCATAATAAACCGACTGTCCTAGATAATATGGATTACGTTGGACGTGGGATACAATGGATTACGTACTTACTGGAATATTTATTATTATGTTTGAATTATTTTTCATTATTTTGGATGAATTTGGATTACTTCTTCGGAATTTAGATAAAGGACATCTTTAAACTGTTTTTATTTTGATTTGGGTAGCTGAATGCATTTACGGTTTCAATTTGTCTGTGAATTAAAAAGAAATTTATTTTTCATCACGGAAATTGAAACCTAAGATCTATATTATTATTATATGATATATTTATTTACATGTATATTATATTTTATATTATTATAAAACTTAATATATTTTTTATATTATATTATATTATAATATTATCTATTTAATTATCCATTGGACAGCACACTGTTTATGTTTTTGTCTATACGAATCGTTGCTATTTTTATTATTTGCTTTTTTTATTTTTGAATGAAATAATTATCAAGATATACAGTCCAATATTGTTAAAATTTTATGATCGATTCATCCATGACTACAATTTTTTGTTATTTTTTCATCGACGAAAATAAATTTGCATGGCTGACACGTAATATTTTTTATCTTGTGTTCGAACATTTTGGCCACTTCGAGTCGGATTAGAGCCAGTTTATTAGTAATTTGTAAAAATCTAGATAAGACTTTTCTACGGATTATCATTTTCCCGCACGATGAAGGCGTAACGTGATTTGGTGTCTCGACGAAGACTCAAGAATCAGTAGCAGTCAGGTGCGGTATACAGTGGAGGTTGCAGTCAACAGCATAACTTGGCAGTGGCAGAAGAGGCATAGAGAAATGCTTTGAGACAGTTAATTTTCGTTTCTATTACTATTCTGTCAGACATGGAAGAATTAAAATTTAAAAAGAGTCAATGTCAGGCAGCTCTGACGAGGTTACCCATTTTGACTCAGTTGACAAAAAAACGTGCTGACGAAGGTACCATTTTACAACTAAAGCATAGATTTGACAAACTGGAACATACTTTTAGAGAATTTTCGGACATTCAGACGGATATTGAATATAGTCTTGAATTCGATGGTGAAACCTCGATGGACGTTAAATTAAAGGAAATTCTAGAGCGAGATAAGTATGAAGACATTTATAATGACTTGACAGCAAAAGTAGATACTTTCATCAACAAATTTGATGTAACTTAAAACTTAATAAAAATTCTATCACTTGAAATCATGTCTGCATGATCGGGCAGCGCAATTAATTGAGTCAATACCTGTGACCAACGATAATTACGACGTGGCTTGGACAAGTCTTAAGGAAATGTATAAAAATAAAAGATTAATTTGTATCCAACTATGTAAGATCATTATTTGACATACCAGCTGTTGTTAGAGAAAGCCATAACATCCATCTTTAAATTATTCATCAGTATCCAGTAGAATTTTTTAAAACATTAGTGTCTTATTTATCATCCATCAACTTAAAATCCTAGACATACTTTATAGTTTTTAAATATGATAAGCTGAGTTTATAAACAGAATACTGGATTGATGGTGTCAACAATTAGAACACAGAGGGGAGCAAGGTTAAAAGTGAAACTAATAAGGTCCTTCAAGTTCCATGATCGTCTAGCGAAATCTGGCCGTCGTAAAATGAAGGGTAACTTGCGTAAGGCACCATAGGGATTCCAATGGCAATGACATACCTGGGATTCCATTATTCCAGACTTCCCTATATAATATGTTTTAGAGAGAAAATGTTAAAACGATTCATTTGTTGGGAAAATTTGAAGTCTGTTGAGCCATTCGAGAAAAATTTTACAATTTGTGACGTCACGTTCGGTATAACCTTGACTTTATCAATAAGAAATTACGTTAATGACAAAAATTTCATCACAACAAACTAAAAATAATTGAAAAAACGACAGATAATGCAAACTTTTACCGCTTTTCTCGGAAATGGTTAAACAAATTTTTAATGTGATTCCACAATAGAAGCAGCTTTTTAATCTTAACAAATAACCCATACAACACTTCTCCCTAAAACATATAAAAGGGTAGATACTTCATTCCGAACTTTTGTTGAACATTGGAATCTATATCTGCATCGTACCTGGTTACCGCCTGATAGGACATACACTTATGCCACTTTTCTGAGTAACGAACGCACGCGCTACGTCGACTGGAGCACCCCAAAGGAGTAGGCCATAAGTCAGGTAACTCTGTATCAAAGAACAATAAACCACTCTCAAAGCAGCTTCGGGTAGCAGACTTTGTAGTTAACGCAAAACAAATATGCCCTTAGAGACCTTCGAGCATACGGTCATTATGTTTATGTGTCTAGATCATGTCAGGTGCTGATCTATGTGCAACCCCAGCAAACATATATGGATCCCTCTCTGAGCACAAGCATACTAGAAGTTACAGTTACAGACAGAGTCTTGGATGCATTTAACTGAAGCATATTCGTTACAAACCAATCCGATGCCACCTCAACCGCGCTTGCTGAATGTTTTCCTCAGCAACCGAAAGTTACCCAGTTCTATAAAGCATGGTATCATCAGCACATAGAATAGTCGAAGCGTCGTTATTAAAGGCTGGAAGGTCATCAAATAATATAAAGAGTATTGGCTCCAATATTGATCCCTGTGGGATACCAAGAGCCTTCTGAACCAAAGCACCAGACTATTCCATTCCAGACCACATACTGTACTCTATTCTCCAAATAGGTCTTATTAAACACCTCAAGAGCGACCCTTTTAAGGCCATAACGATATAACTTATCAAGGAACAACTCGTGGCTCACGCAGTCAAACGCTTTCGTGAGGTCGAATGCAGTTATTTTCGTGATTTCGCCTCAATCAAAACCGTCCACTATTATATCTGATATCATGGTCATTACTGCATCAAGGGTTGATCTACCCTCTCTGCAGTCATATTGGTGAGGTGGAATTATTTTGTTAAGTTCGAAGAAGTCTACTATTCTCTGTTTCAAGACATTTTCAAAGATTTTACCTATTACAGGTGTGATGGCAATGGGTCGATAATTGCCAACCTTGTCAGATTCGCTCTTCTCATATACAAGAACAACTCTACTCAGTTTTAATACGTCTGGAAAAATACCTCCCAACATACAAGAGTTGAGAATTTCAGAAAGGATTTCACTGATCTCTTCACAGATAAATTTGAGTATATAAACCTACATATTAGGATCTAGAAGTGACTTCGATTTTGCTGTTAGTCTGGTGTAAGGTGAATTACATTTTTCAGGTTATAGGAATTCATCATTAGACAACATAGAGTTTCCGGGCTGTTTTTCTGGGTCACAATTAAAGTCACCAAGTAAATAAATATTATTATTATCTTGCTTACACATCATATTAAGAAGACGATCAAGTCTGTTGAAAAAAAATAGAAAAGTCACCATTTGATGAAGACACATAAACAGCAAAGATCAAGTATTTATAATCAGTCAGCTCTACAGCATGAAACGGATTAAAAAATTTAGAGACGTCGATTACCTTCACGTTTATATCATACTATGTACAAATACAAACCCCTCCACCATGACTTCCATCTCTACAGTGTGCATCTTGCAACTTTTAACCTGAAATAATGACATCTTGAATATTATCGGCATTTAACCCATGTTCAATTAAGCATACTATCGAATCACTTATATCATGTAAATACAGTGACAAGCATGTCTGCCTAACTTGCTAAACCTTGGATAGCTAATGGAATAAACTTAAATTTATGCTATGTTGATTTTTAATAACACTCAAATTACTATTTACCTTATTATCATCATTAATTCTGGCGCTCTTTGCGAGGTGCTGAGATCAAAAACCGATTTGTTCTTGCTCCTTCAGGCCCCAAGTCGGCATTAAGAATTTTATCATGATCTTGTTCGCGCACTGAACTTTTGAAAGACAAATATCTACCAGGGTTGCGAGGTATGACCATTTCAACCTATATACCTGGAAAATTATACTTCAAGTAATCGGTGACCTCACCGGACATGGTATCAGGATGAAGTCTGTAAACGTGCCAATGGCTAAAAGATTCTGCAACCCTTAACTTACATTTCTTCTGTCCCAAAGTCATTCTTCCAATTATGGTTTCATATGCTTTCTTCTTATAACGGACTTCCTCCCATTCATCACTATATCTCATTTAATAACTAGGAGGAGTAAACTGCAAAGTATCATTTACACCACTAAAAGTCACCAGATTTTTTGGCGGAAAATTTGAATTGAAACAATAATTATTAATAAGGAAGAAAGGACTTGTTTTCGGTGTAGGAAGTCTACTTTTCAGGAGAGATTTTACAGCAGTATCACAAATAATTGTTATTTGCATAAATCAGTATTAAAGTAGAGTAATTCTCTGGATATAAATAGAATGAAATTGAATAATTTATAGATATTTCGCAGAATATTAAGGATATTAATTATTAACATTCATATTAAATTGATTGAAAGTACTTTATTTTAAGCAATATACAGCAGGGTGGGCCACGGTATACGAAACGGAAGATTATGGCCGTGTCTCTGGATTTTAGGATCTTTTTATTTTTGGAGTGGATAGAGACCCGGCAGAGGTACGTTTTAAAATTATATTCATAATGTACAGGCTGTCCCAAAAGCATAAAACATATCAAAGTTATGTTTTTTTAAATGGAATGCTCCTATGTTATTGCATTTTTAGATTGTCTGAAAAGAGAAAATAAGATTGGCTTTTACAGTTGGTGCTTAAATTCAGAAGTTTTTGAGTTATAAACAAGTGAAAATCGTAATTTTTCAAGTTCATGGCCCTGTACAAGGAAAACGGCTGAAGATAGAGAAAAACGGCTTACATGTCCCTATTTTAACTTTTCATGTACTATCCTACGATGTAGATGAAATGTTTATACAGGGTGATAAAAAATTTTAAAAATTCTGAGATTTCTCCACGCGTCGCCAAATAAAAAAATCAAAGAAAGCACAAAAATGTTTCTATTCCATAGGATAGTACATAAAAAGTTAAAATAGGGACATGTAAGCCGTTTTTCTCTATCTGTATGTGCACTATGTTTTGCACATAGTGCAGGTTTAGATTGCTTCCTGATTGGTATGGTAAGCGCTTCTGAACATTTGCTGGGAACTGGTGTCTGGTCCAGATGCTGTTATATATTTTCAACAGGTTTTGTTTTTCCGCTCCTACACAGGCTCTGTAGGAAAGCATAAGGCATGTCGTCGGAACGTGGAGAGACGCTTTTCTTGGATATTAGTGCGTATTCGAGTTCTGACATGATTACTGGGAGGTTTATCGAGTTATCATTGTCTTCAGTAAATAAGATCATGCAGTTCTTCTTCAAATTCAAAATTACACTGAAAAAATGAGCGAAAAGTCGAAATTTAAAAATTTACCACTATTTGACCACCTGTATCAAAAATAAATTTCTTTCATAACTGACGTTATATTTAGTGAGTATCTAAAAAGTGTGGTCCAAATTTCCTGCAAAATAGTTTTAGTTTTCGAAATATTTTGGTTTAGGGTTTATGTACATTCGGAGTTTAGAAAAACGCTATTTTTCTGCAACTACACCAAGGATCTAGTGTGCTCAAATGAATTCTTTTGAAAAACACAAACTTATGACAAAAAAAAAATTATAAACAAAAATTTTTCCATTTGGTGCGAACTTTTTAGCGGGCACTGTATATAAAATAATCAAAAATATGAATTAAACTTCCGGAATATTGCCTCAAAAAGCTTAAGCACAGGCTTCTACTTATATAATATCATCTTCCTGTTAACATCCCAAACACCATCTTTCATGATGTCGACAATCTAGGACAAACCTAGCCAATTCAAGCGAATCTAATTTCAGCACGTAATCTAGTAGGAAAGCTTGGATCCACACTCAATATTGGATGAGATTTAGTTATTCGGCTTTGTGCACGTTCTGCTAATTGCAAATCTGACTACAATACATCTAAAGCCGATTGAATAGTCATACCTGTTTAGTCATAAAACCGAATTAACCATTCATTATTCCTTTTTGAGTGTCTATACCAAGTTCCATTCCATTGCATCTCTTCCGTAATCCTATGTTTACCCTACAAACGTGCATATTAGCCTGCATCTAATAATTCCCTAATTTAAATGCCATGGAGGTTTGTAGGCAAACAATTGTAACTCGCATCCTAATTTAGTTAGGTGTGAAATGTAGGTATTAGGGACCTGTCTGCCTAGGGATGATTCAGTTACTCCAGACTTTGGATAGGTAGCTCTAGGTAATTAGCAAACAATCAACAAACTTATACTGATCGAGATGAGGAGCATATCAAGCCAGTGAACGCTGCAATTCTACGACGTCTCTGAGTAAACAAGAAAAGTTGTGCTACGCAAACATTGCAGAAACTTAAACTTCTAGGATATGCAAGTGGTCATGGAGTTAATACGGGATCAGTTCGCTCTCAAAACTTAGTCGGTTATCCAAAGAACGACCCTAAAACTCAAAGCCAACAATAAGTGGTAAACTCTAAATAATTTGTTTGTTATTAAACAGGCAATTTTTAATTATTGTTTTTATCATTAGGTGAATTGCTTGTATTAATAAAAATATTTTTTATTTAGGTATAGCGTATAGCTACTATTAACACTCAGATATCATTAAATTTATATCAAATACGTAAAGGAAAGTACCTTATTATCCAAATGGCAATTATTAACGGAATTTTCATAATAATCACTTTTATTATCCATTGAACAATCAAACTCATCCATCTAAAACTTTATACGTACCTATACACCGTTCACTTATTATAAAAGAAGTGGGTTATGGTGTAGGGTGATAGAAATCACTGGGTATAACCGCTGTCAATCATTGGCTGGAGTTTGGTTATGTCTCTTTTTTATGAGGTTGAAGTTTTATGGCAAGGAACAGGACATAGTTGCCAGATGGATTTTTGATATTTTTGGTATTCTTCTTATTATATTTTTATTTACATCCTTGGGGGCTTTTTATTTTGACTCATTTAGTCACATATATTGCAATCTTTAACTAGAACGCAATGTTGCTGGATCTAAGATCTTAAAATCTTAAGCTTTTCATAAGAGTTTGAGAAAAAGGTTATCATGTAATTTTGCCAAGTTAGAAAATACACAAATGTACTTTTTGAATATAAAATAAAAAGCTTGAATCAATTATATTAATTTACTTTTAATAAATACATAGCAGGTAATTAAAATATATCGGTACTATATTATACTAACGGTCTTGGCAAAGTATATCTAATGGCGGTAGGTCGAAAGATGCAAGAAATCGTCAATAGCCCATCGCTTTCTTATATTAAAATATAGAAACACACATTTATATATTCTTTATTATGTGTCATAAATAACGTTAAAGTTAACGAACTTTTTACAAACATGAAACATCAAACATCAAACAATATAAATAATTATAAAAAAAAATAAAATAGTAAAAAAATAGAATCACAAATAAAAAATTTCTGAAAACTCCCTCCCAGGTGGAAGTGTTCCCAACATTGACGCTGCATTGCTTCTTTGTAGAGCAATGCTCAATCGTTGGAACAGAAAATATGTTGCCCGGGATTCCTCCGTGGCATTCGTAATTTTCTGACCAACCGATGTCAGAAATCTCAAGGCTTCATTCCCCAAACTCCTGAAGTTTCTTGTCCGATAGGCACAAAAATGAAGCGATCTTCAAGAGATGCCGGTATTTGTTTCTTTTTTTTTTGATTCTGCAGTATTTGCCGCAGACCCAGGATTGGAAGAAGTGGAATGAAGGTAAGATGCTGCATAGGTGTCTGCACAGGTATAATCCCACAGCAAGCATTTGCCTCTTTGCCATGGAGTCAATGTCATTCCATCAGGTTTCTTACCATCATCTCTAGAGCATCCCACAGGTTCTCTAATTACCGGAATTTGGGCAGATCTTAGAGCTCGGGAGATAATCTCGTTCGCCTCGGCATGTCGCGAAAGACGACCAGCACTGAATAGACACGACAGACCATGCAATCCTTTCGAAGTTACTTCGTTTCCGCAGCGGCAATGATGGGGATAACAGATATCACAGCCTAAGCGAAATGCGATGGAAATTCGAAAGCACTCATCTGAAAGGTGGGTTCCAAGCTGAGGAGATGGAAGAGCATATAGCCAGTCACCGGTATGTGGTTGAGAATTAGAAAGAAGTCTAGCTTTGTCTTGTAGAGATGTTGTTTCATGAATCAAGGAATCTAAACTTTTTTGAAAAGCAATTGTCTCCCATGAAGATTGAGACAACATATTTTCCGGAGTAATTAGATTGCGATCATGCCAAATACTCAAAGCTTCTGCGGTCAATGAATCAGATTGTATCATTCCAAAAGGAAGAAGAGAAGTCACCAATTCGAGACTGCTGTGGTAAGAAGCGAGAAAACATGGAATCGCTGAGTCCACAGCATGTCTGATTCCGATACCGCCCATCTTTATGGGAAGGGAAGATTGTATCCAAGCTTCGTGAGAAAGAGTGCAGTTCAAGATGTTTTCAAGGGTTGATTTTAAAATAGTGTCGTAAACTTGCAGAGCTTGCGGTTTTCGCCACGAAGGAGAACAGCGTAGGAAATATATAAGACGCGGTATTGAAAGGGAAATTTTCAGTAGAAAATAAGCCGAATGAGAAGAAATCCAGTCCAATCTTGATGTGAATAGCTGTAATTGATTTATTTTTTGATTAATTATAGTTAGAATACCCTCATCAGCAAGTGGGGCCCCTAGAAGAGTTGCGTTTTCCAAGTTCATATATGTAATTCCGGGTAAAAAAGATCTAAAGTCGTTCAAGATAGATAATTTATCTTCATGATCACCAAGGAAAATATTTTCGCATTTGGAAGGGTTTAGAAATAAACCTAATTTAGATGCAGCCTCAGAAATAGTTTTCAGGTCATTCAACACTGTGTCAACATCACCACCAATAGTTCCGTCATCTAAGTACCAAATATTTAATTCCGATTTAAGTGATTTGACGATAGGATTGATTGTAAGAGCAAAAAGGGCTGGGCCCAAGGGATCGCCTTGTTGAATTCCACATTCAGAAGAAATAATTTGTTGATGGAAATATAAATTTGATGGTTTGTAGTAAGAATTGAAGATAAAAGGTAAATGAGTCGGAAAAGTTGACTTGACCTCTTGAATGATGGCATCTCTTCTTATTTCGTTAAATGCATTCCGAAAATCAAGTGTTAGAAATACTTTTGGAACCGCATGGTTGTTATTGAAATATACAGGGTAAGTCATTGATATGGGAAAGCTCGATTGCACCTACACCATTAAAGATATCGAAATGAACCAAAAAGTGCTGTAAATGGGAGGGTAAAGTGCAGTTTATAAAATTATTTTCAGATACACAGGATGGCCCAATACCGCTGTACGCTATACAACTTTGTTATTTTAAATAGGACACCCTCTATATTATTACATCTTCAGATTGTTTGGGAAAAGTCAAAAATAATGGTTTGTAAAGTTGAAGTTTGTAATGAGCGATTTATGAGTTATAAACAAATTAAAATCGCGATTTTCCATTTTCAAAGCAGCTTATATTGAAAACGGCTCGAGATATGGAAAAACGGTTTACATGTTCCTATCTTAACTTTTCAAGCGGTATCCTATTGGATGGATGAAATTTTTATACAGAGTGGTAAAAAATTTGATTATTTTCATCACCCGGTATAAAAATTTCAGCTGCATGATAGGATACCAAATTAAAAATTAAGATAGGGACATGTAAGCCGTTTTTCCATATCTCGAGCCGTTTTCAATATAAGCTGCTTTGAAAATGAAAAATCGCGATTTTCATTTGTTTATAACTCATAAAATACTCATTACAAACTTCAACTTTACAAACCATTCTTTTTGACTTTTCTCAAACAATATGAAAATGTAATAATAGAGAGGGTGTCCTATTTAAAATAACAAAGTTGTATGGCGTACAGCGATATTGGGCCATCCTGTGTATCTGAAAATAATTTTACAAACTGCACTTTACCCTCCCATTTACAGCACTTTTTGGTTCATTTCCATAACTTTAATGGTGTAGGTGCAATCGAGCTTTCCCATATCAATGACTTACCCTGTATACGAGCAGCATGGGCACCAATTTCAGCACCACCTTTTACCCCTACACCAAGTTGATTGGGAGTAAAAAACTCGACCAGAGTTGGTAAAATTCTGAAATTTAGCACTTTAGCAGTAACACGGCGCCAAACATTTCCAACTGCAATTGGACGTATGCCACCGCATTTTTTCTTAAGAGCCGTCAAAGAGCCTCCGAAAAAAATAGGACGGATCGATTCAGGAATCTTCCCTTCTGCAATATGAGTGATGAACGAGATGATTTCCTTTAAAAGCTGGATCCCCGAATCCCCGGTATTTTTGGCAATGAGATCTTGAGAATTTGCGGTCTCAAAGCATCTAAACCGCCAGCAGATCCTGGTGGAAATGAATTAATAGCTCTCGTAATCTCTTGATCTGTTATCGATGGGAAGGCAATAAATTCAGGTGTTTCGGGGAAAAAAGTCGGTTGTGGATGAGGGGGATGTTTCCTAAGAAGATCGGCCAATGTGGAGGGATCATTTGAAGCTAGAGAGTCCTCAGAAGTTAGAAGTTTCAATGCTCCACGAGTGTCTCCATCGGACAATTTTGATTCTATTTTCTTGCCAACATGCAAATGTGTCCTTTCATCAGTCCGTTGATTGAACGAAAACTTCATTGAAGCATAAGTGGGAGTTAAATTCTCTATATTCTCTGCACTCTCTAATTGAGCTTGACTGCAAACTGTGATTTTCTGTTTAGTCCAAGTGGAAAGATTCTTTATGTTATCTGATTTCTTAGGAATAGTTAAAGCTTGAAATGGAAGCAAAAAAAGGTTTCTCCAAGCACATTCTGAACCTGTAGTAGTTATTGCTTTGAGTTTTGCAGTGAGTTAATTTGCTAACATCATCCGGGCACCCTTAGGACACCGCCGTAATGTGGGAACAGTCATTTTGAGTGACGATAAATGCTTACCGAGATCGGAAAAATCATTTTGAGATGGAGTATCATAATTACGAGATAATTTCGGATGTAATTTACCATTGTGGATCTTTAAGCCATTGACATTTTTGAAATGTTTTTGACATATGTTACAAACGGCTTCATCTTGTTGGGAGTGGACTGAATGCTGGGCTGATTTTGAAGAGCCTGCATCTCTTCTATCTTTCGAAGATACACTGAATGTTTTTATAAATGACGGGGTTCTTGTTCTTGGAAATTTTAAAAAACTGGATTCATCATCGTATGAAAATACATTAGGTGACAGTGACATTAAAATTTTTTTTTTGGAAAAAAACACACATTTTGGTTTTTGGATTATACTTTCTTAAGTATACAAGCAAATATAGGTAGGTAAATGAAAAATATTTTTCGTCAATTCGTCGGTTATTCGGTATCGTAGTAGTGTGTCAGAAACCAGCCAAAGATTCTGGACTTGAGAATGTTTTACACTAGATACTTTTTAGTTTTCGCTTCTGGTCCAAAATTATCCCTCATTATCAATAACCGCTACTGCATCCTGCTTAGAATCAGAATCATCTTCAGTGCTTGATTTTAATAAGATTTTCACCATGTCCATTTGCTTCGTCCCGTCCTCCAAAATAAGTTTTTCACAATGATTATATTAATTTTGTCACATGTCAGGTGTACCTGTCTAATAATACTTGCTAATGCCACGATCTGACTACTATAAGAGACAGCATTACAGCAATTTAGCAGATATACACACCTACTTAATACTTACATCCCAAATATCACCTTCAGAATGACTTAAATGTTTGCTCAAGTTTGGACTTTCTGGATCTTAATCATTGAAATGCTTTCCTAATGCGGATTTATCACTCTAAAGATATTATTTTCGTCATTTTGCTCTTTTGAAATTTAAAATGTCAAAAATTTAATAATTTTATTTGTCAGTTTGAGAAACATTGATCAGAGTAAAAAATCATCCTATAGTAAGTGCCATAGTTATAATGCAGCAGTGCTCTTATGGCGCTGATAGTTGCCGCTTTTGTCGTACTGCTGGGAAGCAGACGTCCACGAGCGTACGCTCTTCATTTTGAAAACGATTTAATTCGTTGCACTTCTGTAACATTTTGTACCTCCGCAGACTGCTCTTTTCACATTGATCTCGTTCATAAGAGTGAGGATTGCACAACATGGAACAGCACAGTAGAGTTTATAACTTCATACATTAATATTACAATATTCAGATATTAATTAATTATTATATTCTTTTGAATCCGTCAAAGTTTATTATATTCTTCTTTTTCAAATTAATATCCATTTTATGAACAAAATTGTTTCGATTATTTAGTTAGTCAGAACATATTCGTAGGTGTAGGTATAATACAAACTTATATTGATAATAATAATTAAGTATAAGTAAGACTTATTATTTATACTAAATGAATGCAAATGCTATGACGCGGTATTTGTCATTCCTTCTACAATTTCTTGCGAGAACACATTTCCTAAAGATCTACATTTACTTACTCCACAGAATAATTAGGTAGATGCGGAATTTGAATTTTCAACTGACATATACTCTGTTGTAGTGGCAATAATTGACGTTGCGTTGGTAACCAAACATTGATAATTAAGTAAATAATAAAACTGTCACGTTAATTACAGAGGTCATAAAATAATTCACGAATTTATATTTATTTTTGTATTATTTCTTGAATACTTGAATAACGGACAGCGATTTTGAGTATCAATATTAGTGTTCTGCACTTAAGCTAAAAACCAATACACTATCCTTCTTTCTCGGAGACAGTGCGTATGTTGTTTTGTTGTTTTAAACAAAACGAAATATTCTTGGACCGCAACAACAAGTTCTCAGTTCAACAGCAAATACCTATATCTAAGCTAATACGAGTGTTGATGTATATTTAATTTAATATTTTGAAATATTTAATTTGAATCAATACTTAAATTAAATTAATACTGAAAAAGCACATATTAACAGACTCATTGGTAACATCCCCCTGAGAAGAAGAATAAAGTAAATACTTGACCTAAGTCCCCTGATGAAAAGAAGTAATTTGCAAGTGATAGGCACTACGTGAAGATACAAGATGAGTATATGATTACATTGCCGTATACGGCCAAAGGAGAATCTTATACATAACTGGCAAAAATACTGAGACATCTACTCGAAGTTGTTTTTTCTAAAAGTGTTAATGAATATATAAAATGCAAAGGCAGTATACCTGCCTATCTATCAAATAATCGTCACTTCCCAAATAGGGAAGCCTTGATAAATAAAGTCATCAATAAAGTAGCAAGAAATAAAATTTTATCAACAAGCACTACGATTTTCATTTTACCTACCTCTGTAAATAAGGAATGTGTTTAAATAATATTTTTATAATGTAAAAGCAATAGCCACAAGCATTGCAATATGCAGTCTATACGTTATACAAACATCAAAAATTATTACTTTTTGACATTTCAACAGAACCTCAATTATTTTTGTCTAGAAATCCTGAGAATAAAAATGTCAATTATCTTTCGATTTTAATATTTTTATATGAACCTGTGGCACTGCTTGCATTGAACTGACAACGCTGTCAGTTTTTTGCCCATTTAAAATGCATTGCCCTATGCTACCCACACTGCATTATTATCTATGGCCATTACTATAGATAGATATCCTAGTACTAAAACTTCAATTAGACAACATGGCTGTTAATCAGCTGAGACACTTTGAGGGATTTGACAAATGTCAGTCTTTACTTAAACTTTAATATCTCGATCAGCTGATATTATCAATCAAGATCTAGGGAGTTTTCATTTTTGTAAACCTAAAAACAAAAGTTTGGCCACCTAGTGCGTTTTTAATATGTGAACGGTGTATAATTGCGAAATAAACTTTAATGAATGAATAATTAAATTGACATTAATACGATTTTTAATATTTCGTTTCCAGGCAACGTCGATTACGATAAAAGACAGTTTGAAAATCCAAGTTTAACATAAATCATTTTTCCGACATAATTTTCAGTTATCTAACTACGTTTTTCGACATTCTAACACTGATATTTCTTCTCGCAGAAAAAAATTGTATATTACACACAAGAAAAAAGTGCGATGTTAGCTCTCGATGTGTTTGTCCCCTCCGCTATCGAGCTAAAATCTATCACTTTTTTCTCTTGTATAAAAAATAACTATTATTTTTTAATGAAATAAAAGACTAGTAAGAAATCTTTATAGTACATACCTATTTTTTTTATCTTCAAGGAAAAGAATCCTTTTTATTTTGAAGTTACATGAGAATCCTCAATTGCAATTTGACGATTTTGGTCTGACAGTGTAGGTAGATTGAGTTTTTTCAGAAGCCAGTTTTCGCTGTTTTTGCATTTAGGGCGGAAAATATCACTTCACGTTAAAGTTTGATGTTATTATTAATTGAACAAGTATTTTCTGAGATATTACCTTAGAATTATAGTAGTACATTCTGCAAAAAATACACTTTTTGATGTTTAATAAGAAGACTGCCCTACAAGTAGAACTTAAATTGAATGACAACGTTTGCCGAAAAAAATTATACTGTAGTTCCACTCTCCTTACGACATCCTCCAACAAAGGCTTGAGAAAATTTTGCTAACGTTTCTCTAGATCATGAGAAAGCGGTTACGTAGTTAAAAAAAAATAAATCAAATGTACTTACACTTAGGGTGTTTGTTTTATTATAATGTATTATCCGATAATCGTGGAATGTTATTATGAATTCTTAGCTTATTGTGTAGAAGCATAGTTTACGGACTATTCGTGAGTTTTAGGCACAATGTTAAACGTAGAAGATTCTCAGCATTCGTCAGGAATACTTAATTGATAATAGAGAGTGAAGTGAGAGAAGTAAACGGAGCATCAGTGATCCTCAAGGGAATCGAAAGTAATAAAAGCGCTCCAAGGGTAATGATTAACCTGAATTAGGCCGCCACTTACATGTTCCACTAAACCGACCATTCTGGTGAGCATACAGATTAGTCTGGGGTGAACTTTTGGGTATTGATTCTGCAATAAAACCAATGGATATGGAATTTGGCATCAAAACTAGCCTCAAGGGATGACGCGGAATAACTCTAGTTTATACTTATTTGCTTGCGGTTTTATTTAGAAACTAGCAGGCCGTCCCGGTTTTGCACCATAGACAAAGGCTTTTAGTACGTTATTATTGTTAATGTCTATACTACAATCTATAGGGGTCGGTACACAAGCTGTCTCATATCAAATAAACGGAATATTATTCTGTTTAATTTTCCTGAAACTAATATTCAGGCTCCCACACAAACTCTAATCCTTTAGGTTACACTATTGGGGTACGAATTTTCGAAAATCCATTACAATGGCTTGCCTACTTCATAAATTGAACTTATCTCCGAATGCGCGGTCTTTCTGATTTGATACTTTTTGCTTTACGGAGATGAATCAATCAATCTGGACTTCTGTCTTTTCAGTGATCTACAAATCATAAAGCATCAAATAAAAACATAACTTAAATAATGACCCCAAAAGTTCCGATTCTGTGCAAATGAAAAGAATAGTCAATAAAGCTAGGCTAGTTCTCGTTACCTAAAATGTCATCGAATTAAATCATATAAATCATATAATTTTTATTCGATCGAATTAAATGTTTACTTTTGCACTTATCGATTAGCATTTAGATTGTTGTCATTTCGATTGAGTGTTTGTTTATTATCAATAATATCCACCTAGAATACGGTAGGGATGAAGCTTCAGATCTTCTTTTAGAAAACGCTGGCGGGTACCATATATTACTTATAATAACTAATAATAGTAATGTTGTTATACTTACATATCAAAAAAATAAACAGGATCCCTGTACCTACAGGAATATTGCTTTCTCTTCCACTTAACCTTGTACAGTTCAAATTTTTCATTTAACATATCCGTACTCTCTCTCCCGTTAAAAACATCACTGCCATTACCAAGTATATCCCCGATCTACCCTCATTACCAATTCACAGACAGCGCACTATCCTGGTACCACAATATACTACTCCAGAGACAACGGATGATTGTATAACATATCAAATATGACTTTCTTAAATCTTTCCACCCTCATACATCTAACCATATCAGGCTATCAGGCAGAGCATTTAAGTACCTGGCAATTAAATAAGAAAAGGAAAGTTCATACAGATAAGTAAATAGAATGCCCCTAAAGCCTAGGTCCAGGTAGGTCATGTGTTGGTCATACCTGTGTAGGATGTATCGTGTCATGTGTCATGTTTATGTCTATTTAGTGCGGTTATTGCAATTTTTGAGTATTTATGACTAATATAATACTATATTGGTCACTAAATTAACCGCATTAAATAGACATAAGCATGACACAGAACACGAATTTAAATATGACAACACATAAATCAGAGACACATCATCACATACAAAAGAACCTGGCACTTTTTCAAAATCTGACAAATGTCAAAATTGGCCGATATCTCGGAAACGGTTAGATATATCTCGATGCTGTTTTCACATTTTCGCGTTTCACAAAAATCGAGCTCTAGACACTTAAGTTACTTTTTATCTATCTGGCCTGAAAATGGCCGAAACAGCTAAAATCAAGCAAATTGGGATACACTGTACACTATTTTTTTTTGACCACAGATTAATGCACAATTTCAATTTTTTAATTCTCAAATTATCTCCAATTAACAAGATGGAAAAAAAATTGAAATTTGAGTTAATGCAATAAAACGTGCATTATTTATATTATAAAGCCAGTGGCGTGGGTAGGAAAAAGGTAAAAATGGCTAAATATCTATAACCGTTTATGAGAACATTTTTGCAAGAATTGAACTGAAATTTTTACAGTAGACAACTATGCAAATAACCTTTAACCTTCAAATATTTCAAAAAGCAAATAAGAAAAAGGGCGTACATTCGATTTTTGTTACATGATGTTTATTTCTCTAAAATTTCAAATTTTCGGTTTTCAAAAGTACCCTGTATCTTTTTTCCTAATTTATTAAAGGTATTGAAATGGATCGCACCTAGGTAGGATGAATAGTGAAAGAATAGGTACGTAACTACCTAAAGGTAAAATTATTAGGAAATTAAAACGCAGCCACGCGCCATTGCGGCAAAGAAACGATCCCTGCCAGCACATTAAATATTCATAAAATAAAAACGCTCGCACTGGTAGATTCCAGCATCTTAAAAACATCGAAAGGAACGGCAAAGCGATGGTAGAAACGAACCAGATGTTAAGGAATGTATTTCATTGTTAAGGCACCCTCGAACTGATTGAAATAGAGAGCGACCTCGAGGCGGCGGAAGGAAAGTTACGCGGCACGAAAAGGACAATAGTTTCATTCATAAGACAATAGGAAAGTGCCAGGTATTTCACCCGCGATAACGAAAGGTTTAGCAAATAAATAAACGACAGTAGCCCAAAATTCATCACGATCCCTAAACAGCAACTAGGTGAAAACACAAAATGAAATTTAAGCCGGTGAAATTCCAGTAGGTAGATAAAATAGGAAGCACAAGAAAGCGTCGTCCGATTTTAAGGAAAATTTCGGTAGTTCAGGTTTAGGACAATTCAGTAAGGTAGCCGCAAACTCAACTTGCTAAGTCTCACGATAAGGAAGATATGATAAGAAATAAACACACGAAATCACGGTATAGAAACAGAGTCAATAAGGTGCTTTGTTGCTTGTTGTGTTTAGAAAGCGGACCAGTGCGCCTATAAGAGCACAAATCTTGACCGCCGAAGAAAAGATTGAGATCAGCTTCCGAGCAGATCAAATCTGATTCCTGAACCCTTTGGACGTGTCTGGAGATGGCTTAGCGGACTCTAGATCGCTGAATCCTAATCTAAATTCTATAATTTGCTCGGAGATGGCTGTCTTGTGGACTCTGAGTAAATTTCCTTCATCTACCCAAGTAAAATTCCAGTTGAAACCCAGCAAGGGCAAATCTCGTTCCACGCAAACTTCAACTCACAATTCTAAATTTCCAGTGTTCTAAACAGAAATCGTCGTATTCGAAATGATAAGGTATATTGACTCATCGCCTTACGAGGCCAGGTAGAACAGAAAGGTAGCCCGCAGGGCAAATAGATATTGACGGTCCAAAAGTGGCCAAATAAAGATAGCCCATGAGGCAAAACGACGACACAACAAATAAACGAAATGAGTTAAAACAACGATCATGAATATGACGTCAATTCAGGAAAACCACGCTTTCACAATTGAAAAAGCGATTGGAACGACATTCGTATCACGTTCAAAGAGGAGGTAGTAATCAAAACAAACATGGCAACACTGCTCTCGACGTCCAAGTCAAACTAGAAACACGACCAACAAACAAGTGGTCATAAAAGTAGGGTGGAGTGCCTGTGTATCGGGGTAAAGCTCACCACAATAAACGATCATAAAAATTCCCAAACGAAAGGAAGAGCCGAGTCAACGAGTAAATCTGATTAAAATACAAAATGAGAATTCAATAATTATTATTGAATAGGTAAATAATACAGATATTCCCGTCAAATTCCGGGTCATCTGTAACCAACATGGTTGTTGTCTTTCATTAACTCAAGCTGATGCTTGAAATGAAATCAAAGAAACTAGGTAAAAGAAAATCAAAGGAAGGAAATAATAGGAAAGCACAGGGATGTAAAAGAGTGGTTTCTGAAGTAGATATAATTTAGAAAGATGTATGAAATATATCCAGTCTCGCTTATCACTTTTTTATGCTCTTTATGCAAAATCACAGCCCCTCTCGCTCTTCACCTTTTTACGCTATCTGCAAACACATATTCTCTCGCTCTTCATTCGCCTTTAAACTCTCCAACAGGAAACCAACAGTTAACAACAAGTGTCAATTAGTTTCCCCGAATTTCTGCAAGAAATCCAAATCAGCCGAATAAAAAGAAAATCCAGGTTCCAATGAGACATAGTAGGTTCTTTTGCGCATCCGTTTCGGCCATGCTAATCCTGGCATACCTCAATCAAAGATCAGGGGTGACTACGGTAAAAACTATGGAAACACAACGATAAAAACACAACGGTCCTATTAGGGGTAAATAGACGATCACAGAGTTGCTTTTAGCAACAAAGCAACGGGCCCGGGGTTGTTCCGTTACAGTATATAGTGTAAAAAATGCATTTTTTAAATAAAGTAAGGACAATAAAAGTAAAAAATGAATTTATATACACGAAATTGTTAAATTTTTACAATTTTTTTGTTTTGTTAAATTTAAGAATAAATTGTATAGCACGTTTTTAAACGAATTGAAATGAAATTTTCAGAGTAAACCACTACCCTAATACGACCTATGGAAAATTTCAGAAGCAAATTTCAAAAGCGGTGAAATTTTTCATAATTGAATCTCACAAAAATTCACTATTTATGCGATTGATGCGCAAGAAGGTTTTTTTTTTAACTTCTAGTGGTGTTACTACTGAAAATATTCTGAATATTGTACCTTAAATATAAACAATCTGTGTGTACTATTTGCTTTCCTGCTGAAAAATTTCCGAACAAATCGAAGCCTGAAATAATATTATGGAGATAATTTCCGAAACGAAATCGTTGATTGAGTTCCTTACATCATCAAAACCTTGTTTACTCGTTTAGATTAGTTAATTATCGTATTTCCAATTTCGATTTCCCACATATTTCCATCAATGAAACATTCTTAATTAATATTTCTCACACCCTACTATATGGCAATTTCAAGCTAACCCTTAAGTAAAGCTTAGATATTATACATCGTTTATTAAAACGTATTCTGTAGATAAGATACGTACGTGTGAATAAAATCTCAATAAATCGGTAGAAATAGATCGGTGCTTCGAACTTTAGAACGGTTTGACCTTTAGATTTGGTTTGACATTTGGTGGGGTTAAAATAGGCATCCACAAATATCCATACTTTTATGCAAGTTGTTTAACTTGTTTTGTGCAACCAGTTTCTCAGAGGCCGCCATCTTGAATTTTTTCGAATGGCAACCTGGAAGTTACTTGCTGTCATTTGGCAGGTAAATGATTAACAAAATCCAGTAAGAATGGATTTTATTTACATTGCAGTTTAAATTGAGTAGGTTATGAGTTAAAATACAAGTGAAGATCGTGATTTTTTATTTTAATAGCAGTATAGGTACATCGAAAACGTACAGGGTGATTAAAAATTTGATAATTTTCATCACCTAGTATTAAAAACCAAACTAAACTCGAAGTCCAATAAACGACAAAGTGAATCATCGCATCAAACGGGGGACAGAGATGCGCGGAGTAAGAAATTTCATAGCCGTGCATAATAATCTGATATGATATGAGCCCAGATTAACTCAATTGGGTTCAACTCAGAGTGATAGGCAGGCAAACGATGAATAATAATACCATGTTCCCGAGCCAATTCATCTACAGCATACTTTACAAAACTTTTCTTATGAAGACGAGTCAAGTCCAATAATTTCACTTTTAGCATGGTTTCTTCGTGGGCAATATCTTTCATTTTCAACCAATTAATTATTCGCCCTTTTCTCCAACTTGACGTTGGCAATGGCTCTAGCCGTCGACTCTGATATGGTGCATTATCCATCACCACTACAGAACCTGCTTCCAACTTTGGTATAATTGAAGCAAACCATCCTTCAAAACGCTTGGCGTCCATATCCTCGTGATAGTCTCCTGTTTTTTTTTTATTCAAATATTAATGCACCACCGTCTACAAAACCATTATCTCTGCCAATGTGCGTGATTATTAACCGTCTTCCTTTACCGGAAGGAGCTTTCAACCCTGTTGATAAACCTTCCATGAAAGCTTGTCGACTGCTTTCATGGGCTTGACATTAAGGTCTTGCCAAACCTTCTCAACGGTATGGCCTTCGCTTAGCCATGTTTCGTCCATATAATAAATCTAGCGATTCTCCATCCTGTATTGACGAATTTGTTGCAAGTAGTTACTCCGCCATAAAACGATGTCAGGTTTTTCTAAAATAATATTCTTTCGATTTATTTTCAAATATCGGAAGTTCATAGAATGGAGAGTTCGTTTTAGCACTCGCATTGACACTTTTGGCATATCGGCGTCACCATTAATAGCGGCTGAAATTTTTGCCAAAGTTGGCAGTTTATTTTCAAAGAAAAAGGAATGCACTTTCCGACGGATGGATCTTTTCGTGTCCTCGTCAAGAATGATCCTTTTTTTCCCACGCGTTTCTACTTTAGTAGTAGAGCTTGATTCTTCTTTGTAGCTTTATACACGCTGCTCTCCCCCATTTTTGTTATGCTGCTACATATTACACTGCTTCTGTCACGGATAGATTAGGACTTCTTTCTCTTAGACCATCAAAAACGTTTTTAATTAAAATTTTCACATCCGGTATCAGAGTGATACGCTTGTTTTTACTAACAACCATGTTATCGGCATTTTTTTTTTTTGTTTTTCAACACAATAATCACTCAAACACAAAAATCTATTTGAATTTTGAAAATTGCTCCAACCGTTACTGCTTTTTACCCAACGCTTGAAACGCTACTGAAATTACTTCGGCTTCTGCATGTGCGATAAATGCTTTTTTAACAAGAAAACAGATAAGATATTGTCCAGTCATTACGTCGGAAATAACGGGTTAGAAATGCAAATGAACCGAGAAAGCCAAATTTTGGATAATACGTGGGAGGGGGCTAGAAAAGCCTAGTTGTCGACCAAAATTACCTTATTGTGCATTTTCCGCCATCTTGAAAAAGGGTTAAATTCAGTTTTTTCATCATAACTCGGTTCTCCGTTGAGATACAAAAATTTTTATGTGATACTTTTTTGTTGCTCTTCTTACAATCTACAATTAAGATCCCTTACATTTTTTACGTATCGTTCATCGTTATAGAGATATCGATCGAAAAAAACATAAATTTGGGGAATGAGTTTTGTTTTTTGCTATTTTCTTTTTTCTCGTGAAAGATATCGAAGAAATGTTTAATATCAAACTTGTATAGCGTATTCAGGCCTACAATTTCATTTTTTTATTTTTTATTTTCGACAAAAACTACGACCTCTAGCACGCTGCGAAGTTGACCGCAGCGCGCCCGACGCTGCAATGTGCGTCTCGCCATACAATTGTACTAGATCTATTACTTTTTTACTAAATCTAGTGATCTAGTACGTACTGATGAGAATCTAGTACTTTTTTGAAATTCGCCATTCTTATCTAAACCTGTAAGGTGCATGTGCATTCAGTACTTTAGGTTAATTAATATTAATAAATAATAATAACCTAACAGTTCTAACAAAACAAGATTTTAATTTTTCTTTCATGTCGTAATTTTAATAAGTCCAGCCCTCAACTGTCAAACGTAGCCGACAAGTGACAACTGACCAATGTCAAGTCAAATAGAATAATCACTAATCATTGCATATTGCATTGAATGAATGATTTTCATTGTAATAAAATTTTATTTTACAAAAAATAGTGTTTCAAAGCGACGTAAGACTTGGAAAAGCGATGTTTAGGCAAAGTAATACTCTAAATTAATTAAACAAAAATTTAGTACTTTTTTTAGTACTGTATTTCGGAAAATCTAGTACTTTCTAGTATTATTTAAACCCTAATTCTAATACTTTTCTCAAAAGCAAAACGGCAACCCTAATTCCAGTCAGTTGTTTCGAGTGTTTTGAATCGAGCGTACGTGTTTGAAAATTTTTGTGAAAATGGGCGATTGTTTTATTTGCAAAAAACCTCTGATTAAAGACATTTATGTGGCTAAAAAGAGAGCTGTTCAGACTCTTTTAGCGGCGAGCGTGAAAAGAGGACATGTGGAGCATCAACACATGTTACAAAATATTGTTTCAGTGAGTGTTCACAGTTCGTGCTATACAAAAAATATGGAAACCAAAGACTAGCATCGATTGCTTCTCGACCGAAGTGAATCTCCATCGCAAGAACCAGAACCCGAAGAACAACAACAGGTCATATCCACTTTTGATTTTAAAAATCGATGTTTATTTTGTGGAGAAGTATTTCCCAAGTATACCATGCACTACCTGAGGAGGGGATTAAGAAAGGACGACCTACGGAAGACAAAGTAGACGAGATAGTGGAGGGAACTTACTCTTTTCTGAAAGAAAATTCCGACGAATGTCAATTTTCTATGAACGAGATAATGAGCCAAATAAAAGGAGGTTTCGTCCCTGACATCAGAATGGTTAAAACACATTTGCAAGCGAAGTATGGAGACGACATTCTCATAAACGAAAAACAAGACGTGATTGCGTGGTGTGCTTTCGAAATACCGGTTTCAAAATACTTTCGGAGAAATGGTACGGAGAAAAAAAAGAACTATCGTCAAGAACGATTGAGAGTTATTCGCGAAGCTGCTGCGATAATCCGTGAGGACATTAGAGGTGTCGTTTACGATAAAAACAATTACCCCCCATCGGATGAATTCTTAAAAGATGTCGAAGCCGCTGTTCCTGAATCTTTGCAAGTTTTTCTTGCTACAGCGATAACAAAAGAAAAACGTGGTGCATTGAAACAGTGGAAAAAAAATGTACAGCGATATCTCACTCCATAATAACAGCTGTACGCCCTCGTTCGTTTTTCTCTTCGCTCCAGTTAGGTGTCGGGACTTTCCTTTACAAGAAATTCAGTTTAAAGAGTCTCATCAACATATTATCAGCAATGGGATTCTGTGCACCGTATCGAGAAATAACAATTTTCGAGAATTCATGTATTCATCGAGCTGGAAGTGAAATTCTAGAAAATTCATTCAGTCAATTTGTGTTTGACAATGCGGATTTCAACATAAACACCCTTGACGGTCATGGAACGTTTCATGCAATGGGAGCAATACATTGCGTGACTCCCTTCACAGCTATCCAGCGCGAGAAAAAAATTCCGCGTATTGTCGAAATAATATCAGCTTTAGAAGTTGTACAGGGTGGGCCAATAAGCGAGGTAAGCGGCTGTATCTCAGAAACTAATAATCGTAGAGAGTTGCGGTAAAAATTTTTATTGGTTAAGTGGGCAAGGGAAAATGCTGGAAATTATTTTCAAGTTTCCAAGATGGCTGCCAGAGGGCGTTTGCACCATCTTGAATTACATAAAGTTACATTTCTTGTGATTTTCCCCAATGAATGTAACAAAAAAGTATTTGCGTTTTAATGTTAACTTAAAGTCGAACATTTTTTGTAGAAACAATTTTTCTCTATCTTTCGAAATAAAGTGGTGGGGGGTATTTGAATGTTGTTTTAAACATATGCCTGTAACTTCAAAACGGCTTTGATGGATTTGGATAAATTTGGTATAATTGGAAAGAGCATTTCTTGGGCTTTTAGGTTTCTTGTGATAATGACAGTTGTGACCTACACGGCCGCCGATAGAGGGCGTTATTCGATATTATAACCAAAATATTGGATTTTCTTAAAAAATTTAAATGCAATGGTATGACTTTTTTTAGACTAGAAAATAGACAAGTGATCAACCAATAAGCTTGCGCAAACCGCATCTTAATATCTTTTTCATTCTCCCCTTTACGAAAGTGTAACTTTCTGTCTTGATAAGACGACCGAAAGCGAAAGTAAAACATCCTAGGTGATAGGTTGCTAGGTGGTTGCTAGCTATGAAAAACTTTCGTGGCCTGGACAAAAAAGTAGAAATGTCAGTTTGATTAACGTTTATTTAGATGGAAAATTAAATGTAAAACTGCAATAAAAAATTCCAGTAAATCTTTCTGGAACATAAAAATAATAATTATTGTATGTTCCAGAAAGATTTACTGGAATTTGCAGCTTCTTGAATGAAATTCATTTTGAACTAAACTACGATCAAAGATTCTAAAATTATAGCGGTACAGAGTTTTAAACTTGACAGTGTCATAAATTAATAATTTAAAACTATCGTTACTATGGTAATGTTAAAAACATGGCACCTTATAATAATTCCATTGTTATCACTGAATCGTATTATTTTACTCATTTCTTCTTAATCCGTGGTTCAATATGGCAAGGGGAGAATGAAAAGTTTAATACATTACACGCTACGAAAGCTCTTTCAGGTGCTCGGAGTTTTTAAATAGCCTCGGCTACGCTACGCTTCGCCTCGGCTATTCAAAAGACCTCGCACCTAAAAGTGAACTTTCGTAGCTTGTAATGTAAATAACTATTTCCTAACTCAAATTATTATAAAAATACCAAATCAAGAAAATTCATATATCCCCATTTAAAAATGCATCGGTCGCTTTCGATAAGACGGCAAGTAGTAGGCCATGGAAACAAACGACAAACTCCTCACGCGTTTTCGTAACGATTTTCCTTTTATTTATTTATTTATTTATTTACAATATGTCATTACAACAGGGCTATACCCCAATTACTGTATGACTCTACCACAAAATAATCACATTTAAGGTGAGCAGAAGCTGTGATATACAATTCAATTTTAACAATAATAATACAGGTAACCGAACTACCTACCTACTCAAATAAACACACTGAAATGTCCCCAACAGAACAGCAAAAGATGTCCAAGACATCGCAGTATGCATTATAAATACCACAGATGTCATGGAGTTTCTTTTAAATAAAGTTGTGGTCCTGAAAAGCACCCTTTTTGAGAAAAGATTAATGCCTTCTGTGTTCAAATTGCCTTCCGTCATATTCCACACATTGTTCCAGTCTTTCTTGAGTCAACAGAACCGCAGCCTCGATTTCTGCCGCTGATAGTTGAGGAATTGAATTTCGAATTCTGTTTTCCATATCCATTCGTGTTGTTGGTGAAGTTTGAAAAACAATGTCTTTTAAGCGTCCCCAGAAGTAAAAATCAAGACATGTCAAGTCGGGAGATCTTGCCGGACAAGGAAATCGGCTTCCCCTTCCTATTCAGCGTTCTTGAAAGATCCAGTAGATATGGTTTCGGACATTAATTGAATAATGTGCCGGACAACCATCTAATTGCAGAAGCATAGTTCTCCTAGTTTCGAGTGGCACATCTTCCAACAAAATTGGCAAGTCGTTGATCAAAAACTCTAAGAAGCGGTTAGCAGTTAAATCTTAATCAAAAAAGTAAGGTCCAATAATTCTGTCCCCAATGATACCGCACCACACATTTAGGCTCCAGCGTCCCCGCAGCGTCCCTGGTTGTACTCTTAACCAACGCGGATTTTCAGCGGACCAATAATGCATATCATGAAGGTTTACTCTATACCATCACTATTAAAGGTAGCCTCGTCGGTCCAGAGAATTTCCTTTAAGAAATTTCTGTTTTTCTCAAGCATACCTAGCATCCATTGACAATAATTTAATCTATTATCGAAATCTTGTTCATTTAGCGCCTGGTGCAAGACTGTGGTAAGGATGTAATATAAAAGTAAAAAACAACATAATCAGTAGTAAAAAATAATATAACCAGAATAACACTGAATTTGTATTTGAGGGTATGTGCTAAGATACTTGGAATAAGATAAAATTATTCACCTATAATCTTTCAAAATATTTCTAACAGTTGTTCGTGCTATTCCCAAGTCTAGAGACAATGTTTTAGTTTCTACATGTCTATAAAATTTTGTGTAAGCCAAGACATTGATAATATTTTCTTCGGTCCTTCCATTGCGACGCCTGCGACGTTTAGGACAACGAAAACTTCCAGTATCGCGTAATCGCTGTACCAAGCGCGGAAACATTCTTCTCCCGTAATAAAGGCGATCTGGACACCGTGCCGCGTACTGTCTTGCAGCTATAGTTGCATTTTGAAAACACTCGAAATAAATCGCAATTATGTCAACGGCTTCATTATTTGTGAGAGTCATTTTGGTTAAAAAGTACTCAAATTATATGCAATCAACAATAATAGTGGGCTGCGTGTGACAGAAGTTTGACGTTACTTGCCAATATTTTAGTTAGGAGTCTGTCTTTTATCTCCATGGCCTACTACTTGCCTTCTTATCGAAAGCGACCGATGCATTTTTAAATGGGGATATATGAATTTTCTTGGTTTGGTATTTTTTTAATAATTTGAGTTAGGAAAAAGATATTAAGATGCGGTTTGCGCAAGCTTATTGGTTGATCATTTGTCTATTTTCTAGTCTAAAAAAAGTCATATCATTGCATTTAAATTTTTTAAGAAAATCCAATATTTTGGTTATAATATCGAATAACGCCCTCTATCGGCGGCCGTGTAGGTCACAACTGTCATTATCACAAGAAACCTAAAAGCCCAAGAAATGCTCTTTCCAATTATACCAAATTTATCCAAATACATTAAAGCAGTTTTGAAGTTACAGGCATTTGTTTAAAACAACATTCAAATACCCCCCACCACTTTATTTCGAAAGATAGAGAAAAATTGTTTCTACAAAAAATGTTCGACTTTAAGTTAACATTAAAACGCAAATACTTTTTTGTTATATTCATTGGGGAAAATCACAAGAAACGTAACTTTATGTAATTCAAGATGGTGCAAATGCCCTCTGGCAGCCATCTTGGAAACTTGAAAATAATTTCCAGCATTTTCCCTTGCCCACTTAACCTAAAAAATTTTTTACCGCAACTCTCTACGATTATTAGTTTCTGAGATACAGCCGCTTACCTCGCTTATTGGCCCACCCTGTACAATTAGGCATGGTTCCTGTACTCTCTTACAATAAACATAAATCGGCATAAATAGTCTATAACTGTTGCAGATGTCGAAGCTCTTCGTCAACTTTCAAGCGACATTTTACCAACAATACCAGATTTTATTTGGCTTTACGGAAAATGGAGTTGCTCTATCGGAATTCCAGGATGGAATGGATTTATGGAGAGTGTAACAACCAATCTATTGATGTCATTTATGGGAACAATTGGCATGATAATGTCGGGTAGTGGGATTGAAGATCTTTTCAAGCTCATTTATGCAGAAAATTGTGTCGAAAAAATTCTTGCCGGTCATGCATATGCGAGAGCTGTTCGCGCTCACATTTTGTTACACACAGCTTTGTCAAAAATTGTACTGGACTCGCTGGAATTAGACGAAAACGAACGTGATGAACTAGATTACTACGCGAAAGATGTTTTCAATCGACCTACCATCATGACCGCCGCAAACAACAACGGAGTGAAAAGCATATACGAAAAATTTGCAAAAGGATTAGATGCCATCGAAAGCAGAGGTCCTACGGCAAAACTATGGGTACAGTACCATCATATGGTTGAAAAAAATTACCACCTTTAATTATTATTTTTTACTACACAAAAATTATTTGATCAATAAATCTCATGTGTTTGTTTTATAATTTAGCTGGTTTATTAATTTATTTTGTATTGCAATAATTCCCTGAACAACCTTTCATTCATTTTTACGTGTGGATACAACCGTGCGAGCGGCTAAAAATCAAAACTGCACAGTCTTATCGACTTCTGGGCGCGCTAGAGGTCGTAATTTTTGTCGAAAATAAAAAATTAAAAAATGAAATTGTAGGCCTGAATACGCTCTACAAGTTTGATATCAAACATTTTTTTGATATCTTTCACGAGAAAAAATAAAATAGCATAAAACAAAATTCACTCCCCAAATTTATGTTTTTTTCGATCGATATCTCGATAACGATGAACGATACGTAAAAAATGTATAAAACCTTAATTGTAGATTGTAAGAAAAGATACAGAAAAGTATTGAATAAAAATTTTTGTATCTCAACGGAGAACCAAGTTATGATGAAAAAACTGAATTTAACCCCTTTTTCAAGATGGCGGAAAATGCACAAGGTAATTTTGGTCGACAATTTGAAGTTAAGCTTTTCTAGGCCCCCCACGTAATATCCAAAATTTGTCTTTCTCGGTTAATTTGCATTTCCAAGGGTGTCCGGAAATTGTGAGCAAAAAATTAAAGGGGTGATTCTTCTTGATGAAATATTGCCAAAAGTATCTATAATTTTTTTTCGAAAATCAAAAAGAAGAAAGTTATAAGCCTCCAAATTTGATTTTTTTAAATCAATATTTTTTTATAACTTTTTTTCTAGTGTACGGATTTTCTTAAAATTTGACACACTTGCCACTGATGTTGCTTTACATCCTTGGTCCAAATTAGACTTGAATCCCTCGAAATCAAAAGGCCTTAACTGCCGTTGACCTTCAAAAAATGCCTATAACTTTTTTCGTAAGATTTTTTTCTGAGATTTGAAAACGCACAATTGAAGAACATGAAGAAATATTCGGAAAAGGTCCTCTTTGTCTGTCACGATAAAATGACCTGTTTCCAAGTAAAACTGTTTTAAAAATTTGCTTGCACTAAAATTGATCACCATAAATTATGATCATTTTGCAAAAATACCAAAGCATGCTTTGGAAACAGCTGCAGGGTTGCCTAGTTTTGTACAAAACAGAGACATTCGAATATAAATAGACTTGGAAAATGATTTTTTTTTTAAACAAAAAAAAAATTTAATCATTTTTTTTTTAATAAAATAATAAAATATTTTTAATAAAAAAAAATAAATTGCTGTCAAAATGAAATCCAAAGCAAACGTCTTGTTTCCTAGGCAACCCTGCAGCTGTTTCCAAAGCATGCTTTGGTATTGTTGCAGAATGATCATAGTTTATGGTGATCAATTTTAGTGCAAGCAAATTTTTAAAACAGTTTTACTCGGAAACAGGTCATTTTATCGTGATAGACAAAGAGGACCTTTTCCGAATATTTCTTCTTGTTCTTTAATTGTGCGTCTTCAAAACTCAGAAAAAAATATTACGAAAAAAGTTATAGGCCTTTTTTGAAGGTCAAGAGCAGTTAAGGGCTTTTGATTTCGAGGGATTCAAGTCTAATTTGGACCAAGGATGTAAAGCAACATTAGTGGCAAGTGTGTCAAATTTTAAGAAAATCCGTACACTAGAAAAAAAGTTATAAAAAAATATTGATTTTAAAAAATCAACTTTGGAGGCTTATAACTTTCTTCTTTTTGAGTTTTCGAAAAAAAATTATTGATACTTTTGGCAATATTTCATCAAGAAGAATCACCCCCTTAATTTTTTGCTCATAATTTCCGGACACCCTGTATAATGACTGGACTAATAAGCTTATGGTAAAATCTCATTGTTTATAGCAGTAGATTAAAAAAGACAGAGAAAAAAAGTAGACCCATTGTATTTTAATCAATAATAAAGGTAAGCTTATTAGCTCTTGTAGCTCAATAAAATATAAATTTTTTGCCGGTAGTTCGTACCCTGCGGCAAAATTTCTTAAAATTTAAACAATTATTCCAAATTTTACAAGCAAGCGGTTTTGCCGCTCGATAGGTAACATTTTGCACTATTTTGATGATTCACTTTGCGGAATATTGAACTTTTAGTATACATTGTATAATATTATTTTATACACCCTGTATAAAAACATGTTACGTCAATAGAATATAAATTAAATTTAACAAATCGACATATTTGGAGTTTTTATTTTATTTCTACGATCATCAACTGAGAAAATAATTTTTTTGTTTACATATGATTCACCCTATACATTCGCATTCTCAAATGTACGGCAATAGCTAGCACATGGGGTTTCTATTCTAATGAAATCTTTGCTCATGTCCGATGTTGCTCATCTTCGGTAATGAAACCAGAACCGATGTGACCAATGTAATATGGCTACCATGTTGACGTCGCTCAACATTTTGGCGATTCATTTTTATCTCCAGCAGTTTTCTCTATTAAGTTTCTATCGACCTACTAGAATACATTTTCAAATATTTAATGTAATTAAAAGACAATTTTTCGATTACTTCTTATCATCAAAATAATGAAGTAGTAGCTGCATATATCTGCAGATGCACAGATATGCACATATACAGATAATAAACTCTTTTCCACGCTTATTAATAATCGAACGCACGATGTTTTAGCCTGCTAATGAGTCACATGTTGATTGTATCTATTATAAGGATCCCACGTGGCTGAGTGATACGTCCGCAGGGAGTCTCGGATGCAGATTAGCTTGCCGGTTGAGAAGCAATGATTGCGAACACTATTGCAAGGAATAAATCGCAAATTACGCTTATCAACAGCTTGATTCGTTCATTGGAATTGATTGAGAATTGACAGATTTAGGCGCTTAGGAAGGTATAGTTTATGTAAAGTCTATTGAAAAGACAAAAAATTAAAAAGCGGCAGATGATTCACCAGTTCTTTGATTTTTTTATGGAAAATGCACAGGACTGCAGGGAAATCCCTATAACGCTCTGGAAGCGGTGCACAAACGGAGATGTCAATTCACGTTGTGTTTGAATCATTGCAGGTTGTACACCTCCACATCTTCATTGATGAAAAAGTTTGATGAAAAATTAATTTGAATTTTCTTATTATTTTAGCTGTACCTAGCCCCCCAATTTATGGTGCTTACCACTAAATCACCTTGGGGAACTAGTTGATGCCGTGCATGTTGTTTTAATTCCGCTTTTGGCCTACTGGGTAATTTTTCTTTCCATTCCATATTATCCAATTGTGTTTTCGCGATTGTTGATATTTTTTGGTGTATTAAAGATATCGCCAATGGAAGCTTTGAAAAATATCACCCTGTATGGACACTTAGGTAATCTTTTTTGCTTGAGTTCGATCTCCTCGCTTAGGAGTATCATTTAATGATTTCTTTTAGGTTATGCTCATAAAATTACTGTAAATGAATTCTCAGGATTATTAATTTACTCTTCGAAATCAACAAATAAAATGATTGTAATAATATTTTACATCACGAATAGATAATCGGGTAAATTTATTGCTGTCATTGGAAGTACAGAATAAATGTAGAGTACACGATTGACAATGTTGCTACAAAAGGCTGTAAGCTTTTACATAATCTGACACTCTTTATAAACCTTTAGAGTTGCAGTTTATCTAGACTGTGTACACTTGAGTAGAGCAGTGATTCTTTAATACCGTGCTTTTCCATTCTGCAAGAACGACGACGGAGTTTGTTGATGTTTAGCTCAACGGAGATTACGTTGATCCTCAACGGTATTAGAAGTTGCTCCTCTAAAGGACAAATACCTGTTTTAGTCAACTTCAAAGCAAATCAGTTTCGCAAGGAGAACGCTCTTTCGAGTGGAAGTCCTGCTAGTCATAAACTTCGACAATTGGATAAAAAAAACGAAATTCTCTGAAATACCGAAAGGTTTCTTTACGTAAAGATCCCAAACGCTACATAAAGTAAGTCGCTTTTATAGGGGAACGGATAAGAAATGTAAAGATATTCGAGCTGCCAATTCTGTGATGTTTAGAATTTGAATTCTCATTGATTCAAACTGGATCTCGATTCTAGACAATAATTAAAGTTGAAAACAATGAGAACTATGTAAGAAAATTTCAATCATGAAAACTCAACACTTACATGCAATTAAAAAAAACTCTTTACTTAGTATATAGGCTAGAACCAATGTAGAAAACATAATATAAATGTTAAATTATACAGGGTGAGTTTTTTTCAATGGTTAGTAAAGAGATCCCGTCAAATACTTCAGTTAAACGAACTGTTAAATGGAGAAAGTATTGCAGTTTTATGAGCTTAGTTTGAATCAGCTTTTGTTTTTTTTTTGGAAATCTTCATGGGTTCCTAGATATTTGACAAAAACAAAATTTCCACCGAGATGGTTCCCACCCATGATTAATGAGTCTAACGTTCTTTTTTTTTTTTTTTTTTTTAAAAAAGGAGGGTAAATCCATTATGGATACCCATGCATTGGGTTATGTGGGAGTCCCACCCACTAAAAGCCCCTCCTTTCGAGGGCCGTCTTGGTCACCGGAAGCACCTCAGCCTCATGGGCTTATTGTGCACCCCCTTTTGCTTCATGACACCCATTCCATCAGTCTGGTTCCCTGAACTAACTTGTGCAGCCCCGTTACTGAATGAGTTTCATATTCTTCCGGACGCATTTTTTGTTGTCAGTATATCTCCTGTCTTCTGCGGTCCAGAGCCTCGCATTCACACAGTACATGTTTTGCTGTCTCCTGGGCCCTATTGCATTCTCGGCAACTTAGGTCTCCATTGAACAGTCCTATTTTATTTAAGTGTTCTTTTAGGGCAATATGTCCCGTTAGTAATCCCACTGTAATGCGTAACTGATTCCTGCTAAGTAATAGTAGTTCTTCAGTTGTCTTTTTTATGGGTCCTTTGATAAAGGCTTTCCCGTGTTGGTGTTTGGTCCTTTTGTCCCAATATATTTTATGTTTTTCTTTGACCCATATATTAACCTGACCCCGTGCTGTACTTTTTGGTACTCCCAGGGCAGGTTCTGGGCCAATGTATTTAGCCGAGGATCCTCTTCTTGCTAGCTCGTCGGCTTTTTCATTGCCTGTGATTCCTCTATGTCCTGGCACCCACATCAAGGTTACCTTATTGCGTTCTGCCAGGGTTTCGAGATTCTCACGGCATTCCCACAGTAGTCTGGACGTTATCTTGGGGCTTTCTATAGCCCTCAGAACCGCCTGACTATCTGTTAATATATTGATCCGTCTATTTTTGTAGGCCCTCTTATTGTTTATGCTCGCGCAGTGTAGCATAGCGTATATTTCCGATTGAAATACAGTTGCCCACTGCCCGAGAGATATGGTGTGTTGAGTATTGTCCAACTCATTGTATATGCCAGCTCCAGTTCCTTGGTCGGTCTTTGACCCGTCAATGTACCAGGTTGTTCCGACCAGCCTGTTGCTGTCTGTGGGCTCATTCCATTCCTCTCGATCTTTGATGCTCACCTCAAAGCTCTTGTGGAATTTGAATTTTGGAGCCATGTGGTCTGTGTTTGCATCTAGCAGGTCCACTTCCACATAGTTTTTGATTCTATTGTGTCCAAGTTCCGCATATTTGCCCCTTGGTTCTTCTTGCAGCCTTAGTCGTGCCAGTCTTGCCTCTCCCATTATCATTAGATGAAGTGGTGGGAGGTCTAGGAGGACTTCCATTGCTGCAGTTGAAGTAGTTTTCATTGCCCCCGTTATTCCAAGGCATGCGAGTCTTTGCACCTTGCTGAGCTTGTTTATCGCGGTATTGTGTTGCATCTTTGTCCACCATACCAGAGATGCATACAACAACATTGGTCTAATCACTCTGGTGTACGCCCAGTATACCATATGTGGTTTTAATCCCCATGTTTTCCCATAAGTTCGTCTGACCATCATGAATGTGGTCTCCGCTCTTCTTTTAATCCTGTCTATCTGTTGGTTCCAGGTGAGTTTTGAGTCTAAGATTACCCCAAGATATTTCACCTCTCCCGATATTTGTACGTTCCTGCCTCGAAGTTTTAGTGGTCCTAGGCCCACCAGTTTCCTTCGATTAGTAAACGCTATGATGGTTGATTTGGAGGGACTTATGTTCAGTCCCTCTTCGTTTGTCCATTTGGTTACAACATTTAAAGCCCTTTGCATACAGGGCCTTATTGTGTCGTTAAATTTGCCTTGAATTAATATGACAAGGTCATCAGCATATCCTATGCTCTTGATTCCCTCTTGGTCCAGACGTTTCATTAGCTCGTCCATAACAAGGTTCCATATCAAGGGAGACAGTACGCCTTCTTGTGGACATCCCCTTGCTACCTGAGCCACCACAGTCTCCCCAAATAGGGATGTGCATACCAATCTGCTTTTCAACATGAAGTCTATCCACCTGCATATTGTTGCATTGATTCCTCTGTTCCTCAATGCATTGGAGATTGATTCTAGGGAGGTGTTGTCGAACGCACCTTCTATGTCCAAGAAAGCACATAATAGTACTTCCTTGTGTTTTATTGCGTATTCTGCCTTTTCTACCAGGTGGTGTAAAGCTGATTCCGTTGATTTTCCTGTTCTATATGCATGTTGGTCTTGATGAAATGGTCTGTTTGCCAGGACATCATCCCTTATATGCCTATCGAGCAGTTTTTCTAAAGTCTTCAGCAAAAAAGACATGAGACTTATGGGTCTTAGAGATTTTGCCCCTTCCTGTCCTGTTTTCCCAGGTTTAGGTATATAAATTACTCTAATTAAGGTCCAGGCTTTGGGTATGTGCCCCAGTGCAAGACTGCCCCTGAGGATCATACTTAGCCTCTGTGTCAGAAGATGTGGTCCTTTCTGCAACATTATTGGGTAGATGCCATCTATACCCGGCGATTTATAGGGTTCAAATGAGTTGATTGCCCATTTGATTTTGTTCTCGTTTATCACCGATTTCGCAACCTGCCAGCTGTCCCTGTTCGTCCTCTTTGGGGTTCCCAGTTCTGCATTTAGGCAGTCTTGTGGAGATAGATCGGTGACTCTAGAACCTGGAAAATGGACTCTGAGTAATTCTCTCATTGTGTCCTTTCCCGTTTCCGTATATTTGCCACTCTCTGTTTTCAGAGTGTGTATGGAGCTCTGGGGTTGCTTTGAGAGTATTTTATGGAGTCTAGCATATTCTTGAGTTCCTTCTATGTCCTCACAATGCTTTCACCATGAATCTCTCTTTGCTTTCCTCAGTGCTTTGTTGTATTCTGTGAGAGCCTTTCTGTATATCTCCCACTTATTTGTTTCCTTCGCTTTATTGAAGTATTTCCTAACTTGTCCTCTTTGTGCAGCTAGGTTTCTGTTCCACCAGGGCACATTCCTGTTGGAGTCCCTGCTGACAAGGGGACAGTTGTTGTTATAGGCCGAAGTGATTGCATCCTGCACTTGTCCTGCTACCACTTCTAGGTCTATTGTGTTTTTTATCGTATTTCTCGTCTGTTTTAAACCGTGCTCCAGGTCTGTCTTATAAGACTCCCAGTTAGTTTTCCGAGGGTTGCGATAAATTTCTTGTATGGTTTTGTTTCCATTTATTGTAAAGTTTATGTGTCTGTGATCCGAGCAACTAACCTCATCAGATACATGCCAGTTTTTGACATAGCTTCCTACGTATGGTGTAGCTATAGTTATGTCTATGACCTCCTTTCGTCCTTTCGTCTTGAGTTGACAAAAGTAGGTTTATTTCCTACATTTAATATGTCTAGATTGTTAGTCATTATAAATTGTAGTAGTGACTCACCTCTTTCGTTGGTGTTTGTGCTTCCCCAAGTTGTATGGTGCGCGTTGGTGTCGCACCCGATGATCAGCTGTGGTCTTTTTCCCCCGCAGTCTCTCACCAGTTTTTCTACCTCTTTGGGTGGTGGTAGTTCCAGGGCGTCATATGGGAAATATGCTGATCCGAGAATTATCTCCCTCGACATATTCCCGCTGACTGTCCTGATTTTTGCTACCGTCAAATCCCTAGAAGAAAGGTTAGTTAACGGAAGTATTTTAAGTCCTTTTTTGACTAGTATGCAGGTTCTAGGGGTTTCATGGGATCTACTGTAAATTACTTCTCCCACTCCCCCTAGTCCCATTACCTTACCTTTGTTGATCCAAGGTTCTTGTATGAGGGCCACGTCAAATTCCCTCATTGCCACAGTAAGGGCAGCTGATGCCGCCTTACTGTGCTGGAGGTTCGCTTGAAGGACCCTGATTTTGCCCGACATCGAGTCCTTTCAACACTCGGAAAGTCACCCTTCCGAGTCTGTAGTACGCTCGAAACCGGGATCTCTCGAGGGTCTTGAATGACCCCTCGTCTATTGAAAAGGCCCGGATTACTCCCTCCTTCTCTTTTTTCTTGCTGAGTTGTAGCCAGCTACCCACGTTCAGACCTGGATTCTGCCTCTCTAGACGTGTCCTTACTGGCCCATCCTCTTCTTCTGGTCCCGGGATGTAGACTAGAACTCTCGGCCTCTTTGGTAGGTCCTTGGCCTCGACTGTTGTCAGGGCCATCCCTTCCCAAAGTCCGCCCAGTGTCCCAATCACCCCCACGAGCCAGGTTTTTGTTTGTTCGTTTGCGCAGTGCATCCATAGGACTCCTCCGCTAAACGATGCTTTTTCGAATTGCAATGGACTTTTGCTCCCCGAGGGTGTGCTGTCCATTGCTTCGACTAGTTTCTTCTGGATCAGTTCTGTCTTTCCCTGATCCAGAGTAAATTCAGGATGGCGTCTGTCTATCACCGCCATCCTTAGTCCAGACACTGCCTCGCTGTAGCTCCCTGTAGGCTTCGTTTCCGTTGCCTTGCTGGGTCCCTTGCCAGACAGTGTTTGACTATTATTACCCTTCGCTCTCTTTGGGGCTTGGGGTGGAGTTTTCGAGTCGTCCCGAGATCTTTTTCCACTCTTCGGTTTCTTCTCTTTTGTTGCTTTGCTGTTGGTTGGACGTTTTTCAGTCCATGTGCCAGCAGCAATTTTTTGTTCCTTTCGGAGTTTCCTTTTCTGGGCCCCCGAAAGTCTTTTTTCTTGTATTGTTGATATCTGCAGTCCTATGTTTCCAATCCCTGCAGATATTGTATCAGCGGTCCCTGTTGTCCCCACTGATGATTCACTGCCATGGTCAGATTTGTCATCCTCCATGGCAGTTCCTGGCGTTACATTGCCCTCCCCAGAATCCGAGGGGCAGCCTGGCACTAGGCCAGGGAGGGATTCTGAACCAGTGGTTCTACCCTCCTGGGGTACTTCTTCCTGTTGTTTCTGTTCCGCCATTATTTTTTTTTTCTTCGTGTGTTGTTGGTTCGCGCCGTTTCCGGTACCTTACCCTGTCAGGAAAGGCCTTCCCCTATCCACCACCTGGGGACGCGCCCGATGGGGGTAACACACAAGCCCCACACGGGGTCTAACGTTCTTAATAAAATAAAGATATTTCGGGTTACAGCGAACTCTATTCATCATCTCCACATACTGGTTTCAAAGACTTAACATCAATCTAAGAAATATGTCTTGATAAGAAATCAGTCATTACTAAATTCTTCCCGGAACGGCTGAACAACTTTAAATTTAAACCGCACTCAACCTAACTGTCCATCTAGCAATCCTTCCGACTGGGTCTTTAATCTTATAAAGCCACTGTAGGCTTGCATGATCGGTGTTGATATTATAAAGTTGTTATTTTGTATCTAAAAGTGATTATTTAGTTTAAGGTTCTCTACAAACAACTAAATTTTATGATTACCTACTTAGAATGTAAAAAATATTCCAGTTATTAATTCTTTCTGTCTTCACCATACCCTTAGGGCAAATATGTCGTTCAGAAAGTATTATTGTTTTTCAACAATCGGATTGCTCTAATTGATATAATAATTCATTATATCAAGTTGTTGCATTTCAGTTATTATTGAATAAAATGTTAAAATTAATTTCTATTATTCATTGACTTTATGAAACAAATAATTTTTAATTGACATTTACGTCATGGCTAAATATAGGGCCGGTTTGGGTACTGGCTAACAGTTTTTATGGTTTGTGTGCTGGCTAAGATTAGTTCTTGCCAGGTTGGAGGAGGGCGCTATTTTGTTGCCAATTTTTTACTACAGATTAACTCTTCTCTGGTTAATTCTCTTTGGTTATTACCACCGCGCAACGACTCAGGAGTCAGGACTCATATGACAGAACTGACAGACAATATGTTATGTTCTTCTGTTATCTTTACTTTTTGTTAACTTTAGTCGTGGTGTTTGAATAATTGATTCATTTCGGTTGGTGGTGATTCCAATCGAAGATTGGAATCGATTTATAAAATACAGAAAATATGTCCCGCAAAGTTCAGAAATTATTACAGTCTTTTTTTTTGGTTTTCGTCTTTTGTCAATTATTATTGATTTTCCAAATTAGTCAAATGCCTTTCCCATTATTTATCAAACGTCAGTGTGATCTTTCAATTTAAATTCCTCTTTTATCGAATTAGATTTCCTTTATACCAAATGCTTTTCCAATGTTTATAATAATGTCACTGTACGTAAATAAGAAAAGCAATTATTGACATAAAGTGGAACTGATTTGACATAATAGGAAATTGATTGATAAATAAATGACTAGTTACTTGAAAATAAGGAAATATTTTGACAAACTAGGAAAAGTAATTGACAAAAGAGGAAAACCAAAAAAAAAATACTGTAATGATAAATAATTAAGCAAACATTGGAATTCAGTATTTCGGAACTATGGGGTCTTCCGGTAGGAAATAGCATTATTTAAAAAAAATGTTGTGGCAGTCAAAATAAGAAAAATAAGCTCATATATTCAAGCTAGAGTTTTATTTATTTCATATATCAGGATCAGCTCCTTACACCTCGCACCACCTTATTTTAGACTTCTTTTAGGCACTCGTATAGAACTACATCACTTCAGAATTCAGAGCCTTCCAAGAGGTGTGTTTCTTGAGGAATACAACCTGCAGCGATTCAAATTCAGCTTGAATCGATATCTAAATCACCGCTCATATATTGCTTCCAGAGCGTCATAGGGATTACCCTGCATTTTCAACAAAAAAGCAACTTTTTTTTGTGTTGAGTGATAGATATAGATAGATATTGATATTGAGGGTGTCAGATGCGCTGCGACCTATTAAGATCTATTGTGCCCCCTCTTCTCTGCTTCTTTGGAGTATATTCCCTTCATTGAAGCAGCCTCTTCAACTCCGTTTCCCTTAGGAATTTCAGGATTTGAAGGGGATCAAGGCCGGGAAAAGCCCCCCCGTTGAGCTGGTGTTGGCCCAGAACATCGTTTCTTTCACGTTCTAGGGCTTCGCAGTTCATCAATAGGTGACGAGGCGTCTCGTTTTCTTCCCTGCAGAATCTGCAAACGCCATCATTTTTTCTATACCAAGTTTCCTCAGGTGTTCATTGAGCTTGCAATGACCTGTTAGGAATCCTGTTAGCGTTCTGAGACTTCCTTTGTTGAGGGTCAGGAGTTTCCTTGACCTTTCTCGGTTAAAGTTCCCGAGGAGCTCCTTGGATTGTCTCAATCCTGAGAGGTTATTCCAATGGATTTCTCTCAGTTTTTCTTCTTCCTTCCGAAGTTCTGCCTTGAAAAACGTGTCTTCAAGGCTACAGAATGGTTCTGGTCCTATAAAGGGCGTTGATGCTCCTTTTCTTGCCAATGAGTGGGCACGTTCGTTTCCCTCAATCCCAGTGTGTCCTGGTATCCATTTGAGGTGAATTTTGTTCTCTCTGCCTAGTTTATTGAGTTTTTGTAGGCAGTTCCATGCCATTTTTGAGCTGATGATAGGAGAGTTCAGCGTCTTTATGGCTGCTTGACTGTCTGTCAGTATTGCTATTTCCCTATTTTTATAGTTTCTGTCGAGGTTTATTTGGGCGCATACTTCTATTGCGTACAGTTCCGCTTGAAGTATGCTTGGGGATGTTCCCATCGGCTCGGAGTAGTTGGTGCCTGGCCCATATACTCCTGCCCCAGTTCCCTCGGTGGCCTTTGAGCCGTCTGTGTACCATCTTATTGTACCTTCTTTGAAAGTGTGAATGGATGTGTTGCTCCATTCTTCTTTTGTAGACAGTTCCATGATGAAGTTTCTCTTGAAGCTGAATTTCTTGACAGTTTTGTCTTTTGGCATTATCAGGAGGTTTTTACAGATGTTCAGGGGTTGATTCCCCTCGGTCCGTAGTCCCCCCCTGATCCCCATTCTTGACATTCTGAGTTGAGCCTCTGCGGCACTTCTCTCAATCACTAAGTGCAGTGGTGTGAGATCTAGAATTACTTCCAACGCTGCTGTTGGGCATGTTCTCATTGCTCCTGTGATGCAGAGGTATGCAAGTCTCTGGATCTTCTCGAGTGTTTTCCTCGCTGTTATTAGCTTGGTCCTCTTGTACCAGACGACCGCTCCGTATGTGATGATGGGTCTCACTAGCATGGTGTACATCCAGCGTAAAATGGATGGGTTACAACCCCATGCATTCCCCTCCATTCTCCTGCACACCATGAGTACTTATGTGGCCTTACTTACTGTTGCACTTAAGTGCTTGTTCCACATTAGCTTCTTATCCAGTGTTATTCCCAGATATTTTACTTCTTCCTTCCATTCTAACTCGACTCCATTCAAGTCGATGGTTTTGAGGTTTGGAAGCTTGTTTTTTCTTGTGAATGGTATCAGTGTAGTTTTTGTAGGATTGATGTTGAGTCCTATTTCCTGGCACCATTTCAAGGTTATCTTTAACCCCCTCTGTACTATGTCGCAGAGTGTTCCTTCAAATTTTCCTCTGGCCATGATGACGATGTCATCGGCATACCCGACGCAGGTAATGCCGTTCTCGGTGAGTAACCCGAGGAGCTCGTCTACTACCAGGCTCCATAGGAGGGGGGATAACACCCCTCCTTGTGGGCATCCTTTTGTTGTTTTCACCTGGATAGTGTCATCGCCCACTTTGGTTCCAATTATTCTTGTGGACAGCATTTGTTGAATCCAATGGGATGTTGTGCTGTTTATGCCTTTTTTAGTTAGGGCTTTCTTGATAACATCGCAAGAGGTGTTGTCGAATGCTCCTTCTATGTCCAGAAAGGCGCAAATGGCCGTTTCCTTGTACTCCAGAGTGTCCTGAATCTTTTCTGTCAGCTCATACAGGGCGGTCTCTGTCGATCTGCCCGCTCTGTATGCATGCTGGCTTGGGTGTAGTGGTCCCCTGTTCAGTGTTTCCGTTCTGATGTAATTATCAATGATTTTCTCCATCGTCTTTAGTAAGAAGGAGGTAAGACAGATGGGTCTAAATGACTTCGGGAGAGAGGTGTCCTTTCTTCCTGCCTTAGGAATAAAGATGACTTGCGCCTTTCTCCAGGCTTGTGGTATATATCCCATAGCCAATCTGCTTCTGAATATTCTTACCAGGTGTGGCATGAGATCCTCCAGTCCTCTTTGCAGAAGAGCGGGGAATATGCCATCTACCCCGGGTGATTTGAAAGGTTGAAAGGTGCCAATTGTCCATTTCAGTCTTTCGGAGGTGCAGATGGTTTTCGCGACCTCCCAATCTTCTTTCGTGGGTTTACCAGATTCGAACGAATCCTCGTTCCCTACTTTCAGTGCACTGCCTGGAAAGTGAGTTTCTAGCAGAAGTAGAGCTCTTTGCTCTTCATTTTCTGTGTAGTTCCCATCAGGTTTTCTGAGCGACATTGTTCCCTGGGCAATGCCTTTCGCTAAAGCTTTGTGAAGTCTGGATGCTTCAGGTGTTGAGGTGATGTCCCTGCAAAAGTCCCTGAAGCTCTTCCTTTTAGCTTTTCTGATTTCCTTATTGTAGGTTGTCAGTTCCGCGGTGTAGCCCTGCCAGTCTCCATCGCGCTTGGCTTTATTGAAAAGCCTTCGAACTTCTGCCCGGAGCTTGGATAGGTGTTCGTTCCACCACGGAGTTTTCCTACAATTTCTTTTCTCTCCAATGGGGCAGCTGGATTCGTATGAATATTTCAGCGCTCCGTTGAGAGATTCTAATGTTGCTTCTAATTCTAGATGGTTTTTGACTCTAGAATTTGTTTGTTTTATATTTTCTCTTAGGCTGGTGTGAAATGTGTCCCAGTCGGTGTCTCTTGGATTTCTAATGAGGGTGTTCTCTTGCCAGAGTCCCCTCATTTTGAATTCTATTATTCTGTGATCAGAGAGTGAGGGTTCGTTAGATACCCTCCAGTCTCTGATCAGTTGACATATGCTCGGACTACCGATCGTTATGTCTATTACGTCTTGACTCCTTTTAGTTACAAAAGTGGGTGTGTTCCCCACATTCAGTACATCTAAATTGGATTCAAGTAAAAATTCAAGCAGTTGCTCACCTCTTTTATTGGTATACTTGCTGCCCCAGCTGATGTTGTGTGCGTTGGCATCACTGCCGAGTAGGAGCGGTAGCCCATGCCCGTTGCAGTACTCGACTAGTTTCTGGACTTCCATAGGAGGTGCTGATGTTTTCTCATGGAAGTACCCTGATGCTACTATGATGCTACGGTGTGTGCCTCCGGTGATGTTGAACCGGATTGGCACAAAGTCCCGTGTCATGAATTCTGAAAAACATACATATTTAATGTTGTTTCTTATCAGGATGCAGGCCCTTGGGGTATCACTTCTGATATCCCAAATTGTCTTGCAATCCTTTCGTGGTAGGCCCCTTACCTGCCCCTTGTATATCCAAGGTTCTTGTATAAGCACAACGCCCAGGCATGACCTGTCGAACGCCCGAGCTATGACGGCTGATGCCCCCCTAGCATGATGGGCGTTGAACTGGGCCATGCTGGTGACATTTACTGTGCTTATACTGGACATTGGTCTTCTTGCGTTGGGGTGCTTGCCCCCTGTATGAGCATAGGCTCTTCATATGTTCCCGATGAATCCTCGGTGACATTACCTTGATCGGTGACGATGGTTGGATCTGAGGGAGGGGTTGCCTCCTTATTCGTCACATCAATGGCTTCCTTTTCTTTCTTCTGTAGGCCGTGGACGGGGATTTTCCCGAACCTATAGAAGATAGTGTGTCCATTTTTCTTGATTGCTTCCCGGGAGTCATTGTCAATGCCAATGTTCATTATTTTCCCGGTGCCCTCTTCTTTGCTGCTGAGGATTTTCCACAAGTGGGTGCGAAGCTCCATATTTTGTGCCTCGACTAAGCTCAGCAGCTTCTTAGGATCTTGTCCTTGGTTTCTTGGAAAGAAGACAGTGATGTTGTGTGCTCTTGGGATGTCTTCTCCCAGGCACGCCATCAACTGTTCTCCTTTCCACGTACTGAGTTTAGAAGTCTGCTCCTTAACCCACTCTGCCGTTTCTGGTGTGATGCAGTCCACCAGTAGCATACTTGATCGGAAGTGGATTCCTCCGAACTGGAGCTTGCATGCTGCTCCCAGCGACATCTCCTCTACAATTGCTTCCTCCAGAGTGGTAAGCTCCTCTGTTGTCAGCGTTTTTTCTGGATAGCTTGTTGGGAGTATGGCTATCCTTATAGCTTTGACGGCATTCGCGTAGCTGGTGCTTGGCCCTGCTGACGTTGATGCTGTAGCGGTGTGGGGTCCCGCCCACACTTTGTGTTGAGTGTCAACTGACACCTGGTATCCACCATTCAATGACGTTCACTGAGGTTTTAAAAATGAGCTGAAAAGTAACGTGATTATTTCTGATTACCTATCAGTAAAATATAAATTTGACAATAGACAATAGTAGTACAAATAGACAATAGTACTACCAGGAACTCGGTAGTACCCACTATCCATTGGTCTTTGGTTTCCTTAAGCTATGGCAATAATGGGTCTTGATGCTGGTATACATATTGCTCTGAAGGTGTGATAATCCCAGTGTAGATGGCTCAATCTCTAGACTAGAAGATCCCAATACATGGGCTTGCTGGCACCTACTCCTTCGATCTGGTGAAGCATATTATTTGTAGGTATGTAATTCACTTCTTGCAATTCCCGTTCTTGACTTTTCTCTAAATTTTCCAAAAAAATAGTTAACGTCGTCACCAATTTCCTTGGTGAACTCATTGATTTTGTATTTTTATATTTTAACAATCAATACTGGTACATGGTTGAAAAACTATTATAGTCCTATTGGTATTCTTCATTTTATATTCGCAGGTATAAATAGCTCGTACCACAAAACACAACTATTAAACAAACGATATTTTTTATTACAGATAGACTTTATAAAAATTTTGATATATTACTGGTTGTGAAAACTTATCTTTGATCCACCTTAGTACCTACATCTGATTAATCATTTTTTCATCATTGGAAAAAAGCTCTGAGGCCTGTATTTCGTTTCTGTTTACTTTGTAAAAACAAACGCTTATTTTCAGTTAACTTTTGAAACTTCGAGGATAAGCTGAAACAGTTGGTTTTGAACTTTACTAGAATTTCTTCTCTCAGACGATAAAGCAAATTACTTATCTACTGAATTGTTTATAGTTTCAATTTATTTTATTATAGAAACGTAATAGATTTTAGTAGCTTTATGTTAAAGGATTTATAATAATTATCAAGGAATCACTTGACGAAGATAATATTGCAAGAATCTTTAAGCTTTTAAAATATTTCTCAAATAACCAGGGGCTTTAAAGGTTTGTATTAGTTGATTACTTATGTACCTACTTAATGCTTTAAAACTGCTTGCTGATGCAGAACTCTTAAACAGACAACAGAACTCTTCGTTGCTTATCAATGTTGCTTTGATTTGTAATCTAATTTCAACAAGAAATTTCAACTTACGAAAACTTAAATTGGCCCTGGAATTAATTAAATTTTTGATAGAAACTTTTAACAACAAAAATTTGATTACTTCTCTCAAGTCTTTCAGAAAGTGAATAAACGTCTGCCACAAAATCTTGAAGGTGTAAAATAAAGATCGAGAGACACCATATTATCACAATTATTTTGACAAACATGAATTTGGTGTGAGTAGATTTTCGCGACTGGCTTCAATTGAATACACAATTAATTCCAGGCTGTTTTGCTGTAATCTAGCAACTTTTTCTATAAACGTTCGATCAACAATTACGGTTAACAAAGAACTCCTCATATTCACTGACAACTAAAGGGTACAACTTTGGGACGACCCAGAGAGCGGTCCTCTTTATTAGAAGCAAAAAATCACGATTTAGTAGACTTTAGCTATTTTTTCTACTCCTCGTATATTAAAAAGCGACAAAATTTATACATCTCTTCAATTATGAAACTACCAAAGTCTCTACTCATACTGCCTATAAAAATGTAAAATTATTTAAATTTAGGTTTTTAATCCCTACTTTGTAGAATCTCTGCATACTGATGGATGATAAAACACTAATATACAGCAGAATTTTTTTAAACATTAGTGTTTTATTTATAATCCATCAGTACAATTATTTAACTGTACGGTTAATAAAATCTAGAATTATCAGCCAATAATGTAACATCTGTAACGAAATCTTAAGGCATGGTTTTTTTTATTGAAAATGCACCATGCACTACAGGGAAGTTCCTACGATGCTCTAGGAGCGGTGCTTGAGCGCAGGTATTGATTCACGTTGACTTTAAATGGTTACAGGTTGTATTGAACAAGGAAATACACCTCTTGGAATGCTATTCCAAAGAGATGTGGTTCTTAAAGGATACAAGCTCGACCACGACACCACACTGAACTTAATCCCAAGGGTAAGCTCGACCACCAGATGAACTGCACCGACTTACCATACAATATTTCAGTCAGTTGCATTGTTGCCAGACTGAGCAAAATATCTTTAGGAGTGCTTATAAAAAAAAGTATATGATATGCATGTTATAAGCGATTTAATATTCTTCGTAAAGGATGCCCAACTTACTTCATTCGTTTCATTTGCAAATCATGCATAAAATAAAACCTTACTCTTGAAACTTTCATGATAATGTACTATTTTTCTTCGAATGGCACTGAACAAACTTATAATCAATGTCTAAAACAACGTTAAAAATTTGATCAAAAAAATTTACCTAATCGAAGTATGTACCTATACATTTTGGTGAGTTTCCGGAATGCACCATTCCTAGTAAAGTTCGAAAAAATATCTCCAGCCGTTTCAGAAATATCGCCTATCAAGGTTTTGTATCTGAGACATAAAACATCCTGTAACTTCGTAACCAATCACAAAAAAAAAAATTTCTTTTGTGGTTTTCGACCCGCCTTGAAGTCCGCTTATCACCATTGGTCTATGTAAGGTCACTCATGAATCACCCTGTATAAGTACTGTAGTATACCTACATATACAGGGTGTAACTAAATAAGTGTAAAACATTTAAGGGGGTGATTCCTCATCGAAAAACCGATAGGATCTTTCATATAAAGAAACTTCATTGGAGCATCCCTTGTTAAGATACATCCCCTTAAAGGGGGTGCATAAAATTTGTTTAACAATTTTTTTCACAAGCACTAAAAAAGTTACAATATTGAAACTAACCTGACATTTTCTACTACCAAAAAGACACTTAGCAAGTAATTTATTTGGTTTACCCCATGGTTGTAAGGGGTGGAAAACGCAACCCCTAAAATTTATTTCCAATGCAACTTTTTGTCTTATTATTTGTTTACCATTTAAAAATTTATTTCCGATAGCCTGTTTGATTCTAAACAAAAAATGTCCCTTGATTTTTTTGCACAAAATAAACCAGTTCGCAGTTGAATTACCAGTGGGAGTTTTTCTAAAGGAGGCAAAAAAAAGACGTAGAGAATCTTTGCTTACCACTCATTTTGGAAAAGATTGGCAAAATCTACCTAATTTAGCTTTCTATAGGGGCATTTTTACTTACCTTCATTACTAACTAGTGATCATTCAACGAAAAAAAAGCGACCCTAAAGTTTCATAACCGGACTAGTCCAAGTTTTCGTTGCAAGTTCGGCCAAGTGCAATATTGATATTTTGTTTACTGTTTATGTTCTGAAATCATGATAAAGAAAAATGGTACTTATTACAAGGTACGGTTCATTAATAGATTGCCATTAAAAAAACCACATTTTCCATTTGCAAATGTGCTAGGCAGTTTTTCGCCTTTTTCTCCGAACTACGTCAGTGTGACATGTCCGTTTTCGATTCTACACGCCTATAATTATTGTGTATTGTTGTTTTGTTCTTAATTTGTTACTTTTATAGTTCACTTGTTATTAAGAGAAAATATAAGATAATATGATAATAAGATAACCATATAAGAGAAAATCAGGGAAATCTACCATAACCAGTCATCGGATAAAGGAACCAACGAGTGCCAGCGCTGACCTAGATATTATACACAATAGACCACGAAGACAAGTGTTGGCCGTCTACTATAGTAGTAGTATAGTATGGTGGGTTGGGGTGGTACACCCCAAGCGACTAGGCCACCGAGGGCCCTTTTCGCCGTCTACTATAAATACAGGTAGATATTTCAGCTCAGTCAGTCTTGATTCAGCTTTCTGAACTTAGACTACTCCTTTCTTTACTTGTTTCTTGTTGGAGAAATTGCCGAGAACAAGTCCTTGCCAGCCTATTCATTTTCTTGTTGAAGAAATTGCTAAGAAATAAATCCTCTCTCCTGAAGATGCCACGAAGATCCCTAAAACCCCGCAGCCCGTGCCATGTAAAAGAGTCTCGCAGAAACCACGCAAGTTAAAAATACCGCCAATCGCCCCTGCTGTCAGAAAGTCAAGACGAAGCCATCCGGCTCGAGTCTACCACGCCGTTGCCATACCGCCAGCCCTGGCAAGCCCGAGTTCGATCGCCGAGCGTAGTAGCCTCTTCAACAATGTCGACCTGGAGGAACAGGAAGATATGCTTCCATATTCACCCAAGGGGCAACCAACCCTACAGGTGAAGTAAATTTTAACACTATCAATTTTGTAAATAAAAAGCTTTAGTTATACCTTTATGAATTTACTGCATCTGAAAATTTTCTCGTTTTGTCTCAGGTATCCAGACTGCGTTCTTGAGGAGCCAGACGTACGACCATATCAGCAGTTCAAATACCTAACCCCGACAGAAAATGTATCTTTGATTAAGTACTTAAAAAGTTTCCGCAAATTACACAACAACATCCAAATAAGGGGCAGGTCTTTAAAATAATATTTAATTCAAAAGTCACAAAATTCAAGAAGTACGTATCAATTATTTATAAAAATTCAAGGAATTAAAAGATTCAATTCCGAAGCGACAAAGTCCCGCAAAAATTTGGCATTTGGGAAACCAAGGAACTCAGGCTGCTTTTTATATCACGGGCTAGTAATTTATGGGTTCGAATTTTTGGTTTTATTTTGAATTTATGGTTTCATATAGGTTCGAAATTTGACATTGGTAGTATTGGTACCGATAGCAGGATTGCCCGAAGTTGGTGAATCTTTTCTCTCTACACACACACACACACACACCCACTCACACCCACACCCCACCCACCCACACACCCACATACACATATACGTGCGCGCGCGCGGCCACATACATTACGATAGGGGAAAATATACTGAGCGGAGTCCGTCTTGCACCGTGGCCAGCAGGTAATACAAGAAAATAGGGCACGTTCAAAGTACGCGTATAGCATTCTTGGGGCTGAGAAAGGTCTGTGTATTGGCTTTCCGGTCAAGGATCGTTATCTCAGTAAAGAAAAAGGTCCGGGAAATGCGCGGTCTTGCGTCTGTATTGAATTACTAAACAGTCATCTAATTTGCCACCGCCACCAATCCATCCTCTCATAAGGATACCTATCAAAACACGTCGGGAAACGCGGAGACTAAACCGCTTTCCAATCTTCAAAGAGGCAAAGATCAAAGCACCTGGCTACAACGTCTTGTTGCATCTTACTAGCTCGGGAGGATGAAAATAACACTCTGATATCCTACAACCGCCACAATCTGACAACCTCGCTTCTGCATCCGAAGATAATTCTAACAAAAGGGGTTTTAAATAAGAAAGCGAAAGTGAAACCAATTGCAAATCTTCGGCCTACAAACCAGCTACAGGTACCAGACCTAATTCACGCATAAAACCACTAAACAAAATAAACAAACCATAGATCGACGGAGTTGTATTTGAACTGCAGGTAACAGGTTGTTCCAATATAAATTTAGAATTTAATCTTGAAGAAATGAATTAATAAATAAAATATAATAAAATATAATTGTAAATAAATAAGCGCAAAAAAACATGCCGAGCTAGGATTCGAAACCATACGGTGACAGCGTCAACGGCCATCGGTAATCGGCTGCTGCTGTTGGTCATTGTACTGAAAAGTAAATAAAAACTTTTAAAATACATAATAAAACACTTGAATTTTATAACGTCGATTTCGAACATATCTACGAAGAACGTAGCTGCATCTATTTCCATGACAAAGGTTACAGGAGAGCTACCTGAGGTGGACAAAAGTACTAACTGTTGAGTGGATTTAAACCGAAATCTAGGTCATACAGGACTAATAATAGTGTGCAATAACCGCAGAATGCGTCGACGGTTCGGGGAGGCTGCGAACTCACACTCTTGCGGGGGTTGACGTCATAGCCAGCCACAATCATCATGCAGCACACAAAAGGCCCCAGCTCCGGCGAAGTTAATTGGACACACGTGGTCTATTCTCCCGAGGAAAATAGAACAGCCTTATAAATTCAATGTGAAAATTCATACGTGTATGAATGTCGCGCTGCGTCGGTGAAACATTGTGTTTTGTGACGTTGGTTATGGAATTTCATTATAACGTTGACTATTTCTAATGATCAATAGTCATGATAAACAGGAACGAGAAAAGTGAATATTTTAGGTGAAGTTTTGTCTACATTACAAAATTACAAAACAATGTTAAGAGAGAGACTTTCCGTTTTGTGAGTTACTTTTGTTGAAAATGATGCAGACACGTATGTTTTTGGGTAAAAGCCTCATCCACAGTATTTTTGTTCAATGTGAATTCATTAGTGTTTTCAAAACTCTTTATGTACATTGTTATAGAAGAACTCATGCAAGTGTAATATATGTTCGTACAGTGTCCCAAAAGATAAACTTGATGATGTTTAAAATATTTAATGTACGAGTAAAAACATTATAGAACAAACTTTATGCCACAAGCAGCATAGAGTTGTACAACAAGTCAATAGAAAAAGATAGAGAACTTATCACAAACGCAGAGTCTGCTCGCCGAATAAAATCTGCCAATAGGACCTCTTGAAAGACCTAACATTACAATATTTAGGATGATCAGGGATAGAGCAATTTTGAAACGAAACGAGCGCTTAAATGACTCAGTTCTGTGTCTAGGTATATTTAATTTTCCCCTGAATTTTAAATGGGCATTATGTACATCTGTACGATAGTTATCAAGTTATCAACTCTCATAGATAAGGCGGAGTTTTATATAATAATATTTTAAGGTACACTCAGGCTGCATGAAAAAGTCGTTTTGCGCCCATATCAAGCCAGCACACCTCTCTAAACTTATGCGAAATAGGATGGCGCTGACGTCTGCCATAAACAAAACGCAAGCAGGAGTTCTGTAGTACCTGAATTAGTCGAACATCCTACCTAAGAAAACTGGGCCCATAGACAAGTTACAGTAATCCAGTCGCAAGAGAATCATGGCGTTACAAACCATTGTTTTTTTTTTTGACGATCAAGACCCTTCTTCGAATACAGTGTTCTTAGTTTAAAATAAGCAGATCTCAAGCACCGTGAGATGTGAGACCTAACTCGAGGAGAGCTCTCAAGTATCAAGCCCAAGCTACTTGCCTCTGAGGAGGGAAAAACAACTGTATCTTCAACATTTACAAAGAAGTTATGAGTCCGTGCCGCTACACTAGATGGTGGGCCAAATAAAGTGAAAATAACCGTGGTTTTAGAATAATTAAGACGAAGAGAATGATTCCTCGAGTAGTGAAGCAGGGACTTTATATCCTCATCGATCCCAACAGCAGCACTGTCGGCCTCATGCGGTGAAAAAGACCTATAGATTTGAGTATCGTCTGCGTATAGGGGACTCAAACAGTATTTAAAACAACTTGACAGAGAAAACGAGTATAGGGAGTAGAGAAGTGGACCCACAATAGAACCTTGTGGCACCCCTGAGGTAATATTTCCAAGATTCCAAGTTCTACATCCATACAAGCCGACGTCTACCAGAGAGATAGCTGGTCAGTAATGTACATACAGTCCCACCAATCCCAACATGAGAAGCAACAGCGACTACCATTTACCACTATTCACCACTTACACGGATAGACAGGACTATCGTATCCACGGCTATACTGAGATGGCGAACTTGTTGGCGGAAGTACTCTTCCGTCGAATTTCCGGAAACAACTCCGCCAATGATCCCTTCCGTGGAGCCCAAAATGTCAGACATTGTTTTCCAACAGCGTATCATAAAGCGCATTATGTTACCCTTAGACCCAAATAAAGATCCTGGGCCCGATGACATACCTGTTATCGTACTTAAAAAATGCGCCACTCAGCTTTCATCTGTGTTCTGTAAACTTTTCAATCTGTCTTATCAAAAGGGAATATTTACTTCCTGCTGGAAATGTGCACGAGTCCAGCCTATTCCCAAGAAAGGCAAAAAGACCTTACCGAATAACTATCGACCAGTGGCACTGCTTTCAGTAATATCCAAGATTATGGAGAAAGCACCAAAATCTTTCAAAGTACTTAAGGAGCTAATATAATCAGCGACCGCCAATACGGGTTTCGCAAACAGAGTTCAACTGGTGATCTCCTCACCTACGTCACCGAACTGTGGAATAGCGCAATTGAGCACCATGGGTTCTTTTTAAGACCTTTTGCATCAATGCCGGTATCCATTTTTTCTCAGACTCGCTTCCTAATATTTATCAACGATTTGCTTCAAAGAACGAAAAATCCAATATACAGTTTTTCCGATGACAATAATAATACTCTAATATCTTCCTATACTCTAGATGCGCGAACATCTCAGCCATCGACTCACATATTCATAGAGAGCAAGCAGTTGCCATACTTAACAATGACATACAAGAGATTCTAGGTTGAGGCGATCGAAACCAAGTGCAATTTATTGCTGGAAAAACCCAAGCAGTCATCTTCAAAAATTCCAACGTTTTGTAACCAGATATGGTGACGGCGGCACACTCTCCTACTCCATGGTCATTTCTTCTTTTACTTGGAGTGAGCCTCGGAGCGAACATGTCTTGGCATGACCATGTTGTAGGTCTGGCGAAGAGTTATTCTCAAAATCTTGTAACACTCTTCCGCACGAAGAAATTTTATACTCCTCAGCAGCTTCTCCTCTTATACAAGGCTCAAATCTAACCATACTTGGAGTAATGCTCCCATGTTGGAGTTCAGCTCCTAAACATATGCTGAGATTACTCGACTCCATTCAGAAAAGAGCCATTCACTTGATTGGAAGCCAAGATTTGACAAAAAAATTAGACACTCTCGAACATCGAAGAAATGTTGCTGAAAGTCGAGCCGCAGACGCTCATCCAGATCAGGTTTAGCTCTCTACACCACGTACCACCCAATTTCGGACTTATTTCCTCTATAGAGAAGTACAGGCCAATTTCAAGTCATTGACTTTTGTAAGTCCTAAGAAAATCGTCTATACACTGATGCAGACAGGCAGACCATCGGGTCTCTGCTCAGTGATAACTTTTCACGAAAGTATACTGGACAGAAGCACTTAGAGCATCTTGAATTTTTAGTATAACTAGTTAAAGTGCATGCTTGTAATAAATATTTAACATTTAATTTTTTCTGATAATATTATCTTTTGCATCAAGCCGTCTTATTTGAATACTTGTTCTTGCTGGGTCTTATTAAATATGACCCAGTGTTATTTTTTACTAAACTTTTCATTTTGTTGCAGGTAAGTCGACTCAATTCAGAGTATTCCTGATCTGATTACATTTTTGGTAAGTAAATTGTGATAAAATGGGTAAAATACTAGAAAGTGACTATGTGTGATATGCATTTTGATGTTAATAATTTGGTAAATTTTTTAATGTTCCTACCTACGGCATGTTTAATCAGCGCTCAGTTTATCTGTTTGAAACAGATAAAGTTTCCGAGTAGGTATCTACACAATGACTGGTAAGCAACAAGTAACTAATGAAGATATGTATGAATTTCTTTAAAACGTATCTGCACAGAATTCCGAAATAAAAATGATGTTGAAATCATAAAAAGATAGACTGAAACCGCATAGAATAATTCAGATTCTAATATCTGAAAATCTTAAGTTAAAAGATCTGTAACGAAATCCGAGGCTTCCATTATTATTACTATTATTATTTGCCTATTAGCGACAATTTTATTTAAATTAATCAATTCAGAGCAGGAAGGCTGAGATTTTGCGACGGTGATTGCAGTGGCCCTATCACGCTGCCGATGGCTATATAAGTAGAGCACATCCAAAGATGTGGCAGTGTTTCTGTGGGTACTGCGACAACCAAGCATTCAACTCCTGCAAGGTATACTGAGCCTCGCAGTAACCAACGCCCCGCGGTGGATGTATTGAGTCCTCCCATTGGGCAAACAGGCAGTGAGACGCGAGCTGGGTACTGACCAGCGAGCATTTCAGTTCTCTGGTGGGCGTAGTGAGCCTCCAGAGCGACAGGAGAGCCGACGTGCATGTACTGAGTGTACTAAGGGGAAAAGGCTGATGTATTGAGTCAGCCTATCCTTATCCTGTAATTCTACGCCCAGAGTGTACTGAGCTCTGCGAAGAGAACCGTTTTATCTTAGCGACTCAAGGGGTCACTGAAGTGTACCACTGAAGGGTACCAGTGCCCATCAAAACATCACACTATCCTTATCGCCAAGCGCTGAAACCAATCGGAATCAAAACGCTGAATGGGACCATAGAGAAGTCAGTGTTTTCACAGCACACCCATCTAGAGGGCAGGGTCCAACCGGAAGAAATCGCAAGTCACGGTGAAAGAAAATTTGGTTCTCTTTAAGTTTATATTTTTATTATTGAAATATTTAAAATATACATATAATAGTAGATACTCAAATTTTTACTGAAAATTCGTAAAATATCTTAATTACCAAAATTACAAAATCAGGATAAGAGGATTCTGTATGCAGCGTATCTCATTTTTGCTTAAATTAAATCATTTATGGATGCATTAGTTACTTTTTATCGTATTTAATCAGGTGGCGTATTATTCGAGATATTATTTTCTTAGAAGAACATCCTGTAATATTACGTTTATCATAATTTTAAGTTTAATTTTTATAATACAATAATTTGGCAACAGCGAAACATTCAAATTTAAATTTATAACTAATTATTATTATTAATATTTGAAAAATAATTTTTACGGTTGAAGTGTCACCATTTCAACACATATACTAAGAGACATCAATATAAAACTTCTTTATTCTTAATAGGTACATAGTTGTATACGAATATAGTAATTGCAAAAAATGTTTTCTACAAAATTTTCTCACATAAATACAGTAACAGTTTTTACAGAAGATACTTTCACTTTTATAAACCAGTTTTCTCAACGTGGAAAGTCTTTTCCAGGAAAAATAAAAAGACATTTGTTTTATAATAATTATTATTGTTGTTAGTAATTTCAACATAAAAGGCATTCAGCAATCATCTGCTGGATCGTGCATCGCAGACGCCGTCGCTTGGTGGATATCTTGTAGGCGTCTGTACATAGGTCTAGAAGCTTGGTATTAAAAAGCAATCTAATATATCATTTTTAAGCACAAAACACCTCGAGATATTCAAATCATGATGCAATGAATTATGATAAATATCACTCAAATTTGAAATAAAATGGGCTTCCACTTTTCTGCACAAAGGTACAAGCGTCTCGCGTCAGTGCGCTGAAAATTATTTCACCTACGTTCCATCCATCATCCATGCACAATCTAATCGCTGGGACAAGCTAGAAACATGTGAGACAGGACAAATTATTATACTAATTGTAAAAATACGAATATGGTACAGATCCAGAGCCAAGAGCGGGAATAGGTTCCTCGAGTCGTGAAATAGACGCCTGTTATAAAACTTGTAATTGTCGTAATTTCACGTCAATAATCAGTATTGTGCCACATTTTACCAATGTGAAAAGCTATCAGTGCATTAAAACAATAATGTGAAAATAATTGTTTCTAGTAATATAGGTAAACAGGGTGTTCTACAAGATGTATAGAATATCATAATTGCGGTATTTTGGAACGCGTAGAATAAAGTAAAATACTATTTCGGGTTGCTAATCGATTTGTAAACGACAATATCAAAAATACGAATGTAATAGAAAAAAAATCCAGTGGGGTAGCTTGAGACCAAAACTTCATAATGCTTTTTAAATAAGACATAAAGCAAAAAGAAAAAAAAAACTGTGAAATGATAAATACTGAAACTACGAGTACGAAAGTATTAAAAGATACATAGGTATTGCAACTTGTATTTCTATCTGAATTAAATTCATTGTTGCTAACATTGTATATTGTTATTACATACAATAAGCGTTAAGCTTCTGATGAATAATTCCGTTGTGCTGTACTTGGTAGTGCCAAACTGATGTGGAGATAGATCCCTACAAGGTCAATATCAAACAATCATCGCTGGCAAGAATTAATTAACAATGTAACAGTTTATGCATGGCGGGTAGTGAAGTTTTAACCTGATAGCTGGAGGCCTGAAAGGGTGGCAGAATTATGTTCAAATGAAGGGTAGACGAAGGTGTGATTACCATAACCATGGGCCATTAAAATCAACAAACTAAGGGGATTTGTTATATACGTTTTGGTGAATTGAACTATGTAATAAATTTAGAGCGCTTCAAGCTGGATACTCTACAGCGGCGAGAAGATATTGTAACGGACCTGTTGTTGTGGGTGTATCGTTACTTAAGCACTACAATGATTCCTAACTGGTGCCTACGTACTATGTTCTGGTCTATAATTCACAAGGTAAAGTCACAAATAGTAACGATATCTATTAACTAATTCATAATATAAAGTACTTATTAATAATATATAAAAAACACAGTTATTCCCATAGATCCCATAAATAGATTTAGTGCTTATCATAACCTCCAATTCAGCATTCTCTTCTCTCAAAAAAGTGCAAGATTACCTGAGAAAACGTCAAACAGACCCTCAAAGGTCAACCCTTATATTAATTTTAATAATTGCGGAAATAATGTCAATATAAGTAAATGTTGAAATATTTACTTTGCAGATAAAATTTTAACAAATTTTCATGGATTTCACTAGCTTGATTGAGCTAAAGCCCCTGTTACTTAGATTACTTACTTAGACTTGATGTATACTGTCCGAGGAACATTTTAACAAATTATTGGAAAGCTTGGAAAGTATTAAGGTGGTAAATTTGTATTGTCCCGAAGTACCCCATGTACCAATGTACCACACTCTACCCTAACTAAAACGCGTATGTTGACAACAAGTTTATCAATCAAAGCTATAAAAGAATAGTATATTACATAACAAGAATTGAAAGCGAAATTTTTCTCACGAGCGTAAAAAGTTACACACGAGCTGCTTGCAGCGAGTGTACGATACTATAATACAGGATACAGGGTGTCGTTAAAAGGTACCACCAACGCTCTACCACAGATTCTTGAGTCAAATATATGCCGCTTTAACCGGAATTATCTATGTCCGAAAAGACACCCTTTCAAGTTACAGCCCTTAAAAGGGTTCAACTAAAAACACGTTTTCCAGAATAAGTCTAAAAAGAAAAGTCTAAGATTTACTGAGAAACTTAAAAATTGCACCGCATACTACTATTGTTAGGAGCAATAAACTGACATAGTTTTACAAATATTCACATACCTACTAGGTGTTCCTGTTTTTAATGTCGCATAATATGACGCACTAAACTATAATTAAGTGTAAAACTGTGAATGTCTGAACAACAAGCATTATCATCTATTAGATGTTTCGGAAAGACATTTTACATCGCGTTCAATGAAACTGTCAATTGGTATCATAGTCCTTCTCGATGTTTTATAATGGAATATTTTATTTAACAAGAAACGTAATAGGGCATAAAGACGTAATGCAACAAGTGCATAAAGTGGTACTTTTTTCACGACTGGGAAGTTTGACCGCATGAGCCGCAGGCGAATGCGGCAATCCCAGAAGTGAAAAAAGGCACTTTATGCATATGTTGCATGCAAAATTTTATCTACGAGTGACTTAAATTAGAACTAAAAGTTATTATTATAAAATTAAAAAAAAAATTCAATGCATTCATATTTTATGTAAGTGTTTCTTTAAAGCTATTAACTTAGCTTTTTTCATCACGTCAGTTCATAAAGGTGACATATTGCTTGATATACACTTCTCTAGATTTTTTAGGTAGGTACCTGAATCTGATTACCTAACAGATTTTGTGCAGTCATATTTGATTGAATAATAATTTCTTCTAGTGCGGAAGATATTTAATTCATGGTTAAATGTAAACATAAAATATATAAATTATATAGCCACATTTGATTGAAAAATGATTTCTTCTGGGGTAGAAGATATTTCGCTCATTGAATCATCTACAATGGTATCCATTTTAGGTAACTAAAAGACGCAAAACACAAAATATTAATTGTACATAGATCTAGCGCTCTGCTAATAAACTGCGACGTTTTTCTAGTATAGGTGCATGATGTCAACAAGCATTAGAAGTGGTTGGCGTTTAGTATGTAATTCAGCGTTCAGTCCGAACGACCGAGCCGCTCCGCTCACTACTTCACTAGAACCGTTAATTGAAGCTAGAACGTTCACTCGGCGAGCGTGCAGTAACCTGTCAGATTTAGCGTTAAATAATGAACCGCTACGGCACTTTATTTCACCCAAACTACTTTATTTCACTCTTCAAGATAATCATACTTTTTATGAACTAAGAAACGTCTAAAAAAGTGCATTTTATGAATCACTCGAAGATAAATTTTATTTTATTCATAAAATGCACTTTTTTAGACGTTTATTAGTTCATAAAATGTATGATTATCATGAAAAGTTAAATAAATTAAAAAGGAGTGAGATAAAGTGCCGTAGCGGTTCATTATTTAACGCTTAAATCTGACACGTTACTGCACGACGAACAAGTACAGTACTTACAAGTTCTAGTGAGCGGAGCGGCTCGATCAGGGCGATCGCAACTACACGAGACGCTGAACACTGAATTACATAGTATCCCGACGCCAAGCGCTCCTAATGCTTGTTGACACCATGCACCTATATACTAGAGAAACGTCGTAGTTTATTAGCAGAGCGCCAGATCTATGTACAATTAATATTTTGTATTTTGTGTCGTTTAGTTAGGTACCTAAAATGGATACCATTGTAGATGATTCAATGAATGAAATATCTTCTACCCCAGAAGAAATTATTTTTCAATCAAATGTGGCTAAATAATTTATATATTTTATGTTTACATTTAATCATGAATGAAATATCTTCCGCACTAGAAGAAATTATTATTCAATCAAATATGGCTGCGCAAAATCTGTTAGGTACCTTTATCTCAAAAATCTAAAGAAGTGTGTATTAAGCAATATGTCACCTTTATGAACTGACGTGATGAAAAAAGTGTGAATAGCTTCAAAGGAACACCTACATAAGATATGAATGCATTGGAAAGTTTTTTTTTTTTATTTTATAATAATAACTTTTCGTTCTAATTTAAAGTCACTTGTAGATAAAATTTTGTATGCAATATTATGCATAAAGTGCTTTTTTTTCACTTCTGGGATTGCCTCATTAAACATGTCCCACACCCAGTCGTGAAAAAAAGTACCACTTTATGCACTTGTTGCATAAATAACTAATAACATTGTCAACGTCAATATAAATAAATAAAATACTAAATCAAAAAGATTATTGAACTAATACCTAATTATTATTAGGTTTCAGTTTGGAATTTTGATAAAAGTTCAGGGACTATGATGCAAATTATTAGAAATTAATAAACAAACTCATGTTGCATTTGCCATCCATTTCGATAACAACAGATTTGTGAATTTTATACCTTTTCTGTCATGAGATTAACTTTGCATTACTTGACATATCTAGTAGTGTGCAGCGTTACATATAGGTAAAAAAAATTTTTCCTTAATCAAAAAAAGCAATATCCGGCAAAAGTTGGGATTTACAGTGTATAAGCAGTAAAGTTTTCCAGATTAAAAAAAAAAAATTCCCTCCACCCCCGCAACGCCCCCGAAATTTTCTTGATTATTTTTTTTTATTTAACAGGAATTAAAATTTGGGTTTTGATCAGAAGTCACATTTAAAAATAAAAAAAAAAAAATTCTTCGAATTTCCACCCCCGCCATCACCCCCAATTTTTTTTTCAAAAATAATTCACAGAATTCATTATTGCAATAGACCTTAAATATAAGATTACTATAAATAGAGACTTTTTGTATATTTTCATTTTTCTGTCTGATATCATCTTCCACCCCCGCCACTGCTATTTTGCGTACCAGTTAACGCAGAAGTACCTAATCTCAGGACGTTGACAAAGAAGTGTTGCGGACGAATGCGGAGGGAGGTATGAAAATCATGTGCTCCTGATTTTCGTGTTCCGTGCTGCGACTTCCGTTCTGGTGAAACATTGATCAAAAGTCAATCCGAGGATTATATTTTGACGGTCGCAAGGACTAAGGACCAAACTAGCTCACTTTCTGAAGATTTGAAGCGCCGAACGACTTATGTTGAAGAACACATTGTTTTGATCGGAGAACCGGATTCTTACTATCTGGGACACGTGTCACCGATATCGTCCAGTGCTTCAAATATTTTTAAAAGCATTTTAGAATTCACTGATGGCTCTCACCAGTCCTTGAACAATTTGGAAGTTATGGGTTGCGATGGGACCGTAACTAATACAGGGCATAAAGCTGGCATTATTGTACATTTGGAACAGCATATCAAAGCTCTGGTCCAGTGGTTCATTTGTCAGCTGCATGCAAATGAACTCCCGCTACGACATTTGATTCAGCACTTAGATGGCAGTGCACAAGGACAAGAAAAGTTTTGTCAGGAGTAATAGAAAGGCACTTCAAAACTGCGAAGAACTTCCTAGAGTTAATTTTGCTGTAATAACTGCTACATTTCCAGATATTTCTGCATAAACTTTAAGCACAGATCAGAGGTATCTTTTCGATATTTGTCGGCTAGTTTCTACCGGTTTATGTGACGAAGGTTTACTAAAAAGGTAACCTGGAAAATTAGTTCATTCTAGATGGCTTACGACTGCCAATCGAATTTTACGGCTCTATGTTTCCACCCAAAACCCATCACAAAATCTTCAAATTCTTGCAGAATTCGTTGTGAAGGTTTATGCCCCGATGTGGTTTGCCATCAAAACTAAATCATCATGTGTTTATGATGCAAAGCATCTGTTTGATACCATTAAATGATCAAGGTCCAAGGTATCCACCACAGAAACTATTAGATGTCATCGATCCCGTTATCCAAAGAAATGGGTATTTTGGACACCCGGAAAATATGTTATTGGCAATGTTTGCGGACTCCAATAAAGTCATTCGAGAACTGGCATTTAAACGAATTCTAAAACAGTCACATTCTCAAACAGAACTTCGTCCATTTGTTCTACCCAAATTTAATTTCAGAGAAACTGTAATCTTTTAGAAGACTGGCAGGGATTTACTCTTACCGAACCACCTTTGTTGAGAAAGATATCTGAAGACGATCTGCGAGAGATTGTGGAAAATCCATTTAATTCTTTGGTTTTTAAGGAAATATTGAAGTTCCCATGTTACACCCAAGCAGTAGAAAGGGCAGTAAAGCTTTTAACCGAATCTTCCATATTAGTAACTGATTCACAGAAGCGTGACGGTGTTATAAGAAACACTATTTTTTCCAGACAGGTTATGCCAAAATTTAATACAAAAAAAGATTTTTTCAATTCTAATAAAGTACTCTATAACAATTTTACATTATATTTTTCTTTGTTTTTAGTGATTTAGGAGCCTTATTTTGGAATAAATAATTAAAATTTTGGAAAAAGTGTATCGATTATTTTTCTCAAAATTAGGTAGGTACCTATTAATTTTTGTATGTTACTGCGGGAGTGGAAAACATCTTTGCAACTAAAAAACAAAACAACTGGTGACTTTTGCTCTTGAAATTGGATACATTCTGTCCCATTAGGCATTGAAATTAAAACAAAAAAAATTTTAAAAAAATTAAAATTTTGCGGGAGTGGAAAAAATTTACTTTTTATTTTTTTTTCTATTATTTTGTTATTCTAACCTAAAATCCCCTCTTTTGATCCCCGTTAGAATTTCCAAATAAAAAATTTATTTTAACGCTGCACCCTAATATCTAGTATACCTATAACTACTTAATAATAATTCTTTTACCATAGGCGCTACTTTTGACTCTGGTGGTTTATAATACCGTGTTGTAAAAAATAGTATATTATTCAACAAGCGCATAATGATAGCTATTATCCACGAAGATGAAAATTGCAGCACGAGCCTCTGGCGAGTGCTGTAACCTAAGTGGATAATAGCCATTATGCGCGAGTGGAATACTATACTTTATCTACGAGTATACTTGAATAAAAATAATTATACTTACGGTAGAATTAAATTTTTATGTAAAAAAGTTTTATGGATTGCATTTTTATTTATTAAAAAATATGGTTCTCTTTAAGTAAATAATTTGGTTATTGAAATATTGCAAAAGTACAGAAAATATCAGATACTTCACTGTCGACTGCAAATTTGTAAAATAACTTTAAAAGGAGAAAAAATACAAAATCAGGGTGAAAGATTTCGTCGCACATCGTATTTCATTTTTGATTCTGCAGGCAGTAAACCATTAATTGATGCATTTGTTGCTTTTCCCCATATTTATATCAGGTTGGCGTATTATTCAAGATGTTATTTTCTTCGAAGAACATCCTGTATAATTCTGTTTATAATAATTTCAAGTTTAATTTTTAAATACGATAATTTGTATTGTAAAATAGAAACTAAACATAAACAAATGTGAATGTTAGGTTATCGTGATTAGCTGTCACTACTGTCAGTCGACTAAACCTATTGGCAGCGTTCCAAGGCATCAAGCTTTCATATCATAACGGTTGACCAGGGCTTTATAACTATGCACGGATACTAAAACATGTTTATTTTAGTGTTATGATAAGTACCTTCGTATGCTATAGTAGTTGAAAGATCAAAATCATCCTAATATTCTGCGACTTTCATGTTTTGATAACATTTTATTAAACGTAAAATAAACGTTTAGGGACTCTACTTTCACGTCAGTGAACCATTGACAGTAGTCAGTAGTTTGAATCTGCCAAACGTACGACAGAATAGGGTGGTGAAGTTAAACAATTGACAATAACGATTGAATAATGAGCACATTGTTCAATCGACCTGACACTATTATTCGATAGGGCAATAGTAATGCATGCCATTACTTCGTTAAAATTAGACTAATAATTGATTTGTTATCTAATAGGAGTAGATAAAAATTATTACACAACAGATATGTATTGTGCAAAGCCTTACTTTCAGGCTATGCAAGCTGTTTTGTAATGTCAACTTTCATATAAGGGAGTATATAAAGTCATGTGCGATTCAGATATTCCATCATAATGAAGCAGTCATAGTTTGCTATAGTTTGAAGCATGTTTGTTTGGCGTCACCTGTACGCCACGCCACGCCTCCCTACACAAGTTTCGTTACTTCCTGAAGATAGGGTAGTCGGTAAAGTAAAAAACGTAAGTACTAAAAGTTCATAGAAAATCTTATGTATGATTTTCCTTCAATAATTTTTAATAAAGAGGTTATAGAAAATAAATCCACAAAAATCAGTTCTAGCGGTGCAGGACGTCCCCCTCAAAAAAACTACCCATTTGGTGCATAAAGTTTTTTTTTCCTAATAACTCGTTAAGTAAAGGTTGGAAATATCAAAAAATTATAAAGTAGAAAAATTAAGTTCATGTGATTTCCTAAAAATGGTTTCTTATAATTTTTTCATATACAGGGTCGTCACTTTCAACTGGCTCACCATTGGGATCTCCTAAACCATAAGAGATACAGGGTTGCTTAAATTAGATAAAAGTTGCCCAATTTTTTGCTCATTCAGAATCTGAAAAAAAAATTGTATAATTTCAGTCGTTGTTGAAATATCCTGAAAAAAACTGAAAAATAGAGATTTCTTATTTTAGCCATATCTTCTTTACTATTTTTTACTATTGAAAATAAGTAAATAATTTTTCGTGGGCTTCAATAAGTCGTCATAAGCTATCCATTTGCATTAAAAAATTTTCTAAGCCAACTAGATGCCAAAGTTTTCATAGCCAACTTTTGTTTTTCTTATGGCCGCCATATTGTTTTTTTCTATGTCATTCGATATGAAAAAAATAATGGAAACCAAAAACTAATAAACTTCAAATAATAAATTTAAAAAATTTTTGTTCTTCTTTTTTCGAAGAAAAACAAAAAAAATTTCGCTAAAATACGTCAATATGAAGTCATACTGCTCGCCTCATGGTTTTTTACTTTCTCTATGATATTCTATCTAAAAAGTTGTCTTTTATTTTGAAATTTATTTTGTGAAGTTTATTAGTTTTTGGTTTTCATTATTTTTTCATACCGAATGACATAGAAAAACAATATGGCGGCCATAAGAAAACCGAAAGTTGGCTATGAAAACTTTGGAATCTAGTTGGCTTTGAAAATTTTTTTAATATCAAATGGATAGCTAATGACGACTTATTTAAGCCCACGAAAAATTATTTACTTATTTTCAATAGTAAAGAATAGTAAAGAAGATATGGCTAAAATAAGAAATCTCTATTTTCCAGTTTTTTTCAGGTTATTTCAACAACGACTGAAATAATACAATTTTTTTTCAGATTCTGAATGAGCATAAAATTGGGCAACTTTTATCTAATTTAACCCACCCTGTATCTCTTATGGTTAAGGAGATCCCAATGGTGAGCCAGTTGAAAGTGACCATCCTGTATACGAAAGTTTTTGGTTCACGCTATACAGGATGTCCCAGCTTATTCGAAGCGGTCTCTGTGGGCCAAACGATGGATTTTTTCCAAAAAAATTTTGCACATTCAAGTACAGGATCACAATGGCCAAAATTTAAAATTATTTTGGGGTATACAGAGTGTCCCATATGACAGTGGCATATCAAAGTTATGTTTTTTTAAATGGAATGCTCCTATGTTATTACATTTTTAGATTGTCTGAGAAGAGGAAATAAGATTGGCTTTTACAGTTGGTGTTTAAATTCAGAAGTTTTTGAGTTATAAACAAGTGAAAATCGTCAGTTTTCAAGTTCAAGGCCCTGTACAACGAAAACGGTTCAAGATAGAGAAAAATGGCTTACATGTCCCTATTTTAACTTTTCATGTAGGTACTATCCTATGATGTGGATGAAATGTTTATACAGGGTGATAAAAAATTTGACAAATTCTGAGATTTCTCCACGCGTCGCCAAATAAAAAAATCAAAGAAGTACAAATGTTTCTATACCATAGGATAGTACATGAAAAGTTAAAATAGCCGTTTTTCTCTATCTTCCATTTAATTCCATTTAAAAAACATAACTTTGATATGCCACTCTTATATGGGACACTCTGTATACTCCAAAATAATTTTAAATTATGGCGATTGTGATTCTGTACTTGAATTTTCAAAATTTTTTTTGAAAAATTCTATCGTTTGGCCTACAGAGACCGCTTCGAATAAGCTGGGACATCCTGTATATACATTAACGAAAGTGAGCTTATATGTGAAACATCTTTTCACCTCTTCTAACCAATTTTTAATCAAATCGGTCACCTCGTAAATGAGATGAAAGCCATTATTCCATACATCCTATAGCCTGTATAAGAACTAGGCGACTACATTATTACAAAACATGTTTGCAAAAACCTGTAATACATAGTTACTTCCTGAAGGAACATCTCATATAAGGAGCTATATTACATTGTAGGTACATAATCAATCATAGAATAAATAATAATAATTTAAAACAGCTCTTATTCCTTAAGATATAAAACATTAACGCCACTAATTGGTTTTCTATTAGAACCGTAATAAGCCAACAGAAGATCCAACTGACACCATCTAGATAATCTTCTAGTTATAGGTAAGATATAGGTCAAATCAGCGGGATCCATCAGTCTTCCATCTAATGACATCGTTACCTTAAGTTCTTTATCTATTTTAACACTCAAATGCACACAAGGTATATCAGAAACATCGATTATCAGAAACAGGACGTAGGCCGTATACTCAGTATAACACCAGGAATCGAAATGGTGTCTCAACTTCTGTCTACAGTGCATCTTAAGAAAATGTAGATGGATAATGAAGTCGTCCCGGTCGATCAGGCTGTCCAAATCTCCAAATGTTTGGGGGATTGAGTCTCTCTCTGCAATTTCGAACATATAAGTTGGCGTGTAGACGGATTCTGGAGGCAGGATTGTGATAATCGGGGGTAGACTAGAAATTAGATGTTTGCTGCAGAGGAACAATTGTTGATTCTGATTGAATCCAACTATAGGACTACCAGTCTTGGCGTTCTTAAGTCCCAGAACGCGAGTGAAGTTATCTGCTGCACCGGTGGTGATGCAGTGCGGCATGCAACAACTGACACTGGTGTTTGACTGAAAATATATAGAAAAAATTATAAAAGACAAAATTTAGCGAGCGATAAATAATATTAAGAAGCAGAATTCGCTGGTTCTAGGGCTCAATAAAGAGAATCTAGTCTTTTATTAAGTATGCAAAACAAGATCAGTAGACATAGATTTTTGAAAACTTTATAGCTTAGTAATATCATAAAAGTATACGTGGATTGGGATAGTTTTATTAGCAAATTGTTTTATTATTGCAAATTATTTTGTCCTGATATAAAATATACACCGTGTCTCTTGAATTTCCGGACATAGGGAATTCCCGTGTTAAAATAAACTTGTAAATATTGGCTCCCAAAAAATATTGTAAATATTAATTGTCAATAACTGATTGTTCAAAAGTAATTCATTCATCATTAGAACTTTAACAACCAATATTATAAAGGCTCATTACGCAAGGTGAAATTGGAAGAAAATATTTTCCCTCAATTGGAGGAATTGTCCGGATGCCCCCTACTAATTTTCTTCAATATGGTAGATATGGAATTTTTGAAATCGCTCGGGTAAATGTGGGCAAAAAACCGTAGCCGCGCATCGCAACGCGCTAGAACCCTACTTGACAAGACGGATTTTGAGAAGGGGACTCGAACTATATAAAAACTTGCTTTTCTTACATTTGGGAGATACAAGGCATTTTTGTCACCATCTCCCTAACTATTATGACTTTAACAGCGGGTATTATAAAGGCTCATTAAGTTAACGGGCAGATTTCTGTGGCCATTTCTGAAGAAGACATCGAGTCTTAGCGGAAATTTTTTATATTTATCTATCCTTGACATGAAAGTAATAATTATAAAAATGTTAATAAAAGTCATTTGACATCAATATTAGCTTCAAAAACGAGCACAGAACGCAGATGCCCGTTAGCCTAATGAGCCTTTATAATATTGGCTATATAAACTTTTAAATTTAATGATATGTCCTGGAATAGCTTTTTTTCAAAAAACTATATATTGAAAAAATTTAAAAAATTGAGATCTATTGAAAACCTCAATAGATAAGGAATAGTTTGCTTATTGCTATAAGTACTGTTTGATATTTTTCTTACCTCCATTGAAGAATTTTTTAAATTTAAGAACTTGATAGAACCTATTCCTTGACTTTACTAGAAAACGATCTATTAGAATGACAGCTTACGTCGCTAGACAACGACTACAAATACACTAGATTAATGTATTTGACGACTATCAAAATACATGGTTGCAAAACTTTCATAAAGACGTTCTCCACGCCAATATAGGTTTACTATTATCCTTCTGTCGTATCTATAGTAATTCAGATTTTCTTTAAGTTCCCCAGGAAATCTGAAACATACAGGTGGGTCCTTTTTCTAGAGCTACTATGGGTATCACGTAAATGTTCAGCGATTTGTTGACTAAATTACAGAAAAGATGCGCTATTTTGTGATTATCTCAAATACATGAAGATATACAACATATCAGTGACCGTTTCTAAAAAATCCTGAAAACTTAAAAAACTGTAAATTTTTATTTTCACATTAGCTCCTTTATTCGAAGTTTCAATCTGAAAGTTGATGTTGGTATTGACATTGTTTGACACTCTGCATTTATTGATGACACTTGATAGTTTTTACGCCTTCTTATTTCGAAGATCAGATTAACACGTTCACTGAGTTACCAGAAACATGTAATTGGTAAGTAGGTTTCCATGTTGACGGTTCAAAAATTCGTCATACTCGCTAACCAAGCGATGGCAACAAAACAGTTGTTATTAGAGACACAGAATTGTTATAGATGCCTACAAGATTCTTACCATCTCCACTTTCTATCTGCTCAATGAACTGTTACCAGATACCAGTGTCCGGTATAACCATCTGATATTTTCCTTATTCCTGGTCGGAATGTCGGCCCTTCATCACACAATAATTAACATTTAAATACATCTTCTAGTTAAACCGAAAACTGCTGCCTATAGGATTTTCGTAGACCATTCTAATATGCAATCGAACTCTCTTCCTACTGATTTCTCACGGAGTCATTGTCCTAGTCAACCCGCTGAAACAATCAGCTACGCTAAATCATGCTTCTTTCTCAAAAAAGATCAAGATATAGTACTTGACGTAGTAGATTAATTGAAAATTAGCGATTATGTTTTTACTGTCTGTACTTTACTACCAAAAGCATTCTGTTTGCATCCCGAATTTAAAAAAATATAATTTGCATTTATTTCTCTGCCTCGTTCCTAGTAAACAGTTTACCCACGACCACGATATCACAATTGATGGTAAAATTGTTACTGTTCGGCGCCTAAAATCATCCCTGCTTCAAGGTTTATCTTATCGAACGTGTGTCCGTCTATTCCCCACGATTGTACTTATCATCGCCCTTGGCGACCTTGGACTTGAAATTATTTCCAACGTATCTTTCCTCAAAAATGCAGGTGAAGAACATGGATACATTCTCAGTTTCAGTACCAGCATCTGAACCCCGTTAATACGTTTTCATCAAACGACGTCCTGCAATCTCACGTCAACAAAACAATAACCCTCGGAAAACTCATCGATTACTAATCTTGCCACCCCCTCTAATAACTCCTCCTCTTCAAACCACGCCCTCTTAACTATCCCTGTGCAGAGACCTGCTCTCCCCCACGAAATCTTCCCCAAAACAATCTCCTCAATCCTCCGACCACACCCATTTTCACCAAGAAAACTCCCCAACTTTTATTGCTCCAACCAAGCTACCCCATGCAAGAAAATACTTAAAGAAACTCAAAACCACGTTTTCCTACAACAACCTTACTTCTTTCGAAATACAACTTCTACCCGTCAAACTCATGCCTGAAAAATTTTCTCTCCCTCTCATAGTCGCATACGACCAATTTGTTGACTCCCTGGTCAACGTCTCCGGCAACACCTCTAAGCGTTGCCAAACAATTTGACATCTAAAAAATTCTGAAAATGCTAAATTACCTCTTACATCGCGGCATCAGAACAAAATTTTCGAAACTCCAGAAAAAAATTCGCAAGAAACTCTCGGCCGACCCCAACCAAACACTCGATGACCCTTTCGACCTTGATACCGACCAGTCTCAGCAAAGCTGCCACTAACCGCAATGTTCATTCTCCAATGGAATCTAAACGGGCTTTATGCTTATCTCGAAAAACTTCACGTTCTTGTCAACCAATGTAAGCCTATAGTCATTTGCCTACAGGAAACTACTCTTTAGAAAAACTCCACCCTAAAGTGTGTCTCCTTCTAGTCCAAAAATCAAACCAATCGCAACAAAACCAGTACCTAGCGTAGTTGCTTCGTTCGTCAGCATCGATTACCCCTCCCAAAAGCTCGACCTGACCACCGACCTTTAATACAACCTTAACACTGTAGTTTCCTTTTTCATAGAGGCAATTCTCAACTCTGCCACTAATCATAGTAAGCATGCTCCCGTTCCATGGTGGAACAATGAACGCTCCAATGCAATACGTGCCTTTTACGGACTTAAGGGACATAATGATAACGTAAACCTAAACATTTTCAGGAATATCAGGGCCCGCGCTCGCTTCATATCTAAAAGAAGCAAGAGAAACTGTTGGAGAGAGTGCGTTTCATTCCTTAGCCCCTCCTCACTCATCTCCGAAATTTGGGATAAAATCAAGACAATGGGTGCATCAATTTTAGCTAGTAAGTTCTGAAGCTTCTGTAGCCGAATCTTTCGCCGACCTGTTCTATATTAACTCGTCTAACTCAAGCTTCGATATCGATTTACTGGAGAACAAGGTGGGCACTTAACAAATGGCTATCCATAGCCAACATGTTAACCATGATCACCCGTTAAATTTATCGCTGACCCTATGAGACTTCGAGTAGTGTTTCACGTCCGTCAGAGACAAGTGCGCCGGACCAGACGACATTCCTTATTGCTCTCTTAAGCATTTATCTTATAAAGCCAAGGTAATGCTTCTCAGCAATTTCAACAGGATATGGCGAAAGCAAGAATTCCTCCGTGCCTGGTCTGAATCTCATATTATCTCGCTTCTCAAGTCCAACAAAGCTGCAAATCTCAAAACTTCTTATCTGACATGCACAATTCCACAGTGTGTAAACTACTTGATAAAAATCGTTAATAATCGTTTAACCTAGCACTTCGAGGAGCTCATCATGCTCAGAACGGCTTTCGTAGGGACCGATGCACTACTGGCAATTGAAATCTGAGATCCATGAGGGATGGCTAATAAACAAAGTCTCATTTCGGGATTTTAGACCTTCAAAAGGCCTATTATATGACATGGACTCACCCCATACTCGTACAGCTTGAGAAATGGGGGTTTTCTTGGAACATTCTTGCCTTCATTGAAAATTTCCTATGCAACAGAACCTTCAAAGCTAAAATTAACAACACAATATTCGAAAGTAGGAATCCACAAAACGCCATCCCTCAGGGCTCTATTATTAGTGCCACCCGTTTTTTCATAGCTGTCAATAACTCAGTCCAGAAAATAAACCTGCCTCTTCGATTCAGTTTGTATGCAGACCTTAAAGTGAAAAACAAAAACTTATGCAGAAAACCATTCAATCAACCATTCAATCGTCTCTATCCGACATGCAAAGGTAGTGCAAAAAATCTGTTTTCGAGTTCTCTGCCTCAAAAATACATTGTGGATGTTTCAGCAAGGGCAGAATAACTGAGTCTCCGCTCCTCTGGCTCCTTGGCAGAAGCCTCAAATTTACAGACCACGTAAAATACCTCGGTATAACCTTTGACATGTTGAACATGAGGCGGCATATCAGAAGAGGCTGTTTCAATGGCTTAAATCTGATGACAGTCTTATCGGGTCAATCTTGTAGGTCCGACACCAACACGCTTCTTCCTATTTATCGCAGTATCATTCGATCCCAGTAACTCGATAATGGAATCATTGTCTACTCGTCCACTAGGAACTCATACCGCGAGCCCATTGAAGTCATTCAGTCGACTGCTCTGAGAATTGCTACAGGCGCCTTCTGCACCACTGCTAATGAAAGTCTCCTTTCACTCACAGGTAAACTACCTTTCGAGCTATGTGCCAAACTCATGGCGCTAAACTACGCCGCCAATATATCCTGGAATACAAAAAGTCACAATTTTTCTCTCGCTATAAATTTTAAATAGGTACACTACAAATTGAAAAACAGCTTCAGACCTCTTTTCAAATATTATAATCCTCGCCCCATCCCCCACCTTTACGAAAGAATTCATTGCATTGAAACTGAAATTAAGACCGCAAATCCCAGGGCGCATTCGCTTGCTACAACCGTCCCCTTTCCCTTTCCCTTCACACAACCTCATATCAACATCTCGCTTAACTCCTAAAAGTCATCAACCAGCTACAACTCTTACAATTTTATATTCAGACATTTTTCTATATATCCCTTCCCATGTCGATATTCAAGAGAATGAGGAAACTGACTCAGTAGCCAAAAGAACAGCTTCAGCTAGTAAGTGACCTCAACGTTAGTCAGATCCATCTTCCTAGAGATCTCAAGACAATCAATCGATCGAAAATCCTTACACTTTGGCATGAAAACTGTAACCGTAATGATTCGTTTCTTAAAACATTAAAACCCTCCGTCTCTTGCTGTCTACCCCTTCCATCCAACAGACACGACCAGGTAAAACTCAATGGAACCAGACTAACCCATGCATTCCTTCGCTCCAGACAATCTCCCCCTATCTGCTCCTCCTGCTCTACCAGACTCATCATCCCTCACATCATATTTTCATGTCCCACTCTTCAACCACTCCGTTCCAAACACCATATTTTTACCTCTAGTGACATTCTCGCTAACCCTTGTTTCATCAGCAACATACGCAGCTTCTTCAAGGAGGCCGACTTCTTCGACCTGATCTAATCTATTATCGACCTAGCTGCTGCTAATAACCCTCAGTGGTTGATGCAGCCTAATTCAATAAAAAAATGAGGCCCATATGAAAAACAAAAGTTAACTATAAAAACTCTGGGATCTAGTCGGCTTTGAATATTTTTTATTATCGAAAGGATAGCTTTTAACGACTTATGTAAGCTTAAAAAAAAAATTAATAACTTTCAATAATAAAAAAATATGATCTCTGGGATCTGGTCAGCTTAGAAAATTTTTAAGAACATTTTTGCATCTTAGAATTTTTTGTAACGTTACACTGAGAAAAAAAATCGTATATCATACTTGATAAAGAGTTGGTTTTACTTGTTGTAGCAGTGAAATAGACGCCAACTTATACATGTGTTTATGTATACCACTACAAAATAGTAAATGTGATATAGTTATGGGATACACTACGCGACGTATTTGTTACTTTTCATTTAAAAGTTAATTTTACCACTACAGGTAAAAGTTAAATCAACCACTACAGCATGTGATTATATTCAGCACTACTCCAAGGTGAAAGAGACACACTTGTAGTAGTATTACATCTTACTACATTGTAAAAGCAAAGACTACTAAAATTTTAGTTTCATGAACTATCTCATTAATGTTTTTTTTACTTCTACTCCAGGGTAAAATAGACACACTTGTAGTAGTATATCTCACTATATTGTAATAGCAATGACTAACAAAAATTTGAAATATAATCTTTTATTATCATAATTTAAAAAATCACATAAGATAGGTATAGTACAGGTAAAATAACTAAAATGATAAAATGGCATACCTATACGTAATTAAAAATTGACAGGCTGCTGGAAAACATCGCTTATTCATCGCTTCATCGCTATCATCTTCACTTTTGCGACCACATATTATGTTCTAATATCTTATTCTGTCAACTCAATAGAATCCTATTCATTCAGCTAACATTAATCAAATTTGCGATCAAGTTGAAAATTGATATTCAGTTGATACCAGTTTCAGAGGAGGTCCAACTATACGATCATCCTTAAAGTCTTGTAGACACATAATGAAGTGGGTGCTGTTGGCGTACATTTTTTCCTGTGTGTTTTACCAGATTTTTTGTATTATCAATCTTAAAAAAAAAAACAATTAATCTCCTAGAACCAAAATGGCGGCTTTCCCACAAGGAGAATGAGGTCGCATTTTTGTATTTACACGCACCATTGATCACCCAACACCCACACAAAATTCCGTTTTACTGCTTTGAATTGGGAACTAGGTACTACTAGGAAAAGGAAGAACCGAAGGAACATGGCAGTTTGGCTGCATGCTGTGTTATAAGCAACAACGGTTTGTTATACCCACATTACCTGCGTATAAACTATACATGAAAATTATGACGTTTAGGTAGGTACTTACCGTCAAAAACAGGGATCAGCTCATGTAGTCCCCAGTCGGTCAGGTTTTTCTCCATTTTTCAATTTTTGGTCACAGGTCACAGAACAGTATACCAACAAGCAACAAGAATGTAAAAGAATAAGAAATAAGTTGCGTTGACCGACACCCGTCAACCGTTTTGCTTGATTCTTTTCCTTTCGTTTCATTTCTCTCCCGTTTACCATGACGCGCAAACGCACAAATCGACACATCCAATTTTCTGCGTCGAACTGAGTCGAATTTTTTTTACCAAGTTACGCAGAAAAACGTACTTTTTATACATACTTTTTCTGGTTGTGATACCACATCAGCTATTATCGAGTATGTAAAAACGAAACTGATTACAGCGTTGAAAAAAAATCATCTGTAACAAATGTTTTACTATTATAAATAAAAAAAAAAAACGAACCACGAACTGATTGCGCCAACAAAAAAGAAGTCTTTATCGCTCTTTACGGCGGAAACAACGAAAAATCTTAAGACGAATTTCGTTTCAACTTTTTCTTCCGCATGGGACAAAATCGGATCTTACTTTTTTACCACCATCGGAGTCAGCATTCATTTCGAACTTGCTATCAAACACAAACATGACTTCGCAATATCTTGGAAGCGGTAACCTGAGCCTGGAGGAGACATAAATGTGGATCAGAACCCGTAATGAGCACCAAAGATCCAATTCCATCTTCACTTCTCAAGATTTTTTTCGTGTGCATGCATCTTTGCGGGGTAGCTTGTGGCTACAGGAAAGCAGGACTGTAGTGTTCTGCAGTTTGAAAGAACTGCTCAGGTCAAAGTTGTTTAAACGTCGCGGAAATCACTGACGACGATTTATGATGATGTAGCGATGATGTAGACATTTACGATTTGCTAACCACAGTTTCCCTGCCTCGCTAAAGACGAGCTAAAAATTCAGACAAAATTTCTTGTCGAGCATTAAACAAAGAAAATGAGGAAGAGCCTGGCCCATCGAAACGTGCTAGAAAAAAAAATTGACACTTGTAAAAGCATAGTATTGCCTTGATTTAACAAAAATAAAAATAAAACATGTACAGCACCGACATGCACATGTTTGCACATAGATTACCGGAGACTGGATTATTGGATTTTCAAGATTGACATACCTCTGCACAGGCAATTGACTGTTCTTCAAAAAACTACTAGAGCTTTCCAGCGTTAAAACGCAAAAAAATAAGTTATTTGCAAAAAACCTAATTCGAAAGACAAATTTTTAACTTTAAACCTCAATATTTTTTTTATTATCAGTGTAACAAAAAAAAAATTGTATAAAAGATGTAGGTAATTTTGTAACGAAGAGAATGATATGTCATTTGCTTATGTGCAATAGATAGGAGCCAATATATTCGTGATAATACAAGAAAAAACGCTTTTCTGCATAACTTGGTAAAAAAAAATCACACGGTGCTGCAAATTAGGATTTAACATTTCCTAATGATCATCTATCGAATTTCGTATAGTACAAAATTTGTGAATGCTAACGCAAACTCAAAATACCATTCTACTGGCCTAATAATAGCTGATAACTAATGAGGAATACTCGGCCATCCCCATAATAATATACATGATTATTTTCTTTGTGCTTTAAATAAATGAAAATCAGGAAAAATCATGAACATTACAGAATTAATACACTTATAGCTCATTAACTGTTATAAATTATAATTATTCTATACTTGAAAAAAGCTTCTATTTTATTCATACCGCCGTTATAATTATTACAAACCAAGCTACATTTCAGAAACTGAATCCTATGTTCATTAGCGGAATCAATCTGCCGCTCAATTGCACAACTGGTCTTCACTCCGATTCCCCCGACTTCCAGCAATCCTAGCCGTTATCAGGTAAGGTGTCATCGATCGTGTCCACGTGGCTACATCCGATCAGCTCCCTAAGCCCCCGATCCACCTCATCCAGGCAGAGTAACCAGGGTTATACCGGGAACGTTGTCCCAGGATCGATTCGACTGCAAGAGACAGAGGCAATTAGCCTCGACTTGGTGCTCTCGCAGGACTCAAGATGCCTTACACAACCTCGATCATGATTGTGGTTTGATAAAATATCTGCGGGAAGATCTCTAAGAGTTGATGTTACAGGTTGCAGTTAGGTATTAAGATAAGCAGGGTATGTTTCAAACATGATTATAAGATAAATCCCGTAAAATCCATCAAGAAGTCATCCATAATTTTATTTCAGTAAGGTTTAAGAAGAGTTATAGTTAAAGTCTGGTATGATTTTACTGGGTAATAATAAATAATAAAACAATCCATATTAATATGAAACTTTCTTGAAATGACACGGTTTTTTTCCTTTTCGACAAATCTATAGAAAGTAAAATTCTCGATGGAGTCTTCCAGTGCTTTAATGTTTGACCTATTATAATAGTACCTACCTTTTAATTTATATTGGTCTAAGTCTCCGATAAGAAAATGGTCGTATAATAATAATAATAATAATTATTATTATTATTTTTAATCCCCGGAAAACACAACCTTCTTAGTATGCAAAAAGCCGCAGTGCTAATGTGCAAAATATACAGCGCACATTTTGCGGAAGATTTTGTAGCGCTGAACAATAGTCATCCGTTTGAAAGAAACACCTTAGGAGCATGGTTTGCATCCGGTGTTTACTAGCGAATATTTTGAATACCTTAGCCTGAAGCTAAGTGAAGCATTAATTGAAATAATAATAAATAATAATAAAAATAAAAATAGTAATAATAATAATAATAGTAATGTCTGGCTAATACGTTTCTACCGTAATAGATCGGTAAGTCGGTACAGCCAGCCTCTTCCGAGGTACCCGAACATCTGAGCAAGTGCATGCTGGTAGCCAATATTGGCGCACAAAGGGAGAAGATTCTCTTCCCCGAAATACTGGCAAGTTTCGACGGGGCTAACCTCCCTTCCGGAATTTCCAACGCCTGTTTTCGATGATCCCCATGGCGAGGACTCCCACGACCGACCCGTCTTGGATGAGGGTCAAAGGCAAGGTGGTGGAGTCCAACAGTACCGTTGCCTGTAGACAATCACGATAATGAACAAGTAGGTACGACGATTTACTTGGACGGACGAGCTATGGGGGGACTTGATGTCCTGTTAGCGGGGCAGCTCACCTGCTCGTAGGGGCTACGTTGGACACAGATGCACCCCGAATTAGCATTTTCCCAACAACATCTTCGAGACTATGACATACAATATTGAAGAGTACAAATAAAAAATAAAAGATCATTGAAACTATTGTCGTAACCCGAGGGGGGTACTTTCGCAGGGTTAAAGGGGGTAAGATCAGAGATGTAAAATCTTTGTTTATTAAGAAAATACAAACTACAATAATTTTTGTAAAATAAGTAATAATAATTAATAGTCATACATCAATAATAACTATAGAGGTACTAAAAATGTTTACATGTGACTACGGTCCCTACCACTAGAGTCGGGTCCTTCACAGTCGCCAATCGTTCCCAGGGGAGCACACTGGGACCTTGAGGGAGCTAAGAGTACTACGGTCACCCTGGAGGTCTGTAGCGATTAATGCGCAGGTACTATATTACTTGACTTTAGTGTGGTCAAGAACTCTCATTAACATGCACTTAATTTATTATTATAAAAAGGTACTTACATATTCATCATCCTAGTGCTTATTTTTGTACAACCAAAGCAAAGTACAAAAATAGTAGGGGTTTCAAAACTGTGAACAACTTTTGTTCCGGAAAGTCAGCCCAACCTTAGGCACTTTAACACTTTCACAATAACGGCACTACACGCTCGCGTGACTTTACGGAGTACCCGCTCCCTCCAAAAGCTGGAGTCACACTCCTCCCCGCATTGGAGCCGCACCTCTTTTTTATAACCTTTTCTCATTAGGTTAGCAAAGTCAATGGAGCATTGTTGAATTTCCACATCGTGCTAGTAGGTTTGCATTTCCCAATAATAGTTTGTAACGAATTCCAAGGCATTCGCAGCTAATTATTATTTATTTTAATTTATCGAGGGGTTTATCAGAAAGATACAGTTTTTACAGCAATGATTAGCGGGTTATCTCGCCGGCACCGGCTATATAAACAGACCAAGAGGACCAGCAAGGCAGAAGATTCCGAGGAACTGACTCGAGAAGCTCTCTCACCCCTTCTAGTGTACTGAGCTAAGAAGGTCCCCTAACCCCCCAGCAGGAGGCATGCATTGAGTGCACTCCGCCACATTCATCCGGTGACGGCAAGCCAATGAACTGAGTTGAGCTTGTCTGTAACACGGAAACGGGAGCCCGACAGGAGTGAATTGAGCTCCAGTCGACTGCCGACCACATAAGGGAACAAACGGGGCTGTAGTGAGGTCCCGGGCGGACCCTTTCAGACGGCACCAGGCCTGCATTGAGGGCCAGGTGTCACAAGCGTCGGGATCGCAACGCATTGAGTTGTCGACCCTGAGCTATTTATTAATACCCTCCTCGGTACTCCGTGAGTGGGCTTGTATTTTTCAGATTGAGGCGTCCGTGAATGATTTCTCTCTGAAGTCGCCGCGGCGCGTATGCCGGAGGCCGCGGCCGTTGCTAGCACAACACGCAGCGGGCGATGGCAGTGGAGCGACTGACGTGGTGAGCTCAGTTCCAGTGATAGACCGACCGGGCGACCAATACGAAGACGCGTGCCCTAGCGTCGATATCAGCACCCAATCAGACAGAGCACCGAGGGAAGAGGACAGCCCACATTGATCCGAACTCATCGCGCAGCATTAATATATGTCGTTGTATTGAAATTTGGTAACTGTAAATAAATGCTTTTAAAATTTTGATTGACTTGTTACGGGTAAAAGAGGGGCAAATACCTAACCCTGTGATCGTCTCAACCCAGCTGAAAATCCCGTTACAAGATTGGCGCCCAACGTTAATTACACGATCATAGTTCCGCCCCGTCAGATCAAGTCAGCAAGGCCAAAAGTTCAGTCACAATAACAGTTACAGAAAGGGAATTACAGAATGACCAAAGACGACGCAACCGCTGCAGGGCTAAGCTGGATATACCAGCTAAGCAAAGAAGAGGCCGAGAAAGAAGCGCGGAGACGGGGCCTAGAAGCGACAGGCACCCTGGACGACATCAGGGCGCGTATAAGTCAGCACGTCAAGCAGCAGCAAGGAGGAGCAATCCCCAAGGCGAATACAAAAGTCAAGCCGGAGCAGCCCGCCGGAGCGGAACGAGATAGAATAAACGCGCTCGAGGCCGAGATAGCACTCCTGAAGCTGGCCCTCCGAACGGATCGGGAAGCAACACAAGCAGCAGGAATCAGCGAGGAGGCACCTCAACTCACAGGGTCGGAAATAGTCAACCACGCCCGGAAATGGGGACTGAAGTTCGACCCAAAGCGAGACAACGTGATCCTGTTTACAGAACGTCTCGAGGAGCTACGGTGCGCCCACGAATTCCCAAAAGACGCCATGATAAAAGCGCTACCCGAGCTACTGAAAGGAGAAGCGCTACTGTGGTACCGCAATAATAAGGACGAATGGGGAGACTGGAACCAGTTTAGCAGGGAATTTTCGAAAGCCTTCTTCCCATACGAATACCGGCTGGCGCTAGAGGAGGAAATCCGGACCCGCAAACAAAAACCCAACGAACCAATCAGGGAATACGTAACCGCAATACGAACGCTAATACGGCGAGACGGGTCGATGGCCCCGGAGCAAGAACTCGAGAGGGTCATCCGAAACATGCGCCCGGAATATCGAATTCATCTGCACCTCCACAGAGTAACGTCCATAGACAAATTATTGGAGGCAGCCAGCGCCTTCGAAAATTTACAGAAAGAGCAAGAGGCACTGCAAAGCATGCAGACAAGAAGGGGAGTACCGCAGCGCCTTAGCACCGCCCAGGCCGGCCCAACGGTCTGCTACCGATGCGGACAAGAGGGGCACTTCCGGAGCCAATGCCGAAACGCACCCAAAAAGTTCTGCGGCAAATGCGGCAAGGAAGGGATCCTCGCCATTCAGTGCTGCAACAGGCCGCAGAACAGTAGACAGCAGGGAAACGAAAACAGGGCTGTGGGGGAATAAAACCCGCACAGCCCCCAGCCACAGTAGTGCGACCCCCGAAACGAGGCGGACGCACCTCAGAAAAAACAGTAGCAGCATCAACAGGGGGTGACACAGACCCCAGGCCTTTCGTGACGTTAACAATAGGGACGCGGCTCTTCAAAGCGCTATTGGATACAGGGGCGTCGGAAAATTACATTGGAGCTGAGATAGCAAACCTATGTCACAGAAGGATCAGAAATCATACAGGAAGCGTGAAATTAGCCGACGGGACATCTCACGCAATTACACGTACAGTCACAGTGGCTTGTAAAATTGACCGACTCAACACCACCACCACGTTCAGAGTACTCCCGAGACTAGAGACAGACGCAATCATCGGAGCCACTTTCTTGCGCGAACACGGAGCGGAATTTCGATTGAGCAAAACGGAGTCCGGGAGAACCGGCAGGGTCGCAGTCACGTCATGCGCCGCGGCATCATGTACCGCCAGCATGGAATCATTTTTGCAAGCTGAACTAGAATTGTTTCACCAATTAACAGGACCAACAAACTGGATAAAACACGAAATAGTGCTGGAAAAAGGGTGCAGGCCCATCAGACAACCATATCGGCAGTATAACCCGGCAAGGCTGAAAATAATTAACGACGAGGTGGACAAGATGCTCCAAGAAGGAGTGATTGAGCACTCAAACAGCCCGTGGAGCTCGCCAATCGTCCTAGTCAAGAAGAAGGACGGAACACACAGGTTCTGCATCGACTTCCGGCGAGTCAACGAGCATACAAAAAAAGACGCTTACCCTCTACCTAGAATAGCGGAGATCCTCGACCGCCTGAGAGAGGCGAATTTCATATCCACGCTGGACCTCAAACAGGGATACTTTCAAGTCCCGCTAGAGGAAAAGAGTAAAGCGATAACAGCGTTCAGCGTGCCCGGAAAAGGTCACTTTCAATTCAAAACAACCCCCTTCGGCCTGAGCTCAGCAGGCGCAACATTTCAGAGGTTGCTCGACAAAGTCATCACGCCAGACGTCGGTTTCGCATTCAGCTACCTGGACGACATCGTGGTAGTATCCAGGGATCAGGAGGAGCACAAACGTCACCTGAAAGAGATCTTCAGGAGGCTAAGGGAGGCAAATTTAAAACTCAACCCAGACAAGTGCGCATTCGCACAAGCAGAATTACAATATCTAGGACACATCGTCGGACAGGGGGGCATAAAGACAGATCCGAATAAAATCTCAGCAATTACCGAAATGCCCGCCCCGAGAACTCGGCGGCAGCTCAGACGATTTTTGGGCATCACATCCTGGTACCGGAGGTTCATAGAAGGATACTCCACGAAAGCAGCACCCCTAAACCAGTTACTGAAGAAAGACAAGAGATGGACATGGGGAGAACCGCAAGAACAGGCCTTCCAAGCACTAAAAACCGCGCTCACCTCAGCACCGGTGCTCGCCTGTCCCGACTTTTCGCAGACGTTCTGCTTGCAGACCGACGCATCGAACTGCGGGTTGGGAGTGGCCCTCACGCAGAGGATAGACGGGCAAGAAAGGGTCATAGCCTATGCGAGCAGAAGTTTAACCCCAGCAGAGTCAAGATACACACCCACGGAAAAAGAGTGCCTCGCAATAATATATGGGGTACAAAAGATGAGGCCGTACATCGAGGGCTACAGGTTCCACGTACTTACAGATCATCAATCCCTAAAGTGGCTACAAAACATGAGAAACCCGACCGGCAGGCTCGCACGATGGGGATTAGAGCTCCAGCAATATTCCTTCGACATAAAGTATAGAAAAGGAGTGCTCAACAAGGTAGCGGACGCCCTGTCAAGGCAACCACTAAGCAGCACAGAACAGGAGGAGGAGATCCTAATGATAAGCGCAGAACCGCCATGCCAATGGTACGAGCGGATGTCAGCAGGAGTAGCCGCTAACCCCGAGAGATTTCCCGGATACCAACTGATCGACGGGAAGCTGTGGAAACACGTCTGGGACAACCAAAACCCGGCCGAGCCCAACCTCTCCAGCCCATGGAAACTATGCGTGCCTACGCACCAGAGGCAAAAACTCATCGAAGAAAATCACGACTCCCCAGCAGCAGGACATTTCGGGACCGCTAAAACAGCCAACAGAATAACGAAGAACTACCACTGGCCGGGAGTCATAAAAGATGTAAAAAATTATGTGAGACGATGCGAGAAATGCCAAAAATACAAGTCATCCCAGCTGAAACCCGCAGGAAAGATGCAGCCACCGTTCATACAGGGACCCTGGGACACCATTTCGATAGATATCATGGGCCCTTTCCCCAGATCAAAATCCGGCAATACAGTGTTACTGGTCATACAAGACCGCTACACGAAATGGACAATAGCACGACCGCTCCGGAAGGCAACCGCGAGAACAATCGCCGAAGCATTGCGAGCGGACGTTTTCCTGCAATTCGGGACCCCGGCCCAATTAATTTCGGACAACGGAAGACAATTCATCGCCACCGAGTTCCAGGAGTTCCTGGAAAAATGGAAGATCAGCCATCAGTTAACACCGCCATACTCCCCCCAGTGCAACCCAGTGGAGAGGATGAACAAAGTATTGAAAACAATGATAGCGATGTTCGTCGGAAGGGAGCACACGGCCTGGGATAGATACATAGGCGAATTCTGCTTCGCCATAAACACAGCAAAGCATGAGAGCACCGGATTTTCCCCAGCAATGCTGAATTACGGCCGTGAAATAGACAGGATCAAGCCCCTAAACAGCAGCGCCGAAATAGCCGCAGACAAATACATAGAAACACTAAAAGAAGTAAACGACGTCCGGGAAATCGCCAAAAGGAACATGAATCAAGCATTCGTCACACAAAAGCGATACTACGACATGAGAAGGCGGGAATGGAAGCCTAGGAAAGGAGATAAAGTGTTGCGCAAGGAGCATCACCTGTCATCAGCCATAAATACGTTTTCAGCAAAACTAGCACCGAAATTCGAGGGCCCGTTCGTGGTCAAGGAAATAATATCGCCAGTATTGATTAGATTGCACACACCAGGAAGCAGAAAAACAGAAATCGTGCATATCAAGAATCTGAAGCCAGCGATAACGGACTGTATAAATACGGACGCAGCGGGCCCACCGGCAGTAAGAAGTTCATCATGAGCAGCACGAAGCCAGCCCTCGATATGCCGAACCTGCTAGACACCGACGTGTTGGTACTGACGACCTCGCCGCTGCGGACGGACACAAGCAGCGCGCCAGCCAATACCACGCCACCCCGGAAAGATCGGACGCCAGCCCGGCCAGTCACACCGCCTGAATGGAAAGCACGAACGCCAACAGGCATCGACGCCCGCGCCGCACCGACACCGCCGACAGCCTGGGGCCCAGAGCCAGAGCAGTACGGGGTAGGACTCGCCCTCGTCCCGCAGCACATCCAGCAAGGATCGGGCCGCAAGTACCGGATCCAGCTAAACACCGGAAGGGTGCTGCGTTTTAAACGAGACGTCGACGGCGTCTTTCAACTTCGGAAACTACCAGCCGAACGAGGGGGATACGGTTTCGAGGAATAGCAAGGGCAAACTCGCACAGATGGAGCCTCGCGATGGAACACTCCGTGGCAGTAATCATGGATAGAAAAAAAAAAAAAAAAGAAACAGTCAAACCGGCAGAAAATGGGTTTCACCGGGTAGTTTTCTTTTCAGCGTTAATTTCTTATTTATTTTCAGAGAGTTTCTTCAGTTTTCTTTTTCTTTTTTTTTTACCTGGGGACCGGGGATGTAACGAATTCCAAGGCATTCGCAGCTAATTATTATTTATTTTAATTTATCGAGGGGTTTATCAGAAAGATACAGTTTTTACAGCAATGATTAGCGGGTTATCTCGCCGGCACCGGCTATATAAACAGACCAAGAGGACCAGCAAGGCAGAAGATTCCGAGGAACTGACTCGAGAAGCTCTCTCACCCCTTCTAGTGTACTGAGCTAAGAAGGTCCCCTAACCCCCCAGCAGGAGGCATGCATTGAGTGCACTCCGCCACATTCATCCGGTGACGGCAAGCCAATGAACTGAGTTGAGCTTGTCTGTAACACGGAAACGGGAGCCCGACAGGAGTGAATTGAGCTCCAGTCGACTGCCGACCACATAAGGGAACAAACGGGGCTGTAGTGAGGTCCCGGGCGGACCCTTTCAGACGGCACCAGGCCTGCATTGAGGGCCAGGTGTCACAAGCGTCGGGATCGCAACGCATTGAGTTGTCGACCCTGAGCTATTTATTAATACCCTCCTCGGTACTCCGTGAGTGGGCTTGTATTTTTCAGATTGAGGCGTCCGTGAATGATTTCTCTCCGAAGTCGCCGCGGCGCGTATGCCGGAGGCCGCGGCCGTTGCTAGCACAACACGCAGCGGGCGATGGCAGTGGAGCGACTGACGTGGTGAGCTCAGTTCCAGTGATAGACCGACCGGGCGACCAATACGAAGACGCGTGCCCTAGCGTCGATATCAGCACCCAATCAGACAGAGCACCGAGGGAAGAGGACAGCCCACATTGATCCGAACTCATCGCGCAGCATTAATATATGTCGTTGTATTGAAATTTGGTAACTGTAAATAAATGCTTTTAAAATTTTGATTGACTTGTTACGGGTAAAAGAGGGGCAAATACCTAACCCTGTGATCGTCTCAACCCAGCTGAAAATCCCGTTACAAGTTTTTAAATATCGTTTATTCAAATAATAATGGTGCTGATTTAATAACTTGCTAGCAGTGATGTTTCATAGTTATGAAATCTTATTACTCAAGTGCTCCGGGTTTTATGCCTACTTGACACTATATTAGTCATATTTTTTAAATTTGCAATTTAGAATTCTACATAAGTGAAACTCGATATAAGTGAAAAATTTTAAATTACGTTCGTGAAACCGTGCCTTAATGTTTTAGTTTTGTATCAAATCAACATTAATTGTGTGAAATAAACCTCGTATCAAGAATTTGGTACACTACCTTATTGTTCAACTTCAACGAAATGCAAATCTGACAATAAACTTGAAGTTTGTAAGATGTTCTCGTCGTAAGTTTCTTCGCGTTGCATTTGGTTTGCATCAAAAACAGAAATATGTGACAGAAATTCTATTATATTCGAAAATCTCACTCCAGGTTTTAGTTTCTGTTACATTGTTAATTTTTCTAATTTATATAAACAATATAAATTAATAATACAATAAAAATATTTCAAATTAAAAATTACCGATAGAAAAATGAGCAAAAAGCTGTAATTTCAAAGGGGACCTCTTTTTGGCCCCGTTTATAAAAATATGAATTTGTTTCATTACTTATTAAGATGTAACTGAAAAAGCTGAGTAAGCACCAGCTGAGATGGGCAATTGGACTTCTAACAGGACACTGCCCACTAATGACACCTCTCAATAATAGGAGTGAAAAATATCCCGGATTGCAGGAGATGCGGGGAGGGGGAAGAAACCCCATACCACCTAATGTGTGAATGCCCAGCACCAGAGGGAACTAGACTTCTAGTATTGGGGACCGAAATGGCAGAACCAAAAGAAATAGAACAAGCAACCATTGGACTCATACTGAAATACTTTCGGGAGATGGGACCAATGAGATAATAATTATCCAAAGGGGTACAATAAGCGCAAGCTTCAGTACAAGGGCTTTGAACCTACCCTAGAAGTAATAATATTAATAATTCGTTACTCACATTAAATTTTTGGTAAATATCTAATGAAAATTTATCGCAAAACACTTTTAATTTTCAAAATAGATACGTTTCTTGTAATTTTGAAAATAAATAAAAGCATCGGTATTTTCGGAATTATAATAATTTTACAGGGTATCCCGTATCGTTATATTCAATTTTTTTGAGCATATAGTAGGCTTAATTTTGAGCTCAAAAAACCCAAAAGTGGCAGCTTTATCTTCATTCGTTACGAAGTTACAGGCGTAAGAAAATTATGGCTAGTAAAGACCAACATTCAACTTTGAAAACCACACAATGACATGTGTTATGGTTTAGGCTAATGAGTAATGATTTATTGTTGTGGTAACGACATGAGTAAACGTCACCGAAATAAACATTGGTAGAGGTTCCTCTGCTCATACTTAATGGCATTTGGATTAAAATGAATGGGGCACCAGCACATTTCGGAATTGGCGTTCGTAACGAAATAGCAGAGAGCAATTATTATTATTGGAGTGTATTCAGCAAGCTGGTCGAGAGATACGCGAAAAAAGACGAGAAATTAGAACTGTCACCTCTGCAATAGGCCTCCGAGCATAAACTTGTATTCAGCAAGGAATAGGACATTTTGAACACATGATAAACTAAAGATTTGGTCAATAAAATAAGTTTTATGTGATTTTCAAAGGTAAATCTTGAGGATACTTGCCTTCCCTCTTCTTCATGATTGTCAATCGACTGGCTTTGGTAGTGTCTGGAACTGCAATTAACTTAGAGTGAACTCACGGTTAGTTCTTTAGACTGACCGCTAGATGTCGCTCTATTTACACCACACGGAGATCCGTGTTAATTCTTGGCTTAAGACAGGCCAACTTCCATCCATCCAGCAGCATCCTTCCGGATACTCCAGATGCAGCACACTAATGAGCTCCAGTAGAGCGAAACACGTGTCTGTGCTTGTTCTGGTACTCTGGCTGGCTCTGCTGTTGGATGTGGAAGCTCTATACGTTGGTGTTTCGGGCACTCCCATCATGACAACTGTTAGGGCGATGGAGAAATTCTCCGACCCCATCTAACAGGCTAGTGATTGCACTTTATGTGCTTTATACTCAGAGACCTGCATTTCACTTTTTTATGCATTATTTTCTTAGGCCTGTGACTTCTTAACGAATGCAGCCAGCCACTTTTGGGGTTTTTTAGGCTTAGAAATAAGCCTTATATATGCTCACAAGATTTGAACATAACTATAATAAGGGATACCCTGAATATAGTAATTCTATAATAATAAAAATTGAGCAAATTTTATCTTTTGAAAAGCACACACTTACGACAAAAAATTAAAAGCAAAAATCTTTTCAATAGGTTTGAGATATGTAGAGAACTTTTTGGCGGACACTGGAAATCACCTTTACTTCCTGCTATATGTCTTACAAGAAAGGTTGCTGAAAACATTATTTTTATTAAAAAAAAAACAGCAGCAAACGCCATTTAAAGAAAATACTAAAAATAAGTCTAAATAATAAATGACAATAGAGAAATATCGTGGAGATAGTGAAAACTTTTGTTTAGTAATTATTGAAATTTAAATCGAAGCCATCAAAGCCATCAAAGATAGTTATCAAATATCTATCATTGACAAAAAAAAAGAAGGATGGCAAATATAGGTATTTATTTATTGACACAACAAAGTCTGAATTAGTGGGATAAAATTCAGCTGAAATTCCCATGACAACAGTAATGCGTCTACATTTAGATGGCCGTAACTGCATATCTTGCTCCTTCTTCAAATCCCGAAATACGTAATGCACCCCGAATTTTCATGTAGTGCCCGTAACTGCCGCCATTCCATGGAGTGGAAAAGGTGCGACCGAATCAGTACAAGCCGTGCCTAAGGATATCTTCATTAAGAGTGCTCGATTAAGGGAAGTTAGTTACATTTATTACCTGCAGGTGGCAACCCTGTTAAGCACATGCTGTTCTCCTGGCTAATGAAGAAGAGTTCACGTTATTATCCAAGGAATCTGCGTTCTACTTACAGTTTATGGCCAGCTCCAAATTGGACGATTGTCCGTGATAAAATGTCTAAACTTAATTGAATTTAATTACATGATCCTAGGAAAACTTTCTTTGCTCTCAGATAAAGACTAGTTGAAATAATGTTGACGATAGATAGTGATTATTCTGTTGAATAATGTGGATATTGTTAACTAGCTTTCTAAAACTTAGAGTAATGATGGATTAAGAAATAATTTAACCGTGTCATAATATGCGAACAATCTCTTGTATTTGGGTAGATTTTATAGAAAAACAAAAACAGAAAAATAGCTCCAAAATTCAATCCTTTGAGACAAAAAGAAGATATTGCCTCAAAGAAGTCAAAGATAAGGGTATTTAAAATCCATTTGCTCAAATTACTTTTTATTGGTTGACTCCGTGTACTCTGGAAATCATTCATGCATTCCTCACGACGTCGAGGCGGAACTATGTGGGGGTCTTAATGTCACATTGGTGGTCTTGTCAGCATTAAGAGGATCCTTCACCATCATTCCATATCTCTATTTGGGATCGCAATAATGCCGATATCAGATTGATTTTATCAGATTATTATAGGGTGAGTCAGTTATTTGTTGCAGGACTTCACCAGTTTATAGAAGACCTGTTTTAAGGAATAAAAGTTCTCATAAACATATTATGTTTATGAGATATTTTTTCCTTAATATATATGAGATAGTTTATCCTTAAAAATTTACTTTTACGGACATATTCTGTCCGTAAAAGCTTAGAAAAAAGATACAGGGTGTTGAAAGATTTTATTTTCAGTTTTCGCCTTAGACCTTGGGTATTTCTCTATTTGTTCATTTTAAATCAAGAGATTATTTACATTATAATTATTTAGAGCACACACATCGACTTACAAGACCTTACTTATCAGCGTTATATTCCCTGGAAATTTCTTACATAAAAGATATATCTTTAATTATTCATAATTCCCATAGTTTTTAAGTGAATTGAGTCTAAAGTATCTCAGGCTATTTATTTAGCTATACATAATGTTTTTTTTTTTAAATTATTATATTACATTAAAACAATAATCTATTATCCGAAAAACGAAAAAAGAGCCTATGTTGCGATTTATGAAGCTTAGACTATGAGGAATTTCGAATATTCATAAGTCTACCTATTTTGGTATGAAATCTCCAGGAAATCCAACGCTGATAAGTAAGGTCTTGTAAGTCCATGGGCGTGAAAGTTCTTAAGCAAACAATAACTCATCATTTACCCTGTATCTACGCCACTGAATTTTTTCACCCGTATTTTTCTTCGTTTTGTGTGCTCAAAATTATAATAATCAACCTCTTGGTATAAAATTAAAATATTCAGTAAAATAATGCTCAACTTATGGGGCGAAAACTGAAACAAACATTTTTTTCAACACCCTATATCTTTTTTTAGCTTTTCCAGACATATTATGTTTATGGGAACTTTTATTCCTGAGAACAGGTCTTCTATAAACTGATGAAAGTCCGCTATAAAAAACTGACTCACTCTGTATACCAGATTATGATTATTATTATTATCATTACCCGCAGGTTCATTTTCTGACATCTGGAAAGAAGTATGGGTGTAACACCAAGTACTCTTCTCTATTATTGACTCAAAAATCTTTTAAGTGCTATTTGGTTCGTATTTAAAACCACAATCTTCTGTAGAAGCCTCAAGAGGTCGTTATGTAGTCCAAGGATATCGAGGTACCTGTGCCTAGAGATTCCTTTGTAATAACCAATTGACTGAGATCAGCAGCGGTATCATTATGTACCATTATAAGGAGCATTATGGTACAGGTGCTTACATGTGGTAAGAGCAGGCTGGTGTATTAGTCCTAGTTTAAAGCGCATATTCAGATGAACCGCAACAGTGACTTTCTTTAAACGATATAATAAATAGTCGTTTTGGCATAGTTAGTGCATGCTACCCGGATGTGCTGAATTGTTACTGATTTTTTTTTTCAATTTTATTACCTATTATATCCGGTCTTCGAGCCTTTGCTGTGCTTTTTAGGTGATCTTTGATGTTGACAACCCTCTTTCTCTTGGAATAGCTTGCCCTTGCCAGAGTTCAACCATGCGTTCGACGTGTTAGAGCTGGCACCTCTGACACCTGTTTCATGAAACTACAAGTTTGTAAGTAACAAGTAAATTTTCACAAGTTTGTAGAAATCTTGCATTATTATTAGCGTTCCACGAAATTGCAAGTGTGCATTTCTAATGACAAGTGAATTCCAAAGTTTACATACGAATTACTTGTTAGCAATTATTAAATTACTTGTAACTGTTTGTCAACTTCTACCTAACCTTCAAGGTAGATTCTCGACCTACTTTCTAGATATATATCTTTTCTCTCTTTATCTCTTTCAAATGTCACGAAAGACGCCCTTCCTGACGCACAAATTAAAAATAATAGAGACGCAAGTGCAGGAGCGCAGTCCCTCAGCAAGAATGCTTGTAACAGGTCAGGACCAGCTGTAAATGCTGAATCAAAATTCTTCAGACAATTTAAGACATCATCTTCTGACTACGACTGAATCGCCAAAGTATTATTTATGTAAGATGGCAACTCCGGTTAAACGGACTCAACTCCATCACAGTGAGCTTGTAGGTAAGTACTTTGAAAGTAATCGGAAAATGCTTAAACTGTAGCGCTAGGAGAATTTAAATTAACACCGTCATAGGAACCGATCCAGACCTCTTTAGAGAATTTTCAAATGACCAAAATGATCTCGGATTACTTCTCACATTTGACGCAGCCCGGTCAGCGTACTCACGACGCGCTCTACGGACTTCAAGTTTAATTCTACGTCTCAATTGACGGAATTCGAGACACGCAGCAGCGAATCCCTGTAATTTGAATCTTCTTTAGCAGCTGTGTATGCGTTTTATAGGCCGTATTATACGAGGCAAGAACCACGGTGGAAAATCTGCCGCTTTAGGTACAGTCTTAGGTACATTATCATTGAGAGCTGATATTAGGGCATCATAAAAGGTTTCGCAAACTTTGTTGGGGTCAGCAAGACCAACCAAGACCAACCGGTCAATATTGTCAATACATTGGTAGAGGGAAGGATAATTCGCCCTTTTGAAATTAAAAGTCGGAACTCCTGACCTCCGCAATGATCGGATTGATGAAGACAGGCGAACCTCAGCTTGTATCTCCAGAGCGGGATGATGGTCGTGTTCGCTCACCAGGAGACCAACGGAATGCATCACATCGCACTTCAAACCGGACACTACCAAATTCAAAACTCTAGAACATGAATTCAAAATGAAATTGTGCTGGAACACATTGTTAGTGATCATTGAGTTATTTAACGCTTCATAAGTACCATCCGTACAGTTATAACAATCCCGCGTACAGTCAAAATAGCTGGGTATCATAAGTCACCTAAAATAAGACAATTATTAGGATTAAAAAATTTTAGTCCAGCTAGATGATCGAAAACACCATAATAGTCGTCGAGTGACATATTTGGCAGGACATATTATACAGGGTTATTCACGGTATACGCCACGGAAGATTATGGCCGTGTCTCTTGATTTTAGGATCTTTTTATTTTTGGAGTGGATAGAGACCCGGCAGAGGTACGTTTTAAAATTATATTCATAATGTACAGGGTATCCCAAAAGCATGAAACATATCAAAGTTATGTTTTTTAAAATGGAAAGCTCCTATGTTATTGCATTTTTAGATTGTCTGAGAAGAGAAAATAAGATTGGCTTTTACAGTTGGTTTTTAAATTCAGAAGTTTTTGAGTTATAAATAAGTGAAAATCGTCATTTTTCAAGTTCAAGGCCCTGTACAACGAAAGCGGTTCAAGATAGAGAAAAACGGCTTACATGTCCCTATTTTAACTTTTCATGTACTATCCAATGATGTAGATAAAATATTTATACAGGGTGATAAAAATTTTTAAAAATTCTGAGATTTCTCCACGCGTCGACAAATAAAAAAATCAAAGAAAATACAAATGTTTCTATACCATAGGATAGTACATGAAAAGTTGCAATAGGGACATGTAAGCCGTTTTTCTCTATCTTGAACCGCTTTCGTTGTACAGGGCCTTGAACTTGAAAAATGACGATTTTCACTTGTTTATAACTCAAAAACTTCTGAATTTAAACACCAACTGTAAAAGCCAATCTTCTTTTTTCTTCCCAGACAATCTAAAAATGCAATAACATAGGAGCTTTCCATTTAAAAAAAAATAACTTTGATATGTTTCATGCTTTTGGGATACCCTGTACATTATGAATATAATTTTGAAACGTACCTCTGCCGGGTCTCTATCCACTTCAAAAATAAAAAGTTCCTAAAATCAAGAGACACGGCCATAATCTTCCGTGGCGTATACCGTGAATAACCCTGTATAACGAAGACAAAAAGACAAAAAAAAAGTATTATTGTAACACCAGAACTTTCTCCGCCTATCCAATGTAGAGCACAATAATTAAGCTTATGCTCCAGCAGGAGCCATCACAGTAAATCGTATTATTATAATATCGATCAGGGATGGGCGTTTACGTGTAAAGAAATATTCTTTCCACTTTTCATGTAAAGAATATGTAAGCAATGTAAACAATACGTAAACAATGTAATTAATTCGCAAACAATGTGAAAAATTCAAACAAGGGTTTCAGCTATCGCTGTCACTGCTATCAGTGACGTCATTACTGTGAAAAGTTTCACTTGTCAAATTTACACAAGTTAGGTTTATTGAGATAGTTTAGTTTAAGTTATATTAGTAGGCATCACAGACTTACTACACTTTCACGTCTCTGGTACCTACGCATAGGCAAAGCAGAAGGAAGGGGAAGTAGTCTCGGAAGAAGTAGAAACAGGTTGTAGCCAAGCCAACTAAATCCAACTAATATTTTATTATAAACATGTAAACCAGTAAATCATTTTATTATTGAATTTATAAATTACTTTATTCAAAAAATGAGTGGACGTGGACGATCAGTAAGTACTTACGTGATGAAAATTTTTAAAATCTAAGATTTCATAACCTTATTTCATAGTAAAATTAATTATTTACATTGCTTACTTTCTTTACGTTCTTTACATGAAAATGGAATGTGTAAACAATTGAATTGTTTACATGTAAAGAATTGAATTGTTTACAATTAATTCTTTACACACCCATCCCTGATACCGACATTTTATCAACTTTTTTTTATTAGGTATATCGTTATTTTATACCTGGATGATCCAGATATTGTGGTACGACGACGGTTGACAAGAAAAAAATTTATTCATAGGGAGAAATATTGTCGTTTTTGAATTTAAATATTTTCATTTGTTAGGTTTTACATGAAAACCAAGTAAATTTAGGTTCTTAGTAGATAGCTTCAGAAAAGATTATTATTATTCACTATCATTCTGTAGATTTATAGTAAATTCTCAATTCCTTTACAATGTTGTCCGAATTAAAATTCGGCTTTGCCACTGTTTTCTCTGCAGCCTCTAGAAAAAAATTTAATTTCTTTGCATGATGAAAAATGATATTATTGTTTTTTCACTTACTGGCATACTCAGAATACACATTATAAAGCGTATCTATTGCTTATTTTCACTGAAATTCATAAATGAAACAAAAAAAAAAGTACCTACGCTAAATAAACGTGCTGGATTATATCTGAAAACGAAACAAAAAATGCGTACAAATGCTAAAGTAAATCTGCAGATTTTAATCAAGTTGAGCAAACATTTTTAATGGAATATTTGTCTTTAATTTCGGCCATTTTACACTTTTTAATAAAAAAAGTGAAGAAAGTAAATTAATAATGTCTTCATATTGATGTTATCATTCCACGCCCTCTGGACATGTTAAATTTCTTTTTAATTAAAGTCCATTTGAATCTGAAATCTGATTATTCAATTTATCGCCACACACTGCCCTAAAGCAGTTTAATTGACACGAATCCAATTTATTTACCTACATTCTTTATCCTCTACAAATCCGAAGTTATTTTTGTATTTTAGGTTATAGTTCTAAAATGACGGTTGTGTTAAATGACATCAACCTAAAGTCTACTAGTAAGCTTGAGGATCCTTGTAAACATCGCGCAATATCGCATAAGAACTCTTGATGTCCTCCCAGGCGGTCCTTACCTTTTGTTTAACAGGAGGAATTTTCCGCAGTTATTAATGTGGAATTTTCTGGTGTTATTAATGTTCTTATGGACCGTCCCTTGTCGGGCAGGGTGTTTTGCATTTGAAGCCGCATAATCCAGACCCGACCTTTATTCCTAATTATAATGGGGTGGGAATTTGCATACACCAGTGGACGTCAAACGTATTGTAGCCTCACAGTCAACACAATTTCGTTTGGTTGAAATAATCTAAAAAAATATACGAAAAATTTAAATAAAATTTGTGCGAAAATTACTCAGTAAAATTGTATCATACAGAAGTGTTCCTATCGGTAATAATTATTTACCTAGTTTTACCTTTAAGGACATCCACTGCCTTACTCCAGATGCAATAGATTGGTTACAAAGTCTAAAACCAATATGAACTGAATGGTGTGTCTAGGTGTTTTTATGGGGTTTTTCCCTAGACTGGCTGGAAAAGCGAATGCTTCACCATGATGTCAACAATTTATCCTTATATTCTACAAACCGTTCTACCCCCCACAATAATTAAATAAGAAAATTCTACAATACGACATACCTATTATTGTATAAATCATAATTATATCCACATCCTTCTAATTTAAAATGTATTAATTCATACGAAATAAATATGTATATATACCTTTAAATAGTTTTATAACATACTTAAATCTCTCTATTGCTGCAGAACTAAAAAATGGGGTATAATTTTCAAAATAGCATACACATATTGATCAAATCACATGAATCAAAGAAGTTCCGCGCAATGAAATCAACACACGATTATCTTGACAGAACAGATTTCCAATTTACAGGCTTAAAAACTTCAATGATACATTTCTGCACTGCAAATACAGTGTCACACATAAAGTACGCATCAAATGGGAAAAAAAATTCCTTCTGGATTTAGGAAAATTTTCACTCATGGTTTTTGCTTAGAAACAATGACAAATCAAACGCTATCACTTATCTTTTATAACTGTCAGATTTGACATTTTTCACAAAAAATGATCAAATATGACATTCTTTTTCAAAATTTTAGGAAGTGCCACAGGAAAAAGTTGTTTGATATTTCATTTTCACCCACTTACCTTACATTCACCCCTTACCCACATTAAATTTTGAACCCTCTAGCGAAAATAAATTCAAAAATTTGTTGAGCTGAGATTTCTGAGTTTTCAAAAATTTCTTAACTTGCACAAAGTTATTTCTTTATAACATATTCATCTTTTCAATGTTAATTTTTTATGACCCGTTGTTGTATATTGGCCGAATTATATTAGTTTCGGGTTATTATAAAAAAATTATAAAATCCTTATTGGAAACTTGTTCTTTATTATGTCTCAAATGACCATGTTTTTGCAGCTTTTAAAATAAGCACATTGTTATGTTTTTCGTTCATTTCTGCTTGTGGTACCTTAAGAAAGTCTCGGACACTACATAGCTGAAAAGCGAGTACATGAAGTTGTTGATTTCTCTATAATATGACTAAGAATCTAATATAATATTTGTTACTTTGAAATTATTTATTTCAACTTACTTTCAGCTTTCCTGAGGATGGTGAGGATATGTTACTTATTTCAAAAGCTGCAAAAACATGGTGATCTGAGCCATAACAAAGAACAAGTAGTATCCAACAAGGATTATATAATTTTTATAAGTGAAAAATCAAGTATTAAAACCAAACTTCATTAAATATTCAGATTTTCCGGTGTATTAGGATTTATTATTACATGATTTTAAGTTATTTATTATAAAAAAAGTGAAACAAGAACATAAGTCAAACGTTTCTCCCAAGCTAACGAGAAAAATCCAACAAAATGTAGGGTACGTGCAAGGATTTTTTCTAACGATCTTTAAATACTCGTATCATAAGAGTAAAAAAACATATGACTTAAAAAGGTACATGTCCGATTGAGCCATGACGCCAAAACCCATAACCACTGTCAACGTCAACTACGATGACTGTCGTTTGACAATGTCAAGGAAACCGAACATCAATATCATTGTTAGGTGAGGTTATATCTCTTGCCCACGTATTTCACTTAAACATTATTAACAATAATAATCTATAAAATTGAAATCGAATATTTTAAATTGAAACTCAAAAAACAAATAACAACAGCAAATCATCACTAGGTGAAAGAGACAAAGGAGATGGGAAACACTAATCTATAATTTTACGAAATTGAGGTAAAGTTTCATACAGTGGTTCTACACAACTTACTAACAATAATGTTTCTCGGATGAAAGTAAGTCAATTTGAGTCAACTTACCTATTGGTTTAGCCACTACAAGATGCGAAAGCATCAAATGTGAAATATTTTAAGAATTATACTTTTTTTATTTTTATTTTTATAACAATTATTGTTATATTATGATTAAAATATCTAAACCGGTAAAGCGATTTTGTGGAAATTTGGTAGGATGTTCGCCTTTTATGAGACAAAAAGTGGAATACTAAAATTACTCATGACGTCATGACGTTGGCGTAGATGATGTTTTTTTTTAGGTTTCACACCCTTTGAACTTCTACGCCAATGACCAAACTGGTAATTTTTGGCCATTGTTGGCTGATTCTGCTAATGTGAAACAAGGACATAAATTTTTACGGTCACTGTGGTGTAATCATAAGGCAAAACCCAGAGAAAGCAGGGAGAACATCGTCAGGTCATTTCATATCCCTGCCCTTATAAGGAAAGAACAGTTTCAGTTGATTAAACCCCATACGATTTGCATTAATGCTCTAAGATACTAAAATACAATATATTCTATTAACAGAATAACAATAATAATAATATGAATTTTCCAACAAGTTCTTCCATTCCACAAGATATGTCTTTTCTGCGAGGAATCTAATTCCGCGGAAACCGTTGATTGTATTTTATCACTTAATTCTTTTTGTCATGAGTTCAATTCTTGTTTAGCAATTGAAAATTAAAATTGAAACAAAACTCAACAGTATTAAATACTCACCGAAACCTGGGGGTAATTTTTCAGTTGTCAAAGACGATGAAAGTTCTATTATGAACAAAATTTCAATGGAACATTTAACATATTGGCTCTTCAACTTTTTCTTAAGCCAGACCGAAAGCAATATGAAATAAAATATAAATTAAAAAGTCGTTGGGTTCAAAGAAATAAAACATTTCCAGTTTTTCGCTTGCAGCACAACTCTCAACCGCAGGATATATGCAATAAAAAATAACGACAGCCCAGTTCTTCGGCGAAGGTAATATTTCATCAAAGGGAATCTTTTTATCGAAATCCTGGATCTGAATTCTCCATTCTTTCATCCTCGGTTCTCAGTCCCCCGACAAAGAGGATATTCGCTCCGTGAAACCGTGCAGATGTTGCGAAGGGCACACGCCGGCCTGTTAATGGACCTGCATTAAAATTCTTGTACGTGTGAGATTCTGTTTTATCCTCTTCAGGTTCTTAAACCCCTTTATAATATTTGATTTAGTCTCACTAAAAGTTACATTCCATTAGCGGGATTACACATAGCTTTGAAATTGATTTTTTTTGTTATAATATTATGATGGTAGATAAATAGAATTTATTGTACGCTTTGAAAAATTTTTCTCTCAGACCTAAGGGTTTTGCACTTTTCAGTTAAAGGTTCCCTTCTGTATAACAAAAATGATTTAGTTTGAATTTTATTAGAATGAGGGACAAGTCCTGTAAAATCTCTAGAAATAGATTCCTTATCCCTTATCTCTGTCTGTGTGATAATTTTGGGCTCTTTTGTGATTCCTTGAGTTATTTGCTCGAGCCTAACCAATCATATCTTCTAAACCTAAACGTTCTTGTTGGGACATAGAGAAGGACGTATCCTGACCGTATCAAACCACTTTTTGCCATATTATGATAATATAAACTCTCCCATATCATTGACAAAAATACTATTAAAATTTTGACTAAGTTTGAGATTACCAAAATTTTGAAGCCAATAACAAGCTTCAGATTTGCGCTAGAAATCTGCAGAATAGTCCGTTTCCTTAGAGAGATGATAACTGTTGATATTCCTTGGTTGACATTTTTTGTTCGATATTTTATTCTTTTTTTATATGATAGTGGTGTTGTTACATGTTCTCAAATCATGAGCGATGTAAGGCCTTTAGCCGTCATCCTAGGATATTTGCGCCGAACGTTTCGTCTTCAAAACTAGAAGGTGGACAACTAGAGCGTTGCTTGATAAGTGACTGATTTTCGATAAATAAATAAATAAATATCGTATGGCTGTGGTAAAGCCCAAGTGTCAGAAGTTTTCAAGTAGCCTCAAGGGCCTCTGACGTAACCTAACGACTGCTGTGAAGCAGCCGGGACCCCCTTTTTAACGTACCTACCGGAGCACCATCGGTCACGGAACTTTTTTTTTTACCACTGTAATTGGTCACCCATCTAAGTACTGACCAAGCAAAGCCAAGCTGCACGTTAGAGATCGTTTGACCGATATTAGTCGAATGTTGATAAATTTAATTGATTCACAAATACGCAAGCAGGAAAAACAGTGGTCGACATGACTTCTGACTTTTCGTAACAAATGGCGTGGTCATGTCATCGAGAATTATGTTTTCAAACTTATGTAAACTTATGTTTTCAAATTATACTCTGTATTGATTAATATTATAATTACTTACTATTATAATTGTCAGTGATTTAAAATATATCATATGAATCAATATATTAATAAATTTATTAGTCATTTGCAATTTACATGCCTGAAAATGGTACTTTTAAGTGGCGAAGCAAATGTAACACTGCTATGCATCAATATACATTAAATTTTACAATATTAGTGTATTATTTATCATCATAATGCAAAGATTATCTTACAAAGTGGAGATTAAGAATACAAATAATATTGTTTTACTATTCCTAACCTTTAATATGCATATTAAAATTAAATATGAATCACCAGTGCTTTAATGGGTCTCATTAAGATACAAATTTTCAATTAAGCACTGGTCAAGCTACCCAATGGCAGAGGAGCATTTGCAATCGAATCGGTTCCTTTTCGCTCACAATCGGGTCGGTCCCAACCAACCGAAGTCACAGAGTTGTCATACTCACGACAAAAATTGCCTTGAGATATAAGTTCTGTATTTCTGAAAAAAAAATTCTGAACGTTTATTTAATTTAGAACATAAGTAACATTCAAAGAAAATTTATCAAGATTTTATGTTACCTTAATTAATTTGATACGTAGGTATATCGTGTAAATAAAATAAAGTATTATATTATTCATAGTGTTCCGTGATAGTATTCAAAGCGGCAACGCTGCGACCGTCGCGTTGCGCAGGTAAACGATATCGTAATTAATGGCTGTCAATATTATTAAAATTATTATTAATCTCAAAATCAAAGCGTAAAATTCGGAATTCGAACTTCGCATAATAAAAATTACGCAGTAGTGAGTAGTGCCCTTTAAACTTGATACTAAAACATGTCTCAGAAGAATAATCTTAGCGACGAAGAGACAATTTGGTAATATGCGTAAGCAAATAGCAACCTATCTTAACCTCAATGATCCGCAATTGTACAATGTACACGGGTCATTGTTAAAATATATAATTTTTTAATCTTTTCTATTAAATAAAAAAGGGTCGTAGAAAAAATAGTGTATGGAACTCGCAGATAATGGCTATTAATACGCTCTTATGATGGTTAAGACACTCGCCTACGGCTCGTATCTTAACCATCATACTCACGTATTAATAGCCTTCATTATAAGCTCGTTGCATAATATACTATTATAGTCCACATTTCATATTTAATCTGTATTTCAGGGTAGTTGTAAGTAGTATGGAATGACACAATCATATCGTTTGAGTGACAACTGATATATCTCATTCGGGACAAATTTCTAATAATTATTATTTTCATCTAGTTAAATTTTAACACTCTTCTAGATACAATTAAATGCTTCTGGAACATAAATGAGCTTTTTTTGCTTTTAGGTAGCTCAATATAATTTAGTTTTCCTGTTCATATACATATTATGTTTTATTATACAGGGTGTCCCAGACTTAATTGACCAGGCCATATCTCATATACAGGTTGAGATAATCGAGCTGAATAAAAGGCATATTATTATAATTTTTCAAGCTGTATAACATGACAGCATGAAAGCAACCCCCACTCCAACATCCCCTAAGTTACAGCCCCCACCCTTAAAAAAATGAATAGCACCCTGTATATATTTTTGTATATTCAAAACCAGTATTCGATTCTCTATTCAGATGATTTTTCAGATTCAAAATTGGTTCACAGATAACCAAAGTATTAATTTTATTTCAATCAAAGTAGTCAAGTTTTTTTTTTTTCAATAATTTTCAATACTCAAATAGTTACTAATACATGATCATACAACAAATTACAAACGTAATAAATGAAAATCATACAAAGATAAATACATACTAGTTAGGAATGCATTATCTAAAGTATCACAACAAACGTTCAAAATGTATTCCTTAAGGTGACCATGACTTTTTAGTCGAGCTTTATCGAATGACTTTAGCTGTCACAATTTTTAAATAATTTAGTCATAGTTTTCAATAGGCAGATGATAGTCATTATTATAAATAAAGTCCAAACAATTTAATAACTATTGTTGGAAATGCATCGAAGTAGTTTATTTTATTGTTTTTGATTTGTTTTTGTAATAACTTAGTTACAATTATTATTATTAGAATTTGATGTAAACAAGTCAGTTTTGAAAATATATTTATAGACGTTTGGAGAGTTTTAGTTTAAATAAAGTACTTTTGAAGGTTTATAGAAGCATTATTTAATAGATAATAAGTACTTTATTTATCCACTACATAGAAAACTCAACATCTGGTCCTTCGACAAAAAAAAAAAATTACCATCAACCTTGGAAAATGTCTGATCTAGGATTAAGACGAAGTGCAAGAATAGCGAATGGAAAAAATAGTGAGAGGAAATCAAATAGTAGCAAGATGTCAACCTCTAGCACAATGAAAAGAATGCAACTCCAATTAATTCTGGAAGCTGAACAGAAGAATGAAGAAATTGAAAGAGAAAGAGCTGCAAAAGAGGCAGAAGCGACAAGAGAAAGAGCTGCAAAAGAGGCAGAAGCAACAAGAGAAAGAGCTGCAAAAGAGGCAGAAGCAAAGAAAAAGGTAGTCAGTGCAGAATTGGCGTTAAGACAAGCTGAATTAGAAGAAGAATTTGATTATGATGCGATTAGCGAATCAAATGTATCAGTAGAAAAATGGGTACAAGAAACAGTAAATAGAGTACAGTGCAATGAAGAATTACCAAAAGAGATTGAAAACCCAGCAGTCATCACAAATTATGACGTACCAATAAATAATGTTGCGAAGTTAAAGGTAAATGATTCAAAAATTGAAAAACCAACTCAAAGCTTGAATGAACAATTGATAAATCATGAAATAAATCTTGAAAAAATACTAAGAAGACAAACAATCGATAAGGAATTACCTTTCTTCTCAGGAAACGTGAAGGAATGGTCAAGTTTCTACAGTCAGTATCAGTACACAAGCGAAATACTTGAACTATCAGAAGTAGAAAATATTTGTAGATTACGAAGGGCTTTAAAAGGTGAAGCAAGAAGATGCGTTGAAGGATTACTCATCTCATCAACGACGAAAGCAACAACAGTTATAAATTTTTTGAAAAATAAATATGGTAGACCCGATATTATTGTCAGAACGCTTATAAATGAAGTGAGAAATATGCAAATCATAAGAAGTAATGATTTTTCAGCATTAATACATTTTTCGGAGACAATTACTAATTTAGTACTTACCCTTGAATCTCTTGAAATGAAGAACTATCTGACGTGTCCACAATTAATGGATGAAGTATTGCAAAAATTGCCATACAATATTCAAGTTTCTTGGGGAAAAAAGGTAGTAATGAAGCAAGGAAATTATACATTGGAAGATTTCAAAGATTTTATAAACTATGAAGCTGAAGCTGGAAGTTATATACAAGCAAATATTCCACAGAGATTTAATAATCATGAAAGATTCAAGAGAACCATGTTGGTTGGACAAAATTATAAAAAAACTGAAAAAATTTGTAATTTATGCATGGAAAATCACGAAATTGATCGATGCAGGAAATTCCTTGGTTTAACAATAAACGAAAGATGGAACTTTATTAAAGATAAGAAGATGTGTTTTTCATGCCTGAGAAGTTTCCATAACATTAAGAATTGTAGATCAAGGAAGAAATGTGATAAAAACAATTGCCAGAAATTCCATCATCCACTTTTACATGGAGAGCACAAAAATTGTGAAGTAATAGATGAAATTAAAGAAGAAGTGACATGTGAACAAGTTCAAAAATATGGGACAAATGAGAACAATCCGAGTCTTCAATTTTTAACATATATCAACAAAAACAGAAGTTATTCTGAAGTATTACTAAAGGTGGCACCAGTGGTAATTAAAGTTAATGATCAGGAAATTGAAATTAATTGTTTATTTGATGAAGGATCCACAGTTTCCTTAATTGATGAAGAATTAGCTAATGATGTCAATCTGAATGGTATAGCCTGCGATCTAGGACTAAGATGGGCAGATAGAAACACTTTCAAAAATATAGAGACAAGAAAAGTTTCATTTCAAATTAGAGGGAAAAGTGAGAATCAATTTCATGTCATGGAAGCATATACAATTAAAGATATGGATTTGCCAGTACAAAGTATTGACATTAAGAAAATGAAAGCTAAGTGGCCTAACTTATCAGATTTTAACGTATGTGCATATGGTAATGTACAACCGAAATTATTAATTGGTCAAGATTATTGGGATCTAATTGCAACTAGACAGCTGGTAGAAGGGCCAAAGAATTCACCAGCTTTATCATACACAAAATTAGGATGGGTAGTTCATGGAAATGTAAGACAATTTAAAGGAAGATTAGATATTGAAACTACTCTTCATATTAAAGTACAAGAAAATTATTTCGATGAAGAACTACATGATATGGTGAAATCATTTTTTAACACAGAATCTTTAGGATTGAAGTATAAAGAGTCAAAGCAATCTGAAGATGACGAAAAGGCGGAAAGTATTATGAAAACTGTAACAAAGAGAAAAGGAATGAGATGGGAAACCGGACTACTGTGGAAAAATGAAGAAGACGTGTTACCGATAAGTAAAAATTTGGCATTTCAAAGATTTCAGTTTTTGGAAAAGGAAATGTTAAAAGATGAAAAATTGGCTCAAGCTTACTTGAATAAAATTGATGAATATTTGGAAAAAGGATATACAAGGAAACTAACTAAAGAAGAAGTCAAAGAAACTCCAGAACGAACGTGGTATTTGTCACACTTTGCTGTAGAAAACCCAAATAAACCAGGAAAATTCCGTTTTGTCTTCGATGCGGCAGCAAAAACCGATGGAAAATGCCTTAATGATTTTTTATTGAAGGGTCCTGATTTATATAATTCAATATTGAACATTCTTGTAAAATTTAGAGAAAAGAAAATTGCATTTGCAGCTGATATTAAGGAAATGTTCCTTAGAATTCTAATACGAGAAGAAGATCAAAATGCTCAAAGATATTTTTATAGAAAATCACCAACAGATCATTTAGAAACTTATGTAATGACAGTTATGCTATTTGGCTCAGTTTCATCACCGTTTAGCGCTCAATATGTTAGAAATCTGAATGCTATGGAGTTTACAACAAAGTATCCAGCGGCTGTTCAAGCAATATTACACCAGCACTATATGGATGATTACTTAGATAGCGAAGAAACTCCTGAAAAAGCTTCAAAATTAATAAATGAAGTAATAATGATTCACAAGATGGGAGGTTTTGAACTTCGTGGATGGACTTGTAATAACCAAGAAGTACTGAACAAGATACCAAGAGAACTGAGAAGTGTAGAAACAATTAGAGACTCAACTGAGCAAAGAATATTAGGACTTACTTGGAAGCCCAAAGAAGACGTTCTAAGTTTATCACTGAATTTTAATAAAGTAGATCCGAAAATAATTTCAGGAGAAAAAATTCCAACAAAACGGGAATATTTAAGAGTTATGATGTCAATTTTTGATCCATTGGGATTTTTGGGATGTTTTGTTGTAAAGGCGAAAATTTTATTACAAGAGATTTGGAAATCGACCATAAGATGGGATGAGAAAATCACAAGTTCACATTTTAAAAAATGGAAAAAATGGTTAAATGGCTTGTATGAAGTGAAAAAAATAAAGATTCCAAGATGTTACAATTTGAACTATTTATCTGTAAAAGGCATAGAATTGCACATATTTTGTGATGCAAGTGAGCAAGCTTATGCGTCTGTGGCTTACTTCAGATTTGAATTACTGGAAGGAATTCATCTAAGTTTTGTTATGTCAAAGAATCAAATATGCCCTATCAAACCAATGACGATACCCAAAAAAGAATTACAAGCAGCTCTGATGGCAACACGCTTAGCAAAAACTATTAAAGACTCCCATACTTTAACAATTAACAAAACGATATTTTGGTCTGATTCTAGAGTAGTGCTTTGCTGGCTTCGATCAAATAAAAAATTTTCTCCATTTATAGCAAACAGAATAGGAGAAATATTAGAAAATTCAAATGTCTCAAATTGGAGGTGGGTTCCGTCAAAACTAAATATCGCTGATGAAGCTACTAGAGATGAAAAAGAAACTAATTCGGATAATCTAACTAGATGGTTTCAAGGACCTGCATTTTTATTGTTATCTAGATGCTATTGGCCCGAAGAAGAAATAAATGAAGATGTATTCAAGGATAAAGAAGAAGAAGAAGTTTTTAAAAATATGATACTATTTACTTATGTTAAGGAAGATGCATGTTTACCAGATATTACAAGATTTTCGTCTTATATGAGATTGTTACGATCTACTGCTTATGTGTTAAGATTTATACAAAATATTCAGAAAAAAAAGATAACATCTAATCAAGAAATTCAGTATGAAGAATTGAAGAGTGCTGAAGACGTGTGGTGTTTGAAAGTTCAAAAGGAGTCATTCCCTGAAGAATATAGATTACTTTCAAGGGATAAATTCGTAACAAAGACTAGTTCCATTTACCGTTTATCTCCAATATTATATGAAGGATTAATATGCATAAATGGAAGATTGAATAATTCCACAGAATTAAATCAACAAGTTAGAAAACCTATAATATTACCTAAACATCACAGATTTACTACATTATTAATTGAAAATTACCATAAAAAATACAATCATGCAGGCGTAGAACTTGTATTCAATGAGATTCGACAAAAATTTTGGATACTGCAAGCTAGAAGAGTTATAAGAACTATTATAAATCATTGTTATTTTTGTGAAAGAAGAAAAGCTAAACCACATATTCAAGAAATGGGTAATTTACCTTTGGAAAGAGTTCGACAGCCTCCGAGAGCATTTTGGTATACAGCAATAGATTATTTTGGTCCCATGGACGTCACTATTGGAAGGAGAAAAGAGAAGAAATACGGCGTTCTATTCTCATGTCTTTCCATTAGAGCCGTTCACGTTGAAATAGCTGATTCTTTAAGTACCGATTCTGCAATATTGGCTATTCGCAGATTTATAGCTCGGAGAGGGCAACCATGTACCATGTGGAGCGATAATGGTAGTAATTTAACATCAGCCAATAAAGAAATTAAAGAAGCACTCAAAAATATAAACTCAGATCTTATAGAAAGGAAACTAATAGCAGAAGAGATTCAATGGAAATTTATTCCACCGGCTAGTCCTCACATGGGTGGCGCGTGGGAGAGAATGGTGCAGAGTATCAAAAAAACTCTGAAAATAATATTAAAAGAAAAAAGTCCAAGAGTTGAAGTTCTTCACACATTGCTTCTAGAGGCTGAACAGACAGTAAACAGCAGACCACTGTGCTATGTTTCAAATGATAGTAACGATGGAAGTTTAACACCAAACCATTTCTTAATTGGAACATCTAGTAAAATTTAACCATTTGGAATATTTGATGAAAAAATAGAATTAAGAAAACAATGGAAATATTCACAGCAACTTTCCGAACAATTCTGGAACCGATGGATAAAGGAGTATATACCAACTCTAGTAAATCGGTCGAAATGGTTTGCTAAAAACAGGAACATTACAGTCGGCGAAATAGTAATTATCATGGATAACCAGTTACCAAGAAACAATTGGCCACTTGGTAGAATTACGAATGTTATTCCAGATAGTGAAGGCAAAGTTAGAATCGTCGATTTAAAGACAAGAAATGGAATTTATCGAAGAGCCGTTAACAAAATATGCCCAATAGGACTTCTGGAAGAAAGCGAAGAAAATATTTTGTGCGGGAGAAATGTTGGAAATGCATCGAAGTAGTTTATTTTATTGTTTTTGATTTGTTTTTGTAATAACTTAGTTACAATTATTATTATTAGAATTTGATGTAAACAAGTCAGTTTTGAAAATATATTTATAGACGTTTGGAGAGTTTTAGTTTAAATAAAGTACTTTGAAGGTTTATAGAAGCATTATTTAATAGATAATAAGTACTTTATTTATCCACTACATAGAAAACTCAACAACTATGCCTTATTTGTTTACTCCTGAAGAGTACATAGATATGATTCTGATTTATGGGGAATGTTTGAAAAATAAAAGAAGAGCCAAAGCAGTTTATCATGAACGTTACCCCAACAGACAAATTCCAAGTGAAAATACATTCGTGCATCTTGAACAGACATTGAGGGTGGGGCATTTCCCAAATAATAAAAGAGATACTGTTGTAAGAGTAGCAAGAAATGAAGAAAACGTCATAAATGTTTTGGCTTATGTACATTTTAATCCTCATATATCGATTCGGAGACTTGCTGTTGAAATTGGGATTTCGAAAAGTACCATACATAGAATACTAAAATCCTTTACTTATCATCCCTTTAAAGTTCATTTGGTTCAAGACTTACGACCTGGTGATACCAATAGACGGCTTGAATTTATTGCACATGTGTCGATAAAACTTCATGAAGATCCATTATTTCTATCCAAGATTTTGTGGAGTGATGAAGCGAGATTTCATAATAATGGAGTAATGAATCGTCATAATTCCAATTACTGGTCTCCTGTTAACCCACACTGGGTTGATGAAACGAGATTCCAAACAATTTGGGGTGTGAATGTCTGGTGCGGAATATTTAACGGACATATCATAGGACCTCATTTCTTTGAAGGTAATTTAAATGGTGAGCGATATTTACAGTTCTTGGAGAACATAATACCTGAACTATTAGACGATATACCAATTCAAGAAAGACAGCAAATATGGTGGCAACAAGATGGTGCACCTGCACACAATGCAAACACTGTAATGAATTATCTACATAATCGATACGGTAATTCTGTCATAGCTAATGCATCTCTTGATATTAAATGGCCAGCCCGTTCACCCGACTTGTCTCCCCTTGATTTTTTCCTTTGGGGAGCACTGAAAGATATAGTGTACGCAACAAAACCTCAAAATCTCGATGACATGAAAATAAAAATCAGAAATGCTTGTAGACAAATTACGGAACAGATGTTAATATCAACCTGTACTAGGAGTTTATTGCAAAGATTTGAAATGTGCATTGCTGCCGAAGGATTACATTTTGAACATTTGTTATAATACATAATCATTTTAGATTATGCATGCCTATCTTTTATGTATTATTATTTATTTTTGTATTTCATTATTAGTTTCATTTATTAGTTTCATTTATTAATTTGTAATTTGTATGTATGACCATGTATTAGCAACTATTTCAGTATTAAAAATTATTGAACAAAAAAAAAAAAACTTGACTACTTTGATTGAAATAAAATTAATCATTTGGTTATCTGTGAACCAATTTTGAATCTGAAAAATCATCTGAATAGAGAATCGAATACTGGTTTTGAATATACAAAAATATATACAGGGTGCTATTCATTTTTTTAAGGGTGGGGGCTGTAACTTAGGGGATGTTGGAGTGGGGGTTGTTTTCATGCTGTCATGTTATACAGCTTGAAAAATTATAATAATATGCCTTTTATTCGGCTCGATTATCTCAACCTGTATATGAGATATGGCCTGGTCAATTAAGTCTGGGACACCCTGTATAATATTTGATGAATTTTATTGGGATTTAGGTTCTAATTTAAATTTTCCACTAAAGATTCTTTACAGAACAAATTAGAAAACTTTTGTACAGCATGCGAGGAGAAGACTGAAGACATGGACGGTACCGTTTCGTCCTTATTATGGACTCATCAGCATATCATATCAGTCAGATCCAAACCACACATGCTATACGAAATTTGGAAGTTATATCTATTCTAACTGGTGTTTTCGTTTTGTAGTGACTTTCAATTTTTTAATGAGCAAGTAGGCAACCAGAGAAACGTGCGTGTCTTTTATATAGTATTATCCTCGCTATAACAGTAGAGTTGTCATGGATTTATGAACTTTTACACTACTAATGCAGAGGTTTTATTATTTCAAGAACTACACTTTGATTCTCATAAGTATATACCTACCTACATTCATTTTCAAGCTAATTTTATTGATTTTTTTTACTATTGTATTTATTAAGTAGATGTTAATACACGAATTATGTGTATTATGTTTTATTGTCTTAAAAAAATAAATGTAGAAAAAGATATAGAACTTGGTCGAACAAAAACAATGGAAGCTTAACATGTACATTTGAGACGATTTTCTACCTTACCTTCACGATAAGACACGCTCCTACGTCCCTGTGTTGTACTTACATGGTAGATTTCTCTTCACCTGGTTCTGGTTGGAGATCGATGGGTTTGGATGGGAAGACATTACTACAATAAAATACGAGATTTCTCACATATCTCACATAGCTCGAATATTCAGTTGTGAGTAACAAGTGGCCACAAATCAAGTTGTATGAAAATTCACAGAATATATGTATCTTTTCCTTTGAGCCACATGGAGGGAGAGATGGATGCTAGGAAAATAAGTGCTACGAAAACCTCTCGGAAAAACCTAGCTCATCTATAAAATTAACAATTTCTTTATCTAATTAGTTCAATAATTCAAATTAATTTTTACACTGCAAACGACACGACTTATCGACGGCCCATGGATGGTGGAGAACTGTCTCCATGCTGATTAGTAGAGAACGGATTATAGGCAAAGTGCCTATCTGTGCCTTTTTTGCCTATTTGAGTATCTGGTGCTTATTTTCACAAAAAATGCCTATTCTTGCCTATTCAAATAAATTTAAATTTATCCACCTCAAAATACCTACATTTCATGCTAATAATTATTAACTTTGAAAGAATATTTGAAAATTTTACTACCCTACTTGAGATAATTTATTGAAATAATAACTGACCCGGACACCTGTGGTGAAGGCTGAGACATATCTTTTCAAGTTCTCAAATTAATTTGTTTCCATTTACTACACATATCTGGTTTTAATGATTCCCAGATGTATCTGTTACTTTCTTACTTCTTGCGATGTCTGCTCGTATGTTCACCAATAAAATAATACGCGCGGTATTTAACTTAAAATATATTTATTAATAATTATTTAGACCAAATGAATATGAAGGTACTGGTGTGGTAGACCAAAATTTGCTGGCATAAAATTTTAATACATAAAAATGAGTAAATGAAGCAAAATTTCTTCGTGGATTAAACCATATCCTGAATTCTTGGATGGCGACACAATATTTTTCATCCGAGCTTGTAGCAAAATGGTAAAGTGTAATATTTGTAATTTTTTAATTATCAAACAACGTGCTGATGTTAAACAAAATCTTAGGAAAATTGCTGTAAATTTTTGGCAATCGGCAGGAATTTTTAAGGCACATATAAACGTAAATTTGTGTTACTCATTTTTTCTATGTAGTGAAAATTTGGTATTAAAATTTGCCTATTTTATTGCCTATTTGGTTCAAGTTTAAGCCTTTTTATCCCAAAAAATGTGCCTATAAAGGCGCTTATTTTGCATTTTTTCTTTGCCTATAATCCGTTCTCTACTGATTAGCTTCCCAATGGTCATACTATAACAAGGAAAAAGGCAGCGCACAGAATATCTTTTTGACAAACAAGTTTCTATTTTAAAAACGTAAAGAATTAAGTACCTGGACTGGTAAAAGTTGAATTGTAATTTAATGATCTGTATGGTTTGTCACTTCTGGATCGGCTTTTGTTAGCTTATGCTTGCAAAAAGTCCTTGTTGTGTCGCGGAAACTTTGGTTCAAATTAGTTGTAAATCAATGTACGAATAATTGGTTTTGTGTTTATGACATGTTGCGATTGTTAACTGACGAGAGGTTTTCCCATGGCTTTATTTATTTATTGGATCTTGTTTGGATGAACTTACTCTAGCTTAATCTAAATATGGGTCTGGAGCGGAGCATATATCCTGCCCGTGGGAATAGGGCCAGTGTATACAAGAAGGTCCTCATTTGAGCATGGGTGGGAAAAGCGTACTTTTTCCGGTGATCATTTTTTCATGGGAATAATGCGGAATAATAATTATTTTCCAATTACCAGAAAGTTGGTTTTGGGATTTAGGGGAGAGTTTTTTCTTCAGATGAGGCGGAGGTCGCCCCAGCAGAAAACCAGGATGCCCACAGGAAGGGCGAGCACTGATTTTCTCGATGTCGGAGAGATTTTTTTGTTGTTTATTGAGATGTGAATTAAAATACGGTGCCGGATAACATCCGGTATACCGTTTCATTCTCCACGTATTGTTCTGGGCTCCGGGGCTGTTGTCAATTCAGTCGTCCTTACATCTCCGTCGACAGGCCCTCGGTGAAGTGAGTGGGCACGGCTGTGTAGTAGTAGGTAGGTAGGCAAAATAAGTACCTACCTCACAGGGAACTTGCTTTCCACAGCTTTCTACACGTGATTAATGATTACTGAAATTAAAGAAGCGACTTATTTCATAAATTGATATTACAAAAAAGGGATGTTGAACAAATCGAAATAAGAACGTTTATTCAAACAAAAGAACGTAAAATGATCCGTTGCGATGTGTGAACTACGCCAGAGTCTCCGGTACTACTGGTTCTACTATAACTCCTCCTCGCACTGCCAACCCTAATCATCTGTGCTTGCGGGGAAGTCCCTGAATGTAAATAATCACGACGGTCGTTACTGATCACCGTTGTCAACGAGCAAGTTTCCTATTATACAATCTAAACAATTTTCGTCGGCACACAGCATGTCGCTGGAATTTTTTATTTTTTTTTTACTTCCCGTCCACGTCACGTAGACTGGAGCGCATCTCGTACGATATGATTTCATAGAAGTGGTCATTTCTTAAAAAAATAAAAAAAATGCTCCACTTCTAGGGGATTTTGGGCTCTATTCACTTTAAAATAGGAGCAGAATTCTGTACCGTTACACATTGCCCGCCAAAAAGTTCCCACCATATGGGAATTTTGTTTTGTTTTTCATCTTTGTTGAAAAGTTTTTTTGTAATAAGTTGTGCCTCCAAGAAAATAAAATTTCAGCACATTGTAGGAAATTTAGTTCGGTGGTAAATGTCGTTTTTCTTAAATACAAAATTACAAAAAAACATGATATTTCGTAAACTAACATGTTTTGCAGGGAACTTGTGGAAAATTAGTTAGATATTCACCAAATGTAATGACAGTGATAGAAGGAAAATACTTGTTTTATACAGGTAGCCACTAAGTGGTATCTTTTTAAATTTCAACATTATACCATACTATCTTAGAAGTTCAAGTAGATTTTTTATTTAGATAGAAATGAACATATTATAAGTTAATATTTAAAATCTATTAGATCACAAAAATGTTTATTTTCAATTTAATGTCAGTATAATATGCAATAATACTTCAATTTGATAAAAGTCAAAAAAACATGACATTTTGACAACCAGAAAAACATTCTCATAAAAAATTTTTTAATTCGAAAATTTCGCTCCTAGTATTAGTTTTCACTGTACTCCTGTTAATTTTTCCAATAATTATTAAACAATATTAACTTATATTTTAAACGAAATATTAAAAAATTCAAATTATTACACTTGGAAAAATAAGCAAAAAGTTAACATTTCATTTTTTGGGCCACCCGACTAAAAAAATTGTTCTTTTCATTACTGACATTAAGAAACAAATTAGTATAATTAATTCTCTCAATTTCAGCAATCCGATTATTGAAAAACAATAACGTTTTCTGAACGATACACTTGCCCTAATGGTATGGTGAAGACAGAGACATCGATGTTTCAATGCCTATTTCCATCTCATCAGTTAATCTCATCACATCACCACCATCAGAGCATTATATTTAGTGAATTCCTAGCGAACGTTGATCAAATTTCCCGCAAAACACGTTAAGTTTTCGAAACATCATGTTTTTTGTTAATTTGAAGTTAACAAAAACGCTTTTCTCTCTTAAACTAAAATTGACACTATGAGCACACGATCTAGTGTGCTCAAATTCAATCCTTTGGAAAGCACAAACATACGACAAGCAAATTTCCAAAAAGGATGAAAAAAAAAGTTCCTATGTGTTGCGAACTTTCTGGCGGACACTATACCAGTAGAAGAGATAAAAAAAAATTGCACTAGCATGATAAAAATCGGTACAGTTTTCTTCAAAATTCATAGGTTCTGTAAAATTCATATACGTTCTATACCTGTAGGTAGAGAAACTAATATTTTTTATCTCGAGAAAACACGCACGGTAAGCAATATCAAAGTAGGTAACAATTTTGCATCAAACAAGGTGACAAGACTGAATATATACAGGTGAGGACTGAGGGAAAGCGACCGGTCCCGGGTGACTTTCGTACTATTTACGATATTGCAAATAACCCGGAAGCTATGAAATCACGTTTGATAACCCCGACGCTGTATCAATATTTCCATGTTAGTGTCCCGAGAGAGTGTTTTTATCGCCGCATATGCTGATAATATACAGGGTTAGAACTATTTAAAGGGCCACTACAGGGATATCTTAAACCATTGAAGATACGACTTCGGTTAAATTAGAGAAAAGTGCTTCTCCTAAATAACTGTGCCAACGGAATCTGCCTCGTCACACTCTTACCTAAAAAAGTCCAGATAGGTAGTACGGTTCAAAAAACAAATACGACCCTGAAGATGGAATACATTCATAAACAGAAATGAACGTTTGTGTATCTAACAACCATGCAATGCCTTAAATTTGCCAGAATACCGTCAGATTGTTCCATTTTATGAACGTAATTCGAACGAGAAAAAAATGGAAATAATAATACAAAATTAAATTATTATAAATGTAAGTAACTGTCAGATTCTCACTTTTTTAGATTTAATACTATTATTGGCAATTATTTACTTATGTATTATTTATTAATTAATTGATTCACACAATATGTGTTTCTTCAACACTCCGAGTGCACTTCAAGCGTCGTCATGGGCAATTTATGAACGATGCTAGATTTTTATCCATCGAGCGAACTGGTTATTTATATGAACGCATTCAGAGTTTTTCACGTATGAAGAGTGTAATAATTCATGGACGCACCCCTGACCACTCAACTCAAAATCACAAAATAAGAAAAATAAGAGATTTAAAATAGATGACAGTGATTTTATGATTTTTATCGTAGGATTAAATCCAAGACATGAAATTTTTTTCCCAGTGCCTACCTAAATTACGTTTTCATTTGCTCATACGATATAATATATGAGTATTGAACCAATTACCGATTAAAGTATATTATTAAATTGATTATTTCTTGGGATTTGGGTTCCGGCTTAATAGTTTCAAAGCTATTAATTGATCAAAAGTTTTAACGTTTGATCAAAAAAGTTAAAAACGTTTGGACCCTTAATCCAAAGAAATAATCAAAATAATGAAATACAGATTAGGTATTCTAATTTTTGACACCAAAGATCCGTTGTTTCAATAACACCACCTTTCTCTCAATAATTGACTAACTTAAGTATTTTCTTAGCGTTTGTTAAAAACGAACCAAACATACATCAAAACCTAGAGTTCTAAGGGTTCCTTTTTAGACTATCATGATCATAGATTAAATTATCATGGCAATCAGTTCAAATACTATCTAGGACTCCAGAGCGGGATAACCTCAAACTCAAAGTTAGAATTCATGGTGGAAACTCACCTACATAAAGGCTCATTAAGTTAACGGGCAGATTTCTGTGGCCATTTCTGAAGAAGGTATCGATTCTAAGTGATTTTTTTTTTATTTTATCTATTATCGATATGAAAGTAATTACAAAAATGTTAATAAAAGTCATTTGAGGTCGATATTAGCTTCAAAAACGAGCACAGAAATCTGCCCGTTAACTTAATGAGCTTTTATAATATTGGTTGTTAGTCGTTCAAGAAACAAGTTGACCTTTCACACGTCAAGGGGTTCCTCTTTTTAATTATTTTTTTAGGCCTCTGTCGGCAAACATTTTAGTCTAAGGGGTTACATTACAGATTTGTTCCTATCCACCATGGGATAGGGAGGATCAATTACAAAGTGAATAGGTACCTAATTATATTCTTGAATGTTTTGACAACAACTGTAATTACAATAGAATTACAGACTTACGCCCGTATTCACAAACGATAATTTCCTAAATAATTACGTAATTAATTAAAAGAGTGAGATGGAGATATGCAGTTTTTTGGCAATAGAATGAGATGGGTATAATTGATTACGTAATTATTTAGGAAATTATCGTTTGTGAATACGGGCGATAATCTAACAAAATCAAGGGCTGTCATTTGTGAAAAGTCATTTGTGAAAAGATTCAATTCCCCACCTAAGCCCAGTGAACAACCCCGTCTGTGTTCTACCGACACGCAGAATTTATAATTCCCTCAAACACCTATTTGTCTGTATGTAGGCGTCTGTCTGAGGATTTGTTTATTTATTTGGTGCTAATTTGCAAACATCTCAGACTACTTTGATCAAACAAATACGATGAGTACGCGTAAGTAAACTACCTCCCACTCCAATTACCACAATTAATCCAGAATAATTGAATATTAAGGCAAGAAGGTATTTACAATGTTTCACAGATGAACGTTTATTGTTATATTTTTGGATAGTTTATTACTCAGGCCATTCTGCAGTAGGGTATACAGGATTTTAAAAATATTTTAGGTATTATACTTGATGTGAATCCATCTCAAAAATAGAACAATTAAAAACAAAGTTGTTTGTTAATTTACACTTAATTAATTAACTCAGCTGTTTCGCTGAGTATGTTATTATCAGCTTCAGCAGATACAGTAATTTTTTTTTTCTAAATCGTCATATAGCATGTAAAAATAGCATGCAAACATGATTTTTTTAAACTTTTTACTCTGTCTGATGAAGCTGATAATAATATAGTCAGCGAAACAGCTGCTATAGTTAGCAAATAAATGAGTGTAAATTGCGAGACAACTTTGTTTTTAATTTTTCTGTACAGAATGTTGTATATGATCTTTTTAAAGACTCTAAAAAAATACAAATTGTTACCTCGGCATCTTTGCTGAGATATAAGGTTGCATTTTTACACCGATTTATTTCTAAATAGTCTGCCAAGATCATATTTGTTTACGCTGCGTTGTAACATCGAACATTATGAAACTAAAAATGACAGTTAGAATTTGAAGGTTATTAAAGGGATCAAATGAAATTTTTTGACATTAGGAAGATTTAAAAACAATAAATTTAATAATCGATTTCAACATTGCCCTGGCTTTGTTGTCAAGTTCTTTATTAAAACTAACTGATTTTTTTCTTTGTACATCTGTCAGTTTTGAGACATAATTTCTAATTTTATAAAATAAAATGAAAATTAACGGAAGAAGAATTAGAATTTATTAGCTGTCTACATATAGTAGGTTTGTAGAACAGCATACAAATCAGTCTTAGGCATAAGATAATAATAATAAAATTAATAAATACAAATAATAAAAAGAATCAACCATAAAATATATGGTGATGGATGATGTGTAGAGAATCAATTAGTATATTTTTCGAAATTATCAATCTTTATTTAGTTTGAATTTTTCGAAAAAATTTATAACATTATTACTAATTGATTCTCTAGCCCCAAACCACAAAGCTATGCCAATTTCGATTACAAAAATTTTCAATATATTTTTTTTATAATATTCGACACAACCATCATAAACATTTTGTTTCTCCAATTGAACATCAGAATCTTGATTTGGATTATTAGTTTCAAAACGTATGGTTGGATCAATTATGTAGGCAACATTTGATTTTTTATCAAATGCAACTATGTCACTAAAACGCTTCCTTCCTGCTTCATCTATTGCAAAAACCTCTTCATAGCAATCGAATTTTTTTTTCTTGAATCAATCGAGAAATATGGTGTTTTACTTTATGAGATTATCTTTTTTAGATAATTAGATCAAGCAAAATGCCAAAGTAGGTACTTATTTAAGTAAAGAAGCCAAACATATGATGGCAAATATTTGATTCAATATTTTGAAGCTGAATCAACGAATGGGGACTTCTCATTATTACCTACCACCCACCAGTAACATCAGTGGGTTTGGGAACAAATCGACGTCCAATGTTACGCGAGTTCATATTTTTATTCGTCTTATTAGTCCTTCTGCAGTTGTAAGTTCTACATAGTATAAGATTCTACCTTCTCAGATACGTGACCGGCAATCGTTGATGAAAGAATATGGAAATGATTAACTTGCTTCGCATATCTACTTTTTACGAGAAGAAGAATGAGAAGTGAAAGAACGAAATGCACCTCAAAATTCTGAAGTTGTATGGTTATTTGCAGTCTGAATTCCATCCTTTTTATCTAACAATGATGCTGGTGCATATGCAGACCTATTCTAATTTTCAAAATCAAATATTATTCGACATACTATAAGGTTGAACCAGAGATATAACGAAACGACTTCTGTCATTTTATCAATTTTTGGCTTATTGAAATATTGTTGAAGTCATAAAATATTACAGTTTAACAATTAGATCATTTCGTTATATCTCTTGTTCGACTATAATACTTATTCTTATTATTATTTTCAGCATTTCCTTTACATATTCGAACTATTACAATAGTACCTTAATACCTATAATATTATCTACTTAAAAAAAAGGGTTTAGGACTACGCATACAAACTTTGTAGGGATATTAAAGTAAAGAAATAAGAAATAATTTGTGGAATAATTGATTTGTTATGATTATGAATAATTTTAAATTATTATCAACTGTCAAGTTTTGCAATAATTTAATTTGTATTTTTAGTACAACTTTCCAATAAAATGCGTTTTTTACAAATAGATATACTTATTATTTTTTATGAATCAGCTAATAAAACATCAGCTAATAATCAAAAGAAAACTTAATTCTTATTTTCAAATAAACAAAAATTGTTAATGTAATAAATTATTATGTCTATTCTGTGATTCCTTATCCTCATTGCATCTACAAAATTCGAGATCTGACATCAATGCTGATATTTCATGTGACCTTGGCAGACTGTTTAGAAAAAAATCGAAGTGAATAAAATTTAAATCAAAATTGTACTAACATTTCTACAAATTGCACGAGCAAAACACATGATTTCACATAACTATTACAATATTGTTTGTTTTATTTTATTGGGTAACGGAATTAGAGACATTCATATTTATTCTACTCAATTCTACATATTCCTCGAGTTTAATGAAATTTGTCAGTGTGGCATCGTTGTTTAAATCTGGACTTTATGATGCAACTAAAATAGGTTTTGAATAATATTATTTATGTTTCCATGGTGACATCTTAATTTGGGAATAAACTTAATCACTATTTTTCCCCAAATGAAAATTTTTCTCATATTAAACTCCAAGCGTATTGGGCGAAGATGGCAGCTTTACTAATATTATTGGCTCAGCTATAAATGGGAGATGTGCTTATAACTTTCTTTATGTGCCATTTACCACCACCCGCATTTTGGTTTGAAGCCAAAGTCATTCGTTCATTGAGACTTAATTTCTTACACACGCAAACCAGAATTATTTATAAAAATTGTTGAAAATGAATAATTTGGCACCACTATGATAACATATCAATAGAACGAAAAAAAGAAATTATTTTTACAATGATGTCAAAGTCAACTATAACTTCTATATTAAAAAGTGCGTCTTCATTTACCATCTTCAATTTTCATATGTTTTTGGAAATAATCACTACCTACCTATTACCTATTACCACCTACCTATTACTACGTCATCAAATTTTACTTTGAATAGTCTAGATTATACAGGGTGTTTCTTAATAACATGCTAAAACTTCAAGATATGATTCCTCGGGTCATTTTATAAAGAAAATTTTATATGAACGTATGTCCGCAAGGCCTTATTTTTTTTCTACAGGATGTTGAATTTTTGTTTTTTAAGAGCTATTTTTTATTATCTCCGAAAGTAGTTTAGATATTCTTTTCAAGTTTAGTATGTCATGCTAATGGATGTAGAACCACATAATATGTGAATTAGAAAATATTTTCAATTGATCCACTCTGACATTTTCTCTTTTCAAAATCATATAAATATTATTCGCTAATTTTGTTAAATTAATCTAATTTTAATTTAATTGATAGTGCATCCGACGAGAAAAACGCAACAAACCGTTTTCATGTAGAATTGATCAGACTAATCAGAAAAAACATCCGTGCGGCCAAATGTCAGGGGCGCACCATTTTTTTTTTAATATCAGAGGACACTTTTACAGGGACGCCACTGGCGGAGCAATAGAACAATCTTTATAACTAAAATGTGTAGTTTTATGTCCTATGAAGACGTGCCAAATTTGAGAAAAATATGTAAACTACTTTCGTAGATAATAAGAAATAATTCTTGAAAAACAAAAATTCAACACCCTGCAGAAAAAAAATTAAGGCCTTGCGGACATACGTGCATATAAAATTTTCTTCATAAAAGGACCTAAAGAATTACACCCTGAAGTATTAGCACGTTATTAAGAAACACCCTGTATATTTCTAGAGCTCCCAAACAAAACACAAAACAAAATTTAATCACCCTATACAGCTATAGAATATTTTACTGAAAGTGTTGCTTAATAGATACATCAAGAAGAAAAATAGACCTCTCTTGAAGGAATTCCGTCAAGATATTTCTATCCAATGCTTTCTAAAATTATTTGAAATATTTCCAAGGAATGCTTTTTCCCGGAAATTCTTTCATGGAGTCGCCTTATTCACGAATTCCTATATAAGATCTAAATATATCTATGCATGGGGGAAATATACGAAAAATCATTTCTTTTAATAGCTATACTGATACCAGTAATTCGGATACAAGAACTTTTATACTTAAATTTTCATTTCTTATTCAACACGTCATGACCACAAAAATCTGAAAGAATTTTCTATTTTTATTTATGTTTTTTTTGTAATATACACTAACAGCTTCAATGGTTGAAAAAAAGTTACGTTACGGTGTCTGGTACACACTTTATCTGAGCGGTGCAAGGTTAAAAAACTACAATAATTATTATACAAGGTGGTCCAACACTTATGTCCACCCCCGAAATAGAGGTTAATTTCAAAGATAAAAAATTGAGATTTGAGAATTCGTGTAACAAATATACGACCATAGAATGAGTTTAACTATCTTTTTCGTTATCTCATCAACGATAAGAAATTATTGTAATTTGGTAGTAAAGTGGCCAAAACAAAAATCCATTTTTCTTCAATACCTTGGTGGAAATCGGTTAGTAAAATCAAAATCAAATCGAAAGACATTTTTCGATGTTTAGTTTAAGATTATGTGCCTTAGAGTATTTTAATATGTTCCGCAGATCAGAGTTTACACAATCGACAGAACGAGGTAATATTATAGATGGATCAACGGAAAGATACACCTGAGTGTCATCTGCAAACGAGTAAATATTAACACGATCCACAGTCTGGGTTAAATCGGCTGTGTATATCAAAAAAAGTAGCGGACCCAGAACGGATCCTGAGGAACCCCGGGAGTACGGCAGAAAAACCCGGTCGGCCAGTCGGCACTCGACACTACTCGACGGCACTGTCAGCAGCTTCGTTTTGAGTTTCGGGTTCGGCGCATGGCGTTGACATCAACTTTCGTAACTTTTACGTCTTGTCTGCCGTGTAAAATTTTGTAGTAGTAAAAATAGGTAATTTTTATTAATAACCATACCTAATGTGAGTAATACCAAACATATCTACATACTTACAATGAAGGTTAACTGTAGCTTGTCCAGTGAGTGTTGTCCGATGAGATTTTACACTGATCCTGACTATAAACGATTTGATTTTTTATGTTTTAATTCGTACAATTAAATTCGTATAATAATTGATTTAAAGTATAATAATTATAATATTTATTATGAATATAATATAAATATTATAATACAATAATTGATTTGATTCATACAATTATAATAATTAGAATTAGTATGCATTAAAACATAAAAAATCAAATCGTTTATAGTCAGGATCAGTGTGGCATCTCACCGGACAACACTCAGTGGACAAGTCATATAAGAAACCTCAATAGGAGATAAATGCGACAAATTAACGGTCTTCTTTGATAAGGTTAGGTACTAAATATGAAAAGACGAAGCTATTGTTATATATAGTATAATAATCGAGATAAAATCATTAGGTGAGATTATTACAGGAAGAATTATTATTAAAAGTAACCTACTCATACTTTGTTTTTTCAAGTTCAAAGCGATCGATACGTAGGTATCCCAGTTATCTCACCTATTTCTTATTAAACTCAAGGTTGGTTTAAAAAAAAAGCACTTTAAGAAATGTTAAAAAAGTTAATAATTGCACTGTTACGAAAATTAAATGAAATAAGACTTGCAAAAGATTTTAAAAATGTTAACCGTAACTGCAAAAGGAAATAGAAGTTCAATAATATGCATATTTGTGACCCAGAATTTCTAACTTTGATGACCTCATGTGGCACCGTGAAGAGGTTTAGAGCATTATTGTATCAAGATTTTTTACTGAAAATAGTCCAAGGAAGGTCGCCACGTATAGCTTTTACACTCATACCTGGACACCTTGTATTTGGTGTAATTTTTGTAATGGTTTGTCAATGTGTGATTAAAATTCTATAGATTTTCCAAAATACGTCAAGCTACAAATGAGTCACGTAAGAAGTTTAAGGCAAGGACTACTTTCGAGGGGTCGCCAAATCGCAATTTTTTTTATACTTTTTCTTTTGAGCAATCTTTGATCACACATTCTTTCGCTGGTAAATAATATCGATTGGAGGAAAAAAGTAAAACGGAAAAGCATAAACCATCGCCACAAAAGACTGCCGTATTTGGTCATCAATAATAATTATTGCATGCGGTGCGACTTGTCCGTTAATGCGACGCGAATATCTTTTATGGTCGACTGTTGGCAACTGCTGAAAAATTTTATTTTCGTAGGCAAACGAAACCATTTGATCCATGACTTGAGCAAATCTATTGAAAAAAGTAAGGGGTCGCCAAATAGCGAATTTTTTTTATACTTTTTCTTTTGAGCACTCTTTGACCACACATTCCTTCGCTGATAAATAATGTCGATTGAAGGAAAAAAGTAAAACAGAAAAGCATAAACCATCGCCACAAAAAATGTCTTTATTTTGCCATCAATAATAATTATTATTTTAAGCGGTGCGACTTGTCCGTTAATGCGACGCGAATATCTTTTATGGTCGACTGTTGGCAACTGCTGAAAAATTTTATTTTCGTAGGCAAACGAAACCATTTGATCCATGACTTGAGAAAATCTATTGAAGAAAGTTAGGGGTCGTCAAATAGCGAATTTTTTCTATACTTTTTCTTTTGAACAATCTTTGACCACACATTCTTTTGCTGATAAATAATATCGATTGGAGGAAAAAAGTAAAACGTAAAAGCATAAACCATCGCCACAAAAGACTGCCGTATTTTGCCATCAATAATAATTATTGTAAGCGGTGCGACTTGTCCGTTAATGCGACGCGAATATCTTTTATGGTCGACTGTTGGCAACTGATGAAAAATTTTATTTTCGTAGGCAAACGAAACCATTTGATCCATGACTTGAGCAAATCTATTGAAAAAAGTAAGGGGTCGCCAAATAGCGAATTTTTTTTATACTTTTTCTTTTGAGCACTCTTTGACCACACATTCCTTCGCTGATAAATAATGTCGATTGAAGGAAAAAAGTAAAACAGAAAAGCATAAACCATCGCCACAAAAAATGTCTTTATTTTGCCATCAATAATAATTATTATTTTAAGCGGTGCGACTTGTCCGTTAATGCGACGCGAATATCTTTTATGGTCGACTGTTAGCAACTGATGAAAAATTTTATTTTCGTAGGCAAACGAAACCATTTGATACATGACTTGAGAAAATTTATTGAAAAAAGTAAGGGATCGCCAAATAGCGAATTTTTTTATACTTTTTCTTTTGAGCACTCTTTGACCACACATTCCTTCGCTGATAAATAATGTCGATTGAAGGAAAAAAGTAAAACAGAAAAGCATAAGCCATCGCCACAAAAAATTTCCGTATTTTGCCATCAATAACAATAATTATTATTGTAAGCGGTGCGACTTGCCGTTAATGCGACGCGAATATCTTTTATGGTCGACTGTTCGCAACTGATGAAAAATTTTATTTTCGTAGGCAAACGAAACAATTTGATCCATGACTCGAGAAAATCTATTGAAAAAAGTGAGGGGGTGGCCAAATAGCGAATTTTTTTATACTATTTCTTTTGAGCAATCTTTGACCACACATTCCTTCGCTGATAAATGATATCGATTGAAGGAAAAAAGTAAAACAGAAAAGCATAAACCATCGCCACAAAAAATTTCCGTAAAAAATCTATTGAAAAAAGTTTTAGAAAAAAGGGGGAATTTTTTTAAACAATTTTTTTTTTCAACAACTTTTTTTTTAATACAGAAAACATTTAAAAAGCTCCCGAACCCACAAAAAAAAACAAATGACCCCTTCGTCGGGAATTGAATTGCGGACCTGAAGGACACAGCCTTTAACCTTACCCACTCCTCCACACTGAGTATGAATGTTTTTTCTCGTATTACCGTTTTTCCGTATTTTGGAGTAATTTTCATGAGCATATGTCTCTAAAGTACCGGAAATGTTGCAGCACCGCATCCACATCAAATGAATTACAGTTCTGATCGGCAGCTTAGTTTAAAAAAAAAAGGATTCTGTATATAATGAAAACTCTTTGCGTTATCTATTAGAGCGAAAAACGTTTTGTAGTCTAGCTGTATCTCTCTTCACCATTCCACATATTCGTCTGCATTGACTCTCTTTACATCTGAATTGTGTTACAATAAAAGATTTATCTTGCAAATAATCAATCAGACGATCATTGTCGGTTTGTATGATAGCATTTAATTAGGTAATTCATAAATATAATTAATTTTCATCTTTAAATGATTTGAATTTTGAGAGTCGAAGTTTAGCCCAGAACTAATTATTAATAGAAAACATCAGACAGAGCTGCAGCTGTTATTATTTTCCATGGCCCTCTAAGTAGTTTGAAAGTAAACAAAGTTTTTAATATATTGCAATAAATAGATTTTTTTCATCATCATTTAATAATTACAAAATAGAAAATGGATAAATAAAAAAGCAATAATTCAAACTAGTTACCTACATTTAAAATAGAAGACAGATACGTCAATAAACTTTCGAAAGATAGTTTGGTAATCTTTTAAAATATGGTAAATTTGAAAAAAATAACATGGCAATAGCGCACAAAGATCTTTCAGCCAGTCTTTAAAAGTTGGACATGATGGACATAGGAATGAATGAATGAATAAATGAATGAATGAATGAATGAATGAATGCATGAATGAAGGAATGAATGAATGAATGAATGAACGAATGAATGAATGAATTTATTAAGCTTCAAGTTTGTTTACTTGTCGTTTAAAATGAGGTTACAAAATGTGAGGTAACACAATAGAAGATAATCCAAAACAGCGCAATTTAAAAATTCCTTTTTCAAGTAATTTCACTGAATTAAAGCATAAAACTGGTAAATATACTTTCGTAAAACCTATATTAATCTCACTAGATAAGTGAAAGTACTCCTAGTGCCCACAATACTTGAAATAATCAAGAGAGAAAACTACCGATGAAATGAAAAAACGAGTTAAAAACTCGTTTTTTTTTTCAAAATTGTACGAAGGATCCGCGAATTTTTTGCTTAAATCGACTTGTTTTAAAGTAAGATTTCTTCGTATATAATTTTCTTAAAATTCGGAGTGAGTTATTATCCACCAGAACCCTTTATTAGTGTTGCAATACACCTACTTTTCAAACTAAATACCTACTTTTAATTACAAAAGTTGATAATAATTATATAAATAAATACTTGTATAATCGTTATTTTGGTTCTATTTGAAACTGACAAATTAACCCGGGAGTGGTCGCTAGGTGAGCATTTAGCTCGCCATTGTCTTCAAACCGTAATTATTCTGTTACTTGAACCCGTGTAAAATTGCCGATTTTTCTAGCTTAGTTTATAACCCTAAGAAGAAACCTAGAAAGGATTTTATAATGAAAATCGGGTCAATTTATTTTTTATGGACACTTCATTCACCGCAGTTGCAGCCCCGCAGGCTAAACGCTCTGTAGCGACCACCCGCGTGACTCAACTTCCCTTATGTTTAGGTATGTTAGTCTAAGTTATTTGTCGTTTTTATGGTATACCGATCATAAATAAATAAACCAGGCTGTTGGTTTGGTTCAGAATGAATTCAGTTTGAAATAAACTACGTTCTGTGCTGGTCGGTGCATTGTGTGAAATTTTGTGATTTACATGAAGTTTTGTCATTATTTGTGAATTATTTTGTGTAATAAGCATGAGCCGAGGAAAGAAATTAGTTGAGTTCGCCCTCAAAAATTCTATCGAAAAATTTGCAGGTAAGATGTTTTACATTTTTTCATACACATTATCATGTTTTCTTATCAAAACATGGATCTGTAATAAACACGTGACTTGAATCTTGAATTAGTAAAATAATAATGTTTTACTATAGCATAAATTCAAGACCAAAGACTAAAGACTGTAATCCATGGAAAAAATTGTAGGTAATAATTATTACTTTATTGCAGAGATTCCATGGCTAGATCCGCTTCCCGAGTTCGAGGATCGTAGCGACTTTTTCATGGAGGAAAAGGAGGATAATATGGAATCAGATGGTCCATCGGAACACAGTGACCACGAAACTGACACAGAGCAGTCAGCTCTAGAAGATTCTGATGATGAAGTTGGAAGTTCTATCAATTCAGGAAGTTTATATTGGGATGCAGGAGAACCCACATTCACGGGAAAAGATCAGACCACAAAATGGCTCACTCGAGTTCCGAAGAAAAAGGTGCGCACTAGGAAGTACAATATAGTTACTAAGCTTCCTGGGGTGAAGAGAGTCGCCAAAAGTGCGAAATCGACTTTGGAATGTTGGAGACTATTTTTCCCAGAGGAGACTATTGATTACATAACAGAGTGTACAAATATCATGTTGGGAAAAATGAGAGAAAAATACAGTCGCGAAAGAGATTGCAATAACACAAATAAAGAGGAAATTGAGGCGCTCTTTGGCCTGCTATATATGGCTGGGATAAAAAAAGCTCAACACATAAATGTCCAAGAGCTATGGATAGATGACTCAACTTCTCCAGAGTGCTTCAGAGCTGTAATGTCGTATAAAAGATTTTACATCCTGTTGAGAGCGCTACGATTCGACAATGTAAACGATCGCCAGTTACGTAAGCAAGAAGATAATCTTGCACCCATTAGACACATTTTTTCGGACTTTGTAAAAAAATGCCAGGAAAATTATCAGGTGGGGGAATACACTACTATAGATGAGATGCTACCAGCTTTTCGAGGACGATGCAAGTTTCGGCAGTATATCGCTAACAAACCTTCGAAGTACGGTATCAAGGTTTATGCCTTGGTAGATTCGCGCATGTTTTACACCGCCAACTTGGAAATTTATGCAGGCAAACAACCAGAAGGTCAATACGTAGTCGACAATAGTGCCAATAGTGTTGTAAAAAGGTTAAGTTCGCCCATAATAAATACTGGCCGGAATATCACTATGGACAATTATTTTATGTCGCTGCCCCTGGCAAGAGATTTGCTACAACAAAACACTACTAACGTTGGAACAATGCGGAAGAACAAGCGAGAAATTCCCCCAATATTTATCAACACAAAAGAAAGACCAGCGAACAGTAGCATGTTTGCTTTTTCAGAAAAAGGTATGTTAGTATCCTATGTACCTAAAAAGAACAAGAACGTGCTACTTCTATCGACACTTCACGAAGAAGATAAAATTGATCCCGAATCTGGTGATAGATCGAAGCCTGAAATCGTAACATTTTATAACCTTACGAAAGGAGGTGTCGACGTGGTGGATGAGCTTGCAAGCTTATATTCAATATCTAGAATTAGTTGCCGATGGCCTCTCACAATTTTCTTCTTGATAATGAATATTGCTGGAATAAATAGCCAAATAATTCATACAGATAACAACGAAAGAAAAACACCTAGAAGAATTTATTTGAAAATGTTAGCTTTGGAACTCATGAAGTCTCATGTAGTAAAAAGGTTATCAATCTCCAACTTACAACAGGATCTGAAAATTTCCATGAAGAAAGTGGCAGGCTCAGAAATTGCTGAGGTAGCAATAGCAGCAGAATCACCTGGACCTTCAACTAGAGGGAAATGTAGCTATTGTCCAGGAAAGAAAAATAGATATACGAAGAAAATGTGTGCCAAATGTGACAACAGTGTTTGCAATATCCACTGCCAGTTCGTATGCATAAATTGTAATGAACCTCAAGAAAATGTCTTTGATTCTGAAGAAAATATATGATGTGTGCATTAGATTTATTTCAATGTAAGTACCTATTATGTATTGGCAAATTTAAATTCAAATAAAAAAAAAATAAATTGGGAAATTAACATTTTATTCGTCCTTATTTTAAAATACAAATACAAAAACACTCAATATGTTCGGTGATCGGACATCCAAAATAAAATTTCATATACAAAACCGCATTCTAAGCATAAAAAATAAAAACTCATTCCAGATCGGGCTTCATTCAGTAAATATTTCCAAAAATATAAACCTAAATCATCTATAAATTTCTTAATTTTATCAGTACCTGCCCAGGCCGAATTAAAATTTCATATTATTTGTTTTATTAAAAAATAATAACTTTTATTAAAAAAAAAACCAACCCTTATCTGGAAAAAAACTTTTTTATGCTTCGAATGCATTTTGTAAATTTAATTTTAAATGTCCGATCACCAAACACCCTATATTGTAATTCATAATGCTTTTTATTGCACATTTGCTTGTTGATTTTATAGGCGAGCGAAATGCTCACTAGCGACCACTGGCATTACACTTCTCCTAGCGACCAATGCCGGGTTAATAAAATTATGACATGTCAAATTGTCACTTTGAACGTACTCAAAATAAATAGTTTAGGGCCGGTTGTTCGTATGTTAGTTAAAAATTTTGGGATAACTACTGATTTTAAAATGCCCTGTATTATCAAACCATTGGTCTGATATTTCTGAAAATGAATTCTGCTCGCTTTGAGAAGAGTTAATTACTGATTAAAAATACAAGATCATTAATTATATTCGCCGTATTTTCAAAATTTGCAATTTAAAATCAGTAGTTATCTCAAAATTTTTAACTGACGTACGAACAACCGGCCCTTAATCACCCAAAACCATGTGATTAACCTAACCACAGATTTACATACTTAACTACGTTCAACTAGCTTCGAACAACGCAAATTTTTACTTAATATGTGATTATCTGCCAAATCGCAGACTAACTGATCATCTGCTAATAATAATAATCTGCTAATAAATTTTTAACACCACTTAACGAACATTTTAACATGTTCGATGTTCTTATTAAATAACTTATAAATTTGTCGATTTTGATTCAACTATGCCGCATAGAGATTTTTTTGTATAAACTCGGCTTTCACAATCCATCTTTGAAATATCTTAACCATTGAATTTTCTAGTACCGGTAAAAACGGCAAACGTCGATGAAGAGATAAAAGAAAGAGCGTCGTTTTTTCCAGCTTCAGTTCCAGAAAGCAGTTCCAGAAAGCAGTTATTTGGACTCAAAACTTTCAATTTATGACCGAACTGCAACTATTTTATGGGGAAATCTAAGTTCCCGTCACAAAGATTATATTATACGCTAAGTAATCAGCTCTGTTCCACCCTGATAACGACTATTATTATGAAACAAATTGATATAATAATAAATTATTATATCGATTACAGCAATCCGATTGTTGAAATACAATAACGCTTTCTGAACGACACATTTGCCGTAATTCTATGTTGAAAACCTGACCTGACCTGACCTTACCTCATGCCGGCCGGGGCACAGGCTGCATAAAATCCGTTGCTGTGAAGTGAATAAATGCTTCTTCGTTTACTAAATTTACTAGAACACACCACAAACCAGTTATGCATCAGATTTAACTCATATTTTAAAACTAACATCTACGTAACCTTACGTAACAAAAGCCACATGAAACTTATGAGTGCTTGAAACTTGAAAGCAAACACAGGACTCGCAATGGGAATCGAAGCAATATGGAGTATAATTATTCAGACTACGTGCTGGATTTACCTACCAACATCAGCACCAGCACCTGCAATTGACGAGTTTTTCCCGATCATGTAAAGAAGTGCTTCGCTCCCGAACTACCAACTATTTTATTCTTAAACCTGCTGGCAGAGCTGGGAGGATCTTTAAAAAAAAGATACTTTTCAGTATCTAAGATCCAAGATAGTATCTCGTATCTTGTATCTAGATACTTTCTAAAAGTAGTATCTTGTATCTATAGATACTTTTTGAAAGTATCTGTATCTTGTATCTATTTTTATATATCTAAGATACATTGTGAAGTAGATACTTTTTCAATGTTGCAAGTTACGGCTTGCGCAACATTGTCCGTTTGATTATGTGGCTTTTATAAGGTGTAGGTCAGCTGCTGCCATCAGGAAATTTTATAGTATTTTTTCTATTTGTATTTTTCAAGTGGGTATCTTTAAGAAGCTTTTAGTATCTAAGATACTTTTAGTATCTAAGATAGTTTTTGGGAGTATCTTAAATATTTTGAGTATCTAATGGCCGATTGCACCACCCACACTTAAATCTTAAGTGTCACTTAAAATTTTAAGGGGGACTGTTTCCGTTGCACCACTCATTTAAGTAGACCTTAAGAATTTTAAGTGACACTTATCTTAAGGGCCGCAAATCTTCCACTTAAAGTCCCACTTAACCTAAATAAGGTGGTTTTACAAAAATTTTACCATGAAAATAAGAAGAAGCAAATAATGCCTAATCAAAGAGCCAATCAAATAATGCATGAAATCAACATTTATAACCATAAAATCGTGTTGTGTGTTCATCAGTATCCTAGCATTCCTGGCTAATAAAAATAAAACTACCCTTCATTTACTAATATAATAGAATATGAAAATTTATGTTGTATTAGAAAACGATATTTTGGAAGATGATCTGGAAATATTCGAAATCATTGACCATGGGTTGCCAAGGCAAATCAATATTCGAAATTAATAATATTTCTATATTATACCTTTATTGACTAATGACTAATGACGTCATACTGTCAATAACCGGCATCATGTTCACTACAATTCGTCAATCAAAGTGACAACCGACAGAATTCTTACGTCAGTAGTACCACTATACATCACTTTTAGCACAAAAACAACCAGTATTTAGCCTTGTTGACAGATTCACTGCGACTTAGTTAAGTATTTCGTAAGTGGCGGTGGTGCAATGCTATTAAAATTTAAGTAGCCCTTAAATTTAAGTGTCACTTAACTAAGTCCAGATTTAAGTAGAGACTGTGCAATCGGCCATAAGATACTTTTAATTATTAGTATCTTTATCTAAATGTTTCGTAAGATACTTTTTGGAAAGTATCTAGTGTCTTGTATCTAGATACTTTTTAAAGTATCTTTCCCAGCACTGCCTGCTGGTCCTAATTGGGCAGGAATAAAAGTTCCTTCATTATAAACTAACTATAAGTACGAAAATATTATAGAATAGATACCGTTTGGGAAGTTACTCTCAAACAGAGGAATCAGTGCTAGTAACTGTGAGAATTTCTCCATTTCACAAACTCCATTTTCACACAGTCACAGTAACAACCCAGGTAGCAATACGTGTCGACAAAATTTTAGACTTCACGAACGAACGGTCGATATAACGATATTTTTATTTACAATCTTTAAAAAAACGGTGGAAATACATCGTTAAAAAAAGTGCTATCGGAATACGATTTAAATTTTAAATAAAACTTCGTCAGAAAAGAAGTGAAGTCAAAACATAAACGAAAACGTCGCGAATAAATCGTCAACTTTTCAGTTTGTTAATTATTTTAAAAGAATCTTTGAAGTTTTTAAATAAAACTTCGTCAGAAAACAAGTGAAGTCAAAACGTAACGAAAACGTCGCGAATAAATCGTCAACTTTTCAGTTTGTTAATTATTTTAAAAGAATCTTTGAAGTTTTTAAATAAAACTTCGTCAGAAACCAAGTGAAGTCAAAACGTAACGAAAACGTCGCGAACAAATCGTCAACTTTTCAGTTTGTTAATTATTTTAAAAGAATCTTTGAAGTTTTTAAATAAAACTTCGTCAGAAAGCAAGTGAAGTCAAAACGTAACGAAAACGTCGCGAATAAATCGTCAACTTTTCAGTTTGTTAATTATTTCAAAAGAATCTTTGAAGGTTTTAAATAAAACTTCGTCAGAAAACAAGTGATATGTCAAATGTCACTGTCAGTTTTCTCTTTGTAAACAACATGGCAGAATTCAGCGGAAACGGGATAGGAGACATATATTTGTAAATTAGGAAGTAGGAAGTACCTCGTGTCTCCAATAGTTAAAGAAGTTTTTTGGTTACCTCAGCAAGAGACTACCTACTACCTATATACTGCAAGTTTTTGCATATTGTTACTACCCTAAAAAACGTGATCTTTATTATTATTCTGCACTTCCCAGGTGGACGACGACATCAAGTTAATAGTGATATTTTTAGAAGTTACCTCGTGTCTCCAATAGTTTAAAGAAGTTTTTTTGGTTACCTCAACAAGAGACTACCTATACATATACTGTAAGTTTTTGCATATTGTTATAAATAATTGTCTTGTATACCTATAATCCTGTTTTATTACAAATTTTAGTAAATTTTTTAAGGTAATCCTGTTGTTTAGTCTTCCAAAACACCCCTCACATGCCCATATTCCACTTTTTCCACTCGCGTCGCCCACAGCGTTGCCGTACGCAACTCGTTACAAATAATATTTTAAAGTTTATAATTTTAAAGTTAATATTTTAAAGACACTTCAGGACACATTATGTTTATAAATTAACTTTTCTACTTAAGTTTGGTTCAGGAACCTTGAAATTACGGCCTATCAGTAAGTAACATCCTGTATGTGAGAATATCGTGACTAACAAGTCACGTGTTGTGATCATAAGTATTCACGTTTTTATAACCTCAATTAGTTGATTTACATGCGATTTTCGTAGGCTGTCAGTCACGGTATTTTTCACGTTTTTGTCACGATTTTTTCACGACTTTGGTCACGATTTTTTCACGACACTGTCGCGATTTCTTTACGACTTTGTTACTGCTATTTCTCCACGAGTTTCTTACGATTTTGTTAATCGGTAAAGTAAATTTTTTTAACGATATCGTCAATGTTTCGTAACGGCTGCCCAACATTCAAAAGTGTGGTTGGCGTGACCAATTCGGAAGTTAAAATTAGAGCGGTTTTATAACGTATTAGTCGTAATTTTTTTCACGAATTCGGGATCTCGTCTAACTCACGACAGCTAAAAAGGTCACATTTTCAGTCGCGTTTTCGCCACGAAATGTTACCTGGGAACAGTACCTGCCCGTTTTGTCTGTTTTCCGTTTATTATTAATGCGCAAAATAGCCGCATTCAATTTCCTGTTCCGAAATGATCACCTGATGATAATAGGGATACGTGATTGGCTATAGACGATTCGATAACGTTCGTTTGTAGACCCGTATTTATTATCAATACATTTTAACCCTAAGACTAGAAAACTTTGGAGTTTAATATTAGAGGTATCCGGGTTGAAAGCAGGAATTTGGTATTAATCAAAAAATATAATCTTGAGGATACAGTACACCGGATTGAATTAATTCCGTAAAACGTCATTTGAACTCGAGACGAAAGTCGAGCTCGCTAAGCTCAGATAACAGAAACGTCAGATCAAAGTTAGGTTAGGTTATGTTCACCATAAACAAATAAATTCCAATTCCTTTCGATAGTAATTATTATTCCGTATTGAAATTTGAATATTGAAAATAATTTTTTAATGATTAGAATTTTGATTTTTCGATGATACTTACCTATTTAGAATAATAGACGTTTTATTTTATTATTATTCTTTCAAAATAACTTCAATGTTGACGTTGATGATTTTTCACAGTGTCCACTCGACAGTGCCGCGTTCCTATAGAAGCAGCCCATACCCACCTATTTACCGCTGCAGGCCTCTTTGTAATTGCGCTTTTCTTCAATTAAAAAGTATGTTCTTGCTTCAATTCTCCCACGTTTGAAGAAAAAAACAGCATATTATACATATATGGAGGAAAAGTCACTTTTCATGGCTTGCTCTCTGGAAAAGTTGCACTTTCCCTCCGTTTGAAATAATATACTGTCCCATTTATTAACTGTTGTATAAAGTGGAACTTTTTTGTATAGTGCATGTTAGGCTTAATTTACTCCTTACCTCTTGCTTTGTCAGATTACCAAAGGAATGTTACCAATAACCCTGTATATGTAGAGAACAGAAAAAGTAAAACAGATAGGTATAGGCAGTGATGCGAATTGTATTATACACGTTGTATTATACACTTGTATAATACGTATTTTTTGTATTATACCAGCACATTTTATACCGGTATTAAAAACAAAAAGAAGAACTCCCTGAAATAGACCTACCCAAATGACAGAACTGACAGAAGTGACAGAACCGAGACCATCCATACCATGATTACCATGTGTGATTGTGTCATTACTCATTGTTGAAATTAAAAAAATTTATTATATTTAAAAAAATATCACTACTTATCTTGATCTTGAAGTACTTATTAATAAAACTAATGAAACTGATTTTTTTGTGGTTTTTCTTTTTATTGCCAGATAATTATTTTCCTTTGAGCAAACAGCAAATACCTTAAAATATTAATACCGGTCACTTCCTCTCAAAACCTCCGTCCATTTTTACAGCGCCCTCATGCAGGAACTGGGGACACTAAAGCTGTTTTTAAATTCAAAGTTAGGTAACTTTTCACGGTTTTTGACAGCTGCAGTCAATCATAATTATTAATAATTTGTCATTAGTAATTGAACGTTTTAGTTTCAAGTATAATTTCAATTTAAAGTTACTCTCAAAGCATTATATCAGCGGATAATTTTGTTGCGTACCAGTTAAATAGGCATTTATAATGTACCGCTGTATTAAAGTGAACATAGGTATTATGTCTGGAAAATATGTGCTGTGTGCTGTGTGCGGTTGCTCCGACTATGGATTGTTAAGCATGTCCAGATCTTTCCACGGTGTTCCAAGCGCAGGAATAAAGAATTATGTATAAAGTTAACTTTAGAAGACGCGTAAATAAACTTATTAATATTTTATAACTATGCTGATGGAAATAGGAACAAGCAATAGGTTATAATAACATCGATGAGTGACGAAAGTTTGAAAAAGTGTGGAGTGTCGAAGCCGATTTCTCACTTTATTATTTTGTACCTACTGATTATTTCAAAGAGGAAAATTTTGTTAATCCAGCAAATAATAGACCTTTAAAGTTGCAAGGAAGCACATTATTGGAATTGCGGCAAATAAAAGGCTCACACTTAGGTATATAGCGATTCAATCTTTTTGAAATATTCATACCTAAAGATATTAATAATATTGTGTGTAATAGTAGTTAATTATTGTTAATATAATAAACATATTGAAAACTTTGTTGTTTATTGTTGTATTATAATTCTTCGTCCCAATTTCCTCCGTCTATTCCGTCTAATTAATTTTAAGAGATTTTCTATTCAGCGATGATATTTAAAACTCCCGCTATGTTTCACCAAATTTAATTTTTAGTGTCCCCAGTTCATGCTTGGCGGCGCTGCTAAAATGGACGCAACCTGTTGCAATGCTATAGGTATAGGAGTGTCCGGTATTATTATTTTAGCGTATTTGCAAACAGTATCCAAGTCTATATTGCATGTGGGCTGCCTTTAACTCTATTCCGAAAGGCTTTTCGATTAATATGGTACATTATGTAAGAACAAGAACTTTTGATTCTTTTTAAAAATTCAGCAAAAAACAAACCGCGGTTGGTATCTTGGTAGGAATTCCTTTTTACATAGGTAGTACTGGTACAAGGTAGGTATTTTGATGCCATCTAATTATAAGTTTATGAATTTAAAATGAAAAAAACTTATGTATTTTCGAAGTTCCCTGTTATTTATTTGACTCCTGCTGATTCGGCCTGAATTTCTGATTAAAAGGTAAGTGTGTTCGTCTATTTAACTATTTATCAAGTGTGTTGCTGGCTGGATGAGCTTGCTTAGGATAGGCTGGATAAGCCAATAATTATCGGCGTGGAACGAATTTGTCTTATCTACAAATGGTTAAGACCGAAGGAAAGGGAAGATCCCTCTTTCTTAAAGCTTGGTTAAGAATTTGTAGTCTGGATAATGAATTGATCAATGACAGGAGACAACTGACAAGTGACCGTGATTTTTGGTAACCTTCAAATTTGTATTATACGGTATTTTAAACCGTATTATACGCTGTATAATACAAAAAAAATAAAATACCGTATTTTTGCATCACTGGGTATAGGTATAACGGAAGATAAGTAAAGTTCGGCTATTTTTTTGCGAGCTTTGAAGCGTCTAATGGAAATTACCGCCGACGAGAAGAAAGTGCCTGGCAGTGTTTGATTATTAATCATACGTTATTCTACAAAACATAATTATATAAAAATCAGTACTCAGAATTTAAGAAAAAAAGTAATGTTTTTGGTTACCTTTAGCAGCCAGTACTTGAAAACTGGCCGTGGGCACAAGCTATCAGGTATGCGGACGTTCATGGTAGGTACATACTCACACTAACCTATCCCACATATTATTTTGGTACTCAGAAAATAAGAAAATAAGTTACGTCTGGGGGTTCTATTTTCTTACTCTATGATATTATAGGTGTTGCTTGATGGATTGTTGATTGATTGATTGATTGGATTAATAAATATACCTACCTACAAGTAACTGCGATTTAAAGTACAAACTCTCAGAATTTAATGAAACGAGGAGTATTAATTGTCAATATACCTTGATAATATCATCATTGTTTTATATTGTTTTCTTCCAATACGTCCAGTACAATCCAGTAACCTATACGCTTTGTTAAAAAACGCCTGAGCGTGTTTAAAGCTTGAGTCACTGGTTTTCCACCGTCTCTTGGACTTTCTTGAAAAGACTAGGACTCTGTCTGACTCCCAACATGGTTTCTTAAGGAACAGATCTACTGAGACTGCTCTTGTCCAACTGACGGAGTATATCTCTGGGGGAATGGAGGACGGCAACCGCACGGTAGGATGGCTTCTGGACCTCTCCAAGGCATTCGACAGTGTGTGTCATGAGTGCCTCCTTCTAAGACTGCAGGCTGTGGGTATACGCGGACTGGCCCTCTCCTGGTTCTCCAGTTACTTGCAGGGTCGAACTCAAGCGGTGGAATTGATTGGGTCAGATGGCCGAGTGACCAGGTCCCGCTTTGCTCCTGTCTCGTCTGGAGTTCCACAGGGCAGTGTCCTTGGTCCACTCCTGTTCCTCATTTTCATCAACGAATTAAGTCCCAAAATAACATCTTCAAATTCCATCTGCGTCAACTATGCAGACGATACAACCATTCTCATTAAGATAAAGACAAGCGACATTTCGGAAATTATATCAACCGTTCAAGACCCACTGGAAAAAGCCTCTACATGGCTTAGAGTCAATAGACTAAAACTGAACTTGACAAAAACTGAATTGATAGACTTTCATTCTTCCGGATCACGTCTACCACCCCTACCTGACATCCCGAATGAAAATTCCCTGATTAAGCCCAGAGAGGTCGTGAAATTTCTAGGCTTTCACATCGATCAAAATCTAAACTGGGCAGCTCACACAGACCTCCTATGCCACCGACTAGCTAGCTCCTGTTTCCTTTTGAGACGACTCCAACACACTGTCTCCCATAATATTCTGCTCTCTGCATATTATGGACATTTTTATAGTCACGTAGCCTATGGCATCGCCGTCTGGGGCAGCACTGAGAAGTCCCTCAGTAAAGTCTTCCTTCTTCAGAAGAGGGCTCTCAGGATCCTGGCAGACTTATCCATCCGCGAGTCTTGCAGGGGACAATTCAGACGACTTGGTCTACTAACATTGCCCGCCCTGTATGTTTTCTCCCTCCTCAAACTTATTTACAAAAATCAGGCTAAGCTTGATCCTTTCCGATTCTCACACAACTATCATACTCGATTTAATCTATTTAAACTACCAACCCACCACCTCTCGTCCTCTGAAAAGACGTTTACATACGCGTCTATAAAATACCTAAACCATTTCCGACTTGACCCTACAACCGTCAGATTCTCTCAGTTCAAGTTATATCTGCGGAAACATCTCACAGAGCTTGAACCATATACTACCATGGACATACTGTCTTCCACCCCCCCCCCTTCCTTCCCGACTTAAACACTTGAAAATATAGATACTTTCGTTTGCTAGTATCTGGCCCATTCGACTTAATATGACGATATAGTATTAGGTACTATGTATAGATAGATTAATGTTTTAATGTACACTTTTTGCTATGTTCAAGCTTTCTTTGTTCAATCGCGTGCGTACGACCTTTTGAATACGCATGCGATTTGTTTGGATTAGTTCGTTGTTTGTTTTCACGACATTTTACTCTATTTAACACTATTGTACTGATGCAATGATTGTTGTAATTTTACGTACAATAAAGAGAGATATTATTATTATTATTATTATTAAAGCCTACATTAAAAATTTATTGATTTAAAAATTTATCAATAATAAAAACTAGCGTGAAGTATTCGTTGATATCGGGTCCTAAAAACACTCACTCTATTTCGAGCACTCCGGCTTCGCCGTCGTGCTTATTATCCACTCATACTTTAATATATTATTATTAATGTTTCCTAGGTATTTATATCTTCATTTAGTTTTTCTCTTCCATCTATAGCTTTATCTTCTTATTCAGAATCTTCCTAAGCCTTCAGTTCGTCGGTAACCACCAATTCGTCAGTAACTAAAACTAATAATATTTTCTCTTACAACTAAACTTTTTCCGTTTTATTAGAATGTAGGTATATACCTGTATACCTTCTACAGGTCCAGAGTTAATTGATCAGATCATATTTTATAAACATAAAACAGACATCAAGAACTTTGTTAAAAACTTCAAAAAGAACCTCTTCCTCTAATAAATTAAACAAGTAATCGCTTTGAATGCAAGGAAACGAGCTTCCCAATTTCATCAAGTATTGGCTCTAACCTAAATTTTAAACGTTTCTATTTTCTAAAACGTGGCAATCAAACAGAACGGTTCGGGCTCGGTTTAAGGGATCCACAATCCATTACCTCTCAGTGTTTTAGGGGCAATATAACGTCAGTAAGCAAATTAACCGGAATGGGGTTTCCGGTCGATAGCGCGATAGTCGATGGAGATTGAGGCCGGCCTGATATTTCTTAGTTGAGCCGACGACAAAACAGTTAGTGCCCACCTCGGCCCATTAAATCATTATCCTTTCCGCAGCAGATTTAGCATCCTTGTTTTATGGCCATCAAACGAGCGTCGTCGGCGTCACCAGGACCCGCAGGCTATGTCCTGTTACCGTTTCTAACCCACCATTCTTCTCGTCTATAATAATGAACTGAACCTGGTATTCGGAGTTTCGGTTCATTGGTTACGATTTCGAATGCAAAGGCGTCTGGAATGGACTAGGTAATTCGACAAAGGAACACAAAAAACTACTATTTTTATTAATGGTTGGTGATTTAACTCAGACTAATAAGAAGTCTTCGTGGAGAACTTCTATAAAGGACGTTATAGCAGAACTGTAGCGCTAGGTTTTTATATAGGACTTTCAAAATATCAGGATGGATCGGTAGACAGCCCAGCGCTTTAACTGGTTCGCGACCAAGTAGTTTAGACTGCCACCGTATGGGCTCGAATCCCAGTCTTGTCATGGATGTTTGTGTTTGTCTAAATATGTATAAATAGTAAAATATTTATTTATAGACCTAAACTTTTTATGTGCCTATATGGGCTAGTTCTCGAAGTCAAAATTGCCAGAGTGAAGCGACTATGTCGTATCCACACAGTTAAGACCGAAATAATTAAACTTTTTAATTTATGAGTTTTTAAATATTGAAACTGCAACGTCTTTGTCATTTTAATTATGAATGCTTTTTATCAAGTTTCAGACCATATTTCTGTGAAACACTATCACTATCTACCTATGACCGTTAAAAAAATTACACCATTATACGTCTATTAATTGAGACACGAAGCAGCTTTTTGGGCGATATCAAATTTTATTTTTTTAATGCGACTTTTCTAAATTATTTGGATAGTTAAGATTTCGACAATAACATAAAGTGGAAATATAAGAAAAAAACTGCCAATTTTAGTTGACATCATCCAGGATGAGGCGCGAGAACCTTAGGGCTTTTTTATATGGAGAAGTTTTGTAAGTAAATGTCTAAATTTATACCTACATGTATGATATTTAAATTTTTATGAACTAAACTAAAATATTAACAACCACACACCACTTTCGGTTATACTGGAATTCGCAATCAAATTTCTTATTTTAAATGAGACACCTGTATATTATTGCATTTTGAGATTGACCAAAAATATTTAATGAAAATGGTTTTTATAGTTAAAATTTATAACGGGTAATTAATGAGCTTTAAACATAATATTATGAAAATCGAAATTTTCCATTTTCAAAGCAGCCTAGATTGAATCTTTCATGTATGTACCTACTATTCTGTTGTACAGAGATGTGTTGAATTTTTTTCTCAATTTATTTTTGAGAGTCGCCGATTTTTCATCACTTTCTGTATAAATATCATCCACATAATAGAATACTACGTGAAAAGTGAAAATAGGGACATGTAAACCGTTTTCCGTTGTCTTGACTTGTTTTCTATACAACCTGCTTCGAAAATGGAAAATCGAAGATTTTTATTACATTTTTTCAGGAAACCTAAAAATGCAATAATATTTAACATAAGAATAATATCCAAATAATGCGATAATATTCTATTTAAAATAAGAAAGTTGATTTCAACTTCCGGTATAACCAGAAGTATGGTATAACTGGAAGTAAAAATATTTTAGTTCATCAATTCATAATTGAAATTGCTCAAAATTTTGCAGGCGAGAGGTAATCCTATTACTAGGGATTATTACTAGAAATTACTATTACTAGAAATTGGAAAGGCACATAAAGAAGTAAAAACTTTTCAACTTAAACGCACAGAATAGATCAGTTCGTTTTATTTCTTGGTAGATTTTATTATTATTTGATGATATAGTTCATAATAATAAATCACATAATAATAAAGTCGACCAAGAAATATAATTACAGAAGTCATTTCATTTCTTTATATATTTTGTTCGACTATTATACCTTTACATTTTATAATCGTAGATACTGTTTCCTCCGATTATAATTTAAGTAGATTACCATTCGATATTTACGAAGTACTATAACATACAAGTACTATAATTTAATACCACTAATTACATGGTAGGTAGTGAATAAATTTCAAAATACAGAAAAGAGCACTTTAGGTGTAAGTGTAATTATTATTAGTATTTAAAGTCAAGCAAATACTTAGTACATGCAAGTTCGAGCTACCATTGAATCAATAATTCATTCCAACTATTCACCAAAAACATTTGTATGACCTTTTGTCTGTTAGAATGATTATAAATGACTTTTGTTTAGGAACTTTCATGGAATCTTAAGGATATCTTAAGAACAAAAGAAGTGGCGAAAGACGATATCTCATCTCCGGCTGTTTCCTTTATAGCGGACCTGACAAGTTGATGATGATCGCAGTCAGCTTATAATAAGACTTCACTACTGCTTGAATTTTAAATATATACTTTATACTCTAGAAACTATTATTATCAGGCTGATGAAACAATTCATGAAAAGCGCTTCAATGGTACCATACCATTGAAGTACCATTCAATAGTTAACTCATAAAATCTAAGAAAATTGATGTAAAAAATGTCACGAAGAGGTTACTAGCTATCCTCATCAGCCTATAACTATAAGTTAAATTTCAAAGTGGTCACGTGTATAATAAAAAACATCTTGCTAAATTACCATTCTAGCTATAGGTCGGTCACTTGGCATGCGGGTTAAGCTACTAACTTATAAATTCTCAACTGCTGCTTTGAGAAACTTCTATTCCCTATACTTGCCAGAGAAATTTTCTTTTCTTCTATTTAGAATACTTCATTTATTTAACATATAACTGTGACTAACTTTATTGTTCTCGAAGTCACGAATCTCTAGAGTGGCATGGTTAGGTTTTATCTTCCTATAAGTAGCAACAGTCCCCTCAAAAAAAATATAACTCACCGTTTCAGCACTGTGAGCCGTTTTATGCTTCACACAAAAGTCTAGATTGTCTTGAAAGAGATACTCCACAGTGAGCCATCCAAAAATTTACTATTTTGTTAACCTTTAAGTGGTAAGGTGGAACGACTTACTCTTACGCCAACGCGGTGTCTCACAGGCACGGAAGACATTAATGCATCATTGGGGGGTTATGCAATATTTTTGTGTTAATATATGCTTGTTATTTAATTTTTTGAACCTATAATAATAGGATACATTTGTGTTTAATTATTTTTTATTTGACAAAAAATAAAAAAATTCACTTTTAAAATAACAATCTCAAAAAATTAAGTTAAAATTTCTAGTCAACAGGTTGCAATAAAATATAATCAAATAATAATTGATTATATTTTTTTATTTATTTTTTATTTATGGCTGCAATAAACTGCATTATGTTACTTTCCGAGATGTGCAATAAATTGAAGCAAACGTAATTGCATAGTTCTTTTAGGAACGTGAAGAGGATAATAGAAAATATTGTTCTTTATGAGACAGTTATTTACTTCCTTTCGATGAATGAAAAGTTTATACAAAGCAATATTTATGTTTGCTTTACCCACAATTCGGTGTAATTAATCATAAAAATAAAGTATTCTTTACGGTAACCCGGTGTCTGCCAGACACAGAACAGGACATGCTATACTTAAAAAATTTATTACTCGCTTCCTGTGTGCACAAAAATTATGAAATTTTGGCTTTAGTTTCCTAAAGGTACAGTGAAAGAATACACGAACGGAAAAAATTATTTCAAAAGTAATAACAAAAATATAGCACATTGAAAATGTGTCAGTGTCTGAGAGACACCGCGTTACCACTTAAAGGTTAAATTAAAATTGAAATTTTATTGTAAATTGAGTTAATTTACAGTTGAAGCATGAGTAAAATAGGTAAACTACTTATTGTATTACTATTTTATTTGATAGATCGAAAATACAATATTTCTTTTAGAATAAATTAATGGTCTCCAAACAAATGGAGCATCGTTTTACATACTTTTTGAAAATTTAACTTAAAATACATATATGCATAATAGATATTACACATTATTAGTCATACAATATAAGCGAGTAGTAAACTAATTTTCTGTTTTTATTTGGTTACAGGTTAGTAACTGCTCCTCTTACCAAGCCAGAGGATACATTTGATAGATAACAGTATATCCAAAGCAGTGTTGTGTAAGTTAACTCGGCAGAATATAATATCTTCTGCAATTCATATCGGAGACTACTTTCTAAAATGCCTCCATCTTAAATTTTTATATTATTATTATTAATTTTTGATTTATGCATGCAGTGAAAGTTTTTTAAACATAAAACATAGAAGATGGGCTTGTGAAGCGTTGCTCTGGAAATCTATTCGATGCCAGGCAAAGTCGTTAATGCCTTGCAGTAACACCAACTTCAGATTATAGTGTCAGGTGTTACATAATAACACGTCCCGAGTAGGCTTTAGAGATGAAAACTTGTATCTTAACTTGATTGTCTATTAATATGGCATACATAGTAGACTTATTATTAGTATATACTAGTCTATTCGACTTTCTAAGATTGTGATCCCCTGTCACGGTTATTAACCTGAACTGTTATTTGTTTCGAATTGTTTCAAAATAACTGTTATATCTTTCAGTAGATACGCGCCAAATAGTCACAGTGTTTCTCGCACATGGATATCCCAAGTAACAGGGACATAGGAACTGTCACTGATACCTAATTCTGCTCTACCAACTCTAGTCCAAGCGGAATGAAATTGATGTAATGTAAACAATATGACGTTAGTGTCATTTTATCATTTACGGAAGGCCGTTCTTTTTTCAAAGAAAAGGTTAATTAATAAAAATAAATTGCTAAATAAATAACTCAAGTTTGGTTAAGCGCTCACATAAGAGCGAAAAACTGCTATAGTTGAAAGTTATTTTCGCAATGGGAGTAATGAGCTTCATGGTAAGCTTCATGGAACTTGGATGTTGCCTTTAGATTTGTCTTGAAGAATTATCATGATTGCAGACCCAAGAAAAACTTCTAGTTCCTCATCAAACTCAGTGCTTAGATGGAAGTTTCTGTTGAAACCTGTTTACAAGCTTCTTAGAAAAAGTGCTCACTTTTGTCCTTATTCAGACTGAGTAAGAATATCACTGAATAATTCAGTGATATATAGCAGTGAAAGTATACCTACTCCGAGACATTCCTGGCAGGTAAAGTTTTTGTCAATAGTTTTCCCAAAACGTAGAGTGTTTACCAAGACTTCTTTGCAGGTTTTGCATGGCTTAGAGTATCGTGTAGGTCAGTTTTTAGAGTTATAGACCAATGATTTGTTGATTTGAAAACTTTCAAAGCAACCGATTTCGTGAAAGACTTATTTGTCGTAATGTACCAATACCTTAGCCAGCCCAATCTTGCAAGCTCAAATGTGATTTTTTATATGCATTTATATTGAGGATTCAATATTTTATTTATGTGTTTTATAAAATGTCGATAAAATGAGTGTTTATTTTATTAACATTCTTGAATGTTTTGTTGACAACTGTCCTATCCTAACAAAATCAAGTGCTGTTAGTCGTAAATAGTGGATTTTAAGTGAGGACAATTATTTCTTTGTGTCAGGGTCTACTTAAAAATGGTTTTGTTTTCGAACACCCCTGCTTTTATGATATGAGCTATTATAAAACCATTATAAGAGGGTGATAAACTGGCAGGATCTCCATGTGATAACCTGACAGGATCGCTATGTGATAAACTGGGATTATCGGTCTGTTAATTTCGTGGCAGGATGATTAAAGGTGATTGGGTTTTCATTGGTTTATTCACAAGACTTACAACTACATAATAACGGTTGTCTATATCTAATAATCGTTCACGAATTAATAATACTCACATACTGATTACAATCATAAGTCTACGTCTTCTTCTAATTCTAATAATTCTAATTGATCTTGGATAGAATTTCCATCTATTGCTAATTCAATGCCAGTGTATTGCTTACCCTTAGTCAGCATTATCGTAAGGTCGCTACCTGGTCAGGGTTACCGTCTTGTTATTAAACATTATTTATCTGTGTCAGTGTTATATTACCAACACCACTTGTTTTCATAAGAAGTCAGTTAATGAATTGACTCTTGAATATTTACTACTTATTGAAAAGTAGAATTTCCTTACTATATATGATCCTAATAACCCTTATAATCCTAATACTGGTCCATTACAGTCGTGTAGCCATCTCGGAACGGAAGCGTTGACTTCTCGTAACGCAATCTTAGAGAAGTTTGTAGAAGTAGTGCAAATTCAAAATTCAATTCAAATTCTATTGAATTTGGTTCTAACTCAATTTGCCACAATAGGTTCTCTATAGAATGAATTAAAAAACGGTAACGTCCATGTTTTCAGTTTCACCTCGCATACTGTGCGAAATTAATTCGTTCTATTGAAGGAACCTATATTGGCAAATTGAACTACTAAGAACCTAAATCCCAAGAATTCTCAAGTATTATATTATATTTTGATTGACATAATGCTCTTACGTAGATCAGGTAAATATTAATATACTTTAGCATAGCTCTGGAATACGTTGTTAGTAACAGAGACTGAAAATGAAATGGATAAAATAGACCCGTAGCGGTTACTTCAAAACCCCATCTTCTCGAAGCTACATACAGGATTGTTTTATCGCGCCAGTTAGAAGAAGTACGACTTAAATTTGGAACTTAGGCTATATACATAATAACGAGTCAAAATGATATTACCAAGATGATGGCACATTTAATATCGCACATTTAAGATGGCAAAATGAATGACCATCTCTTCTTTTTAAACGGGACACCTCATTGTCTCCTTGTCAGGTCGCCCATTTTCAGAATGTGTTCATGGTTCAATGAGATCAGTGACGAGTGCGACATTTTCCACATGTCAATAAGCGCTTTCAAACAAGTGTTGGATTCATAGCTGACAGGGTTGAAGGGGGTTTGTAGATGGGGGGACCAATCCTTGTGTTGTTCTTCATTTTTTTCTGTTTTTTTCTTCTCATATTATGTTTTAAGGCAGAGTATTGTTGAAACTTATAAATTTTGATGTTTATAATATCAATAAATTGTTCTCTAGTGATATAAGATATAGTACATAATACTGTTGTTGTATTTTCAAATGTTATTTTGTCCTGTAAATGGATTTTTCAATCTGTTGGGCAATAAAGTGTATTATTATTATTATTATTATTATTATATATTATTGCATTTTCAGATTGTCTGCTTCGACGAACTTTCCGAGTAAAGGTATTCCAGCACACATCTAGATATTCATGTGATTTTGTGATTTTCCTATGATGTATAGGAAAAAAGGCTCAAAGCGTAGGAGCTCACCACCTCTCGCTACTGCCTTTAAATAATGCAATGTTGTAACCAATGCAATGTATTTTAGTTCATATTGTAGACACGACCAGTTTTCGTAAAAGTCGGACAATGGACTAACAAGACGACAGTCGCAATGATGACAATCGTGGTAGGCGTAAGAAAATTTATAGGAAAATCTGCGTAACACAGCAATAACACAGTTCTGTTTCAGTTGTTGTGTTAATAAGATATTTTGTTGATGAAAATTGTTTCCTAGATTACCTAGGCCCAGAATAATGTTTTGCCACAACTTTAATCGAGGGATTCGCGGCTGGCCCATACAATACCAACTTCACATCCGAATTAAGCAATGATTGAGGAATAGTGCGGGTCTATGAATAGTGTGGATGCCTCAGCGGCGAAGTGCCGGGGAAAGAACAATCAGAGCGGGGATTTAGCGAGGCGAGCGGCCGGCTAAATTAATAGCGTGGACTGTATGTTCGTGTCTGTCCCGATTGTCTTGGAATTGATCCGGGCCCTTGTCCGCAACCCTCTACCGCCTTTATCCCGGCTCAGCCGGACTCGCCTAATTTGATTTATTGAAAGACGTATATATCACGTACCGCCGCCGGCTACACCGACTCGGTATCGCCGGCTTCCGGACTGCGATTAGGCTTCTTCCGTTGGGACTACACTGGAATTATCTGTCATTATAAATGTTTTTTATAAACTATTTGTAAAGGAAACCTGCCATTTTTAGGAAATATTTTATAAAAACACTGTGTTGTTCCACTAATAATTTTAGATAGTAATCTAAGTAACTTTGGCAAATTAAATTTTCAATTTCTTACAAAAATTAATAGCAAATATTTTGCATAACGCCAGGTTTGTGGATTTACCAAAAAATATGCCACAATCATATTTCTGCAAGTGCTGAATATACTCAAAAGAATAATCACAATTTTTAATTATTATTCAGATTTTAAAGCATTGGGTATGTTTAAATAGAATACCCAGGTATTGTATATTGAAAAAAAACTAAGGGCAGATTACAATTTTATGGGGGGATGGTGGATAATACGTCACTCCGAATTTTGGAAGAATTTTTACATAAAACGTTAAGTTATGACCAGTAGAGACGATATCTTGAAAAAAATTTGCGGAATATACTTAAAAAATTGAGAAAAATGAGTTTACAGTATCATAAAATTGACCAAAAATTACATTTCAATTTCTATTAAATTCGCTAAAGTGACAGATTCCTAGAATTAATAAACATGTTGTTGTGCAACGTTGCCAGATTTATTTTTATTACTTACATTTTGTGACAACAATATTTGGTGTAACTTTTGTAATGGTTTGTCAATGTGTGAATAAAATTTTATCAGTTTCTATTCCAAAATATAATGTCAACTTACAAATTGGGGCATGCGAAAAGGGTAAGGAGAAATTTCGAGACGTGCTCAATTAGGTACATTATGGGCCGATTTGCGGTTTTTTGGCATCTTCGCGATTTTCGGACACCGGGACTTGGGGATCATGTCTCGATCATGATGCGTGCCGCGGAACGTATTTAAGGTAGATTGTACCTGGCCCCACCAAAAGACCCCAAAAAAATTCCATCGCCACAAAAGATTGTCGTATTTTGCCATCGATAATAATAATTGTAAGCGGTGTGTATTGACTTGTCCGATAATACAACGCGAATATCTTTTATGGTCGACTGCTGGCAACTGTTGAAAAATTATGTTTTCGAGGGCAAACAAAACAATTTGATCCATGACTTGAGAAAATCTATTTAAATAAAGTTTTGGGAAAATGGGATTTTTTTTTTAACAATTTTTTCAACAATTTTTGTTTTATTTATTTTTTTCTACCAAGACAAATTAAAAAAGCTCCTCCATCCCCCCAAAAAATGTACCTTTTGCAATACCTAAATAGATTTTTGTAGTTTCATCATCATTTAATAACAAAATAGAAAATGGATAAATAAGTAATAATTTCCATTACCTACATTTACCTACACTTACCTACCTTACCTACATTTAAAATAATAGACAAATACGTCAATAAACTTTCGGAAGATAGTTTGGTAATATTTTAAAATATGATAAAATTAAACAAAAATAACATGGCAAGAGCGCACAAACATCTTTCAGCTAGTTTTTGACAGATGACATGCTGGACAGAAGAATAAATCAATGAATGAATTTATTAAGCTTCAGGTTAGTTTAATTTTCCTGTAAAGTGACTAAAGTGAGGCTATAACATGTTAAGTAACTCGATAGAAGATAATCCAAAACAGCGCAATTTTTTAATTCCTTGTTTTAAGTAATTTGACTGAATTGAAACATGCTACATATTATGCTTTCGTAAAACCTTTATTAATCTTACTAGATAAGTAAAAGCACTCCTAGTACGCACAAAACTGGAAATAATGGAGCGAGAAAACTACTGATGAAATGAAAAAATCGAGTAAAAAATTCGTATTTTCAAAATTGTACGAAGGATCCGCAAATTTTTCTGCTTAAATCGACTCGTTTTAAGATAAGCTTTCTTCCTGTATAGAAATTTTCCTAAAATTCGGAGTGACGTATTATCGACCAGAACTTTTTATTCATATTAACCAAATTTTTTATATATTTTATATTAACCACATATTTTAACCATATTAACCCAACCTCAAACTTTCGTACAAAACAATGTGGTTTTCATTTCGATTATTCTTTTTATTCTTCTACTTATGGACTGTTGGCTATTCTGTACTGACTTATGACATGAATTGTGATCTATATAGGCTATCAAACTGTTGGGAACATCACACATCCTAAAATAATTCAAAAGTTTCAATCAAATTTAGTCGACATTGTTGACATTGTCTACATGAGAAAACTTCTCCAAAGTTATCTACATTGACACGATAGTCGACATGTAGGAAATGGCTTTGTCTGCATGCTGTTGTGTTTTCTACACCGCCCATCCATGATAGGAACTACCAAACGCAGTGTAGACACAGGCGTGACCAAACACAAGAGAAACTGTCGCCTAGGCCAGACAGAGGTCAGATCAGGTCAGGTCTGTTCAGATTCAGACCACCGTTCACTAATTTCAGAAACGTATTGTATTTTTGCAACTCTATGTTCTTTTTCTTCATTTCTTTTTGTTATTGCCAAACGACTGCGGCAGGCCAGTTGTAACAGCCAGTTATTGCTGGACTTTATTCGAGGGAAGCGTCACAACTACTCAGTGAAACGCACACCTCAACTTCTCTATTTAATGTGGGATGATGAAAAATTTACATAGTTAAGTAGAGCTACTCAATTAAGAAGTTCCTCCAATTATTCTTTGGCAATTCTTTTTGTTGGATAATTCTGCCACCCAAGTGTGTTTCCCAATTTCATTTTCGTAATCGATCGTTTCTGAAGAAGCAGCTCGTGATTTTCTTCGAAAGCAGCTGTTTTTCATTTGAACTGTATACAGGTGATTGATAATATGTGCGCAGGACTTGATCTGATAGCTCGTTCGAAGATATAAAAAAAAGTTCCTATTAACATGGATCCGCAAACCCACTATTTTCGAGATACAGTCAAGTTAATATATTTCTTCAGTTTCTGGACGATTTCTCAGGAACCCTTTTAGTTATATAAAACTACATGTTTTACATATCTTATCATCTATATTATTTACTTTTTGAGCTCGGATTTAATCTATTTCATATGGCAGCGGCGGAGATTTTGGAGTTTCTTGAAATTTTTTGCCCCGAATTTCTACGACACTGGAAAAAATGTCATCGTGGGAGAAAATTTTAAACTGTTAATGTTTTCTACATATAAAGGTGCTCTTCGTCAAATACTCTAACGTGAACTGTTTTCGAGAAAAACAGCATTTTATGATGAAAAACATAAAAGTGGCATCATCGTTTTTTATTTTTTTTATGATTTGTTTCACTGTCTTTTTTTTTCTCTTAAAGTCGATAATATTGATGACAAGATGTGTACAAAAGCTATGTTAAATATCTTAAACAGATTCTGAGATATCGTTAAAAAACTGAAAATAATAAATTTTTTGACACTCTGTGTCTCGAAAACGGTTCTTTTGCTTACCCATGCATATAATATATAACTTTTTTCATACTTTTGAACGCCTTATCACATTCTGAAGTCCTGCGCACATATATTACGAATCACCCTGTATATTTCAACTATTTTGTTGCCATAGTTGATACAACTGATAGACGTTCTAATAACTTATCAAACGAGTTTGACAAATTGTTTTTTCCATGTATTAACGACTGGTAGCAATGTACAACTACAGGTAGTTAATTGCAAACTAAATATTTTTCTCAGTGTAGTTCTGTTTCTTTGGAATTAAATATTTAATCAAAATAAAAAATTAAGTGTATAAATACTAAGATAATTTTCATAAAGATTATACTAATTATATTTATTATCTCTTACCCTTAGTAATTCATATCAAATATTGGAAACATAAATAAGATACCTATACACAAGGTAAAATAATAGAATTTGGTGTGTTTTTTCTGCTTAGATATTGGTTTAGGAAACAAAATTCAATAAGTCTGTTCCCAAGAGTCTAATCGAATACGCTTTAGAGTATATTTAATTCTTATAATAGTCGTGAATGGTTCGTGATTGTGTAATATAATGATAACCCCAGCAAAATAGGGAACCCTCGAATGGCTCGCCGCTTTAGTCAGGATTTTATTGGGGGCAGATGCTGGTCCTGGCGAGGACGTGTCCTGCGTGTAAAAGTCATTCGGCCCACTGAGTGACTCTCAATTGGAAACTCAATAACGTACTCTCGTGATGATGTAGAAAAATATCCTAACCGTAAAACATTTTTCGTGTATTCATGTTCATATAACAGAAATAAGCATGAAATTTTATCGATAATAAATTTAAAAAATAACATTATTATATTGTTATTTTAAATAACAGGTTATTGAAAATAATAGGTGTGCTGAATATTTTTCATTTGTAATTATAAAAATAATAATTAAGTACACTACCTAATAACCTTAAAACGTAACCTAATAGGCGCGGTAAGTGAAGAAACACAAAGAACAAAAGCCATGTTTATAGAATATTATCTAGATGTTCGCGTAAATACATATTTATTTTATCACGTCTCTAATTATTACAGTCAACAGTCAACCATTGCATGATTGTTTTGTATTTCATTTATTCTATCACGGTGTATTTTGAGTTGTCAAAATGTATTCTGAGAAATATTTAGTGAGTACGATTATTTATAGTCCCCCCTCCTTAAATTTTTAAACAAACGAGACAAAACTTTGGTACAAACACTCTTCTTTATGGGTTATCCGAGACCTCACATTAAAGGTACCGTGACGTTTTTCTCTTTTGTCGATTCAACGATAATTTTAATTGTGCTGCATCTGGAGTATCCGGAGGATGCTGTCGAATGCATGAAAGCTCCCACCATCTTAAGGCGTCCAGTTACACGGTTCTCCGTGTAGTTTGAGTAGAGCGACATCTAGCGATCAGTCTAAAAAACTAATCGTGAGTGCACTTCAAGATTTATTGCAGTTTCAGACATCACCAATGCCAGACGATTGACAATCATGAAGAAGACAACTACTGTGTTCTGGTACTCTGGTTGTTGTTATTTGTGTGGAGGCTCTCTTGGTTGGAGTTTCAGGCACTGTCAATATAAAAACTGTTAGGGCGATGGAGGAATACTCCGACCCCATTTAACAGGCTAGTTCGTATTTGCTTTGTTATTTGTCTATTTTTTATGTACCAATAACATAAAATTTACATATTTAGTTTATTGTTGGATTGTAATTTTTTTTGTTAGACTTGGATGAAATATTTTTGAGACAAAGATTTATTATTGTTATTATTATTGTTATTATTATTCCATGCCTGTGGCGGCTCGGATATTAGACCCCGTGTTGACACCCTGTGTCGGGTCAAAGCCAAGATACAGGGGCTATTATGGATCTGTCTTGTCTTTGGTCTATATTTCGGCGTTAATAAATTTCCCAACTATGAGGACCGTGTTTATGATTGTAGCCTTCTGCAGTACAAATTGCTACGTAAGTCCATTGTTTTGAGGCTGTGATGTAACGTATGTGGTATCACACCTGTGGAGGAAAGCACAACCGGCACTTTGTTCATCCCCCACAGTCGTCGTATTTCTTGTGCGAGGTCTGCATATTTATTGATTTCCTTTGTGTATGTTTCCTGGATGTTATGTGTATTTGGTATTGCAATGAGTATTGAATATATGACTGCTCTGTTTATCGGCTAGTGTAATGTCCGGTTTATTATTGTGATGTATTGTTTTATCTGTAATGAATGCTCTATCGTTAAACAGTTTGTGGGTTCTATTTGTGCAATGGTGTTTGTGTCTGAATAAGCCCATGGTTGAGAGCAAGCTGCTGATGTATGATGTTTGCGATTTGGTTATATCTGTGTAAGTAATTTGTTTGTGCCAGTATTTTACACCCCGGTGTGATGTGCTGTATTGTCTCCTGTTCTACATGATAGTGTCGGCAGATTGTGTCTTGTATTGTGCAGTCCTAAGTATGAACATTCTGTAGTTTTTTGTGTTTATAACCTGGTCTTGTATGGCTAACTATTATTTGGCTTGTATTATTATTATTACAATTTCACCTCACTTCTCACAGTGTGGTAACATTAAATAAACAAAGAACGGGCTGTTGCCAAGTTCTGTCTATACTGCATTCAGGAAACGTCTAACGATATGACATGTATCCAGTGTAACTGAGAGACTAATAATTGTTGACAGTGTTGTTTGATTTCCAGTTTGCCCAGGTGTTGTGTAAGCATTTTTGGCATCATTCCTGCCGTTGAGATAGTGAGTGGGTACATTTTAAGACTTTCGACATTTGCTTTATTTCAGCTCCAAGTTCCCGATATTTGTTTATTTTTGTTATATTGTACATATTGTCTGCAAGTTGTGGCTTAGTGGTACCGCGATATCTATAATAGCCACTCCCTTTTTACATTTGTCATAAATTACTATATCCGGTCTATTGGCATTTATTTTAACCTCGGTTCGTATTTCATGGTCCCAATATTTATAGCTTGCACTCTTTGTTCTCCCGTACTTCTACAGGTTCATATTTGTAGTAGGGTGTTATTATTATTATTATTATTATTATTACTATTAATATTATTATTCCAAATTTTTTAGTATGTTGCGTATCATGACGTTCACAGCAATCAGTGTTGTCTTTGAAGCTGGATTAATCAGAATGTTTCGATCCGAACATTTTGCCACCTTAACATAATAATCATATCCTCAATTTTGATGTATGTATTTCAAAGCCTTACAAAATCATAAAAAGTTTTAAAAACTTTGTATGACAATAACTTCTCTTCTATGTTTTGACTAGACGACAACTTTACAGTCCTGAATTTACTTCGGTCTGATGGTTTCAGTAGGTACTAAATTTCTTATGTGTGTGCACAAAGTAGCTTTTAATTATATCCAGTACAATAATTATTCACGTTCACTTGAAAACAGATCTGAATCTTCCATGCTTCGTGGCTTAATGACAGAAGTGCTGTAGCCCATTTTTTTTTAAATCAAAGTCGACTTCGACGAAGGGGGTATCTTATTCAACAACACCTGCAGAGGAATTTTTTATTATGAAAGAGGCTTTATAATGAATTCTATTTAGTTTACGCTAAACTTTATGCGTTTTTCACCAAATTTAATCAAGTAAATCCAGGATGAGCGCTTCGGTACATCAGAGAATGCAAAAAAGACCGCAAGACAGCGCGCATTGACAGATTTATGGAGAGACTCTCGGAATGAGGATTTACATGATGCCTCCAGCTTTTCGGTCAGGTTTATAACAAAAACCTCCACTTCTGATTCAACATTAAGGAAGGCTCTCCCAGGACGGCTTATATTCTCTAGCAAGCTTAACGTACAAATTATAAGATTGCTGAGATGTCACCTTATTTAATTTGATTATAAATCGAACTGGATTTTACAGGGTGGGGCGCGACGAACGCCTCGGTCTATGTAGCCTAAATCGTGCACAATTAAATTTTTTTTTAAATCGTGTCTTATACAGGGTTGTAGTGCCTACAACTTAAAATTATTTTGGACTATACAGAGTGTGCCATATGAGAGTGGCTTATCAAAGTTATCCTTTTTAAATGGAATGCTTCTATGTTATTGCATTTTTAGAATGTCTGAGAAGAAAAAATTAGATTAGTTTTTACAGCTGGTGTTTAAATTCAGAAGTTTGTGAGTTATAAACATTTTTTTATTATTCTAACGTTATTAAACTTTTTATGTACTATCCTATGGTATAGAAACTTTTTTTGTTTTTTTTTATTTGGCGACGCGTGGAGAAATCTCAGATATTTTAAAATTTTTTATCACTTTGTAAAAACATTTTATCTACATAATAGGATAGTACATGAAAAGTTAAAATAGAGACATGTAAGCAGTTTTTCTCCATCTTGACCCGTTTTCGTGGTTCTTCAAAATGACGATAAACTTCAAAAATGACGATTTTCACTTGTTTATAATTTACAAACTTTTAAATTTAAACACCAACTGTAAAACGCAATCTTATTTTTTCTTCGCAGACAATCCGAAAATGCAATAACATAGGAGCAATCCATAAAAAAAAGCATAACTTTGATATGCTCTCATATGGGACACTCTGTATAGTTCAAAATAATTTTAAGTTGTAGGCACTACGACCCTGTATAAGACCAATTTTTTTTTAAATCGTGCACGATTTTGGCTTCACAGACCAAGGCGTTCGTCGCGCCCCGCCCTGTATATTCTTAGAGCTTCAATACTTATTTTTTCTCCACATATCTGAAAACTATTAAAACTCAACACCGTTACTTTTCGTTTTACAATTTCGTAAATACAAAACCGTTAAACATTTCTTTAGTTCCTGATTTTCAGAGATGGTAGTGAAAAATTGTAGATTTCTCTGAGAGAATCTCTGATTTACATGTTGAAAGTTGTATACTTTTCAGTCGTCAGATGGCATTTGCCTTGCAAGTCACTATGTTTCCGACAAATCATTTGCTTATAGCTTTGATTTTCTTTCTGATCGGCACACTCCTCTAGTGGTGGTGATGTGTCAAACTGATGAGATGGAAATAACCACACTGAAACATCGATGTCTCTGTCTTCACCATACCATTAGAGCAAATGTGTTGTTCAAAAAGTGTTATTGTTTTTCAACAATCGGATTGCTGTAATTGATGTAATTGATATAATAAATAAATAAATAAACATTGTATGTCTGTGAAAGCCCAAGTGTTTTAAATTATTATTGATATAATAATTTATTATTATGTCAATTTTTTTTAGTTTAATAACTTATTTCCAATTACTTATCTGACCAGTATTTAATTTTTTGCTAATTTTGAGATATTTTTTTAAATAATACTTTTGAAAAGCAACTAAAATTAGCCTTTCCGAAATATGGTGCAGTAACTAGGTCGCAGTTTGTAAAAATTACGAAGGCGCCATTCCGAAAATAATAAGCGAAACACTGTCATTATTTGTGCAAAATATGAAATATTATTGGTAGAGAACGGATTATAATAGGCAAAGAAAAAATGCAAAATAGGCGCCTTTATAGGCACATTTTTTGGGATAAAAAGGCTTAAACTTGAACCAAATAGGCAATAAAATAGGCAAATTTTACTACCAAATTCTCACTACATAGAAAAAATGAGTAACACAAATTTACGTTTATATGTGCCTTAAAAATTCCTGTCGATTTCCAAAAATTTACAGCAATTTTCCTAAGATTTTACATCAAGCACGTTGTTTGATAAATAAAACAATTACAAATATTACACTTTACCATTTTGCTACAAGCTCGGATGAAAAATATTGTGTCGCCATCCAAGAATTCAGGATATGGTTTAATCCACGAAGAAATTTTGCTTGATTTAGATACTCATTTTTATGTATTAAAATTTTATGCCAGCAAATTCTGGTCTACCAGTACCTTCATATTCATTCATGAGAAGTAAGAAAGTAACAGATACATTTGGGATTCATTAAAACCAGATATGTGTAGTAAATGGAAACAATACTAATTTGAGAACTTGAAAAGATATGCCTCAGCCTTCACCACAGGTGTCCGGGTCAGTTATTATTTCTATAAGGGGTTATAGCTATTGACTTAGGACCTATACTAAATTATCTCAAGTAGGGTAGTAAAATTTTCAAATATTCTTTCAAAGTTAATACTTATTACCATGAAATGTATTTTGAGGTGGATAAATTTAAATTTATTTGAATAGGCAAGAATAGGCATTTTTTTGTCAAAATAAGCACCAGATACTCAAATAGGCAAAAAAGGCACAGATAGGCACTTTGCCTATAATCCGTTCTCTAATTATTGGTAATAAATTTTCTGAAAAAAAAAAAAAAAACCACTCCTAAATGTTTTAACAACAGTTAATCAAATAATAGTAAACAAACTGTCAAATCAAATAGTCACTGCCGAAATGATTTAGATATAACCTGAATGCAAATAATATGCAATCACCATCACCACGCGTTTCGTGGGCCTAGACTATCCTCTATCTAACCAACGACAGTCAACGTCGGCACTATAAAACATGTGCTATATCCAGTGTTGCCGCGGCTCAGCGATAGTTTGTAGCGACTTGGTACGCTTTTTTGACGAGAAATTAAAACCAATTAAGTATATGTTTATTCAATGATTTACCCTATGACATAATCTTGAATTCATAATGGTTCATTCAACATTTAAAGCTACAAAACATTCATTGCGAGACATAATAATATATAATTTAAATATGTATTGTGATTGCATACCTACAATAATAGGCAAGTTTATACAGTGCGCGAGAAAAGTAAAGAATAAATTCGATAAAACGAAAAGCGCTGTTTTTTTGAATAAATAAAAAAACAGGTCGAGTTTGTTTTTGAGTTGTTCAACTTTTGACATAATATTGGGCTATACAGAGTGATGCGCGAAAAAGTGGTGACGTCATCGGCATTATTTTTAAATAGCAACCCTTATTTTTTATTTCATTTTTTGATACTTTTTGAAATTTCTGAGAAAACAGCTTGTGAGTCGAAATTGTGCACTTTTTACTGATGTGAAAATAGGAACATATTAACAATAAAAATAAGAAAATTAAATAAAAATGACTGTTTCCATGGTAATTTTATAAGGTCTGTCTATTAAATTAAGTCTATTAAATTAAATCTGTTAAATTAAATCTGTTAAATTAAATTACATCTGTTAAATTAAATTAAATTAAATCTATTAAATCTGTCTATTAAATTGAATTTCTCCATATTAAGTTATTTTCACAGAAATGTCGTCGTTTAAGGTTACAAAATGATTACATTACCGTATTGAGAATTGAATGAAGTATTAAAAAATGGAATAAAAAATAAGAGTTGTCATTAAAAAAAATACCGATTACGTCACCACTTTTTCGCGCATCACCCTGTATACCCCAATATTATGTCAAAAGTTCAAGAACTCAAAAACAAAATCGACCTGTTTTTTTATTTATTCAAAAAAACAGCGCTTTCCGTTTTATCGAATTTATTCCTTACTTTTCTCGCGCACTGTATAATAAAATTGCAAAAATGAAAAATGTACCAAAATAGCTGTTTGGTTTGTACCCTTCTTTATATTTCGAGGCTAGATACACCATTATTCCTGTCGGTAGTAAAGACTGTATGGTGCTGCTTAACCATGGGCTGAGAAGCTCGTCGTGGCTCCCCAATACAACCCACGATCGCCATTCGATGTCGCGACGCGATGTGAAAATTTATTTCATTATTATAATATTTGTTTTTTTAGCGTGAACATGCACGCAAATCTTCGCATGAAATATCTTGCGTTATCGTGTTACAAGTTGATGAATTACAATGTTACAATGGTCATACAATTGCCATTGTATGGTCATGTTACAGTGAATGAATTATTGTTATCCGTAGTGCATAATTATTTCAATCATTTATACAGTCCACTTTTAAAATAAAATCAACCTGTGTACGTGGTTATCACCGTCTACAGATCCAACAATAGCATTGAACTTTAAAATGTAGTACCAACAAAAATAAAATGCACCAAATGTGATACAAATGTACCACCGCGGCAAGCACATGAAATCTCTGGTCTCTGGTTAGAATCTCTGCCCTCGCCCCCACTCGGCGTTGACCTAAGGGACAGAATGGGACCGTCTTAAGTATAGTTGGACCAGAGATATAACGAAACGACTTCTGTCATTTTATCAATTTTTGGATTATTGAAATATTGTTGAAGTCATAAAATATGACAGTTTAACAATTAGATTTTTTCGTTATATCTCTTGGTCGACAATACAGGCAAAGTTGCTATTATAATTATCTCGCTCCATAATTATCTCGCTCCAGCACATAGGGAAAGGCATCTTACTCTTTAATCCTATTAAAACCAACGAGGTCAAATGCTGCCTTGACCCAGGTCCCAGATCCTCGCACTATCTTCCCGGGAGTTACGAAAAACAACTACCTGTATAAGTAAAGTTAATTACTGGAATTATCTTTCTTCTTCTTCTTTAGGTTTTTGGCCTTTAGCTTGTTTGTAAGCTATTTATCCAGCTCATTACTGTTATTCTTATGCTGTAGCCATCACGGTACTCAGTAAAGAGTGTCTGAGATGACTCATTCTCAGTGGACTGACTTTCTTCTATTTTGGTTCTTGATGGTGTGAATTGTTGAAGTATGGTGTGGGTAGTTAGTTGGGACAGATAGCACAAACAAAGGAGAAGACTTTTCACGCTTGAGGGCAACAGCCAAGCGACTTACACAGACCGAAACGTTGCCTCGGAAACAAGAACCCAGGATAGGTGAAGAAACATGGATCTGAAATAAAATTATCTTATTGATTATGAATAGAACACTAAAATGTTTTCTAAAATTCTACTGTATATTGATGGATGATAGAAACGTTACACGTGTTTCGCTACTTTTCATGTAGCATCTTCAGACGTAAATAAAATTATTGATACAGTAACATAGCAACAGTATTACCTAAGTGATCATAAAACAAATAACTAGATTTAAATGAATTTTTAAGAGAACTAACTAGATCATAATGTAATTTCTTCAGAATCTTCTTAGTTGTTGATATCAAGAAGAAAATCAAGTAGTGGAGAATTTTAAATCTAGTTATTTGCTTTATGATCACTTAGGTAATACTGTTGCTATGTTACTGTATCAATAATTTGATTTACGTCTGAAGATGCTACATGAAAAGTAGCGAAACACGTGTAATGTTTCTATCATTTCTATCATCCATCAATATACAGTAGAATTTTATAAAACATTAGTGTTTTATTCATAATCAATAAGTATGCAGAGATTCTACGAAGTAAGGGTTGAAAACATAAATTTTATAGAATTATGGATAAATGTTGTTTGTTTACAAAATAGTAATTGTTTTTATATGTCATTTAAGTTTTCGGAAAGGGCGGATAGGTTTTTAAAAAGGGGAGCAAAACCTACAAGTTGATTCAAGCGAGTATATTTCTAGACTGAATTAATATTTTACATTTATCAAGAGAATAATGAAACAATCGGCTCAGCAGCTAGCAGCCTTTCTGTGAAAACAGTAATTTTAGAAATGCAAGTGCATCAGAATAATAACATGACAATTCCTTAAGATTACTTATATTAACATATGATATCCTATTCTAGTGTTTCCTTAACTCCTCCATCCTTAGAATGGAACCCGGGGCAAAGCAACTGGGTTCTGTGACTCAGGTCCTTGACCTTCGGACTTTGGCGGTTTTACTACATTCTTAAATTTCTTAATGTAGAGATAATATGACAAATATAAAATTAAACATGTCACTATAATGTAAATTAAAATAGTCCATACACTAATATTATTATAATGAATTGGAACATGGGCTATACTATCTAAATTGTTCTTTTGCATTTCTAATGCATTTTGAATATACTTAACATCATCTAGATGAACAGATTCAATTTTTAGTGGTTTGAAAATCATATTTGAGTTTTTCATAAACATATCATATTGAAATTCTAAATCTGCCAATTTGATTGGTTTAAGTATGCTTTCTTTATTTTGATAATTTTTAATGTTAATATCTCCAATTCGTACTTCACAATAGGGATTAAGTTCAATTAAGTATGTTCCTTCAAGGGGGACATTGTCTGAATTTTCACCACACGTTTGTTTAGCCACTGCTTTTTGAGGCACAATCACAATCCATCGGTTATCTTCTAACTTCTGAGTTTTGACATTGGTGATTTCTATTGGTATATGTCGGCAATTGGTGATGTTGTTCATAAACTTCAGCAACTGGACTTCACATGTGGTTTCTTCTTGTCTTCTGATCTTTACAGGATTCGATTCATGGCAGATGAATGAGTTTTTCTTTACTTCTTGACATTTGGAGTCAGAAAACATATAGTTCTGCTCGTTCAGGATCAGGTATTTGGATCTGGGTACTATTAGTTTGAAGGATTTATTCATAGGTGTTGGTAAAGGATAAAGATGATAATAATTATAAATCTCATTGTCCACAATTGGGATTTCAATGATAAATATTATTTGATTACCTTTACTTTAACTTTTTATTTCCATGATTTTTTCGAATAGAAGAATATTTTCTAAGCTGGGTTCGAAGGCTAATTTATTTTTTGTTAGAAAGCTACTAATCATTTTGACTTCTGACAAGAGGTCTTCTGGGTCTACAATTGAATTATGAAAAGTATTCAGCTTAGCAAAAGTAATGGCTACTTCTATTTTTTCTAGAATATCGTATATTATTTGAAATTCTGTAGTTATTTGGGAAATGACCATTTGAATCAGGAAATAGTGGTGAGTTTGGATGTTTTCAAGTTCAACTGTTTTCAATACTTGTTGAATTTGTTTAACTTGTGATTCCAATACTAATTGATTGTGAGACAAGACTTGAGTGTTATTTTCAAAGTTTTCGATTGATTTCTTGAGGAGTGTAATTTGATCTTTTATGATTGTTTTAATTTTAACTTGGTTGTCAGATAATTCGCTTATAGCTGGATCGTATCTTTCTGCATCAGATTGATCTAAATTTCCGGTTATTGCTTTTATTATTGAGCCAAGTCCATCTAAAAGTCCTCTTTTGAATCGATTTTGAATCAATGGGTTCAATTGCTTTATTTGTAATTGTATCTTGCCATTTAGTATATTAATTAAATTATAAGAATTGTGAAATTCTTGATCATAACCGAATTTTGATTCGTTGCTCTTAAGGGTATTTTTTAATGTCAGAAATTGATTTCGTAAAATCTGAAATTCTTTAATTACGGTACTTACGTCGAATTTTTGAATGAATGACCAGCGATCTATTTGGTTTTGAACATTGCCTAGTTTCAATGGGAGTAGGCCAGGATTGTCATTATAATCGGTATATTTGGGATTTTGCTAATTGACCGGTTGAGTGGGAGAAGTACAACCTGCAACAAGAGGAGGCTTCCTAAGTTCTTTTATATGAATTATTTCTTTCTTATTTTTATTTTGTTTGTTAGTAATTTCCACTCGGTTTCGTTCTAATATTTCGGTTATTTCATAAGGTCCTATAAATTTATTATTTTTCTTATTTCTGTTATCGGGATTTTGTTTAAAGACAGTTTGTCCTAGATGGAATTCTTTACTAGTATCTCCTTTAGTATTACTTTTTTCTGTTATTTTTTCTTTACTAGTACTTAACGATTTGTTTACTTGTTCGTAAACATGTTCTAATAGCTTTTTATGATTTTCGGCGTATTCATTGAAAAATGAAGCGGGTAAGAAAATCTCATTTGGGTTTCTCGATTTTGTGTGACCAAAGGTGAGTTCGAATGGAGTAAAATTTGTAGCACTGTGAATTGAGCTATTATAACCTATTATAGCGTAACTCATCAAATTCTCCTTTTCTTTTGGGAATTTTTCTTTTAGAATTCTCAAGTGTTCAATGATCGTGGAATGAAACCTTTCAACGATGCTGTTTGATTCGTGGTGTCTTGGGGTAGTGAAATGAGTTTTAATACCATGCAAATTTAATATTTCTTTGATGGTGTCATTATTAAATTCTGTTCCGTGATCTAAAATTAGTTGTTCTGGAACGCCAAAAGATGAAAAGTATTTAATTAGCGCGTCGCTAACTTCGATAGCAGTTTTTCCTATTATCGGATAAGCTTGGGCAAATTTAGTGAAAGAATCTACCAAGATTAGATAATTGTTGTTGTCGTAGACAAATGTATCGACATTTGGAAGGGTCTAATTGCTGTTTCTGTAAGCATTAAGGGTGTATAAGGTTTTTTCCTTGCGTATTTAGCTCTTTGGCATATGTCACATGAGTTTATAAAATTGGAAACTGTTGTTTTCATGTTTATCCAATAATAATTTCTTTTTAGGTATTCTAGAGTTTCGTTAATTCCTCTATGGTTGGTTTTACCTTCGTGATGCATTTTTGTCATTAAAACTTGTTCTTCTTTATCGGTGATCGTATTTAGTTGTTTGGTACATCTAAACTGCTCAACAAATGAAACGTTACATGATCAAATTTGCCCTAACTTTGGCACTGATAAAATTTGGATTGTTTCGAGCAATTCAATTTTTGTTTCGAGGGCTCACTAGTTCAATCCCTTGTTTATCAGTCCGTATGTTTGCAAGAACTTGGTACTTCACACAAAGTTTATATAGGGTGGTAAATAAAACAGTTCAAAATCTCAGAAAGTTCAGCTTGCTCCCATTTGATCAAAGATTTTTTTTTTTGAATTTCAACACAAAGATCATGAAGATGGACCTCATATCTCGAAATGGTTTTCGAATTTTCCGATTATTTCTTTTATTTACAGGGTGATCTCAAAATAACTACTTTTTGGTGTGGCAATGATAACTTTGTTGCCCGTGACTCGATTTTCAAAATGTAGGGCTCATTTTAAAGCTTAAGCTTTAAGCAAGAACACGCAAGATTTATAATCGCCTAAGGACAAAAATTGAAAATACAGGGTTGTATTAAAACTAACCCAAACCTGAATGGCTTTCGAAATCTGGTATTAAGGAAAATTTTTAAATAAAGTCAAGTTGCTTTCAAACAAACCAGTCATTCTGAATACTTCAAGATGTTCTTCGCTTGCATGAGTTAAGAATTGTTGACATAAGAACAAAATTACAACTTCGTGTTTTCGAAGTGAAAATCGTCATTTTTCAAGTTCAATGCCCTGTACAACGAAAACGGCTGAAGATAGAGAAAAACGGCTTACATGTCCATATTTTACTTTTTTATGTACTATTCTATGGTATAGAAACATTTGTACTTTCTTTGATTTTTTTATTTGGCGACGCGTGGAGAAATCTCAGAATTTTTCAAATTTTTTATCACCCTGTATAAACATTTTATCTACATCATGGGATAGTACATGAAAAGTTAAAATAGGGACATGAAAGCCGTTTTTCTCTATCTTCAGCCGTTTTCGTTGTACAGGGCCTTGAACTTGAAAAATTACGATTTTCACTTCGAAAACACGAAGTTGTAATTTTGTTCTTATGTCAACAATTCTTAACTCATGCAAGCGAAGAACATCTTGAAGTATTCAGAATGAATGGTTTGTTTGAAAGCAACTTGACTTTATTTAAAATTTTCCTTAATACCAGATTTCGGAAGCCATTCAGATTTGGGTTAGTTTTAATACAACCCTGTATTTTAAATTTTTGTCCTCAGTCGATTATCAAACTTGCGTGTTCTTGCTTGAAGCTTTAGCTTTAAAATGAGCCCTACATTTTGAAAATCGAGTCACGGGTAACAAAGTTATCATTGCCACACCAAAAAGTAGTTATTTTGAGATCACCCTGTAAATAAAAGAAATAATCTGAAAATTCGAAAACCGTTTCGAGATATGAGGTCCATCTTCATGATCTTTGTGTTGAAATTTAAAAAGAAAAATCTTTGATCAAATGGGAGCAAGCTGAACTTTCTGAGATTTTGAACTGTTTTATTTACCACCCTATATAAACTTTGTGTGAAGTACCAAGTTCTTGCAAACATACGGACTGATAAACAAGGGATTGAACTAGTGAACCCTCGAAACAAAAATTGAATTGCTCGAAACAATCCAAATTTTATCAGTGCCAAAGTTAGGGCAAATTTGGTCATGTAACGTTTCATTTGTTGAGCAGTTTAATTAATTTTGGGCCTTTTTCTGAAAAGTGTTCTAGATATATTCTGTTGAATTGTTTGTATAAAACGTCTGTATGAAAATAAATACAGTAAGTTCTATTCGAAACAGTGTAGTCTTTTAAGAAATTAAATATAAAATTTTCGTTTTTCTTTTCTGGTATTTTGACGGTAATAATTTTGTGATGTTCATAAGTTTCTTGTTTTATATCTAATTTATAATGAGGATGTGGCAAAACTAATATCTGATTTACTTTATTATTAATCATTTCGTCAAGTATTTTTATACCTTGATTTGTGGTCTCGTTAAAATTTGAATGTTGAGTTGATGTTTCTTTGTCAACTGGTTTACGGGTAGTGTTTTCTAATATTTCAGGATTTTGTTCATTTACTCTGGATGGTCCAGGTGTGGGATTATCAGTGATGGGGTTTTCTGCTAAATTTTTAAGAAAGTCGAGTATGTCTTTATTGACTTCTCCGGGGTTATTTATTATCGATTCATTTTCTAGAGCGTTAATGATAATTCTGGATAAAGCGTCAGCGTTTGTGTTTAATTTTCCTTTTTTATACACGATATCGTAATCAAATTCTTCTAATTTGAGTCGCCAACGGACAAGTTTAGAATTTGGTTCTTTAAAGCTAAATAAGTAAATTAGGGGTCTATGATCGGTATAAATTGTGAACTTTCTTCCGAATAAATACGGTCTAAAGTATTTACATGCCCATACAATAGCAAGAAGTTCTCTTTCAGCTGCACAATAACGTTGCTCACTTTCATTTAGTGTGCGGGAGGCATAAGCTATTGGTTTGTCATTTCCAATAGGTCCTTGCGATAATACAGCACCTAATGCGATTCTTGATGCATCAGTCGTTAATATGAATTTCTGGGAAAAATCAGGGTATTGTAATATGGGTGCATTCATCAATAAATTTTTACAAGTGTTAAATGCTGATATGAAATTTTCATCGTGTTTAATGGTGCTATTCTTTTTGAGGCATTTCGTCATTGGTTTAGTGACTTTTGCAAAGTCTTTTATAAACTTCCTGTAGTAACCAACAAGTCCTAGAAAACTTTTAATTTCTTTAGTTGTCTTTGGAATGGGAAAGTTCTTTATTGCACTAATTTTATCTGGATTTGGTTTTACACCATTAGGGGTTATAATGTGTCCTAAATAAGAAACTTCTTTCCTCAAAAATTCTGACTTATCTAGTTGAATTTTAAAATTAGCTTTTCTAAGTCTTTCAAATACGGATCTTAATCGTTCTAAGTGTTCTTGAAGGGATGTGCTAAATATTACGATGTCATCGAGATAAACTAAACATTTTTCGTTTTGAATTCCTCGTAATATATTATCCATCACACGTTGAAACGTGGAGGGTGCATTTTTCAATCCAAAAGGCATTCTTTTGAATTCATAATGACCATTCTCTGTTGAGAAGGCAGTTTTTTGAACGTCATTTGGGTGCATTTGGATCTGATGGAATCCATTTGCCAAGTCTAGGGTAGTGAAGTACTGACTTTTTCCTAACTTGTCTAGAATTTCGTTGATATTTGGTAAGGGGTATTTGTCGTCAATAGTGCGTTCATTTAGTTTCCGATAATCTATGACTAATCTCCACTTCTTTTTACCAGAAGCGTCATTTTTCTTAGGAACAATCCATATCGGACTAGACCAAGGGGATGTAGAATGTTGTATTATTCCTTGCTCTAACATTTTCTCTACCTGATCATTGACTTCTTGTTTGTGTACTTGCGGATATCTGTAAGTTTTTGTGAATATTGGACTTTCGTCTGTTATTTTAATTTGATATTGAATTTCGTTCGTAAAAGTCAAAGGGATTTTTTCACAATAAAATATGTCTCTAAATTCATAACATAAGTCTCTAATTGATCGTTTTTCTTCATAATTGCAATGATTGAGTCTAATATTTTTTAAATTAGATTTTAAAATATTATCATGTTCTGAGGATAAATCATCTGAGTCAATTTCCATTTTTTCCATAAAGTTTAATTCACTTATGTTTAATAGTTCTACTTCAAAAGGTTCAGTTAAAACTATTTTTACAGGGTTGGTATTTGAATTAATGATGGTAGTAGTTGCGAAATAATTTTCAATATTTACAACTGCCTGGGGTGTTTCTGTATTTTTTCCATATTTTATGTAATTTAGAATTCCTACTCCTTTTCCTTGATTAACAGGAATTTTTACAATTTTTTCAGTTCTTGGTGGAACGATTATAGTTAATTCGTTTACTTTCAATTTATCTTTGAGTTTGGTAAGTTCTTCGGTTTCATAAATTATTGGGATAGTAACTTTAGGTGTTCTTATTTGTTTCATACCTATATCAACTGAAGCTTTTATTTGTTTTAGAAAATCTATTCCTATTAAACCGTCGTATTTATCACTAAATTTAAATAAATAAAATTTATGATTTTGATTTACTTTAAACATTTCGAAAACGGGGATCATCATTATTTCGTCATGATAACTAATACTGTGTGCGGTTTGAATGTTGAAATTTTCCTTTTGAATAAAGTTTCTATAAAATTTATAAGCTAGTTTAGGGTCCATTAAACTACGTGAGCTACCTGTGTCAATTAAAAAGTTAGCATTTAATTCAGGAATGAAAATATAAGGAAGGTTGACTCTAACTAAGTTTAATTGTAAAATCTGATGGTTTGTTATGTTGGATCTCGCGGAGTGTTGAACTGGGGAAAATTTACGTTATGGTCATCATTTCCATCTCGATCTTGACCTAGGTTCGGCTCGTAGTGAGATTGAAATGAATACTCGTCCTCGGGAACCTGATATTCTTCCTTATGATTTGCTGGATTATTATTATAATAATTATTAAAATTCGGATCTTGTTCTAATTCAAAATTATCTGGTTCTAAATTTTCAAATGTTTGATTTGAAAAATCTTCCTCTATATTCTGCGCATATAATTCCTCGAAATTTAATTTATTTGGGGGATTTCTCTTAGTAAACCTGGTCGATGATGTGTCCATGGGTTCGGGGCTGAATTGCTTGGTTGCTTGGGAATTATTTTGCAACGGTCGGGTTTGAAATGATTGATTTTGTTTCTGAACAAAATACGGGTGTTTCTGCATGGGAAAATTATAATTTGGTTTCCACATGTGTCTAACTTGGGAAGGTGCTCTGAATTGATTTTGAGCTGGGTTATTATTTGTATTGTTAAAATTCGTAAAGCTCTGTGGCTTGAAATTATTAAATTGAGGTGTGACCTGAACATTCGGTGGTCGTTGATAATTATTATTATTATTTGGATTGAACTGGGGTCTGAACGATTGATTTGGTTTATAATTTACTGGAGGTAATTTTGGAGGTGGTTTGAAATTTTGCGAGTTTAACGTATTCGATTTATTTTGACAATACAGAAAATTTTCTTCTTCGATAACAAGAGACATAGCTTTCTCTAAGGTATCGGGGTTCTTTAATCTGATTATACTTTGAATAGAATTTGGTAGTCCTCTGATATACGTTCTAAGGGCTAGATTATTATAATTTTCTATTCTCAGTGTTTTCTGAGCTATCGTTAAATTCGTAAGGTTTAATTTTGAAATAATTAAAGATCGTGCGTCCTGACAACGCATGTCAAAATTATATGGTGTTTCATTTTTAAAGGGTCGAAGCACAATCAAATCTTGTTCTAGACAATCAATGTCTCTCTGATCTCCAAAATGAGAGTCAGCAAATTTTTAATTTGAATCCAATTATTGAACTCAGTTCGGGGTCCTATTAATGAAAGGGCTCTACCACTTAGTTTACTTACAATGGCTCTGTATAAAAGATTATTTATAACGGGATTATTTTCGTCAGAAAAACAATTAATTACTCTTTCACAATTCTGAATAAAAATATTCAGTGTGTGAGGGTTACCATCGTAGTGAGATATGGTATCAAGGGAAATTCTAAGTAATTGATAATCTACAGGTCTAGCTGCCATTTCTATTTTATTATCTACAGTTATACTAGAATTATTAGATTCAACTTCGTTCGTTTCTTCTAACTTAAGACTACTATTTAATAATTCACTTAGTAATTTATTTATTTCTTCTTTTTCGTTACTCATCAAAAAATAAAATTCAATTGTAATAAATCGTTATTTCGATTTTTTAAATGTCAATATTATTTTAGAAATTTATAAAATATATTATCATCAATAAAGGATAAATCAATATCAAAATGATAGGAGAGCAAAACTACTCACATTAGTAATATTCCAATTTTCATTGTTGCTTAATTCTAACTGCCAATAGGAGTTCAGCGATGTGTGTCCGTCGTCCCTGGGCTTCCTATGTCTAAACTGGATTCGGCGATGAAGTCCGGCACCAAGTTGTGTTGGTCTCGGCGATGCTGTCCAATTCCAACCGTCGGTCTCGGCGATGCTGTCCAATTCCAACGTATAGAATGAATCTTCTCGTAAATCCACACTTTTCGGAACTTTTCGATTTTAGGATCTTTTCACTTTAAACTGTTAAACAGACCGGATACGCGATTTTTGTCGTACACCGTTAATGAGTCATCCTACTGACTGCGCCATTTAAGTTTTCGGCAATTGCGGATAGGTTTTTAAAAAGGGGAGCAAAACCTACAAGTTGATTCAAGCGAGTATATTTCTAGACTGAATTAATATTTTACATTTATCAAGAGAATAATGAAACAATCGGCTCAGCAGCTAGCAGCCTTTCTGTGAAAACAGTAATTTTAGAAATGCAAGTGCATCAGAATAATAACATGACAATTCCTTAAGATTACTTATATTAACATATGATATCCTATTCTACTGTTTCCTTAACTTGTCATTCGTTTACTAGGTCACATTATTTTTATCACTTTGTTGTCATCAATTTTTTATTGTCGTGCGGGAAAATAGCGTAGCATTGTTATATTTTTATTTTGTTGTAATCGATGAAATTTATCAGAATTTTCTGCGATTTTTTGTTCATCTCTTTTAATATGGTTTGGAGGTTGGCGGGAAGTTGGATCCCATTTTTTGCGAGGTCAAAATAGACATCATAATTTTCAATTCTATTGATGGGGCATTCTAGAATTTCATGTGTTATGTTTCCATAGCCCCCGCATTCGCAGTATGGTTCTTCTGCTCTTCCTATCATGTGTAGGCGGTCTTGAGTGAGGCAATGACCTGATCTTAAGCGAATCATCATTGTGAGATGTCTCTTGTTTTTTATTCCGGTTGTTGAGAACCATGGTTTATCTGGGAAGGATTCTTGTATGGATCTGTACCATCTACCTTTGATCTGAGATTGATCGTTCCATTCAGCTGTCCACTTTTTGAGTACTGGAATTATTACATAATATAATATCGGGTGATCCACAAGATTTTTCATCAACTAGTGCCTTGGAAAAAATGAAATATGTCTGCCAGTCGGTCAGATAAAATGCAAACTATTGGTAGGTGTGTTCGTGTGCAATGAGCTCAGACATAACTGCAATAGCTATCTCTCTCTGCCAAGGCATTAATTGATAAAAAATTTTGTGGATCACACGATATAATTATTATTAGTTTAGTTTATTATACACTGAGAAAAATTTTTCATTGGCGGAAGTAAATTTGCAATTCCGCCAACTAAATTATTTAATTGATAACGAGCAACTAAATATTTAGTTGCGTCAACTAAATTATTTAGTTGCCGAATTTGAGATATCCAACCAAGAATTAGTTGTCATAAGATACTGTATAAAAGTGATTGCAAATAAAACTTTCTGCTGTGAACTAAATAATAATTCAGTGAATCACACTAAGCTTTCTTATGTCAATTTAATAAAACTGCGCAGAACTATTATCAGGTTCTCTCAATATTACTTTGAGTTCTCTCAACTAAATGAAACTCTTCTCCGAATCCAATCTTAGTTTGGATTTTTCCTACCTACCTTATCTAACCTACCTAACCTAAAAATTTGGTAATATTTTATTGAACTTTTCGTTTTGAAATTTTTTATTTATTGGTTGAGACTTCGGTTCTTGGTGAAATAATAATATTACCAATAACCGAAATCCCAAGCAATAAATAAAAAATTTCCACTCAATAAAGGTACAAAATGCGCAGCGTCACGGCTCTCCTCATCCCGATCAACAATATAACAATAAAAAGTATCTGCACATTTTGCTGTCCATATTAATCATCCATTTGTCCATAGTAATGTTAAATATATAAATTACCTTTAATTATTGTTATATACGCGTAGACCGGGACGAGTCAAAACTGTACCATTTATTGGTTTGGTTTGTCTGAAATCCATTTAAGTAGGTAGGTACCTATACCAAGCTAACAGTAATGACGGCTTTCTGTGATTTGAACTTCACGATTTGTCAGATTTATACAAACAAAGCTGCAAAAGAATATCAAAAATAAAACCGAACTATTTATTTATATTAAATAAGCAAGAAAACTTTACTTAGATAAATTATTAGCAACAACCACATTTGACGAACGCAGCTACATCATGATGGCGTCTATGATGGCGTCTATAATGGCGACTGATGTGTTTTTATCTGAGGTTGCACAGTTAGATGAATCTATTACAGTAAATAAAGAAATATTTATTGCCATAATTCTGGTATAATTCCTTCAATACAAACGTTCTATTATGGAACCCTCTCAGTACACGACGCAAGAAATTTTTACTTGACACAATCATACCATAGTTGGAATAATGAAAATCTGATATATTTCACGTAACTATGTTTGGAATATTCTGTTAAACATTTATTCCTACCTCCGGCAAGAAAAACGTATTTGTCTCACAAATTTCTAACTTCTAAGAATCTTTGATTTCTTTAAACAAGATAACTTTATATGTTTACTTGCTGGGATTAAATTATGTTCCAGTACAGATTCTTAGATTGTTAGCTATGAGTAATATTATTATGCCAATATGAAAAATACTTCGTTACACAAAATGAGCTTCAATTAAATTATTTAATTCAATCAATTGCTCAATTTTAGTGAATTCAACTAAGATTTGGTACTGTAAATGATAAAGTTGTTCTTATAACTAAATAAATTCTCTGGAGGAAATACCTTCAGCCTTTAGTTCTTTCAAGAATAATATTTCTCTCAGTGTACAGTATAAAATTACATTTGATAATTTTTCTTGAACCTTCTTGTTGAATTTCAGTCTTATTTAATTGGAAATCGGTTTCTTAAATGAAATTATTATGTATAAAAAGATTTTTATAAAAAACGAAACGTTTCAGGGCCGATTGGTTCCTTGTTCACTCGTAATGTAAAAAACATGTAAAAAACTTAAAATTAATTTAAAAAGTATTATACTTCTTACTCAAGTATAAAATTACTTCAGTTGGTTAATTTATTAGGGAAATCATTGACCAAATGACTCAATGGAGAAACCGCCACTGCTTTGATCCCATACATATGTCTGTAAGTATAATTAATATTGAACAAACTATGCGGCGATTTCTAAAATTACAATATTTCTGTCAACAGGGCTAATAGAATCTTCAAACAGCACTCTCACTTTCCATAACCAGAGTTGCTGAAAATAGAAGAGTTACGAACATGTCAATAAAACCATTCGAACTCACTAAAAATAATGAAAAAGTCACAGACAAACTGAAATGTTATAAAAAGCTATTTTAAAGAGAGAAGAACCGAGTGAGCAAAGAACACGAGTAATATGTTTTGGACTCTTCTGTTCATAGAAGCTTTCTATCTGAATTTTCGAGGCTAAGGATCAACAGACGAAGTATACAATACATGCATAAAGCGAATGCCTAACAGTCAGCAGTTAGTTGTGGACTGCAACCTCCAATAATGTACGTAACAGTCGCAAGTCAACAGTCAGACCCGTTTCGTCGCGGGTCAATGTGCCTAATGTAGTGTTTTTATAGGTGCATCTTATACGCGGTGTAAATCTGTTTTGGGGATATAGGGAAATCACATGCAAAATGGAGCTTTCGTTAAAGGATGGTCCCCTAACTGTTTTAGAGAGAAATGCTAAATAGATCATTGATAACATTGAAGCTACTTATGTTGGCATAACTGTTACATTTTAAATTGATTGAATGGAGAATTGTCAGTTGAACAGTTTCCTAGAACATCGGGAAGAAGTATTGAATTTGTGAGGGAATTGTCACAACTGCCTTGACTTCAACAATAATTAAAAAGGACCCAATTGACGAAAAATACATCACAAAAAAATAAAAATAAATAAAAATTACGTCACATATTGCAAATTGTTAAAAATTTTCTCGGCTCAACAGACCTAAAATTCAATTGAAGGGCTGTGCAAAAAGTGGTAAACTCAAGTTTTCTTGTTTTCGAGTTCCGTATGTTTCGCGTTTCGACATGTTGCCAATTCTGTATTTTATTATTAGGGATAATGATGGGTTTCATTGATAGAGTCTTTTTCTTTTGCATTTCCTCTTTTGTCAATTGCTTTTCCTAGTTTGTCAAATGATTTTCCTATTTTCAAGTTTCATTTCATTGATTTATCAATCAATTTCCTTTTTTGTCACATCAGTTTCACGTTATGTCAATAATTGCTTTTACTACTTACGTATAGCGACATTATTATAATAATTATTTATAAACATTGGAAAAGGATTTGATATAAAAGGAATCTTATTTGACATAACAGGAATTTGAATTGAAAAATCATACTGACATTAGATAAATGGAAAAAGTATTTGACAAATTTGGAATTGACAAAAGATGAAAACCAAAAAAAAAGACTGTAAGAGTATTTGCCGTCAGTGAAATGCCGCAAATTATATATCGAAAATTCGATCCTGACAGGACTTTGTCATTTTTTATGCAAAAATGCGAATAATTGAATCAGTTTGTTCTCAAATCTATAGTTTTTTAATAAAGTAGAATGATTTTTATTTTGACACAGACAAAAGAATTCAGTATTGAAAAGTATCATAAATAGCTCGACCGTAGTAAAAAAAAACTGTCCGTCAGAAAAAATCTGTCATAAAAAACTGGAAATGGACTGCAAAAAGGATGAACTCTTGTAAAAAAAATACGTTTTATTTTTCACTTTTAAATAGATTATATTCAAGAATCGATAAATGATTTGCAAGAATTTTTTGACGAATGCAACCTACAACAATTCAAAGCCAACGCGAATCGACATCTCCGCTCATGCATCGCTCCCGGAGATAGGGATATCCCTGCAGTGCATGTGCATTTTCAATAAAAAAAACTACAAAGAACATTGATAGTGATACAAGTACGTATGTCTGTTAGAGGATTATTTTTTTGTTAATATAAATTTAATCATCATACCTAAGTATAATTACATATTATCTTGATGTCTTACTGAAAAAAAAACAATAATTATTGAGGACCTTGCTGGTGTTCCTTTTAGTCATCATAATATTCTAGAGAGAGGGCTTTACCTTGGAAGATCTTATTGAGAGAAGAATAAAATTTCAATGTTACCTATATCTCCTTATATTGTGCAATATCAGTAAAATACCTGCTGATATATTTTTCATATACTGTCTATTATAAACCTACACCATCGTTATCCTTTTTCCAGAGAGCCCTTAAGCTTAATCTCATGTGAAATATCGATGGATGTCTAAATCTTCTCTCAAATTAACTTGTCGATATTGGGATTTATTTATCCTATCCGCTAGTTCAGAAAATTCCCACATTCTTTCGCTTAGGCCAATAACACGATCTTGGAAAACAAAGGGAACTTCTTAGTGCCTTATTTTGCCTCTGAGTCATAAAAAATATTTCAACTAAGTTATAATGACTATACTAAGGATATTCGTCGTCAGGCAACAAAAATAGAGATTACATAGGTTATTTTTTAATCAGAAATTTAATAGTAATTTCATTATAGGTAATAATGAACTAAAAAAAAATTTGAATTGATTTTTATTAAGGTTTTTATATTGACTCTCTTAGACAGTTTCTTGTTGTTCTTATTGTAGTCCTACACACACAAATTGCTAATTTTTTACAGATACATAATATATTCCTCGCACATCCCTGCCAATACTCAGAGTTGTCGTATCTTGAGGTACTCTGTGTCGACGTACTTTTATTATGCTGTCTTTTCTTAGTTAGAATTATTTACATTATTTAGATATTGTTTACCGGGTGGCTGACCATAGGACAATGCCTAATAATACAAAATAGTTTTTATGTTAACGTGAGTATTTAGTATTTAGTATTTTAAAAGTATTTAGACGTCATTTAATTAATGATAATTAATACTATGGTACGATTAAGTTTAAAAAGTCATATGTGACGTCATGCTAACCGTCCGAATTAAGATTTTTCATTTCACCAGAAAATGTCAAACAGTTAAATTTCAAAGTGTGAACGAGCGTAAATTATTAAAGGAATCATTCAATCAGAAACAATGAATTGAACGTTTTAAACCAGTTTGACAGCCACTGACAACTACATAAAATTTATTCACGTAATGACATTTAATCCTCTGTTGTGCATTTAATTCTCATTCAAAACCAATGTTGACGTATATTTATTTATGCGGGATGGAGTGTTCAGACAAACTTGACGGTTTCTATGAGAACCACGTATGAGTCAGAAGGATGAGTATTCTTAATCGATACGTATGACTTTTTAAACTTTATCGGACTATAATATGTCTATTTTTATTGGGTTTCATGTTCTGGCTGAATAATGATAATTTAAACAGTTTCTCTTTAGACGTTTCGGGATTAGTGAGTCCTTGTTCGTTTTTTAATAAAAAAAATTAAGATATAAAAAAATTAAGGACTAAAATATAAAATACAGCATTTGATATTGTGATGTTATGTTATTAATATTATTGGAAACTATTTAGTATCTATTTTATAAAAATTTAAGTTAAACAATTAATTTTACTATGAAATAAGGTTATGAAAGCTTAGATTTGGAAATTTATTGATTACTATGGTCATTTACGTCCACTCATTTTTTGAATATAGTACATAATTCATAAATTAAATAATTACATGTTACATGTTTATTATAATTATTATTATAATATTAATTGTTTATCATATTATTATAATAGTTGGGTTAATTTGGCTTGGCTGCTGAACCTCTTTCTATTTCTTCTTCCTTCTATTTTGTCTAAATGACTCTATCCCTAGTTCTAACACCTTGATATCTCAACTCTCTGTAAACCGACCGCAATCGTCTATCCTTCGATTCATAGCTGAAATATGCTTTATTTCATACTAATACATTATAACTAGATAAACGCTTGGTTACCGTAACTATAAACATACTCATAACTCCCTTGGGACTGTTATGAATCCATAACTCCCTCTAATTCTAATATTAGATATTAGATATATTGGTTTAATTCTGGTAACCATTGGATGTTGCTTTTGTTATTGCATTGTTGGTTGCATATTTGGATTTCATATGTCATTTTCTACAAACTTTTCAGTTGATATATCCATGGTAATCAATAATCATGGTTACTCAATTATTAAAAACATTCGTTTAATTTTAAAAACCAACAGATTTCGTTTTTATATTTCATTTAGTATAAAATAAAATAGATTATGTATCACGGGAGTTATTAGATGTTATTAACCTCGGGCAACTTAACAATCCCTCGGGACTAACGTCTCTCGGGATTGCAATATGTTGCCCTCTGTAATTAACATCCTCATAACTCCCTTGATACATAAATAACTATTGTTCTCTCTCCTAATACTTATTAGTAGTAAAATATAGTATAGTCCAATAAAGTCTAAAAAGTCATACGTATCGATTAAGAATACACATCCTTTTGATAGTTCGATTTACTTTGTTTCATATACGTGGTTTTTATAGTAACCGTCCAGTTTGTCTAAACACTCCATCCCGCATAAATAAGTATACGTCAACATTGGTTTTGAATGAGAATTAAATGCAAAACACGGAGGACAGAATGTCATTACGTGAATAAATTTTATGTAGTTGTCAGTTGCTCTCAAACTGACGTAAGCGGTTCAATTCATTGTTTGAATGATTCCTTCAATGATTTACGCTCGTTTACAACTTAACAATTAACTGTTTGACATTTTCTGGTGAAACTAACAATATTATATAATATTATATAAAGTCAGATATAACAATATCTGACTTTTTAAACTTAATCCTACTATAGCCTAATAATATAGTAGTAGTAAAAATAGTAGCCTATAAGGTGCTTCGTAGTTTTACTACTATATTGTCCAAATTTGAATTCAACAAATCCTGGTAAAATAAATTCTCAGAAAGCTGTCTATTCCCTCTTATCATCACAATTTTTTAATGATTTTTGGGCTTTCGAATATCTGGAACTACATAAAATATCATGATCGATAATCTCCGAATCGATCGCTTCCGAGTCATAATTTAAATCATCATTGATAGCGATTGTATGCCCCAAAAGCGATATATTACGGGTTAATTCTTGAATTAGTTGAATCAGACCCATTGAATCTAAGAAACTTTTAGAAGCTACCGTCATAGGATATCGTTCCTCGAGAAGATTAATATTCACATCGCTCAAAACACACACATTTTTAGGTCCTCACGAAACCGAAAGCAATCACATCCTACAAATTATCATCAATTAATTCGCGGCATTCATATCCATGATTACGGTAGGTCACACAAAGCACAACTTAATACTTAGAAAATAACTCTCTATCAGGAGGGCTAGGCAAAACTTCGAAATTTAAACTATTCTGTACATAAAACGCCAAGCCACCACCAGGAGGCCTAAGGTCTTTTCTAGCAAGTTCAAATCCATCAAGACTTAAGAATTCGTCAATTGTTTTATTCGTAAAAACCAAGTTTCGCTCAGTGCCAGTATGCAATAGGTACCTTCCGAGAAAATTACCTCTCTTACCTGCTGCAAATGTGGTTGCAAAGATCTCACATTAAAATGTGCCACCTTCAATCTATTCATTATTATAATTACTCAACAAAGATAGTAAGTAAAAGAAAAAAAACACAATATACTTAACATACCAAGTTATACCTATCAAAGTGCATTTAACTACCTTGGTAAAAATCAAATATACTAATAATAGGTAGTCAGCGATTTTATCAATGAATTCATCGGTGAATCCAATGCATCCATCAGTGAGTATCTATTTTACTGTCCTACTTATTAATTGCATAATATCAACTATTTGCGATCGTGTAAATACCATTTTGACAATTTTAATATTTGCAGCACTACTATTTTTAGCATTACACCCAAAAGTGACAATTTAAAGTTACTTACAAGCGTCAGAGTTACAATTTCTTGCGTAGCACAAGCTCGCTTTTTGTGATTTAAATACTTGTACGTCCCACAAAATTTTCTAGATAACCTGTGGTTTCAACACGACGGTGCTCCTGTGTATTATTCTCTTGCCGTGAGAACTTTTTTAAACCAAAAGTATCAAAACACATGGATAGGAAGGGGGAACTACATCAACTTGACCAGCTAGATCACCAGACCGAACTAAGATGAATTTTTTTGGGGGGAGTGTTGAAGATATTGTCTATCAGACGCCTGCTACTACTCCTAAAGACTCTACATGGAAAACACAAGAAGCATTTAATAGGTTTATACAATTGAGATGTTAATGGAAGTGAGAAGCGCATTTTGAAGAAGACCTCAAAAGTGTGTTGAGCAGAATGGTGGACAGTTTGAAAATTATTATTGAGTAATTAATACAGAATGCATATGTATATAATTCTGGTTTTGGTGTTGTGTGGATTGATAGACTTATACAGGGTGTTCTACAAGCTCTATGACAAACTTTGACAGATGGTAGGTTGCTTGATTTTAAACATATTTTTTTTTAATAAACATGGGTCCGATTCGTTTTTGTTTAGAAGTTACAAGCATTTAACCTTTATTAACAATCAACAATAAAAATTTAAATTAAATGATAATCACAAAACTTAAGACTATAAAAATTGTTCGAAATGTCCACCCTCAGCTTGAATGCAAGCCTCACATCGACGAACTAAAGATTCGGTCACTCGAAGAATGAGATTTGGATCATTTCTTATTTGGTTAGCTGCATCTTGAATTCTTTCAAGTAACTGCTGATGGGTAGCGATTTCAACATGGTAGACCAGCTGCTTCATGTGTCCCCATAAATAAAAATCCAGAGGATTCAGATCGGGAGAACGAGGTGGCCATGATATTGGACCTCCTTGACCTATCCATTTATTCGGGAAATGTTCATTTAGCCAAGCAGCAACTTGTCTTCCTCTATGTGGTGGTGCACCGTCATGCTGATACCACATATTTTGAATAATATTGAGTTGCACGTCATAAAAAAATTACGATTCTTTAAATGCTTGTAACTTCTAAACAAAAACGAATCGGACCCATGTTTATTAAAAAAAATATGTTTAAAATCAAGCAACCTACCATCTGTCAAAGTTTGTCATAGAGCTTGTAGAACACCCTGTATAGTCAGATAACTACTTGAACTGCAATTAGACGTTCCTACAAGTTCCATATTCTGAAGGGAGAAGCTTGCTAATAAAAATGCATTAATTAAACTTAGATATTAGGTAAAATCTGCCTGATTAAAATGTAGTCGGACTCTTGTAACTATTATTACAGTAATGATAATACACAGAGCTAAGACGCCAAGTATCGTAAACAACAGAATTTTGATATTCTTAGCTAGATCTTGGCATTCGCGACATTAAGGAAGCGAATTATAACTAAACAATATATAATCAATTCATTTCACAGCATCCCGTAGCTGTTTGCTGTTACTCACCCATAACATAAATAATAAAACTTTTCCAATTAAACTTGGAACTTTCCACTTTATATTGAATTGGTCGGGGCTTAACGTGAGCGGTTCACATAATTAAAATTCGCAACAATATTTTAGACATTAGACCTGAGGTAAAATTCCCTTGTTTTTGTCTGAAACCAACAAATTTATCTTTTTTAAGAGAATATTTATAGCTTTTCAAATGCACTTAACTACTCAACCCGTTTTCAAATTTATAGCATTAAAATTGGGTATTACCTACAGAATATTTTAACAAATGAGAAATTTTGTGTTACTTATTCATATTTTTGCTTCATAAATATTTTATAAGGTAAGTATATATATATCAATTTTATTTTAATAAAAAATTAACAATTCAAAAAAGCTCAAGTTAAAATTTTGTAGCTGTGATGAATTTAATAACGATAAAAATTATATTATTCTATTCTTATAAAATAATTGACAAGAATGATAATGTCTGATTATAACTACGAATAATTTTATTTCTAGTCCGGGAGCCAGCGACATTTTTCAATGTCTTATTTGATAAAGCTTGGTTCATCTTTTGATATGTCGTAATAATATAGCCTATCAACAAAATCCACTCCTGCCACCTCAATCGCGGGCAACGCTTATCAGCAGCTTATCAATGTTGTTAAAAAAAACGAGTAAATGACAAACATGATAAAAGCTGAAACTTTACCTATCGTTTAATGATATATTAGTTAGATAAAAAATCACCTCCTGCCACCTGTATCGTAGAACGATGTACTCCTGCCATGGACCTAATGATGTGAAAAAAAAATTTGACTTAAATGATAATAGCTGATTTTTTTTACCGGTAGTTTATTAATGAAGAAGGCAGAAAAACTTATGCTGCCAACTATTTGTCGGAACCTGGCCTCGGCAGGAGGTTGTGAATTTGTTGTTGGATAAGTGACACACAGTACAGGAACGACTCTGAAGGCATCTCAAAAAAATATTGTCCATCTATTTTCTCTCATTTTTTTTGATAAATGATTTTACAAAAACATTATAAAAATATTGATAGGTATAAAAATATTTATAAGTAGGTATGGAAATATTGATTTAAACAATTTATAAACGGGAATCATTATTGAAATATCAAGTCACGCAATACAAATACAAATACAATACAATCCTCACTATCGCTTATCTGGTTGCTGGTCATTTCCTCGGGATTATCTACTTCCTCGGCATCATCATTTTGGAAGTTAGAGTCTGTAAAAAATACAAAATGATGTAGAAATGATATGCTATATAAAGTGAGGTAAAAGGGATATTATTTCATTACCTGGAGCATTGATTCGACTAGGATCCGCGATTACGACTTTGCCAACTAAAGTTGGTGATTGGTCGCCTTCAAACCATCGAAATTTCAACTTCTCTTCTATTTCTTGCTGATCCACAATCGCATGGAGACAGCAAGGTAGGATGTTGAGAATGTGCATTGGACCATATACTGGAGATATAAGCGGATCTGAGAATTTGTTGTCGCAGCTCCGATTTGCACGGTGGCAAAATGGATCCGTCAAAGTTCTTCGTTTTTAATTTGAACTGCTCCTCAATGTCGTTGCATTTGAAAGCTTTCATGAAAATAGCCAGTCGGACCTCATTAACGTCTATTAATTGTTTGCAGCCATACATGTCGCAAACAAATTTTTCTAATGTTTCGAAAATAGCTTTTGTTTCGAAGTCTGGATAATTCGGTAATTTCGAGAAGGCTTCGATCAATTTAGGAACTTCTGCACAATGGTGAATGGCCGATTCTTGCCCTTTTTGATTCTTAATTCTTAATTAATAAACTACCGGTAAAAAAATTCAGCTTTTATCATTTAAGTCAATTTTTTTTTCTTCACATCATTAGGTCCATGGCAGGAGTATATCGTTCTACGATACAGGTGGCAGGAGGTGATTTTTTATCTAACTAATATCATTAAACGATAGGTAAAGTTTCAGCTTTTATCATGTTTGTCATTTACTCGTTTTTTTTAACAACTTTGATAAGCTGCTGATAAGCGTTGTCCCGCTGGTGCGCCGGCAGGAGTTGATTTTATGTCAGGAAGGCGTTGATATGACACGAAAATAATGAAATGATTCTTAATCAAATGTGGCAAAAAAAATGTCGCTGGCTCCCGGACTATTCATTTCATTACAAATACTTTACATTAGGCTCCATTTTTTAATAACAACTTTTTCTTCAAAAAAGATAAGAGTTCATAGTCGTAGTACCGAGATCCAGGACAGCAAGCTAATTCCAACCTGCACACGGATAAGACGATTCGATTGAACAGTTTTAAGCCTACATGTATAGTTTAAATTATACCGAGTGTGGCGCGAGCATCTTAGATCATTCATATGGAAAAGTGATTGGTCTGAAAGTTTGTACCGGGTGGGCATTTAAGAATGAACAGCGGCCATATCTTGGGAAATATTGATCCTACAGTTTCAAAATGAAAATTTTCCTGACATAAGTGACTATGCGAAATGCAATGAAAATATTTTCAAGATGGTCGCACTTCCGGAAATACCGGAAGTTGACACCTACTTCGTTATTTTAACGGGGACACCCAGTAAAATATTATATTTTTTAAATGTCTGAAGAAATCGAATACAGGTGGTTTTCACCACAGGAATTTAGATTGAGCGATTTATGAGTTATAAACAAGTGAAATTCGCAATTTTCCAACTTCAAAGCAGTGTCGAACTAGAACGGCTCAATATATCTAAAAACGGCTTACATGTCCCTATCTTAACTTTTTACAAGGTATTATATTATGTAGTTTAGATTTTTCTACAGGGTGATGGAAAATCTGGTAATTTTCATCACCCTGTATAAAAATTCAAACCACATGGTATGATACCTTGTAAAAAGTTAAGATAGGGACATGTAAGCCGTTTTTAGATATATTGAGCCGTTCTAGTTCTACACTGCTTTGAAGTTGCAAAATTGCGATTTTCACTTGTTTATAACTCATAAACTGCTCAATCTAAATTCCAATGGTGAAAACCACCTGTATTCGATTTCTTCAGACATTTAAAAAATATAATATTTTACAGGGTGTCCCCGTTAAAATAACGAAGTAGGTGTCAACTTCCGGTATTTCCGGAAGTGCGACCATTTTGAAAATATTTTCATTGCATTTCGCATAGTCACTTATGTCAGGAAAATTTTCATTTTGAAACTGTAGGATCAATATTTCCCAAGATATGGCCGCTGTTCATTCTTAAATGCCCACCCGGTACATGAATGATTTTGATTTTGACAAACTAAACTAAAATATTTCCAGTCCCATAACACTTCAATAATATTGTTAGTGAAGATTAGATAAGTGAAGATAGTGAAGATAGATAAACACAAATCAGTTCTGGAGGTGCAGCGCGTTTTTCCAACAGAACCACCCCTGTGGTGAAAAAAGTATTGTTTTTCTTAAATGTTGTTAAACGTCGAATATATCGAAAAAATACTTCCAGAAAACTGGAAGCTAAAACTTAACCGAAAAAAAGCTATCTAATAAACGAGTTTTGAAGGGGACATAAAATACAATTTTTTTTTGCCATTCTTATTGGTTTTGGATAATTTTTAGTACCTATATAAATATTAAAATATTACAATATAGTACAATAATTGTCTGTTGCTTTTTGCTATTTTGAATATTTGCAGGCCTGATAAAGATAATTGAAACCAATATAATGTTATAGATGTATTATCTTTTTCGTCAAAGCATTATCTTAATGCTGAAAAAAGTCAAAATAAAAAAATTACATTTTGTAATAACAATAATGCTTTCTGATATTTACATTTTGTAATGTTATCAGCATATTTTGTCAAATATTTTAACGGATTCTTTAGCCAAATTTTGACGAATATTTTGTTATTTCCTGAAAACTACACCCGGTATAATATAATTATAACTTCGTATATCGGGCGAGGAAAAAATTTCGCAACAACGAGGTGCATCGTCAATTTTTCGATGAAAATCTCGTGACAAAATCTAACTGACATCCCTCACTCCTCAGCAAGCTCCCTGAAAGTTACACGTCAATTCTCCTACACCTGGGTTGATTTTGTCGACGTGTGGATCGTAGTTGAGGTAAGTTGAGGTGGAAGGACGTCCAGGACGTCATCGCCTCCCTTAAAATCGCCTAGATACTCAGCAAATGGACATATCTGCAATGGGAAAATGACGTTTTTGTCAGTTAATCTGCTGTACCATAATACAAATAAACAAGGTATGTCAGCACGCAGTCTGTGAGGTCAGCGTAGTGAGAGCTACATGCGGCTCGGCAGTAATAATGACGCAAAGTCGCAATTTAGTAGCGTATTTCGCCGTTTGAAGATGTTCCAGTAATACGGATATCCACTAATTTTCAGTGAGCTTTGAAATAGATAGATATTGTGTCATAAAAACCGAAGGTTTTTATTATTAGAGAATTTAAAAATGGATATTCTTCAAATTAAACGCAAATTACTGAGCCCGAATTTGATGAGAGTAGCAAACGCACCCAAACCGAGGCTAGCGGCTTGTGACGTCATTTCCCTCTAGATCCTCGGCCCACTGCCGAGCGAAAGCTGACGAGCGCAATACGGTAAAGTATGGAAGATATTTATAGGTGTAAAAATTATTATATGATGATGGTTTTAACACTAGGGAAGGTCATAATACAATTGTATAAACATGTGATAGTCCCACCAACTAAGCAGTGGTTCTAAAAAAAAACTACTTAGATCAATAGATCTCTTTAATCACCGAAGCGAGAATTTGTAAAATTCATAAAAACATGAATTTACAAAATGTTTTCCAAACTAACATTTTTCATTAGGTTTTATATTTATGATTTACTTTTCTAGATGTTTCATATACTATTAAAAATAGACCCAAATGTTTTTTTGCAAAGTTTTTGAGAAGTTCACCTGCATTTTACTGGTCGCACGGTCTAAGTAAACTTGTCAAGGGTAATACTAATATACAGGCTGTTTCTTAATAACATGCTAATATTTAAGGAGGTTATTTTTGGGTTCATTTTAAGAAGAAAACTTCATAAGAACGTGTGTCCTAAAAGTCTTAACTTTTGAGATACAGAGTGGTAAAGTTTTATTAAAATTAAACATTTTTTCGTAATATCTGTAATACCGCTCTGGATATGATGGATAATGAAATTTCATATACAGGTATTACGCATCAAGGGGCATTTTTTCATGTACCACGTTTCATTTTATTTCCACTAGTGACAATGGTGAACGATCGTGCAGAATTTTACCTGCATATTTTGGCAGACATTGATGGTACGCCACTGATTTCTGTTAAAATAGAAATCATTTTTGGAATCCCCATTCATTTCCAAGTAAATTTGATTACTTGTTTTTTTCCAGTCCGATGCACGGTTTTCGCCTAAAACTGTTTCTCTACATGGTCACAAGATTATTTTTAAAATGACCATAAGACAATATAAAAATATGCAGGTGAAATTCTGCACGATCGTCACTAGTGGAGATAAAACGAAATGTGGTACATGAAAAAATGCCTCTTGATGAGTAATACCTGTCTATTAAATTTCATTAAAATATCTAGAACGGTATTATAGATATTATGAAAAAATTATTTATTTTTAAAAACTTTAACCCTCTGTATCTCAAAAGTTAAGACTTTTAGGACATACGTTCTTATGAAGTTTTTTTCTCAAAATTGACCCAAGAATAACCTCCTTAAATATTAGCATGTTATTAAGAAACACCCTGTACAACTGTCTCTCTCTTCCCTTTTCTTAAACCAAAAAAAAATAAAATATTGTATGAGTCTCCGAATGGGACTCATAGTATTTAATTCAATTATTGTGTTTCGGGCATGAACTAAAAGGGATTGTAATTGCTTGTATTTAATATTAAATCAACATGTCTTGCCCGACATTTTTCTCTTTAAATTAATACTGTTTTCGTAGTTCCTAACAAATGGGGGGGGGGGGTAAAATATAAACATTGTGCACCATGTGCTATAAGAATCGTAAATTTAATTCATCATTCGAGTGACACTTCTTATTCAATATTTTATTATTATTTGATTATTTCAAACATGTGACTACCTTTTGATAAGTTTATATTTGCGAGTTTTGAATATTTGATTATGAATTTAATATTATTATTATCAAAGGAGATTTCTTTACAAACAATTTATTTCAACGATGATAACTTTTCTTTTGTTTATTGAATGCCCTTTTTATGCTCGGTACAATTTTTATTACCTTTTATTCATGAAACTATTGAAAATCTATTTAAACGATCACACTAAATAATCTTATTATGTCCTTCAATGCATTTTATTGATGAATATTGCTCCTTATCTTATTTGCAAATAATATATGTCACATGTATCTTTTTTGTTTTATCTCTAATCTATTATCTTTATCTTTTATTTCTTAGCAATCTCATACTTACCTAATTTACATTATCTCAATTGTTATTAATTTTTATTCTGCTATGGTATGTTTTTATGTAAAATGTAAATGAATCTTTCAAGATTAAATCAAATATGAAACGACGATAATATTATGTTTTTGTATGCCTGGGAACTCAAGAATCGAAGCGGAAAATCGACGCTCCAATCTGTTATATAGGTTATATCTCATTTTTGCGTTGGATGTCTTTTAGAATCGAATATATTTATTTAATCAATGTCCCATATTTCTTGGTATTTATTTATCTGACCCTGACTAGCATAACGACGATTATCTGTATTTGCACATTCTCTCTTTATTCTATTTATGTGTGTGTTGCTATGTCTTTGCTTTACACGTACTAAACGTTTCGCAAAGACTAACGTTAGAATGTCATGTTACCATAATATAAGAGATTTATCTCTCAACTCTCAGCTTTCAACGCCGAAGCAAATGGTTGTTTATAACATGTGATTTCGTTACACACGCAGCACGCAGCTAGGTTTGCTTTCACATATTATTTTCTAGTTGTTCCCACTTTCGAATCCGGTACTCTCGTTAAATATACAGGCTAGGTACATTAAATTTTTTACACCAAAAATGGAGTATAATAATATTTCTTCTTCTCCCAAATTCAAATTCAAAGTGTGAGTTCTTCTTATGTTTTTATGGCTTTGACACCCTTGTGTCCTGCCTTTAGTTAGAATTCAGGTTGAGAATTCAACAGACATTCAATACAGACAAGTAGACATTTCAAACGTCAAAGGGGTTCTTCTTTTTAAATCATTCAGTTAGGCCTTCGATTCGGGACATTTCAGTCCGAGGGTCACAACAGAGAATTTCATGTCTCGGCCATGATTTACGGCGTTTCACTACAACACACTGCATAACGTTCTACTTTAAATGAAATCTTAATAATCATAAACTAATTTATAATATTTTTGAGGAAATTTTTCACTTAAAAGGTAACATTTTCTACCATGAAATTCCAAACTTTTCTTCCTCTATCCGTTTACATATTACATATGTAGGTATATCTACTTTGGGTCTGAAATGGTGTGCGCTATTTATCTTTTAACTTCTAAATAGTTTAGAAGTCTCTTCTAGATAATATTATGAATATAAAAGAGGTGTTTACCAGATTAAAGCATTAAGATATCTTAAGCTATTCACAGAATTATCGAGGCAATAAAGCACGCACTCTTATAAGTGCCTAGCCAGAGGTGCTGACCGATCCTTGGGCTACTGCGATAAATTAGACTCGAGTTCGGTAAGCCCACGCTATCTTCCTGAATTATTTCTTGTTAATTTGTGGAGTATGCTTTCTTCCGATAACCTGCGTAGTTAAATCAGAGGGTTAGGTTTCATTGCCCAATAATATATGTGGAGCACCATAGCCTGGGATATAATGGCCTGGTATCTTTAACGCGATTTAAACTCGAGAGTCTTAAAACTCGTATAGGTAATGTGTCATTGAAATTATCAACTTTACTTGATAAGGTTTAAACTTGGCTCGCTGAATTAATATATCTGATCTATGGATTTTGTACAATGTTATGCAATAATATTGTAATGATAGGTACATTAATTTAAACTATTTTCTAAATAGTGTGTCAAGGTCATAATTATTTGTGTATGCTACGTTGTAACATCGAACACTATGGCACTAAACAAGTAGAATTTGAAAGTTATTAAAGGGTCCATTTGAATATTTTTGACATTGAGAGGTTTCGGAAACAATAAATTTAATACTCGATTACAACATCTTTGCTATCAACTTAAAAAAAAAGATTTTTTTTGTTTTGAGACCTAATTGGTAATTTTATAAAGTAGGTAATTTAAAAGTTAACGAAAGTTATACAGATAATCTTATAAGAGTAAGCAAAATTCCAAAGTATTTAAGTTAAAAATACAAACAGATTGTGTCGAATTTGATTCAATGTTTTACGTGACCTACTTAGCTACGTGACATGGTAAAGTTAAACATTGAAGAATATGAAAATGTTTCACTTGTTTTGCATATTTACTTTTTCCTAAAAAGTATTTATTCGCTAATAACTCGTTAAGCGTTGGGTATATAAAAAAAAATTTAAAGAAAGGAAGCTTGAGGATCTGCAGGCCTAGCCTAATAAAAATAATTGAAATCAATATATTGTTACAGATTATTATCTTTTAGGTTAAGGAATTACCTCCATGCTGAAAAAAATTAAAAAAATTACATTTAGCAATTTTACCACCATATTAAATTTATCAAAATTTTGGCAAATTTTGTATTCTTTCCTAAAACTTAAGAAAAAGAGCAAAGAAATGTAGCTAAAAATTTTGAAAATATTACGAATTGTTTTAACGATAGCATATTTTCACAAAAAAAAATACGCTACATTTACAATTTGTATTGGTCTTTTTTTAATTTGTGGAAAATAATAAAAATTTTTGCCAAATTTTGCCTGAATTGAATATGCTGGTAAAATTTTAAAATGTATTTTTTTTTAATTTTTACTTTTTCAGCATTGAGGTAATGCCTTGACCTAAAAGATAATGAATACATCCATAACATTGTATAGATTTCAATTATTTTTATAAGAGCTGCAGGGCATCCTCAAAATTGCAAAAACCAACATATAATTTTACTTTATTGTCATATTTATACAGGTCCCAAGACATGACTGCCATAGCCTGGAACTGTGTTGCTGGGGTGATTTCAAGTCAAAAATGTCTAATAACACCCGCGCTATCCTAACTGTACTAGAAGCATTTAAAATTTTAGGTAAGTAAGTAGGAATTCCCTACTAATTTGAAAACCATTTAAAAATAAATCGCTTTATTGAGTTAGTTGGTCAAAACGTCCACCCAGTTGCTGTATACATAGTCTAGCTCTCCTTAGAATTAAAGTGATAGCTCTGCTAAGAGTCTCAGGATCAGCACGAATATTTTTTGAGGGATACATGATTCTAGCAAATATTGTTCTGTTTTCAATATTTCCTGCATAAACTAAACTTTTCGGTCTTCCCCATAAAAAGTAATCTATTGGATTAAAGTCTTGTGACCTTCCTAACCAAGGCACTGCAGAACCTCTTCCAATTTACTGGTTTGTATAATTTTGATTAAGAAATTCTGTTACTTGTCGACCAAATGAGGAAATCAATGAAATGAGGCTTCATCAGTAAACAATATTATCCGACAAATACTTTGATTTCTCAATATCCAGCGACTAAATTCAAATTTTGAATTGTAGTCGGCAGGTTTTAAAGCTTATACACATAAAATGCGGTACGGATACAAACCGAAATTGTGTAAAGGTATCCATACTTTCATCCAGGCTATGGCAGTCATGTCGTTGGATAGCCTGTATATTACATTATTTATCTGGTTAGCTCACAGCCGAGGCTGACCAGCTCCAATTGTGATATGTTGAGAGCATTAAGACCTGATGGAAGCTGGTCAGACCCCACTGGCTCACCAGCTCGGGCCTTGAGTTACCACAACCGATCGGCAGGCTCTGACAGGGCCTCATCCGCTATGAACGGCAGTCGCGACTTACCAGACTCTTATGTAACTGACCGAGTCGTTGACCATGCAGCTTCGGTACGTGAGCCAGGCCCAACAGAAGCTGACCAGGCCTCATTCTGGAACTTGGAATCTGAAACTTGGTAGCTGAAACTTGACGTATGGTGAAGATAGCTGAAACTCGATGTATGGTGAGGGTAGCTGAAACGAGGTGGCTGAAACTTGACGTGAGGTGAGAGTAGCTGAAACGAGTTATCTGAAACAAGGTAGCTGAAACGAGTTATCTGAAACAAGGTAGCTGAAACTCGATAACTCTATGTAGCTGGAGCATGGTAGATGAAACTCTTTAGTTTTAGACGTGTTGAAACTTCTCGATTTCGGAGGCAACTGGTTCTGAAGTACTGAAGATGAATTATACAGCGGGAATAAAAAAAGTGAAAGTACCTGTGTCATAATATAATACTCTCTCGCCGAGCCTCTCCAGATATGATTACAACTTCAACCGGGCCTGAGCTGTTACATGTATTCGTCACAATAACGCTTGGAATTAGATCTGCCGCTTCGTCTTTAATGGTGCAGCTAACCAGAAGCACTGTGTCGTTAATGGGTGACATATGGGTGACATCTATAGCGGGATTACTGATCAAATCATTCAGCTCCTTATGTTGACGTACGATTACACATTTAGGTTGATTTTCCCGCTGACCTGGTTTTCTCCAAAAGCTTATGAAAATTAATTTAGCCAGCGATCTAAGTCCTGCGTTCTTTACAATTATTTCCCCCTGCTCCATCTAAATAATATCTTTGCTGTCTATGAAGTCTTTGACGTAAGTGTTTTTCTGCTCTTCGCTGACGCACTCCGTAGGCCAACCGGACGCTTGTTGTTTTATTTTGATGAATTTGTTCATAAACCCAGTAAACAAGCCTCCTGTTTTCCGATCATACTGGGTGGTGTCATACTCCCATCCCTCGTAAACTCCAAGCACATTGTAGCCACACTCCACGGCCTTCCGGACTTCGTCTATGACCCACGTTCCAATCAAAGCTCTTTGATCGTCTTGATTATTGCAGTCACTCTGATTGAGTATCAGTGTTAATGTATGGCGGAGAGCGAACATTAACTTGTCGTTTGTCTTCATCTGAAGAAGAACGGGGTGATAGAGGTCTGTAGGCGGCAGTATCTTGCATTTAAAAATACCCTCCTTGGGCTCCTCGCCATGAGAACTTTTGGTTGACCCATGGGAACCTTGCCGTAGTTACACATCCACGGATAGAGAAAGCACACTTCGATGTATTTGATCTTCTCCGCCTCCTTAGCACAATAGTTACTTTAGGTGCAACCAGTCCTTCTGCCGTAGAATGCGTCGCTAGGGTTCAGTGGAAGACTTCTGAGCATAGGATGTTTTTCCCACCGATCTTTACTTTTACTTTTGATTCTTAGTATCTTTATCTAAATGTATCTTAATATACTTTTTAGAAAGTATCTAGTATCTTGTATCTAGATACTTTTTAAAGTATCTTTTCCAGCACTGTTGACCTGAACTGTTTTTTCGACAGGATCGTCGGAAACACCTTAGCCTCATGGACTTATTGTTCTTACCCCCTTTCTTCATGTCATCCATTCCGTCAGTCTGGTTCCCTGAGCTAGTTTGTACAGCCTCATCACTAGATGAGTGTCATATTCTTCCAGACTCATTTTTGGTTGTCTGTATATTTCCTGGCCTGCGGTCCAGAGCTTCTCATTCACACAGAACATGTTTAGCTGTCTCTTGGGCATTGATGCACTCTAGGCCGCTTATGTTTCTATTGAACAGTCCTATTTTATCCAACACATTCCCTATCGTGGCGATCACCGGTGTCCGCTGTTATAAAGTCATACCACGCCAGAGAGGACACCGGCGTCCGCCAAACGTTTTGTGAAAGTAAACTATAATACGAAGCGATGGACCGCCAAGGAAGTAATAGGGTCCGCTATGGTTTGGGTAAATTGCACGCAACCCATGATATCCCTCTCCAATTACAAGCTATACAAGTGTCCTCTATAGATGTCCGCCGTGGCTCTCAGCATAGGCGAATATTAACGCTGCATCTATATGCCATGGCGAACACGCACCGATATTAAATTTTATTCAAACATCATCTGAGATTTGAAAATGTTCTTATAGATAGGTAGGTTAGGTATTTCATAGGACTAATAGTTAATATCAAATAAATCTGATTGAAAATTAAAAAAAAAACTTTATTCAATATACTTTTCTCACTTTGTTTTTAGTTATTTCCTTATTCAATTTCTTTTGATAACAATCTTGAAAATATTTCCGCCTTTCTCTTGAACTAAATAGTGAATTGACCGCCGATGCAAGCGTGTCCACTGTACCGCGTCCGCTGTGGCGTTAGCTTATGTGTCCGCTGTGGCGTATCTGATTAAATTTTGAGACAAAAATTTCTGAACGCCACAGAGGACACTGGTGTCGGTTACGCTTTTTTAAAAATGACCTGGTACTGGATCATAGAAATTTAAAAAACTAAGCACACATCCAGATAGATATTCATGTCCATGTCTAATCACCTGACAGTCATGTCCTGTAGGGAGATTTTAGCTTGGCAGGGAATGTGTTAAGTATTCTTTTAGGGCAACATGTCCCGTCAGTAATCCCATTTTATGCGCAACTGATTCCTAGTAAGTGACAGTAGTTCTACAGTTGTCTTTTTAAGGGTCCCTTGATGAAGGCCTTCCCGTCCCTAATGATGTTTGGTCCTTTTATTCCAATAGTATTTATTTTGTGTTTTATCTTAACCCACATAATTATTACTTTGTCCGGTGCTTTACTTTTTGGTACTCCCAGGGCCGGTTCTGGGCCAATATATTAAGCCGAGGATCCATTTCTCGTTAGCTCGTCGACTTTTTCATTGCATGTGATTCCGCTGTGTCCTGAAGACTGAAGACATGGACGAAACGGTACCGTCCATTCAGTCTTGTCTTCACATGCTGTACGAAAGTTTTCTAATTTAGTTCTGTAAATAAAAAAGAATCTTCAGTGGCAAATTTAAATTAGAACCTAAATCCCAATAAAAAACTCATCAAATATTATACAGGGTGTTGATTTTCAAAGCGGGCCATAGGGGATTAGCTTTGCGAAAGTGGTTTTTGAGGATTCCTGCTCGCCGTTTAAACTGACAGAAATAGTTTTGGTATCAAAATGAAGCTAAAATTATTGCGCATAACGCTTAACATCAGAAATTAATTTAATTTCACGTTGTTTTCTAAAATTCTTCAGTAAAAATTCAAGTAATTGTTAATGTTTGCCTTGCCTAAACAATAATGACGTTTCTACGTTTTGACAATCCAATAATAAAACTTTATAAGTCAGTAGGTAATAATAAAGTCTGATTCTATTTAAAAATGGGTTATACAAACCAAGAAAGAGTCTTTATGGTGAAAACCTACTACAGTGTAGCCAGTTACAGGAGGGTTAAATAGAACCAGGCTTTATTATTACCTACTGACTTATAAAGTTTTATTATTGGATTATCAAAACGTAGAAACGTCATTATTGTTTAGGCAAGGCATGCTATTTTGTGATTAAACATTAACAATTACTTGAATTTTTACTGAAGAATTTTAGAAAATAACGTGAAATTAAATTAATTTCTGATGTCAAGCGTTATGCTTGTTAAAATGTGCTAAAATGTTAAAAGTGCTGTGCTTGTTAAAATGTTGCAATACTGAATTGCTGCTTAGTGCCTGAAATCTACAGATGAGAAAAGTGTTCTTCATAATTTGCTGAAGACAACCTGCCAGCTTTTGCTGAAACAATCAATTTTGATCCAATCCCAAGAGAAGTAATCTTATTTGCCATATCTCACGACTATTAAACATAGTGCTCTTGTTTATGAACTACATTACAAAATTATAAAACCGTCAACTAAGCAAGGTCGAGTCCTGCATTGAATCCATATCATAACAAATTGCAAACATCAACAACAACAAGAATAATGGTATTTTGCAACGTTTGCAACAACAAACTTGACACCTTAATAGATCGATACAAGGTCACCTGTTCAGGTGAGTGTCGCCGTATATTTTGTCAAAAATGTTCCGAATTAACAAAAGAACTTTACAAAGGCATCGCAAAGGCTAATAACAGCTCTGTTCAGTTTGTCTGTAAAATCTGCGATACCCAAAACCTAAAATACCTACACGGAACTGTCAAAAATATATCAGAGTCTATGATAAATAGAGATGAATTCGACGCATTGTCGAGAGATGTGAAAGATCTTAGAAGCCTAAAACCAATTATTGAAGAAATATATGACATGTGTCAGAAGATGGAGCACTCTAACAACCTAAGTGCTCAACATTCTGATTGCGCACGGCCCTACAGTCATCAACTCGACATTGAACCCCAAGCCCTACTTACCACGCTAACCCGAATACAGTCGGAAGTATCAACCATCATGTCCATATTCTATAAAAGTGAAGATGAAGACACGTCCGTAAGGGTCGAAATTTATGATCCAGCGACAAGGCAGATAGAAAGTTCCATGACGAAGGTGCAGAAAGAGGTCAATGCCATCTACTCCAACATGACTTCAATAACCAAAGGTATAGAAAGCCTACAGAGCTCTACAAAAAATACAGACAAAAATACAATATTCACCTGTCATACCGGAACTCAAACCGCTGACTTGGACATTTCTCTACACCATCCATCTTCAGTTCAATCTAATATTGAAACCGACACTCATCAGACAATCCTCAATAAAATGACGAAGAAAGCAGATGATTATTCGAATTCCAAAAGACGATATCAGTACATCCATATTGGAAATGTGCCGATTTCATTCAGTAAGCAGGCCATCATCAAATATATAAAATTTAAGTTAAATGAGTCAGAATTTATAAGAATCGAATCTCTTTCGTCATCATTCGAAAACCAAAGATTCAAAAACTATAAAATAGGCATCTGCAACAATAAAGCTGACATACTATTGGACCAGAAGTTTTGGCCACACAACATCTACGCTCGCAGGTTTTTTTCTGATTCTGCTGGAAATAAAAACCTAAATTCCAATCTGCCTACGCAAACTCCGTCTTTCTGCATTCCGCATTCCTCAGCACTATCACCTAAGAGGGAGCAAATGTTGTGCGATTCTGATAGTACCGGAAATCCTACGCAGTCTCCTCAAAAATCAAAAAACAGCTATGGAAATTTCGTCGCTGAGCAGTCTTCCAACACAGCTGAACAATATGAGCAGAACTTGAGGAGTAATCTGAAGTCCGCTGAACCGACCTCCGCTGTAAAGTTAACGCCCCCCGATCAACCGACGACTGAGCAAGAAATCCAGAAACCCTCACCCGGCTCTGGAAAGTGCCTGGCTGAACAGTCTATGGAGGAGCCAGAGCAACCTAGGAAGAACCTCATGCCCGAACGTCAAAACACCCCTGAATCTCCGTCATGGCTCAACGCTATTTGGCCCCCTCTGGCGAGACTAACAAAAACGTCTGCCGAAACTGAGGGAATTTTTCTACTCTCCAGACTGCGTCAGCCTGAGTTCTTCCGTAATATCCGTCTATATTTGGCCTACCTTTACGACAGACCAGAATCAACATGCCTTCATGGTGAGACAAAAAACAGTGTCAGACTACTCCTAGCCTCTGAAGGTTTCCCCACAGAAAGAAACGACCTGCTAATATATTACAAAAGGTTTTACGAGAGCTATGGACTAACTGAATCGGACGCTGAAGATGATTTAAAGGCCCTTAGATCCCACCTATCTACGGAAAACACGAACCATCTCATGAAGGCCAGGGAAAACCAAAGGTTATATAGTACCCCTTTTCACAAAAAGTGACGCGTCAGGAGCAAGAATCCTCCTGTGAAACACCCCCTCCGTCCCCTGTCCTTCACCTCCCCATCTCCAGCTCTCATGTCAAAAAGGATCCCAATAGGACTGATCTTACTTCTCTTAAATCACTCCCCTCCTCTTCTCCTAATTATAGACACGAAATCCGGGTGTTACACATCAACATTCAATCCTTAAATAACTCTTTGAATGGTCTGAGTGTCATGATTCTTGATCTGGGATTCCCAGAGCTTATTTGCCTGAATGAACACTTCCTAACATCAGAAAATATACAGAGGATCAAAATCGATAATTACAACCTCTCCTCTTTTTTCTGCAGACAGTCAGCTGCGGAGCGTGGAGGCTCGGCGGTTTATGTCAGGTGTGATATTGAGAGCCGAATCGTTCAGCGTCTTTGTTCCCTGTCGCAACCTCTTCTCTGTGAGATCTCGGCATCCGAAATTAAATTACAAACACTAAAGGTTTTGATTCTGTCTGTATATCGCTCCCCTACTTGTCCTGTAAAGGATTTCCTTCATCATCTAGACGAATTACTTGAAGCGGCTTCCCGATTCTCAAATAACGTAGTTCTTGCCGCAGACTTCAATATTGATGTTCTCTGTGACAACCCTAGCACCTCTAGTCTGACCGAGATTCTATCTTCACATGGCTTCCAACTATGCTTCAGCAGTCCGACTAGGGTCACTAATACCTCCGCAACTTGCATTGATAATATTGCAATTTCTGGAGTACTAAGACTATTCTGCAGCAACACAATACCTACGTTTATTTCTGACCACCACGCACTTCATGCTACGCTTCGACTTCCGGACTCGGCCGGTGCCCACGGAAGCGGCAGTAATCCCGTGGTGAGATGGAAGAGGGACATAAATGACCCCCTGCTCCTCGCTCAGTTTCAAAACGAGCTGCTAAACGTTGACTGGCAGGATCTTCTGGATGCCCCCGATACCAATTCCAAATACTCCTGCTTCGCTAACACTCTCTCTTATTATTTTGACTGGTATTTTCCTCTCAGAAAATCACGAATTCGTGATTCTGGGCTTACCAGACCTCGATGGCTTACCCCAGAAATACGTCAACTTTATGACAGAATAAATTTCCTAAATGAACTGAAAAATACATCCAACGAGCAGTTCAAGTGCCAGTTAGCCAGCCTTAAGCGAAAGTTCGGGTATTTGGTGAGACGCGAGACCAGACGTCGCAATGACATATATATCAGCGAATCCGAAAATCCAATTAAATCTGGATGGTCTCTCATAAACAAACATTGTCAGTTGGCAAGCAAGTCTAGGAAGATCGAGGAACTTAATTGTCAAAACTCAGTCAAGACGGATCCTGGAGAAATTGCTGAGATACTCAACAGCTTATTTCTTTCAAACAACTCTCCCACCGTCAGCCACACTCACGGATCCACTGTGCCTGTTGTCGTCTCTTCGTCATCTTTCATGTTGTACCCTACATCACCTGGCGAAATTATAAGGCTAGCATCCAGATTTAAAAACAAAAAGTCGTCAGGTCTAGACGAGATTCCTTCCTTCATTGCGAAGTATTGTATATCTGAACTTGCCCAACCCTTATCGAAAATTTATAACAACTCCTTTGAGACCGGCGTATTCCCCGATAAACTCAAGACAGCCCTGGTTAAACCCATTTACAAGAAGGGCGACGCCAAAGACCCAGACAACTACAGACCAATCAGCTTACTATCCGTGTTTGATAAAATTCTCGAATCCCTCGTCTCCTCGCGTCTTCTTGACTTCTTAAATAAGACTGAGACTCTTTCCCGCTCCCAACATGGTTTCCTAAGGAACCTTTCCAAGGCTTTCGATAGTGTGTGCCACGAATGCCTGCTTCGGAAGCTGGAGAGCATTGGTGTTCGCGGATTGCCCCTAAAGTGGTTTACCAGCTACTTACGGGAAAGAACCCAGGCGGTACAGCTCCCTGCGTCTGATGGTCGATTTGTGAGATCCCACTTTGCTCCAATCTTCTCAGGAGTACCCCAGGGTAGCGTACTCGGCCCGCTTCTTTTCCTTATTTTCATTAACGATTTGGGCTCCTCAATTTCTTCCCCCACCTCTCTATGTGTTAATTATGCAGACGATACAACCATCCTCATCAGGTTGAAAACAAACGACCTCACTGAAATAATAAAATCAACTAAACTTCCATTAGAAGCAGCATCTTTATGGCTAGAGAAAATAAACTAAGACTGAATTTAACAAAAACCGAGTTGATTGACTTCCATTCTTGCCGTTCTCGCCTTCCTCCTTTACCGCCCATCCCAACCGTTAGTACTGAGATCTCTCCTACGCGGGTTGTGAAATTCTTGGGCTTTTACATCGATCAAAACTTGAACTGGCTGACTCACACTGACCACTTGTGCCGACGCCTTGCTAGCTCCTGCTTCCTTCTGAAACAACTCCAACACACTGTGTCTCATGACGTTCTTCTCTCCGCATACTACGGACATTTTTACAGTCACATCTCCTATGGCCTGGCCGTATGGGGCGGATCACAGAGTTCTTTACGCAGAGTTTTTCTTCTGCAGAAGAGAGCTATCAGGATACTGGCAGGCTTGTCCATAGATCAGTCCTGTAGCGGTCACTTCAGGCGTCTCGGTCTCCTCACGTTGCCTGCTGTTTATGTCTTCTCCCTTCTCAAACTGATTTACAAACATCAAGCCAAACTTAATCGTTTCCGATTCACACACCATTATCAGACCAGGCTTAATCTTTTCAAACTACCAACTCACCATCTCACTTCCACCGAAAGGACATTCACGTACACGGCCATAAAATTCCTTAATCACTTCAGGATAGACCCCGCAACCTTTGGATTCTCTCAGTTCAAGGCACATCTCCGAAGTTATCTCACAGACCTGGAACCCTATTCTACCATGGATATTCTGTCTTCCTCCCCCCCTCCCTCCACACCCTTATTGATTCATTAACCTAGCACCTTGTCACTAGGATATGTATAATTGTAAACGACAATGTAGTGTATACAATGACTAGCATTAGATTCTGGAAATTTTCCTTTATTTGTTCTTCTCAATTTTCTCTGATGCATTTGTGATTGTGATCAATGTGTTATAATGCCAATCGCTTGCGTATGACCTTTTGATTACGCAGGCGAATTTATGTGTACTACTGCGGTTTGTTCTTTGTTTGTGAATTATTATCATCGCTTACAACGCTATTGTACTAATCAATGATTGTTGAATTTAATGGTACAATAAAGAGATTTATTATTATTATTATTATTATTATTATGCGCAATAATTTTAGCTTCATTTTGATACCAAAATCATTTCTGTCAGTTTAAACGGCGAGCAGGAATCCTCAAAAACCACTTTCGCAATTCTAATCTACTATGGCCCGCTTTGAAAATCAACACATAATCAAATAAGTGGTTCAATAAAAATAATTATAAATCTATGGATATATGGGTATACGTATAAAAACGCTATCACTTCAGCCGGTTACTCGATTTCTTCCAACTTTTACACGCCAGATTTGCATTGCGATTTTTGCGTTGATTTTATTAACGTTAATAAATATAGAGACCCTGGGGTGCATCTTATGATAACTGTAAAACTTAGATCATGAAACGGAAGATAAACGCTCTATGGGGTGTCATAATTACAGCCTACAACCATCATTGCGACCACTGCCAAGATAAAAGGGGGAAGTTTGTAAATGAATGATGGATTACTTCAAGTCAAATGTTTCAAAATAAAAATGTTTAAATAATATATTTTGCTATCTTTATTCTTAATTATCTTCTTAATTTATTGTACCTTTTCGATTAAAGTGAATGTTTTTTTTTTTAATGTGAAGTACATTTTTTAACTGCTTACTAAATATTTAACATTTTATTATTACAGTTTACAGTCGTGTTTTAATGAATCAAAAACTCTAATTTTGTAGGTATATCGATTGTTAATAAATTAGAACTACCTACACAATTGATTTTTTTAATTTACTGTTGCAAATACTATCTTTATTTACCAACCATAGGTGTCACTGATCCCATTTCCAGGTCTCATAACTTTCCAGGATGACGAACTTGGGGGCAATGAATCAGTAGCGCAGGTGGCGGCGGGTTACAATGTCGATGGTGTTCGGCAGTCACGATCATCTGCCGCCCTTTGCGACAATGGATGATGGATGTCACGTGCCGAACCGAGAGGGTTATCTCTGATCTGTGCCCTCCATGCCGCCTTGCCAATTGCCGTCCTCCGGACGTGCCCTTTTGCTCGATGACCTATAGATGGAAAGGATTGGTGTAAAGGGTGGTGAAGAATTCCGGAAATTTGAGTTTGACAGAGCGTGCTGATATAAGAGAAGGAGAATTATTTGCCACTAATTATTAGCCATGGAAGTTTATGTAGAACATAAAGTATTAAGAAAATTGTTATCGTTGCGTTTGAAGCGAGCTATTATCCGGTAGCGTATTGAATAAATATTTTGATACCCGTTACATAAACATTTAAAAGTTCCTCGTTCAAGTTTTTCGAAAATATATCTTCTAATGTCTGAAGCTGAGATCTTCTCAATAAAATAGAAATTAACAATACATTTTAATTGACTGTATTAATTATTACTTTTGAACAGGATCTAGATAATGTTTTAGATAAAATTTTATTCTCAATTCAAGAGGAATAAATAGAAATGACAAACATTTTTTCCTAAGACTGTGCGGAAAATACTGAAATATACAAGATTCAAATGCAATGCTATGAAACCTCACTTTACGTCAGTCTGTTATATAAATCATTGAAAGGACCACAGAGGGCCCATATCTGTCCATAAAAACAAAACGGGATAAGGCGTGAAAGCTTGGCTCTAAGCCTGACTCGAAGAGAAGCCAGAGTAAACAATATTTACCGAATTGAAGTTTTATGTAATCCGGTGTCTGAATTGGAATAAAGAGCCCGTACCTTGGCGAGATGTAACAGCAGTCGCATAATCCGGAAATACTCTAGGGAGAAACAAGACTCTGGCGCCTATATAGGTTAGACTACTTACTCCCTCAGGCCAGTCTTATTCGACGTTTGGTCATATCAGTAAGTTTTCACGTCAGACGTCTAAAAAACATAAATACATATTTTACTACTTTTACTAATATTATGATTGTAGCGCTTAAATTGATATTTTCATGCTAACTTACGCTCCTGCATGTGTAGTTCTACAAACTATCCTCAAGAAGTCACGCTGCAATGGTATAAACATACGGAATCATTGCAACGGAAAATTTTTCATTTCAAAAGTGTACAAAGGTAAAAATGAACAAGGTGCTTTCCAACTATGACTATAATAGGTATACCAAACAAAACTGCCAATTTGACATTTTATCAAGATTCCTAATTTTCATTCTCATAGCGAATTCGAGTTGGCTGCACTTGCTCGGAGCGAGATCGATCTGTCTCTGAATCAGTTCTGCCCAGAATTCTGCTCCAGTCCGGAGCAGAACTTTCGCATTTCGACTCTGTATGGAACCGAACTGTGTCAGGGCAGGCCAGAACCAGAGCCAGAGCCAGAGCGCCATGCACCGGTGCAGTGCAGTGTGCAATACAGTTTCCCTCCAGTCAGCATTTTCATTATAGCCTTCTACCTATCCCTATCCTATACCTATCACGGTTGTTTGTTGTTATGATGTTATTCTTATTATAACAGAGTCGTGGAACTACAAGGCGTGATCCATTTTAATTATTGTAATAAGTTGTAATTCATACAATACGTAAAATGTACCTACTTATCCACAAATTTTTGGTTTAAGGAATTACTAGGAATCAGTATTTAATTTTCCCGCTATTTCTAACCTCTAAATTTACGGGAGTGCACCGTTGCACCGTCAAATTTGACGGTGCAGTTTATTTTGCTCCGGGACAGTTCCGCCATACGACTCGAACATATTTTCCTGTGCACTGCCAGAGAGCAAGTGTAACTCGAACACAATTACGATATGCACCGCTAGAGTTCACTTTAACTCGAATACGATTACGAAAAGCACTGGAACGGAGTCCTACAAATCGAACATGAGATTCCGTCTCGGTGCGCACCCGGAGCAGAAAAGTGCAGTAACTCGAATTCGCTATTAGTGTCTAAAAGGTACTACCAACGTTCTACCGCAGATTTCCGAGTATAAATAATTCCGATTTAACCGAAATTATTTTAAGCGAAATAAAACATGTAAAAAGGTGTCAACCAAATATACGTTGTTTCGAAAAAGTCAATAATGGAATAACTGAGCAACTTTCCAAATTTTATGGGTTGCTCGGTGTTACACAAGAGTTTTTGTTAAATCGCAAAAAACGACATTTTATGACTAAATTCTAAGCCGTCAAGAAATATAAGTTTGTGAACTCTAGAGATTGGTACTAATTTTATATTGTCAAAGTGACAGTATCATAGATTACAATTAAAACTTTCTTTAAATTATTATCATTTATGTCACTTTTTACGCACTCATAGTACCCAATAGACGTACAAGTACATCTTTCACTCATAGTGGATTCTGTGAGTCGGAAAAAAAACCGAAAAGTGCTCGGATTTCAGAGTCTAACGAGACTACCCCTCCCCCCCGTTTTCGAAGATGCTGAATACGATGGTGGTGGTTTAAACTCTTCTCGAGGTGACGGCACCCCCTAATACGGCCAAAAACCACCCCTATGAAGGGTAAATCATGGAACTTCTTTCTCTTGGCGGCCAAACTTGTGTCCCCGCCCGTTTTCTAGATCGCTGAACGCGATACTGACGAGGTCGGTCCTTGATGCCCGCTATCCCCTCTACGCGGTCAAGAACAACCCCCGGAAGGGGTGAAACGGGAACTCGCCGTGTGAAATCGACTAAAATCCGCCCCCGCCCGTTTTCGAGCTCGCTGACCGCTATGCTGACGTCGAGGTCGGTCTTCGACGCCCGCCAACCCCTCGGTGGTACGTAAATCAGAGCACGCTCTGCCCACCCCTCTTTATATTTTATTTGTTGATAAAAAAGACCCTGTATTTGACACCCTTACTCACGATTGTTTTATTTTTATAAAAAGTTCTCATGTTAATTTTTCACCCCTTCCGGGGGTTCTTCGCCGCGTAGAGAGGTTGGCGGGCGTCGAGAATCGACCTCGGCGTCAGCATCGCGTTCAGCGACGATTTTCGTCGATTTCACGTGGCGAGTTCCCGTTTCACCCCTTCCGGGGGTTGTTCTTGACCGCGTAAAGGGGTTAGCGGGCATCGAGGACCTCAGCGACCTCGAAAACGGGGCGTGACACAAGTTTTGCCGCCAAGAGAAAGAAGTTCTGTGATATACCCTTCATAGTGGTGGTTTTTGGCCGTTTTAGGGGGTGCGGTCAACTCGAGAAGAGTTTAAACCACCACCATCGTATTAAGCATCCTCGAAAACGGGAGGAGGGGTAGTGTCGTTATACTCTGAAATCCGAGCACATTTGTCCGACTCACAGAATCCACTATCACTCAAACTTCACCAAAAGACGAACAAGTGCATCTTTAAGGCACTTGTGTCTAAAATAATGCCATTTCGAAACTAAAATAACAATCAAACCGGCAAATTAGCAAAACAGCGCATTCAACACGGATTCCGCAAACATAGGTCAACTAGTTATAGAAACCAAGTTCACTTTAATGCCGGAAAAACCCAAGCAGCCATCTTCTCCAAAAAGACCAACGTTTTTGAGCCAGATATGGTGATGTCAGGATATTCTCTTACTCCATCGTTTACTTGGAGTGAGCCACAGAGCTCATATCTTGGCATGATCATGTTGCAGGTCTGGCGAAGAGTGCATCTCAAAAACTTGGAACACTCTTCCGCACGAAGAAATTTTATACACCACAACAGCTTCTCCTCCTATACAAGGCTCAAGTCCGAACATCCTTGGAGTAGTGCTCACACGTTTGGAGCTCAGCTCCTAAACATACGCTGAGGTTACTCAACTCTATCCAGAAAAGAGCCATCCACTTGATTGGGGACCCAGATTTGACAAAAAATTTAGACACTCTCGAACATCGAAGAAGAGTAGCTGACCTGAATCTGTTTTACAGATATTTTTATGGAAAGTGTTCAGAAGATGTGGCCCGCTTGATCCCACCTTGAAAAGATCCGTATTAGGTTTAGCTCGTTACACCTCGTACCACCCTATTTCAGACTTCTTTTATGTACAGAACCGCATCACTCTGGAATAGCATTCCAAAAGGCGTATTTCCCGAAGTCTACAACCTGCAGCGATTCAATGCCAACGTGAATCGACATCTCCGCTCATGTACCGCTCCCAGAGCGTCATAGAGATTTAACTGCAGTGCATGTGCATTTTAAATAAAAAAAAAAACGAATAAACAAAAATGATTTTTTTATATATTTTTTTTATTATTTTGTAATTTATTCCTTTGTTAAAATTTGTATTTATTTTTCTTTTTTTACCATAGCTCGATGCAGTTCCTGTTATATTTGTTTTTACCCTTCGCTGTTCTAGGTTCTTTAACTATTGAAACACACGTATCAGTATCGAATTATGCGGCTTTAGAATTAAATCCTCCCTACAACCGGAAACAATCTAGAGCAATTAAATTGGGTTCAGATAAGTAGCAGTAAATCACAATCGGTCAGACAGAGACTTAAAATGTATCCCTAATTCGTGAGGTCTCATTAAACCGCGTCGCATGGCGCTAAGCAAACCTTCAAGGAAGTTAAGTGAAGCGACCGACTAAATTACTCGTTGTTCTGGAAGCAATTATACATCGGTGTAAGCAGAAAATAATAATATCCCACTCCAATCCCTGAACCAGTTGTTCTACCGAATAGTAAATCATTGCGGAAAAAGGTCACGCTTTCCTGGAAAATTTTTATTTAATTAAAACTTCTAATGAATCTCCGTGTGAGGCGGTGCAGTTGGAAAAGACTCATCCGGAATTATAAAATATTGAACCTCTTTGTTAAGAGAGCAAAGCCGCTTAGTCTGGACTCTCTCGGCTCTCTCCATGACAAAGGCCACTGGATTGCTCTCATTGTACCTGTTTGTTCCCTCTTGGATTATCTGTTCCCGGATATGACCATCGAAATAATAAGTTTTCGTTTTTAATAGAGATTTCACCAGAGATTTATTTTCAGGCATATTTTTGTTGAATTTTTATATCAACATATGTTTTCGGTACACGTTTTCATGAATATGTAACTTAATTCACCAACCATTTTTTTTTGTGCGCAAACTAAAAATTTGCTTCTATCAAAACTATCAAAAATATTATATCAAAGGGACTAGGTAAATAAAATGGAATAATTATAATAATTATGGAGGGACGCCTAAATTGGACCATTTTTATATTTTATTTTCTGGGAGCTGAGTAACAAAAGTTTTGGTCATCGTGACCATGGGATATCAAAGTACGTACCAAGCTTATCTTAGAAAAAAATTAACAAATGTATAAAATAAAGGTAGATATTTTATTTGAGAAAAAACAAAAACATCTGCAAAAGTCCAATTTAAGAAACCGGTTACCTTAATTGGACCAGTGGTTTCATAAATTGAACCAGGCAACCAAAGTACGTATAATCAATCAAAACGTCAATAAGAATGCGAATAAAAACATAACAAACATTCTACAATAAATAAAGAGATCATTTGCACAAGAAAAATAGTAAAATAGTAGGCAGCAAGGTAATAAACAATTTATAGCTTGAAAACAAAAGGTAGGTGAGCATTGTCTTATATTTTACAGTCTAGGCAATAATATTTGTTCAATTTTAGTGAAACTTTGGCACATTTTACATGATTCCATTTTTTGCATAACATGCACTGTATCATCTTTTCAACGCTTACGTTCTCACAAATATTTCAAAACCAACTTTCACCTCCATCTTCAGTTTTACCATCAACTACCAAATTTGATGAGTTCAATTGCCTTTTTATTTTTTAACCCCAGAAGCAGAACGCTTTTGAAGCTTTCAATTCATTTTTATACGGAGAACTAGTCAGTTCAACTGCTTCTTGAGAGCGAGCTTTCCTTTTTGTCATTATTTTTTTATTTTTTAAGGGCAATGGGGAGATTTCTTGTATTGAGACATCTAATGTTGGCGTCTCTATAGACTTGATCTGGTTTTTAAGCAAGGCCAGTGGTTGAGCTTCATCGAAAATTCAGCGGTTTCCTAAATTGGACCGGTTCATTTTGGGAACCACCCAGTGGTCCAATTTAGGAATATGCTACCTAGGTTGAATCAAACTTTATATGTACTATGAAGCGGCAAGATAAGTTAGAGATTATGGCATCAAAATGACAGGGAAGGACTACAAAAACTACGAGGATATTAAAAAACTTTTATCTAGATACCTGGCATTTGTTTAGTTTAACGGTAAGTGGTACAAAATTAACATGAGATGAGGTCTTTCTGGTTAATAATCGATATGTCAGTTAGCTTGCACACAAGAAACACGTATACCGGGAATAATAATCAACTCAACTAGTAGCTCGGTGAAAAAACAAGACATGGTGCCAGCTTTCCTATAAATGGTAGAAACACGAGTGGTCCAATTTCAGAAACGGTCCAATTTAGGCGACTCTCCCCTACACGTATTTAAACGGGTTATCTCAACGTTTTCTAAAATTTCTTCGGGATGTTGTTATTTAATTAGGCATTGTTATTTTGTAACGGCTTTGCAAAAGTAAATCTGAAAACTTCATACTTGGAACAGTAGTGATTATCTGCAAATGACTTCTTCGACGAAAAAAAACTAAATGGTTAGGGTATTTGAGCCTGGTATATCTCATTAGATTTGAAATTAAAATAATAGTTCTCTTCTTTCTTCAGAAATTTATTTCTAAAGGCTTATAATTATTATACTTCAGATTTTTAGGTTTCCATTGTATCATAACTCTGAAAAAGACCACTTAAGTATTAGTGGTTGAAATATATACTTAGGTGATAAAGTTCTGCATAATGTTCATAACTTTGTTATTTACTTTTTTTTTCAAAGTTGCGAAACAGGTCGATTTTATATGTAAAAAAGGCACTTATCATCATGAAAATTATCTTTTATCAAATCACATTTTTGAGTTGTGACGTCATCATTATTTATTTTTCAATAGCAACCCCCGTTTTTTTTTTGTCAACAACGGATTTTACTTTTTGTCATGAATAAAAAGATACCACATACCAGGGGCTCATTACTATTCGCTGACAAGATACAGGGTGTTTTGTTAGAAAAACAAAATAAGTTGAAATGCAGAATTATCAATTAAAATAACTTCCAGTTGAAATAATAATCAAGGCGAATGATTCAAATCAAACTAAAAAATTAGGTTGTTCGTTCTTTTTATCTTAAAAACCCTTCTCTAACGAAAAACTCATCCGAATCAAAATGACTATTTTAAAATTTATCGTTACCAAGATTTAAGGTGGAAAAACACTGAAATGTCAGTTCTGCTTGAACGTGAATCGTGAAAAGTGTTCTAATGGTTTATTTTTTAATTGCTGTAAAAATAAAAAAAAATGGCTCGTTTTAATCCTGAACATTCAAATAGGCCGCCTATTAGTACGTCTACATACTGTAGTAAGTAGAATAGTTTCAAAATTTACTGAAACTGGAAGCGTGAAAGGTTGACCTCGGCAGGTCGGCCAGAAGAATACCCACACTTCTACAAGGTAGATAGCTCTAAATCACGATATTGATCATTCAACTGTCGTTAAAATACTGAGAAAAAAATAATCTCTGCAAACCTCAATTGATTCATGAATTAAATGAACATGATCCCGATCGTCGACTGCAGTTCTGTGAAGAGTTCCAGTTGAGATGTGACGAAAATACCAACATTTTAATATTTTCATCAATTCATTTAAATATTATTTTCTCGAACGAGACGACTTTTTGTTTTTTTTTTTTTTTTTTTTTTTTTTTTTTATTTAAATTTAACGTGTCTCGACAACTATGGTCATTGACACAGATACAGTTATTGTTCGGTCACGGTATTTACATTATTGTACATCATGTGTGTTGATTATATTATTGAAACATTATATCTTTTGAAATACATTAATTTCTTGTAGGTAGTTGATCAAATGTGCCAGCTGATCGGGGGAATTGAGAATTTCCTTTGGGTTTCCAATAATACCATGATTTTGTCGGTTGCTTGAGAGGGTTAAACAGTCTGTTAGTATGTGTTTGACGGTGAGTATGCTATCACAGTGCTCGCATTGCGGTGGATTTCCAGAGGTAAACAGATATCCATGGGTTAGACGGGTATGACCTATTCGGAGTCGCCGAATTACCATTTTGTTCCTTCTTGACATTGATGATGGGAGTTCAAATCGCTTGAGAGATGGTTGGATTTCATGCAGCTTTGAGGAGACTCTGTCCCAGTGGTTCTGCCAGGCGGTTCTGGTGGCTTTTTTGCTGTAGGCTTTCAAGTCTGTGTGGATTTGGACTTGTGCAGAGATTGTGAATGAAGACGAGGCTTCTTTGGCTACATTGTCGGCCTTTTCATTTCCTGGTATACCTACATGTGATGGAACCCATAGCAGTATCAGGCTTATTCCCTGGGAGGCTAGTCTTTCGTGTGAGTCATGTATTTCTTGAATTAGTGGATGCTGGGTGTATAGTTGGTTGATGGATTTGATGGAGGAGAGAGAATCTGTACAAATGGCTACGCGATGACGTTCGGTGTTTATGGAATTAATGGCTTGGAGGATTCCATAGAGTTCGCCTGTATACACACTTGCAAAGCATGGTAAGGTTTTGGTGGAGAGTGTACTGTTGAGGGTTACCGCTGAACATCCTGTGCCATTTTCACTTTTTGACGCATCGGTGTAGATGATTTCATCGAAGTTTGAAGTTTGGATGATTTCTTGGAATGCTTTTCTGAGAAGTTCCTTCGGAGTGTCGTGTTTAGGATAGTTAGAGAGAGATGTGTTGAAATTTGGGAGATGTTTTTTCCAGGGAGGAAATAAGGGTGTCATGATTGGCTTTGTGGATAGGAGGTCAGGATGCAGGAGGTTGGTAAGGAGTGGTTGAAGAATTTGTGTTATTGATAGGACTCTTGGGGGTGGGTTAGGTGGTGGTAGCATGGCTGTCATGAGTAAGTATACTGGGTTTTGGGGGTTGGCTGATATCCTGGAGAAGTAGCTCAAAAGAAGGTGTTGGCGCCTCAGCCGAAGGGGAGGTTCGTTGGTTTCACAATAAACGCTTTCATTGGGACTTGATCTGAGAGCCCCGAGGCAAATTCTGAGTGCAGTGTTGTGTATTGAGTCCAGGTTTTTCAAGGTGGATTTTGAGGCAGATATGTATATGACACTGCCGTAGTCTATTCTGGACCGAATAAGTGCGCGATACACTCTCAGCAGGATGTTTTCATCGGCTCCCCATTGGCTGTGGGCTAAGATCTTCAGTATGCTGAGTTTTTTCAGGCAGTTGGTTTTGACGTCAGTAATGTGCTGCTTCCAATTCAGTCTTTTGTCGAAGGTTAGTCCAAGGATTTTGTGCTGATTTACTGAGGAGAGGGTTTTCCCGTTAAGGGTCACTTTAGGGGTTGATGTATCATAGGATTTGCTAAACTTTAAGATCTTGGATTTTGTTGTGGAGAAATGGAGGCCAGTTTTTGATGACCAGAGGCTAAGTTGGTTTATGGCTGCTTGAATTAGGTTGGTTGTGGCGGATGTGGTTTTGCCATGACAGTAAATGACAAGGTCGTCGGCGTACAGTGTATATTTTACTGGGCGCTTAATATTTGCGCAGATGTCGTTTATGGCTAAGTTGAACAACGTGGGGCTCAAGATGGAGCCTTGTGGAACACCATTCTCTTGAGTAAATTTTGATGAAGTTTTGCCGTTAGCTCTCACTCTATAACATCTGTTTCTTAAGAAATTTTCAATGAAGGAAAGAATGTTGCCAGACAACTTAAGTTCTGTTAGTTTTTCCATGATGGTGGATGGGGGTAGAGAATCAAAAGCACCCTCGATGTCGAGGATAGCTGCTATAACGTCTTGGTTCCTTGAAAAAGCATTAGCTATGTCCATTTGCAGAACAGTGAGGTTGTCAATCGTGCTGCGTTGCGGTCGAAATCCGAATTGAGTTTCAGCGAAAATTCCATTCTTCTCGAGGTACCACAATAATCTTTTATTGACCATCTTTTCTAATAATTTGCATAGTGTACATGTAAGCGATATTGGCCTGTATGAGTTAAGGTCATTTGGTGGTTTATCTGGTTTTTTGACAGGGAATATCAGTGATTCTTGCCAAAGTAGGGGGAATTTGTTTGTGGTCCAAATTTTATTATACAATTCCAACATTTTGATAAGGCAAGGGGATGAAAGGTTCTTTAAAAAGAGGAAGGGGATATTATCCGGGCCCGCAGCTGAGTTTTTGCAGGAGGCAAGAGCCGTTGTCAATTCCTGGATCGAGAAGGGAATATTTAGCGAGTTTAGGTCTTGGTTATTGAGTTCGGTTGGTGGTATAGGGGGGATGTTTGAGCTAGTGGATTGTACGAGACCGAGTCTTCTGTTTTTTGTTTTCTCTTGAAGGTGTGAGGCTAGCAGTTCGGCAATTTGTTGGCTGTCATTGATAAGGACTCCTTGGTTTGTTATAGCCGGAATTTTGTTAAATGTGGTTTTTCCTTGCATCTGTCTAATCTTCACCCAAACTTGTTTAGATGGGGTATCACACGTTATTGAGGATACATATTTACTCCATGAGTCTCGTTTGCTTTGCCTTACTATTCTTCTGGCTCTGGCTTTGAGCTGTTTGAACAGGATTAATGTCGTTTGATTTCTGATTCTGCGGTACCTATTTAAGGCAGATTTGCATTCTCTGATGGCATTTTCGCAGTCGGCGTTCCACCAGGGTGTAGCTTTGCGCTTGGATGATATAGAGCATTTGCCAATGTGTATTTCCGCAGCTGTGATTATGGACTCGTTGAAGTTGTGTAAGGCCTCATCGATGTCTTCTTGATAGTCTTGTTGACTGAGCAGTGTTTCAACATGGGAGCCAAAATTTACCCAATTTGCTTGGTTTAACCTCCATTTCGTTACTAGATCGGGTGCTTTGTCTACCTTATTGGATATTAGAATTGGGAAATGATTGCTATCGTGGAGACTATCTAATGTGTTCCATGTAAGAGTTGTTAGAAGTCTGGGGTCGCAAAGACTGAGATCAATTGATGAGAATGTCCCTGATGATATATTAAAGTGTGTGCTGGAGCCATCGTTTAATAGGCAGATGTTGGAGTTATTTAGAACAGTCTCGATTGTTTTCCCTCTGCCAAATGTCCTCTCCGAGCCCCATAATTTGTTGTGTGCGTTGAAGTCTCCAACTAGAAGAAAGGGTAAGGGTAGTTGACTTATAACCGAAAGTAGTTCAGTCTGAGAAAGGTTGTAATTGGGTGGAATGTATATGCTGCAAACGGTGAGTTTTTTAGGACACCAGATCGTTATGGCTATGGCTTCTAAGGAGGTGATTAGAGGTAGCGATGTGGAGTAAAGGTCGCTGGAGGCAAATATGGATGTTCCGCCACTGGCTCTCAGGCCTGTGGTTCTGATGTTGTGATATCCCTCGAATCCCTTCAGATTTCCTCTGTGGTTTTCCTTAAAGTTCGTTTCCTGTAGGCAAAGGAGGTCGGCCTTGGTGTCTACTAATAGCTGTTGTATGCGTTCTAGGCGTGGGAAAAACCCATCGCAGTTCCACTGTAGAAGTGTGAAAAGTTATTTATAGAAAGAATGAAGTAGCGAGGGTCGGAATTATAGAGCCAATTAATAGCTGGATATCTGAGAGCTATCGGAAGGGAGATCATCACAGGGATCCAGTGAAGACTGCGACGCTAGACTGGAGATTTCTGCGCTATCTATGTGGAGATCTCGCTTGATCTTTTTAGTGAGCCTGGTGAACCTGTTTTTTAGAGATCTGTCGGTAAGGTAAGGGTATATCGTGTGCATGTCGGAAAGCAGGGCCTTCACATTATTGGTAAAGCGTAGTGCTTCCTCCACTGGGTTGGGACTTCCAAAAGAGTTCTCGATAAAGGCTATGAGGTTTTCTGCTGGGAGTGTGAATGTTTCTGGGGATTTTTTATAGACTTTTAGGATAGTTTCTCTATTGGATTCTGATAATTCTTTCTTTGACCCTGAGGATTCTTCTGTGTCTTCTGTTCTCGGCTTCTTTTTGCTGGGTTTCAAGATCGATTTTACTGTAGAGTTGTTTGGTGGGGGCATTTTGGCAGAGGTTGTCGATATTGTTTCCAGGGGATTCGTATGTAAGGCATCACTAAGGGGAGAAGAGGGGTCACCAGACTCAAGCGATGTAGGACAGGGTCTCTTTTGTCTAGTGGCAGGGAGGGGCGATTCTGCTACGGGGGGATTTTCTGTGTTTGAGATCTCGTGAGGTGGTTGTGGTAGTGCTGTGCTTGGGATATTGGCATCGGGGCATTTGGAGGCGATGTGTCCGCTCTGTTTGCATATAAAGCATTCCATTTTATCGGTTGATAGGAATATACGATACTGGTTATTCTCATACGGTATCAATAGCGAGGTCTGGATTTGGAAGTCGTCTGTGGGTGGAATAACGTAGACTTGTCGTCGAAATGAGAGGATATGGTTGTATTCTTCTTCGGGAAAACCTGCTCGCAGAGGTGAGACTGGAGAGGCAAGTTGCAGTCCTGTCTTTTTTAAAGCGATTTCGATAATTTCATCAGTTATTCCCGGGGCTATGTTGGAAATGATGACTCGTTTAGCTGGAGTAATTAGTCTTCTTACCGGGAGGTCCAGGTCTCTTACGCGGATAATTGGGTTTTTTGAAATTAAGTTGTCCACCACCTCAACGTTGCCTAGGTAGATGCACACTCTGTTATTGGATATTCTGGAGGCGTAGCAGATGTTTTTGGGGCCTACAATATTGCCAACAGCCTTAACGTAGTCAAAAAGCTTGAGGTCATCCACTGAATGAAATAGAATGGCTTGGTCTTTCTTGGGATATACTCGTTTTGGTGTAGCCTTGGCGGCTGCTACATACGACGTAACTGTTGGCGTTGTGTTCGGAGTAATTACAGACATTGTGGTAGCGCTGACTATTTGGGGAATGTTACAGTTGTTATCATTAGTATTATTGCTGCTCTTGTAGTCAAAAGCAGCTCCTGTTTGATTGTCAATTTTGGATGAGGATTTGCCTCTTCTTGAGTAGTTGCAACCGGAGGTAGGTCATTTGTATATTATTGGTTGCCTATCTGACGGGCGACCGAGTGCCCGTTTTATGATTGTTTTATCACTTATCGCTTATCAGTTAAAAAATTAAAGTAATAACAAAATATTGTATTATTAGAAAAGGATATTTGATGATTTTGATGGATTGCACCTAGGTGCGGTGTAACAGACGACACTGTATATAGCACAGAGATTTTAGCTACTTGATGATGCATTCACCATAAAAAAATATGTACTATTACTTCACCAAAAACGATCGAGAAACTCGTAGTAAACACGGAGTGGACTGCACTCGTGAAATCAATCGAACTCCACTTTTTGTTTGAATAGGACAGTGCACCGTTATAACTCCAGATACTGTTAACAGGAAACTCCTCACTGGACCCAAGGGTCTCACACGCAGAGACAAGGAAAAATAAACGTGTGGGCTGCTATAATTTGAGACCGGCTCCTAGGGCCCCAATTTTTTAAATGAAAATTTAACTGCTGAGCGGTATTTACAATTTTTGCAGGAAAAATTCCTTCCATCCGTAGCACTTGCTTTCCTAACGGTGCGAATAACAACATTCCCCACGAGAGAATATGGTTTGAAAGGGATGGAACTCCTCCTCATTTTGGTGTTAGTGTTAGGCTATTTCTCAACAACGTATTTCCTGGCAGGTGGATGGGCCGGCGAGGACCGATATAATAGCCTGTGCGCTCACCCGAGTTGACACCTCTAGATTTTTTTCTCTGGGTGTATTTAAAATCAAGGTTAGCATCAATAGGCCCAACAATTTAGAAGATCTACGGCATCGAATTCGCATATGAACGGAAAGTATAGCTCTGGATGTCATTCAGCGTGTAGTAAAAAAGGTTAACATTCGTGCCGGACAGTGTCAGGAAGTGCTTGGCCGACAATTTGAACAATTTAGATAATTAATTGGTAATAAACTCAATTCAGTCACTATTTTAAGATAGTGACTGAAATTATTTTTACAATAATATTCACTTTTCAATAAACTGTCACTTTATTCATTTCTAAACTTATTTTGCTTCTTAAATAGTTAGATGTATGGCTCGGGTTGCCCGTGGCACTAGTTGCAGAGAATATTCCAAGAGATTTGAACTGTTGACATTGCCTAGTTTATATGTTTTTGAAACTTGTGTCTTTATATATAATAATTTGGAATCTTTCACTACAAGTGGTCAAGTCAATGGAATTAACACAAGACAGCGCAGTAGTCTTTATGTCCCGTTTTCAAGACATAATACCCTATATAATTCACCAGCTGTAATGGGGCAGAGGGTTTTTAATAAGTTGCCTTTTTAAATAAAAATCACTAAATCGCTAAAGTCTTTTAAATCACTTCTACGACTTATTTATTGAAGGGCTGTTTTTATTCTGTGGATGAATTCTTGACATCTTAATGTAGTTTAACTGTGATTTAGGTGAGGTATTTTAAGGTTGTGATTGTCAGTTGCTGTATTTGCGTTATTTGTTTTATTCATGATCTAATATTTTAATTTTTTTGTTAGCTATTTGTTTGTTTGTTAGCTCTAAGAACGCTTATATTTACTCGACCAATTCTATACAAAAATCAGAGACAACATACTATAAATTTTTATTTATTAAACTTGTGTTTTCCCAACTAAACACCCTGCATCTTGTCAGCGAATAGTAAAAAACCACTAGTGGTATGTGGTATCGTGGTATTCACGAAGAAGAGGAGAATCCATTCTTGACAAAAAATGGGGATTGCTGTTAAAAAAAATATGATGACGTCACAGCTCAAAAATGTGATTTATTAAAAAAATCACTTATTATGTTGATCAATGCCTTTTTTAGAAATACAATCGACTTGTTTCGGAATTTTGAGAAACAAATGTTAAATTACAAAGTTATGAATATAATGCGGAAGTTTATCACCACGCTGTATATTAGCCTTTATAAATAAATTTGTGAAGAACGGAGACAGCTTTTATTTTAATTTTAATTATTGAAATAATCTTCACGTCAAAGCAGTGTATGTAATTCATTAGATTTGATTGAACTATATGTATGCTGTCTCGATATATATGGCTTGTCCACTGAGTGTTGTCCGGTGAGATGCCACACTGATCTTGACTATAAACGATTTAATTTTTTATGTTTTAGTTCGTACTAATTCTAATTATTATAATTGTACGAATCAAATCAATTATTGTATTATAATATTTATATTACAATAATAATAAATATTATAATTATAATATAAATCAATTATTATAATTTTACGAATTAAAACATAAAAAATCAAATCGTTTATATAAATTGATGAAAATCGTTTATAGTCAGGATCAGTGTGGAAACTCACCGGACAACACTCAGTGGACAAGCCATAGTTACATTATCTGATAGTGTTCTAGATGTGTTGCATTTTTTCTGAAAAACTGCTTTACGCGTTTTCATGTAACGGATGTAATCCACTAAGATACAAATAGAGATCTTAATATATCCTATAATATGTCCTCTAGGTTAATAAAAACCTATCGTTGGCTGGAACTTGGTCCCCAGGTTCCTCAAAAAGAATATTAGTAATATGTAACTTAAAATCCTTTCAGCCTCTCCTTACTTAAAGTATGCGTATGTATTAGAATCTTGAACTATTTATACGGAACGTTTCATTTTATTACAACTAATCAGACAGAGTAGTTTATCGAAATGCTATACTCGCAAAAGCTAAATTCTGAAAGCCGTGCTTTCAAGGAAAAACTAACCGTCAACCAATAACATTTATTCAATCAAGAATGAGTCTATTCTCAGTTGTCATAAAGATAATACGATATACCTTGGATCACTACGTACTACATAGCAAACTGAAAACTTAATATTTTTTTATATGTGCTCTAAAACAGTCCTAAAAATAACAGCCGCTGTGGCAGCCAAAGTGAAAAAGGTACCCAAGGTTCATAAAAAATCTTATCTGAGATTTTCCTTCAATAATTGTTAGTAAGGGGTTATAGAACATAAATCCCCAAAAATCAGAAAAACACACGTCTTTTGTGAAAAAAGTTTTTTTTGCTTAAAACTCGTTAATCGTTGATATACAGGGTGAATTATAAAAAACGCCCCAAGCGATAAATCCGGTAATTTTAAAGATATGACAAAACTTTTTGGAACAAAGTGGCGTAGTTTATCACCATCTATATGTTGAGATAAACGCTCGATCAACACAACTTCCTGTTTAACTGGAAGTAACATCAACTTCGGGTTTTTAAATAGAACACCCTGTAAAACTTTATATTTTTTAAATGTCTGAAGAAATCTAATACAGGTGGTTTCCACCATTGGAATTTAGATTGAGCGGTTTATGAGTTATAATCAAGTGAATATCGAAAATTTTCAACTTCAAAGCAGTCTAGAAATAGAACGGCACAAGATATCTAAAAACGGTTTACATGTCCTTATCTTAACTTTTGACATAGATCCTACTATGTGGTTTAAATTTTAATACAGGGTGATGAAAAATCGGATAATTTTCTGTATTAAAACCTATAATAAAATTTACTCCACATAATAGTGGGATAAAACATGAAAAGTTAGGATAGGGACATGTAAACTCTTAGGGTAATTTTCATCACCCTGTAAAAAAATTCAAACCACATGGTATGATATCTTGTAAAAAGTTAAGATAGGGACATGTAAGCCGTTTTTAGATATATTGAGCCGTTCTAGTTCTACACTGCTTTGAAGTTGGAAAATTGCGATTTTCACTTGTTTATAACTCATAATCCGCTCGATCTAAATTCCTGTGGTGAAAACCACCTGTATTCGATTTCTTCAGACATTTAAAAAAATATAATATTTTACTGGGTGTCCCCGTTAAAATAACGAAGTAGGTGTCAACTTCCGATATTTCCGGAAGTGCGACCATCTTGAAAATATTTTCATTGCATTTCGCATAGTCACTTATGTCAGGAAAATTTTCATTTTGAAACTGTAGGATCAATATTTTCCAAGATATGGCCGCTGTTCATTCTTAAATGCCCACCCGGTACATAAAATGTGTTAGAATGGAGTAGGTACCCACTTGCTACTATTTAAATTAAAATCGTCTCAGATTTATGTAACTTTATTAATAATATTCTCTAGGTTGAAGTAATTGAGCCGAGGAATTCGCATATTAGCAGAATATTCCATCTCTAACTAAACTTAACCGAATAGTCTACAGAATTTTTCCTCAACAAGTAATGAAATAAAACTTTCGCCACTCTAACACGGAACACGTTCAAGAGAATATAAACAGTATGAAGAGGAAACACATTACGAAACTTTGTTAAATGTTCACGACCTGAGCGTATTGCAGTCGTAATTCCTTAGGGAAGAAAGTTATCGCACGCTCTCGGAATTGTTCCCGATATAAAATACAATAATGATTGAGATAAGGAAGCATACAGAAGTTCCGCAAGTATTCTTCCAGCTGAAGAATCGACTGCCACCGCAGAGAATTATTATCAAATTAAACCTTCGAGTATCTATCACTTCCCACAGACACGGACAGTGAAAGTTAACAAAATTAGGTCCATGGGAAAAACTTTAAATGATTGATTGATGTCCTTACTCTTTATTGTTCGCGAAACGAATTCGAATTTTAATCGGCGAGTAAAAATGTTCTACAAATCCAAGGAAATGTTTCAGCGAATTGATAATATTAGGAATTCTGACATACATATACCTAATTAACTGTCACAAATAAAGTACGCATCAAGTAGGAATTTTTTTGATTAATCATTTAAGGAAAATCTTGATTTTTCTGTTAGTTTTGTCAATATAAAGAATAACACCCTTTAGTCTCATAGTCTCAGAGATTTTAGCACTATTCATTAACAAAACAAATCATAATGCAAAAAATGTAATTGCATCAAAAGAAAAAATTCTTCTAACAACATAGTTTTTAATACCCTCACAGTAATCATTTAGGCCGAAAAAGGACCCTTTTCTGTGGTTTCATTAACCTATTCTTCATTAATTTGAATATTACCTACTTGACAAAGACCAACATCATCAGGTATTAGCAATAAATAAAACATTATGAATAGCATTAAATTGTCAATATGACGCCAGTATACCGGGTGTATCAAAAGTCTGAAAACGGTCCAATAAATCTTTATTTTGAGTTTAATGCAAAAACAGGTCAATTTAGTAATTTATTTTACTTTCTATGGAGCTTAAAAATTTTATATAGGGTCTTTCTTGACTCGGTAAAGAAAATATTACCTATTTTTTTTAACTAGAATACCTTGTTGAGCCAGTTTTTACCTTACCTGCGGACAAGACTCGTCCTAAGTGGTATGTTATTTTCTCAGAATTTCTTGAAAAAAATTCTCTTCCTAGGGGGTTGATTGATTTATGGAATAGGATGATATTTCAGTACGTCTTACTGTATATTTTTGTAGTTTCATATTTCGTAACAGGAACATCGTGTATATTTTTTTTACATCAACATAAAGTACTGTGCACACTAACACTTAATAATAATAACTCATATCGTAATTTTTTTATTATTTTTTATTTTATTTTATTTTATTTATTGAAAATGCACATGCACTGCAGGGAAATCCCTATGACGCTCTGGGAGCGGTGCATGAGAGGAGATATCGATTCACGTTGGCCTTGAATCTCTGTAGGTTGTATACTTCGGGAAACACGCCCTTTGGAATGCTATTCCAAAGTAATCCGGTTCTATACATAAAAAAAGTCTGAAATAGGGTGGTACGAGGTGTAACGAGCTGAACCTGATACGGATGAGCGTCTGCGGCTCGACGTGTATTTCTGCCCGGTCCTGATCTTGGTGGGATCAAGCGGGCCACGTCTTTTGAACACTTTCCATTAAAATATCTGTAAAACAGACTCAGGTCAGCTACTCTCCTTCGATGTTCGAGAGTGTCTAAATTTTTTGTCAAATCTGGGTCCCTAATCAGCGGATGCCTCTTTTCTGAATAGAGTCGAGTAGTCTCAGCGTATGTTTAGGAACTGAGTTCCAAATATGTGAGCAGAACTCCAAGGATGGTCGGATTTGAGCCTTGTATAAGAGGAGAAGCTGTTGTGGTGTATAAAATTTCTTCGTGCGGAAGAGTGTTCCAAGTTTTTGAGAAGCACTCTTCGCGAGACCTGTAACATGATCATGCCAAGACATGTTCGCTCCAAGGCTCACTCCAAGTAAACGAAGAGATGACGCTGGGGGAAGAGAGTGTCCCGCCATCATCATAGGCTCCAAAACGTTGGTCTTTTTGGAGAAGATGGCTGCTTGGTTTTTTCCAGCATTAAATTGGACTTGGTTTCTATCGCCCCAAGTTAGAATGTCTTGCAAGTCATTGTTAAGTATTGAAACTTCTTGCTCTTTGCGCGTCTGTGCGTCGATGGCAGATGTTCGCGCATCTAACGGCGCATAAGAAGATAATATGAGGGTACTGTCGTCGGCAAAACTGTATATTGGATTTTTTGTTGTTTCAAGCAAGTCGTTTATAAATATTAGAAAGAGAGTCGGATATAAAATGGATCCATGAGGCACACCGGCATTGATGGAAAAGATCTCAGAAAGAACTCCATCGACTGCCACCTGCAATGAACGATCTCCGAGATAACTCGCAAGCCACAAGCAGAATTTCCCCTCGAAACTCCCCATGGCTCTCGATTGCGCCGTTCCACAGCTCGGTGACGTAAGTGAGGAATTAACCAGTTGACCTCTGTTTGCGGAATCCGTATTGGCAGTCGCTGATTATATTAGCTGCTTCCAAGTTTTTTAAAAGATGTTGATTAATAACTTTCTCCATAATCTTGGATATTACTGAAAGAAGCGTCACTGGTCGATAGTTATTTGGTATAATCTTTTTACCTTTCTTGGGAATAGGTTGGATCCGTGCACATTTCCAGCAAGAAGGAAATATTCCCTTTTTATACGACAAGTTGAAAAGTCGGCAGAAAACAGATGACAGCTCAGTGGCGCATTTTTTTAGTACGATAACAGGTACGTCATCGGACCCAGAAGCTTTTTTGGATCTAAGGCTAACATAATGCTTTTTATGACAACCCATGAAAGTCGACGGAAGAGTATGAAGAAAAGACTCCCGCCAACAAGTCTGCCTTCTCAGTAGCCGTGGATGCGATAGTCCCATCTGTCCGTGTAAGTGGTGGAATCGTGGATCTGGTGAAGTTCTGGCTGACTGCCTTAGTTACAGATCAAAAAGATTTCGAACCGTTAGGGCAGGAGAGAAGTTTGTTCCTAATTCTTTGGTTGTGAGTTTCCTTGGTTTGATCTATTATTTCTTTGCATCTGTTTCGAGCAAGGATGAAATTGTGATGGTTTATGCCGTCGGGGCTCTCTCTCCATTGGCGAAAAGCCAGTTGTTTGGAGGCGACAGCTTCCTTGCATCTTTTGTTGAACCAAGGTTTGCTGCTTGAGGGCTGTTTTTTAGAAAAGGCAATGTAGGTTTCCATGCCTGTTAGGATGACTTGAGCAACTTCCCTAGCACAAACAGATGGATGATTAGAGCCTAAACAAACACTCCTCCATGGAAAATCTCGATAATATTCCCTGAGTTCTTCCCATTTAGCAGATCTATAGTGCCAGACTACACGAGGTTTACTTGCTTCTTTAACACTAGTAATTGGTAGGACACAAGATGTTGAGACGAGTTTATGGTCTGAGGAACCTAATGGGGTTTTCACCGTAATAGTATACATTTGAGGGTTCGTGGTCAAAAACAGATCCAACAGGCTAGCGAATTCGTCCTCGCGATCGAGCTGGGTAAAACCACAGTTGATCGCAAACGATTCCGCTTCACGGCCTTCTTCATCAGTGAAGTTTGAGTATTTAAGCCAGTTAAAAATGTACATTAAAATCACTCAAGATGGATATCTCAGCTTTGGGGTAGTTTATCTGTATGAATTCAACAGTTTTTGTGAGGGACAAAAAAATTGTCCTATACTGTGTATCGCTGGGTGGTCGGTATAAACAACAGATAAATCTCGTTGTTTGTCGGTCTGTTATCCTAAGCCTCATGACGTCGAAGTCATGGAGCTCAAAGACTTCCTCACGCTGGCAGGAGAGGTCACTTCTGACAAAAATGCCAATTCCGAAGTTACGTCTAAATCGGGAGTGAAAGTCATATCCTGGATAAAAATTATTAACTGTGCTTGATGACGCTTGGACTTTTGTTTCGCACAGTGCTAGAATGTGAGGTTTATTTGTCTGAAGATGTTGATGTACTGAATTGATATTCGTATTTAAACCTCTAATATTACAAAAGTCGACTATAAATTTTTCCATTCTGGAGGTGTTATTATTCTTTCTCTTGCATGAATGTTCCCCTGGATTAGCCCCCGCCCGGAGATCCGAATGAGGGGTCGTTTTAACTCCGAAAATTTTAACCCCGGGAACGCCATCCATGCATATTAATTGTTTCTTACCCCAAGGACCGGAATCTCTGGCACAGCAACGAAACTTCAGCTCTTTAAAGCAACTTCACGCCGCCTAAGCCAGAAAGATGGTATCGCACCGGGCGAGGCTGTGTGGGTTCTATGTCCTCTACCATCTGGTTTGCTAGTTTTGGTCAGCCCTGGGGTATTTAATTTCCCCGGTGTCATCTATATGGACGAACTTCCCCTATCCGCCACCCGGGGAGGCTCCCGATGGGGGACTAGCAACCCCGACACGGGGTTGCTATTGTTGTTTTATAAAATGCAGAAAAAGTTAAATTAAAGTTTTTTAAAGACATTCCAAAACCTCGAGACTTACGCCAAGTCGGCCACATTACAAGAGTGGTTCACTAAGTTGGATGAAACAAAAAAGAAATAAAAAAATCAGTGTCTTTTTGGACTTTTTCCACGCTAGATTCAACTAAAAGCACCGGGTGATAATCGTCGTCCACAATCATCAGACAATGCGTCAGACAACCTCTCTACCGTAGAACTAGCTTACTCTCCCCGCCTCCAAAAATATAATATATGCCGCATGTCAATGTAACCTTAGAGAATTCGGAATCATCTACAAGATAGTAAATAGTCAGTTCTCACACAACTGAAACTGGAGATTTTGCTATTTACTTATTTTAACAATAGAATATAGAAACTATTTCTTGATTAATTTAAGTAAGATAATGCAAAACCGATAGCTTTTTTTTATAAATAATTCTATCAGCAACGTTGGACCATGTTCTCAAAACAAAGTAGACACTGTTATAGTAAAGAGTTATTGGCCTGTTTTATGAAAATTTCACTTTAAGTTTTTAAAGTTTTATAGTCCTGTGATCACATTGACCACTTTTGTTTTTAATACTAGTTTAATGTGACTTCAAGTTAAAGTGACTCAAGAGTTTATTATTAAGCGACTCCTATTCACCTCTTCATTAATCAGATTAAAGATATTTTCTACAGTTAATCCCAACAATATCTGAGAAGTTTAGGAACTTAGCTTTCATCTTCATGAAAAATTCAGTACCCTTTGCTACTTACTAAATATTTTTGTAATGAACACTTATATTTACGTTATTAAAGCTTGAAGTTTTCATTAGCTTAGTTTCCAGTTCAAGTTCGTATATTATTTATTGCTACTTTGAGGTTTCGTGCTTTCCGTAAAAGGATTTACCATATTTCATATTTGCCTAATGGCTAAACTTCGAGTTCCGACTTTTTAGCACAGTAAATCCGGAAGTTTCCTCGAAAAATATAAACATAAAATACGCAAAGCGGGCGCAGAAAAAACTCATCAAATTAGGTCTATAAAGTTGGTATGCTAATGAATTACTTTGCGATTTTAAAGTTTGTAATCTGTCTGTACTAACTTACCAGTGCAAAAGTACTTATCTTATATTCATTGTAAAAGATTTTTTTCTTTTACTCTTTGTTTCTTTTTATTAAATAATAGAAAAAGACAGAAGTGTTATTAAGGGAAACTAAACGTTTAAGTGTTCATAGAATGATGATGAGATCTCGAGATGTGTTAGATTTAATTTCATTTCAAGGATTTTAATTTGTCCTTTTCATCTCGGCTTTAGATAATATTGTACCTACACCGAGAAAAATACAGTGTTGGTATATAGAGTTGCCTTACGAAAACAAATCAGGCCTAATAACTTGGAAACTGTATCTTTCAGGATTCATGGTATCTATCCTCGTAGGGGATTTTGTCAGGGGGCTCTGCTGTCGATATTCGGCTTGAGTACTTTGGAAAATAGGAGAGCGGAACTTAGTATCAAGTTTCTCTACAAGATGGTTCATGACCAGATCGACTGTTATTTTTTGCTGTCTAAACTGTCATTCGTTGTTCCGCGCTGTAATTTTAGACAGAAGTCTATATTTTATATTCCGCGCAGTAACACAAACGTATTGACGAGGTCACTTTTAACAAAATATCTTGCCGTTGTGACATTAACTTTGATTCACTGGGAGGCGTAGTGGGTGCATCTAGAGAACAATTAACGCTATGTTATTTGTCGATATGGCTGTGGTTCACCTCATTGGGGTATCTCCATCAGCAATCTTGGAGTCCAAGATAGCTGTTTTCTGCTATTTCCAACAATCTGTAGACCAATGTTTTGATTAGGCAAGTTTAGCGGTGTGCTGTTTCTGTCTGTGAGATTGATTTGTTTGTGTAGCTTTGACGTCGTTTGCTATATATAAAAGAATTCCCGTAAGATCTTAATTTGCTTGTGATGACGGTTGGGTATCTCTATTAGATCTCTCCCCCCTGCTTCTCCGGGGAGAGTCAGCCTCTCTATGGATGCTTTAGAATGATATGCTGTTTGTGCTGTGTGAGTGTGGTTCGCATTTTTCGCTGCAGTTCTCATAGATGTGTTTGTGTCCACCACATAACTCCAAAGGGATACGTAATATTTATTTGAGATTTTGTTTTATTTGGGTGTGTTCTGTAAGCTTGGCATGCTGGAGCCCAAGATACTTGTTTACCTCGGTCTTCTTCCATGGATTCAATTTTGTCTCCATTTTCAAGGGCGATGTCACCCCTGAATAGGGAAATATTTTCAATATGCAGTACTTTATCCTTATACAGCCCACACTTCATGTTTATGTCTTGTAAGGATGTGTGTGAAATTTTCATCGAATGTTCTAACGTCCCTGAGTTGATGCGTATAATTTTATATCATCCATGTATAGTAGATGTGACAGAGTATAGTGCGATGTTTTGTTGTCTTTAATATAGAGTAAATAATGAGTCAATTAGATGGTGGATTCAGAGCAAGGCAAAACCAGAGTGGGCTCAGAGAGTCCTCCTGGAATATCCCCCGACGTGTCTGTATTTGTTGTGTGGTGATTTTTGTGTTCTTGATAGTGAGAGTTTGTCTTGTTCAACGTAACGTTCTCTAAAAAGGTGGTAAGTGTGGGATGGATTTTGTAAATCTTTAGGATGTGAAATAGCCTAGCATGTGGTGTGCTGTCAAATGCTTTTCGATAATCGATGTATGCTATGTTTAGGTTTCTGCGTCGTTTTTGTGCCTTTCGCAGGATCACTGAGTCGATAACGAGCGGTTCCTTGTCCCCCATGTGATTCCTGCGGTAAAATTTTCGCTATTCTGTAAGTGGGAGTATGTTTTGTTTGTTATGCATGACATTAAACTCAAAAAGTAATTAATTTAAACCACGACTGTAAAAACAGTAAAACAGTAAAATACAAAAATATACCGGGTGTTTCATTAAAAAAATAACGAACTTTTTGACATAACTCGAAAACGCGACGTTCAATTATTGTTTTTCTGTTTTCATCTTTTTATTCAGCGGAAAAAAATTTACTAGTTTGCTAATTTAACCAATTTTTCAGATCCAAAATATGCTGGAATATGTCACTCTAACAGAGCCACCCAGGGTACTAATAAAAAATCGTATTACAATAAGTGGTACGATTATAATTGGAATATTAATGAATTAAGAGGCTGAAAGTACGAGTCCGTAGAGTGTCAGAATCACTCTATGAACCACTTTATGGTTCGCAGAGTGCCAATCATCACTTTGTTGATTGCTGAACGCACCACGGTCCCAGGCCGGAGTTCGAGAGCCTCTCAAACTGGAAAGTTAATTGTTTTTTTACCTTTTCTGATTAGGTCAACGAAGTCAATCACCGATTCTTAATTTTGATATGATAGGTTTTCATTCCCTAATAATTTTCAAAAATCAACTATCGAACAATAATAGTTGTCCTGAAATACTTGCTTAAAGTAATCTGTTGTATTTATGAAATATCAATATTAATGTACCCCGGCATTTGGTCTACTTGCCAATTTAAGAACAAAATTAATAACAAAAACAGAGATAAGTATAATATTTTAATATACATATTATTTCAAGAGAAAAAACTGTGAAGAAAGTTCCTAAAACATCACACATTGGGAGACTTTCGACATGAAAAATCATGGAAATACACGAACATAGAGAATATAATGGTTAGGTACGCTATTTGAAATAGGCTACATAAATATAACGAACACGGAGAGCTGTTGGTACTGGCGCTTTGTTGATAGTCGTGACAAATTGGAGCGGTTACGGCAATGGCCGTCCTTGATTCGAGGATACAAAACGACCACGCCACTGAAATATCTGATGAATATTCGTCCTGAAAAACGCAGTTGAAAAAGCCTCAGCCATATATTTATTTCCTTTTCCTGTGTCGGAGTCGCATAGACGCAAGCAGAGCTGTTCCTCCGGCAGTTACGAATGCCTACATTGACGGTGAGATTCATTAAACTACTGACGAACATTTTGCTTTATCTACATGTTCTCGTAGATGTAGAAATAAATACACTTAATTATTTTAAGCTTATTAGCATGGAAGAAATTATTTTTTTTATATTATTCCTATTTTTCTAATAGTATTTACGAAAAAATAAACTTTACAATATTAGTGTTTCACAATGTCTTAAGAAATCGTTTAGGTTTTCCCGGGGCGTTTTCCAATTCGCTTTTCATTGTTTGTTAAAAATAAAATTATATTTATTTCGCGTGAATTAATACATTCCTCGATACATTCTTACATGGTTAGGACATGCTCACATGCAGAAACTTTCAGCTTTTATAAAATGACTAAAGTCTGACAGTCGCAGGGCTCTTGCGGGGCTCCTGAAATAATCGTTTCAATCGATGTTTTTTCCAAACGCCTTTATTTCTTTGCCAATCTTAGGTATGATAGGATTCTGGCAAAAACGAATACGTTTCAATAAACCCTAATTCCGAAAAACATTTTCTGAACTTTTTAAATTGGTCGAGGGAGGGTACACACATTTCTTGCAACGCTTTCTCAATTTTCGATTATCGTTTTTTTGCTACAGTATTTATTTATTTATTTATTTATATATTTATTTATTTATTTATTTATTTATTTATTTATTTATTTATTTATTGATTTTTTGGTCATAGCTTTTTTCCTTATTGATAGATTTCGATAACACATGGCTTATGTAAATAGGTGTTGGATTTTGATGCAGTGGAAGATGTTAAAACGAGGTTTAAAGTTTAAAAACAGTAAAAGTCACGCAGATCTGAACAATCTTGGAATCAAATATATGCGAAATGAACTTTTAGGAAAAGCCGGCGGCGGCCTTGTAGTTTAGTGTGCAGACTGTTAAACAGTTGGACTGCCTCGTACTGAGTTTGATTCTTAGTCGCGCTCTGGGTGCCTCTGCCGTCGTCCATCTACTAATTAATTGGTAAACTTGTGTTTGGGTGGAATGACTAGTTGTTCTCAAATCACATAATTACTGGAGTGGAGCGACTTTGTCTTACCTACATAGTTAAGACCGATGCTCCTTCCTTAAAAAAAATTAAGAAATCAACTTGCTTTAAATTAATAATTTAATAGAACGATGCTAAGATTTAAATTATTTGTAGTGAGAGCAGATTTATGGCTAGACAATTCAATCACGTTACCAAAACCATAATATGAAATATCCAACAATGGAAAATTATCACGAGCGTGTCAAATTGATTTTTTTGGTCGTGAAAATTTTAATTCGAATCAGATGTGCCTAATCGACGCCTCACACTCGAAGAGTCACGCACTGTGGGACGACTTTCCGCTGCAATGCGATCAAATCAAAAGATAGCTAACATCTTCAGAGTTTCGAACAGCGTGGTAAACCGAGGAATGACGAGATTCCAAGAAACAAACAGCGGAGCTTCTAGACACGAAAGTTTACGTCGTGGAAAAGCTATTCCAGTGTACTTAACAGAATTTTGGAAAATCAATAAGAAACAAAATCTTTTCAATGATAAAACAGAAGATTTTTGACGAATACCTGCTCGCAAGCGACTCGCGAACCATTCTACTCTTTCTCAGCTTCCATAAAGGTTGATTCTTATTGTAAGTTCCGTTCCGTTTCATACTGATTCCGTTCCATTTACATAAAAAAATTATTAAATGTAAATAAATGTACGTACACTCACTTTTCATTCCGTTTACGTAATGGATGAAAATTATCTAAAAATATACCGATTTAACCGCACTTACTTACTTTTATAAGGGAGCAAAAAGTTTAGTAATACTTATGACTTGGATAGACATACAGAATCATTCAGTGACGCGCGGAAAAAAAAGGAGACGTGACATCAAAAACGACCGCCCTGTATGCCAATGTTTGTAGAACTATGTGATGTCAGCTTAGTGCTCTTTTTTTTACTAATTTTTGACTTAGTTTGGGAAGGGTGTTTTTGGTTGACACCCTTTAAAGGATGTATCTTGGAAAAAGTGCCTTTTTGGACATGGATAATTTCAGTTAAGTTTTGCCTATTAAAAAATATGGCTAAATTATTGATAAATTTTGACAGCTAAAGTTATTCAGAGAAAGTTCAGATAAAAAGTCATGACCACCTTGATGAACCTTTTCTTGGTTATTTCTGAACCTATTTTTTAAATCTGAAAAAACAGTTGAATAGAGAATCGAACTCATCTTGAATATTTGAAAATTTTTATAGAAGGTGCCATTAATTTTTTAAGGGCGGTATTTAACTCAGGGGATATTCAAGTGGGGTAGTTTTTATGTTGTCATGTTGTTTAATGTTGTCGTGTTCATGTTTCATGTAGTTATGTTTTATTGATGTCATATTAAAGAGCTTTAAAAATAATTATAATAACATTCCCTTTATTCGGTTCAATTATCTCAACCTGTCTACGAGATATTGTCTGGTCAATTTCTTCGATTAGTTTTAAGTAAAATAAAAACCCTTTCTTTGTTTTATTGGCAAAAAAATTTCTATCTCCAACCAAAATGCTTGTCAACTTTAGTTGGATGCTTAACTGCATTGGAATCTACATTCCAATGAGACTTCAAAGATATAGGAAACAAATTTTTGGGATTTCAAACTCTGTGGAGCATTTTTTAGATATTGTTGCATCTTTAACAAATGCATTATAAGATTGTATATAATGACTACCGACCAAAAAGAGTTAATACGTTTATTAATTCAAAATTTTTGGATTATTTTAATACATAACTTGGTCATTTAAAGTTGTGTTCGCTAAATAATCATGTTTACTTTAGCAGATAAAAGCTTTAAATTGCATGGAGTTTCTTTATTTCAACCCATGTTCACTCATGTCGATGTGTTTAATCCCCTCGAGAGTTTACCTATCTGTCAAAAAGGCATGTAGTGTAGACGCAGTTTACACAGAGAGCAAGCAGTTTTGAGAACATTTCGCACGTTCTTCCTGTTCCTACCATTAGGCGACTAAAATACCTTGCGGTCTGTGTATATTTCAGAACGAGTTTCCTTATTTCTTCCGCGGTAGCATCGATCTTTCCCGCGCCACTCCATATAGAAATGAGTTCGCATTACTCCAGTCTTTGCCAAGGATGAACGTTTGAGATTTCATTTCAGACGTCGCGCAGACAGAAATCTAAATTCCACGGAATTGTCGTTTACGCGAGCTTTTTCCAGATCATATTTTCAATAAAAGTTAATTTAATAAGTTTCTTCATCTTTCCCTTATTACGTCGCAGACGCATTTAGGTACCTACTCGTTATTTGCGAATAAATAAAAATTTCAACTTTGACGGATTACCTTGAAAAGCAAGATGCCGAGCTTTTATTCAAAATGAATAATTAGACCTTATCTTACCTATTTTTTATGTATCGACATTTATCTGAATTTTACATTCTTGCTTTTGGTTTTCGCTCTTTCGTCAATAATTGCTTTTCCTTATTTGTCAAATGATTTGCTTATTTTTCTATCTATCAATGATTATAGTCATTGAAATATCAATCAATTTCCTTTTATGTCAAATCAGTTTCACTTTGTGTCAATTGCTTTTCCTATTTACGTATAGTGACATTATAATAATAATTGGAAAAGCATTTGATATAAAAGGAATCACATTTGACAAAAGAGGAATATCAATAATTGAAAAATCACACTGTCGTTTGATAAATGGGAAAAGCATTTCACAAATTAGGAAAACCAAAAGCAAAAGACTGTATTACATATGAATGCTTTGCCAATTTTGAAGAATACTTTGACGATTAAATGATGAATATTGTTCATCGATCCTAGTAACAATAGTAGTATGTTAAGTTAGGACGACATTCTCACCAATCAAATACAGTACTTCGGAGCCACCTACTAGTTAGAAGTACTTAATAAAGGTTTTGATTTTCCAAAATGGTTCTTTGAGATTCTCAAGGAAATTTAAAATTACTATATTATGTTACATTCATCGCCGTATTTATTTAAGTAGGAGAGAATTTTCAATTTGAATATGTATTATTAGGTACAAAATCCAGTGAAGTAGTTCCGCTGAAGTAGGTAACTAATTAGATGTTAGTCAACTTGAAACTATGTGCTTCATAAAAATGCCTCCATTTTTAACTATGACACCTTGTAAAAACTATTGAGAAGTGCGTTTTTAATAACCAACACAACATAGTAAGTTGTTTTTTATCAACAAACTTGATATTAAACACATTATCACTTTGCAGCTGTCTTGTCCTGATGATGGGTTAGGAGCCAGAAACCGGTCGACAACCTATGTCGTTATTAAATATACTAATTGACCTTGTTCTCTGGTTTTATTCCATGATTTTATCACATCGTTGACTTTACTATTGATATTGATAATGAGGGTGTCAGATGCGCTGCGACCTATTACAGATCTATTGTGCCCCCTCTTCTCTGCTTCTTTGAAGAATATTCCCTGTTACCTGTTAGGAATTCTGTTAGCATTCTGAGACTTCCTTTGTTGAGGGTCAGGAGTTTTCTTGACCTTTCTCGGTTAAAGTTCCCGAGGAGCTCCTTTGATTGTCTCAATCCTGAGAGATTATTCCAATGAATTTCTCTCAGTTTTTCTTCTTCCTTCCGAAGTTCTGCCTTGAAGAACGTGTCTTCGAGGCTACAGAATGGTTCTGGTCCTATAAAGGGTGTCGATGCTCCTTTTCTTGCCAATGAGTGGGCACGTTCGTTTCCCTCAATCCCAGTGTGTCCTGGTGTCCATTTGAGGTGAATTTTGTTCTCTCTGCCTAGTTTATTGAGTTTTTGTAGGCAGTTCCATGCCATTTTTGAGCTGATGATAGGGGAGCTCAGCGTCTTTATGGCTGCTTGACTGTCTGTCAGTATTGCTATTTCCCTATTTTTATAGTTTCTGTCGAGGTTTATTTGTGCGCATACTTCTATTGCGTACAGTTCCGCTTCAAGTATGCTTGAGGATGTTCCCATCGGCTCGTAGTAGTTGGCGCCTGGCCCATATACTCCTGCCCCAGTTCCCTCGGTGGCCTTTGAGCCGTCTGTGTACCATCTTATTGTACCTTCTTTGAGAGTGTGAATGGATGTTTGCTCCACTCTTCTTTCGTAGACAGTTCGATGATGAAGTTTCTCTTGAAGCTAAATTTCTTGACAGTTTTGTCTTTTTGCATTATCAGGAGGTTTTTACAGATGTTCAGGGGTTGATTCCCCTCGGTCCGTAGTCCCCCCCTGATCCCCATTCTTGACATTCTGATTTGAACCTCTGCGGCACTTCTCTCAATCACTAAGTGCAGTTGTGTGAGATCTAGGATTACTTCCAACGCTGCTGTTGGGCATGTTCTCATTGCTCCTGTGATGCAGATGCATGCAAGTCTCTGGATCTTCTCGAGTGTTTTCCTCGCTGTTATTAGCTTGGTCCTGTTCAGTGTTTCCGTTCTGATATGATTATCAATGATTTTCTCCATCGTCTTTAGTAAGAAAGAGGTAAGACAGATGGGTCTAAATGGCTTCGGTAGAGAGATGTCCTTTCTTCCTGCCTTAGGAATAAAGATGACTTGCGCCTTCCTCCAGGCTTGTGGTATGTATCCCATAGCCAGGCTGCTTCTGAATTTTCTTACCAGGTGTGGCATGAGATCTTCCAGTCCTCTGTGCACAAGAGCCGGGAATGTGCCATTCACCCCGGGTGATTTGAATGGTTGAAAGGTGCGAATTGCCCATTTCAGTCTTTCGGAGGTGCAGATGGTTTTCGCGACCTCCCAATTTCTTTCGTGGGCTTACCAGATTCGAACGAATCCTCGTTCCCTACCTGTGCACTGCCTGGAAAGTGAGTTTCTAGCAGAAGTAGAGCTCTTTGCTCTTCATTTTCTGCGTAGTTCCCATCAGGTTTTCTGAGCGACATTGTTCCTTGGGCAATGCCTTTCGCTAAAGCTTTATGAAGTCTGGATGCTTCAGGTGTTGAGGTGATATCCCTGCAGAAGTCCCTGAAGCTCTTCCTTTTAGCTTTCCTGATTTCCTTATTGTAGGTTGTCAGTTCCGCCGTGTAGCCCTGCCAGTCTCCATCGCGCTTGGCTTTATTGAAAAGCCTTCGAACTTATGCCCGGAGCTTGGATAGGTGTTCATTCCACCACGAAGTTTTCCTACAGTTTCTTTTCTCTCTAATGGAGCAGCTGTATTCGTATGAATATTTCAGCGCTCCGTTGAGAGATTCCAATGTTGCCTCTAGTTCTAGATGATTTTTGACTCTAGAATTTGTTTTTTTTTTATGTTTTCTCTTAGGCTGGTGTGAAATGTGTCCCAGTCGGTGTTTCTTGGATTTTTAATGAGGGTGTTCTCTTGCCAGAGTCCCCTCATGTTGAATTCTATTATTCTGCGATCAGAGAGTGAGGGTTCGTTAGATACCCTCCAGTCTCTGATCAGTTGACATATGCTCGGACTACCGATCGTTATGTCTATTACGTCTTGACTCCTTTTAGTTACAAAAGTGGGTTCCCACATTCAGTACATCTAAATTGGATTCAAGTAAAAATTCAAGCAGTTGCTCACCTCTTTTGTTGGTATACTTGCTGCCCCAGCTGATACTTGGCATCACTGCCGAGTAGGAGCGGTAGCCCATGCCCGTTGCAGTACTAGACTAGTTTCTGGACTTCCATAGGAGGTGCTGATGTTTTCTCATGGAAGTACCCTGATGCTACTATGATGCTACGGTGTGTGGCTCCGGTGATGTTGACCCGGATTGGCACAAGGTCCTGTGTCATGAATTCTGAAAGACATACATATTTAATGTTGTTTCTTATCAGGATGCAGGCCCTTGGGCACTTCTGACATCCCAAATTGTCTTGCAATCCTTTCGTGGTAGACCCCTTACCTGCCCCTTGTATGTCCAAGGTTCTTGTATAAGCACAACGCCCAGGCATGACCTGTCGAACGCTCGAGCTATGACGGCTGATGCCCCCCTAGCATGATGGGCGTTGAACTGGGCCATTCTGGCGACATTTGCTGTGCTTATACTGGTCATTGGTCTTCTTGCGTTGGGGTGCTTGTCCCCTCTGTGAGCATAGGCTCTTCATAGGTTCCCGATGAATCCTCGGTGGCATTACCTTGATCGGTGACGTTGGTTGTATCTGAGAGAGGGGTTGCCTCCTCATTCGTCACATCAACGGCTTCCTTTTCTTTCTTCTGTAGGCCGTGGACGGGGATTTTCCCGAACCTATAGAAGATAGCGTGTCCGTTTTTCTTGATTGCTTCCCGGGAGTCATTGCCAATGCCAATGTTCATTACTTTCCCAGTGCCCTCTTCTTTGCTGCTGATGATTTTCCACAAGTGGGTGCGAAGCTCCATATTTTGTGCCTCGACTAAGCACAGCAGCTTCTTATCTTGTCCTTGGCTTCTTGGAAAGAAGACAGTGATATTGTGTGCTCTTGGGACGTCTTCTCCCAGGCACGCCATCAGCTGCTCTTCTTTCCACGTACTGAGTTTATTAGTCTGCTCCTTAACCCACTCTGCCGTTTCTGGTCTGATGCAGTCCACCAGTAGCATACTTGGTCAGAAGTGGATTCCTCCGAACTGGAACTGCTCCCAGCGACATCTCCTCTACAATTGCTTCCTCCAGAGTGGTAAGCTCCTCTGTTGTCAGCGGTTTTTCTGGATAGCTTGTTATCCTTATAGCAAGCATGTGTATGGCTATCCTTATAGCTTTGACGGCATTCGAGTAGCTGGTGCTTGGCCCTGCTGACGTTGATGCTGTCTCGGTGTGGGATCCCGCCACTGTCTTAGCTCTTTTTACTTGCCTTAGAGGAGGGATGATTTTACTGGCGTCCCTCTTCTTTGGCTGCGAAGTAGCTTCGGATTTCTCTTCAGCTTTTCTTTCGATGGCCTTAACCCTGGCTTCATCAGGTGACATGCCCTGTTGAAGATAGCGCAGGTACCATCGTACTTTCGCCCCACTTAGACCCCTTTTTCTTGGGTCGTCAATGCCTCCTGGTTGGCCCGGGAGTGGGAGGGGGAGCTTACCAGGTTTCCTAGGATTCCTGGTTTCTGGTCCGGATATTGTCTCCGGTTTTTTTCTTCTTGCGTTCGAGGTGGTCTCGAGCACAAGGTTTGTTTAGATTGCCGACTGTCATGACGGGTGACAAGCCCCGCTCGGTCAGCAGTCTGTTTTGCGGTGATGTCCCGCAATTTTTTTGTTTTTTTATTTCTTACCATGGTTGATCCCACGAGTAGCAAGGGAAGGGTGTTCCACTTATGCAGAGCCCCGCATGCAAAGGTGAGGGGATTGATGCAGTGGAGTGCCCCCTGGTGCCCCAAGATTGAATCCAGTAGGGGCTGGTCATCTATCCAGTCACGCATCCCATCAGCCTGGACCCCCGCCTTAGGATTTAGGTTTTTTAGTGAGGTTGTCTCCTCTTGGTTCAGGCGATTAAGCCCAGACCCCCGCATCTCTCTGTCCGCGAGACGTGACCACGACAACAGATGATACGGTATATCAGATCTACAGTCTAAGTCGGACATCTCTGGCGCCGTTGCCCCTAGTGCAGACCTTTAGTCACGACACGACAACTAGGTTAGGGGAGGTGGTCCGCGGCAGGGCTTTGAGCTACCAGTCCAGAATTTTACCTCCGACGAGCTCTATCACCGCTGCTAACCTTACTCACTTCCGCTCATTGTAAGGCCTTCCCCCTTTCCGCCACCTGGGGACGCGCCCGATGGGTACTCAACCGCACGCGTTGACTATACTATGGCCAATTTTAATTAAGTATACAAAATATTGTTTGACTTGAATAATTTTTAGGATGTTTAGAGTCCAGAATTATTATTTAAGAGAACTAGAGTGATAAAGTCTTTGTTCCGTTCCCATGTTTCCCTTTTCCATATACTTCCCTCCTTATTTTGAATTATGCACGTGGGGAGAGGAACGTGACAACATGGTGCGCGAGACCATGTCCTATGGGCATACAGCCAAAGGGTGCCTACCACTTCACCCATGATTATGAGATGAACCGCTGTCGCGTTCGGTCCATGTCTGTGTGTACACAAGAAGAGTTTACATGCGAACAAAAGTGCTCCGCGACGTGATAGTATCTTCGGCCCTTGTCGCCAAATGAAAGCTCACTAAGCTGTCTACATGGGATATTTAAGGTAGGTGCATAATTATCATCCTAGAAATTATACCCCTTAATTGCTCCCCTAATTATTTTCCCGCTGGTCCTTCGAATAATTAAATTAATCAAAATTCCAAACCGCGTGACTTACTATACAAATAGAACAATTGAGTTCTTGGCAGTAAGTCGTTACGCAACAGTTTTTTTATAATATCGCCTCAGTTGAGTAGGTAAATCCATCTGGACCAATATTATCAAGAGACGGTTTGAGCATACCGCTCTTACTAAAAATTGCAGTCTAGACCTCGAAAACAGCTCGCTAAAAGCCATTGTCTATCATCTGAGATCATGTGGTTTGCTCAAGATGCTCGTCAAAAGTTTGCAACAACCCGTCCTTGTCAGTCGACTACAAGACACAGTCTTCAATCTTGGAAACTTAAATTTTTATAGGATTTAGATACTGAAAACTGGACGGCGAGGTCTGACAGTGCATTTGAGCAATATCGGTCAAGTCGTTTCAAAATAGTGGTCAATTTAAATTTTTGTTATAGTTGATACTTGAACCCTTTGAATCGCTGGAGATGCAAGAAGGAACAACACTTCGTTAAGTTACCAGGATAAGAAGGGTGAGGTTTTCGGATAGGTCAGCTACTTTTCTTTGATGTTCGAGTGTCAAAATTTTTTATCAAATCTAGGTACCCTTTAGAGAAGCTGAGTTCCTAACATGTGAGCAGTGGGATGGTTGGATTTTATCTTTGAATAAGAGGAGAAGCTGTTAGTTGTGGTGTATAAAATTTCTTCGTGAGGAAGAGTGCTCTAAGCTTTCGAGAAGCACTCCCCGCCAGACCTGCAACATGATCATTCCAAAACGTTGGCCTTTTTGGAGAAGATAACTGCTTGGGTTTTTCCAGCATTAAATTGAACTTAGTTTCTATCGCTAAAAGCTAGAATCTCTTGTATGTAATTTTTAAGTGTGGCAACTTCTTGCTCTTTGCGAGTTTGAGAAACGATGGCAGATGTTCGCGCTTCTATAAGTAGATATGAGTGTAATATCATCGGCAAAACTGTATATTGGATTTTTTGTTGTTTCAAACAATCGTTGATAAATATAAGGAAGAGAGTCGGAGATAAAACGGATCCCTGAAGCACACTGGCATTAATAGAAAATGTCTCAGAAAAAACTCCATCGACTTCCACATGTATTGAGCGATCCCCTCATTAAAAGTTCAAGCTCAAGCTTAAAAACCCAGACTCACAAGCCACAAGCAGAATTTTTCAGGCATGCCATAAGCATGCAGTTTTGCCAACAATGCATCATGCTAGATTGCGCTGATCCACAGCTCGGTGACGTAGGTGAGGAGGTCATCAGTTGACCTCTGTTTGCGTAATCCCTATTGGAGGTCGCTGATTATATCAGCTTCTTCCAACAACTTTAAAAGATGTTGGTTAATAATAGGTTTCTCCATAATCTTGGATATCAGTGAAAGCAATGCCACTGGTCTATTATAGTTATTTGTCAGGGTCTTTTTGCCTTTCTTGGGAATAGGCTGGACCCGTGCACATTTCCAGCAGGAAGCAAATATGCCCTTTTCGTAAGACAGATTTAAAAGTCGACAGACGAAAACAGATGACAGCTCAGTGGCGCATTTTTAAAGTACGAAATCAGGCACACCATCGGGCTTTGTTTGGGTCTAAGGCTAACATAATGCGCGTGTGATATGTTGTCGGAACATAATGTCTCACATATTTGACTCCATAGAATGTAAGTGGTGGATCTGGTGAAGTTCTGAATGACTGACCAAAAGGATTTCGAAACGTTAGGACAGGAGAAGTTTGTTCCTAATTCTTTGATTTTGAGCTTCCTTGGTTTGATCTATTTTTTTCTTTGCATCTGTTTCGAACAAGGATGTAATTGTGTTTCTCTCGCCATTGGCGAAAAGCCAGTTGTTTGGAGGCGACAGCTTCCTTGCATCTTTTGTTGAACCAATGTTTGCTGTTTGAGGGCTGTTTTTTTGAAAGGGGAATGTAGGCTTCCATGCCTGTTAAGATGACTTGAGCAACTCACCTAGCACAAACAAATGGATCACTAAAACCAAATCAAACACTCCTCCATGGAAAAGCTCGATAATATTCCCTGAGTTCTTTAAATTTGGCCAGACTATACGCGGTTTACTTGCTTCTTTAATACTAGTAGTTGGTAGGACACAATATGATGTTGAGACGAGTTTGTGATATGAGGAACCCAGTGGCGCTTTCACCGTGATGGTATATATTTGAGGGTTCGTGGTCAAAAAAGATCCAAAAGGCTAGCGACTTCTCCCTCGCTATCGTGAATGCGGGTTGGTTCATCAACGAGCTAAGTAAACCACAGCTGATCGCAAACGATTCCGCTTCACGGCCTTCTTCATCACTGAAGTTTGAATACTCAAACCAGTTGATGTTATGTACATTAAAATCTCCCAAGATGGCTATCTCGGCTTTAGGGTAGTTTATCTGTATGAAGTCAACAATATTTTGGGACAAAAAAAGTGTCATATACTGTTTATCGCTTGGTGGTCGGTATAAACAACAAATAAATCTCGTCGGTTGTCGTTTAGTTATCCTAAGCCCACATGACGTCAAAGTCATGGGTCTCAAAGACTTCCTCACGTTGGCAGGAGAGGTCACTTCTGACAAAAATGTCAATTCCGAAGTTAAGTCTAAATCGGAAATGAAAGGCATATCCTGGGTTAAGTTAATTAACTGTGCTTGACGACGCTTGGACTTTTATGTCACACAGTGCTAGAATGTGAGACTTACTTGCCTGAAGATGTTGATGTACTGAATTGATATTCGTGTCTCTCTAACCTCAATATCACAAACCTCGATATTACATCGAACCTCTAATATTACAAAAGTCCACTATAAATTTTCCCATTCAGGAGGTGTTACTATTCTTTTTCTTGCAGCTCGGAGATCCGAATGGGGGATCGTTTTAACTCCTGAAAATTTTAACCCCGGGAGAGACATCCATTATTGTCTCTTACTCCACGGACCGCAACCTCTGGCACAGCAACGAAACGTCAGCTCTTAAAAGTAACTTCACGCCGCCTTAGCCAGAAAGATGGAATCAAACCGGGCGAGGCTCTGTGGGTTATGTCCTCTACCATCTGGTTGGCTTGTTTTGTCAGCCCTGGGGTATTACTAAAATATTAAACTCATTTGCAATAAAGTTTCATTGAATTAATTAATAAATTCAGTTTTAATATAAATATACATAAATATACAGTTTTGCCGACGACAGTACCCTCATATCTTCTTATACGTTAGATGCGCGAACATCTGCCATCGACGCACAGACTCGCAGGGAGCAACAAGTTGCCATACTTAACAATGACTTGCAAGACATTCTAACTTGGGGCGATAGAAACCAAGTCCAATTCAATGCTGGAAAAACCCAAGCAGTCATCTTCTCCAAAAAGACCAACGTTTTGGAGCCAGATATGATGATGGCGGGACACTCTCTTACCACAGCGTCATCTCTTCGTTTACTTGGAGTGAGCCTCGGAGTCAACATTTCTTGGCATGATCATGTTGCTGGTCTGGCGAAGAGTGCTTCTCAAAAACTTGGAACACTCTTCCGCACGAAGAAATTTTATACACCGCAACAGCTTCTCCTCTTATACAAGGCTCAAATCCGACCATCCTTGGAGTACTGCTCACATTTTTGGAGCTCAGCTCCCAAACATACGCTGAGACTACTCGACTCTATTCAGAAAAGAGCCATCCGCTTGATTGGGGACCCAGATTTGACAAAAAATTTAGACACTCTCGAACATCGAAGAAGAGTAGCTGACCTGAGTCTGTTTTACAGATATTTTAATGGAAGGTATTCAAAAGACGTGTCCCGCTTGATCCCACCAAGAACAAGACCGGGCAGAAATACACGTCGAGCCGCAGACGCTTATCCGTATCAGGTTCAGCTCGTTACACCTCGTACCACCCTATAACAGACTTCTTTTATATATAGAACCGCGTCACTTTGGAATAGCATTCCAAGGGGCGTGTTTCCCGAAGTATACAACCTACAGAGATTCAAGGCCAATGTGAATCGATATCTCCGCTCATGCACCGCTCCCAGAGCGTCATAGGGATTTCCCTGCAGTGCATGTGCATTTTCAATAAAAAAAAAATAATAAAAAAATAAACCCACAAAATGAGGTGCAGAAAATCGTAAAGGAAACACATAACGCAGAAAAGATCGTGAATTTACCGAATAATATTTTTCAATTTTATATGAATAAACTTGTTTCCAAATAATATTTTTACTGCACCTACACAAAGGATTTCTTATTTCATTTGGCTGAATATCCAGTTCAGATCCGTTTTCCTTTAATTTCCATGGAAAGTCTTCAATTATCGCTTTCTTCTGGCAAAAACAGGTAGCTTGAGCAATTCCCACAAACCCTCAACCTAATTATTTTACCTTTTAGCGCAATTATTTGAAAAGGAGAGAGCTTAGTTGAAAGGGATTAATAACGAAAAGGTTAATTTTACTCCATACAAAACTTGCAATATTATAAAATTAGATGGTATCTGTAAACCCCGCAGGTATGCTGCATGTACTCGTATTCTGGCTTTAGTTTGTAACATATATTTTCAAGTTTATCAAAAATAAATAAAAATTCTCGAAATATAAACGTTAAGAAATAGCTATTTATGATATTATTGTTAAAAGTGAAGTTTTATTTTTGAGTGAAAAGGTTTGTGAAATGAGCGAAGCGTAGCGGAGCAAATTGAACAAATTTCACGAATAAATAAAATCACTTTTAAGACGAATATCATACAATGGTTTTTGTAAAACTGCTCTATTTTGATAATAAAATTGATGAATTTAGAATGACACTCAACTTCAAATTGTATTTTAAAATATTACAGATAAGCACGAGTGTACTATGCATAGCAACCGTTGCCGACGCTATGATTACTAACAAATGCGTGCATACAAATATAAGAGACGTCAAAATAATTATTATTAATTGCAATTTCTGATAATTATTATTGTCTGGAATTCTCGACTATTAGGTACTTATTTTTTATTAATATGTTTGCCAGTAATAGAGAGAATATTAAAAAATCTTATCACCTATAATTTTGTCTGATTTCATCATGAGAAAACGTAGTTAAGAGAATGTAAGTACAGAGAAAGTAGATAGAATTACTTTTAACACTTGTGTTAAAAATATTTTTAACACTAGTGTTAAAAGTATTTTTAACACGCTTCCATGTAAACAATCACTTTTAACATTGTCAGCTGTCGTTAAAAGTGTGACTTTTAATGGCAGTTGTACAAAAAAATATTTTAATGTCAATCATTTTTAGACTAATATTAGAAAAAATTTATAATTTTTATCATTTTGGCCCAAATTGGCCCAAAAGAGTGTTATTTTCTTAAAACGATTGCATTCCCAAATAATTCGTAATATCATTTTACGTAATTAATAAATGTATGCCTATTATATACATATTCCTGAAATAAACACATACCGGGTGTCCCATCGTATAGAATTCTGGCGAAAAAAGGTATTTCTAATTAAAATTTTTATATGACAATTCCACTCATACGTTATTACACCCATTTGATTTCCCAAATATCGCTATTTGCTATCGGATATTTTGTAACTGTATCGAGGCAGGAGGAGAGAATGCAAGTGGATAAATTTATCGATAAAACTGCTTGTGCATAGGTATGTTGCTATGGCAATCTTGGAACGGTTTATTTGCAGTCTGTTACTAAAGTCACGATTATTATTAATTTTATTATTTGAAATTTATATGAAAGAAAAAAAGTTTCCTCCGTCACCGGGAATTGAACCCGGGACCGATGGGCAACTCGCTTTCAAAATTCGTTGCTTTAACCACTTGACCACTCTAACATACAAACATATTACGCTATTCGGGAATATGAATGTTTGTTGTTTTCAATGTTAACCCTGCTTAACAATTAATTAAAAATTAAAAGATTAATCATGTTGCAATACATTTGATCATTACATAGGTAGGTAGGCCCATAACTAATGACTTATTTTCATGGAATTGTCTCAACAAACACAACTCGACCTTTAATTTTGCCGGGATATTTTTATATGCAGTTGTTTTCTCATACTTACTTGCATGTAGGCAATTTAACTCCATCTGCAGAAAAAATCACTCGAGCGCTGCGCGCTCTCGTGATTTTTTCAACAGCTGTCGTTAAATTTCCAATGCAAGTAAGTATTCGAGACCAACTGCATAAAAATATCCGGCTAAATTTAAGCTCTCGTGGTATTGCCCCCGAAAATTTACATACGTGGATTACAATAAACCTACTGTAATATGATGTAATCATTTTTGGAAAATTAATTAAATGCGACTTTCGATTTTCGACATAGATTTTATATCGAAATACCAATCACATCTCTATGATTTTTCATACACTTGTAGAAAAAAGTTTCTTCTATAAGAAACAGTAATTTGTTAATCGATATCTTTAATCATAGTTGAGTAATTTGCCATCAAAGTTGAACATAAAATCGGAATAAAGTTTATGATTATTATTATAAACCCATCACTACAGCTATAACTTACAACTTTGGACACATGCTGTGAACAAGCAGTTTTGTTGTAATAAACAGGTATACCTGAAGAAAGGTTCTACCCTTATTTCAGAGAGTTGAAATCTGCCTTTGTAGAGGAGAAAGCAAAATGTTTACTTTCAACCAAGTCGTAAATAACTAGCACACTTGACCATCTTTTGTACCTTTCACCACATTTAATAGCTTTACAAACAAAAATCGTCATAAATAATGTCTGATTTTGCCTGATTTGACATTATCTGCAATTAATGGCATTTGCTTTATAAATTTTCAATTTCTAATTTCACAGGAGGATTTCTGTTGATATTTAGAATTTATTTATATAAAAAAAATCAGATTTTTTTGTCGCTTAATTAGTTTTTCGCGACTGCACGCTTAATTAAGCTCACTACAAACATGCTGATTAGTCCAGATCATAGAGAAATAAATTATTCATGAATGTGTCGCGAATAAAATACTCTAATTTAATTATAAAGTGTACTTTTCGCGAGAATTCTCTACGATGGGACACCCTGTATAGATGCATGGCAGAATAGATTGCAATTAGGGATTGCAATACCGGTATACCGGAATACCAAACACCGGTATTTTTCCGGCAAATCCAATACCGAAATGCCGGTATTTATATCCGGAAAATACCGGTATTTGGGTATTTCCGACGCACGTGCGTAGTGCGAACTGCGAACTGCCGACAGTCTGGTTCTGGTCTGTATTTGGCCGTCTGGCACGTCTGGAATGGCACGCCGCTGACGCGTCGAAGAAAGTTTTAGCATGTTGTGTTAGCATTTACAATTATCTCCTTACAATTCCACCGACTAGTGTACAGTCTGAGAGGGCATTTTCGGCAGCAGGAGCAGTTTGTACAAAAATACGTTCTAATCTTAACGATGACACATCGATGCATTATGTTTTTTGAAATCACATTTTTTAAACAATGTATAAGCAATGTCTAATTAATTAGTAACAAATGTTTAATTTTGAAGTCCATGAAAGCCTAGCATACAACAATATTATGTATATTTTTTTAAAAACCTGAATACGGAATTTTCTTTTTAATTTTTTAATTTATGTTTGTTTTACTTTTGTTTGTTGTTGTTATCTTATTTTATGACTTAGTAATTGTTAAGAAAAGAGATAGTTATTGTTTTGTTTTATAAATAAACGTCCATAAATTGATTAATTGTACTGAAATTCGAATTTTGCATTTCTTCAAAATAACCGGTATAATATCGGTATACCGGTATTATTACAAATAAATACCGAAATACCGGTATTCTGATTATCCTTCGGTATTGCAATCCCTAATTGCAATTAAGCAGTAAATCTTTAATTTATGCTTTGCGCTATTCATGAGTCAAATTAAGGTTAGGACTCTTACATGTGGTTATGAAACTTTGGTTATACATAGTCCCACATCTAATCCTAAAGAGGAAAACCCACCAGCAAAAGCGTATCGAATACATAGCCGTAACTCAACATATTAACCTCTTTGAAATGCAAAATTAAGAGGTTGAGTACAAGGTCCTTTTACAGGTCCCAGGTGAGCTCACTTAGCGCTAGGGCCTGTGGCGGCTGTAACTATGCAATCTCAGCAAACCCTTGTTGTGGTCGCGTGCCTGCCCCACTCAGCTAACTTGTTCACTAACTAATACAGACCAATATAACACGCTTGATCCTTTCAGTCTGCCATTTACTCTCTTCTTTGAGTTTTGCCATTATTAGCGAAAATTTGTTTTCAATAAGTTTTTTACCTCATACTGTTCGTATTTTACCAACAAAAAAGTAAATCCTGTATGTATATATATTGAAAAATCGAAATATTATATGCTTGTTATCTATTAAAAACTTCCTTCTAATACGGATAATACCCTGAGCAATATCTAATTGTTGGTAATGTTAATGTTTTAAACAACGCAGCGTGTTAAATTGACCTCAACATGGAGTATTGTCATTCGGTATAAAAAAAAATACAAAATAAACAAATAAAAATTCTCAAAGCTTCTTTTTCAACAAAAAAATTAACTTTCAAGAAAAAATACTTTTAAAATTTGATATTTTCAATTTAATCGTTATTTGATTTCCTAGTTTGTTACACCAAATGCCATGAAAAAACAATATGATAGCCTTAAGAAAAACTAAAGTTTACTATGAAAACCCTGGGACTATCAAATCAATAGTAAAAAAGATATGAGTAATACAAGAAAATTACATTTTCCAGTTTTTTTAAGCATAGCTCAGCAACGACTGAAGTTATCCTGAATTTTCTTTAAGATTCATCTTAAGCGTAAAATAGAGAAGCTTTATCTGATCCAACCGGCTTCGGATCTTTTAATTCTTCTTCTTTCCTTTTGTGGCTTCTAACCATACTTATATTCGGCAAGCGTTTCTCTTACCGTTCACGTAGTTCATGAAGTTTACCTAATAATCGAATATTCGTATGTTTGTTATGTAAGAGTTACAGGATTGGTTGAATGATTGAATAAAAGTTGCGCATTTTCGAGAGAATAATTATAGGTACCTATAAGGGTGTTTTCATTATTCAAGAGTTTTTTATAGTTCACTAAATACAGGACAAAAAACTAAATTTACATAAAAAATAGCTATTTATGATATAAGTGTTAAAAGTGAAGTTTTATTTATGAGTGAAAAGGTTTGTGAAATGAGCTAAGCGTAGCGGAGCGAATTGAACAAATTTCACGAATAAATAAAATCACTTTTAAGACGAATATCATACAATGGTTTTTGTAAAACTGCTCTATTTTGATAATAAAATTTATGAATTTAGAATGACACTCAACTTCAAATTGCATTTTAAAATATTACAGATAAGTACAAATGTACTATGCATAGCAACCGCCGTTGCCAACGCTATGGTTACTAACAAATGCGTGCATACAAATAAAAGAGACGTCAAAATAATTATTATTGATTGAAATTTCTGAACAATTATAATTGTCTTGAATACTTGACTAGGTACTTATTTTTTATTAATATGTTTGCTAGTAATAAAAAGAATATGAAAAAATCTTACTAGGTACCTATTATTTGTCTGATTTCATCATGAGAAAATGTTGTTCAATGAGAGAATGTAAGTACAGAAAAAGTAGATAGAATTATTACTTAACACGAGTGTTGTAAAGTACTTTTAACACTAGTGTTAAAAGTAGTTTTAACACGCTTCCATGTAAACAATCACTTTTAACACTGTCAGCAGTCGTTAAAAGTGTGACTTTTAATGGCAATTGCACAAACAACTCTCTTATAACGACTTATGACTCGAAATTTGGTACCTACCTTTTCGACCATAGCTTGCATCTGCTGTCAATGCAAAAAAAAGTCTAGGACTCTATTGATTTTGGTTAACGATTGACTTTTATTTTTCACATAGCCGTCATATTGAATTGTTACACTTTAGAAATACCGCAATAAGATCTTTTCAAAAAAATATATAACATGTTTATATTTAATTCAGTAAGCCAGGGAAGATAATATAATATAATAATCTTTATTTTTTTGAAATATTACATTCTTTATAACTACAAATACCATAATATATTATGATTTATAATACTAATTAAATCTAGACTAAATCAAACCTACTTTTCTATACATTTTTTCTTACTAGCTAATTGTTCGGATTTTTTATGTACTCACTTAGCAGTCTTTTAAACGCATTCAAATTTGTTTCATTTTTTACCTTTGTTGGTAAACAATTATATAAATCAAAACTTTTATAGAAAAATGAGTTTCTATGTAACTCATTTATTGATCTCATTATCGTCAAATGTTCGTCATTTCTAAGTTGCATTTCATAATTTCTGTCCTTTTTATAACTGATAAATTTTCTTAAATAATTCGGAAATCCTTGATTATTAACTATATTAAACACCATCTTAATACTATTATACTTTATTCTTTGTTCGACAGACATCCATCCTAAGCTAGTCAAGATAATCAAATTAAGAATTTCAGGTCTTGATACTTTTCCACAAGACCTTATGAAAATGCACCAAAAGAATAATAATTATTAGGAGCAGTTCAACAAAAAGTAAGTGAATATAAACAAGTATAATATTATCATGTCCAATTCTTCGGTAAAACAATTTGATCAATGCATTTTTTCACAGGGACAACAATAATAACAGTTAGAGAGTGCATTCGCTAAATTTCAGAACCCACATTTCAAGACGGTGAAAATATTTATGAAGAATAGGGCTTTAACAATAATTCATATGGCGTTTTGTGTGATACCTAGCTTTATTTGAATTTTTAGTCTCAGTAACTCAAGAGAAGTCTCAATAACTTCTCTTGGTAGGTTATGTTATCATCAGGTTGTTTCTAAAATACTTGTTTCATTGAAAACATAATATTGAAACCTAATTAGAGAGTTTTCTCAAAGAAACTCGTTGACTTAAAATAGAGGAGCTTGTGACCTTTTTGTACTTTATTTCTTACAGAATATTTTCCTCTAGATAACAAAGCTTACAATGTAAAAGACAGGACACGTCCATTGTGGATGGCACACTGTCGAAAGAAAAAATGTATGTAATGGCAAAGGATGAAGAAGAAAAAGAAACTACCCATGCATTCAAATTTTAAAGTGATAATCAAGTCTGTTAGCGATGCCTGATAATATAGGAACAACATACCTAACGGGTGTTTCATTGACCGACGTTACCATAGAGTTGATAGAAAAATAAAACTATTAAGGCTAAGGGATCTTTTTTTTTTCAGTTTGTGGAAAATGACAGGTACGGTGCATGCGCTTTTCTTTCCTCGATGCGTTGAAATAATAATTTAATTCAAAATTCTACTATATTTATAAGTACTTAGGTAGGTAAATTAAATAATAAAATATTTTCGTTTCCGTTCTGTCTAATCATTATATGTATATACAATTACAGAGATAACGATAAACAGTCGAAATCTCTTCATTGCACTCGTATTCATGATTCAAATAGATCCTTATCCCGAGTAAATCTAAAACACTCACGAACAACGAGGAAATCAGAAGTTCCTAATGAAATTATAGTCACCCGGGTTGACCCGGCAGAGAGGCAAACCGTCTATAACTACTGTTGTTCTACTCAGGTACAGGCAGTGAGTTCTACTCCATTAAGCAACTAAGTGCTACTAAAAGAAGTGTTTCTAGGTTTTATTTCTTTTTTAGAATATCTCTTGTTTTCGTGTAGGTTCCTACAGTTTTCATAATATGAACTCAAATCGACAGAAAATGGTTAGAATAGTATATTCTATATCAAGGGCGGAAAGAAGTTCATTTCAGCGAGTATGAAGTTATCGGGCCGAGCGGAGCGGAGCGGAGCGAGGGTCGATTGAATACGAGCTGAAATGAACTTCTGATCCGGCCGAGATATAGACACTATTTTTTAGCGCATCGCGTAAGAACACTGAATACTTTGGCTTGTTAGCTTGTTGGCGAATATGTAGTGGCGTACAAATTAATTCACTGTCAGTGTAATTATCCTGTCGAGCGTTAATTTTGTTTCTTTATTGACGAAACCTCAGAAACTAGTAACCCTCGTTAATCGTTATAATTAGATAGGTACCTATACCTGTTATTATATTTCCAGCTCGTTTAGACTTTATTGAAATATGCGCGTAGGTATAGTGGTCTCGGTTTAGTTGTCAGCGGTGTGCTTCAATTTCGCTCTCACCTGCCGCGTAATCACTAACTGATAACACTATCAGTAGTTGCTATAGTAACTCCTAAATCTGTCCGCCCTAGGGCCAGGAAAAACGTTCGTTGCGGGCTGGAAAATTTTCTACGCTTGAAAGCGAGCTGCTGTTATGCATGCAGGCTGCAATATGCGTCATTCCGCCTGCTACTGAGCTACTGAAAAATCGTCTTTCAGAGGCGATGCGCTAAAATAGTATATTCTATATCAAGGGCGGAAAGAAGTTCATTTCAGCGAGTATGAAGTTATCAGGCCGAGCGGAGCGGAGCGGAGCGTAGCGGAGCAAGGGTCGATTGAATACGAGCTGAAATGGACTTTCCGGCCGAGATATAGACGCTATTTTTTAGCGCATCGCGGTAGAACACCGAATACTTTGGCTTGTTAGCTTATTGTTGGCGAATATGTGGTGGCGTACAAATTAATTCACTGTCAGTGTAATTTTCCTGTCGAGCGTTAATTTTGTTTCTTTATTGACGAAACCTCAGAAACTAGTAACCCCCGTTAATCGTTATAATTAGATAGGTACCTATACCTGTTATTATATTTCCAGCTCGTTTAGACTTTATTGAAATATGCGCGTAGGTATAGTGGTCTCGGTTTAGTTGTCAGCTGTGTGCTTCAATTTCGCTCTCACCTGCCGCGTAATCACTAACTGATAACACTATCAGTAGTTGCCTGTAGTAACTCCTAAATCTGTCCGCCCTAGGGCCAGGAAAAACGTTCGTTGCGGGCTGGAAAATTTTCTACGCTTGAAAGCGAGCTGCTGTTGCATGCAGGCTGCAATATACGTCATTCCGCCGGCTACTGAGAAAAATCGTCTTTCAGAGGCGATGCGCTAAAAACATATTTATGTACAAAATTGTATTTAAATCCCATGAAAATTACAAATATAACATCAGGCAGAAAAATAATATCCGTTAGGTACTCAAGCCTATACGGCGTACTATTATAATAAAGAGTAAAAGTGTCAATATCTAAACAGCAACAAGTAAGTATTAGGGAGTTTCCCTTGCCTGCACCAGAAAGCCTATTATTGTCATCAATAGTAGTTCTTGGTGATGTTCTTGTTAATTTGAGATGTGATTTCGTTTCCGACACGTTAACGGAGGAGACCAATAATACATCAACAGCTAAAATCGTACTTTTTTCTTGTGCACCGATAATATAATTTTTTCTGTAAGAACAGTACCCCCAGTGCTAGCAGAGCTGGGAGTATCTACAAAAAATAGATAATTTTTAGTATACAGGGTGTCTGCTTAAGTTGGAACCATATGGAAAACTTTTTTATTGTTGGTTTTCTGAAAAAATGTATTCTTTATAAAAAGTTGTGCATGGTCCAAAACTTAAAATACAGCCATCAGATATCGATTTTTTTAAACCGTATACGAGGTGTGTCAAAAAATAAAAATTTTACTCAAGAGTAAAGTACCTTTACTTTTGACAATATCAAAAATTGTTACTTAAAAAAGTTGATCAGCACTGCAAATGACATTCAAATATGGAATTCATCAAATATTTGTTTTATCAAAGAGATAGGGTTTATCAGCAGCGGTTTAGCTTTTATGCTGTTTTTTATTGGTTAAGCAACTGCATGTTATTGCATATTTGAATGTAATTTGCAATTTTGATCAACTTTTTCAAATAACAATTTTTGATATTGTCGGAAATACAGGTACTTTACTCCTATGTTAAATTGATATTTTTTGACAAACCTCGTATACGGCTTTAAAAAATCGATATCTGATGGTTGGATTTTAAGTTTTGGACCATGCACAACTTTTTATAAATACATTTTTTCAGAAAACCAACAATAAAAAAGTTTTCCATATGGTTCCAACTTAAGCAGACACACTGTATAAGATATAAGACAGTATCTTGTATCTTGTATCTAGATACTTTCTAAAAGTAGTATCTTGTATCTATAGATACTTTTTAAAAGTATACCTGTATTTTGTGTCTATTTTTAAGTATCTAAGATGCTTTGCGAAATAGATATTTTTTAAAGTATTTTGGATCTATTTTTATATATCTAAGATACTTTATGAAATAGATACTTTTTCTACGTTTTAAGTTACGGCTTACGCAACATTGCCAGTTTGATTATGTTGCTTGCATAAAGTCTAGGTCATCTGTCATCAGGAAATTTTATAGTATTCCTTCTATTTGTATTTTTCAAGTGGGTATCTTTAAAAAACTTTTAGTAGGGAGGATATTTTTAGTATCTAAGATAGTTTTTGGGAGTATCTTAGATATTTTGAGTATCTAAGATAGCTTTTTGAAAGTATCTTAGATACTTTTAGAAGTATCTTGTATCTAAGATACTTTTGATTGGTAAATCTTTACATCCACGTATCCTAAGTTTCATCATTTTTTTCGGGACGGAGGAGCGAAATAGGGGTGCTGGGAGGGTAAGAAGCTAAAAACAACGGTTATCAAATCCTATATTACCTATAAATGTCTATATTATTTATTGTTTATCTTTTGCTTTGCTTGTAAAAGAAACTCCCAAATAATTCACGTAATAAAGATATGAAATCCAAGGGAAACCAACCAATTATACTGCTACATTGGGAAGTAAGCTCCCCAGAGCTGCTTTCGTATTTGTCGGATTGCTTGAATATGGAAACAAATATTACTTTATGGAGATGGTAAATTAATTAAATTTCTTAGTGAAATGTCAATGAGGTATTTGTTGAAGAAAATATATCATTGGAGCTTGGAGCACCGTAACGCTAAAGCAGGAAAGCCATTAGTGGAAATAATAATATGTATTTCAAGTCGTAAGCTTATCATTGAACCGCTTCGCATAACAGGAAGTGTTTTGTTTTGTTTTGTTTGACGTTGTTTTTCTGAAGTCTGGTTTCTGTACCTGTTATCTTTTCTGTACGTAATCTAGATTTACCTAAATACCCTAAATTTAGCTAAAATTGAATCTATTGAAGCATGCGTGTGCTGTTGCAAAATATATTTAGTGGAGTATTATAGTGAGATACCCATAAAAATAGAATAATTCCCATAGAAAAACACAACCAAGTATGAAATAAATTGATAATTATAATAAGTTATTTTATCAATTATAATCATATTTTGATTATAATTATATACATAATATATTATAATTATAATTATATTATAAATTATATACCATTGAAATATCGATGTCTCTGTCTTCACCATACTATTAGGGCAAATGTGTGAAAAAAATTGTAACATTTTAGCAATAAATAAAAATTTCATTATGAGAATTAAATGCATCTTCAAGAGAATGGGCTTCTTTCTGGTAGATGTAGTTCTATTATTGTGGCCAGATTCACCCTATTGTATTTGTATTTGTATATTTGAGGGTGATTTTATTATTTTTTATTTTTTATTTTATTTATTTTCACATTGGTTTGGAGTACATGGTGCGAGGCCCATAGATTCCTGCTACGGTTCCCTCGACGGTTTTAGAGCCGTCTTTGTACGATTTGATGGTACCTTCTTTGAGAGTACAGTTAGAGGTGTTGTTCCATTCCTCTTTCGTAGATAGTTTCGTGATGAAGTTCCTCTCGAAACTGAATTTCTTAATAGTTTTGTCTTTTGGTAGTGTGAGTGTTGTCTACTACTCTTTTTGTTAAGGCTTTCTTGACAGCATCGTGCTTTGTATTGTCGAATACTCCTTCTATATCAAGGAAGGCGCAAATGGCGATTTCCTTGTACTCCAGAGTGTCCTGAATCTTTTCAGATTCGCCCTATCAGTTGATTATATTGCATTGAGTACCTAGGTATTTTTCGCTTGAAAACTCCTTATTTTTGACCACCAAAGTTAAAATTATACGCTATCACTATAATAAAATGACTTACCATTTTTTTTTTAATCAAAGAGAGCTGGTCTTGCATGCAGTCATATTACGTTTTATATTTAAATCATTGTACTAATTATTTTGATTTACTTTGATATTGATAGCCTCAAGAAAAAAAAAAATTTTTTGACAGTAATTTATGATTATTTTTTCTGTATAAAAATAGCATACTATTTTCCAAATCTAAGTAATATTTAAATAATATTATAGTAATAGTAATATAAGTAGTAACTGGATGAAAATTTTATATTCAAATTCCGTATTCAAATATCACCCTAATTTATTTAATTATTTTTTAATATTGAAAAGACACGTGCAGGTAAATATCTATGGCGTTTTGGGAGTGGTGCATGAGCGGAGAAATTGATTCACGTTCATTTTGAATTGTTGCAAAGTTATATTCCTCAGGAAACACTTCGCTTTAGATGTTATTCCCAAGGAATGCGGTTCTGTACATGAAAGAAGTCGGAAAGAAGGTGGTGCGAGGTGTAATGAGCTGAACCTGATAGGGATTAGCTACTGCAGATCGACGTGTATTTCTGCCCGGCCTTGTTCTAGGTGGGATGAAACGGGCCACGTACACTTCCCATAAAAATATCTATAAAATAGGCTCAGATCAGCTACTTTCCTTCGATGTTAAAGACTGTGTAAATTTTTAGTCAAAGTCGGGTCGCCGATCAAGTGGATGACTCTTTTCTGGATGGAGTCAAGTAATCTCAGCATATATTTAGAAGCTGAGCTCCAAAAATGTGAACAGTACTCCAAGGATGGTCGGATTTGAGCCTTGTATAGGAGCAGCTGTTGAGGCGAATAAAATTTCTTTTTGCTTAACCTAATTACCCTGTTACCCTATAGAAATTTAAATAAAACCCTCTAGCCATTCCCTGAAGCTCCTATGACTACTTATCTATTATTCTGAATCTATATGAATAATATATCCATATGTAAAACTACCTTCAAAATGATGAAACGCAATCCTCATAACAGATTCCCGCTTTTCAGACACGCTCATTTACGTCCGCTTTAGATGACGTCATTGACTAACGAGGCTGCACCTCCCGATGACGTCACAGGCTAGCACGCGGCGTCTCCATGACGACCGCTGGGATGTGCATGTACCCCCGACTTCCTGACCGAATGTGCCAGCCCGTAAACAGCGTGGAATCGGTTGGATGAGGTATTGATTGCTCGGTTGTTCCGGATCTGGTGCCCCAGTCCCCAGTGCGTCCCCAACGACTAAAGGCTGAATGGAGAAGCAAGAGCCTACATACGAACTCGATCAAATTGTCTAATATCAACCTAAGACTCCTAAGGATCGAAATGAAAACTGTTTTTTATTACATATTGGTCGATTTGGAATACATTTTATTTCTTGTTGGAAAGCACTCCATAACGAATGTCATAATTTAACCCATCTTGGCTCCCTTTATTTAACTCCACTAACGATTTTTGATTTATTTATGGGTAACTTTATTTAATACTGATCACTCATAGGCTCTGAATAAATATTAATACTACTTATACAGTGTGAGGTAAAATTGTTTGTGCCGGCCAGTGTCTTTCTAACTACAACTACAACATAGACAAAAAACAATAACAAGACAGAAAGAACGTTTTTCGAATAACGTAACTATACTTGGTGTACAAGATGACCTTCTAGTCATTAGCTGGTAGTTGGTGACATAGACGTTTTTAGGCTAGTTGTATCATTCATAACTGCGCCAGTTAATGAAAAATGAACTAGCTTATCGAGAGATTCTCGAGACGTCCTCTTAATTAAAAAAATAAATAAAACAATAGGTAAGCTTCCATTTATTTGCATATCGAAACAGTTTTCCATGCCATCCCTTTTATTTTACCAATATTATTTTTCAGGGTCGGGCGCCACTACTGCGTCGGTCTGTGTGGCTTGAGCCATGCGATTTAGATTCTCAGGAAATCTAAAAATCCAAGAACATAAGAGCATTCCATTAAAAATAAACATAACTTTAATATGTCGCTCTCATATGGGACATTCTGTATAGTTCAAATTAATTTTGAGTTATAGGCCTGTATAAAACCCAGTTTCGAAATTTTTTAAATTGCGCACGATTCATGCTACACAGACCGAGACGGTAGTGGCTCCCCATGCACGCTCGTTTTTTCTTTCTTTTTCCTTTCTTTTTCTAGATCTCTGATCAGGAAAAACAAGGTGCAATAAAACGGGACAGTTTCATCGCTCACTTCTCTTGTGCTAACGAGTGCTTATAAAGTAGACAATACATATCAACGTGAACTGTAACTTTTCAGGCGGCATCAGGCCGGTAATCCAGCAAATGTCTCCGCGAAGAATAAGTGTATAATAAAATGCGAAATGATCCATTAAAGATCGTAGTTAGCTCAGAAACTACCACTTCTATTGTTATTTTACGACAGCCAACGCTCATTATACAGCCAGTTGAATTATCCTCGTTTAAACCAGGCTATGTGGTGTCAAGTCAAATGACTTTCCATGGAAAATATTGTGACAAATGAGCTTTTTTATCCATCCATGATAAATTATGTTCTCTGAAAAATAGCTTTTTAAAATAAGTTTTTATGCAGTTGGACAAACCATTTGATTATTGATTAAAATTGAATTTTTTTATCAGCCTATTGAATGAAACAATAATAAATGATCCATCCAACTTTTTGAAGCAGTATTTAACTAATATCTGTTTTCTTTTGTTCCAGGTATACTTTGGAATATCTATAGCTATCAACTGGTCAAGAATATAGCAGCAAGTCATAGTATAAAGTCTGTACACTGAGAGTTGTCTGTTGTGAGAACTAAGTATACATCATCTCGTTATGTTTCTTACTCCTTCTATTGCATTGCATAGTCAATCGAGTTAAAATGGGACGTATTGTCAGAAATACGTTTGAATCGTCAGCAATTCTAAAAAGATGAGCGAGAGTGAGACGGAAGTATCGACTCGCGTCTTGATACGCTTAGATTGATACGATATTACGATAAGATTGTCGTCGTTACTATCAGTAGTGTCAGTGTCAGCGGTAAATAAACTAATAAGGTTTGTCTTGTGATTTGAAACGTTTTTAATACGAAATTAGCAGAATTACCTGTGTCCTGTGATAAACTATGAGTAACTTATTATAATAATTGCTCGAATGCCTAAAAATCTACTTCCTTGCTTTGCCTGGGAAACGATTGAACTCCCTAGTACGTGGTCTTGTGGTAAAATTGCTGGAATATTTTACTTGCAAATAAGAAAACGGAGGTGTTATTCTTTCTTTTAAACGGCAACCAGCAGGTAGGTGACATGATATTTCTATCATGATGATAACAATAATTATTATGATTCTTATTTACTTGCATTATATAATATTTGTTATCAAAAAGTTGCAAGGCTCTACTTAGTCAATAACTTGTCGAAATAATATATTTGTAGGGTATTCATTATTCCTCAACACACGCCACTGACACGAACTGCGATACCACATCTGGTTCGACTTAGAAATAAGTGTACGATTCAAATCGAATTAAATGAAATTGTTTAGTCAGAATCAGTGTGGCATGACAACGGACAATTCTCAGTGTACAGAGAGTAGTTTGTTATAGTCCTGGATCAACTCCATATCAAAATGAATAAACTAATAAAAAATGATCGAATGAAGATATTTTTTCTTTTCGCAATCAAGATTTAGATTTTTTTGGTGGTTTATCTGTCAAAAAATCAGCCGTCAGAAAATTTAAAATATAACTCCGGAGTTTTATTTTGAAGTTTGATGAATATGGACATATTATGTGCGGCATCTTATTGAATTCATAATTAGAATACGTTCCAATTTTTGCAATAAAAAATTCATGATCGTATTTAAAAAATCAGTTCAGTCCGGCCTTGCAAATATGGACCGTCAGATGAAAAAAAAACTTATATCGCAAAAATAAAACTGCAATAAACAAATGGTTTTAGTTTATCCCAATCTTCAATAATACCTAACGTAAATAAATAAGAAAAACTAAAATTGAATTTTAATTTTTTTTCAGAATTATTAGAAAATCCCTGTGAAAAAAACTGTATCTCCCACGGTTTCCGAGATCCACATGCTGTTCGTTCTTATTTTGAACACATTGTATTATTATATAATGTTTGAATGATTTTGTTTGGTTTGAAAATTCATAACAAAGTGGCATTCCGCGAAGATAATCAATTAAGCGATACAAATTTTTTTTAATAAAGAAGAAAAAGGAAGAAAATCGATTGGGTCAGGCATCTATATCAGGCATTTATATCGTCTTTTATAAAAAAATTCGTGTCTGAGATTGAATTTTAAAACTGTAAAATGAAAGATATTTTTGTAGTTTACAATTATTATTATTTTACTGATTAAACATCAGCCTTGATTTTTTTTCCAGAATCTGCTTAAATATCTGGTCTCATTTGCTTACAAGATAGATAATGCAGAGATGACGTCTCTTATTGTAACGCGTCCTGTACTAACTCTGAATACCTGAATTATGCATGAATGCAATAATGCAGTAACTCTGCATACTAACTGCTTTCCCAACCTAATTCGATTAATATTCATGAGACCCTACTCGCTTCTTCATTGTAAAAACTTGTAGTAAAAAGCTGAATCCATTTGCAGCTTCAGCGCTACTAACGGATGATAAGAAAACGTTCGTGCTTTAGTAGTCTCAAAGGTGATCGAAAATAGGTGATTGTATCTAAATAATTTTAGACGTTCATCTTAATTCAAAAATTGATCAGTGGCGTTAATACGATTTATTTTTAGCAACTATTAGCAGCTAGAGCCCGAGATTTTAACATATTTGTTCAATTAAAAATTCAGAATCTGTTACACTGCTGCGGAAGGGCAGTTAAAATGCATCTAAAATCATTTATAATGTTCCCAATTTTATTGCGGTTTCTAGCTTTTATCACGGAGTAGTTTACTTAGTGAAGAAATCATTTTATGCTACTACCTAACGTAATAAGGAGGTGCACAGTTAATATCACATGAAAAAAGTGGAGACCTCGAGGAAAAATCCTAGCATTAAATATAATCCCTGAAATTGGGAGACTGAAGGGAATTTCAGTATTCCAGGAACCAGTGATATTAAAGAGGGGAAGCTGTATCGCTATATACCGAATGTAAATTAAGCTAGGCTTCAAAGATTTCATAGATATGAATGAGGTTGGAGAACTGAATAGAAGAAATTATTTCTAGTCTGGCTTACGAAAACACGCAAAGCAAAGCTGTTCTTTGTAAAGATTTATATTCTTTTAATCTTACTGAAAGATTCTTGACACTGAAGTAGGTAGGTACATATATAATTTTAACATGACAAAGACAAACCTGCCTTGACCTTAACAAAACCCACAGAAGTTGTTTATTGTATGATAAAAATGAAAATCTAATGAGAAAGGTAGTTTTGTGCAGCTAATGGAGAAACGAACCACAAGTTAACAAAGGAACTGGAAAAATATCTCAGGGAAACTAGAGATGCAATAATTGAAGTAGCAAAACAGAGAGTATCTGTTACGGCAATTTTAGACTCTTGGGTGTGGATAAAATTTTTGTACATTTTGATTGATTACAAATCTGATAATTTTCTTCACCCTGCGTATTAAAATTTAAACTACATAGTAGGATACTACAATAAAAATGAGGATAGGGACATTTTCCTACAATAGCCGTTTTCCGATAGTTGGAGCCGTTTCCGATGTACACTGCTTTTAAAATGAGAAACTGCGATTTGCGGTTATTTATAACTTATAACCTACTCATTTTAGACTGCAACAGCAAAAATCGCTTGTTAAGTTACTGTCGAGCTACCTGTCAAATCGTTCTTACTTTGTGGTTTTGAATGGGTTTCAATCAATCTCAACACATCTGGTGTCCCCCAGGAATCTGAACTGGGTTCCCTGCTCTTTGTCCTGTTCATTGATCACATCACTCATGGGTTGAATGTGAACTTTCTGCTTTATGCCGACGACCTCAAGATATTCAGGACTATCAAATGCATTGAGGACTGCTTGCACCTGCAGCAGAACCTTGAGAAGATCTCTGTCTGGCTTAATAATAATAACCTAGAAATTAATGTTAGCAAGTGCAATGTTCTGTCATTCACAGCAAAACAATCTGGTGGAATTTTTAATGATTATTCTCTAAATGATCAGGTGCTGTGTAGGCCTGAACATGTTCGCGATTTGGGGGTGTTATTTGACAGAAGGCTGTCGTTCTCCTCTCACATTGAGAGGGTTCTTGTAGAGGCATCGAGAGCACTTGGTTTTATCATTCGAAACACTAAGGATTTCACCAACTTAAATACTTTAAAAGTACTTTACGCCTCATTCGTTCGCTCTAAACTCGAGTATGCGTCTGTTGTGTGGTCCCCAGGCTATAAGATTTATATTGATGGAATTGAGTCTAGCCAGCGTAGATTCTTGAAATATATTATAAAGCTTATGGTGATTATCCTGTAATCGACTATCCTCATCAAATATTGTTGGACACATTTTCTTTTACTTCTTTGAAGAACCGACGATGCTATGCCTCTTTGGTGTTCCTGGTTAAGTTGCTTGGTAATGCAATTGACTGCCCACCAATTTTAGAGGGGTTGCGGTTTCGTGTACCAAGGGTGGGCTCTCGACAGAATGAGACGTTTTATCTTCTCATCATACCAACGTTTTAAAGTTTTCGCCGATTTACACGATGTGTGGCAATTATAACGGTGGTCATTTTAGCTTTGACATTTTTTCTAGCAGCGTTAGCGACTTGAGGAGTAGCGTTAAACATTAATTTGCTTTCTCCTTTTTCTTTGTAGATGCTTTGGTCCAAAAACTGTAAATTTGTTACACATTTTAGATTTGGATGCTTGTGTTATATGAAATTTTTTCTGTTATTGTCCCTGTATAGTAAAGGGCTTTGTCTGTTTATACAGTGTAAAATAAAATAAATAAATAAAATAATTTGTAAAAAACATTTTTATTGGATTTTCTCGGGAAATATGAAAAAACAAAAATATGCTGGATGTCCTATTTAAAAAACTACCTTCACCTTCAGATGACCATGAAATTGATCCACAAGGTCAAAGTCATCAGTCAGACGACTGATCAGTCAGTGCACAGTCAGATGACTCCCATTGTCTTGAACAACTTTTGTCGGCACAATTTTTTTGTATCTGGTTTATCAACAGAGATATCCGGGTTCGAAGATTGAAATGACTCACCCTATATTAATACATTTTCAGATAAGCTCAAAAATATTATAACATTTATAACAAAAATTTATTAACAATCGTGTTTATAGTCCAAGTTTGTACCGAGTAATTTATAGATAAGTATAAACAAATAAAAATCGCAATTTTTAATTTTCAAAGCAGTTTAGATTGAAGATGGGACAAGATATCCGAAAATGTCTTTATCTTATTTTTTCATGTACTATTATTTGTGGCACAGAACTATTTTAAAATTTTTCATTTTTTTTTTAATTACCGATTTTTCATCACTTTGTATACAAATTTAATACACACAATAATAACAGGATACTATGTGAAAAGTTAAGATTACAGACATGTAAGCCGTTTCTCGATATCTTGACTCGTTTTCAATGTAAGCTGCTTTGTAAATGAAAAGTTGCGGTATTCATTTATTTATAATTATTATAATATACCTAACTCACAAATCACTTGTTACAAATCTGAACTATAAACACCATTTTTATTTAATTTTTTCAGGTAATCTGAAAATTTATCAATATACAGGGTGTTCTACAAGCTCTATGACAAACTTTGACAGATGGTAGGTTGCTTGATTTTAAACATATTTTTTTTTAATAAACATGGGTCCGATTCGTTTTTGTTTAGAAGTTACAAGCATTTAAAGAATCGTAATTTTTTCAGTCAACCAGGAAGTGACACTAAGTCGCTATGTCACTAAGACACTATGTCAACCAATGTACACTTATAAAATATACACTTACTTCAATGAAAAACGTAGGCTGATAAATAGAAATATCGGTTGTTATGACAATAATAATTGTTAGTGTCATTTTAATTATTTATTAGATATTTCGTGTGAAAGTTATAAATAAAAAAAATGAAAAAAAATGACACATGAAGCAGCTGGTCTACCAAGTTGAAATCGCTACCCATCAGCAGTTACTTGAAAGAATTCAAGATGCAGCTAACAAAATAAGAAATGATCCAAATCTCATTCTTCAACTGACCGAATCTTTAGTTCGTCGATGTGAGGCTTGCATTCAAGCTGAGGGTGGACATTTCGAACAATTTTTATAGTCTTAAGTTTTGTGATTATCATTTAATTTAAATTTTTATTGTTGATTGTTAATAAAGGTTAAATGCTTGTAACTTCTAAACAAAAACGAATCGGACCCATGTTTATTAAAAAAAATATGTTTAAAATCAAGCAACCTACCATCTGTCAAAGTTTGTCATAGAGCTTGTAGAACACCCTGTATATGGTGTTCTACTTAAAATAAGAAAGTTTATGACAACTTCCGGTATAACCGGAAGTGGTGTGGGGTTTTAAGTATTTTAGCTCAGCTCGTCAAAATTGAAATCATATACACTGTGTTGCATATGTATAGGAAAGTTAACATAGGGAAAACACTACAGTGAATAGTATTAAGGATCCAAGCCACTCTGGTTTCAAAGCTGAGAGTTTTCTAGGAAACTGCATACTATTTTTTTTTATTTATTCTTTCGGGAATAACATTGTAAGACCAAATTTACTGGGCTATTACTAAGTGACTGGCGTGGCCTAGTGGCTACCGCCGCTGGCTGTGGAGCCATAGATCGCGGGTTCGAAACTCAGCCGGCTCGTATTACTTTTCAGATTAATTTTCGAATGTCTATGAAAAGTAAAACAAGCGATCGAAGGTTTTAAAGTCTATATTTATATTAAAAAACTGTGTCTGGCTAAATGAGCACGATCTCGAAGCTATATTACAAAAAAAATTGGATATTGCTAAAAAACATTTGCAGATAGTATGCAGATGATAGAAAAAATAGATATCTGTGCTAAAGACTTAAGTTTAAAAGTCAGGCTTCCAAGACATGCTATAATAATTTCATCTAATCTTACAATTAACAAGAGTTTGGGAAACAGATTGGAGACAACGCCAAAGCCAATATTTCTAAAGCATTTGAATTTCGAAACGGAGATCAATAATTATTTATATAAACTTGCTGTACCTACGAAAATATGAAAAGTGTGGAATACAGATGATGAAATTCATTGTTCAGACAATAGCTAAATTCGTTATTTCACCTAACAGATCATGAATCACCTCCTTTTGGTTGATCCACACGCAACCTATAATAATCGAACAATTTTTCGAATGATAAGCTTTATGCACTAGATAATTTATCACCATCACTGTGACTATACCTATCCTAGTACTGGATTGCATAGAACATGGAAACTTTGAGTCTGATTTTGCTAGAATCCTGGAACTCGGTCCGGGAGCTTTTTGTCCAGTTTTTCAAGAATAAAAGACCGTGCCAGCACTCCACTTGAACAAGGCGATAAATTCTCGGCTTCGCTTGTTTCGAACTGAGTTTTTACTCCACGTCGCATTCGTGATCCTCCTAAGCTGCCCGCGGACGTCACGAGTGAAGTGGAGACGTGAGCTCACAGCTCTCGAGGTGGTTTTTTTAATTACTGTCGCAGCGTAATTATCATCCCCGTATAATTGAATGCTGCAGTTGCGGATGGATCGCCTGGATGACGACGTGGACGAATGACGTCACTGCGGTGTGCATTCGTTAGAATATTATAATGTCCGAAGAGGCATTTTTTGCATCATTTGCTCTGATTAGTTTAGTTAGATCTATGAATAGCATTTTGTTCCTATCACGTTCAATAATCATCACTAATTTTACCAGATAGACAGTGTGTCCCAGGAAAAGCGAATTTATAGGTAGGTATAAATGACAAAAAATTTTCTAGTTTCTGACCCTTTGGAGTTTGGAGTCCAGACCTTGATTAGATAATACATTTTTACATATTATTTTCATGTTTAATAAAGCAAGAGTGCATTGACAGAACCATTCTTTTTGTTTTCTGTCATGGTAAAGACCTGCTCTTCTGCAAGAAATATAGACAACTTTTATTGAAAAGAGTTGCAAAATTCAAAAATAAGCATGCATGCCAAATTTCATAACCAAATTTTTTGCATTTTTTTGCAATATTTGCCTTTTTTAAATTTTGTAATTTATAGTACTCACCATCAAAAACAAACCGGGGCAACATGGCTTAGAAAATCTAATTTTATATGATATTTTCTAGTAAGAAGTGCAATGTGTCGTTACTTCTTCCATTGATATAAACTAACACAGTCAATTTATCACACGATTTTTCCTTTATGAATGATAAATAAAACACTAATGTTTTAAAAATTCTACTGTATACTGACGATCCTACTATAGTATAATGATGGATATTATAGATGTTACACGCGTTTCGCTAATAAAGTATCATCTTCAGACATTATGTAAAGGAATAAAATTATTGATATAGTAACATAGCAGCAACAATAATGGTAACCTAAGTGATCATAAAACAAGTATTTAAATTTAAATTAATTTTAATAGAGCTAACTAGATAATAATAAAATTTCTCCAGAGGCTTCTTAGTTGTTGATATCAATAAGAAAAAATTCAAGTAGTGGAGAACGATTTGTGTCTAGCTGTTGATTTATTACTCGATGTTCGAGTCTGTAAGATTTTAGATGTTCATGGTAACTAATTTCAAAGTTTTCTTTTCAGTTCTCTGGAAATCCACAGACATTTACGTAATCAGAGAAGAAGCTATTAAAATTAATTTAGATCTAGTGACTTGTTTAATGATCACTCAGGTTACCACACCTTTGCTATTTTACTATATCAATATTTTTATTCATTTACATATGTCTGATGATATTACTTCAAAAGTAGCGAAACACGTGAGTATTTATAATATCCATCAGTATGGCAGTAGAATTTCTAAAACATTATATATCATCCATCATCTCTGAGTTGTATGTTATATACCACTGGCGTGTAAAATGATAAGGGTGGTATTTATACCAAAATCAGGGCAAGAAATCTACGCCCAGGCAAAATCCTTTTGACCAATAATAACTACTTGATAGACATATAAGGGACGAGGCGCTGGAATCAACACCACTGAATCGACACCAATTTATGCATATCAACCTGGGATATGAAGATGTCATGTGAAGTTAGCCTTCACACTCTAAGAAACAAAATAGAGAGGGTAATAGTCAATAAAGAAATTCCACTAGTGACTGTTCTAGATATAGAGGGAGCCTTGGACAACACCTCTTTTATCTCTATAAAAAAAGCAGTGGAAAATCGGGGAGTTCACGGGGCCATTTCGGACTGGATAGTCTCCACAATTAGAAACAGACAAATCACCAGTTCCCTTAGAAACACGAGTAGGAAGATGACACCGATAAAGTATGCCCGCAGGGGGGAGTGCTGTCACCTCTGCTGTGGAGCCTGGTTGTCGACAGCCTACTCTGGGAACTGCAAATAAAGGGAATTCCGCGCAAGGATACGCCGATGACATCACTATTCTAACAACGGGCAAGCATGCAAAGAATATTTCAAATCTCATGCAACAAGCTCTTAGATTAGTAGAAAAATGGTGTCAAGCAGAAGGACTGTCAGTTAATCCTGACAAGACTACAATAATTGCCTTCACGAAAAGAAGAAATCTTCAAGACCTGAAGAGACTAAAACTTGGAGGACAAGAAATCCCACTAAGCATGGAGGTTGAGTATCTGGGTATTACCGTGGATAACAAACTTAACTTCGGAACACACATAGAAAGAACAATCAAAAAGGCTACCTACCAGAACCTTATGGGCCAGTAGAGGAATGATAGGTAGAGGAATGATAAGTAGAAGTGGGCACTGAAACCAGAAATGGCATACTGGATGTACACTAAGGTAATAGTACCCACGATTACATATGGCTCTTTATTATGGTGGCATAAATCCAGAAAAAAGGTGCACGTTACAAAGCTTAATAAGTTACATAGGCTTGCGTCACTAACAATAACAGGAGCGATGAGAACAACAGCAACAGCAGCAGTGGAGGTGCTCCTCGGGCTCTCGCCACTTCACTTGGTGGTGGAGACAGAGGCACTAGCGATGGAATACAAAGTCAAAACAATACTGCGTGGGATCTTCAATATACGTAAAGGATATCACACAGAAATATTCAAACATCTGGAAACCAATCACATTTTAAACATGCGACCAGATAGAACGAGTATGAGCATAACCTTTTGTAAACCTAATCAGGTAGTAATACCAGCAAAGGGAACAAAAGAATATAAAATCAAAACTAAAAACAACGAATCCACCTGGTACACGGATGAATCCAAGACAAAGATTAGCGCTAGAGGGGAACTTGCTGGGAGAGGCGAGGGAAATACATTAAATATAAACCTAGGCGGACTAGCATCAGTGCTACAGACAGAAATTATGGCAATCAACGCCTGCGTGGAACATATTAATATGACAACCGGTTCATATGAAAATAGGAACATTGAAATTTTTACTGATAGCGAGGCAGCTCTAAGAGCACTGTACTCAGTGACGATACAATAAAATATAGTGAAGAGCTGCATTAACTCTCTAGCAAAGCTAGCAGATAAAAACAACAAAAAAAAAACTGAGGTGGACAAAAGAACACCAGAACAACAAAGGAAATAAAAAAGCGGATCTGCTTGCAAAAAAGTGATCCAAACTACCCTTAATCGGGCCAGAACCAACTTGCTGCATAGCCTACAGCGAAGTCAGAAGGGAAATAAAAGACTAGACTTTTAGTATTTGGGACCGAAATAGCAGAACTAAAAGAAATAGAACAAGCACCCATTTGGACTCATACCGAAATACTTTCTGGAGACGGGACTGATGAGCTAATTATCTAAAGCGGTACAATAAGCGCAAGATTCAGTATTAGTAGAGTGCTCAGAGCTTCGAAAGTCGCTTAAAAATGAAATGTGTGGGCCTTTCAAGACTAAAAGCTACGACCTGTGGCAAATGGAAGCTTATGTCATTAATATAGCCCAAAAAAATTCGTCCAGTAATCGTCCTGTGCAAAAGGGCACTATCCAAAATTTTCGAGTTTTTTCTATAAATCGATAGTATAGAACTGATACAAATTTTTGGTATTTTTGCCAAGGGGAAGTGCAGGGTGAGGAGAGGGTGATCGGCAGTCGGAGCGCTGGCCAACAGTTCGAGCGAGAACTCGAGCGTCTTGATTATGCATCGCTTTACATTTATTAACTTTTCTCATTAATTATTAGGTGTAAAATTATGAAAGTAAGACCATATTAATCACAAATAATGGAGCAACAATTATTTATAAGACTATTTTTCGATCAGAGTTACCGCTTTTGAGATAATCGTTGATAAACAGCCGAAGTATTAAAATTGAATTAATTTTTCAGCCACTTCGAACGGAGATATCGCTTCTTGAAGACCGCCTGGCTCCATAAGAGCCAACGCTTTTCAAGATCGGTTTTCATTTTTTTACAGGCAAACGGCTACAAAATATTGCGTAGAAAAAATACCAAAAATTTGTATCAGTTCTATACTATCGATTTATAGAAAAAACTCGAAAATTTTGGATAGTGCCCTTTTGCACAGGACGATTACTGGACGAATTTTTTTGGGCTATATTAATGACATAAGCTTCCATTTGCCACAGGTCGTAGCTTTTAGTCTTGAAAGGCCCACAGGGTGACACGTTTCACCCTATTCTGCACTCTACTATATGAGGGCTTTGAACCTACCCTATAGAAGTAATAATAATAATAATAATAATAATAATCCATCAGTATGCATGCACAGATTTTATGAAGCAAGGGTTGTAAACATAAATTTAACGAATTTTTTATGAAAAATCTCAGATATGCCTTTACAAAACTATTGTACCTTGATTCATCCGATAGTAACGGGTTCATTAGGTGCTTATTAGTTGCGAGCGACATTCGAGATATAATTTACAGATATATACTTCTTAAGAACATAATCAACTCTAGAGAACACTTCCATGGGAAATTGAAACTGAACCATCTGCAATTTCTTTCTTACATATTATGTTAAACATTTTACGGACAGTTCTATTGTACATTCCTGAAACAAGCTAAGTAATTACTTAACGTCCCCAATTCTGAGTTAGTAAGTAGTTTTAGTGTTCCTGTTTCCACTACACGTGGTTCATGTAACTCCCATCAAGGAAAAGCACATGTACGTGAAAATATACGCGGCAATAAAACGGCTACATTCCTCTATTATATGAGGCTTAACCGCATTTTGTTTTATGTCGGACATTCAAAGTGGCATTTATTAGTGCTCGACGAGCTTCCGCGATTCCGGAACTCAGTCGTGAATTACAATTTCGTTCTCGCGGAAGTTAACGTCATCTGCAAACCTACCTCTGGAATCTTTGCCGATTTGCAACAACTTCTCAACAGCGATCGCCGATGGCCGGTATAGTGACTTAAGATATACTGGATAGCTGTTAAGTACGTAACCAAGGCTCTGTTGCCGGAACGATCTAACAGATCTCTCTTAGTGCTAAGGATAGGTGTGTTAAGGGTGTTATAAGAGCTTTTAAACTTCAAAAACAAAAGCGGTCAGGGGTATAGCAGTCAAAGATCCTAGAAACTCTTGCCGTGAGCTTTTTAAATCTTTCCAGAGATTGACACTCCCGGGTATTTGTGCTCTACAAAATTTGGTGTATATTCATAGAAACATTACAAATTTTACACGACATGCCAATTGTCTTTGACCGGTCACATACTCATGCGACATTTTATTTTCGACATATCAACATGTCTCACACCGTTCCATTTACAAAAGAGCGATTACAATGACGATTCACATACCAAGCAGACACGCTGCAGACATAACAAGATTTCTCCTCCACATAATGTTTTACGACACTACTTGCTCTCACGCAACATTTCGACCGCTGCAAAATAGGTCGTAGGTAGGTTAACGATTCGATGCTCACCACTGGAATCTCGGAAACGGCAAAAGATACAGGGTCGGTTAAATTAGACTAATTAAAGGAAAGTTGCATAATTTTATGCTTGTTAAGAATCTGAAAGAAAATTGATGGAAACTTCAAGCACTTGCCCTAACGGTATGGTGAAGACAGAGACATCGATGTTTCAATGGTTATTTCCATCTCATCAGTCTGTCACATCACCACCACTAGGGAAGTGTACCGGTCAGAAAGAAAATCAAAGCCTATAAGCAAATGATTTGTCGGAAACATAGTGACTTGCAAGGCAAATGCCATCTGACGACTGCAAAGTATACAATAGCTTTCAATATGTCAGAGATTCTCCCAGAGAAATCTGCAATTTTTTCACTACCAACTCTGACAGTTCACTTAAAAATCAATTACCTTGCGAATCTCAGTAAACCAATCAGAGATGGAGCTAGTCACAAAGCTGTGTTCCTAGAAAGGACGTAGTTTCTATGAAACAAATTGATATAATAATAAATTATTAATATCAATTACAGCAATCCGATTGTTGAAAAACAATAATGGTTTCTGAACGATACACTTGTCCTAACAGTATGGTGAACCATTGGAACATCGATGTCTCTGTCTTCACCATACCGTTAAATAATACCTTGATTTCATAGAGAATTTAATTCTTAAAATTTATCATTTATTGTGAAATATTTGAATGATCTTGAAAAAATAAAGCGTGAAGTAATCAAAGTTTTTCTTGTCACTCGATCAAAATAATCTTCATTTTTCTTCTCTTACTACTTTAAAATCAGTTAATTCTATCCCGGAATTATGAACATTTCAATCACGCAAAACTAGTTAATCCTAAGAGCGTTCGGACAAACTAGTTTGACCTAGGACAAACTAGTAGGTACCTATATCCTAACGCACTTAGGACTAACAGCTAGTTTGTCCTAGGATAAACTAGTTTGTCCAAGTTTGGTCTGTAACATAACTATTAAATTCGATGTACGCTCTTCATTAACCTGCTAAGGTTTTTTCTATCCTATCTGTCCCTAATTAAGGTATTATATTGGTGTTAGAACTAGGTTGTACCAGGGAGTTTGCATCTAGATAATTAATTCAGGAACATGATGTCCCCGAGCTTAGGTATGGATGGATCCAGTCATGGACTTTTGGCGATTATTGAAAGGGATTCAATTTTTTTTTATGATGTATTATAGGCTCTTCTATAAAAACATAAATAAAGTAAAGAACAAGACATTCGTATTGTCACTGCCTGAATCTATCTAGGTACTTTTAGTAGATTGTAGCAGATTTATGCTTTTATATAATATTTGAGAGCTTCTTGGGACTTGGGTTTTATTTAAATTTCCACTATAGGTTCCGTTTATATATAGTGGCAATTGAATAAGAACCCAAATCTCAAGAAAATCTCAAATAATACATAATCTAAGTGGCTCAACATGAATTAATATAAAAATTTATGCTTTTAGGCACATATGGACGATTTATAAAAAAAAAACTTTTTAGGGAAAATAATATTGGTATTTGGTATTTTAACTAAATGTGAGATATGGTTTGTGTGGTCCCAAACACTGAAGCCAGCGGGCTTATTGTATTTCTCACATTTAGATTTTCCTTGGTTAGAAGAGCTCCGTTCCTTTGACAAGGTTCAGGAGTCCGCTAACCAAGGTCTTTTCTGCCAGCAGGCTCCCGGGGCTGAGGAGTCCCAGGACCGAGGGAAAATAGTAAGTAACCGTTGTCATAATAATTTATCTAACTACATATTTAAGCAAATTGATTTGATAAAGAAATCATCCCAATACACGACCAAATTTTTATGGCCGTAGAAGATATTAGATATGCTATTAATGTGAAATGTTAAATATTTCAAATATAAATCAAAACACAATCACTTAAGTGTAATTTAAACTCAACTATGAGGTAATGAGATATTCAGCGTAAGATAGAGAAAATTTCGGCGCAGTACATCAAGGAAGATTTTCAAGATACTTTACAGCTGCCAGGATCTTACACACGTGCCTACATTATTGTTAAATGAATTCTATGAAGAATTCATGGTAATGTCGGCAGTATGTTATCTCGGCCGTCACATCTGGCAACCCTCCAGGATAAATGACGCAACGCACCGGATAACAGGTGAATATCCTGGCAGGAACAGGATGCGTATGGCATTGGGAGTGTTATCTTCATGGACGATTTGCCGTTCCTCCTGCCGGAAGGTACGTCGAGACGTGTATTAATGGTGTAAAGGTAGATTATCTTATTGCTTGTTATTTTATTTTTAACCGTGAAATTAGTATTCTGTGTATTGTAATATTGTTTAAAATGTTGAAAGCTGAAAGAAATATTTGAGCATGGGTAATTATTTATCCTCTAATGTTGATATTATTTCCATTGTTGGATATAAGCTGATCTTTTTTCCTTCACTGTTTCCGCTCTGAGAAGTAAATGGAATTTTTTAATCCATGTTGAATCTTGTTTTATTCACTACGACAAACGGAAATATGCTATCGCCCATATGCATATGAAACTGGACCACGAATCAGACATCCGATGATGAAAAGATAGTAAGAGAAACAGGGTGGAGTGCTAGAACGCTAATTAAAGATTTGTCAGATAATTATTGATTTTAAATTGCAAATTTAGAAAATAATTTTGAATATTTTGAATGGTCTTTCATTTTTTATCAGTAATTAACTCTTCTAAAAGGGAGTAGAGTTTATTTCCAGCAATATGAGACCAATATTTTGATAATACAGGGCATTTTGGTATTTTGACATCTGGCAGATCTGTAATTAACGTTCTAGCACTCCACCGACAGAGATAGAATATTTAAACGTCAGCGTACCTAGCTTGAAACTAAGGATAGTTCGGTGCCACCGCTTGCGCGCTCATAGACGTCCTAGAATATTTTAATTTGAGGTTAAATTTCTAGTTCATAATTTTCAAAGCAGCAAGGCACTGAAATATTGACGCCCACCCTATACAATAAAATTTCTCCTGTTACTTTTTTCTTTTATCAAAGTTCACGAAAACACAGAATTAAACGAAATAGTTTAAGACTGCGTAAGCCACTGTAGTATTTACTTTTTCGGCAACTTACCCTACTCGTCAATAATTATTGTTAAGTGAAATGCGCCTTATGAATTTATGATTGCTACTTGTTTATAAGTTTAAGATATCCAAGACTTCAACGCCTAGGCAGACTAGAAACCCGAAATTACAATTACTGGGTAGTTGAAATTTAATCTGTGACTAGAGATTTAACAGTTCCTTAAACTATTTTAAACAAAACTTTCAATAAACATACATCCACAGAGTTTCAGTTTTCAAGATAGAGAGTGCTTAAGTTTTATAAAAATACAGTTTTTTCGAAATACTGCATATGATATTTACTTTTTTACATGTTTTTTAGTTCATAAAATGTATGGTTATCATGTTAAGTGCATAAAATAAAACGAGTGAAATAAAGTGTCGTAGCGAAATGGAACAGAAAATGAAAGTGTTTTGAAACATTTTGAGCACCGAAAACAGCGTTCAAGAATCAGTACTAAAAAGTAAAACGTTAGGTTAGGATTAATTTTTTTCATTAATAATTACTTTTTTAATGAGGAGCTGCATTAAGCTCCTCACTGTATGTGATTGTATCGTCACTGAGTCCAGTGCTCTTAGAGCTGCCTGGCTATCAGTAACGATTTCAATGTTCCTATTTTCATATGAACCGGCTATATACAGGCTGTCCCAGCTTATTCGAAGCGGTCTCTGTAGGCCAAACGATGGATTTTTTCCAAAAAAATTTTGCACATTCAAGTACAGGATCACAATGGCCATAATTTAAAATTATTTTGGGGTATACAGAGTGTCCCATATGACAGTGGCATATCAAAGTAATGTTTTTTTTAATGGAATGCTCCTAGGTTATTGCATTTTTAGATTGTCTGAAAAAAGAAAATACGATTGGCTTTTACAGTTAGTGTTTAAATTCAGAAGTTTTTGAGTTATAAACAAGTGAAAATCGTTATTTTTCAAGTTCAAGGCCCTGTACAACGAAAACGGTCAAGATAGAGAAAAACGGCTTACATGTCCCTATTTTAACTTTTTATGTACTATCCTATGATGTGAATGAAATGTTTATACAGGGTGATAAAAAATTTTAAAAATTCTGAGATTTCTTCACGCGTCGCCAAATAAAAAAATCAAAGAAAGTACAAATGTTTCTATACCATAGGATAGTACATGAAAAGTTAAAATAGGGACATGTAAGCCGTTTTTCTCTATCTTCAGCCGTTCTAGTTGTACAGGGCCTTGAACTTGAAAAATGACGATTTTCACTTGTTTATAACTCAAAAACTTCGGAATTTAAACACCAACTGTAAAAGCCAATCTTTATTTCTCTTCTCAGACAATCTAAAAATGCAATAACATAGGAGCATTTCATTTAAAAAAACATAACTTTGATATGCCACTCTCATATGGGACACTCTGTATACTCCAAAATAATTTTAAATTATGGAGATTCTGATTCTGTAGTTGAATTTTCAAAATTTTTTTTGAAGAAGTCCATCGTTTGGCCTACAGAGACCGCTTCGAATAAGCTGGGACACCCTGTATATGTTCCAAGCAGGCGTGGATTGCCATAATTTCTATCTGTAGCATTTTTTTCTGATCGATCAGTCTAAAGACTCCTCTTGATTATCTATTGTTTTACTTTGTTACTCGAGTTAAGTAACTCATAAGTCGTAATTTGCTGCAAGTCGAAATGGCAATCAGTAATATAAAATTAATCATAAACAGAAAAACATTTAATTGGGAATTTAGTTATTTAGAAAATATAGATGATTTGTGTAGAAATGAAGCATAAAGATTATCATTCTCCTTCAAAGTTTAATTAAGACTTATTGGAGTGGCTAACAATTATCGGGTGAAATGAATTTTAATACTTCCCCGGAAAGACGGAAGCTTTTACCCAAACCATCACTAAAGATTTAGCTCTTATTGTTTTATTATCCGGTACTTACAGTTTAATTTAAAATTCAATTCAACAGTTTCAGTTGCAACCGATATCTTTTCTTTGTTACAAATTAAAGAGAACTAATTAATTAATTAATTAAGAATACTATGAAATTATTCGTTATCATTTTTAACAAAGAGTTTCAAACAAAGTTTTAACAAAGAGTTCAGGAAAGCTATTCATGAAATATTTTTACAAAGACTAGAGAAATTATTATATTTAGATAGTTCTGGAGCTAAAACTTATTATTATTGAGTTTTTCTCCTTGCAAAAAATTCCTTGGAACAAAGATTTTCAATCAAGAATACTTTTTAAACTCCTTTAGAAACAATATGCAATTTCCTACTTAAAAAAAAATAATTTAAAAAAATAAAAAGGAACTCTTAAGACCCTTCAGTAATCTAGAAGGTACTGCAGAATTCATTACTTTATCGTTGCGAATTTCTCAATTAAGCCCTAATTGAACGTTCAGTTCAGTGGCCGCACCATCTGCTTGCTGGTCACGTCCTTCGTCCTTTCGCATAGCTCGTAAACGTGGACCACGGGTTTTGCTACAAAAACACAACCTGCACCATGGTTGAAAGGCAAATTATATAGCAAAATAAATTTTACCTAATAAAATGATTATTTAAAGCAATTTTATTGCTGTAAGTAGTAAAAACAATATTATTTTCATTTATTATCGTATGTATTTGCATATTATATTAAAAGTTGTCGTCCCCCATTGTCACTGCCCACGTATCATGCATCAACTTGAAAAAAAAAACGACAAAAGGACGACGAGAAAAGGTTTCAATTGTCTGTCATAAATAAATACCGCAGACACTTACCTTCCAACCCCACCTATCGAAATAATATAATCCTAAAAGAAATTGAAAGAATCTTCTTGCGCATCAATGGCAGAAATAGATTTTTATACGATTCAATTATTATTATTTTCGCAATTTTTTAAATGCGCTTTCTTTAATTTTCCATGATCAGATCATTTCAACGTATTGGTTTACTGAAAATTTTACTTAATTTTGTTTGAAAACGTGCCATAAAATAGAGTTTAAAATTGAACGAAACAAAAAACTTTGTCAAAAATTTTACAATTTTGCCCTTTTTCCTATGATGGCCACTCGATAACTTTATTAAAAAAAATCACTTTTTTACACTAGGTTTAAATTCGAAGAAAGTTACAGGGGAGTTTTGAAAATCCAAAATTTGAAATTCTTTAGAAATAAACATCATATCATAAAAATTTCGAATATACTCTTCATATTTATTATTTGCTTCTTAGAATTTTTGAATATAGTATAGTATAGTATAGTATATACATCAACTGAATAATTGACATAATTGCGGATGTAATACTATGCTTTTTCTACTTTTTTATGTAAAAATATACAAAAAAATAATGAACAACATATCTTTTCACTTATTTATTAAAATTTATATTTAAATGCTTGGAACCACTTCTAGTAGGTACCGAGTAACCTAACCCACGACTGCGCACTCGTGGTTTCTGAGAAATGTCAGTTCCCATTCACAGCTTTGCTTTATTTATCAAATTTACAGCTTTTGATATAATAAATAAGAAGGAAAGTCTCGGTACAAGTAAATCGCTTAAGAACAGGACAGCACTTCCTGTATTTGCGGACATCCTGAAGAATCCATCAATCACTTTGTCAATGAATGTTCTTTAACCAAATTTTCTGGAGGTTTTCAAGCAATTCATGAAATTTCCACAGAAACAATAGCCTGGTTACAGAATTTGAAGCTCTTGCAAACAGAATCTACATTAACGGCCAGATAACCTCAGTCCGGATGCTGCAAAGTTATTGGAATATTTCAAAATAATCTCAACAAGATGGTGTGTCTAGGTTTTTTAATGGGGTTTTCCTTAGACTATATCTCGCAAAGCAAATGCTTCACCATGATGTCAATATCGCATCAATATCCTACAGATCGTCCTTTTCCCATGATCGACGAAACCAATGATATTATGTATTTTAATAAACTAAACAACATGTTATCGTAAGACTGCAATTTGTAATTTCAAACGAATAATTATACATACAGCTTTTGATTGGTCCACGAGCGAGTATTCTGAATTTCCAGTAGCTGTGATTGGACAAAAGCCGGGAATTATGAACTATAATTCAATACCCACGAATAATAACCTTTATAATTCATCCAAAAAGTTTTAATAATTGGAAGAGTAATTGTAATAATTCAATAAGAGTAAAAAAAGTATGTATTATCATTTTTTTGTTTTTTGCCAATTACTTTTCCAAATTTGTCAAATGCTTTTCTCATTTAACAAATGTCAGTGTGATTTTTCAATTCAAATTCCTCTTTTGTCAAATTAGATTCCTTTTATATCACGTGCTTTTCCAATGTGTATTACCTATATTGTACATAAATAGGAAAACCCATTGACCTAAAGTGGAAACGATTTTTTTATTTTTTATAAAAGGAAATTGACTGATAAATCAATGACAAGTTCCTTGAAAATAAGAAAATCATTTGACGAACTAGGAAAATCAATTGAAAAAGAGGAAAACCAAAAGAAAAAGACTGTACCTAATGTTGATCAAAAGTTTTACCGTTTCGGGATAAATATTATCTTATAAAATAAAACGAAGTTTAAAATATAAAATTTATCACATGCAGATATGGTCAAAATCTAAAAATGGCGTATCACTAGAGATAAATAACTTATTTAAAATAATTCTTGTTTTACAATTGTTTTCTTGTGTTGTTTTGTTTTCACGTGTAAATTGTTTGGATAACTATGAATGAAAGTTTTTAGGAAGTGGTGTTATTTATGAATAATTGTTGGAAGTAAACTTCATAAACTTTTTTAATATATAAAATTTGTTATTGTATTGGTGTGTGTGCGGAAAAGGGTTGTTTTGATAATATGATTTGATATATTTGGAATAGGTTTTTGATTTCCATTCTATCGTTTTAATAAAATTTTCTTCATTTTGTACGTCATATTTAAATAATTATTGGTGTCCCGTGGCATGGTAACGTCGATTTAGTGGCGTGATTACATTTTTTGAGTATTTGTGATCATTAATTTTTTTTTGTAGGTGTTTACCTTCTTCCACAATTGTTACATGGGATTTTGTATACTACATGTTTTTTTTTGCACAGGAATTTGGTTGAAAGATTAAAACCGTCCTAATATTTTGCGACTTTCATACTTTTAGAACATTTTATTAAACGAAAAATCGACGCTTATAGGGATTCTAAGCTAATGCAAGTGAAACGTTGACAGTAGACAGTAGTTTGAATCTGACATACGTACGACAGAAAAGGACGGTAAAGTTAAACATTTGACATTAATGACTGAATATTGAAGTCATTGTTCAATCGACCAGACACTGTTATTCTATAGGGCAATAGTAATGGATTCCATTATTATTAGTTTACCTACCACAGCTGTCTCGAATTGATGACTTCTCTTCTTCCTTTTGGAATGATGCAATCTGATTCATCGATCGCAGAAGCTTTGAGTATTTGGCATGATCGCAATCTAATTACTCCGGAAAATATGTTGTCTCAATCTTCATGGGAGACAATTGCTTTTCAAAAAAGTTTAGATTCCTTGATCCATGAAACAACCTCTCAACAAGACAAAGCTAGACTTCTTTCTAATTCTCAACCACATACCGGCGACTGGCTATATGCTCTTCCATCTCCTCAACTTGGAACCCACCTTTCAGATGAGTGCTTTCGAATTTCCATCGCATTTCGCTTAGGCTGTGATTTCTGTTATCCCCATCATTGCCGCTGCGGAAACGAAGTAACTTCGAAAGGATTGCATGGTCTGTCATGTCTATTCAATGCTGGTCGTCTTTCGCGACATGCCGAGGCGAACGAGATTATCTCCCGAGCTCTAAGATCTGCCCAAATTTCGGTAATTAGAGAACCTGTGGGATGCCTTAGAGATGATGGTAAGAAACCTGATGGAATGACATTGACTCCATGGCAAAGAGGCAAATGCTTGCTATGGGATAATACCTGTGCAGGCACCTATGCAGCATCTTACCTTCATTCCACTTCCTCCAATCCTGGGTCTGCGGCAAATACTGCAGAATCAAAGAAAAGAATCAAATACCGGAATCTTGAAGACCGCTTCATTTTTGTGCCTGTCGGACAAGAAACTTCAGGAGTTTGGGGTAATGAAGCCTTGAGATTTCTGACATCGGTTGGTCAGAAAATTACGAATGCCACGGAGGAATCCCGTGCGACGTATTTTCTGTTCCAACGATTGAGCATTGCTCTACAAAGAAGCAATGCAGCGTCAATGTTGGGAACACTTCCACCTGGGAGGGAGTTTTCAGAAATTTTTTATTTGTGATTCTATTTTTTTACTATTTTATTTTTTTAAATATTTATATTGTTTGATGTTTGATGTTTCATGTTTGTAAAAAGTTCATTAATTTGTGTTACATTAATTTATAGATAAATAAATATTACTTAGTTGAAATTAGACTAATAATGGTTTGTTATTTAATGGAAGTGGATAATAGTATATTTTTCAACGAGCGAAGAATGATAGCTATTAACCACGAGAACGAAAATTTCAACACGAGCCGCCAGGCGAGTGTTGGAACGTTTGAGTGGATGATAGCTATTCTTCGTGCGATGAAGACGCTATTTTCTCTGCGACCTTCTGAGAAAATCATTAGTTAAAAAAAATAAAACTTTTCGATAGACTTATTTTCTTGATATTTGCGTTGTCATCTTTTACTAAATTCCCAATCATTTCAATAATTTTCAATAAAGGATATTCTGGAATGGAGAGCAACTCCGAGGTCAGTTCTTATCACACCACCACCCAGTCATTTTATACAGAGTGTCCCGTATCGTTCTGTTCAAATTTTCTGAGCATATAGTAGGCTTAATTTTGAGCCCAAAAAACCCAAAAGTGGCAGGTCTATCTTTACTCGTTACGAAGTTACAGGCCTAAGAAAATTATGACTAGTAAATAACAAAGATTCAACTTTGAAAACCATACAACCACATGTGTTGTGGTTTAGGCTAATAATTTATTGTTATGGTGGAGACATGAGTAAATGTCACCAAAATAAACATTAGAAGAGGTTCTCCTGCTCATACAAAATGGCATTTGGATTCAAATAAATGGGACACCAGCATATTTCGGAATTGGCGTTTGTAACTAAATTCCAAAAAGCAATTATTATTATTGGATCGTATTCAGCATGCTGGATCAAGAGATCGGTCGCGAAAAATACGAGAAATTAGAACTGTTACTTCTGCAATAGGCCTCCGAGCACAAGTTTGTATTCAGCAAGGAATAGGACATTTTTAACACATGATAAACTAAAGATGTGGTCAATAAAATAAGCTTTATGTGGTTTTCAAAGTTAAATCTGGTATTTACTAGACATTATTTTCTTAGACCTCTAACTTCGTAACGAATGCAGATAGACCTGCCACTTTTGGGTTTTTTAGGCTTAGGAATAAGCCTACTATATGCTCACAAGATTTGAACATAACGATACGGGACACCCTGTATATTGTTTAATATTATCATGAATAGATATTATCTAGCCTGGTTATTATGATTTGTCCGATCAGGTCAGGTCAGGTGCGCTGGCGCCTGGCGTTGATTGAAGCGCATAAACTGCGCGCATCTAAATTATTGATTTTTCAGCTTTATTCAGAATAATTCACATATACAGGCACAAGAATGAGGTTAGGGCTTTATCCGAATCGGAATGTATGATAAATAACTATAAGCGATCGGTAATAGGTTGAAGATAAGCCAAGAGCGTTTCAATAGTTAGTCGGCGATAGGTGGGCGTGGCCTTATCTTAACATGTTTTGACGTAAGCAGTTAATTTTCGAAATTAAGTTCTCAACATGCCGAGCAGTGATTGGCTTAAATAGAACATTCCCTCATCGCAAACGGTTAGGGAATGAACATTCCCTTATCGCATGGGGAATATACGACATTAGTTAACTTAAATTGGCAGTAAAAAGAACGTATTACTAAATGGTCGAAGATAAAATATATAAGTCTACTATACGAAAAATAATTTTAACATCATCAATGAAATTTCAGTGATTGGTTTATTCTTTGGATCAAGCTTTATCAAATAAATATAGGTATAAATCAGAACAACCAAAAATTACCATAATATCTTCATGAGAACATAGTAATAAAAGTTTTAGAAAGTTCGGTCTACATTATATCTTATACGAAATGATTTGTTTGAAAATAAGCAATAAATTTCTTTACAAGTAAGTAATATAGTTTAATAAGTCTATTGTATCGTTACACTATTTTAAACAATTTATTATTTCAATAATTATTGTTAGTCATTCTTATATATTTTATTGTACACTGTGTCGATCTGATAATTTAGCTATAGGTATAGTGAACAGTTTCCCTTTTTCTTAATAAAGAATTTATGGAGCTTGAAAAATCAGGGGCGATTTGAAGGAATTTATCTCTCAATTCTAGCGTAATCGAACTGCTTGATAATAATACTGAATTAACAAGAAATAAAATGATGATGTACATTATTCATTCGTGAATGTTTTTGTTTGCGAAGTTCATTCCAGAAAATCGTTTGGGAAGAGAAACTCAAGCGGTGTAAAATTTATCATCGAGCACGTAAAGAATTTCCTAATCATTCGAGCGTTCAACGGTCGTTATAGTAACCTGATGGAAATATAACTTGATAATGATTGGCAGGGCGGCAAATGACGAATGATCAAGTTTCCTGACACCCCAGGGCTATCTTGGCCCTACAAATATTCTCTAAAATACAGCAAGCAATCAAGTCTCACGTCTTCCGCTTGAAAATACATGCCTTCTATTTCGCTTCCAGAACTTCATATTTATCTTAACGCTTGTTAGTTCAATGCGATGATTTACACTGCAGTGATTTAAAATGGTCGTATATAAATAACCTGTCCCTTACTTATATTAATGAAGCTGCATATTTTTCCTACTCGAACTTGTTCCTAAAAATCCCCATTTATTATTATTATTAGGGATCATTCGAGATGAACCATTGGTTTAATTTCTTGATTTATCCGCAATGTTAAGTATTTTAAGTATTGAACGAATTTAGTAAATATTTTTTTCTCTAATGTTTCGCACCTTCATGAAAGTGAACCTATGAGTATCCTTGTGAGCTATAAATTCCGTGGAAATTCACAACGAACCTCTAACAAGCCATGGGAAAGGGACGAACCAAGAACCAACCGCGAATCACTTAAATATTAATTAAGTCATTAAATACACAATCTAAATATTAGACATCTGTGCAATATTTGTTTATTATTTACTAGTAATCAAGTCTTCACGGAATGAAAACTACACGATGATGATGATGATGAGTACTCTATTAGCGGATGGGTACTTTAGACAAAACAGCAAACATACGGACGTGTATATAACAATAAAAAACACACTTTCCAAATGCGCGCGACCATTAAAATAGCAAAGAGCTTCGCAAACTTCCTTCCCAATCTGATTTGATAATTCCTTTGTGTTTGTCAGAAAAATCGGCATGAGATCTGGATCCCACCCAGCGGTTCGACTTATCTAGCAAATTTGTGCTCGAGAACGGCTCTCGACTCGCTTGACTATCGCTAGGCTCTCATATGTATACGCATATTTTTAGAGACGCTATTGCCCATGATACGAATTACCGTTCTCTGGGTAGAGTCGAGAAGCTTAGGGATTTATTTAGAGTCACAACGCCAAACATAAGAACATTTTCGATTGGTTGTCGGATCTGTGACTTATTTTATAATTGGATATTTATCATAATGTAAAACTTTTTTGATCTGTTGAGAAATCCATTTTTTTAGCCGTTTTTTCAAGTATTTTGTGTCATTTTCGAGAAAATGGGGAAAAACGTTTTCAAGCGTTGATATATTTTTCATTTTTGAAAAAGGGGCTTAACAGGCTTTAATTGTAACTGCAAAAACATAAGAAGCTTTTTAATCTAAATCATTTATTTATTAAACATATACTAAAGCCAGTAGGGAAGCCAATATTTACTAAAGTTCAATTTTGCTTCTGATTTCGTCATTGTTTTCAAAACAGACTTACATCGTGTATTTTAAAATCGTAGCAAGCCCGAAATCTGAAAACTTTTCCTTAGGCAACCCTATTCCGTTATTATGTTCGCGATAAAATTATCTCTATTTTTTTACAGACTTGCTCATCAGTGTGTCAAAGTATCGTGTGATCCACAAAATTTTTCATCAACTATTGCCTTGAATAAAATGAAGCATGTCTGCCAGATAAAACACAAACAATAATTGGTAGGTGTGTAAGTGAACTACTCTAATATCAATGATCTACAAATCATAGAACAATAGACAAAAATATGACTACTTGCATAGTGAACTTTGTTAGAGTTAGAAGTAAAGAAACAAACCTGGAACAGTAACGATATACGCTGAGTACGTGTGGTACTGAGTCTCTTACTAATTGCAGTTTGCAATGGTTGTATTTCAAGGACGATGAACAACTCAAAGCGTTGTAGGGTATCTGTATTACCGACACTGACCCTTACTAGCCTTAGTGTCGGTAATACAGGTACCCTAAATCGCTGTTATGTCAGAAACTCAGAACATTCCTTCTGAATGAGGATAAAACAATATTGCAATTTGACGTTTCCGTTCGAGTTTAGATTTTTGAATGTTCCAATAATAATTATTATCATTAACCATTTTTTTTAGTTTCACTTCCAAAGCACAAAAAATAACAAAATTTATGAAGAATGGTGGTCAAAAATGTCATGAATCATGAAAAAGTGATAATTAATGTGGTAGTTATGGTAGTTACGTAGTCGCCTATTCAATTGACTACATTGTTATTATTATTTATTATAAACAAGTGATATTATAAAATAATATGAGATGTCAGTGAATATGAAACGTAATTAATAGATTCTTCCTTAAACGGATTATATTATTGAACATCCCCTACATCAGAAGTGGTCGAATTCTCACGCGAGTGTTTTACGTGTTTAAGTTTTTCACAGGATGGGTAGATCTAAAAACAAGAAGAAACGTCGGCATCGTTCATCCTCATCATCAAGTTCAGAAACATCTTCGAGCGATGAATCCAGATCGTACACAAGGTCTAAAAGATCCAATAGGAATAGGAGGAATACTGAATCGGAAAGAAGCTATACCCCAAAACGTAAGGTAGCTGAAAATAAAACAATGATGATGACACATATCGTCGTGATAAGGTTAGTACCAATGAAATTTATTGCAAAGAGCAACAGAACCCGGTAATGACGATATCATCAATAATTCCCGAGTTTGACCCTGTTAAAATTAATATTAATGATTGGTTAGAGATTATAGAACATAACATTAATACGTATAAATGGTCAGATACCTACGTAATTTTTCAAACCTTAAATAAATTGAAAGGTACCGCTCACACATGGCATAAGAGTTTCATTGAAGGAGATAACGATTGCTCTCAATTTTCGTGGGAAAAATGGAAGACTATCTTACGCGACACTTTGCAAAGTACTCGAAATACCTACAAACTTTTTATCAACATAGCCTATCATAAGCCCGAGGAAGGTTGCTCTCTGGATGAATTCTATTTTGATCATTTGGCCAAAATAAACAAGCTTCGCTTGAATTTTCCCGACGCAGATAAGATTTCCTTAATAATAGGGGCAATTGGCGATAATAACATCACATCCGCGGTAGAGGCTTCTGGTATCAAATACTCCAATATTTTGGCGGGATATATCTCAAAAATAAAATTTATCAAAAAAACCCTCGAACTACTCAACATAACGAACTCAAATATTTTCATAATAAAACTTTCCCTAATAGACGTCCAAGACCTGGCTATGATTCATTATGTAAATCCTGTGGGAAAAAGGGTCGTGACAGATCCACATGACGAAATGCTAAACTTACAGTAAATATTATCTCAATCTGAACGGTGTGTTTTCAAGAGTTTAAATAAATTGGGCAAGGCTCATAATATTTCACTAACTATCGAAGTCACAACCGATAAGCCAGTGTATCGCCGACCGTATCGCTTGAACGATCACGACAAAGGTATTTTGAGAAGTACCATCCGGGAACTCCTTGACGCCAAAATTATTCAAGAAAGTGACTCACCTTACTCCAGTCCAGTCTTGCTTGTCAACAAAAAGGATGGAGACAAGCGAATGGTAGTAGATTATCGAGCTTTAAACAATGTAACAGTGAAAAATAAATTCCCGATGCCAGTAATTGAAGAAATAATTGATAATTTAAATGATTATAAGTACTTCACTACTCTTGATTTGGCGTCTGGTTACCACCAAATCCCTATGGAACCGATTTCTATCCCATTGACAGCGTTCTCTGCTCCTGAAGGTCATTATGAGTTTCTACGGGTCCCCTTCGGCCTCTCCAACGCTCCTTCAATATTTCAAAAATTTATGAACAATATTCTCTACCCCTTACGTCAATATAACGTTATTCCATACTTGGACGACATTCTTATTCCGTCAAAATCAATCGAATCAGGTTTCAGTCTGAAGAAGGTTCTGAAATTACTCGAAGAATACGGCCTCACAGTTAAACTGTCTAAATCTGCTTTTCTAATGGAAAAAGTAACTTATCTTGGATATGAAATCTCTTTCAATCAAATACAACCAAGCAATAATAAAATTGAAGCTGTTCAAAAGTTCCCTTGTCCAAAGAATATTCATCAATTACGACAACTATTAGGACTGATAGGTTATTTCAGAAAATTTATCCCAAATTTTGCTAGAAAGACAGCAACACTTACAAATTTATTGAAAAAAGATGCGATATGGAAATGGACTGAAAATGAAACAAAACTAGTTGAAGATTTAAAAAAAATCATTATTTCAAAACCAATACTCTCTATTTACAATCCAAAACTGCCAACCATCGTATACACCGATGCTAGTAGAGAAGGATTCGCAGGAATAATTGTACAAAAATTTACAGAAGGCGAAAAACCTGTTGCATTTTTCAGTAAACAAACAACTGAGCAAGAAAAAAAATATCATTCGTTTGAGCTCGAGTTGTTAGCGATAGTGAAGACATTACAGAAATTTAGGTACTACTTAGCCTCAGCTGAATTTACCATAATCACTGACTGCAGTGCTGTCAAGAACGCACTAAGTAAACAGTCTATAATTCCAAGAATAGCTCGCTGGGTACTTTACTTACAAGACTTTTCCTTCAAAATTGCACATAAAGCTGGATCGCAAATCCAACACATAGACGCACTTAGTCGCAACTTCGATCAACCTATGGAATCAATGTCGATATCTCTTATCACAGAAACAGACTATTTGCGCGAAGCCCAAAATCAGGATAGTGATATTAAGAAAATCAAAGAAATACTCTTAAGTGGTGACGAAAATGGAAATAAAGACATTTTCAAAAATTACGACTTGCGTGGCAATAAAGTGTATAGAATGACAAATGTTGGACGAAAATGGGTAGTGCCAAAACATTGTAGATGGCAAATCGTTAGGGTAAACCATGACGAAGCAGGTCATTTTGCATTGGAAAATACTCTCTATCGAATAAAAGAGAATTACTGGTTTCCAAAAATGAAAAGATTTGTAAGGAAGTATATTGCTGCTTGTCTACCTTGTTTATATCACAAGGATATCGGTGGAAAGAAACCAGGATACCTCAGTTCAATACCAAAATATGCAAGACCGCACCATACTCTGCATATTGACCATTTAGGTCCATTTGTTGTCACGAAGAACTTAAATAAGTACATTTTGACAATCATTGACGGATTTTCAAAATTCGTGTTTATAAAAGCAGTACCAGATACGTCCGCAATTCAAGTAACAAACAAACTAGACGAAATATTTTCAATATTTGGTAATCCGAAACGACTAATAGCAGATGCAGGTAAAGCCTTCGTATCGAATCACTTCAAAAATTACACCGATCAGAAGGGCATTCAACTATTTATCAACGCAGTTGGGTTGCCTAGAGGTAACGGTCAAGTAGAGCGAGCGAATAAAACAATACTTGATGCTTTAGCAACTACGGGTGCAAGCACTTCTACCGATAACTGGGATGCCTGTCTCATCAAAGTTCAGCAAGGCATAAACAGTATGAGGCACAGAATAACCCAATTTCCACCTGCCGAACTGTTGTATAGCTTTCCGTTAAGAAGGGACGGCGATCGTTTTGAAGCCGATGAATTTGAAAAAAAAAGTCAATGTAACGACAATACGGACAAAGGCAGCTAAAAGGCTGGAAGATAACAGATTAAAACAGAACTGCAGCTTTAACAAACGTAGACTACCACCGAAAATGTTTACCGTTGGAGATTTAGTTCTGACTAAAGTCACAAGTTTTCCCGCCACGGGTAACGAAAGCAAGAAACTTCTTCCGAAGTATAGAGGTCCATTTCGAGTGGTTGAAGTATTGCCAAACGATCGATACAAAGTAAAAGAGGACATCCATTCTGAACGTTCAAGTCGATCTTATGAAGCGGTTGTGGGCATTGAGCATATGAAGCCCTTCAACTTTCAAAAACGTTACGAAAAAAAAAAGGACAATACACAAAACAGCGCCCTCTGATGGCAACAGTGCCCTCTGATGGCAATAACTTAGGTCAACTTGGAGTTTGATTTACTTGTCGTTTTCTTTGATGAAATCAAAGAGTATTAATAACTGATATGTTTAGTACTATGTAATTTAAAGTTAGTTACAGCGCCCCCTGATGGCAACAGCGCCCCCTGATGGCCACAGCGCCCTCTGATGGCAACAGCGCCCTCCGATGGCAACAGCGCCCTCCGATGGCAACAGCGCCTCCGATGGCTACAGCGCCCCCTGATGGCAACAGCGCCCTCCGATGGCAACAGCGCCCCCTGATGGCAACAGCGCCCTCTGATGGCAACAGCGCCCTCCGATGACAACAGCACCCCCTGATGGCAACAGCACCCCCTGATGGCAACAGCACCCCCTGATGGCAACAGCGCCCTCTGATGGCAACAGCGCCCTCTGAAGGCAACAGCGTCCCCTGATGGCAACTGCGCCCTCTGATGGCAACTGCGCCCTCTGATGGCAACAGCGCCCTCTGATGGCAACAGCGCCCTCTGATGGCAACAGCGCCCTCTGATGGCAACAGCGCCCCCTGATGGCAACTGCGCTCTCTGATAGCAACAGCGCCCCCTGATGGCAACAGCGCTCTCTGATAGCAACAGCGCCCCCTGATGGCAACAGCGCCCTCTGATGGCAACAGTAACATCTGATGATAACCGCTCCCTGCTATGGCAACATCGCAGTCGATCGAAACAGTGCCCACCGATGGCAAAAGTACCCTTTGATGGTAAAAAAATGGCAAGTGGTAAGGTAACAAATGGCAAGTGGTAAAGTAACAAATGGTAAAAAAAAAGAATTGATGGTAAGGTAACTTTTTGATGCTAATAATAGAGCCCACTGACGGCAATACGACCCGTTATAAGGGAGATCCAAAGTATTATATGATTTCACTACCACCTCACTGTTGTAATTAATAGATTACGACAGAAACTGTTCTCATATCGAATAATATGTAATTCGACATTTCTCTGGGTTCTAAAAACACTATTAATTTAAATTTTGATTGTTGCTCTCTGTTATAGAAATCTCTTCTTTATACCCAGAGCGCCTGAGGACAGTCGCTAGCAGGATGGCCGTGTGGTAGTTATGGTAGTTACGTAGTCGCCTATTCAATTGACTACATTGTTATTATTATTTATTATAAACAAGTGATATTATAAAATAATATGAGATGTCAGTGAATATGAAACGTAATTAATAGATTCTTCCTTAAACGGATTATATTATTGAACATCCCCTACATTAAGGTAGGTGTTTAGTAACATACCAGTAGTTTCATCTCGTTCTTAAATTATAGTGATAAATTATTATTGTTTTTCGCAATATCTTTAATATTTTAATGAAACTGACAGGAATTGAAATTAAATATGACACATGAGAATTTGAACTACAAAAGTTATTTCAGAATTATTTTAGTAAAATGAGCTCAGACATGACTGCAATAGCCATCTCTCAGTTTTTTTCATTGGTGAAATACCAGAAAACTGAAATTAATTTCGTCGCATATACATTTTAACCATGCTTTTGGAAAAAAATCTGTGCCATTTTAAAACAAGAGGTCATCTCTCTATTTTAAGCAAACAAATCCTTTAAATGTGTCAATATTAATGAAGTTGAGTTCTTAACTATACCTTTTCATATCTCGGTCAATTCAAAAGAAATATGTTTTTTAACTATTTTTCCTGCCATGCACGAATTGCCCCCCGATGTAAAGTTTCCGTGATTTAGTTTAAGTCTTGTTACTGTACTGTAATGTCTGCTAACATTGTAGTCTGACAGGGTGGTTATGTGCTTTGGTAATGAGGGATGAATTTTGCAGTAGTGATTTTGTGATTTTTTCACAAAGTTATCCTATTGTTTGGCCCATAGATTCCAGGTTTCTTTTTTTTTTTTGAGGCAGAGATGAGGTCTTAAAACTGACACTTTTGGGAAACTTCTGAACGGTTCACTGCTTCTTTAGCCAGTTTGTCAGCCATTTCATTACCTGGGATACCTGTATGACCCTTTACCCAGAGAAAAGTGGTTCGTCGTCCCTGCAGTTTCGTATATACGAGTCTCCTTATGTTGCATAAGCAGACGGATGATGCAAGACTGGCTATAGTCCTGTTTGTGATGGCCTCAACGGCAGATCTGGAGTCCGAGATAATCAATGCGTTGGCATTGCGGAAATTATTAGATAGATACTTCAAAGCGTGTTCAATGGTAAAGAGTTCTGCAGAGAAAAACGAGCAAAAATTTGGTATTTTTTCTTAGATAATTATTCTGTTGTGGGAGTAGATAGCATATCCAGTCCCAAGAGCGCTTTTGGAGCCGTCGGTGTAGATCTCAAGGAAACCGGCATTGCGGTCTAAAATAGAGCGAAAAAGAGTCAGATTTGAGGAAGGCATCTCTGAGTACGATAATATAATTGCGGTCGGAACGAAACCTAAAGAGTGGAAATCAAGGTCAAAAATGGTAAGCTTCTCTCGGTGAGGGAGAAAACTGAGTAGGTTTGTGAAATTGGTTCGCACTTCTGCAAGAGGGGATGTGTTAATCTTCATCCAATATTTATTAGTCAGATTATCTATGGCTATTTTTAGGAATGTTTGTTTCGTAGAGTTTAATGAGGGGAAAGTGTTGTATGACAATGTTTTTTTATAGCCAAGAATAACTTGTTGTGTAGGTTTAAAGATGGTTTTGACGTCGTGGCGCTGCAAGAGTTTACCTATTCGATCGGTGACGTTCTTGATGTACAGGAGAAATGCAACTCCCAAAACTCTTGGTGGTTGTTCGCTATGTGTCGTGGGATGTTGGGCTCTGGGTCGTAAGGCTCCCATGATTTCCTGAACGGTATATCCATTATCCTGCAAAGCATTATCTAGATGGGCTAGCTCTTCTTGGAGGTGTTCTGGAAGCACGATTCACCAGGTTTTTTATTACCAGTCATTTTTAGCCTGGATGATGCTTGGAGTTTTTGTGTAAATGCCGATCTGTGTGTAGCAACTCTATTCTTATGTTCATAGAAGTCACTCTTTCACTGAAAATAGGTTGTGGTGAGTGCATGTTGGAAGAAAGAGGTGATGTCACTAGGAAAGATGCGCTGAGTTAAAGTGAAGAGGGAAACCACATCAAAACTGATGACAATGTCACTGGAATGTAGGTTAAAGATTCAAGTTTTTCTATGAAATTACTCGAGTATCTAACATGGGATTGTTTAGATCCGACGTGTGACTACAGCAGGTTGGTTAGATATTTGGCCAGAGAATATGTCTGGTAAACAATGGCACTGACAATTGGGCGAAGGGGCACGTTAGGTTTGTGTATCTTTGGCCGTCCATAAAGTCTGAGTGTCCTGGCCTCAGTGTCTATAATCTGCCGTTTCTCTTGATCGGGAATGCTGGAAGTTTTGGTCTTTGAAGGGTGCGATTCATAGGATCTCTAGAAAGTGTTTGTATCTTTGAGGGGTCAAGATGTTGTTGATTTTCTCCTCGTAGTGTAACATTCAATACAGCGATAGCATTTCCCTTATCTGCGGAAATAATAATGATGTTTTTGTTAGCGTTGAGAATCCTGAGCTCTTCCATATCTGGTGTTGTTGCTAATGTTGCTTTTAGGCGGCTTGGCTCGCTGTAAAATTCTTGAGCATTCGCGACGAATCTCCTCAGCAGTGCCTTTACACAGGATTAAATTCTAGCGACTATATCATCAACTTGCGGGTTTAATAAATAAAGTTGTTCTTGGCTTGCTTAATCAAAATCATTCACTTAGCCCCTTCACCTTCGAAAACACGCTATGCATCCAGACAGTGGTTGCATTTACAGTTGTTGTTGAACCGAGGTTTGTTTTTCGAAGAAGTTTGCTTCATTGAATGAAAGATTCAAGTCTCCTTACCAAGCAAAATTCGTGTCAAAAAAATTAGTTGAGTACAAAATTAATATTAAATTACAAGAAGACTAGGTAGGTACACATTCCGTTGCTTATAAATTCTGAATTCGTCGCTTAAATCACCGTCATCCAAATCATTAAATTTCCCCCATTACATGAAGACGAATTTATTATCGGGAAGCATATACCTACTTGATGTGTTCTGCGTGCTTTAGTTCTTAGATCAAGTTACGACTAAAATATAAAACGCTTCTGAACTAAAAACCGATCATATTTATTTACGTATTGAGTCACTGCGCGATGTTCTTGCATTGACAGCAAGATATTGACCAATTTTTTAAGTGACGTCGGTGTAATGACTTGAACTTGAATATTGCAAAATATAAAGTTTTTTTTTTTCAAAGAGTCTCTATTAATATTAGGCACCTTAATTGATAACTGATCATGATCTGCAGAGAAATTACAGAATATTCTATTCATAAATTCTCATCAAAGTCAAAGTTACCTCTTCTTTGCTATATTGGCATGAAAGAATCACATCCGTTTCTCTACTTTATGTTAGGGCCAAGGCTGACTATAATGTAAATGTCTTAAGGGCTACCATTTTCTTTTATGGTTACTGTGTTTCTCCGGAGAAGTGCAGGCGTTTCACATTCTACATTTTTTTTGTACTACAAATTTCTGGAACAATTTTTTAAGCTAATATAGAAGCCAATTTGCCTGTAGTAGAATTATTTGTATAATTACTTTCATGCCACAAACAACTGAATTGCTATATTTTCCGTTTAGGTAGGTACTGTACTCTTTTTTGAAACGGTAACAGAAATCTACCTTTCCTTTGATCGTCCTTAATATCAGCAACTGCTTGCCTTTTTCGGCATCTTCGTTTTCTCTCATTGTCTTGAAGTTGTCAAACGCAGCATGCGCGATCCAGAAAAATATTAATAAAAAAATAATATACAGTTCGTTTGTATTATTGTTTCGGAGCACTTGCTGTGGGTCATATAGTTGAGGGTTTGGAAAATGGTGAATGCTCTCACTCTGTGTGACCTTTGACCTCTGTAAGGCCTTCGATTGTGCGATAAAATCATATCTGCTCTGTGATTTTGTTTATACCGTACAGAAGTTTTTAGATCCTCATTCTATCCATAGTGACTCTTTGTGATGGCTTTATATTGCTTTTTTTGTCTATGTGTGCGTTTCGAATTCTTGTATTTCAAATTCTGACATTATGCGTTTGGTTTTATATGTTCTTGGCGTAAGTACTACAATAATTGTAGTACAGTAATTATTGTTCATCACAAAACTAAGCTAATAAATATCTTTCTATCATACATATTAATTAAATCAAGCAGTACCTACTCCCAATTGCATATTTGAAGATTTTTGACAATATCGAGGCGTAACAGATGTAACTATAGTTTGCTATATTCGAGAAGTCACCATTTTTAAATACTAGTGCGCTGATATATTGCTTGAGTGCAGAAGGTAAGACACTCCCCTGAATAGAAAAATTAATTACATCACATATGGGCCCCAGAATGCATGGCGCCAACTTCTTTAGTATACTTGAAGAAACACCATCTGGACCACACGAGTGCTCAGAAACCAGCTTGTGGCCGATAATAAACTCCAATTCCTCCATTGTATTAGACAAAAACATACTCTGTGAGACAGACACCATACATTAAGGTCGGGAACACTCCGATAATCATTAATTTTTGAGTTTCTCAGACCATTAACTAAATTTTATGGCTCATCTATAAAATAATTATTGTTAGGAAGCTCAGAAACTGGTATGTGAATCTGTGGATCAGAATACACGATATTAATTCGTTGACTATAATGTCGAGGAATCTACTAAACAAGCTTTTCTAGTAATATTTAGAACATTATGCTTTGCTTTTGCATAATGGCATTTGTTTCAGTTCTTATACAGTGTTATCTCAGAAAATTTCATATAATTCGAGTAGACAATACATGATAACATGTTTTTAATGGTACCTGCAGCAGTAAATGAAAGCTTGGCAGAAAAGGAAGATGGATTGCTAAAAACGACACTACTTAAAACATTTCTAAAACACTACTTATTCAAACCTTTATTACTTTTCGGACTGAATGAAAATACATTAGTTCCGGAGTTATAAAATTATTGAATATTAAATTTTTTTAATGAATATACCTACATAAAGAGAATAGTATATTATTTTATACGGAGGGAAAGTGACACTTTTCATGGCGCGCTCGTGTTTATCAGCCGAACGAAGTGAGGCTGATAATAGAGAGCAAGCCATGAAAAGTCACTTTTCCTCCAAATAAAATATACTATTTTTTCTTCAAACGTGGGCAAATTTAAGCAAGAACATCATTTTTAATTGAAGGAAAGCGAATTTTCAAAAGGTTTGGACTGGTATAAGTAGGTGAGTATGGAGTATGGGCTGCTTCTATAGAAACGCGGCGCTGTCAAATTGACACTGTCATCAACGTCAGTGAACATCGAGAAATTATTATTGAAATTATTAAAGAAAAATAATAAAATAATAATTATGTAACTAAACTACTAATCATCGCAAAATCAAAATTAAAAACGTTATAAAAGTTTGTAAGTAAGTTATAAAATTAATGATAACATCTACCTACCTCTTGCTAGACCCTGCTTGGTAAATTTTTTCATTTTCTGTTAATGATGATGCCAGTCAGTCAGAAGTTGAATGTTAAATAGGTATGTAGGTCATAACTGTGCACTAATACTTACCTAATAATAAAAATATAAGATGTTGGATTCCTTTATGTACCTAGGTACCTATATGGTTATAATTATTATCCTTGTGTTCAATATTCAAATTTCAATACGGAATAATAATTATTTTTGTTTACCTCGCAATAACCCAACTTTTTTTCTGACGTTTGAGCCGACTGAGCCGAGCACGAGCTCGACTCGACTGAAGTCGCCTGTCGACCGTCCGGCTTCGGGTATAATTATGACGTTTCACAGAATTACTTCGTTTCGGTGTAGATTTTCCAAAGATTATTGTTTGATTAATACCAAATTCCTTTTAACCTTATTAGATAATAATAAACTAGAGAGTTTTCATATCTTAGGTTGAATTTTATTGATGAATATACGGGCCTACATTAATAAAATTTCAATAGTTGATTCTTAATACAGGTAGCTATACTATGTGTTTGTATGTTGATGTTGCTATGGCACCACTTTAGCTCCGGCGGAGGTAAAGTGTTGCTTGGCAACACTTTAGCTCCGGCGGAGGAAAAGTGAAACTTTGAGACCGGCTACTGAGTCGAGTAATGTCTGATTTACTGACGTTTGAAGAAAATAATTATTATTACGAGCATCTATTCCGGACGAGTACAAATCAGACGTTGACAGTACAGTTTACTCAGTTCAGCCGGTACATAATTCACTGTGTATTTGTCCTTAAAGGCCTCCCAGTTGTATATACGCTACTATTACTAAGTAAGAATCCGCGGAGCAAGCGCTGCCTCGTGGATCTTTTCCGCAACTCGGTGGGTCAGCGTAACGTCCTTGTTTCCTAATCCTTGACAGCTCGTTTCGATAAAATAATACTTTTTCTGAATTGTTATTTGCCAGTGTATTTATAAAGTTTTTTTTAAATTTATTATGACTACAATTATTAAGTCATTTCCAAACCGTTGGTCTGCTTTCGTTATAAATCTTTGAGAAAAGGGGGAAATTTCATGATAAGTTTTCACATGAGCTATGTTTCAGAATTCGTTTTCATACCACTTTTCTTCAAGGAACCGTTATTTTAGAGAGACTATTGATGCACATAGCACTCGTAAAAACGCAAAGATACCTATTATTGTCCCATTGTTAAGGTGAATTGTTCCATTTAAAAATTTAGGTATCACTTTTCGTATCAACATAATAGGTTCACATTTCTTCAACTCTCATTTTTCCATGATTCATTCATGTTTTCGGTTTTTTTATTCAGATTGATGAACCTAAATTGAAGAGTTTTGGACATAGCTTGTAAAGCTGTAAAGCAAGAAAATGGTATACTGTTAACATACGGCTGCTCAGAAACTGATTTATTGACTACTTATTCATTAGTGTAAGTTATTAGTTAAATATTTTTTACTTTAATTTGCAATCTAAAGAAAGATTTATGAATTATGGATAATAAATGCATACATCAAGCATATACTCGTGCTTCGACGTACCGCAACAATCCACTTTTTCAGTCGTTCTATTTCCCACGATTTAGACGGAAAGTCTTATAAACTCAATTCGATACAAAAAACACTCCTCAATTTCTTTTTAATTCCTGAAAGACCTCATGTTTACAATGAGAAATACAATAAAATAAAAGCTTGCACGTTGTACTTGACCTATCGAATTGTCAAGTTTGCCTACGTGGTGACGCCACTATAATTACTTATTTAGTGTATTGCCTGACTTAACAATACAAAATTTCATCAGGGTAAGCGATAACTACAATGAACACGTGGTAGAACGTGTTCCGCTCCATCTGTTACATCATGTTTCATGACAAATATCTTACAAAACATATTCTATACCTATTACAAACTTCATATTCAAAATACACGAAAACATGACTATGACAAACTTCTGGCACTTCCAAAGTTCATAGAAGTGATTTCCCTGTGCTTATTCGTTTAGCGAATAGGTATTAATTGGCATTCGATGATGAGCTGATTGGCGTTGACGTCACAGAATCAATCAGCGGCCAATAAAGTTTCGTTTCCGGTAACGCCATTAACAGTGTAATTGAATCAGGAAGCTTCTCTTAAAGGGGCATCGGCAAGTTCGTCGACCGGTTATATGTAGAGGATGCTATGTAGAAACTCATTTTGATGTTTCTAAATTAAACAACAACGGACGATCAGTCTCCAGATAAAATGAAACATAAATATGTATAAATTGTATTTCCTTCATCTGTGAGAACAATGATCCAAATATCTTCACTGAAAAACGGCGGAGCAAGTACTCTCACAGAGTAACTTTAGCTTTCTAAATATTTATTTTGAGCTCTAAGCTGTTTAACCCTGAAGAGTAAATAAACGGTTTGCTTTTTATACTTTATAAATGTTTTTGTTTACATTATTGATAAGTATTACTATATTTAGTTTTTTTTTCCAAATGGGGACTTCAAACGGATTTTCAAATAAGGAACAATTTAGATTTTTTCTTTTATGTTTTTTTTTTAAATTGAATTATTGGTTTTGATGATTTTTCGAGAATAATGGATGATTTGCAGAATAATTCGTCATGAAGAACGACGACTGTATTGTTAGCTATTGATTTGACTTTTAAAATGTTTTGAGGATTGGTTAATGGCTTTATATAAAGTATGGTAAAGCACTGTAAAAGTTATCAAAAATAACTGTTTATTTAAATTTTACAAATATGTTGACTAAATGCTTTCTGAAGAATTAGATCCGTTTAATAATTAGGTGTTCTACTTCTAGTTTATTTAAAAAAAAAGTTTGCGACTATATGCGACTCAAGAATAAAATACAACCAACCGGAACCATGGATGACGATACAGTCTAGCATAAATATCCTGTCCATGGGAATAGAGCACGAATATGCCAGAAGGTCCTTTTATGAGCATAGATCAGAAAAGCGTAGTTTTCCGGTGATCATTGTTGCACGTGATCATTGATCATTATTTTCCAATTGCCAGTAAGTTAGCAGAAGTGTTTGGAGAATTTCCATTGTTAGAAAGTTTAAAGGAAGTTGATTTTGGGATTTTACATTGCCAGAATTTTGGCAGAAAATGGGTTTTTGGCTTTACGAGAGAGTTTCAGCTTCAGATAAGGCGGAGGTCGCCATTGCAGAAAACCTGGATGCCCATACATACATAAGGACACCGATTTTCTCGATATCGGAGAGAGTCACCAAACTACGAAAAAGTTGGGTTTTATGAATTTGAGAGTACCAAGATGTTTGTGTACCCACTCGCGGTGAATTTGTTGTTTGTTGTTGTCAAAAACGCGAGTTAGGACGCCAGACACTCCTTGCTGTTGTGGAAAAATAGATTAATAGGTTACAAGATAAAATAAATGTATGAGCTGTTTTTCATGGACACTTTCCATGGTAAATACTTATTTAGCACACCGCTAAGTAGGTAGCTAGCTTTAGAATGTAGACTGTACTTTCTCAGATTGATTTTAGTTGCTAATTAGTATCATAAAAGAAAGTAGCCGTTGACAGTAAGTATTGTTTTGTGGTAATAAGGTGCCTATTTAATAATAGTTGATTACCTGTTGTTGTTCAAATGATATTGCCAATATTTTTGTTATGTTGATTAATGCAGGTAGCGTTTATTGTTTGCAGACTGTAGTGCTGTCTAAATGGGGACTTCTGTCTTTTTATTTCTAAATACTTCTACATACAAGTACAGTACAAGTACAGTAATAAAGTCAATTGCGCATGTTCGAGTTATTGCTCAAAAGTACACTGAAAAGCTCGACCATAAGGACGGTAATTCACAATAATTTGCTAATTAGCTACAAAGAATATTGTTGATAATTATTACTGACCGATCGAGGAAGTTTCAAGTGACAAACTGGTTAGACGAAAGAAGATCATATTTCCTATTTATTCTTCACATCAGGGGGTTAGGTAATTAACGGTCCTACCTTAAACTAAAATGTGACGCACACACATTCAAGCTTTGCCTGTATTTATTATGAATAATTATCCAATAATTGCCACAGAAAATGAAGTAACTCCATTTACGACTCACCGGGTCATCTCATCCAAAGTAGGTACCACCTACTTCTTTTCACCACGTCTGGACTCGTGTTCCGGGGCTGAACAATTCAAGCGGTCGTTCTTCGTTCTTACATCTCCGTCGCCTGGCCCTCGGTGTAGTGGTCACGGGAAACGGCAGTGTAGTCGGTATGTAGGATGCAGGTAGGTACCTACATCACTGGACACTAGATTTTCACAACTTTGCACATGTGATAATGATTATTGAAATTGAAGAAGCAAATACTTTAGTAAGTTGATATTAAAACAAGGAAATGTTGAACAAATTGAAATAAGAACGTTGATTAAAAATAATGAATGTGAAAATCATCTATATCGAATATCGATGCATGACAGGGACCGAGCTGCCGTGCTACGTGCTACTCGTTCACTCGCTTCTTCCCCTCGGCCTACCATTCGGGAAAATAAGCGGGAAACCCCTGCTTACACGCAGAAATCACATAGGTTATGCGTGATCCCCGGGGTCAACAGCCCAGTTTCCTTTTGATGAAATTTTCGTCGTCACTGATCCAATCCCGTGTCGCTAGTATATTAATGACTTCCTGTCTATCTATGTCATGATCGCTTCTTTCTTAAATATGCTCCACTCCTAGGAAATTGTGTGTTTTATTTAATTTAAAATATGAGCCGAATTCTGTACCGTCACACTACATTCCATAAACTAATAAAGAAAAATTGTAAATACTATTATTGGGCATGACTTTGCTTGAAAGGTAAATAATAGCGTTTCCGATGCACGAGTTGTAAATGTGATTTTTAACATTTTCGTTGTAGTTTTACGAGTCGAAATATTATTCTACAAGACGTAGACCATTGAAAAAATCGCTAACATCACATCACTCGAGATTCGTTTTGTTATTTTAATGTAGAATCGCGAGAGATACAATATCGACTGAACCCTGGAAGTTCACAAAGAAATATTTATCGATGGCTCGAAGGAGAGATGGGAGAATAATTCATCCCGCCTGGATGTCGGAAATGTCTCTGCCTTGAAGGATTGACAGCAGGGATCATCGCGTCGAGGCAGGAAACATATTGAATCGACCTTGCTCTTGTTTGGAGGATTGTTCGTTTCACGTGGGGCTTATCTAGATGAAACTCACGATTGTTACACAGTTTCCGAATGAAGCGAGGATCTAATCAAACACTTACCTAACTAATTAAGTGTGAAGATTTCTTCACTGCTATACCTATATTCCTATACATTTTCTTACATCAGTGACGTAAGGTGTAGAAATTTGGTCAGCTCACAATTGAAGAATCAATAGAATTGTGAGCTGAATTGAGACACTTTAAAAAACGTAAAACGAAAAAAGACTTAGCATCGTGACCCGGATACAGTGTTCATCATACTATATGTACAACTGAAACTTTCATTGTTATTTTTGAAAAATTACAATCAATTTTTGATACGTATAAATTTTGTATATTCCCTGTCTGAGAACTTTTACGGCAGATTTGACTCTATTGACTCTTATTCTAATCAGTCTTGCTTCCAGGAATTTTCTAGAAAGATTTTTAATCACGTTCTTGCAACCGGACTTACGTCATTCATAATGAATGACGTGAGTTAGAAGTACAAACATTTGTACATGTATTATTTCAATTTTGGCGAACGGAACTTAATATATTATTTAAAACCCTATACTACTTCTGGTGACACCTATCATTTTTTTTTTTTCAATGAAAATTTTAGGGTATTCATGTAGGGAAAAATGATTAAAAAATTACTGCAACTTTGTTCATTCATGTTTTCAATTTCTACGAACTAAACTGAAATATATACTTCTCCATACCACTATCGGTTATACCGGAAGTAGTAATTCATTTTCACATTTTAAATGGAACAGCCAGTATATTTTTATATTTCTAGATTGAAAGGTGATGGCTATTTCCGGTGTAACCGTAAGTGATATAGATTTTTATATATTTTAGTTTAGCTGAAAACATGAAAGAACAAAATTGCTGAGTACGATTGCAATCATTTTTCCATACATCGTGTTGCATAGGAAAGGTAACATAGGGAATACTTGTAAAGAATATTTCTACAATACTTTGAAAATAAATTATATCCTTTCCAATATACAGTTCCCTTGAAAACTACCAAGTTTCCTGGTACACGATACAGGGTGTCTTGCTAAGGCTGGCCACCGGCTATATCTTGGAAACTAATGGGCCTATAACCTCAAAATAAAAAAATTCCAGACATAAGTGATCACGATAAATTCAACGAAAATATTTTCAAGATGGCCGCACTTCCGGAAATACCGGAAGTTGACACCTACTTCGTTATTTTAACGGGAACACCCTGTAAAATATTATATTTTTTTAATGTCTGCAGCAATCAAATACAGGTGGTTTTCACCATTGAAATTTAGATTGAGCGGTTTATGAGTTATAAACAAGTGAAAATCGAAAATTTTCAACTTCAAAGCAGTGTAGAACTAGAGCGGCTCAAGATATCTAAAAACGGTTTACATGTCCCTATCTTAACTTTTGACATAGCACCTATCCTACTATGTGGTTTAAATTTTAATACAGGGTGATGAAAAATCGGATAATTTTCATCACCCTGTATTAAAATTTACTCCACATAGTGGGATAAAACATGAAAAAAATCACTTATGTCTGGAATTTTTTTATTTTGAGGATAGGCCCATTAGTTTCCGAGATATGGCAAGACACCCTGTATATTATACAGTTTCTAGGAAACTATCAATTTTTAAACCAGAGTGGCACCCATCCATTTTACGCTGGATGTATACCATGCTATCACATACGGAGCATACGGAGTATGTGGACGGCATACCTTTATCGCGTTTATGTTTGCCTCGCCTCGCTTCTTCTGTCACGTCCAATGTATCTACTAGATTTAAAAAATTCACCATAAGTAACTAAAATACTATTTGACAGTTTGTGTCCACACAGATGGATCGGTGATTTGTTCGTTGCAGCGGCACACATCGTTCGCAATAAAAAAAACATACAAACGAGGCATTCGTTCGGCCTCACATTGCCTCGTTCTCGTTCATCCAGTTCGTATTCAGATGAATAAGCTGCTTTAGGTATTTTTACTTTTTGACGATTTTCAATATTATACTTTGTTGCAAGAGCAATTAACAAGTTAATTATATTATCAGATAAGTAACAAATGGACTCGTCAAAATTATAGAAAATGTGACGGATTTTGCTCGTTATAACTTTAAGGAACTACTGATCTATGAGTGGTAAACTTTCCCAATTGTGACGGTCAAAAAAATCAATTACTTTCAAGGTAGTTGTGGGGAAATTAATTCCCAATCCTAATTTCTTTTTATTTACAACATGAATAATATAACTTTGAAGTTAGAAATAAGTAAATAATATGGTCAAATAGCCTTATGTAGACCCAATTTTTACCTTATTGGTGAATTTTACTTTCAAGGTAAATAAAGGAAAATTGATAAAATCCTGATTTACTTAATAAGAATGTTTTTTTTTTTTTTAGATAAATCAAACTAATATTTTCTACAACATTTACTCATAAATTAGATGTCTAAAGTAAGAAATTGACTAAAATTTTAAGTCAACAAATCGCATAATTTCTTAACCTTCCTAGAAATGACAGCTCTGCTCCTGGGGTATGTGTTCTAGAAATCAATTGCAATTTACTTGACAAGTACCTATACCTCACTGCCGAGATTATTGCCCGGTTGTTCAAACGTTAATTAAAAATTTTCAGATAATTAGTAATTTTAAAACGCCCTGTATTATCAAACTATTGGTCTGATATTGCTGAAAATGAACTCTGCTCCCTTTAAGAAGAGTTAATTAATGATTAAAAATGAAACATCATTATATATATTGGCCGTATTTTCAAAATTTGCAATTTAAAATCAGTAATTATCTGAAAATTTTTAATTTACGTTTGAACAACCGGCCCTATGTGTAGTAACTGACATTACTGAAAAAGGAATTTCTAGAAGCGGTCAGTAGAAGCTCACGTTTCGAGGAATATTTTTAGCTCGCTCTTCTCCAAAATTGTTTTTTAGTAATGTAAAAACCTGAAAGGTTGTAGGAAATACGCTCCAAGAAATACCGGATACTCTCCCTTAAATCAAAGTTCAAGTTTTACAGCGCCCTCGTCCCGGCAATGGTTGTCCCTTATTGTTAATAAACATATTTGAAATATTGTAATTATTGTTGCACGAATTAGTAATACTAATCTTATCCGTCTAAATCAAGCCCACGGGTTATGTTTTCAATGTTAATGTTAAAAACTTCCTCCGCATCTTTCAGCGAATATACCTTTTAGTGTCACCCATGTGCACATGGCGCTGTTGCTTGCCTTAGATCAACACAATGCATTAGGTAGAAAAGTTGGCATTATTAGTTCCACCTATTTGTATGTACCTAGTTGTGTTGCTGTCAATTGACAAGCTTCTCGCGACACTAACTTGTGTGAAGCTACCAACCTCCCGTATACGGTCTAATTATTGGACAATGTTTTTCTAATTTTTACCGACTTTACCGATTCGTAGCCTGATAAGTTGGGATACCAATCCTCTAAGTTGGGGTAACCTGATCGTTATTCAAGTTCTGGTGCGCCGCAGCTTTTTCTCCTTCAAATGAACACGGTTTCTCCAATTAATTCAAGATGATGAAACACCCTCAAAAGGTTAATGGTCGGAAACTCAAATCAAAGCTTCATGGTACCCTAATAATGGCACAAAATTCTTCCCCGATGAATTGCAAAATTACTATAGGAATCAGACTAATATACTGGAAAATGATCAGAAGTAAAAAGTGAATATACATTTTGCTATTCCTGTTTTAAATGGCAAAACATCTGAGAACTATTCCATGAGTTATTTACACAGGTAACACATTTTACAGAATCCGATACTCCGAAGCTCCGGAGAAACTCAGTTCTAATAAAATCTATTTCACACGAGGCATTTCTTGATTCTTTACATGATTGTATACTTGCTCCGTCAGTGAAATGTAGACGTGTCGTGAGCAATTCCCCTAAAGCTCCACTCATATTCCTTGAAATCGAGTATCGACTAGATCTTATTAGATATATCCGCTGTACCGTGTGTTCTGAGAGTTACTTTCTGCATGAGCGGATCAGTTCATCTGTGACTCAGCGATGCGAATTTGGTCCAGAGACGGGACCAGAACGGCTGAATGCTTCGATAAATTTAGGGTTATCGAGGTGATGTAAATAAAAGTCCTCCTAGGGACGGTATAGTATGAACGGTACATGTATGAAAGTGAGTAACATTACACATGCTAGTTGTTGTTGATTATAATAATAATAATAAGCGCATGTTACAAGAATGGAAAATCAAAAACAGTTCAGTAAGAGTTTTTTAGTTACTATACTTATTTAATTGTAAAGTTGACGCCACCGAAGGGATAGAGGTTACGTTTCTTCACGATTACTTTGGAAAAGTGACATTCTTCTACAATAATATGTAGTTTTTGATTATGGAATTCGGACATTCTGTAAAACTGTGTCAGGACATTTTTTACTTTCACTGTACCTGATCACCCGTATCAGAAATGAGTAATTCGTAAGTAAAGAGCAATAAAGCTATAAATAAACCGATTTAACCTTTAATGTATAATTATTACAGTCGTAGAGTTGAGCAAATAAAACCTGGAATAAATTTGGAATGGCTGTTCCGGACTCGTGGATCGTTGTACTCGCCTAATAATCTTGCGAAATATGCCACATTCCAACTAAGATAGTCGTCCTTTTGTTTCTTCTAATAAGAAAGCATTGATTTCAGATTAAAATCAGATTTCTCTTTTTGTAAAATTGTTAACGAAACCTAAGATATTTGGTAAGAAAAAAGTGTTCAGACGGATCGTAAAGCAGCTGACCTCTTACGTTTCATATAACATAGTCGAGTAAAGTGCTTAGTTGCCCTCGGATATGTGACAATAATTCTCCAAGGATCGCAACAAGATGACCAGAGTGAAATATGAGCAGCCTGTGAGAGCAAATAATGGAACAGAAAGACAATACTACCTAAAAATAAATTCTCCGCGTTCTCTCGCTTTATTTTATAACTTCAAAAAAGAATAAATTTTCCTCTGGGTAAAAATTGTTTGTGAAGTTCGTTTTAGCGTACTGACTAATGGAACTACTTTCATAAAAAGTATGCTGAATCTAAATTATACACCGTGTTTTATATTAAGTCGGCACTATTGCTAACTTCGTTATTATTTAACCTAGAAAGTCGGTTAAATTAGCAAACTAGTAGTATTTTTGCCGCTGAATAAAATAGCGAAAGCAGAAAAACAATTGAACATCGCGTTTTCGAGATATTTAAAAAAATGTAATTTTTTTAATGGAACACGCTGTATATTTTTAGATGGATCGGTTGCAAATTTTTTTTTTAAGGGAAAAGTCTTTATACACTATGATCCTAAAATAATAAATTCATTAATTATTCATTATTTTATTACTCCCAAACGTAGGCTGCGACAATTATTATTGTAATTTAGTGTACCTACGTAATGTAAGGTAAAAAAATTATGTCGTCCTCAATAGTGTATTTTTCAATAAAAAATACACTAAAAATAAGAGTTGTTACCTTGAAAAGGATTTAATTTTACATAAACAAATAACAGAACTTGTTTGTGTGTACAATTTTATTATTTTAGGATCATAGTGCACAGAGACTTTTTCCTTTAAAAAAAATTTTGCAACCGATCCATCTAAAAATATACAGGGTGTTCCATAAAAAATATCCATTTTTTTTTAAATATATCGAAAACGCGATGTTCAATTCAATCCTGTTTTCATCGTTTTATTCAGGAGAAAAAATACTACTAGTTTGCTAATTTAACCGACTTTCTAGCTCAAATAATAACGAAGTTAGCAATAGTGCTGACTTAATTTAAAACACGGACAAGTTCTGTTATTTGTTTATTTAAAATTAAATCCTTTTCAATATAACAACCACTTTTTTTGTGTATTTTTTAATTGAAAAATACACTATTGAGGACGATATATTTTTTTACCTTACATTACGTAGGTAGGTACACTAAATTACATTAATTGTCGCAGCCTACTTTGGGAGTAAAAAATAATGAATAATTAATGAATTTATTATTTTAGGATCATAGTGCATAAAGACTTTTTCTTTAAAAAAAAAATTTGCAAACGATCCATCCAAAAATATATAGGGTGTTCCATTAAAAAAATTACATTTTTTTAAATATCTCGAAATCGCGATGTTCAATTGTTTTTTTATTTTCGCCATTTTATTCAGGAGAAAAAATACTACTAGTTTGCTAATTTAACCGACTTTCTAGGTGAAATAATAACGAAGTTAGCAATAGTGCCGACTTAATATAAAACACGGTGTATACAATAAGTATTTCCTTTAGCCTGTTACATTTACCGTGTCTTTATACTCAAGCTCATGAATATCGAGCGGTTATGTCTTTCAATAGTATAAAAAATATTTCTAAACAGGGACCTAAAAAAATTGATTAGTGAATATGCAGCCTAGATATATTCACAAAATCAAATTCACGAAAGGTCTGCCAGATATAACAACATTATTAACATTTCTAAAATTATTAAACAGATATATAAAAAAAATCATTTACATATTTAAGTAGTAAATTATAAAATGAAGTACCAGATAATATAAAACTTTTTAACCCAAAATCATTTTCAATAAAACATAAACAATTTTATTATCAAAACAAAATCTTAAAAAAATAATTTCAACAAAGCATTTAATAAAAAAAAACTTGGTTTATAATTAGCTAGCTTATGCCCGTATTCACAAACGATAATTTCCTAAATAATTACGTAATTATTTAAATGAGTGAGATGGAGATATGCAGTTTTTTTGCAATAGAATGAGATGGGGATAATTGATTACGTAATTATTTAGGAAATTATCGTTTGTGAATACGGGCGTTAGTCTCTAATCGCCAATTTGTATTACTTTTACTATTTGCCTCTTACTTTTTTTGTGAGATTTGATATTTCACTTTCAATTGAAATATGTTAATGTGCTATTTATTTTGAAAATAAAGTTATAATATTATTATTATTATTATTATTATTATTATTATTATTATTATCCATGGGTAAATAAGAGAACAGCTGATTATTTAGATTTGGAGGTTATTTTTATAAGTTCTGTTAAAGAATAAATAATTTTGTAGGACTATTAATTTTAAATTATTGAAGTGTAGACCGTAACAATATTATTGTGTTGAAAATAATATGTTTCCAATGTTCTTTATTGACTTCTTAACTTTGCTTACTTAAAGTAAATTTATTCGTCGACAAAATAACTTAAGATCTCTTAGACTTACTTTGCTTTGGATGAACCCGGATTTAAATCTCATGGCCAGATTGCATAACAAAAAACCTTCTCTTTGTTTTTTCCAACCACTCTAGTGATGCAAGGTAAGTGGGTACTCAACAGATGACAATATTCACGGTTAATGTTTACGAGGTCATAATCTCTGCTTCGGAACCGAACGCTATACTTTGGGGTTGTATTTCTGTTATACCTACCACCAAATGAGTTTGTACATGTGATTTATAGCATTGTTCGGCGCTGTTCTACAAACACCGGCTCGTTAGTTAAACGCTCGCCTGAATGTTTCAATTCCCGCAACTGCACGAAACTGCTACAGTGACACGTTGCAAAAGAGGGGCGGGGAAGGGGTGCAGGAGTTGCTGTTTATGTACCGAACAAGTACGGTAGAGTAAGATTTATGTGTTATTTGGAGGTTGCCTAGGCAAATGATATGGGATGCATTCAATATACGGGGCATTTTTGTTTGTTTGGTAGATAGGCTTTCGATATATTTGCTATATCTTTATCAGTGATTCTACAATACGTAGGTGTTGTAAATGTGAAGAGCCCTTTTTCAAGTTCTGGAGGTATTAGGTAGTAGAGTTGAATTCACTGGCCTTTCATAATCAAGGTCACTCCTTTCTTACCCATTACATATACTCAATCCTATTTTGAACCCATATCCTACTCCTTCATCCTTTATCTCATGTTCATCTACTTAATATTGCCTCTGCTTTGTGTTATTTAATTCAGAATATAATATTTCAATCGTGGTTAACTCTAAACAGATTTTAGTCTAATAAAAGTAATAATTTTTTTTTTTAATTTTCAGACCAAGGAAATTTTCATCATAGATAATTCATGATTTGAATTTATTAGAATATTAGAAGAATAAAATAGAATAGAACTATTAGAATATCCGATAACTTTAATTTAGTTTTCTCACAATTTCGTAGCTTGGATATCTCTAAGCACCGCTCTGGGTGCCGTGGCGACATTCGCGACCATTCCGTGTACTTTAATTTTCTATATTCTCTTTCAGTAAATGGGAATGCAGTTATCGTATTTCATAACAAGACTTTCACAGTAATTTTAAAATGAAGTCATTCTTTAGAGCTGCTTTGCGCTTTGTAATTGATAAATTATGAACAATGCTTACACCCCTTTCGCTTAGTATAGCTTGCGGGGATGCATAAAGAAAGTCTAATTAGTCTGCGTTACAGAGGGAAATACAAAACAGTGTCTTTGTAAAGTTTCTGAAGTTGTAGCTCTGGGAATGAGAATCATGTTGGCTTGTACTTTAGTTTTTAGTTCGTCGCGTCTCAAAAGGTGAAAATAATAATTATTGCATATTAAACACTTACAGCCAATATTATAAAGGAGCTCTTAGGCTAACGGGCAGATTTCTGTGCTCGTTTTTGAAGCTAATATCGACGTCAAATGACTTTTTTGCAATTACTTTCATGTCAAGATGGGATAAATTTGAAAAATTTCCACTTAGTTTCGATACCTTCTTCAGAAATGGCCACAGAAATCTGCAGTTAACTTAATGAGTCTTTATAATACCCGCTGTTAGTTATAAATTTACATCATTACGTCATAAGTTGATATTCACTATAACTCACATTTCTTTGGACAACATATAAAACAAAAGAGTAAATAATGTATTAAAAAAATTCATTCAAACTACTTTTTTATAGATAGTTTATGGAATAAGTATTTGATTTTAGAATACATTTATATGCAAGCAATGATAAGTGGTAGATCCAGGATAATATTTGCTGAGGAAGCAGCAGCTCTAAATATCAGTAACGGTATTAAATCTATAGTCGCTACACGTAATCTATATTATCTTTCAACAGGCAGATAACAAATAACCCCCATCTATATGAAATATGGTCTGTAGAGAGCTTATATCTAAAACCCTGGGCAGATTACCGAAGTATTATACATATGCTATACCTATTCACATCACAAAAAATTCGGTAAACTTTGGAATAAATCACAGTAGGTATTTTCAATATAAGAGTAAGGATCGTTGCTCCAGTAGATATTCTGCAAAATAAACAAAATATTTCATTTTCTCCCATATCCTGGATAATACGTATCGAATGGGATGTAAATATATACCTACCTGTTTTATTAAGTACGGGTTTGAAATTATAAAATTTCTAAATAATTAATGAATTGTTTAATGTTGACGTCATATTGCACTGCAATATGGTGAAAAGCAGAGCAATGCTGACCTAAAATGCAAGAAGGCAACACTTGGTAAGAAGTGAGAAGACAACAAAAATTGACAGGTAAGACAACATCGCCGGCAAGTAATCCGTTTGAGATATCTATCGCCTTCTCTTTTGCGTTTACATGTGTTCTGATCTTTTATCTACTAAATCCCATGTCAAGCATATTTCAGCCAACACGGTAGGTATTTTTACGTTTCCTAGACCGTGAACGCAGCTGGTTGCTCTAACCAGCTAGGAAATGTAATTCGCGTCAAAGCACTCCGTTCCTTAGACAGTAAGCCCAACATGACCTATAGGTGTTGGTGCTAGTCAGAGACAATGCCAAGGTGCTGGTGCTTCTCGTTTGATTTGAATTTTCAAGACCGTGTTGAGTTAGCGAAATTAGCTTTATGCATGTAGTGGAGTCGATGAGTTCTCATTTCATGCTAATGGAGGAAAATGCTGCTTTAGTAAATGTTGGTAACGAAAAAATCAATAATGAGTTCAGCAAGCCAAAGGGAGTAAAGAATATAGTTGAGCCTATATCAAGTGAAATACTAGAAAACAGTGAAAATACCTTAAACGATGACGCATTCTCTACAGAATACCAGCATTACCAGCTGCAAATGTCAAAACTTAAATTAAACCTAAACAACCTTTTTAATTTTGCTGAAGCTAATCAATCAAAATTTACATTACAACACATAACGAACCTTAACAAGAAAACTAAAACAAATGAACGAGGAAGATAAAAGTCCAACCTACTTCCATTGCACGCCGAGCAAATAGAAGTTTACATAAAGGTGCTAGGGCGATACAAGCAGGTAGGCCTTCAAAGTTAGAGGCTTTAAGGAACAAGAAGAAGAGATCAAAAAAGATGAGATCAATAAGTCAAAACCTTGATGCCATTGGGCATAGAATGTATTAAAATTTGACACTGTATGAACATAATTTTCCATTTCTTCATACATCTTAAACATTATATTAAGGTTATTAATAATAAACATTTCGATTAATACAGGGTGATTGATTGAAACGCCACATTAGAAAAAATTCGACTTCCAAATGATCTAGGCATCTGAAATTTGGAACTTAGGCAACATACCTAATAGCGAGTCAAAATGAAATATTACCAAGATGGCAGCACATTTAAAAATGGCGAAAGCAATGGCCATCTTTGTTTTTTTAAATGGGACACCCTATATTTTATTGCATTTTCAGATTGTCTGAGAAAATGTAATAACAATATTGTTTATAGTTGCATTTTAAATTGAGTAGGCTATGAGTTATAAACAAGTGAAAATCGCAATTTTCCAACTTTAAACCCATTTACCACGAAAACGGCTAAAGATATCAGAAAACGGCTACATGTCCCTATCTTAATTTTTTATCTGGTATCCTACTGTATAGTTTAAATGTTTATGCAGGGTGATGAAAAATCTGATAATTTTCACCACCTTGTATAAACATTTAAACTGCATAATTGGATGCCTTATAAAAAGTTAAGATAGGAACATGTAAGCCGTTTTTTGATATTATGGGCCGTTTTTGTGGTAAATGGGTTTAAAGTTGGAAAATTGCGATTTTCACTTGTTTATAACTCATAGCCTACTCAATTTAAAATGCCACTATAAACATTATTGTTATTACATTTTCTCAGACAATCTGAAAATGCAATAAAATATAGGGTGTCCCATTTAAAAAAACAAAGATGGCCAGTGCTTTCGCGATTTTTAAATGTGCTGCCATCTTGGTAATATTTCATTTTGACTCACTATTAGGTATGTTGCCTAAGTTCCAAATTTCAGATTCCTAGATCATTTGGAAGTCGAATTTTTTCTAATGTGGCGTTTCAATCAATCACCCTGTATATTTTTTTTTATCTCTATTTTACTAACTATTGAATAGGTATCTGCATTCCTCTAGAAATATCAAATAAGAAATTAGTAACTTATTTTGACTGTCCAGTTTTATAATGGAAAATGATGTTAGGAAATATTTGGGAAAGCAGTCAGTTTAATTAAAGTACACTCTAAGCGAAACTTTCAAATTTAATTTAAAAAAAAATTCCTTTCAACTTGCTGTTGTTTTTACCTCATTGTTCTATGGTTAACAATTTTCACAAACTTAGATATTAATTTCAAATTCTATAGGTAGATAATAAAATGAACATCGTTACCAACGTATTATTTTATTAATTTTGTTACCTACACTTATGGCATTTTGAGTAAAGCATCAGCATTCACCACTGTTGCACCCACTGTCTAGGGAATGGAGTGGTTTGCCGTGAATTACATTTCCTAGATGGTTAGAGCAACCAGTTGCGTTCACAGTCTAGGAAACGTAAACATGCACACGGTAGAGGCGTCATAATACCAATTTACTTACTTCAGTTTGCTGCCCTTTCTTTTATAATCAATGCAACCAAGCTGAAAATTTATCCTCAAAGACTAAAAGCAATAAATAATTTTTTGATTTCCTATTAATTGGTGGATAGTGTAATGATACCTACTAAAAGGCTTATGGGACTCTATACAGGGTGTCCCGTATCGTTATGTTCAAATTTTTTGAGCATATAGTAGGCTTAATTTTGAGCCCAAAAAACCCAAAAGTGGCAGGTCTATCTTTACTCGTTACGAAGTTACAGGCCTAAGAAAATTATGACTAGTAAATAACAAAGATTCAACTTTGAAAACCACACAACCACATGTGTTGTGGTTTAGGCTAATAATTTATTGTTATGGTGGCGACATGAGTAAATGTCACCAAAATAAACATTAGAAGAGGTTCTCCTGCTCATACAAAATGGCATTTGGATTCAAATAAGTGATGGGACACCAGCATATTTCGGAATTGGCGTTTGTAACTAAATTCCAAAAAGCAATTATTATTGGATCGTATTCAGCATGCTGGTAAAGAGTTCGGTCGCGAAAAAAGACGAGAAATTAGAACTGTTACTTCTGCAATAGGCCTCCGAGCACAAGTTTGTATTCAGCAAGGAATAGGACATTTTTAACATATGATAAACTAAAGATGTGGTCAATAAAATAAGCTTTATGTGGTTTTCAAAGTTAAATCTGATATTTACTAGACATTATTTTCTTAGGCCTCTAACTTCGTAACGAATGCAGATAGACCTGCCACTTTTGAGTTTTTTAGGCTTAGGAATAAGCCTACTATATGCTCACAAGATTTGAACATAACGATACGGGACACCCTGTATACATAGGCGAATTGCAATTGATAGTTTTCATGGTATAATTGTTTCAATGGGATTGTTTTTCAAAACCCTCTATAATATTAATAATAATGTATAATATATTTATATTTAATATAATATTAATAATATCCCTATGTATAATCGTTCAGTATTCAACGTAACCGTACAGGGGAATTATTCGTCTATGTATAGAGACCCATTACTCGCACTGTAGGTAAACATTTGACAAGATGAAAATATAACACATAATTACCAAAAGAGTAACCAGAAGCGAACTTCTCTGGCAACAGAACTCGTGGCTTCGATCCAGGATCCTCCAATATCAATAATTTCACGAGAGGAAAGCGTTAACTGGGAGTCGTTCGTATGTCTACTCTGGCAGACAGCACACATAACTTTAATTGGTGCGTGTTTTCAGATAAACCTCTCCACTTTCCATTTCAGAGGTTCTCTTTCACGTTCATTAATTGAAATTGTTTCTCATTGAGTTTCCTTCGACCACCAGGTCAAAAGTGTGGTCGCCAGTGGCGGTTTTTGTGAAGGCAAAACTGTTTTAATAAATAATTTCCGATAAACATGATGTCAGGAACAATTTTGTGCCGATTAAATAAGTAATACATTACATCCGCACATGAAACTTTTTTTGGAGTAGTCTATTATTCGATAAAGACAAACAAATTTTGTGTTTTATTTTATTAGTTTTATTTAGGTATTTTACAACCAATCTAAAAAAAATATAAAAGTTTTGTGATAGTAAATTACATTGCTAGTGATCCATTTCACACGAGTGGGAGATTGATATCCCGCTCGGAGAAAATCCCGCGAGTGTGAAATGACACTTTCCACACAAGTAATGTACACTATTTTTCCTACGACCACGGATTAATTCACATTTTGAAATTTTTTCAATACTTTTATTTGAAACCTTTACAAAGAAAACTAGTTAAGAAAACTATAATGAATTATATTATTATTCTTGTATTGGTTTTAGGTTCTCAGGCTTACTTTTGCAGTTATTCATAAATAATTGACGTTTCGAGATTGACTAATCCCTTGATCACATATTTAATTAACAATAAAATAGGTAAAAATAAAAATTATTTAGTAAAATTAATATATAAAAGTATGACATTTACAAGTCAAAATCTAAAAATGGCATATCGTTTGAAACAAATATTCATTTTAGATAATTGTTATTTTACTATTATTGTTTTTTTGTTGTTTTGTTTTTGAGTTGGTGTTTGTCTATTTTTTCTTTAGACAAAAGATTGATGTTGTGCTGTGAGCAGAGGCGGAAATTGCAGACACGTGTTTCGTCCTATTTGGGACTCTTCAGTACAATGTATCTACCAACACACAGCACAGTTTAGATCACGGATCCCGTGAGCAGAATGCAATAAAATAAAAATAAAAATAAAATAAAAGGTACGGTGGGTTCGGCTTGCGCCATAGGATACACCCCAGACGGCCATAATGCATGCCAAAAATGAGTGCAGTCCCCCCCGGTGTGCATGAAGTAGGTAAAGCCCCTACTAGGCGTTGCTAGACAAAAGATGAATGACATGTTGTCAGACAACATGCCATCCATTGATGTTGTGTTGTGAGCAGAGGCGGAAATTGTAGACACGTGTTTCGTCCTGTTTGGGACTCTTCAGTACAATGTATCTACCAACACACAGCACAGTTTAGATCACGGATCCCGTGAGCAGAATGCAATGAAATAAAAATAAAAATAAAATAAAAGGCACGGTAGGTTCGGCTTGCGCCATAGGATACACCCCAGACAGCCATAATGCATGCCAAAAATGAGTGCAGTGCCCCCCGGTGTGCATGAAGTGGGTAAAGCCCCTACTAGGCGTTGCTAGTAGGGGGCCTACTAGGCGTTACGGCTTGCGCCATAGGATACACCCCAAACAGCCATAATGCATGCCAAAAATGAGTGCAGTGCCCCCCGGTGTGCATGAAGTAGGTAAAGCCCCTACTAGGCGTTGCTAGTAGGGGGTCTAGTAGGCGTTACTTCATTAACATTCATTACAAAGGAAAATTTACAATTTGAAATCGGAGATTTCATTGAATGCTCCGTATAGAATTATTATGACACTTGGTATTATTTAGTGACGAGAGATTTTCCCATGGCTTTATCTATTTGATCTTGTTTGGAGGATTTTAGAATCTAACTTAACCTAAGGGTGGTTTTGATGGTGTGCACAGGGTGAGGGAAGCTATAGCTTTGATCGTTGATAATTTGTTGGGTTTTTGTTTATATGTTGTTTATATAGTTTGTTTATTTATAGAGCCGCAACCCCTCGAAATCGGAATGTTATTTCGAAATCGGAATTATATAGTTTGTTTATAGAGCCGTAGCCCCTCGAGATCGGAATTTAGCGTCGAAATCGGAAAATTTATCCCTCGTCGGTGCCTGTGTCCGTCAAGTGTTAGTATACGTACAGAGTACGCAATTTAGAGCGGAAGTGGGAAACAGAGCTAGGTCCAGGTTTCTTCAACGTTCTGAGATAATCTCTCAGCCAGACGCTTTATCCTCCAGTCCATGTACCCCAATACACGACTGAAGAACAAACACGAATGCTGGAACTGTATCCGATACAATCTTACTATATACCATGCCCGTGGGAATAGAGCACGTATATTCTAAGAAGGCCCTATGAGCAATTACTAGAAAAGTGTAGTTTGTATTGGTGACCATAAAAGCTGTCTGGGAGAATTACATGTAAGAAGTATTCATTTTTCTTGTCCGGGACTTTGCAGGGTTTTGGCTTTTGATGAGATTTCTCTTCAGTGGAAGAGTGAGTATTTTTCCTACTGTCAGGTAGTTGTAGGAATTGTGTTTTGGCTTTTGGGAGTAATTCATCGTTGGAGCGCAATTCGCCCTTTGTAGCGAACTTAACTCAGATGTCAGCGGAAAAGGCGGACACTGTCTTTCTCAAGGTCGTAGAAAGTCACCAAACTACGGAAAACGTTGCTCTGATGGTTTGTGATGTCTTTTTGTACCAAGTCTGTTGTCTGCCCACTCACGACTTAGGTTAGTTTGCTTGCCAGCCAAAGGCAATAGTTAGGATGCCAGACACTCCTGCTGTAATGGGGGAAAGATTGGTAAATGTCGAGAAAACTGTATTACAAGATCAAATAAATTGTTGAACTAGTAGGCCAGTAGAATGGTATTTTGAGTTTGCGTTATCATGCACAAATTTTGTACTATACTAAATTCGATAGAGGATCATAAGGAAATGTTAAATCCAAATTTGCAGCACCGTGCGATTTTTTTTTACCGAGTTATGCAGGAAAGCGTTTTTTATTTTATTTTCACGAATATCTCGGCTTCTATCTATCGCACATAAGTAAACGACATATCATTCTCTTCATTATGGAATTACCTACATTTTTTATACAAATATTATTTTTGTTACACTGATAATAAAAATAATATTGAGGTTTAAAGTTAAAAATTTGTCTTTTGAATAAGGTTTTTTGCAAATTACTTATTTTTTCTGCATTTTACCGCTGGAAAGCCCAAGTAGTTTTTTGAAGAACAGTCAATTACCTGTGCACTGGTAGGTCAATCTTGAAAATCTAATAATCCAGTCTCCGGCAATCTATACGCGCAAACATGTGCATGTCGGTGATGTACAATTTTAAATTAACGAATACATTCGTCAACGACTCGAAAACTCGCATGAAAAGTTGAGCATTTGTTATAATTGACATTCAATGTGCAACATTTCTACGTTTATTGTTCATACATATTCAATATTTTAAATTGCAAAACACACAAGTTAATAATCTTTATGCAACAAGTGCATAAAGTGGTACTTTTTTTCACGACTGGGAAGTTTGACCGCATGAGCCGCAGGCGAATGCGGCAATCCCAGAAGTGAAAAAAAGGCCCTTTATGCATATGTTGCATACAAAATTTTATCTACGAGTGACTTAAATTATAACGGAAAGTTATTATTATAAAAAAAAACTTTCCAATGCATTCATATCTTATGTAAGTGTTTCTTTGAAGCTATTAACGCTTTTTTCATCACGTCAGTTCATAAAGGTGAGATATTCCATAATATACGCTTCTTTAGATTTTTGAGGTAGGTAACTAACAGATTTTGTGCAGCCATATTTGATTGAAAAATAATTTCTACTGGGGTAGAAGATATTTCATTCATTGAATCATCTACAATGGTATCCATTTTAGGTATAATTAAACGACACAAAACACAAAATATTAATTGTACATAGATCTGGCGCTCTGCTAATAAACTACAACGTTTCTCTAGTATAGGTGCATGGTGTCAACAAGCCGAGCACGGAGCAACACAAGTATTAGGAGCGGTTGGCGTCGGGATGCAATAATGTATTCCAGCGATCAGCGTCTCGTGTATCAGCGATCGCCGAATCGAGCCGCTCCGCTGACTAGAACTTGTACTGTACTTGGTTCGTCACTTCGTCGTGCAGTAACTTGTCAGATTTAGCGTTATACAGTCAAACCTGGATAAGACGGACACTGAATAAGGCGGAAATCTGTCTATCACGGAAATTTTTCCCGGTCCCGAATTAAGCTATACACATTACATGTTAACTTCCACTGCTCAAGCCGGAAACTGCGTAACGCGGAGACGGAATACGTTTTTTAACCTTATGCACGCAATTTCACCTGCATAAGACGGAAGCGGACCGACGTCGCCACCTAAAACCCTTCATCTCCGCATGTTCTCGCGCGTCTATTCAACTCTCACTTCTCGGAATTTTTATTGCGCCGGCAATAAAAACTGTCTGTAGGTACTTATGCACTTCCTGTGTAGTCCTGTTCGGATTCAATTTTTATTTTAATCAATTCTAAACTCTCCAACTGTGAGCGTAAAAATATTTTTATGTAGTAGGTACAATATTCGAATATTCGATAATTATTTCTGCAAATATAAAATTAAACACGCTAACACTGAAATCTAAAATAGATTTCATTTACATATCAAAAAATTAATTGGTTTTTTACTTTACAAGTAAGTGTTTGTATGTATGTACGTACTGTTGGGCATTTTCCGTGCTAAGCAGGTTTGTTTCCGGCTTAGACAGTTTTGTTGTTTAAGCCGGAAACCTGTATAAGACGGAATTTATTTTCGGTCCCAGGCGTTTCCGGGTTATCCAGGTTTCACTGTATAATGAACCGCTACGGCACTTTATTTCACTCTTCAAGATAATCATACATTTTATGAACTAAGAAACGTCTAAAAAAGTGCATTTTATGAATCACTCGTAGATAAATAACTATTATTTTGAATACTTTCTTTATTGCATGCTTATGCCCGTATTCACAAACGATAATTTCTAAATAATTACGTAATTAATTAAATGAGTGAGATGGAGATATGCAGTTTTTTTGCAATAGAATGAGATGGGGATAATTGATTACGTAATTATTTAGGAAATTATCGTTTGTGAATACGGGCATTAGTTGCTAAATTTGAAGTAAAAAACATATGAGTGTATTTTTTTTTAAGAAAAATCAAGTAATAATCAGTCAAACAAAGTACAAAGTGCTTTTACAAGAGTCAAGATTATAATTTTATTTTTTTCTAGCACGTTTCGACGGGCCAGGTTCTTCCTCATTTTCTTTGTTTACTATTCCACAATAAATTTTGTCTGAATTCTTAGCTCACTCTGATGGTGGTAAAGAAGTAAGATCCGATTTTGTCTTTTGTCCCATGCGGGAGAAAAAGTTGATACGAAATTCGTCGTAGGATTTTTCGTTGTTTCGGCCATAGAGAGCGATAAAGACTTATTTTCCTGTTGACGCAATCAGTTCGTGGTTCGGCTTTTTTGATTTAAAATATTACAACATTTGTTGCAGATGATTTTTTCTGGTTTAAGAGTAGAACTCAGTTTTTTCTGACCCTTTTCCAAGTTTTTTGAGAAAAACATTGGTGACGTGTTTTCCGAGTTAATATAAATTGTAATTGTAAATATTAATTATAAATTGACTGTTTATAATTAGTCACGGTGACTAGAAGTTTTCACGCAACTAAGAACGCACGTGATAGCGCCGGGAAAACATACACTGACAGATCCCAATATCTCACACAAAACTCACTTTCATGAATAAAATAAATACACACTACAATTCCACTCACAAAAGATAAAAAAATCAACGAAAAAAAAAACGGTTAAAATACCAATTTTCGACATGCACAACTTCTCAGGTGAATTACCAGAGACTCGTTTATCGGATTTTCATGATTGACCAATCAGCGTAACGGTAATTGACTGTTCTTCAAAAAACTACTGGGGCTTTCCAGCGTTAAAATGCAAAAAAAATAAGTAATTTGCAAAAAACCTTATTCGAAAGGCAATTTTCTAACTTTAAACCTCAATATTGTTTTTATTATCAGTGTAACAAAAATAATATTTGTATAAAAAATATAGGTAATTCCATAACGAACAGAATGATATGTCATTTGCTTATGTGCGATAGATAAGAACCGAGATATTTGTAAAAATAAAAAAATAAACGTTTTTTGGCATAGCTTGGTAAAAAAAAATCACACGGTGCTGCAAATTTGGATTTAACATCTCTTAAGGGTCCTCTATCGAATTTTGTATAGTATAGAATTTGTGCATGGTAATGCAAACTGAGGTCATTTTTGAGGACGATTCTACTGGCCTATAGTTCGTGGACGTTTTACGTGAACAGTACTCTGGGTTTCCACATGAGGCGAAACATACTCTGCTCTACTACTCACATGCTACATGCAATAAGCGCAACACACACTCCTTTGCCTACAAATTCATTCGTTTTCGCTTTTTCTTTTTTGGCGAAAACACCCAGACGAACTGCCAAGCAAAAGCCCTTATCGAGAACTTTCCTTCATTTAAGGTGGTTCTCGAGCGCACACGAAGAATATGGAAGCCATTTTTTGTTGTAGGGAAAACCGCTTAGTCAGATATATTTTTATTTGCAACTCTTTTGGTTAGATTTTGGCAAAATAGTATTGTCAAATATAAAGGGTTGTCAAATATAAATGTAGCCGTTGGCTTATTCGAGTGGAACAAGTTTGAAAAGCAAGATCATAACGTGTCACTTTGTAAAGTCCCGTTTAACAAGTTTCGGGATTTATAATAATAATGCCCGTATTAACAAATGATAATTTCCTAAATAATTACGTAATTATTTAAATGAGTGAGATGGAGATATGCAGTTTTTTTGCAATAGAATGAGATGGGGATAATTGATTACGTAATTATTTAGGAAATTATCGTTTGTGAATACGGCCGTAATTATAATAATAATTTACACCTGAGCCAATCAATTTACGGATGAGCTTTCAAAAGATTAAAAGGTACTTAATAATTATATAATTATGGTAGTACCAATTTTGGAAATATTTTTGTAAAATATTTTGCAAACTGTATAACAAACCAGTGACAAATAATTATAGACTTAAATTTTGCACAAATTTAATTATTTATCCTTTTGAGATCAGTTCCCAGTCAATTGCTGATTACTTTTATTATAGGTACCTAACTAAAGTGCCAGTGGACATAAACGGGACACACACATACACAAGCTTGACCTTGAATATACTGATAATTGTAATAAGCCGAATTGATTTAAATAACATAATGATTGTTATACACTTGACGAATAATTAAAATAATAATAAGACGGGAAGCTTAAGTGTCGACTTACCGGGAGTACCGGAGCGCGGCTTCTGTAGCCACCGCCATCCCCGCGGAACTCCACGACAGTGGGCACCCCTCGTTCTCCTCCAGGCCGGGCCGCTGAGTCGCCCTAGCGGTCCGTTTTGCGACCCACCTCTTCCTGCACGGTTCTCGTGTTCCCTCTAGTCGTCTCTCAAGCGAGTACCCTGCCTCGATGTGCTCGCCCGCACCCAGACGCGATATCCGAGTTTTTCAATCTCGATCTCATCTCCTCGAGAACGAGAACCCAGTTTCCACTACCTCGATCACGGCTACGCGCGGCCGAGTCTGGGGTTCCCGCTCTTGCCGTACGCGCGAGTTATGCATTCCTTCATGAATGACACATTGTAACTCATTATCATTCGAGTATAGTAAGTCCTTATTAGTTTTATAACCCTTAGCCTCGAAACAAATGGCCCATTGTATTATTGTTATTATGAACTAAATATCAAATGATATATGTATAATGACTATTATTGTTAATCATATTAATATTCTGTATTTGAAACTAGGATAATGTTCTTAAAACACATCCTTTTGGAATTATTAATAAACAGGCGCATGGCAAAGCCACCGCCCTCCTTAAAAGGTATAAATACTGTATTTACTTATTGTACTAGTTAGATCAGATTTAGCATTCGTGCCTAATGTATTTATTGTAGTATATTAGTCTGTTCTCAATAAATTAATTTTTTAAAAAGTCTTTTGTGGCCCTTGAAATCAAAATTGGCGCAGTCGTAGTAGGATTCAGCCCTTTGCACTAAGAATTTGCACAGAATATTGCCAAATTTAGAGCAAAGAAAGTGTAACAAGTGTAAAGTCAGTGTCAACTGAGAGAGCTGTCTTCAACAAGAACCCGATCTTCAAGAGCTTCAAGACTTCACCTGCAAGACCCAAACCCAGCAACTCTCCAACCGAGTTTGAGGCAATAAAGTCGAGCAGAAAACCTGGACGAGCCCCAGCAGTTCGCAGAACTTGAGGTCCACTCGCCAGCTGAAAGAAAACTTGCACGAACAGTAAGTCCTTTCTTTCTCCCATCCTTAATTTTAATTGCAAAAAGAATTTGTTGTCCCATTCACTTGTGACTGAACTTTTTCTTTTTCATTAGTATTTTAAGAAAAAAAGTAATTCTTATATTATTTTAAGAAAAATATTTTCAAAGCAAGTTAAGAAATCCGAATACTTTAGAACAAGCACAAACATTCCTTATTCAAGAAGAAAATTTTCAACGATTGAATAATTCAAATTCATTCAAACCAAATAACATTAAAAACCGACCACAAAATATTAATACAAGTAATAATTATCGAACCCCATATTATAATACACCCTCATTCTCACAACAATTTACTTCTTCACCCCATTATTCTCAGCCAAATTTCAGGCAAAATTTCAATGCTCAAGTCAATGCAAACCAAAACAATTTTCCCTCACAACCGATTAATATTCAACCCCGTCCTGTCCAACAACAACGTTTCTTCACAAACCGACAAGTCTTTGGCAAACCACAGCCAGCTTTTGGAAAAAATACGCCGATTTCCAGACAAAATGCTGCCACAAATTATCCAACCCCTATGAGTATTTCCAGACAGGTGTCTCATAGACCCCCTCAACATAACTTTAATAGTTATAATCACCCTAACAAAAAACATAAAGCAGACGAATTCTATAATGTAGAAAATCCTGAAGAAAATTCAACCCAAGAATTTCAAGACCCAGATTTTCTCCAAAATCAAAATGATTATTATGACGAATATGTTTACGACGAGAGCGAAGAACCAAATTCCAATGAGAAAATAAATTTTCAAATACCAGCCTCGGAAACTATGAATTAAATATCGTAGATAAAAACAATAAACTCCCTTTTATAAGAATAAATAATCCACCACTTAAACTACTTATAGACACAGGTGCAACTACTTGCCTTCTCAGACCCTCAATTGTCGAAAATTATTTCCCAGACCAAATTTTCCATGATCCCTACAATCTTACCTCATGCGGAGTAAAAAACAAAGGTAGATTTAAAGCAAAAATTCCCACATTCCCAGAGTTCAAAACAAAAACCAATTTCGAAGTTTGTCTATTTGACTTTCACGATTATTTCGATGGTCTTCTAGGACTACCGTTCTTACAACAAAACAAATTCACAATTGATTTTTCCAAAGACATCCTTTACAATGACCATGTCAAATTTAAATTAAATTATGATAGAAATTCTGAAAATTTCACAGATATAAGCCCACAGTCGAGTAAAATTTGCACAGTTACTTGTAATCAAAAACAAGGAATTATAGAAATCCCCGAAATGAAATCAGAACACTGCTTTACATTACCAGCGATCAGTGAAGCAAATAATTTTAAAACTCAAATAGAAATATTTAATCCGACTAATCAGTCAATAAAAATAAAAAATCCTCATATTTCAAGTAAGTCTTTTACATCGAATGAACATTTTCTTTGTAACTTCCAGATTTGTTACAATAACCCGAATTTTACTTCATCATATCCAGACATAAGAACTAATCACTTGAACCATGAAGAAAAATCACAACTTCTCAATATTTGCAATGAATTTTCCGATATCTTTCATAATGAAGATCAACCTTTAACCTTCACAAACAAAATAAAGCACGAGATTAAAACAAAAGACGAATTACCAATCCATTCTAAAACATACCGATATCCCTACGTTCATAAACAAGAAGTCGAACGCCAAATTGATAACATGCTAAAAAATGGTATAATTAGACATTCTGATAGCCCCTATTCAGCCCCTATTTGGATTGTTCCAAAAAAGTTAGATGCATCAAATAAACAAAAATGGAGACTAGTTGTTGATTATCGTAAATTAAATGAAAATACTATCGATGACCGATATCCTATTCCCAACATCACTGACATTCTAGATCGACTTGGCAGAGCTAACTACTTCACAACCCTCGATTTAGCCAACGGATTCCACCAAATAGAAATGTCCCCAGAAAGCGTACCTAAAACCGCATTTTCAACTGAAAACGGACACTATGAATATCTCAGAATGCCTTTTGGTTTAAAAAATGCCCCATCAACCTTCCAAAGAGTCATGAATAATATATTAAGAGGTCTCATCAACCGAATTTGCTTAGTCTATATGGACGATATCATTATTTTTTCAGCTTCATTAGAAGAGCATATTAAAAATCTAAAAACGGTATTTTTGCGTCTCAGAGAATCTAATATGAAGATTCAACCCGATAAAAGCGAATTCCTGCGAAAAGAAGTTGAATTCTTAGGTCATGTAATAACCCCTGAAGGTATCAAACCTAATCCTAAAAAACTTTCAGCTATAAAAAATTTCCCAATTCCGACAACTGCAAAAGAAATTAAATCCTTTCTTGGACTAGTAGGCTATTATAGAAAATTCATCAACAATTTTGCTAAGATTACTAAACCACTTACTCAGTGTTTAAAAAAAGGTCAAACCATTAAACACACCAAGGAATTCCTAGATTCCATAAATATTTGCAAAAGTCTACTCTGCAATGAACCAATTCTCCAATTTCCCGATTTTAACAAAGAATTCATTGTTACTACGGACGCCAGTCAATTTGCGGTAGGAGCAATACTCTCACAAGGTCCTATTAATTCGGACAAACCAATCTCATACGCTTCTCGTACCCTAAATCCAGCAGAAATAAATTATTCCACAATAGAAAAAGAACTTCTAGCTATTATCTTTGCAGTCAAAACTTTCAGACCCTATCTCTTCGGTAGACGATTCAAAATAGTAAGTGACCATAAACCCTTAACCTGGTTATTCTCCCTGAAAGAGCCAAACTCGAAACTGGTCAGATGGAGATTACTTTTGAGCGAATACGACTACGAAATAATTTATAAAAAAGGAAAAATTAATTCAAATGCAGATGCGCTATCACGCATCAAACTTCCCGAAGACAATATGGAAATCCATCCCTTAGACAATAACGACAACAATAGTCTTATTGTAGAAACAGGAGACAATGACATTGACGAATTTCTCAATAATCAACTTAGAGACATTAACGACAGCAATACACAACATTCAGAGTTAGAACACCCAATACTAGATATACCAATTACGGAACACCCTGTAAACTTCTATAAAAATCAAATTATCTTTACATGTTCGCCAAACAAATTACTACCCACAAGTACAAAGAGTAATCCTTTTAATAAAAATCGGATAACGACTCATTGTAAGAACGAACATCTCGAAAAAGCCACAATAGATACATTTAAATACTTCGTAGACCCTAAGAATAAATATTGCATCTACATAGATGACAAGTTTATAGACGGAATAAAACGCCTATCAACAGTCCTTCCACGAACATTCAAGAACAATGCTTATTCATTATGCACATCTACTAAATTAGTTAAAGATATCGAGATAATAGATGATCAGAGAATGTATATGAAATTCTATCACGAAACAAAGACCGGACATCGAGGAATAAAACAAACAATTGATCAAATATCCCAAAAGTACTACTGGCCTAATCTCACCGATGACATAACAAATTACGTAAACACTTGCAAAATCTGTTTAGAAAATAAATACGAAAGAAAACCTTATAATTTACGATTTGAATTAACCCCCACACCTTCAAAACCTTTCCAATCTTTGCACATCGACACCTTCCATATTGATAAAATAAAATGTCTAACAATAATTGACACTTTCTCTAAATACGGACAATGTTATGCTTTACAAAAATTTCATGCCATAGAAATATTTAACAAACTTCTCTCTTATGTAAGTCATCATGGAATACCCCAACAAATTACCTCTGATAATGGAACTGAGTTCAATAATAACATTATAAGAGATTTTTGCAAATTACACAATATAACACTTCACTTTACTACCCCACATAATTCCAACTCAAATAGTCCTGTTGAACGATTTCATTCTACGATGCTAGAGCACATAAGATGCATAAAAAGACAAAACCCTTCATACAGTATCGAAGATATAATTCAATACGCAACCCTTGCTTATAATAATTCTATACATAGTACGACTCAACTTACACCATTCCAAATTATACACTGTAACATTGACAATAAAGATCCCTTTGACTTGACTAACGACATTATAACATCCGATTATGTGACAAGACATAAAGAAATAAGCAAACAATTGTTTAAAAAGATCCACGAAACCTCGCAATCCAACAAAGAACGCTGGATAAATAAAAGCAATGAATCAAGACAAATTGCCCCAGATATTCCCGAAAATTCTCCAGTTTATTATAGGACAGACACTAGAGATAAACAAAATCCTTTATACAAACCCTCTACAAGTAAAAGTAACCAAGGTCCTATTTTAAAAATGCAACACACTAAAAGACACAAATCTAAAATAAAAAGGTTACGGAAAACAACAGAAAAATAATACTCAATCGTTTGTTCCAGATGCTAATCTTAATTCTTTTTCTACAATTAGTCAACTCTCAGACAAGTCTTACGAACTACCCAGGTTTCTTCCCACATCACCTAGGCCCAGCATACGTCACAACTTCGAAAATATCCTATGTGTATTATATAAATCAGGCACCGTTACTCGTACAAGCAGAAAAATTATCAGAAGCATATAAGAACGCTTATCTACACATAACGACCACAAGTGACCCTTTCGTTAGCAAAACCTTACTTCCTCGACTTTTAGACATACAAGATCAAATCACAAACACAAAAATCTTACAAAATAATTTGCGATCAAATCAAAATTATCGCCAGAAACGAGGATTCTTAGATATAGGAGGATCATTTGCAAAAACCTTATTTGGTACTTTAGATGCTAATGATGGCAAAGTAATTTATGAGTCATTGAACAACTTGCAAGAAGATCAAAAAACATTACAAATTGGGCTAAACAAACAAATCGAACTATACAACGATCTAACAGAACAAATCAATGGCACTATAGAAACATTAAATTCAGATTTATCTACAATTGAGAATCAACTAAATAATTTAACCAAATATTTCGTACATTCAAAAATGGCAATTTATACATATTTAGAACTTGATAACTTATTAAACAGACTTGAAATAAATGTTCAGAAATTTAACGATGAACTTACAAAAATAGAAACATCTTTATATTTCTCAAAACTGAATCTTGTAACAAATGAAATATTACCAGTAAATGAATTGTTAAATCTCATCACTGAATGCTCTAATAAATATAAAAATTCTATAATTAAATTCTATGACATTCATACGTACTACAAACTGTTAAATTTGCAAAGCTTCATTTTTAAAGAAAAAATTCTTTTTGTAATTAATATTCCCTTAACTGATTCCCAAATTTATTCCTTTTATCATATAATACCAATTCCTATCAACAATCAAATGATAATTCCCAACACACCTTACCTCGCAATTTCGCAAGAAAATCAGCTCGAGATAACTCAAGAATGTCCTCATTTGGAAGATATTTACGTCTGTTCAGACTTGAATCAAAATTCGAACACCCAAGATACCTGTATTACGCCAATCATACTCCACAAAGAAGAGAAAAATTGTACCAAAGTCCAAGTAACTCTCAAGGCAGACATGATTCGAAAAATAGACGAAAATTTACTAATTATAGTACCAGTAAACAAAATAACAATCACTGAAAATTGCCCAGATCTTATAACGAAAACAATTGACTCACCAAGCCTCTACGTGATACCAGCAAATTGCAAAGTCAAAATTCGCAACAAAATCTACTATACGAAAAAACGAGCCAATCAAGAAGCAGTGAAAATAATAGGAAATGTACACTTAGAATCCATCGAACTTCATGACGACATTCCCATTGAAAACATTCCTGAAGTACACATGAATATTTCACACATTTCGAAGAAAGTGCAAGATCCCATTCTCCTGAAAGTGCATCAAAACAACACAACGACCCACATCATCACATGGATCGTAATTCTGCTAATCCTCGCTGCATTTGCAACTTACAAATTAGTCAAGAGAAGAAAATCGTTCAAAATGAAAATTGAACCTTTGGACCCTGTAGAATTAGTTGAAAAACCTTCTTCGTCGATTTTTCAATCTTAGAGGGGAGGAGTTATGCATTCCTTCATGAATGACACATTGTAACTCATTATCATTCGAGTATAGTAAGTCCTTATTAGTTTTATAACCCTTAGCCTCGAAACAAATGGCCCATTGTATTATTGTTATTATGAACTAAATATCAAATGATATATGTATAATGACTATTATTGTTAATCATATTAATATTCTGTATTTGAAACTAGGATAATGTTCTTAAAACACATCCTTTTGGAATTATTAATAAACAGGCGCATGGCAAAGCCACCGCCCTCCTTAAAAGGTATAAATACTGTATTTACTTATTGTACTAGTTAGATCAGATTTAGCATTCGTGCCTAATGTATTTATTGTAGTATATTAGTCTGTTCTCAATAAATTAATTTTTTAAAAAGTCTTTTGTGGCCCTTGAAATCAAAATTCGCGGAGTCGCTCATCCTTATTTTATAAACAAAATAAAAAGCGGTTTTTCTACGCTTCGCATTCCGAGGCTGATAACTCCGGTTGGTATTTTTACGATATCCTCCCTAACTACGCACTTCTAATTATAATATATTCTAATAATAATATTCTCAGAGAGCATATTTATTCCAGAGGGACCTATTTGGTCCGTCACAATACCTACTATTTTTTTCATTTTGTATGTGGATCATTTTAAAAACCTTTCCCAAATATATGGTGCGGTCTGTGAGAAAGCTATTTTAGTCTGAGACACCGACCTAGTCACTAGCGTTAGAAAATTATTTATGTTATACTTGAAAAAAAAGTTTTTTACAAGAAGTCTAATAATTATTAGAAATTGCATAGTTTTATTTACTTCATAAGAACAAATTAATAACAACAGGAGCAAGATGTTTTGTTAAATCTGTTTGGAGATGAAGGTGGCTATAATTATTATGAATGGTGATGAAGAGAAAGATTAAGGAAGACTTCGTAAAAGCCGAGGTAAAAGCTGTTTCAAGTAAGTTTTTTGAATAAATGAAGTTTTTAAAAAAATTTTAAATTTTTATTGGATTTATACTTTTAGAAAAAAAACACATTTTTTGTTAAAACGCTGTCCCCGATCGAACAAAACCACTTTTGTAAAAAACATTTCTCCGCAGGGTGCGCACTTTTCGAGATTTTTTGATATTTCCGGTTATAAGATTCACCCTGATTATAAGAAGTATAGCTCCCACCTACGACCAATTCATTGCAGCGGTCGAAATATCGAAATAAGAAAACCAGATATTAGTCTCTTTTGTCCTGACATACATATTGGTAAAAAGAATCTAGTCAGTACCTACTTCATTATTTTTTTTTTCTAAATTTTTGAAACTTTATTTGAACTAGTTCGCTGCTATTAGGTCATTAAAAAATAAACCCAGCATCGAAGGTTACCGATTGAAAAAAAAAATCAGAAATAGCAATAGGGTTACTGATAGACGTGTTTTATGGAAATATTATATCTATGTTTTGTGGTCTGTATGCATGAGGTAAACATCAATCATCATTCCAAGCCTCGATCTATCTCCATCCGGCTCTATACCGATGTCACATATTGCCTAACATGACATTGCCTTGACTAGTTTTTTCCATTATAAAAACATTATAAAAACACCATGCACACAGCATGAATGTTCAGCGGGCAATTTGCCAAAGCAGCACCCTTATGATAGAACGTCCTGTCACTTGCGATCTGCATACTGAACAACACCTAACAGACGGTAGACTGAAATCAGAATGGAAAATAGATGCGATACTCCACAAAAAATCCTACAAATTCATGTTCTTTCATATGCGAGCTACTGCCATTATATAGGTGCAAAAATATAGCAAGTTACAAAGAGTGCCACTGTTCATATTGTCTACTCTGCTTGCATTGAGCTTATAACATCCTTCAAGCAAATCGAATGAGCAAATAGGTACATCATCTTACTGTTAAGATGAAACGTCCGTATGAAAAGTTATTGCCGCTTCAATTCACAGTCCTCGTTATTAATAGATCTGTAATTACTATTATTAACTACTAATTTGTTGGATCGACACCGATTCAAAATAAAAAAATCAACTGCCATAAAAATTTCAGCTCCCAAGATTCAAGCTACGATCTGAATCATTGTGATAAGAATGGTTCTTGTGAGTTTGAAAGATTACACTCTTCAATCCAAACATTTAGCAACATTCAAACAAACATTTTAATACTCCATAAATTCTACAAAAATTAACAATTTCGTGTAAAAAACTTAACAGCCAAACTTGAAAGCCGAAAACTTGAAATTGGTCTGAAGTAAACATACCAGGTCAGGTCAGGTCAGGTCAGGTCAGGTCAGTTTTATCAAAAACGAGTTTTTGATAAAAAAAACTTTATCTTTGAAAAATTTGAGAATAATTTTATAGACATATTTGTCAAAATAACAGTAATAAACTACTCCATCAGTTTTAACCGACAGATGACAAATTGAAAAAAGAAACAACATGCTTAATGATTGATGTTTGAAGTGTAACTGAATAAAATATCATAATAATTCTTGAAAATGCTTAGAAACGCTTAGATGCGTTTTCCTTGAAAACGATACATTTTCTCGACATGAAATAGGTATAACTTTTTTATGTAAAAATTACGTACGCTCCATAAAGTTTACTAATAGTAACGAAAATTATTTATAATAAAAAAATATGATAAAAGACACACGAAAAAATTCTGCCGACAGCGCCCTCTGCATTATGATACAAGACTTTGACGCTAATATGGTTTAACTGCCTTTGAAAGTGACGTATACCAATTTTCAGCTTGATCGCTACTTTGGTTACCGAAATATACACAATTTTAAATTTCAAATTTTCTTCTTCGAGGTGCCATAACTTCTTGAGGAAGCACTTTTGTACTACGATGTGTTTCGTTTAATCGCTTTTCCTTGAGGTCGCAAAGCAGTAGCTGAGCTATGTCCCATTAATTTACGGACACTCTGTATTTATTTACATACTTGCTTATGATTTGTAATAAATTATCAGTGATCATAGCAAAATGATCGGGAACATGAACAACTCTAACCTAATACCCAAAAGTGAGAGGCCTTCCACATAGAACCTTTTCCCCTAAATTTTTTATGCATTCCCAGCATTTCTTTATCGAAAATTACAGTAGCAAAGAATTACAAGTGGTGTAAATCGAAATTAGCGATCCATTACTCTTATGAAATTCTAATAATTTTAGGTTGCAAGAAACGTTACCTCAATTATCTTCATTTTCTTCTCTCTCCGCTCTGTGAAAATGGCTACTTGGTCTACTCAGCGAGTTGAAAAGTAGTTCAGTTTTATTAACCTAATTTTTAGGAATTTTACAATTTTTACATATTTGACATCTTTTACAGTTTTTTACGTAAAAAATGTGAAACTCTCTTTCGACATCGTGTAAGATACTGAAATATACCGACCCCTAGCCTCTACAGAAATTTTTTTTTCATCATTTCCTTCTATTCGAAGTCCATGATAACATGGATCAAGTATTGAAATGTATATATACCTAAACTAGTTACGTGTGGAGATTTACAGAATTAAATAAATAAAAGTAATTTCACAGGCTGTCGAGGCTGAAACAGGAAGAATGAAATATAAACATTTCTAAATTATAATATGAATGGCACGAGATCGACCTCTAGGAGTATCGAGTAAAAACTAAAATCGTTAATATAGAGTTATTGAAATGTGAAATGTGAATTACTGTATTAGGATACAGGGAAAGAAAGGGAAAGATTTTACAACTAGATGGCTACAGCTATATCAGAACAAACTTATTCCCGACATACGCAAAATGAAGAATAGTGGGGATAAGTTGCGGAGAAGGAATGAGTGAAGAGCGTCTGGAAGGCAAAATGCGCAATTGGAAACTCACTTGGTATTAGGCGGTAAATTGAGTTAGACGTGGTCTATTTTTAGTTCCTGAAATATTATCGAATAAGTATAAGCGATTGCAATAATAAGATACAATAATTAAATGAAAGTATCCAAAACTTGTGTCATATCAAAATACGGTAATTTAGAGGGTCATAATAATCTTAGAATCAGTGGAAAAGTTATGGAAAGTCACTCAATGTTGATGTCAGAAGAATGTGAAGAGAGACGTAGTACAAAAGTCAAAGAATTAAGTACCTGCGGCGAACGACGCTGGATATATACAAGGTCAGATCTTTTCAATTTAAAGTGAGAACTTTATTTTCCAACTCCAATCCAAATTGGAAAACGAATCAAACTAATTAATTTCTTGAAAGGATTGTCATATCCAAAATTTGAATATTAAATACTAATATTTACTAATAAATAGAATTTTCCTAAAATAGCTAACATGAAATAAATGACAGTTGGAAGAAAAGTTACCACAAAATTATTATTTTCTCTGTGAATAAATGGAATTGTTTATTTTATCTTATTACTATAAAAGTATGATTTTAAATGTTGTGTGGATTGATGGGCTAATAGATTTGAACTTTCATAATTAATAATTAATAATTAAAACAGATCAGTGTATAATTATGCAATTAGAAATTATTACTACAAAATTATATTCTGAAATAGAGAGGCTTGCAAACCAATACATTGACTAAATTTATACTCATTGGTGCTGCATAAAATTGTTACATATAAAATTTTATTACAAACTCTGTCTATTGAAAAGACAAACTTAATTAAAATTCTTTTGATTATCAAATAACAATAAAATTACTAATAAAGTGTCTTGTAAAATTTGTCTACATGACATCTAAGCATGGATTAAAATGAAATAAGCTTTAAGCTTTTATGAATAAATATTATGATAATAGAATGCACATGGGTACAGGGTGGGGCCTGTATGCTATGCCTGCATCTCTATCTTTACAAAATAATTATAACGACCTAGTTTTCCCATGATAAAAGTCAGATATGTGATTTTTTCTCTCATAGAAATCGCGACTGGGAGTTTGGCTTAATTGATCAGTAATCATCATTACTAAAGACAAAACTCCAAAGAACGTATGTGTATTTGTATATGACGCCAGGGGCTTTTCGCAGAGCAATTTGTGAAGAGCGTGTGTATAAAGACAATGATTGGAAAGCCATAAACTATAAATAAGAAATAGGTAGATAAGATAAGAAATAGGTAGGTGTGAAGTGTGAGTGTTGGTCAATGAATGTAAAACACCTGTCCATATATGAAAAATATACGTTCTCGAAATGTTAGAAAACGATATTAATGGGTTATTTTTGGTCATCTGCATTTTTGAAGGTTGGACAGTCAGATTTGTTGGAAACAATGAGCCTCTGATTGACTTGGATAGTTTGTCGCAAATGCCGTAAGCATTATGCCGGAAACCTAGTGATTGGGTAAAAGGCCTTATTTCTTGAAATAAGTAAAACAAATAATACTTAACGAATATTTTTACCAAATTATTTAATCTTTAACTTCAAAGAAAACACAATAATCTCGATTACAACGTAAAATACGTCGAAAATGTTTTATCATGGATTGATACCTACCAGCATACACCATAGAGACGTTCGCTTCAGGGCACAATGACGTCATTACTCATGTCTATTTTATCAGTCACAAATAAAATAAGCATAAACAACTTCTATTATAATTCCTAATGCAGATCTAATACAGATCTACGAATTATTCGTCATTTGACAAGAAAGCAGAACCTAACAAATTAATAGAAACTGTCAAAATATACGTTTCTAAGTCCAAAAGGATGATCAATGAAATAAATTGCTTTCTTTGAACTTCTAAAATACTTTCAAAATATTCTGAACTGTTATTTCAAGGATAGGATGAGTCACTCTTGACTTGCTACTTCCAATATGACAATTTCTACTTTTCTGCTCTCCGAAAAATAAGGTAAATATTATAATTCCCGACCTTGTCGTTTTTGCTAGCTGACGGTTCATGGGGCTCTGTTCTGAAAGACTTTTTCTAGGGATCTTGTAGCCGGCACCTTGAGCATTAGCCCTAGACGCTTTTGCTTTTGGATAGCTCGGGTCCGCTTAGACTAGCTCTACGGCTTTCTAGGCGTGTAGCAGAGTCGTGCTCTCAGTAGAAAAACAATGTCGGTGGCAGGACTGAGCACCGTGGATCAGGCAGGTTTCAGAAAGGCAACGTCATAAACTCAGTTCAGAACTACGAAAATCTTCTAGTAAGAAAGTAACACGCTACGAAGTGCGTAGAAACTTTTTAGCGTGCTCTCGTCTTTCCGTTGTTGGACTCTAGGCTCCTTCAGCGTGTGGAATTCGAGTCTTTCTTCCGAGTAACCTATATCCTAGTGTTTTCCAAGATTAAATCGTCATCAAGCTCCAACATAATTTAGGTATACCGCCGGCGAGCGAAGTGTTACTGTGCCTTCGTGGGGAAGTAACAATATAAAAAAAAAACAAACAAACAAATAAATAAATGAATAATAAATTGATATACAAATAAATAAAATACCGCCGGCGAGCGAAGATCTAAGTTGCTGTGCCCTCGTGGGGAGTAATCACAATATAAAAAAAATATAAAACATATAAAAAATTGTAATAAATAATATTCCGTTGACGAACGATGCCGCAAAGCGATGCCGCTGACGAGCGATGTGTTGGTCGAATTGTTCTAATTGTTTGAATTGGTTGAAAATTGTCTGAATTGGTCTAATTTTGGGAATCACGCCGGTTTGCGTATCTATAACTTGGTAAATAAAACAGTAACCCATTAATATATCAAAAGAGAGAAGGGAAAACTCGGCGTTGATAAATTTAACAAAGTAAAAAAGAATCAAAATCACAAGCCTAAAATGGCAACATATTATAAATAATAATAAAACTTGTCCAAAGGTGACACAAGCCAAAATGGCAACATATTATAAATAATAATAAAATTTGTCCAAAGGTGACACAAGCCAAAATGGCCACATATTATAAACCATCATTAAATTTGTCCAAAGGTGACACAAGCCAAAATGGCCACATGTTATAAACAATCATTAAACTTGTCCAAAGGTGACATAAGCCAAAATGGCCACATATTATAAACAAACATTAAATTTGTCCAAAGGTGACATCAGTAAAAAACTGACATAAACAAAAATTAAACAAGTCCAAAGGTGACAAAAGCTAAATCGACCAACATAAGCCGAAACTGGCAATATCTTATGAGCAAATAAAAGCTAAGTCAAAATTGACAATCAATGTATAAATAACTTATTGACCAACTAACGCCGGTGAGCGTATTATGAAATTGACCTATAAACGCCGGCGAGCGTATTGTAACAAGTTATTAGATTTGCCCAAACTGGCAACACTTATTATGTCAGGAAATCTGACAAATTATAATAAAACAATCAAATGAAATAAATTAATGAATTCAACCAAAATAAACGAGATTAGCCTAAAAGTGTGAACATGAAAATGACTAAATACAAAATTAATCCGAGAGCCATTTATTAAGAAATGAGCCATAAAGTTTATTAAATTAGTAACAATTTGAAATTTTATAAGCAGCCATATACAATATGTTCACAGATATAATATTAGCAATGCCAGACAAGCTTATCCATTTCAGAATGTGAATAGTAAAAATGAAACTTTTATAAAATTCTTAAATAAACAGAAATAGACAAAGTATTTTAAATTGAAAGTTTTTAAAGTAACAATTTTGAAGCCGAAAATTGTTGTTCTTTAATTAAGTGTATAAAGAGCACTTGCATATAAAGATTTAGGTACTGTCTAATTTCGTAATTTCGTATTTCTCTAGAAACCGAGGAGAAATGGTAAAGACCATAATACCACAAGGGTATCCAGATCAAGGGATGAATCGAACCAACCTGGAGATTCAGATGAATTATTTTTATAAGTAAAGCCTAAAGTACCGCGAGAACTCATTGAAAATTTCATATAAGATTTAGCAAATCACAGTTGACAGGAAAATAAGTGCATTTCTGCAAGAATAGCAAAACTGTGAATAATTATTAAAGAAATTATAATTCAGTCTAATCGAATAATATGAGCTGACAATTAAATAATTAATCTAATAAATAAAAACATAAATTCCAATCGAACCAGATTTTTAAATAAATGAAACTGTTAGTTGCTGTAAAATTATGTAGGCACGGGAAAATATAATTTCATAAAGACTAGATGAATAACTGTTGCTGTTGTAAAAATTCCGGTCCTTCAATAATAAAACAATTCTATTCTCCAGGCAGAAGATATTTTGTGTGTTATATTATTTTAGACGATTTATGAATCTTATTGAATGATTTCACAAGTGCGTAATACGCCACAGCCCTGAAAAAGGATGTATTAATTCCTCTGGAATGTTTATTGAACTCTAATAATACGATACAATACCGTCTACATTCTTGGATGTGTAAATAACTAGACTGACGAAATATCGACGGAAGGAATTTTATTTGAAATAATAAAAAACTGAGATCTTTATTTTGCTCCAATACAAGTTATCTTTTTATTTATAATTTACCTACTGTTTCGTTAAGCAAAATCGAAACAAGACTGGGATTCTGCCTAATAAAATCATGAAAAACAAAAGCATTTTAGCTACAAACAAAGGCATTCTTGGAATGAATAGATTCAGGAGAATAAATCAAACCATCTAATTTATACCAGGAGCATCCACAAAGTTGTAAACAGCTGAAACAAACTTATGTATGATTATTAATAAATAAATTGCAATCAAATTACTGGAATAATTTGAAAGAGTAGATAAGTTCATTCTCAATCAAGGACTTGGTCAGCAAAATAGAATTAAATCAAAGTATCGCCATATAAAGGCAGAAACATTAATAAATGAGTTCTCTAGGTAACAAAGGTACAAACAGGAAATAGGCAAACTCAAACAAAAGATTCGTATATGAACGAATTCTCTTAGTTAAAATGTTTTGTAAATAATTAAGCCCAGAAACGATTCTACAAGGTGAAGGCTCCTCTTCTTTTCATTTAATAGCATTAAGGCGAATTGTAAGTAATAACAACTTGATGTAAAATGTATAAAACTGATAATATTGCCAACACCTTGCTAGACAATGTAATTATTCAAATAAATAAGGGCTAAGGAAAATTATTTTGTCTCATTGGTATCGTATCTCCTCCCATACAAAATTTTCCATCGTTCCGGACTATGAGACCGACTACAGAAATCAGGGAATCACAGGGATATTTAACACAATCTGCAGGGACCCAGGTAAGCACCGTTACAATACCAACCCTGTCCAGACCACTCCTTGAAGATATCTTACTCTCACAAAAATTTCCGTCTCCTTAGATTGAAAAAAGCGACCTGCTATCCCAAGCAGCATTTTTAGGCACAATTAAGAGACATTTTCGTAACAATTGTTTCGGTACCAGACACAAATAAGAAACACTTATGCCCGGTTGTTCAAAAAATAATTGCCGATTAATCTGAGATTAATCTATGATTAAGCAACAGGTATTGGGTCAAAGAGCAAATAATCTATGATTAATTAAAGATTATTCTAATAATCAACTCCTGAGATAATCATTGATTAATTAATGATTAAGGATCATTTCGGTTGTTCAAACACAAATCTTTGATTAATCATTCGTAAATCAATAATTATTGTAATTATAGATATTTGAGTGATTAACTGTAAATTATGGTAGGTTTTAAAGTTATTTATTAGATATTTCTTGCATAAATAATAAAAAATTTATTAATTTCTTCTTGTTTATAAAGCGTGTTTGTGTTTTTTTTTATTAATAAATTCAAAAATAGTTGTAAATTACATTGGAAAAATACCCAATTATTAAACTTGAAATGGAATCGGATCTATCTTCACTGAGTGACTTCGAAGAAGAACAGGAATTACCTTTACGGAAACTTCGTGTTATAAGAGAGAGAAAAAATCCTTTCGAAATGTTTGATGAATTTGAATTTAAGCAGCGATATCGATTAAATAAAGCGACAGTAACTGCTCTGGTTCACGAATTCGGGGACCAGATTCAGGTCCAGGTCAGGTCAGGGCAAATCTTGATAACGTTGAGATTTTATGCAACGGATGCATTTCAACAGTTGGTAGGTGATGATGTGAATATACATTAATCTACGACGGCATGTCGAATAATTCACTCTGTCACAAGAAGAAATCACTATCGCACAGACATATTAAGATGCCAGAAAAGCGGAAGAATTGGCCAAAGTACGAGCAGGTTTTTACCAAATTGCTGGATTTCCCAGGGTGGTTGGAGCTGTCGACTTCACCCACATAAAAATTCAGTCACCTGGGGGACCCAATGCTGAATTGTATCGCAACAGAAAAGGCTACTTTTCTTTAAATGTTCAGTGCATATGTGATGCAAATTTAAAGTTACACAACATTATTGTTAGATGTAATTATTGTTGTACAGAACTCGGAGTTGCTGCTCGGTTCGTATTCCGGAGTCTGCACAACAATTATATTCGTCCATCACTATTTTTGACCACGCCTGCTTTTTTTGTCTAAAAAGAAAGTCTTTATCGACTAATTTTCCACTATTTCAACGTATCTGGAAGGAAAGGAAAGACATAGGTAATGAAAAAACAGGAAATTGGAAAGTGGAACCAGAATGCAAAGGCAAAATCTTGTGAGATGTCAGAAGCTTATTAGATGGCAATTTCACTTACTTTCCAACAATTCAAAATAATCTTTGCTTCTTTTGCTCTGAGAAATTGCTCCGTTTCTTCTCCATAATTATTAGATACATCCAAAAATTGTGTCTCTCGAATTTGACTTTAAAAAATTTTCCAAGGTTAAATAAAATAAGTTATTTCATAGGGAATGAATATGACCTATAGAGACAAACAGGATACCTGATCAAACCTATTTATATAATATGATTTACCTATTATATTGCAATATAATAATTTCACAATATACCTACGTAAAACAATAAAATTCAATTCCATTTTTAAATGCAATGTAATACAAATAATTAATAATATTTTTTATTATTAATGACATTAATGTATAATGTAATGTTAGTTGTATTGTTAGTTTTAGCACTATCCATTTTTATTGTAAAACGAAACAGAAGAACCAGTAATTTATTGCCATATTGCCAGATTCGCATTCATTGATCGCTGATTAATCTCTGATTATGAAATTAGAGATTAATCAGTTATCATTTGTCTCGGTGCAACCCAATCTATCAATAATCTATGACTAGCAATAATTGATAATTTTGTAATTACTCATTAATTGGAGATTTGAACAACCGGGCATTAGCCACATGTATCCGTTCGTTTCGAAACTTGTTACGAACCATATGTGCATTAGTAAATGGGCGAATTGCATGTGTTTCAGTGCGTTGGCACTAGAGCGCTTCGAATGTTGTTCTGAAAAAGGATCGAAACATGTTTCGCTACTTATAACGAAACAGTTCTGAAACAGTTTCGACACAAGTGGATCTTCAAGCACATTCACGTCTGCGCAGATGTACATGAACTATTCATTTCATTATGATTTTACTTCTTGGTGTTGGTGCTGTAGATTATTATTTCAGTGAAGACAGATCACAGATGGAGAGAATTCTTTCATGGCCGATGCTGTTTAGAACGGTGTTTGAAAAATGGTGTCGTTTCCCGTGACTTTGGCGGCGTATTGTGCGTTGCTCTCTGGAATATTTTTCAAACGACGACCAGTGTACCGAGTGAATTTTAATAAATCTTCCAGAAGTTTAAGGGGCTGCTTCGATTATAATATTTTACATTATTAGCAAAAAAAAAAAAATAGTAGGTAATTAAGAGAAAGCATTTGTAAGATGCATTTTTTGACGCAAATATTAGTTGTAGAGCAGATATCAGTAATTATAGTTAACAAAGTAGGTATGCTATACAGATTTATATTTATTTTTAAAAGTTTCGATCACAAATTTACTTAACCTCCAAATCACGGTCAAAATATATAAGCAATTAAACATGGCGTATATAATATATAACATAATACTTTTATTATCAAGTCTTTTCTATTATCAAACCCATCAAATTTCATTTGCGTATTTCGACCGGTTTCAGATCAAATAAATAAATCGTCAGTTTTTAAGAAAATCTATAACACCCCGTATCTGGAAAACGCTGCAATTGTTTCAAAATATTTTCGTATTTGTTGCAAAACAATTGGTTCGATCAAAATATGTAACCGTTGCTTTGAAACTCTACCGAAACATTTGTTTCAGAACAAAAATAGTCACAATTGTTTCGTTTTTGTTACGAAACGTTGGATCCGAATCATAATTGACACAGTTGTTACGAAAAAGTGTCGAAACAATTGTTTCGAATCATAGTGTGTTGAACTTGTTTCGAAAATGTTTCAAAACTTTTTTAACTGACACAAGCAGCTTAAAATTATTCGGTTATGTTTCGGTTTGTTTCGAAACATCCAGTTTGTGTCTATTTGTTGCTAAAATGTGCCTAAAAATGCTGCTTGGGATAAGGATAAAACTTTTTTTTTTAATTTTTTGAGAATTTAGAAAAGAGTGTTTTAGAATTTTGATTAAACACCCTATAGAAGCCACCATAATTTTTATTTCTTCACCCTGTGCCTCGTTTGTTCGAGCCACGAAAACCTATTACTACTTAAATTGAACCGAAAAGATCCATGACTCGAAAAAAATATGACAGATTCTATATATTCTCGCCATCAAATCCGAATCTGCAATAACAGTGTCCTGAAAAAACGTTTGGCAGGTAAGATATATTTTAACGCCTTCAGGTAAAAAGAGCACCCTATGTAATCGTGGTCCGTTAAATGTTGGTAAACCACTTCGTTCATGATCTTGATTTTGCGTGATTTTCCTAAAGTTGTGTCGTCTTTATTACTCTCGTACAATAGAAAAACAGTAATAATAAGTAAGTAAATAAGTAAATAAGTAAGTCGATTTTGCTTGAAAATTAATTTTTTTAGGTATTGCAACTCTTTTGAATGAGCGCTATAGGTATCTATAATCTAAATCAATGTTGTAGCTCTAGTTACTGAGTTATTACCATACATATTTTAGTATGTAGACTAGCTGTAAATATTGATCCAGTATGTAGACTTCATTGACTTTTTAAAATTTCTATCAAAAAATTATTAGCATATACCAGTATGGCAAAAGCAAGTCAAGATACTTAAAATTATATTATTAGCTTGTAATTCAAAAACAAAGTAAGTTGTCATACCGGTGTTACAATTCTTTTGTGAACAATATTACAAAATAGTTAGTCAAGTTTAGTTGTATTTGGTCCAAATTTTTAGAAGTAAATATAATGTAATTCGATTTTCTCGAATTTATTTTTAATTGTAGTATAGTATAAAATTTAAATTTAAAAGCTCTACTACTCTATCACTTCAATAAAACTATAGTTTATTTTTCATATTTAATAGTGTTCTTTACGTCAATTGATAGATTGCCTATCAAATATTGACCTTCCTCTTTATAAAACGAGTTACATTTAATTTACAATTTTTATTAACTCATGAACTCTACATGCTTTATTTTCACATTGCATAAGTAATACTAATGGTACCTATATTGACTTACTTTGTTTTATAATTATTGCATATTGAAGGTTCCTATGAAACTAATAAGTTTTTCAAAAGCCAATAACGGTAACTTTAAAAAAATATTAGTAAGTTTAACTATAATAATGGAAAAAAAAATTAGTGACATAAAAAATAAAGCCATCTAGCTCTATATTTGACGAAGCTACACTCAAATGAGTTTTAAAATTTTTAAAGCACTCTATTGAAAAGTTGTAAATTTAGAGTTACTATGTTTTACTATTGTTCGAGAGAATAGTGCACTTTTTTATTGATTTTTTTGATTAAAGATTATATTAGGAATTATTTTCTATTAAAAATACATCAATAGCATATTTGTATGCATTTGCGGCAAAACGCCGTTAGAAAAGGAGGAATGACACAAATATGGTGGCCTAAATACGGTTTCGTGCTAGCTAGTTAATGTAGTATATATTAGTATCCATGCCCTAGTTAATGGAAAAAACTTCGGAACTCTAAAATTATGAAAATGATAAACTTATTTGACTCATAATAGGTTTTCGTTACTAGCTCTTTAATATTTATCTATTAGCTCTTCTAATATGATTCTATGCATATTCTATGCACTCATTCCGACATAAAAAACAACAAAATTAGATTCCAATCTTTTATGATCCAGCCAGCCTTCATTATTCTACGAATTATTAATTCGTCTAATTCCAATAAATTAATTATTATAAGATATGTTTAAGCTTATTTCTTCAAAAACCCAATTTTCGTTTTTTTTTTCTTTTCGTTTTTTTCATACAAATGCAAAAGCACTATTGGGATTGCGACAATGGCATATTTTCTCATATTCAAAAAACTATTAGATATACACGGAGATCCGCTGGAGCTTGTTGTCGAAAGTTTGCTGTGCTTTTAATAAAGTTATAATGTTTACTTTTCGATGTTTTCGATACTTTTCTTTGAGTACTCTTCGAAGTTATAGGCCAGTCATTGTGGATCAAAAATAGGGCTTACCTGGAAATAAGTCCGGAAGTTTTGAAACTTTGCAGGTTTGTAGATTTGGATGTCCAGAACTTATGTTCACAAAATGCACAATCCGAGACATGCCGCCGGCAAGGGTGTTTCAATAAGAGCGCAAGATTTGAATTGCGCGCCATGTTTGACAGTCATAATGTCACGTGGTTATGATGTGACAGATCGAAAGTTGACAGATGGGAGTGAGTCAAGATGGAGCATTACGCCGCGTCCTAGCAGCAGCTGCATCCGGGGACTGCGTTGCGTGCGTTGCGTGCGTGTGTTGCGGTGAACGATTAAAATAAAACACATGCAAAGCAATGGGAGTGTCCACAGTAGACGCGTTGCCCGCAAAAGTCGTGCGATAAAACGACACCGCAACGCACGCATTGTTTTAAATTGAAATATTTAGTGTTTTCATCTGTCAAAATCATGCGATTTTTTTACGGCGGGCAGGAACTTTTTTTAATTTCGATTGTCTTCGTGCCAAAGCGAAACATTTTGTGCAATAAGAGAAATCTATTTTACAAGAACAAGAGTCAAGGTACACTGGGAATGTGAAAATGTCTCGAATTTAGGTTTTTTAAAGTAAGTATGAGGTCTATTAACTTCTATTGTAGACCTATTTTTATTTAACCTACCTTCTATTTATCTATCTATCAAATCTATACCTATTTCTATAGATTACTGCGTCTTATTGTTTCTTTCTCTTAAGTAACATGTTTCTTTCTGTGATTTTCAAGTCTTTCAAGCTCCAACAACCTACTGGTTTCCAAATTAAAACGTATTTCATCTGAAGCTGCACCAGAAATAGTTGGATTGGAAACCATTTTCTCGCACGAACCGCACGCATTCAGTTAGGACACACTCAAAATTTCTCGTGCGAGTTTGCGTTGCGTGCGTTCCCCGCATCGTACGCAACGCATTACCCGGATGCAGCTAGGACACGGCGTTACACGGTAGAACAACGCGTCCTGATTGTCAAAAATTATTATCAAAATGGTGAAAGTTTAATTGCCACTACGAGTAGGCTTTTAATTTTTTAAGATTTTTTTGCCGATATTTTGCCGATAAAAATCCCAATATTTGCTTACATGTCAGCTAGCGCCCTCTAGAGGTTGCGGTGGTAATATCTTAAGATGCAATCGACAGAAGAAGGAAAACTCTTTTCTAATGAGACTAATATCTTGTTAAATTCCGAGTAGCAATTAAACTTTCACCATTTTGATAATAATTATTTTTGACAATCAGAACGCGTTGTTCTACCGTGTAATGCTCCATGTTTACTAACTCCCATCTGTCAACATTCGATCTGTGACGTCATAACCATGTGACATTATGTGTCAAACATGGCGCGCAATTCAAATTTTGCGCTCTTATTGAAACACCCTATATTTATAGATTGCTGACTAACTGGCACATTCCTAGCATAGGTGCAGCTGCCGATGTGCGCACCTGCAATAAAACCCCACCAGACAGGCGCAGGATTCACCCCAGTCATGGCTTGGAAAGAAGATGTTGACTTGGCTAACGCAACATCCGCCTTTCTCAGACTTAGGCGAAATAATCTCTATTTCTTCAGGCGTTATTGGAAATCAAACAATAAATTGTTTTGAAGAGTAACAAATTGGGAGAGTAGGAATAAATAATATGATTGGAAAAAACTTCGGCGATGTGGTTCTGAGACGCAAGGACAAAGTACTGCTCCTGAGAGCAGTCAACTGGAGCATTCGTATTAATGATAAAGTAGTGACCGTTGACCCACTATTTGTTTTTCAGAGGCTTTGTCAGCTTTTTCGCTTTTTTTAGCTTTTTTGCCAGCTACAGATAATAACTTTGGAACCAAAAAAGTGTACATAATTGACGATGGATACTTGTTGCATCGAGTCGTTAAGAGCCGAAATTAAACTTTTGCTTCGATCTGTACCAGTTATGTGAACTATGTAAAAAGACACTATCAGTCAAATGCAGTAGTCGTTTTCGACGGCTATCCCACAAGCGCAGATGAAAAAGGCACGAAAACCGCAGAGCGACAGCGAAGATCACAAAAAAAAATACAGCAGATGTTTTATTTGACGAGTCTATGTTTCCCACAGTTCCGCAGTCAAATTTTTTGTCAAACGATTTCAACAAGGATCGCTTTATATCCATCTTGAAACGGAAATTCGAAGAAACGCAGTTCACCGTAATTGAGACTACAGAAGATGGAGACACACTGATAATAAATACAGAAAGCTATCAAGATGTCATCTTCATATGAATACGCCGTTGTTGTTGGGGAGGATATCTACCTCATTGTTCTGTTAGCAGCTCTGTGCAAGACTCATGATAATGTTTATCTCCTAAAGCCTGGGAGAGGAAAAATGGTCCAAAATATTTATTCGTCGCAAAGCTTCAAAGGAACCGTAGTAGTGAAGGATAACATGTTGTTCCTTCACGCAATAAGTAGGTGTGATACGACGTCGGCCTTATTTAACCAAGGAAAGATTAAGTTTTTAACAACATTAGCAAAACATAAAGAGTTACAAAATCATATTCAAGTTTTTAAAATAAACATGCCACCGCTGATCAAGTTGCATTTGCCGGTGAGAAATTCCTCCTTGCAGTCTATGGATCCAAAGACGCTTATGATAATAATCTTGATAAATATCGATACCAGTATTTTGTGAAGTCGGAAAAGTAGATTTAATTTGACCTCTTTACCACCGACAAGCGCAGCTGCACGACAGCATTCATTGAGAACATACTATCAGGTTCAACTATGGCATGGATGTCCGAAAGTAGTTGAAGAATGGGGTTGGAAGAGAACACAAACTGGCGTCACTCCAGTAACTACTTTAAAAGATCCTGCTTCCAAAGCACTCCTGGCTTTTTTATCTTGTAAGTGCAAGACGGCTTATGGTAGAGCCTGCGGATGCAGGAAAGCAGGATTGCAATGTTTAATGATTTGCGGTGTCTGCAACGGCAAGACTTATGAAAATATCTGCCAAGTGACACTGGACGAATCAGATGAAGAATACCGTCATTCTCTGCTTTATGATTCTTTATCGACTACAGAAGGAGAATCCGACGAGTTGAAGGAAATTGTCATCGATTCTGAAGCTGAGGTAACCATTTTTCCCGTTGAAGATATGGAAATCAAAGAGCCAGGTCCGTCTGGCCTTTGCCAAAGATAATTTTAGTACCGAAGTAGATTAGGCCTACAGGGGAAACCAAGTTAAAAGAAAAATCGCCCTGTATTTTACCTCTTGGGTGCTGTGGAAACAAGTACAGCATCTTAAATCGAAATTAATAGATAATAAATTATTAACATTAATTAATCGATTAATTGAGTAAAATATATGCCACTGATTCGTGAAAAATATTTATAAAGTCCTAAAATTTTGGATTTGGGGACCCCTACTACACATATTATTTCCGAAATTCGCCTCTACAGAAAACTTTTTACACAAAATTTTTAATTTGGCGAGGGCATTTTTGTGTCTTAACGGTTCTCTTTAGCGAGAATATGCTTAGAACTTATTTTATAGGAAATTTCCTCCTCTTTAATTTTGCGCTCAACATACTTTTTTGTAAAACGCTTAGTTTTGGAGATATTTGCAAACCGTTTTTGGACGCCATCTTGACAAGATGGCGGCGCCGGCGGCATGTCTCGGATTGTGCATTTTGTGAATTATAGTTCTGGACATCCAAATCTATAAACCTACAAAGTTTCAAAACTTTCGGACTTATTTCCAGGTAAAAATCTCCAATGACTTGCCTATTAGGTATTATACGATTACTAAATCGAGAAAAGCATAGTTTGGACGAATAATTATAGGTAACACAACAACTAAAAAAACATCGAAATTTTTTTTAGTTTTTCACATAGGTAAGTACTTAAAGTCCCACTATTCACACTTACTATAATAGTGCTAAAAATAATGCAATATGTCAAAAATCAGAACTATTCATGCCTACACCTCTACTACTCCTCGCATGCTGTTGGAAAAATTTTCTGTTTCTTTCTGCAAAGACCTATAATCGAAAAAAATCAGATCTGTATCACACATTTTGATTTTAATATTTGACTGACCTGTTGTATCTAGAGCGTTGGGAAACATGTTTTGACAAGTAGTTTTTTGTTAACCACGGCACTATCTGCAAAAACGATACGTTGACATAAAAGTCCCTTTTTTCAAATCTGCGCAGAGCCTCTGGCTTACTACTGAAATTTTATTTAGTAAATAAACCCGAGATCAAACCTTTGTTTTGATTTACAATATTGTTTTCTGCTTCTATTCCAGGACATAATGAGCATAACTAAAATCCCTTCTGTGAACTAAATGCAAATGCAGTAACATAGATTAGGTAGTAGTGTAATTTTATCTGTTTATATAGTTAGCTCTATTATTTTCTCTACAGGAGGAGAACAAAAGAGGGAAAAGTGAAAGGAGAATGATTTACTACCTTTTCCAAGCCTATTCTTATCTATCCATCTATCTTATCTAGCAGCTGGCTATTGACAAATAAAACTGCTTAGTTTTCTCATATATCTTATGAGTAGAAAAACCTGTAGCAATATTTCAAAATTGAAAAAATGTCTAAATAATATATCAAACATTTGTCCGCCTATTTCACCAGTCTGCAAACATTTAGAAAGCAGCAACAATGCCTTTCCCGCAGGTCTTTATCTGTTTTCAATAACCGGGAGAAAGGAGGGAGCCCGATTCCAGATAAAGCATCTAGATAGTGACTTCCCCGTCCTGTATCTGAAAGCGATCCTTTCTCCAAATCAGTAGCGCCGCGGAAAGATCTCAATTACAAATTAATTTTGATATTTGTAAACATTGTATCCCGTGAGCGAACGAAAACTGATTTAGGTATGCACTGGATAAAACTTTTATATTGAAAAGTACCGTGATATTGAATTTGTGTAAACCCTGTCAACAATCGGAATTTTTCCTGCTTTCAATTTCTACAATTCTAAGTTGTTGTTATGTTTATATAATTCAATCATTAGTTTTATTTGTAAACTTTTCAAATAAAAGTATAAAAAAAGTGCATGTGCCTGTGGTCGTAGGAAAAACAGTGAACATTACTTGTGTGGAAAGTGTCATTCAGAAGTGGGATTGTCTACTCGGCTGCGCCTCGTACGATACCGATCTCCCACTCGTGTGAAATGGGTCACTTTCCACTCTAGTAATGTAATATAATATTTCATCAGAAAATTGTATACCTACATACCTATATTGAACCAATTGCCGTCGATGAAATATATTATTATTTTGATAATTGGGAGTTAGCTTTTTTTTTGTTTTTTTATTATTATTATTGAATGTGATCAAGGGACTAATCAGTCCCGAAACGTTAAACTTACGATCAAACTTCAGAAATAGTAAGCCGGAACCTAAAACCCAATTATCAAAATAATTGCTCACACCAGATAAAGCTTGATGGTAATCTTAATAACAGCCAAAGATTTCATAAGGAATCCCAAAAGTTACAGAGTTGTTACGAGTTTGCGCCCTTACCAAGATTCGGTAACATTTCATAGCGTATAATATACCTCTAAAGACATATTGAACCCGTGTAGCACTTACATGGTGAAAGGGATAGGTACATAGGTACCTTATGTCACCCTAACTAAAGATGTTATAATTTTCAAGCTTAGTTAAAAATTATATTTTCAATCAAACTGTCAAACGGAAAAACTAGCATTTTTAATCGTTTTACCTTTCAACTTATTTTCAACGTATATAAAGAAATGTGGGTTTTACTTTTCACTCCGCCTCTGAATAAATTTTTGGGTCGCCGGTTATCACTGTTCTTGCAGTCTCTATGGTGAAAACGGGACGAAATTAAGCGAAAGTGATTCCGAGGAATTGATATTATCGACTTCTTTGGGCTCTAAACAACTGTTGAAGACGGGCGGACCGGCTAAATGAGGCCCGTGCCAATAAGCTGATTTATGCATGCTGTTTCCGATCCATTCCGGGCTCTTCTTTACCCTTCCAATGCCGTTTTTTTTTTTAGATTTTTTCTAATGGAACCTCATAAACAAAAAGGGAGGTAATATAATTCATTAGCCCTTCAGATGAATTGGGATTGAAAAATCATTACAGCCTTAACAAAAAAGGTCCATAGGCGCAGTTTAATGCTGGTGTAATTATACAGGGTGTTTCTTACTAACATGCTAATACTTCAGGATGTGATTTCTCAGGACATTCTATGAAGAAAAGTTAATATGAACATAGTATGACTGCAACGGTTTAAATTTTTTGCTACACGGGATTGGAATTTTTAAGAGTTGTTTTTTATTATCACCGAAAATAGTTAGATTTTTTTTTTAATTTTTGTATGTGTTACTACGATTTAAAACCATATAGGTAGTTTAGTTAGAAAAGTATTTCTATTGCCCCACCAGTGGCGTCCCTGCAAAACATGTCCCATGACATTGTTAGCGCTAGTTTGTGAGACCAATAGTGGGTGAGACACGCTGATTGATTTGTAAGATCAATCTCCGTGAAATACCGTGAAAATATTAATTTTTTCCACTGATCACATTATTCTAATGCTTTGTATGAATGGATGGATATCAGTAGGATACCAAATCTGCTGATAAAGCTGTAAAGCACGGAGCCTTCCATAAACTTAGCCGTCAGCCGAGACCGAGAGAATTATTAAGACTTCTTCATGCACAAGCGATCTGGAATTATGTATTTCTAGAGGGGAACTTGGCAAAAATTCTACGGACTTCCTGATAACGCGCTAAACGGTGATGAATGCGCGCCGTGTTTAACAAGTCCTAAAGTTTTCCTGTTTTTACCACTTTCTCATTCCGTTTAATATCTGCAAATGTAGGACATAAATTCCGCATACTTTATGGGAGCCATAGCCGAGATTGTAATGTTCTACTATTTCGAGCCATTCGTCTTGCCGTGCGGCGATACAATTTAATATTTCATGCTTACCTCGGCTTGGATGGGGATTCTGTCTCGGGCATGAAATATTCTTGGTGTAGATCTTAATTGTTTTAGCAAAATACACCAAGAGCGTGATGTCATAATTTCCTTTTTCGTTTTCTTGGAAAGTTCTCACATTAGCATTGCTATCACCCGTACTAATTATTGCTGACTAGTCTCAGTAGCCGGCTTATAGGAATAATATACATAACACAGCTCTCGTTTCAATTTTCTACCATCAAAATAGATAATTTCTATTTTTAGTGTCATTTTACTTGAGGATGGTTTTCCCAATCAAACAGTGTTAGCAGGTAACTATTATTGTTGCTTATAAATATGTAGGTACGTTATTTGTTGCTGGAAATTAATAATTTCGGCATGTCGATATTTTTTCGCCCACCATACTGATATGACCTAAAATTATTATTTTCCTCCCTAGGGACGCAACATTTTTTTCTTTATATTTTTGAGATTTTGACAATCAATATGATTGTTATTAAACCTTAAATATTAAATATAAATTTTCCCACTTGTTCTCAAACTGCACTTGAGAAGGATTCTATTGCGTGCGATTTTTGTGCTGACCGTTACCATTTTTACAATTGCACAGGCCTATCGAAGGCGGAACTTCAGTGTCTAAAAACTCCAAATCGCTTTAATTAATCTCTTTTTTTAGTCGCTTTTTTAATCGTCACTAAGCTTTTATTGCTCAAACGGCAAGAACCTGAAAAACCAGACAGAATGTCTTCCGGATCTTGAAAGCAAAGTGGAGAAGCTAGAAAGTCGCATTTCCGACATGCCGTCGCGATTGGATGAAATTTCTCGACAAAATGAACCATTTGACCAGACTCATAGTACTGACAACGGCAGCAGCATCGATTGACTCGCGAACGAGATTGCAGACCGCGAACATCGCTGAACCAATGACGTTCAACGCGGCTGAGTCAGGCTTCCAAACCAAACCAAGTTAAGCATAACTCGTCCAATGTCAAATTGTTTCTTGCTGATATACCAACGTTACTGCAGAGAACATTAAATCTTCCGCCTTGATACAAAAAAAAAAACAAATATGTACCATAAGGATGGCCGTATTTGAGCCCTGTATGAAAGGAGAAGCTGTTCAGGAGTATGATATTTTAATGTGCGGAACAGTGTTCCAAGTTTTTGAGAAGTGCTCTTCGCCAAACCCGCAACATGACGATGGAAGAAGAGTGTGCCGCCATATCTGGCTGCACAACGTTGACTTTATTGGAGAAGATGACCGACTGTGCTTTCCCATCATTGAACTGCACCTGATTTCTATCGCCTCAAGCTAGAATCTCTTGTAGATTTTTGCTTAGTATTGGGGCTTCTTGCTCATCGCGAAAATGTGCGTCTATGGCCGAAGTTCGCGCATCTAAGGTATAGAAAGGTATATAAGGTAGAAGTGTACTGTCATGGCAAAACTGTATATGTGTTTATCGTTGTTTCGAACAGGTCGTTAATATAAATAAGAAAGAGAGTCGGGGAAAAATGGATCCCTGAGATACGCCGGCATTGACAGAAAAGCTCTCTGAAAGAACGCCATCGACGGCCACTAGCAAGGAGCGACCTCCGAGGTAACTCTCCAGCCACAAACCGAACTTCTCAGGCATGCCATAAACCTGTAATTTTGCCAACAATCCTCCATACAAAACACGATCGAAAGCCCTAGAGATATCAAGCGCAAACACTCGGGACTCCCCATGATGTTCGACTGTTCTGTTCCACAGTTCCGTTACGTAGGTGAGGAGGTCTCCAGTAGATCTCTGTTTACCTCTGTATGAGGCAAATAATTGCGCCAAAAGGTTGGCCTTCTCAGAAGGCGTCGATGCAATAGTCCCGTCGATTCGTGTAAGTTGTGAAATCGTGGATCTGGTGAAGTTTTGGCTGACTGCCTTTGTGACCGACCAAAAAGATTTCAAACCGTTAGGACAGGAGAGAAGTTTGTTCCTAATTCTTTGATTGTGAGCTTTCTGGACTGGATCTATTATTTCTTCGCATCTGTTTCGAGCACGGATGAAGTTGTGATGATTTGTGCGTCGGGGCTCTTTTGCCACTGCTGAAAAGCAAGTTGTTTGGATACGACAGCTTCTTTTGAATCTTTTATTGAACCAAGGTTTGCTGTTTGAGGGCTTTTTTTAAAAAAGTAATTATGCTTCTATGCCAGTTAAGATGTCTTGAGCAATTTCCCTAACACAAACACATGGATCATTAGAGCGGAAACAGATTCTCCTCCATGGAAAAGCTCAATAATGTACCCTGAGTTCTTCCCATTTGGCCCATCTATAGTGACAGACTACACGTGGATTACTAGCTTCTTTGACACTGATTGGTAGGACGCATGATGTTGAGACGAGTTTGTGGTCTGAGGAGCCCGATTAAGCCTTCATTGTGGTGGTATAAGTTTGAGGATTCGTAGTCAAAAACAGATCCAGAAAGCTAGCGAATTCTCCTTCGCGATCGAAATGCGAGTTGGTTCGTCAACGAGCTGGGTGCAGCCACAGCTGATAGCAAAAGCTTCATCTTCTTGTCATTCAGCGTCATTAAATTTAGAGTGACTAAGCCAGTTTGTGTTATGTACATTGAAGTCTCTCAAGATTTATATGTGTTTATCGTTGTTTCGAACAGGTCGTTAATATAAATAAGAAAGAGAGTCGGGGAAAAATGGATCCCTGAGATACGCCGGCATTGACAGAAAAGCTCTCTGAAAGAACGCCATCGACGGCCACTAGCAAGGAGCGACCTCCGAGGTAACTCTCCAGCCACAAACCGAACTTCTCAGGCATGCCATAAACCTGTAATTTTGCCAACAATCCTCCATACAAAACACGATCGAAAGCCCTAGAGATATCAAGCGCTAAAACTGAAACATCTTAACTGGAGGACGTTTCGTAAAATACTTTTTGATCAGTTGTTTGCTGTCCAGTGAGTCGGGTTGCTTTCGGACTCGTTGAGGTTTTTTTTTTACCTTTTTTTTTTACCTATAGGTAGTAACTTACATGATGCCTTGTTATGATATATAGTTATTATAATTTTGATGTGGAGCGATGTAGTTGGGGTGGTATAGTTTGTAATAATTCTGATTATCTGTCAAAATGTTTATGTTTGGTAGCACTTTGTCGAGCCGAAGATTGACTGATGCCGGGGTTTTTTCAAGGTTAGATGGAAGAACAGAGCCAAGACACGTCTTTAATCTGAATCTCGCCTTTTTCTTCCATTTTCTGTATAAGTAATAATCTTATATTGTATCTTACATTTTGTTTAAAACAATTGTTAAAATGGAGGAAATAAAGTTCATTATTATTATTATTATTATTATTTCTATCGCGGCTTTAGGATAATTCATCTGTAGAAAATTAACAGTATTTGTCAGGGACAAAAAAGTGCCATACACTGTTTATCTCTTGGAGGTCGGTATAAGCAATAGATAAATCTAGTTATTTGGTTATCCTAAGCCACCTGACATCAAAGTCCTGAGGCTCAAATTCTTCCTCAAGTTGACAGGAGAGGTCAGTTCTGACAAAAACTCCAATGGAAGGTAAATCTAAATTGGGTGTAAAAGTTATATTCTGGGTAAAGTTAATTAGCTGGTCTTGACGACGCTTGGACTTTTATTTCGAATAGTGCCAGAATGTGAGGTTTATATGCCTGCAGATGTTAGTGTACTGAATTGATGTTCGTGTTTAAATCTCTGATGTTACAAAAGTTAAACATAAATTTTCCAATTCGTGAGATGTTACTCTTCTTGCTCCTGCATGAAAGTGCCCCTGTATTAGCCCCTCCTGCATGAAAGCGCCCCTGTATTAGTCCCCGCCTGGAGATCCGAATGAGGAGTCGTTTTAACTCCGTAAAATTTTAACCCCGAGAACGCCATCCATGAATTTTTTGTTTCTCACCCTATGGACCGGAATCTCTGGCACAACAACGAACCATCAGGTCTTAAAAGCAACTTCACGCCGCCTAAGCCAGAAAGATGGTATCGCACCAGACGAGGCTGTGTGGGTTCTATGTCCTCTACCATCTGGTTTGCTACTTTTGGTCAGCCCCGGGTATTTAATTTCCCCAGTAGTACCGTCTACATTATATTGGACGATATACCCCTATCCGCCACCCGGGGAGGCTGCCGATGGCGGAATAGCAACCAAAACGGGATTATATTTCTACACTGCAATTCTTAGTTGAAAGATACCGCGTGATTCCATGTACGCCACTGGAGACTACAACTTATCAAGAAGTACCTGGAATAAAAGTGAGGAAGTAATAAGTTGTGATTTAGATAAAATTTCCTTTTTCGTAGAAATAAAAGACGGAAGATAGAACATCTCCATTCTTAAGATACGAAAAGTGCGAGCTCATACAATACTTTAAGAGAGAAGCAAATAGATTTCCTTTTACCCTAGCTTGACTATACCGCACCGACACCGATATTGAGGCTTATAGCCTGTCCGGGTAAATAACAGAACAGTCCGGATTCAAGGATACCGATATCCTCCAATTTGGAGCTTAATTACTGAGCTCTCGTCCTTCCTGCAGGTTTGTTGACTCCTTACCCTCCCTCCACCTGAGTCCAGGCAAATTAATATCGGCTTTGCCCGCTATCCCAGATTGTTTATTTGAGAACGCTGACCGCTGGCATCGCTGACGTCAAACGGGTTGCTCTGATAAGTCTACTAAGTAATACTACGAATTAGAATGACCTAAAAATACTTGCAAAATAAAATATTTTTTGTTAAAATTGTGATAAAATATTTAATAATAAAAAAGAGTTTCGAGACATTAGAGAAATAAGTTACCACTAATATGATATCTTCGTAAGTTTGCGAACTCAAATAATATGGTGCATGATGATAGATAAACACACCTGATACTTCAAAGCTGCATAAAGCAGGTTGGTATCGGGAAGTAAATCAGATCCACAATAGGAAAAAAATAACTCAGAGCAGAAGAAGAAGCACTGGACGAGATAATTTAGTTTATAAATAATAATTTGGTCTCCGGACTCTTTTACTTTGTAGTTTACTTTATACCTACTTTTAGTTCTTACTTTTAAATATATATTTATTTGCATTCCTTCAATAAGCTACCAAGACTGTAAAGCAATTTGAAAATGACCATCTTCTTTATTATTTTCTAAAATGTCATTTTGGAAACATTCCACGAAGAATTTAAGTAGGGGAAGCCGGTGTTAACTGTAACAAAAAACCATTATTTTGATATATTTTTTAATTAATATTACAAAAACCTATTAATTAATATTAATCACAATTAATTTTAAATAACTTACTAATGAGAAGGGCTTAGAAGTGATCAAGGTTTATGGTAAAAAATTACACTACTTGTTACTTTTGAAACTCGTTTGGTGTCAATTGTAACCGCGGAATTGATATCGTTTGTAAATAGTGAAAGAAAACATTCAAATTAGCCATAATAGGATTCATTTATTGGAAATAAGAATTCAAAAATAATACAATAAAAAACAAAATATAAGAAAGATATATGAATAAAAAAATCAAATTTGTAACGGGATAACCACATTCTTACCTAAGGGGAGAAAATGGTAACATCAGATAATAGATTTTTTCATTCCATCTGGCTAATTTTTTCATAATTTAGTTTGAATAGTCACTGTAAACAATGTGACTAACTTAAGATCACACTACGTTTTTGGTAGTCACCTGGTTGAACTAGAAAATGGTTGCATTACACAAAAAACCATTTACGCTTCCATATACTTACTTTTCAAGTCTCGTTTCATGGAAATTAGAATTTTCCAACACCGTGAGACTCAATAATTCAAAGCTCCCGCCACTTTGTATATTCATTGTAATGTTTTATCAATATTAGATAATAATGCTAGTTTACTAATGTGTTAATAGGATGAGTTCAAGATGCAATCTTGTCTGTTTACTTCTTGATGCGCCAGCACACATTATATTTTTCTCGAAAACGATTCACGTTAGAACGTTTGACCAGATGGAACTTTCTTATGTAGAAAACCTTGGCGGTTAAAATATTCTTAGATAAATCCAAATATAGTGTCGTGTAAATTGGGAGCACAGAAAAATTCATGGAACTCAAAAATCCCCGCCACTGATGCCTAATGAAAAATAAAAATAAATAGCGCTCAAAAAGTAAGTAATATTATTGATAATATATGGACAAAAGCTGACTTCTGAATACGAAACGATTCCTGAGATATAGCAATAGGTACACCTACGAAATTTTTATTTTGACAATTGACATCCTGTGCCTCAAAAACGGTGCGTTTGCTGACCCAGGTTTTTTTTTTCTCTCAAAATATATCAAGGAACACACCTTTGATGACAGATGTTTTGAAGCACCTTGTATATTTCAAATCTGAAGAAAAAAAATCAATATTGTATTCCTATTACTGCAATATGTGCATTATATTTGCACTTCAATAATAATGAATGCAAATTATTATTATAAAAAACTACCTCTGCGCTTCAATGATTGTCCATGGAATAATAATTATAATGTTATAAAAACTTTTTTGAGATACTCCAATTATACATATAGTAGATTTTAGCGTCAGTAGATTATTATACATATTATCAATTTGTTCTCTTTGTTTCAGGTATGCAATCATAGGAATATTTCAATTAAGCAACAGAAGACTCTTCTACACATGCATAATATTGTATATTCGTCCATATCTTCTGGATAAGAGTGAGACCTAAAAAAATGTTTATTACGTAACATAATTTAATTATTGTCTAGGATTTCAAGCAATTATTAACCTTGCCCAATGCACTACTCCCTTTACCAGAATATAATGATTATTATTATATAGAAGGGTCCATACCTGCTTTCCCTTTTATTTCTGCTACACGAAAATCTAGCAAGTAATTTATCGTTTATTAAGAAGCGTTGGCAAAATAATAAACTCTTGGCAGCACGGGCCGCCCTCTAGATTGCCTGAAAAGCCACAGGAACACGTTCTTACCATGTCTTGGCAACGAGTAGAATGTTGCCGGCAAAGGATATTAATTTGCAAGGCCCGTGTATGTGTTTCAGGCGACAAAGTTCGTTATAATTAAAATGAAATGCGCCGCGGTGAGACTAGCGAGGGATAATCTAATTCAGCTCCACTCAGAATAATGAAACCGCCCTCTAAATATAGTACAAACAGAGGGGTAGCTATCCCGATCGAGAAACGAAGCTCGGGGCGCCACCTGGTGGCGATTCGTCAACGGGGGTTAATTGGGTTTGAAAAGTTCTGTTTAGACAGCGAGGGTCGATGCCACTGTTGTTTTTCTGCTTAACAGTATTTCAAGGCAGATTTTAATCGGAACAATTTCACAAAAACAACAAGAAATTTAGCACACAGGTCAAAAATTTTATTTATTAATTTACTTTTTTATTTATCCATTATCCAACTTTTATATTAGCAGTTTGATTTTTATTAAACAAGTATTGAATCTATAAGGCAGATTACATGTAAAATTGAACTTTCTTATCAAATACTGTCTTCCTTCCATAAAGGATTTAGATAAAATTTGTTGAAGGAACTGGATATTCTTCTACAATGTTAGTATGTAATTGTTTTCTCAACACGAATAAGACAATTAGTATTTTTTTGCCATCCACTTTTTGAATATCTTTGAGTTACACCGTCCAAGACAAGTTCTTGAGCTGCCCAGTTTACACCAGAACTTTCTTGGTTCTTTTTTAGAACTCTCTATTACGATTTTTAAGAAGCCAGTGGGGCAAAGTCTAGGAAAAGGAGAATTATGAAAGTATTGTGACATTGAATATTTGCGTGTGTTGCTACCTTCTTATTGTAATTTTTTCTAGGAAATGAGGAACGGTTTTTACTTTTCCTCGTTCCAGTCCGAAGTCTTTCAGATTCGATGCAACCGAACCGGAACGGAGGAGCGAGAATGACTAAATACCATCGTGGATTTCCGGCTTGATTTTTCATTCTCAGTTTTCAACAGGTATCAAAAGTTTAATTACTAAAAGGCTGGCAAATTGTTAATCGAAACGAAGTTTCTCATATAAAATAGATGTATGACAAACAATTATTCGAATGCTTATCGATATGCTTATCCACATATACCAAAGTCTGCTACGATCCAAAATAAACTCCGGAGCAGTCTCGTACTCGACGGCTAGTACAACCAGCTTGAAGAAACTTGAATCTCTTCAGAACTTAGCTGTCAGAATAGCTACAGGAGCGTTTAGAGCCAGTCCAGCATACAGTCTGAAATGCTTATCAGGTCAACTACGACTTCAGCTTCGCAGAACCCAACTCACCTCATATAAGCAATATCTTCGAATTTCCATGCAACCCACACCACACCAAGAACAACAAGCAGATCCAAAACTGCCTCAGGAATAAAACATTCCGTCAGTTACCATTCAATGCCAAAGGAGAGAGACTCTCGGTCTTTATCAACATACCAACTACACTGAAGACTTCGGAACCGCTGACTAGCACAATTCCCCCCTGGACCGCAAATAGACGTATCAATAACGCAATTTTCTAAATCTCACACAGAGTATCACTTATACGTAAAGCATTCCCCCGCATAACTAATAAATACTCACAACATAAGTGTATCTTCACAGAGGCACTTAAACCACAGTAATAAACCATGCATCTTTCGACAAACAGAATTCGGTATTTGATGGTGAGGCTGGCTTTTTTTGAGTTATTAGTGGCATGAAGCCGCAGGAGCTCATTTTCGAAACCACAGCCACTTCTGCATTTGCTCGTAGGTGCGGAACCGCCTTTGCCGCTGTCGTCAAGTAGAGCTGGAACCTCCAGATCGTGCACTTTCTGAGTGGCTGGACCACCTCCGTAAAGAGTTATCAGACACTATTAGCTAGCTTCCGCAATACTCTCATGCGTTGCATATGTTAGGAGGAAGATGGATGTCAGGTCTGCTAGGTCCTGCCTTTTCTGAAATTGACCCCACAATTTCCTTGTTCCCTATCAGGAAAGAGCAAAGGTCGTGAAGGAACAGTTAATACCCACTAGACACTTCAACACCCCCTCCGTTGAATGCATTGGTGGTATACTGATGCATAGTGCCTCAATTCTGCCACATCCACATTTCTGAAAGCGCAAGTTGTAGATGATGAGCCCAATCCACAGAGGAGAAGAAGGAGATCCACGTTCTCTTCTTCGACAATAACGTGATCGTAGCTCGTCTATTTCTACAGTGTCATCAGAACGATATTGCGGTCTGCGTCTTCCATCGCCGTCTTCGTTTTTATCCATTCGAGAGAAACGGCTGCGCATAGATGTTGAATGAGGAGTTCTTTGTTTCGGTTATTCAACTGAGTTACTGTAATGATCGTAGAGGAGGAGTGAAAAACAATTTCGCTGGAAGAAGCGGTATATTGTTTCAACCGCTCTGCAGATTTAGGATCGTCAATCTCCGCTGTTACAAATTTAATTAGCTTAAAAAGTGCTGAATTATGTTCGTCTAAAAATGAATAGCTTATACGACTGTTGGAGGAAAAGTGATAAAAGTGACAAACTTTTATACTTTTTACGCGTGGGGCGCAGTGAGCACAAGTTTTGAGAAGTTGCAAATTTGGGATCACACCAACCTAACTGGCCCATACATCATACCAAAAAAAAAACAGAACTACATCAAACTTTGTGATTTTATTGTTAATTTCTACAGGGCTAAAATGATAAGTAGGTAATGAATTTAAGACAAGAAAAAAAAAGTTAATAATTACCGAAGTTTGAATATTTATTTATATTGTTTACATTAAATTAATTGATTTACAAAATCATAAAAAGGTGTTTACGTTATAAGTGCAAGAAACTTTTATTGTTTAAAGTTTATTTTCGCAATGGAATTTGAGTAAACTTGATGGAATTTGGATATTGATCTGTCTTTAGATCTGACCACGATAATTATTTGGTGGCACCCAAGAATTCTCGAGGAAACGTTGAAAGGTATCAGGTTGCAAATCTTTGATTCACAGAGGAAATATCGTGAAGAGAGTTAACGGGAAAAACTACAGAGGTATCCGAAGACAAAGTTTAAGTCATTCGAAACAAAATGAAAAATGATTCCGATACATTAGTTCCAGTTCGTTACGAAACTCAGTAGATTCATGCTTCTGTAGAGACTTGCTTTAAAGCTTCTTAGAAAATTTGCGCAACTCTTGTTCTTATTGAGTGATAGTACTGAAAGAATTGCTACTCCGAGAAATTAATGTTACCGGAATGTTACTGAGAGGTGACATTAACATGGCTTTAAGTATCATATAGGACACTTCCCAGAATTACAGAACAAGATTGTGTTTGTTGGAAAACTTCCAAGATATCCGATTAAGTGAAATATATTGACTTGACAGTCGTAATTGTAACGATTCAAAGCCAACGTGAATCGACATCTCCGCTCAGGCACCGCTCCCAGAGCGTCATAGGGATTTCCCTGCAGTGCATGTGCATTTTCAATAAAAAATACCGTTCTATCTCAACTTTATCATTATTTAGCAAATTTCTTGAATTATTCCCTACCTAAGAATTAGCATTCAAGACTAAACGTTATTGACTTAATTAGTTTTTCACCAAACTTTCCACACCTTGCCTTGCAGTTCTGAGCGACACAAGATACCTATAATTTGTTTTTTATAATACATAGTAATAATATTAATAATAATAATAATTTCTACCAAATAAAACATAACAAACAGGTTATCTACATCATAAACCATCTAATGTATATAGACGACAATAAAATCTACACATCAACGCGACCACAATTACAACAGTTACTCGGAACAATAGAAACAATATCAACAGACAAAAAATGGAGTTCGGAGTGGACAAATGCAAAACACTTCACGTGGAAAAGGGGAAGTCAACTCAGGAACCAAATCATCAAGTACTGAATAATCAAACATTGCAACAACTACACCCTAATGACTTGTATAAATACCTGGGATTTCAACAAAGCTTCATAATTAATCACACCGAATAAAATCACAGCTCCAAGCAGAATATGAAAAAAGACTAAATCAACTTCTTAAAACATATTTGAATTCCGGAAATCTATTTATAAGGCCATTAACACTTACGGGATCCCCCTTCTCACCTACTCCTTCGGAATCATCAAATGGTCGACCACAGACCTGGAAAACATTAACATACGAACAAGAACTGCCCTAACGAAAAATAGAATACTGCACTCCAACTTATGTAAGGAAAGATTCAACATAAGCAGAAAAGAAGGAGGAAAAGGAATACTAGACCTACATTCACTACATGCCAAACAATTGAATTCACTCTAGACATACTTCTGTTCAAAAGAACACAAACTACACAAAGCAATAGTGCATACAGACAAGAACTACACACCGCTGAATCTCTATTCACAAACACCAACTGATCAACATCCAAGAACAGTCGAACAAAAAAAAGAGATATCTATGTAGAGCCTCAAAGGCTCTACATAGCAGACACTACAATCAAGTCAATAACCCCAACATTAGCAAAAAGCTGTCGTATAGATTTTTGGAAAACTGCCTTCCCTATCCTGAAACCGAATGTTTTCTTCTTGTCACCCAGGACCGAGTAATTTCCACCAATAACTACAGAAAGCACATATCAAAAGATGCAACAATAGTCAGTGAGGCATGTAAAAAATGCCAACAATTTCCAGAGACAATAAATCGCATCACCTCTGGCTGCAAGCTCCTTGCAGGCATATACTGATAGACATAACACAGTAGCAAAAATAATACACCAAGCCATTGGACTCCACTACAATCTTCATGCAGACTCTCAACTCTAATACAAATATACACCGCGAACAATACTGGAAAATCAAGGTCACAAATTATATTGAGACCTCATCCAAACTGATAAACAATCATGCACAATAGGCCAGATATCACGCTTGTAAATAAAAAAGGACTCGCAACATTCCTTCGTCATTGACATCGCATTTTCATCAGACTCCAACATAACAAATAAATACGCAGAAAAGAAAACAACTAAATATCAATCATTAGCCATAGAAGTTGAAAGGATATGGAAACAGAAGTCGGTTCACATCTTACCTTTTATAATATCAGTAACTGGAATCACGCCGCACACATTCACACAACATCTCACACAACTCCAGCTGCCACACTACATACATACACAGGCGCAAAAAGCAACGATACTTCAAACATGCAACATCACTCGAAACTTCCTAAATCAAAGATGAAATATGTGTAGACTTGGCCTGAGCCCGTCTGCATGGATAATCTCACCAGCAATGATGCTGAGAATGAATCGAATAATAATAATAATATTTATAAAAAACCTACATTGAAAATTATTTCCAAGAAATTGAAAATCCAGTGCTAAAAAACGTCTCAAAGTATAATTTATTATTGTGGCCGAAAATTATCCAAATATATTACAAGAGATACTGGTGTGTACTAAATGCTTTTTCGTAAAGTACTTACATTATTTAAATTATTATTGTTCATTCAGTGTTCAGTACATACATTTTTAAGTTATATGCAATGCAAAACTGGTTGTAACATTCATGACGTAATGCTAGTAATAATTGAGCTTACAAACGCTTGCACTTCAGAAAGCAATAAAAATTTCATGGAATCGAATATCTTGATATATTTAAAGTTTAGTCAGATTAAGGCAAAGTTCAGACGTTGCAGGGTTTTACTGCCAAAATGAAATACCCAACTTGAGTAGGTACCTGAAGTGACTGCAATTATTACTGATTTACGTTTTGGTCATAAAGTTTTCAATAAGTCCGTCTGGCGCTGAACAGTCAATCAATAATTCAGAGCCGAGTTATACTCTATTGAATTCAATATGCAAGGCATTTCAAAATCCGAAAACTTTTTGATGGTGCGCTAATCTTAACTCAAGTTCAACTTGAATAGAAATAATCGGGGACGCTCCGAAACTTTTGACGAACAAAAAAACTCTCTCCCTACATCAAAACCTTTCAAGATTATATCGCACAATCAAGATATTTTAAAACAGACACGTAACATTAATAAGGTCTCTCAAAGGGAATATTCAGTAAAAATAGTTTTATGACATCTTATTTATTAACCGTCCGTGGATTCTTTCCCTGATTTACTGTAATCAAGTAGACCCACTTCATCATCATAAATAACAATATACAGGGTGATTCATTGATAAGTACCATAAATTTAAGAGGTTGTAGATAAAGCGAAAACATTATGGAAATTAAATAAATTTTATCTTTCAAAAATGTTTTTTTTTTTAATCGCGATATTTTTGGAGCGTTGATCTTTGGAAATGTTTTAAATTGTATCTTTTTATAGAGCGGATCAATAATTCTGAATTTTTATGTACGAGTTTTCCATTTAATAAGTATTTGGAAAAATTCTGGGTACAACCGAAGCATCCAGTGGCGTAGAATCCGGGGTCATATGACATTTTTGCCTCATAAAAAGATCTTGGACTGTTATTTTATGTTTAGTTTTTCTTGTGTTTTGGAATGCCAGATTAAATCGCCATAAAAAGACAGACTTATAAAGTTTTAATAGGTTTTTGAAAAAAAATCAACCGCTTTTTTTTAAAGGGGAAGCATCGGTCTTCACTATGTAGTTAAACAAAGTCGCTCCACACCGGTAATATGGGGTTGAAGCGTCGTCTTGCTCATACACCCAGCCTCAAGTATGCCAAACAAATAGTAGAACGGACAACACATACACCCAGAGCCTTCACCGAGAATCGTACTCAGTCCGCCGGGTCCAGTGATTCAGCAGACCGCCCACTGAACCACTCGGCCACCGGTGTGCTCGATTCAACCTCTTTACACACCTTGACATAGGGTAGATTTTGATTCTACTTACTGTCAAAATTCCAGCGAAATCCATATGTCTTGATAGAATTTATAGCCAAAAACCGGTATTTACTGTACTAAAAGTATCGATTAGCCAGAAATAGAAAAGAAAAGAAAGAAGAAGAATAAACTGGTCAGAGAGTACGCGACATCATCAGATAACCTGACCTGACCTGACGTGACTTAGATTTACCCTTAAATATCACTTAAACTAAAAAAAAAATAATAATTTGTCTGATTCTGACAGATTTATATTTTGAAGTTGATAATGACAATATTGCTGAACGATTGAGTAACAATTGGACGATTAAGTAACAATAAGGGACGATTACTTGATAGTGAAGCTTTTCCAAGGAAAAAACGATCTCTATATTATATTGGAAAAGTTATAGAAGCATTTATTAGAAAAAGGAGAATTTCAGGTCAATAGTCAAAAAAAGTGCAGCCAAGGATTTATATTCCCACAAAGTGAGGATATTTCATGTATTGAAAGAAAGGGTATTATGTCCAAGCTGCCAAAACTGATCCAAACACCAGGAACTTCACTAATGAGTTAATGATAATCATTAAATTCACTAATCATATATTCTTTTAAATGTAAATTTTTTGGCTAAGATGTTCAGTAATGCTATAAAAATATATTTCTTACCTAATTAAATGTTCTTGATAAAAGAAGTCACTAAAAATTTATTCATGACCGAAACTATCCCATAGTGGGGTACTTCCGGCCAATTGCAACTTTTAACAAAATCTTAAATTTCTGAAAAAAATAACTTACATTATTCGTTTCTAAATCATAAAAAATTTAAAAAAATATCTGTACTTCATAGTCGATTATCAGTTTGCTAATAAATTATATTTAAGGCCCCTACTTCTTGTAAAAAAAAACAATACTTGGGAATACTGTTTGCTTACAAAACAGTATATTCAAATAGCTCTTCCATTGTACAGCCAAAATCTTTCTATTGCACTTAACAAATATTTCACTTACATAGTTATGTGTACAAACTGTATGCATAAATGTACATGCAACTAAAATAAACAGTTGCTTGTTTCGCTCTAATATTATTATGCTATTAGAACGCATTTGCGCTTGCACTGTAGTTTGCAACAAGACATAAAAATAAATTAAGTGGCATAAACCGTTTACATTCAGAGGCTCCTAATTAACTAAACGGCAAACACGTCCGCCGTTGGTTCAAGTACTCATCAAATTCTGGTAAAACAAACACAATTATATCAGCGTCCTCTGCGGGCTGTAATGAACCGACCGTCAAAGTGGGCGTTCCTTCTGCAGAAATTCCCATGTCCAAACAATCATATTCTGGTGAAATCCAAACTATTATAAAATATTTGAGAACTTGAAAAATTACTGCGAAATTATGCTTAGTATTTACATTACATGTACAAACATTTATTAATAATCTATTTACGCAGACAAGTATTTTTCATTTAACTTAACGATTATTGTGTAAATATGTATATAGAACAATAATATTAAGACTTCCTTGACAGTAGACAGGTTACGGCGGAGGAGCTAAGTTTTTCAAAAGAGTGTTGTGTAATACGTCGAGGTTTAAGTGATATCAACGAATAAGGATTAAAGCTTTAAAAAAATTATTACTACCAATAACTTACTTATTGCAAAGTTTAGAGACGAGAATTAACAGTCTTATTGATCTCAAAATAAAATACATCAAATTCAAATTGAGCAAAAATTGAGCAAACATCCAGTCAACCACAAAAAAGGATGGTCCTGTTAATCAATTAACTATAACAAAATCAAATTTTTCCAAAAACAAACTATAATAAATCAAATCCAATAAATCATCAAGCCTTACACCAATATGTCTGATATCAGCAAGATGATGGCTCATTTCGGTCCGCAATTTCCTATATTCTTATACCAAAATGTTCCAGGGCAATGGATTTGACAAATGGGTCAGATTGTCAATAACTCCCAGCGACTTTTTTTGGACTTGCTTTTGGAGTTAATTGAAAAGTGTTGTAGTCAATAGGAGAGAGAAATACTTTATTTAAAGTTGTGCTGCCTGTCTGTGACAGGTTGCTTTTATACACAGCATAACAATCAATCAAAAAAAGACAATAACATAAAAATTTTAACAATTAACAATAAATATGGTTATGAATAATATTAATCGTATCAATTAAAATCTTTTCACATATTTTATGTCATTTAATTTAGCGCTATCAATTTTAAATTCACAAAAAAAATCTATTACACTTTGGCCGACTGTCCCACGAGATCCAAACCAAAGGCCAATTACTTTCCAATTTCTTTCTCCAAATTTATCCTGAAAATTTTCCGCATAAAATGGAATACATGGTTCATAAATTTGTTTTTTCTCTGTTATAATTTTCGTGTCCTGAAGTAGGTCATTAGTTTCATATCTAACTGTATAGGGTCGATAATAAATGCATTTTTTGATTTCTTGTCAAAAGCAATAATGTCTGAAAATCTGTTTAGTCCTGTTGTATCTCTGCCATATACTTCTTCAAAGCATTCATAACCTTTTTCACGAAGAATTGATGTTATATGATGTTTAACATGATTATGACGAGGTGTTATCTTCGCTGAGTTGCTGCTGCAGTTGCCTGTGACATGAAAAGGGGTTTCAATCTCTTTACCGCATTTGCGGCAAAGGCGGTCACCATTGACATCAACACCAGGAACACCTCGAAGATTAGCATAGTTGCAGTTGAGTTTAATAGCAGCGGTCCATTCAGATGAAGAAAGTGAATTTTTTTTATGAACAAAAGAGTTTAATTTGGATGAATTTTGAAAAGTGTGAACACCGATTCCTTGATAACCTTTACTGCTCCATATATCAAATGATATTTTTCTTAGTTGATTCCTCATAATTCTAGAAGTATTTCCTTCAACACCTAAATCTATTTTACATTTATTCATTTCAGCAATAGAATCAAAACTGCGACTGAGAAGTAAATCTTCAATCTGGTATTTTTGCGCAATAGAAAAATGTTAAAAAAAAATAAAAAAAAAAAGATGATTAGAATAAGCTCGAATTAGAACTACAATCCCAAACATTTCTCAGGCATATCTGCAAAATGCATTTGATCTTTTGTTAACAGACTTATATACTGTTAAGAAGTGAATGTAGAACATTTAGAGCAGTTATTTTTTCAAGAGCAGTTTTCTTCAGTTAAGTAATTGTATTAAAATATGTCTCATTGACTTGATCTAGTGTAGCTTTTTTTATTTCCTTCATATTAGAATAAACAACATAACATATTGTACGATGTTTTGTATTTGTAAATCACTTAGGTACCTGCCAAATGATAGATATTATACACCCATGCCCTGGTTACACAAAACAAAACAGTGTACAAGACATTTACCATAAAAAAAAAATAACTGAAAACTCCATAGCGAAGGGAAAGATAGTATAAGGAGATACAAGATACAAGAGTAGTGTTGGGAGTAGAAGATTAAAAATTTGTACATGTATAATTTTAATTTTGACGAGCTGAACTAGAATATTTACAACCCCTCACCATTTCCGGTTATACTGGAAGTTGCCATCAACTTTGTTATTTTAAATGGGTCCCCCAATATATTATTACATTTTTAGATTGCCTGAAAAAATATTAGGTATAAGAATAGTGTTAACAGTTAAAGTTTGTAACGAGCAATTTATGAGTTATAAACAAATGAAAATCGCATTTTTCCATTTTCAAAGCAGCGTAGATTGAAAACGGGTCAAGATGTCGGAAAACGGCTTACATATCCCTTTCTTAACTTTTCACGTAGGTAGCATACTATTATGTGGATTTATTTATGTGGAAATTTATATACAAAGTGATGAAAAATAATCGATTTTCAAAAAAAAATAACTAAGTAAGTAACTAAGAAAATCCTAAAATTTTTTTTTTACCACAGCGTAGTATATGAAAAGTTAACATAGTGATATGACTGATATCTTTTTTAGATATCTTGACCTGTTTTCAATCTAAGCTGCTTCGAAAATGGAAAATAGAGATTTTCATTTGCTTATAACTTTATTAAATTTATTTCTTTATACTTTATAAATTTATTGCTTATTAATTATTCGCCACAAATTTGAACTGTAAACATCATTTTTATTACATTTTTTTCAGGCAATCTGGAAATGTAATAATATATAGGGTGTACCATTTAAAGAAATATAAATATATCAACTTGCGGTATAACCGGAAGTGGTGTGGGGTTGTAAATATTTTAGTTCAGCTAACAAATTTTTTATCTTCTACTTCGAACACTTCCCCATATTATGAAAATTCCCTAAGGGTCTCGCGCCTCACCCTGTATATTACGCTTTTTTTTATTTGCGTCCTGGGTTGCTACGGAATTTTGTTTTTATGTTGGTCAAAACCTAAAATCCCCAAATATCACTATCACTTTCACAAATTTGTGATTATATTAACTGTTTGGATGAAACTGTCAAAAGTCTTTTGTGACACCACCAGTTTCATGATAAATTTTAATTAATAATTTAATTATTGATTTGTCAGTTATTGAAAAAAAAATCTCTATAGAAATTACCTATAGTCCCAGATCAAAATTGTAGCCAGTAAAACTATTTCTAAATTATTGTTTCTTATTACTAAGACCGATTGCTTTGCATCTTTATGATTTTTTACCGACATTCAAAATATTCCACTTCATATGTAACAGAAACTCATTTACATGTGACATCTGTGCCTACACTTTTCAGGCAAGGTAGGTACTTCCGACAAGTTACTGACTATAATTTTGATTTGATATTATAGAGCCCTTATTATCCCAAGAAAAATTTTCCTCTCAGTATACTATTAGTGAAAATTAAAAAAAACGGCTTCTATGTTGCAATTATTGAACATAAGTTAACATGAGTGTAATTTTTAAATGCAATTTCCTATGGCAACCCTTAAAAAAATCACTGTGCCTATACTTCTTATTTATTGTTTAGATATCTGCTATTGATAACTGATTGGTTAAAAATAAGATTCCGATAAAATGAAAAAAAAAAAAAACAACAATAGTATACCTAATAAAAGTCCCAAAAATCCTTTCCAGTTGGATTTTTTTTTACATAAAACCCGACTCTTTATAACCCCGTTCTTATATTCTTTTATCCGACAGAGTGCAGATGTGTGCAGGAATTAGGTGGTTCCCTGACAAAGAGCCCGGCTGCTTGGCTACAGGTTGATGCTATTCCCTCCGATAGGAATACGGGCTGAGGGCTGATTTATCGGGCTATTCCTGATCCATCGTTGGTGGCCCGGCTCATGTATAAATCAGCATATGTGAATATCGAATCTCACCAGGGAGCCGTTACACCCGTATTAGGAATTAAAGTTATTCATTCTCCAGATGATGAGGAAAAATAGACAGGAGAAGAACACGTCGCTGAATCAAAGGATGAAGCTGCCTGCTCCTCTGGGAGAGGGTAGTGATATTCAAAGCTTTTTTCTTCAAACAACGAATAAGCTTATTACTCTTAGGAAGGTATTGAACCAAAAGGAGCTCTGTGTCGAAGTTCTTTATATATGTATTGCTTGGCAAGATTCGGTATTTCAGCGCAGAATAATCGATCGAGGACTTCAATTTAAAGTTATGTACGAAAATACTTCGTTTCCAGCTACTCTATACTAAATCATAATGTTATGTTCTGAGAATAACGGGTTTGTGAGACTTATGAGGAATATCATTATACTTTAAAATGTATTTTATTGGAAGCTATTCCCAGTTAAAGATGATAAAGAACAGGTAGGTCACCCAATAATCAAAACTATAAAAAATATCCTAACGGTTTACATGTCCCTATCCTAACTTTTCATGTTTTATCCCACTATGTGGAGTAAATTTTAATACAGGGTGATGAAAATTATCCGATTTTTCATCACCCTGTATTAAAATTTAAACCACATAGTAGGATACTGTGTGAAAAGTTAGGATAGGGACATGTAAACCGTTTTTAGATATCTTGAGCCGTTCTAGTTCTACGCCTGCTTTGAAGTTGAAAATTTTCGATCTTCACTTGTTTATAACTCATAAACCGCTCAATCTAAATTCCAATGGTGAAAACCGATTCGATTTCTTCAGACATTTAAAAAATATAAAGTTTTACAGGGTGTTCTATTTAAAAACCCGAAGTTGATGTTACTTCCGGTTAAACAGGAAGTTGTGTTTATCGAGCGTTTATCTCAACATATAGGTGATGATAAACTACGCCACTTTGTTCCAAAAAGTTTTGTCATATCTTAAAAATTACCGGAGTTATCGCTTGGGGCGTTTTTTATAATTCACCCTGTATATGTCACCAAAGCAGAAATAACTGTTGGGGGTATTTTTATTAGTCTTAACATTATGCATTAGATCAATAGGATCATGTACAGGTACAGGTAAATTATCTGCAATTTTGTCGGCAATACTAGTAAAAAATATATTAAACCGATCAGGCAAAATATCACATTAATCGTTATTCACTTTCCTATGGCGTTTCGTTTATAATATGCCAAGAAGATCTAACACGATTCCTTGAAGACCTTAAATATTCATTGTTATGGTCAAGTTTGGCCTTTGAAATGGCATTTCTATACGATCTTCTACTAAAATTTCTAGCCTGGCGATGTACATCCAAGCCAGTGTTTCTATACAAGTTATCGCAAAAAACAACGCTCTCTGAGGCGCCTTAATTCAGAATTAAACCATTTATTGTTACTACTGTTCTGAAAATTTACTCTAACAGTCTTCGCAGCAAATGCTTGATTACATCCGTATGCAACAATTTCAACAAACATATCAAACTTAAGTTCAACAGGATAATCATAGGAATAATTTATAAAATTCCAATTAGTTGATACTAAAAACCTATAAAGTCTAAACATATCATAACAAGTAATATAGGTCTAATAACTCTGTCTGCCAGCCCCCGCTTTTGAACAAAGGTGTCCAATTTGAATTGAAGGTTTAAACCAAGGTGGTCCGAAAAACCTGTATTCAGAGGACTGACATGAACAAACTTATCATTAACATTGGAAAAAACATTGTCAATGAAATTCCTACCTCGAGTAGGAAAATTGACAAGTTTTGCAAGACCATAGCCGGTCATAAAGTCACATAGTTGTTTAGCTCTAGAGTCGTCAGAATTAAATACAACATTAAAATCACCAAAAACGAATATGTAATCTCTGAGCAAGTTCACCGATTCGAAAATCTCAGATAATACTCTTAAAAACGAATTAAAATCACCAGTTGGTGGACGATAAATAGACAAAATAATAGTACTCACAGCCGACAAATAGACGGAAGAAATCTCACAATCACCCTCCAAGGACCTACAAGAGTAATCGGAGCGGTCGGATACGTTCAAGTCCCGGCGAGCACAGATCAAAGACCCGCCATAATTGTTAAGTTGCCCAAGGTTATTAACATCCAATAACTCACGTGATACATAATTTATTTTATTTCATACAAAATGAAATATAAAAACCAAATCTGTTGGTTTTTAAAATTAAACGAATGTTTTTAATAATTGAGTATGATTACTATGAATATATCAACTGAAAAGTTTATAGAAAATGACATTATGAAATCCAAATATTCAACCAACAATGCAATCCCAAAACCAACATCCAATGGTTACCAGAATTAAACAAATATTAATAATACAGGGAGTTAAGGAGTAATAACAGCCCAGTATAACTCCCAAGGGAGTTAGGAATATGTTTATAGTTAAGGTAACAAAGTGTTTATCTAAAATAAATATATTATTGTATTTTTTGTCAGAAATAAACGCGATATCTGCAGTAGCTTACATGTCAAATAACACACTCTAGCGGTGGCGGTGGTAACAAAATGAAAAATTCGTAAAGTTTAATTATTAGTGACAGAGAAAGGAAAACTTTTTTGTAACGACAAATCTTGTTAAATTCCGTTAAAGTAATCGAAATAATAGACATTTAAATAAAAAGAAGTTATAAAAGAAAAAACTGCAAAAAAACGAGTTTTTTAAGCATTATACTCATTATACTAATTTTGAAAAATAATGAAAAAATTACATTTTTTAATTTGGTCATGATTGTTACGCCCACTGACGGTCATTTTAGAAGCTCAAACTACTTTTCAACGATTTTTTAGGGCCACTTTCCTATATAAAAGTTCTTAACTTTGGCTGAACGATGCTTACTTTGTGGAATCTTCTCGGTGACCATTCCTAATGACTCATCCGGTACAACGAAAATGGCTTAGGATAGAGGAAAACGGATAACGTGTCCATATTTTAACTTTTTTTTTTTACTATCCTGCGATGTAGATGAAATGTGTGTACAGGGTGATAAAAAATCCCAAAAAATCGGAAATTTCTCAAGTGTCCATATTTTAACTTTTTTTTTTTACTATCCTGCGATGTAGATGAAATGTGTGTACAGGGTGATAAAAAATCCCAAAAAATCGGAAATTTCTCAACGGGTTGCTAAAAAATAACAAAAATAGTACAAAAATGTTTTTATATCATAGGATAGTACCTACATAAAAAGTTGAAATAGAGACACGTAAGCCGTTTTTCTCTATCTTGAGCCGTTTTCGTTGTACAGGGACTTGAACTTCAAAAATTCTGGTTTTCAACGTATGAGACATTTTGTATAGTCCAAAATAATTTTAGGTTTATAAATTTTTTAAGTAGCGCACGGTTTAGGCTACACACAGCGAGACGGTAGTGGCGCCCCACGCCCCACCCTTCACAGGGTTTTCCATTTGAAAAAAACAAAGTGAGGTTTGTTTTCGCTCATTAAGAAAGTAAAAAATTAAATTCTTGGTGTTAAATTCAGTGTTGGTAGGTACTTTACACGATGTCGAAAGAGTTTTACATTTTTTATGTAAAAAACTCAAACAAATGCTAAATATTATGTAAAAAATTAAAAGTTCTTAAAAAATAAGGTTAAAACTGAAGTTTTCAGCTAGCTGAGTAGGCCAAGAGCTTCCTTCAGTTCCAGTAGCGTCTTCACAGAGGGGAGAGAGAAGAAAAAGAAGACAATTATTGAAGTTAAGTTTCTTGTAACTTAAATTTATTAGAATTCAATAAGGACAAAAAGATCACTGATTTCGATTTGCAACACTTCTATTTGTATTTTATATTCGTTAGATAAATGCTGGGAACAATTAAACTGTTTAAAAGAAAACGTTGTGGGGAAAGACTCGACGATAGGATTATAAAAAAAAATAGGACGTGAATACAGGGTTATTCACGGTATACGCCACGGAAGTTTATGGCCGTGTCTCTGGATTTTTGGATTTTTTTATTTTTGGAGTGGATAGAGACCCGGCAGAGGTACGTTTTAAAATTATATTCATAATGTACAGGGTGTCCAAAAGCATAAAACATATCAAAGTTATGTTTTTTTAAATGAAATGCTCCTATGTTATTGCATTTTTAGATTGCCTGGGAAGAAAAAAGAAGATTGGCTGTTACAGTTGGTATTTAAATTCAGAAGTTTTTGAGTTATAAACAAGTGAAAATCGTCATTTTTCAAGTTCAAGGCCCTGTATAACGAAAACGGCTGAAGATAGAGAAAAACGGCTTACATGTCCCTATTTTACTTTTTCATGTACTATCCTATGATGTAGATGAAATGTTTATACAGGGTGATAGAAAATTTGAAAAATTCTGAGATTTCTCCACGCGTCGACAAATAAAAAAATCAAAGAAAGTACAATTGTTTCTATACCATAGGATAGTACATAAAAAGTTAAAATAGGGACATGTAAGCCGTTTTTCTCTATCTTGAGCCGTTTTCCTTGTACAGGGCTTTGAACTTCAAAAATGACGATTTTCACTTGTTTATAACTCACAAAATTTTGAATTTAAACACCAACTGTAAAAACCAATCTTATTTTTTCTTCTCAGACAATCTAAAAATGCAATAACATAGGAGCATTCCATTTAAAAAAACATAACTTTGATATGTTTCATGCTTTTGGGACACCCTGTACATTATGAATATAATTTTAAAACGTACCTCTGCCGGGTCTCTATCCACTCCAAAAATAAAAAGATCCTAAAATCCAGAGACACGGCCATAATCTTCCGTGGCGTGTACCGTGAATAACCCTGTATACATCCAACAGGGAAAAACTATTTTTTTTTCATTATCAAATTATATGTTTTGGTTATTTGTGTTATTTTGATAATTATTGTTATTCTGATAATATCAATTTTGATAATTGTTTTATTTTATTTTGAATAAAACTACCTACAATGATTTCGTTTCCAATAGTATTTAATTTTTTTTTGTATTTTTGAAACCATTTGCTAATGTAAACTGCTTGAATTTTTTACGTGTGAAAAAAGTGTAGATTACTCCATGTTAATTACTCTGCCAACCCTGGTCAAAATGTATCTCACAAAAATTTCAACTGACTTGTTTTTCCATATTTTTCAAATAAAAAAAAATTGTAACGAATTCCGAGGCATTCGTAGTTAATTATTATTTATTTTAATTAATCGAGGGGTTTTATCAGAAAGATTCAGTTTTTACAGCGGTGATTAGCAGGTTATCTCACCAGCACCGGCTATATAAGCAGACCCAGCGAACAAGCAAGGCAGAGCTTCCGAGGTATTGACTCGCGAATCATCTCCCTTCTGGTGAACTGAGCCAGGAGGTCCCGAACAGCAGGCATGCATTGAGTGCACTCCGCCACATTTCTCCAGCCGGTAGCAGTGGGTCAATGAATTGAGTTGCACCTAACTGCAATACGGCAACGGGAGATCGATGAGAGTGAATTGAGCTCCCATCGGTTGCCAGTCACAGCAGGGTAACAACCGGGACTGTAGTGAGGTCCCGGGCGGGCCCTTTCAGACGGCGCCTGGCCTGCATTGAGGGCCAGACGTCATAAGCGTCGGGATCGCAACGTATTGAGTTGTCGACCCTAAGCTATTACTAACACCCACCTCGGCATTCCGAGAGTGGGCTTATGTTTTTCAGATTGATGCATCCTTAAATAATAATTCCCAGAAATCGCCACGGCGCGTATACCAGAGGCCGCGGCCGCTACAAACACGACACGCAACGGGCGATGGCAGTGGAGTGACTGCCGTTGCGAGTACAAAGCCGGAGATAGCCCGTCCGGGCGACCAATTGACGGAGAGGCGCGCTCTGACGCCGATATCTCCAACCAATCAAGTGGACCGCCGAGGGAAGAGGCCGGCCCGTACCGTTCAGGACGCAGTGCTAATATTCAATCATTACAGATATGTGTAAATATGTTTAATTGTAAATAAATGCTTTTATAATTTAGACTGAATTGTCACGGGTAAAAGGGGCCAATTATCCATCCCTGTGTGATCATCTCTACCCAGCCGAAAATCCCATTACAAGATTGGCGCCCAACGTAAAATTTAAAACTCTTCAGTAACAGAACCCAGTACAGTACAGTCACAGGATCAGACAGAAAAAAACAGTAACAGTATCTAGCGGGATAAGTGACAAGATTGACGCCGAATATTCAAGACAGCAGTAACAGAATACAGCACAAGAACTGCAGCAGCAACAAACAGGAACAGAACCAGGACACAAGATGACCAGCAAAAACGGACAAAACAGAATCGCTGAATTGGAAGCCGAGTTAGCACGAATAAAACTGGCTCTCCAGTCAGCAAGGGGACCGGCAGCAGCACCAACGGGGTACCACCAGCCGCCGCAAGTGGAAATAATCAACCAGGCCCTCGAATGGGGACTGCACTTCGACCACAAGCGAGACGACGCAGTCCTCTTCATCGAACGCCTGGACGATACCGTTCAGGACGCAGTGCTAATATTCAATCATTACAGATATGTGTAAATATGTTTAATTGTAAATAAATTCTTTTATAATTTAGACTGAATTGTCACGGGTAAAAGGGGGCAATTATCCATCCCTGTGTGATCATCTCTACCCAGCCGAAAATCCCGTTACAAAATCTACTGATTTTCTAGAGTTAAAGCTCCCACCCTGCATACTTCTGTAATAATAATTTGTTATTTCAATTATATTTTGTGATATCCTGTTAGTGAAGCTGTAAGAAAACTACCAACAATATTAGAGATTATTAGACCACAAAAAGAACGAGTTGTTGGATATTAATTTGCTTAACCTGTTTGTTGTTTCATAAAAAATTACTTTGTATTTTATCAGGTATAAATGAATTGGCTTTCCTGCTTTGGCTTCCCCTAAAATTATATTTATAAACATTTATTTATAAAGCATGCTAAACATCTCAACCTCGCATAATTAGGTCAGCAGAAGCTCCAGATCCGTATCCATCCCCTCCTTGTGTCTGATGCGTCCCTCCTGGCAAATCCTTGTGTGCCAAGGCCGTTCCTGTCGCTTTTCGCCGTTCCCGGCGCTCAAACTGCCACCCCAGTCGGCCCCGAGGCAGGGCTCTGACTGATTGCTTTCCCGATGTGATCCGCAACATATCTGGCGGATAAATAGAAACCTTTTACCTCGTCCGGGATGCGATACAACTGCTGTCTACTTCAGCGTCGAGTGAACCGGCAGACGATGGTGAAGGGGACGAACGGGGGTGGCCGGGGTTCGTTTAACTGTATTGGGGGTGAGTTGAATGGTGATGCTGAGCGAGAGGTTGGAGTTTTGATTTGTCGTTATTGCATCAGAACAGCTTTATATACCAACGCTTCCGAAAAGTTCTCCGGACGTTTCTCAAGGAGTTTTTATCCACGTGAAAGGTTTTGTTATGAAAATAGTCTGTCAGTCCAGGACGTTCTGATTTTAAAGGTATTGAAAGTACTGCAATTTCTTTGTGCAGGCTGATAACTCTTGTCCACTTTATCCTGCTACTCTATTACGAACTATGTTTTCAATAAGACTAAATAGTATAGAACAATTATTAGAGCTTATAGATTCAAAGATACGATAACAATAATTAACGATAACTTCACTAGAAGATCAGAAAATTCTTATAATAGGTGCTTTACAATATTTTATAATAGCAAAACAAATAGGTTTGCTCTGATAGACGACGGATATCTTGAATCTAACCCTCGTTGTTAAGATGAAATTCGAAGCATAAAAAGTTGTTACCCCGGACCTAGAATTTGATATACAGTTTTTGAAGTTTGCAGCTAAATGTATCTATCCTGTGAGCAACTGAAAACGTAATTTAGGTAGGCTCTCGAAAAAATACCATGTGTTAAATAATTGACTTCTGCTGCAATAAATTCACTAAAATCTGTATAGTGAATGTCTTATTTTTCTTACTTTCTAATTTTTAATGGTCTGGGGCGCGTTCATAAATTACACTCTGCATACGCTCTGTGTGATGACTGATGAATTACTTTGGATCTGGAGGCGGTCATAAACAGCCAGCTCGCTCGATGTGTAAAATCTAGCATTGGTCATAAATTGTCGATAACTACGGTTTGCACTCAAAATGTTGGAAAAACGCTGGTCTCCAGAGGTCATCAGTTCATGCGCATTGTGGTTTCTGACGTTTTAAGTCAATTTGAGTAATTCAAATTATTTTATATAGTATTTAAGTAAACAATTTCCAGCGAAAGTATGACAATATGTTGAAACACAAAAGGGTTAGTACTGGGGACGTTGTCAATGTCAACTGAAATTTTCTAGGCTAGAGTGTACTCTTTATTGTTTTCCAAGCTTTCTGGAATCAGTCATTCTCTTCTTCAGGGATCTAAAATTCAATTTAATGGCAATAAATAACAATAAGTTGTGAGGTTTATAATTTAAAATCCAACAACAGCAAAAATTTCAGGGAACATTCCCTCTCAGCAGGAGACATAAGTAGTGGTAATGGAATGAGAAATGAGAACATCAAAAATTTTCAGAAAAACAGTTACAACATATTAAAAACCGTAAATAGGTTGATTGAAAACAAACTAAAATTACATGATTGAGTTAGAATAATTAAAAAACAATTAAATATGCTACATCTTCAAATCGATGGCTATCTTGAGGAGATAACAGAAGACAGATGGTGTGTGAGCCGGGCCGCCGGGGTTCGATTTTGAATTTACCAATTCAAAAATTATAAATTTTCAATGCACAACCTTCCTATTATACCTGGAGTATAATTGTTATGATCATGATTTTTATTATCACATATCCTTAATAGTGATATTATGTGTATGTACACGTTATGAGAATTGAAATTGTAAATTTTCATTAAACAATGTAATTGTAATATTATGTCAAATTTTCATATGAGGCGAGAGGCTAGGCGTGAACTGCGGATCTTGCTATCTTTATAACTTTTTCACCTTATCTAATTCTAAATATTTTAAGCGATAAGTACGTGCTTCAAATAAATATGCTGCGAGTTAGCAAGCACCACCACTGAGCTTTTACATGTTCGATGAACTTTATGAAGATATTCTTATCAGCCTTATCTAGCTAGTTGTTTTTTAACGTGGACACCAGCTAACATTGTTGATATTGGACAACAAATATTTATAGATTCGGAGGTAGTAACTAACATATCTGCACACTAACCAATTCTCGTCAAACTCTCGCCTTCCTATAAAATTTATAATGTATTTACCTAAAAAATTCTATAGGTCTTCAAAGTAATTTTTTGAAATATTTATATTTCATTCATGCTTATTTCTATGAAGCATATATATATATATATACTCATAGACGATACGTTGTGAAGCCCGCACATATTAACAGGTCGTTGTTCCACCCGGGTTTTCTAACTCATATATAGAAGTATATATCAGTGTTTTGTTAAATAAAGATGCCCACAAGTGGTGGCAAACAAAGAGGGGAAACTTTTTCGTAAGCCTACTTTTAAAATATATTTTCGAATCGTTATTAAGCCCAAATATACTAACAAATCTTTCTTCAGCCCGATTGTATATACTCCTACATCTTACGCACGTTGTAAAGCCCAACAATGTTGCCAGTTGTAACTGTCGAAACCGGTTATTTTTAATGGTTTATTCGTTTACATTTATACTCGAGAAGATAAAATCACTTGGCGTTTCAATTTCGTTCGGCTTTGTGCATGACGTCACTCAGACACCACCCGTCCTGCTTTTTCGCGTGCGACTTATGATTATATAGTATAATAGTAGTAGGTATACCCAAATACTATACCTAGTATAATAAACGGATATCAGTAATCAAATTAATTGTTTAATGGGATAGCCAGGATAGCCTTCGTGCCAGAATAAATAGAGCAAGTGTTCTAAAGAACCGTTATCCACGAATACTTTACGCTATTTTTTTTTGGTCAATTTTATTGGTATACAGGGTGCACCATGTATCCTCTATATTGCTATCTCCTAACGCAAACAGATACAGGGTCGGTTAAACAAGTTCAAAGGAGCGCAATTTCGATTCCGTCGAGACATACAAGATATCTGTGACCGTTCCTGAAATATCCTGAAAAAACTGAAAAATCGAGATTTCTTATTTTTTCCATATCTTTTTTATTATTGGAGATTAATGAATAATTTTTTGTGGGCTTACATAAGTCGGCAAGAGCTACCCATCTGACATTTCAAAAATTTTCAAAGCCGACTAGATCCCAGAATTTTCATAGTCAACTTTCGTTTTTCTTATAGCCACCGTTTTTTATGTTGTTCGATATAAAAAAAACATAAAAACTAAAAATTGTTAAAATTCAAAAAAATAAATTTAAAAATTTTTTATTCTTCTTTTTTCTTTACAAAAAAGACATTTTTAGACCAAATTTCATAGATAAATTAAAAAACCATAAGGCAAGCACTATTTAGGCATTACAAATGTTGGACGTTATTTTTCTACGATTTTTTTTAGATTTTTCTTTGAAAAAAGAAGAATAGAAATTAAAAAAAAATTTTTGGAAGTTTATTAATTTTTGGTTTCCATTTTTTTTTCATATCGAACGACATAAAAAAATAATATGGCGGCCATAAGAAAAACGAAAGTTGACTGTGAAAACTCTTGGATCTAGTAAGCCTTGAAAATTTTTGAAATGTCAGATGGATAGCTCTTAACGGCTTATGTAAGCCTACAAAAAATTATTTATTAATTTCCAATAATAAAAAAGATATGACGAAAATAAAAAAATCTCGATTTTTCAGTTTTTTCAGGATATTTCAGGAACGGTGACGGCATGTTTTGACGAATTTGAGATGACCACAAAACTGCGCATCTTTTCTCTAATTTAACCGACCCTGTATCTCTTAGCGTTCAGGAGATAGCAATATAGAGAAGAATACATGGTGCACCCTGTATTAACACTAGCAAAAATACAGGGTGGGTTTTTTTCAATGTTTAGTACAGGGATCTCGTAAACTACTGCAGTTAGAGGAACGGTTAAATGGGGAAAGAAGTGCAGTTTTATGAGCTTAATTCGAAACAGCTTTTGTTTTTTTGAAAATCTCCATGGCTTCCTAGATATTTAACATAAAGTAAATTCCGCGGATTTCTTTACACCGAGATAGCAGTCTTTATTATTGGGATTAGAGAAAAATCGTAAAGGAAAACCTTTTAGACGATTTCATAGACAATAAAACGGCGTTACAATTTTTTTTATTTGTTGTGTCGTTTTCGAGCTATGACGTAAACTTGTGTTTTTTTTAAATGTAAGTCATAGTTGGCTATGACATCATTCGATATGTATTTTTTTTCTAAAAACAACGATGTAAAACTCAATATCGTTTTTTCGGGAAATAAAAAAGTTAGGCTAATAAAAAAGTTTTAAATAAAAAACAAAAGCTGTTTCGAATTAAGCTCATAAAACTGCACTGCTTTCCCCATTTAACCGTTCCTCTAACTGCAGTAGTTTACAAGATCCCTGTACTAAACATTGAAAAAAACTCACCCTGTAGAAATAGGTAAGAACTAATAATGTAAAATAGTTAAATTCGTTATGTGATAACTCAGAGAACTGTTTGAGATACAGAATTCAGCTTTCGTACACGTCTTGTCTTTAATATTATCTGCGTTAAGACGGCAAATTGAAAAATAAATAATGTTGCAGTGAAACAAATCATAAAAAAATGTAAAACACAAGTGATTGATCAAACACAACAACAACATTTTGCCACTTTTATGTTTTTCATCATAAAATGCTGTTTTTCTGAAAAACAGTTCATATTAGAGTACTTGACTAGGAGTACCTTTTTTATGTAGAAAACATTGACAGTTTAAAATGTGCTTCCACAATGCCAATTGTTACAGTGTCGTAGAAATTAGGGGCAAAAAAATTCAAGCAACCCCTAAATCTCTGCGACTGGCATATGAAATAAATTTAATCAGAGCTCAAAAAGTAAATAAGGTAAATATTTACATCCACGTATCCTAAGTTCCATCAATTTTTTCGGGACCGAGGAGCGGAATAGAGGTGCTTGGTGGGTAAGAAGCTAAAAACATCCATTGCAAACTAATATAAGGTCACAACTAAGGAAGGCCTCATTGACACTACGGTCGAATTTCTATTTTTTTCTTCACTTTCAGGGCAAGGAAAATCTTCGAAATTAACAGTAGCACGATTTTTATTTTGAATTTTGCATTTATATTCCAAAAATCATTGCATCAATCCCTGTGGACTGGACACGATATGTGAAAGCGGATATAGCGCCAGTACGTCTCTGCACGCTTCGAAGCGCTTGAAGTGGGTACATCCGTAATTCGCGGTATCTACTCGACGCCTCTTGTCAGGACCGCACTCTCTCCGCACTCTCAAAACCGTTTTTTTAGGCCGTTTTGTGGCTTTCCCTTCCATTTGCAAAGCAAATGAATACCTTCCTGGTGTTATTATAGGTATGTTCTCCACCCCTATACAGGATGTTATGTAATTGAATGTCAATATTTAAGGGGGTGATTTTTGGGTCCATTTTAAGAAGAAAACTTCATAAGAATGTATGTCCTAAGAGTCTTAACTTTTGAGATACAGGGTGGTAAAGTTTTATTAAAATAAATAATTTTCTCGTAATATCTAATACCGCTGTGGATATTTTCATAAAATTTCGTATACAGGTATTACGCATCAAGGGGCATTTTTTCATGTACCAGAAGTTTACCGACATATTTTAGCTGACATTGATGGTACGCCACTGATTTCTGTTCAAATAGAAATAATTTTTGGAATCCCCATTTATTTCAAAGCAAATTTGATCACTTATTTTTTTTCAGTCCCATGTACGGTTTTCGCCTAAAAAAAATAAAATCTGTTTCTCTATATGGTCACAAAATTGTCGGTAAATGACAATAAAAAAATATAAAAATATGCAGGTAAAATTCTGCAAGATGTCACTAGTGGAGATAAAACGAAATGTGGTGCATGAAAAAATGCCTCTTGATGAGTAATACCCGTCTGTTAAATTTCATTAAAATATCCAGGAGCGGTATATTACAGATATTATGAAAAAATTATTTATTTTTAAAAACTTTACCACCCTGTATCTCAAAAGCTAAGACTTTTAGGACATACGTTCTTATGAAGTTTTCTTCTTAAAATGGACCCAAAAATCACCCCCTTAAATATTGACATTCAATTACAAAACACCCTGTATAGGTGCCATAGTGAAACTTAAGGAGCCGCGAATGTAAATAATGACCAAAAATGTATTAATTTCCAATAACAAAAAAGATACGACGAAAATAAAATTTCTCTATTTTTCAGTTTTTTCAGGATATTTCAGAAACGGTTACAGATATCTTGCATGTTTTGACGGATTCGAGATGGCCACAAAATAGCGCAACTTTTCTCTGATTTAACCGACCCCGTATCTTCAATGGTTTAAGATATCCCTGTAGTGGCCCTTTAAATAATAGTTCTAAGCCTGTATAGATGCCATAGTGAAACTATAGGATACCCAGATGTAAATAATGACCGTAAATAATATTAATGATAAGATGTGTACAAAAATTAAGGTTTATATCTGAAAGATATTCAAAGAAAAAAATTGGGTCAAGATTAAAGCCTTTGTATACAATTGCTATAAAGACAAATAATTGAAGACATAAGTAGATAAAGGTGCGAAGTCACAAAAACAGAATATTGAGTAAATGAGAAGAACACGTTTTGTCTTAGAGGTTTTTTTGTTAATTTTTTTATTTTTATTTTTGACTTTGAGCAATTGGATTAATACTTTTAAACAGAAGACGAGTTTTTTTTGCATTATCCAATTTATAAAATTTGTTTAGAATAGTTTCTATCGCTTCCAGGCTAAATTTTACTCCACAATTTAAGCTGTAACTTTTTTTGCATAAAATATTATCTATGTTTATAGCTTTTTTTTTGGCACGACTTTTCCTGTTTGCGAAATGTATTCCATACCCCGTTCTCTGCATGCTGCTGATTTATTTCCTTTCCATTTTTGAGGATGATGTTTCGGTAAATTTTAGGTTTTAAATAAAAAATTTTATGTTTGGCTTTATTTTGTGTTGGTATAATCCTATTTTATTTAATTATAGAAATCTTACCTTCTTTTGCATAATATAAGTTTTCTTTGTTCGATAATAATTTAAGAATTTGTTTGCCTCTACTTTCCATTATATTTTGAAGTTCAAATAGGACATGTCACTGTGTATGTAACATGTCCTTGCTAAATAGCGATACATTTGTAGTGGATAAAGGTGTTATGTCCAATTTTGTGACATAGCAACTTTATCCACCAAAACAATGAATAGGTCAGTGTGACATATCAGCTTTATCCACTGGTAGTTTCGTAAATATGCAATTTTTGATATTGCAAAAGTTAAAAGACCACCACAAAGACTCGGAAAGCACAAAAATCCTTTTTTTTTTTAAATGTGACTTAGCACCTTTGTCCACTTATGTCTTCAATTGGTATAATTATTGAATAAAGACAATATGATTTTCAAGTTTTCATATATCTTGTAACGTACCTACTTTATATACCTATCCTTTCGACCTCCTATATTTAAAAAATCGTATTTATTATGATTTAGAGGGAGCAATTTTCGTATTGAACACGACTTTTAAGTACCTAAGCTATTGTTCTAGGCACCTATCTTAAAATATATCATGGATAACATGCAGAACAGTTCTAAAACTGAAATAATTCACAATAGTGTACGCTTCCATGACAAAAAAGGTACCCCACAGAACACCTCAAAATTATGAAGTGAAAATGGCTGAAAACATGTTACGCCCGCCAGACTAGTAAAAATTTGTTGATTGTTATTTTTTATGAATTTTGCTAAAAAAAATATTTTTTTCCAAAACACCTGCTTGAAATTTATCCAATTTGTAGAAAATAATGTACCATTTTTGAAAAAAATTATCTGGCTAACAATTTTTGTTAATTAACTTCTGAAAGACATTTTGTTGTAAATTATTTTTTTTATGAAAATGCACGTCATAACGCCTCCTTGATTTTTTTTTATTAAAGTTTAAAATCTTTTCATCTATTGCAACTTGTCTGGTTGACAATTTTTGTAAAAAAAATTGTCAGACTTCATTTTGAATGCGCAGCATCAATGTATCAAGATCAATCACTGGCATTTAGGAACACTTCGTTAAAAAAAAAAAAACTGAAGCTTAAGATGCCTATGCATAAAAATATTCTTATCATTAAAAAAGTTTTTTTTTATTAGTAAGATTCAATTTTTAAGCGCAGTGACAGCTTTACTTCATAAAAAAAGGCTGTTATAAAGGCTGTGTCAAAACGCCACCCTAATATTTTTCTGAAAGAAGGTTTGACATCTATTTTATGCATAAAAATTGGTCTGTCAGCAAAAAAAAAAAGATTTTTACTATGACAAACTTCATTGTTAAAGTGCTGCGACCACATTTTTAAATGAAAAAATTATGGTATAATAATTATAGTTAGGTACTAACTAAAAAATTTTTTTTTGTTATAAATTAATAATTTAGATCCCTTTTATATACTTTAATACGTTTTTCATAAACATTTTTTTTTACTGAGTACGTATTATGAAGTGAACTTTCATAAAAAATGTAATTTATAACAAAAAATATTAGTTTGATAAATTTATTAACAAAAATTGTCAGCCAGACAAGTTGCAATAGATAGAATAAGAGATCTTAAACTTTATTAAAAAAAAAATTCAAGGAGGTGTGTTATATGTATGACGTGCATTTTCTTAAAAAAATAATTTATAACAAAAGGTCTGTCAGAAGTTATTTAACAAAAATTGTCAGCCAGACAATTTTTTCAAAAATGGTACATTATTTTCTACAAATTGTTTAAATTTCAAGCAGGTGTTTTAAAACAAAAAATTTTTAGTAAAATTCGAAAATTCACAAAAATAACAATTAACAAATTTTGACTAGCCTTGGCGGGCGTGAAATGTTTTTCAGCCATTTTCACTTCATAATTCTGAGGTGTTCTATGGGGTACCTTTTTTGTCATGTAAACGTAGACTACATGCAAGGAGGGTGTAAATATTAATATAAAATATAACAATATTTGAACCTAGTTCAAGAGAGGTATTATAATGAAATGTTACTTTATTATTGCAATTATTAACCCATTCAAAAACGTGGCATTTTCTGATGGTCAAATGTGATGAGAAGTATTTTTAATGTTATTATTTTTTTATTAAAAAGTACTTTTAAAGGTCTAAATGCCCTAAAATACATAATATACAACATTAATTGGTATTTCTGAAAAATTAAACAACTAAACCTACTATTTCATAAATATTTTTCAAATAATAATCAAATCTTATTATTAATATTTATCATAATTAAATAAAACCAGTATGTGAATGTCAAATAGTGCCAGACCATTACCCCTATATGCTCGAAAAGGTTTGTTTCCAAGAAGTTGTGTGGCTGCATCTACGCCTTCCAGGCATGAGAGTGCTAGTTGAATTATGTTTCAAGAAATTCTTAGTATGTTTCCTCGTTTCGCGATGTTGCCAGCTGGGGGGCTCCATAACGGCATATTAGTATGGTGGGCTGAACAATGTATATACACCTCTATAGGTATATACACAAAGCGCCGCCTGGTGGCAAACATAGTGTACTAAACAGCGTATGTTGTATAGAGGAACGGTCATTATTAAGCCCACTTGAAAATCTGCCTATAGGTCCCCATGGGCGTGTGCAACGCTTTGGCGCTCATATACACGCGAAACTTTGTTCAGCCCGCAGACGGGCTGAACAAGGTTGCAAAGGGCTACACAACTGACCGTTAATATGTTCAACGGGCTCAACAATAACCGTGTACATCTCTATATATATATATATATATATATTGATACGTGTTAAGCTGTGACTTCCGTTATGTTGAGAGGGCGACCTGACTTCCGTAGCAACCGATAATATATAAACAAAAATTTTTGCATATATGGAATGAGGGGAAGCTGAATAACAATAATATCAAAAGAGGGGTAACGATTTTTCAAAAAAAAAATTTCATATATAAGCTGTTCACGCAAAATACGAACTGGCTTCCAGACAATTTTATAGCCTAGTTTGATGACAGATACGTAGTGGCGTCCAGAAGTGTTGCCAAATATCCGGAAGTCACATAGGCGAATGTATACCACTTTATATGAATAATTTAAAGTATAGCTGTGTATGTTATGTACCTACCTATCTTGCTTCGAATACACGACCTTAGATGATTCGAGATGGAGATGAGTAAATTCATACGGATTTGTCTATGGATAAATATTTTATGAACTGAATGTTTTTGGTAGTGCCGAACCGATCAATTTTTTTTTCAGTAGAGTAAAGGCTTAAGTAAAAAAACATACATCGTTTCAGAATAATTAGCAAAAGAACGGGCCTTTGAAAAACTTTTGAAATCACTTTGATATCTTATAGAAAGCATTATACATACAGGGTGTTGATTTTCAAAGCGGGCCATAGGGGATTAGCATTGCGAAAGTGGTTTTTGAGGATTCCTGCTCGCCGTTTAAACTGACAGAAATGGTTTTGGTATCAAAATGAAGCTAAAATTATTGCGCATAACGCTTGACATCAGAAATTAATTTAATTTCACGTTGTTTTCTAAAATTCTTCGGTAAAAATTCAAGTAATTGTTAATGTTTAATTTCTATTTAACCCTCCTGTAACTGGCTACACTGTAGTAGGTTTTCACCATAAAGACTCTTTCTTGGTTTGTATAACCCATTTTTAAATAGAACCAGACTTTATTATTACCTACTGACTTATAAAAATAAAAATTTATTATTGGATTGTCAAAACGTAGAAACGTCATTATTGTTTAGGCAAGGCATGCTATTTTGTGATTAAACATTAACAATTACTTGAATTTTTACTGAAGAATTTTAGAAAACAACGTGAAATTGAATTAATTTCTGATGTCAAGCGTTATGCGCAATAATTTTAGCTTCATTTTGATACCAAAACCATTTCTGTCAGTTTAAACGGCGAGCAGGAATCCTCAAAAACCACTTTCGCAATGCTAATCCCCTATGGCCCGCTTTGAAAATCAACACCCTGTATAAAAAATAATTCAAAAGCATTTCAAATAAAAATTATATTAAAGTGTTTGTGAGATAGCTGATCAAAAATAAAATGTTATAAAAATAGAATTTCAGAATGACTGATCAAATATGGCCGGATCAAAAAACTGATTTATTAAAAACGGCTATAATAATAATAATAGAACAAAACAAAAATCAATAGGTATCTCGATATAAAAGCTATAAATCCCGAGCCCCTGCTCAATATGCTCATTGCTCTAGGTATCTCTCTCTAACTTTCAAACAAATTTTTTCTAATTCATGATTATAAGCTACATCAATAGCTAAATTTTAGCTTGAAAATATATTTAAAAAATACATTTTCCATAGATTTACTGAAAAACGTTACTTTTATGCAAATTACACTTAAAATAAAATCAAAAAAAAATACTCGTATATATTTTTCACTGAATGTACTGTTTTGAGGTCCTATTATAAAAATATATGAGTTAGACAAAGCAATTTTTTTTGTTGTTTTTGTTAAAGCTATCTAAGTTTATTTAACAATGAATTTCACGTAATTTGGACTAAAAGAAATTTGATTTTTGTTTAAAAAATAGAAAAATATATCTATTCAACTTTTTCAATAAAACTAAACAGATCATTTTAAAGTAAAAGTTCTTAACAAACTGTGCCTGTAAAGTTTCACCATCACATTTTTTAACTAAAATTATCGGTCTTTGTAAATGACCAACAAAATCAAATTTGTCACTTTTGTAAGTTTGAAATAATTTTGTGCTCTGTATTTTTCAAACTAAAACTTGAAGATTTTTTTTATATCGCTCACATCTATTAATGTCATTTCAATATTGAAGTGTGAAAGTTTCAGATATTTTTATTGTAAGAATTTAAAAAATGGCGTATGTTTAATTGATTTTGTTAAAAATTTTACTTTGTATACGTACATACTATTCTTGTAAATATTTTTTTCAAACTTGAAAACAAATTGTTAGGTGCAAGATTGTTCTCTCATTTAAATTTTTGCTACCTAGCTCAATTTGTAAGTATTTGTAAGTGAAAATCGAAAATTTTCAACTTCAAAGCAGTGTAGAACTAGAACGGCTCAAGATCTAAAAACCGTTTACGTGTCCCTATCTTAACTTTTCACATAGTATCCTATTCTATGTGGTTTAAAATTTAATACAGGTGATGAAAAAACGGATAATTTTCATCACCCTGTATTAAAATTTACTCCGCATAATGGGATAGAACATGAAAAGCTAGGATAGAGACATGAACCATTTTTAGATATCTTGAGTCGTTCTAGTTCTACACTGCTTTGAAGTTGAAAATTTTCGATTTTCACTTGTTTATAACTCATAAACCGCTCAATCTAAATTCCAATGGTGAAAACCACCTGTATTCGATTTCTTCAGACATTTGAATAATTAAATATTTTACAGGGTGTTCCCGTTAAAATAACGGAGTAGGTGTCAACTTCCGGTATTTCCGGAAGTGCGGCCATCTAAAATATTTTTATTGAATTTCTCGTGATCACTTATGTCTGGAAATTTTTTATTTTGAGGTTATAGGCCCATTAGTTTCCGAGATACGGTCGCTTACCTACCTTAATGAAACACCCTGTATACAGTGCATTTATTTTAATCGTTGCCATAGGGAATTTCATGTTAAAGTTACAATTCCACCCTATGTTAACTTATGTTGCCTGGCAGCTTAGAAATCGTTTTTATTTTTCAATAATAGTCCATGTCATCTACTTCACAATATAGCCTGTTAGAAAAACCGACTTTTGTTTAATATAATTATACAGGGTTGTATAACTATTTCGTGGCTTACTACAGGGTCAAAGATATCGGAACCGGCTACAGGGTCGTTTAAATTGTGCACAATTTTATACTTACTTCGAATCTGAAACAGAATTTCATATAATTGCAGATGTGCAAAAAAATTCAAAATTTTATTCTTCTTTTTCCGCAAGAAATTTTTTTCACAGATAGTTCGCTTTGTGGTTTCTTATATTAATTCGGCGAATATAATTTTTTTTTCTAAAAAACTAGAATAAAAAAAAATCTAGATTAGAGTTTTCGTTTCCCTAATTTTTATTAGACCGAACGACATGAAAAACAATAGATATCGCATCCGCTATAGGAAAAACAAAAGTAGACTATGGAAACTCTTGAATCTAGTCGACTTTGAAAATTTTTTAAATCTCAAATGGATAGGCCTAATAACGACTTGTGTGAACCTACAAAAATATTCAGTTCATTTTCAACAGCAATAAATAAGAAATTTCGATATTTTAGTTTCGAAATAGTTATGACTCTATTAAATACCTAATGTATGAGTATACAATGTGTCCAGTGGAAGGGGCAGTACATGGGGATCTTGGAAACGGCAAGAGATACAGGCTCTGTTAAATTAGAGAAAAGTTGCACAATTTGATGCTTAATAAGATTTTTTCGAATATTTTCAGTCGTTGCTGAAATATCCTGAAAAAACTGAAAAATCAAAATTTCTTATTTTAGCCATATCTTTTTTATTATTGAGAAGTAATGAATTATTTTTTGTAGGCTTACATAAGTCGTCAAAAGCTATCCATTTGACATTACAAAAATTTTCAAAGCCGACTAGATCCCAAAGTTTTCATACCCAACTTTTATTTTTCTTTTGGCCGCCATATTGATTTTGTATGTCGTTCGGTGTAAAATAAATCAAGGAAACCAAAAATTAATAACATGAAATAAAATTAAAAAAATTTATCATTCTTTTTTCAAAAAAAAAAAACATTTTTTCACCCAATTACATTAATATGAAGTCATATTACTTGCTTTATGTTTTTTTTTTACTTTTTATATGATATTCGGTTTGAAGATTTTTTTTTTGGAAAAAAGAAAAAAATTCTTGACATTTTTGTTACCGAATGTTATTAATTTTTAATGGTTTCCTCGATTTATTTATTTTATACAGAATGACATAAAAGATCAATATGGCGGCCATAAGAAAAACAAAAGCTGGCTACGAAAACTCTTGGGATCTAGTCGGCTTTGAAAATTTTTGTAACGTCATATGGATAGCTTTTGACGATATATAAGCCTGCAAAAAATTATTCATTAGTTTCCAATAATAAAAAAGATATGGCTAAAATAAGAAATTTAGATTTTTTAGTTTTTTCAGGATATTTCAACAACGACTAAAAATATTCAAAAGAAAAAAAATCAGTTTCTTATTAAGCATCAAATTGTGCAACTTTTCTCTAATATAACCGACCCTGTATCTCATGCCGTTTCCAAGATCCCCATGTAAAACTGTGAAGTATAATTAAATTAAACAGAGTCCGATTGTTCTGACAGGTTTTATTGTGAAGTAGATAACACGCGCCTCGCTGATTGCACGATTATCGAAACTAAAAACGACTTCTAATTTGCAAGATAACAGAAGTTAACATGGGGTGTGATTTTTACATGCAAAGTAGGTGGTAATTACAAAATTAGCTAATTAAATCCTAATGGCGAAGGTAGGTTCAGTGGCCTGTTTCACAAAACACTATTAACTATTTATTATTAATAGTAATAGAACTCATAATATAAGGGATTTTCAATAGTTTTTCTCAAAATAATGGTAATAGTCTATTAATTAATAGCTTGTTAATGAACAATTATTTATAGTTTATTTCAATTATATTAGTCGGTCAGTGTTTCACAAAAATTGATATGATAAAAATAGAGACTATTATTAATAACTCATATTTTTGTGAAACAGGCTCCTGGTCGGTAGGTGTAGGATATCAATATATTCACCAGGATAAAATATGTAATTGGCTTCCGAGTCCAAGTAAGAATCTTGGAACTTGTTTTCATGCAGACTTTACCAGTGAATGGAAAATGAATTTAACAACGAAACGAGGTCAAATTTATTGCTTTACGGCGTTGCCAAAATTGGATGTCACATCGTGTGTCCTATTGTACATAAATGGTCATTTATATAGCATATATGATGGAAGTGAGAACGTTCAGGCCGTAACTGCAGTAAAACGCGATGCTAGCGTCAGCGGATTATTGTGGAACTAAAATGTTATCTTGAGGGTACCAGGGGGTCCAAATCACTTCCACAAAAATTTTTGCATACGGACTGCTAACGCCATCTTGAAGCTATATATGCACTCAATAAGGCGAAACGTTGTGACTTCCGAAATCGGAAGCCACAACGTCATATATGAAGTGACAACGAATTATGCGTATCTGATTTTGAAGTCACATAGTACCTTCTATCAATATATATATATATATATTTCAGAAAGCATTAATTGTTTTTTATATAACAGATTGTTACAGTTTTTTCAATTCTGCGTAGTGTTCGACTCACAAGATGTCTAAATTATCCATTCAGGCGTTTTCATACTCGCATGCGCATTCAACGACGGTAAGATGATACAAGCCGTCATCAGTTATATTAGAGGAGGCTAGACAAAGCGTCAGAAATTACACTTGGCGTAGTGCGATCTAGGATTAAACAGGAAACCATTTGTTAACGTCGCCTCCTTTAATAACAAGGTAGGAGAGCACGGGCAAACACCGTCGACGCTTCTAGCTTCTGCAGACCCCCCATGCCGCCTGAAAATTTCAACCCTCCCTTTACCTCTGTCGCCGCAGACCCGCACCTAGCAAGAGTTTCATCACTCACATGAACTAAATTGTATCATAAGGAAGTTGTTAGTAGCTACTTGTTCCTTTTTTATAATAAGGGTTATAATTGCATAGGAGGACCTAATTCGCTATTATTTGCCGATGACCCTACAATATTTTAACGTTTCACCCCCACAACAGTTGCTTTCTTCCGAAAAGCAACTGTGATCGTCTTTTCCATGAACTTCCCCTAATAGGACCGTTGTGTTTATTCTGTTGTATTTACCGTAGTCACCCCTAATCTTTGATTGAGGTAGCAGGTATGCCAGAATTAGGATGACCGAAACGGATAGTGTAAAAGAACCTGCTGTGACTCACTGTAACCTAGATTTTCTTTTTATCTCGTCTGATTTGAATTTATTACAGAGAAGCGGGGTAAATAACTGACACTTGTTGTTAACTGTTTCATTCATGTTTCAGACTGCCTAACAACATAATACAGTCCTTTTCACCACTGTTCTGGGTCTTAGTGTATTTATTTTATTTCCTTTACCTAGTTTCTTTGATTTCATTATAAGCATATATTGAATTAATTAAAGAAAACAACCAACTTTGATTATAAATTACCCGGCTTATTTCAGGAGTATTTGTCTGATTTACCTAATTAATTCCTCATACGAAAATGTCAAATTTGTATTGTACAATTTTCGTGTAGATCTCGTACCTATCGCACAGCTGGCGGGAGCGCCCTGTCTAGCTAGCGGAGTCACCCTGTGTATCGGGCTCGTATTGAATGTCGCGTCTAGACTGATCGGCAGCATTTTCGGTCCCCGCACTACCTGTCGGGCCACGATGCAGCGTTCACCCCGGGTGGTTTGTTTCGCTGGTCGAGTTTATATTTCTAGAACGGGGTTGCCGCTTCTCATGAATATTATTTTCGTTTATCTTATAAAATCGTTCCTTCCGATTCTCTTTTATTTAATGGCATTATTTTCACAGTTGATTTACCTGGGAGAGCGACTTATTTCACCTCCATTTATTTTTACTATCCAACTGTATAATAACTCATTTCGTTGTTATTTGGTGTACCTACCTTGTTTGTTTATTTTGATTTGAAATTTTGATTACCTATCGCCCCTGTGGGCTACCTGGTTAATAATTGAAGTGCTGGAATTTTTAGTTTGGTACCTACTGGAGCCGGCATGTTTACGGCATCGGGACCAACCATCGATCTCACCATAAGTTATACCACTATCTAGTCATTACTGATAGACATGCTGGAATTTGTAATGTGGTACCTACTAGTGCCGGCTTTTTTACAGGAGTACAATTGTGACGAGACCAGCCATCGCCCCCTCCGTGCCCAGTGCGCCCTAATTACCTGTTGACAGTACTGATTTTTATTCTGCTCGTGAGCAACCTGTTTGTTTTACCTTGCCTCGTGAGGCAATGAGTTATTCGATTGGTAGTTCGAGGCTTTAGATTGTCACTTTGATCAACTGTGGACATGAAAATTTTACACCTTGACTGATTACACAAAGCATTTTGTCTCCGTTCTTTCTTTCAAAATCTTGTCATCTTGGATGCGATTACTAGTTGACCACACTATAGACCACTGCTCTTTAAACATTAATCGAGTTAATGATTGAGAATGCTGGACTTTTATTTATCATTAGTGTTTAGACTTGTTTACAGACAAATTACTTAATCTTTTGCATCGGTGCCAGCTACCGGTCCACCAGAACACGAGTACGACGGCCAATCACCTAAACAGAGTAGATAGCATAGTCAGAATCGTAATAATAACATCCATTGTACGATATTTAGGTGTGCGTGAAATCTGAGTTGAAGAGGATCAGGTACTATACCTGACAGCCCTGCCTTGGTTTGTTTATCTATTCTCTATCTGAGAGTGCAACGGTCCGGTGTGTATTGCGATTTCCTGCCGCTACGCTTTGCAATAGAAAGGAACGGTTCACTTTTACTTTCGAGACGTCGTATAATTTAAAGAGACAGGTTCTTGCCTAATATTTATTCGATCCTACATCTGCACTAAAGAAACTCAGACACTTTGAGAAATAGGCATGGTTTGTTTATTTGTCAATCGTCAATTTCCACCTAACTTGAATTATTTCTAATAACAGACCGTTTTACTTATTCACAGGTTATTAATCCATGACCTGAGTTTATTTTCCCCCTAGTTGCATCTCGATTTCCTGTGCAGCGAATTTCAAATAATTTACTGAAAGATTTCTTTCCTGCCGCGGGCTTTTCATTCGTTGACGTGATAGAGTACCTATTATTAACCAATGATGCCGCCCATTTCCAAGCTGCCATTTTACTTGATTTAAAAGGGGATCTGCGCATGTGGATGTGGCGGATTGATTATTTATTTATTTGAATCTGTTGAGATTTTTGCTAGATGATTACGCGCTGGAATTTTCACCCCGTTATAAAGAAAAGATTGTGTAGGGTGCGCAACGAATGCCGTCCCGTGCACAAACTTTTATGTAAGGAAAATTCACGGTTTTCAGATTTATAAAGGGAAAATTGCGTAGGGTGCGCAACTAATGCCGTCCCGTCCACAATTTGTGAGGTAGGAAATATTCCACGGTTTTCAGATAGGATTGGTCGACCGAGAGTGCGCTTACTTTCCGTCTCAAACGTCTTCCATGCAAGGGTTCACCATAATTATGGCGAAGAAAATATTGATTTTTGATTGTTGAAAAAAGACTGATTTTTTTTTTTAATTTTTTTTTTAATTAAGCAGGTCAAAAAATAACTTTTTCATCTCTTCATATCTTTTAGTTTCCTTACTTATTTTGCGAGAAAAAAATAAAAGCCCCTTCATCCTATATTTCAGAATTGATTAAATATAATTATTAAAATTTAAATGAAGTTTTCGACATGCTTTGAAGCGGATTTTACTTTTTTATAGAAAACGAAAGAAGATACGAGAGAAAGTCATGAGGCATAAAAGTTACATTTTAATTTGCTTCATGTGAAAAAATATCAATTTAAAAAAATTCAGTGGGATACATTTTTCTTGGCAATATGATGTTTGTGAGGGTGCCCTCAAGACGCCGATGAACTAGATAATTTTAATCTACTTGGAGCTAAAGGAGCTCCTTATTACTACATATCTCAACACTATTGTCAAAAGATAGTTTGAGTTACTTATTAATAAAAAACCGATAAAAGATTTAACACTCAGTATCTTGAAAATTAGACATTTTAGGACACACATGTTTATATGAACTTTTCGACCTAAAATTAGCCCAGGAATACGGCAATAAAATTAGTAACAACCCTTAAGTAACACCCTGTATGAGAAATATAATATATTTCTTATAGGTACAGTTCCATTTTTACTTTTAAAACTTTTAAAACCTTAGACTTATTATGTTGTTGTGAATTCGAATTTTCAGTTTTGTAGTCGAGCAATATAAATCGCTTTGTAGGTATATGCGGTGCAAATACAAAGGGCGATTATGTACAAAGTATCGGTATTTCAAAGCGTTGAATTAAACATTCACCGCATACCGCAATTGACGTGTATCATGAAATTACTCACCATCACTAAAAACTGCTGAGTTATTTGAACATAAAACCCACTCTGCAAACCATCTATTAATAAAATGTTCGTTATCAATTCTCAATGGAGAATAGGTCATGCAAATAAAAGGGCAGAATAAAAAACATGAATTTATTAGATTCCCGGCGTATCGTTATAGATAAACCACATGAACGAATGCAAATGTATTCGCTGATGCGGCCTATAGCCTGTGGGACTCCATTATTACTCCAATCCCTCCCACTTCCCGTTCATGACCATACATAACGGACCTGGATTAATCTAACCGCTCGACGATGTGCTAGGAATTAATAGAGAGACGTCCTGTAGAATGCGACGGCTCACCGCGATAATTTACATTTTGAGAAAATCTCAGGAGACGAGTAGCTAAAAGGAGAAAATTCTGATCTTGATCTTGAATTCCAGTAATTTTACTTACTGTACATAACAAATCGTTCTAAATATGTTACTATAGCGATTTTATCGTCTTATACGTCCTCCATATAGAAATTTGGTAACAACAGGGTTTATATAATGTTGGTCTTATTAGAGCATGTTTGTACAGAGAAAATATTATAAGTAAGGTGTCGGTGGAGACAACATAATAAACGAAACTAGGTACATTATTTTAAATTATATAATTAATAATAAATTGAAAGAATTGATTTTTTTAAAGACGACCGCTAAAAGCATTCGTTATTTAAAGCAAGAAGGCGTTTTATGTCATTAGTTTGTCGTTACATCTACAGCAAGGCTGGCCGTCAAGCTAAAAAAACAACCTTGTAAAGTCATTTGAAAAACGATAATGCTCTGACTGCTATTCCCCAAATTTTTTTTAATAAGCTACAGCAAGTTGTATTTTTTGTTCATGAGGATATTCATTATTGTTATTTTCATTGTTAAAATTATACCACCGTCTGTTTTTGTCGTATGAGAGTTCTTAGTGGTTTGACCAGTCCATAAGACGCTTAATAACCGGGGAGACATCCTTATTTAAAGCCTTTCCAGATTTATAATGCAGCGAAAATGTTGCTTCCTTATTGTATTATTACTACAGGATGTTTTGTAATGGAATGCCAATATTTAAGGGGGCGATTTTTGGGTCCATTTTAAGAAGAAAACTTCATAAGAATGCATGTCCTAAAAGTCTTAACTTTTGAGATACCGGGTCGTAAAGTTTAAAAAAAATTTTTTTTTCATAATATCTGTAATACCGCTTTGGATATTTTAACGAAATTTAATATACAGGTACTACTCATCAAGAAGCATTTATTCATGTACAACATTTCGTTTTATTTCCACTAGTGACGATCGTGCAAAATTTTACCTGCATATTTTTATGTTTTTTATTGTCATTTTAACGACAATCTTGTGACCATGTAAAGAAACAGTTTTTTTGGCGAAAACCGTGCATCGGCTGAAAAAAAAAGGTAATCAAATTTGCTTGGAAACGAATGGGGATTCCAAAAATGATTTCTTTTTGAACAGAAATCAGTGGCGTATCATCGATGTCTGCTAAAATGGCCGGTAAAATTCTGCACGATCGTGCACCATCGTCACTAATAGAAATAAAATGAAACTTTGTGTGTGATACTTGAGAAAATGCCCCTTGATGCGTAGTACCTGTATACGAAATTTCATCAAAATATCCAGAGCGGTATTACAGATATTACAAAAAAAATATTTATTTTAATAAAACTTTACCACCCTGTATCTCAAAAGTTAGGACTCTTAGGACATACGTTCTTATGAAGTTTTCTTCTTCAAATGGACCCAAAAATCACCCCCTTAAATATTGACATTCAATTATAAAACACCCTGTGGTTTACGAAAATTACACAAAAATAACATTCAAATCATACCTGTCATATCACAAATAGCCACTCCAGTTTGTAGTTTTTTTGTCAATAGTGTTTCTGGTCTAACTCTAAGCATTGATCAAATTATGGTTTTCTATGATATTACCTTTTCACTTCCGTTCCTATGGATCAAACTGTAGACATTGTTATCGATTTGTTACTTATAAATATATCTGTTGCTGAAGCCACTGATATCATTCCATTTAAATTTACACTAAAACAAAACTATTCTCAATTTAATAACTGTTTTTGAGTGCGAAACGATGGTCTAACCATGGGAAATAGTCTTTCTCCTCTCCTAAACGAATTTTTCATGGACGATCCTGAGAACAAGTTTAGTAGTTCACAACTTTTCAATCATCCATCTGTATACCTAATTACGGCAAAATAATAATAATAATAATAACTTAGAAACTGAAGATATGCGCAAATTGACCTCTGTCGGAGTTTTTCGAGCACATCTTCAGTTTCCAAGTTATTACGCCTGTTAGATTTTCGTTGGACCAACCTGTATATTCGTTTGCTATTTATTTTTGTTAATATGTGAGTTAGTTTGTTAATTATTAATTAATCTCCAATAATAAAAAAGATATCAGTTCCCAGCCCAATATGGTTGATTAACTATTTACAATAATAAAATTTGTGGCCAGCTAAATGAGTTCCATCTAGAATCCAAATTATCCATTTAGAAGCCAACTTACCGGAGTGGGGCGGCTAAGTCTTAACTACACAGTTAAGACAGATGCTCCCTATTTTTCAAAAATATTTTCTGTCACTAGTTTTTAATTTATTTAGGTTGGATGAACCTCTGATGGTTATTAGCAGCACCTGGATTAATAGATTAGATAAGGTTATAGAAGACGGGGTTCCTTGAAGAAACCAAATATGTCGTTGGTAATACATGGGACTGCGAGGATGTCATTAGAGGCAATAGTACGATGTTTGGAACTGAGTGCTTGAAGAGTTTGACATTTGAGAGTATTGTGATATGGGTGCTGGTGAGTCTAGTAGTGCAGGAGGAGCAGACGGGAGGAAGTTGTCTTGAGATAATGAATCCATGAGTTAGTCTGGTGTGTCCTAGTCTGATTCGATAGTTTGTTCTGGTTCGCCAGTGATGGAGGATTTTAATGTTTTAAGGAAGGATTGATATAATAGGTTCTAGTTTTCTTATATTTTCCCTAGACTATTGCCCGTATTCACAAACGATAATTTCCTAAATAATTACGTAATCAATTATACCCATCTCATTCTAACGCATAAAAACTGCATATCTCCATCTCACTCATTTAATTAATTACGTAATTATTTAGGAAATTATCGTTTGTGAATACGGGCATATATCTCTCAAATCAAATGCTTCACTATGATGTCAACATCACATCAGAATATCCTACAGATCGTTTTTTCCCCATGATCGACGAAACCAATCATATGTAATTTAATAAACTAAACAACATGTTAATCGCGACACGAGTTTGGCTCGTAGCTTGAAAGGTAGGTAACCCGTGAGTGAAAAGATGTTTTCATTAGAGGTAGTGCAGAAGGCGCCTGTATTAATTCTCAGAGTGGTCGATTGAATGACTTCAATAGGCTTTTGGTATGAATTCCTAGAGGACTAATAACCAATGATTCCATAGTCCAGCTTAGATCGGATGATACCTAATTGGATAAATACGACGAAGCATATTGGTGCTGCCCCCCCCCCCCTCCCCCATAAGTGACCCGACAAGACTATCACGTTTAAGCTATTGAAACGACCTCTTTCGATCCCATCAATATGCCGCCTCCATTTCAACCTACTGTCGAAGGTAACACCTATGTATTTTAAGTCATCGGTTAATTTGATGCTACTGTCATGGAGCCGCAGGAGCGAGGACTTCGTTAGTCTACCCTTTCTGAACATGCACAATGTGTTCTTGATGAAGAGAATCTGAAACCCGATTTTTTGCATAATCGTAGAATAACAGAATCCTCCCTCGGCCGTAGAATCGACAGCTGCTCGATCGCACCCCTATTAGGTATCCCCTATTAGGTTTATAAACAATCCATTTTTAAATGAAGTTCTCTAGTTAATCAATCTCAATCAAGAGTTACATTTAATTTATAGCAAAATAGAATCAAGTCCCACTTTTTTTGTTTCTTTTCTTCGGTTTACAAAATTACTATCGCATTAATAAAGTAAAATTAAATTGTATTATGAATTCCGTCATCGGGAAATTGTTCTATAAATTCTGAAAACCCTTATCTCAAAATAACCAACACCAACTTAGGTGTCGTCCTTTCTCTTTTACACGCAATGGGCGCCGTTCGGTAGGAGCATTAACTGTCTTTATAGCCACCAGACACCCTAGCGATAAGCAAACTTGATTCCATCCGAAAGAAGAATTTAATATAATCGGTTCACGATGCATGGATAAAATTTATTTGAATAAATAAATTGATTTCACTTTCGTACGTTTTATTCTGATTCTCTATAGGTGTGTGTCCGTTCTCCCGACTTTCTGAAGACAAATAAATAAAACAGATATATAAATTTATATAATAAATAAATAAAGAACTAATCAAACAACGTCCCTCAAAAAAAGGACGTTACAATACGGTAATACATATTAATAACTAAACCGTCAAAAGCCATTCTGCTTTTTCTACCAAGATGGCTTTGTTTTGAGAAATTTTTTTGAATTTAAAAATTAAAAAATATTTTTGACAGCAAAAAACTCACAATGAACGAAAACTCTGGCGCCTTAAAAATAATTTTTAAATTTTTTTTAAGCGATTCTCAAAAAAATATTTAAAAAATGGTATAAGGGGTGTGAATTGCGACACCAATGTCGGTAGAGCAGGGGGCAAACGGTTCTGTCGATGATTAGCGTCACTTAACCAATTTTACCTTTATTTAAATCAGAATAAACAATAATACTACTAATAATAACTTTCCTCGTAAATCGTAGGGTTATTCCCTTATGTAATTTTTATACTAACACCAACTATTGACTAACTGTCATTACATTAGAAAACAATGGGTAACAGTAACAGTACGACTGTCACTTGTCAAAGTGGCTGCATTCCGCATCTCTTGTTACAATGGCATTTAAAAATAAAAGTTGAGGGGGAGCATCACCCCCAGAATTTATTTTTGTGGTTTCGTAATGTATATTATGACACCTCCACTAACAATTTCTGAAGAAAAATTTAAGATTCAAGTTTTTCGAATGAAAATGTCTATAATTACTGGACTATAAAATATAATTATTATTATTGTTTACAACATAAATTTAAAACCTTACTTATTTTCTCCCAGCTTTAAAATGATAAGTTAAAACCTTTGTTAGATTTTCACTGCTGACACACTTAACATGATTTGCGTTTCTGTGATATATCTGTTGTGAATAATTGACACTCTGAGGGTTCGTAGTCACGCGAAGTTTCTTCAACCAAATAAATTCAAGGGAGGCGGTATTATTAGATTACTAGCGAACGGATTTTCATTCATGGAATTGCTTGCAGATTGTAGAAAGGAGAAACATGCATAGGTGCTTAGGTATAGTGAAATAGATATATGAAACACAAATAAATATCAGAAAAACAGTAAATCACACAAACCATATTTACCACCTACAAAGAACGAGCAAATATAATGACAGCAAAAAATTTGGCATCATATTATAGGAAAAATTTATATTGCGATTTATTGTAGATAAATTTGGAAAACAATATAGACAAAAGAGTCTGTGCTTCCTAAAACTTTTTTTTTTACAACTCCGATTTTACGACTAAAACTATGTTTTAACTTATACTCTCTCTTCCCCCCCCCCTAAAACTCTGGAAAGGAAGCTTATAGAGGGTTGGAATTGGAGTTTCGAATTTCGTGGCCAAAATACGTAGAATTTGTTGCAATTTTTTAATCGATTCTTGATAGATGACGCTGTAATTGACAGACTTACATTTTTTCAATTTTCAAAACAAACCTGCAGGCGATTCTGAATTATCATATGAACAATTTATGTTATAATATTATTTATGAACAATTATCATAAAAAAATTCTTTGAGACAAATCTTGCATAGTTTTAAATGAAACTTCAAATCTGCACTGAAAATATCGGTTCCTGTTCAAAATTTCAAAGTGTCTCCCCGGCCGCATCTACAAAGAGAGGCTAACTTTACTTACGAATGCCTCCACGGAAAGAATAATATCTGTAAAACATACTTAGGTCAGCTACACTACTTCGATATTCGAGAGTGTTTAAAGTTTTTGTCAAATCTGGGTCCCCAATCAAGTGGATGGCTCTTTTCTGAATGAAGTCGAGTAATATCAGCGTATATGTTTAAAAGCTGAGCTCCAAACATGTGAGCAGTACTCCAAGGATGGTCGGAGTTGAGTAAGTGGATGGCTCTTTTCTGAATGGAGTCGAGTAATATCAGCGTATATGTTTGAAAGCTGAGCTCCAAACATGTGAGCAGTACTCCAAGGATGGTCGGAGTTGAGTCTTGTATTAGAGGAGAAGCTGTTGGGATGTATAAATAAAATTTCTTCGTACGGAAGACTGTTTCAAGTTTTTGAGAAGCACTCTTCGCCAGACATGGATATGCCAAGACATGTCCGCTCCGAGGCTCACTCCAAGTTCCAAGTAAACGAAGAGATGACGATAGAGTAAGAGAGTGTCCCGCCTCACCATATCTAGCTCCAAAACGTTGGCCTTTTCGGAGAAGATGACTGCTTGAGTTTTTCCAGCATTAAATTGTATTATAAGTCACGGTGAAGTATGGCAACTTCTTGCTCTCTGCGAGTATGTACGTCGATAGCAGATATTCGCGCATATAAAGTATAAGAAGATATGAGGGTACTGTCATCGAAGAAACTGTATATTGGGTTTTCCGTTGTTTCAAGCAAATAGTTGAAAAATATTAGAACGAGAGTCGGAGATTAAATTGAACCCTGAGGCACACCGGCATTGATGGAAAAGGTCTCAGACAGAACTCCATCGACTGTCACCTGTAATAAGCGATCTCCAAGCTAACTAGCAAGCCACAAGCAGAATTTCCCGGGAATGCCATAAGTATTTAATTTCCCCAGTGTCATCTATATGGACGACATTCCCCTATTCGCCACCCGGGGAAGCTTCCGATTGGGAACTAGCAACCCCGACACGGGGTTTTGAAATCTTGATAGTGCGATAGTTTCTTGCGTGTTTATTAGTAGTTTCTAGAGTGTTCATAACTCTAGATATTTGATAGTTCCAGGATAAAAAAGTTCATTCTGTAGGTAAAAAAATATAGTATTGCTGCGATATTCAATTGAATATATTTCTTTATTATTATTTTACAATCGTAGACATAAGAAGTTGGGTTACGAACATCAATTCTTCTTGTTCGATTTTGGAATGCAGTCGTATAGAACATTGTTTATCTGTTCTATAGAGTTGAAATGTTGAATCAACTCTTCTGTTGTTTTGATTTGTTGACGTCCCAGCATAACTACAGTCTCCTCTTCTTGAGAATCTTATTCTTCCATTCATGTGAAATCGAGTTGTCCAAACTCGTAACGTCGGATTCAGAATGAACCGAGGCTCTTGATGAGGGTAGAACATATGACATTCGGGAACCTAATTGCATATAAGAAGGCCTGACGACGCATGGCAGTCACCATAGATTGAGAAGTGATGAAAGGAGGATCACAAGGAAAGGTAATAAGAAGAAGGCTAGTAGCTAATACTAAGTAGAAGACTACTAAGTAGTGGATAGTAGTTTGGAATGTGAATGTAATTAGAGAGAGTTTAGTGGCAAGTGACTATCAGTACAATAATTTCAGAGTGTAGGTAAAAGACAAGAGTTGTGGTATTTATTACTGAGTGTTTAGACAGATAAAACAGAAGAAAAAAGGATTTGAGAGAGAAGCGAGAGTAAATAAGAAGAGGATGTTATTAGTTATGTTATTTACAGGTTACTGTCAATAAATAGAAGCTGATAATAACGGATAGTTATGATTTATGAACTATTGTCAGTTATTTGTTTTAAACAAAGTGAGTATCGTAATTAAAACTTTTGATACGCTGTAGACAATATTATTATGTTTGTATACCAAACTGAAAAAATCAGGTATCACACCTAATTAAAGTTTTTTCTCTCTAAAAAGGTTCCCTAAAAAGTATAAGTCTTCTCAATTAATCATGGACCTCTTCTATTTTTAATAGAAGTTAGTTATTTATAAAGTAAATCTGGCATAAGCGAGCAGCTAACATAACTTTGACCAGTAGCTAAAAATCTTATTAAGTATAAGCTACTTAAATTTTGAAAAACATAATTATTATCGTGGTAGAGAATTTTGTTAGCAGCTCATTACTCATATCGATAATTGTTCAGTTCAAGAATCGCTAACTCAGGCTGGAAGCAATCACGTCTATTGAATTATAACCCACTCTGGCTAAGGTTCTTTGTTGTCGCGACCCTAATCTCTCTTTTCGAGTCCTCAAACATGATATTGTTGGACTTGGGAAATCCCTGGAACTATGTTTTAATATCCTAATAACAGGGGAATAATAATAACAGGTTTTCGTAATCATCGCTGTTTTAAGTGTATTTTTTTCTGAAAATTACATTATTATAGACAACTTGGATTAAAAAAAATAATATAATTAAGTAATTTAAAATACATTATACCGGGTGATCCATCTTAATCTATTTTCGGAATTATTGGGGAGGAGCAACATTCTTCGAACAAAAGTTTGGGACAAAAGTTGTTTAGTTTTGAGGTGGACATCGTTTGCACACAAGAATCACCCCCCACCCCATCCCTATGCAGGGCTTTGACTTTGACGATTTAAACAGGGTGGAGAAAAACAAAGTATTGTATGGAGTTCTTTTTTTTTTAATTTCGCTTTCATCCCTTAAATATGGAAGACAAATACGACTTTCTCAACACTTTGAATAATTTTTCATGACTCGATGATTGCTTCGAGGAAAAATTTCAGGGGGCAAAAGTTGTTTGGTTTTGAAAGGGACATCGTTTGCACACAAGAACCACACAACAACAGAAACATTTTTTGTACTTTCCTTGTTTTTTTTTTATTTGGCGACACGACGAGAAATCTCAGATCTTGATCCGTTTTCGTTGACATGGCCTTGACCTTCGAGAATTGCGATTTTCACTTGTTTATAACTCAGAAATTTCTGGATTTAAACACCAACTGTAAAAGCCAATCTTATTTTTTATTTTCAGTCAATTAAAAAATATAATAACAGAGGAGCATTCCATTTAAAAAAACAAAACTTTGATATGTCACTGTCACATGGGACACTCTGTATGTATACCCAAAATAATTTTAAATTATTGAATTTGTGTTAACTTATGTTGTCTTATACTTTTATGGAAGTCGTTTTTAATTTTCACTAATAGTAACACGTGTCATCTACTTTACAATACGACCTTTCTGAAAAGCCGGTAGTTGTTAATTTAAAGATACATGCTGTCCCATTTAGGTAAATTGAACTGCATGAAAAGGTAAGAGATACGAAAGTCGGGTAAATTACAAAAAAGTTGCGCTGTTTTGAGTCGAGTTTGGAGACGCTGTTTTGGCATTTTTTTATTGCCAAATACCAGAGATATTTTAGTAAAAATTATTCTCTCGGCGCATTTCCGAAGAAAAACGAGAAAAGAAACCTATTAGGTATATCGCTTTACCCGGTAATATCTAGGCAAAACTCAGAAAGTGAGATATACTTTTGTGAAGAAAATTCAAGTAGCTTTCAAAATGATGTATGAGTCGATGTCTTTTCCCTATGATGATGATAAGCAAAGGGGTAGCAACCCCTGCCAAGGAGATGAACTTTGGGTTAAATTGGTCACCCAAATGTGTCCCCCTCGATTATAAAATTGACCGGTTTCGGCGTTTTTCGCGTACATCTTCAGTTTTCGAGTTATTAGACTTGGCACATTTTCGTTGAGCCTTCCTTTACTTATTTACAACAGTATCAAATTAGGAATTCAACTTACCAAAAATATTCAATATATTGCACGTGATACTTGTGATCGTGAAGAGTTATACAGTTCATTAGATTCTTGAAGACGTGGAAGTCGGAAGTGATTGATTGGAACAAGAGAAAACATGTTGTGATTCAAATCCTATATTATTGGTGTTCGTTATTCTAGTTCTATGAAGATGATATATTGGAAGTTTTCAAGAGTTAGTTTTAGTCCAGTTATGGTATTATGGTAACACTATAAATAATATCTGCTTAAATTGCAGTCAGAAAAACGTCGTATACGCTTTGGGAAGAGTTTTGCAGATGACTGCCATAGCATCAAATAAAAAATAATCAAATAATCACTAGCTTATTTTATGTTTTGAAGAAATTATCCCATTGTTTGGATATCTGGTTTCTTTGTGATAACATACTTTATATAAAATCTTTTGGGAAACTTATTTTAAATTCACTGACTCTTTAGCTAGCATGTCTGCAATTTCATTGCCAGTGAACTCGAATAACCCTTAACCCAGAGTAAGATGATTCGTTGTCGCATCAGTTTCAATTCATACAAGAGCTATCTTATTTTACAGAAACAGCCGGACGAGACTAGGTTAAACCGCTTCCAAATTGTGATAGCCTCAACAGGGAATCTTGAGTTCGTGATAATCAAGACGGTGACACTACGGAGATTTTGCGACACTAGACATTTGAAGACGATTTATGCTCGTAATAATTCCTAAAGTTTACTCGAGAATTTAAACCATCTCTTTCGTATAATGACTCTATAGAAGTGAATTAAAAAAGGACATGATCTGAATTAAAGATAAGATCTGTACAAAGCAGCTCTGAACTTCGAATGACTGAACTGCAGCATTTATCAGCAACTCAGGCGCATTAAACAATTATCCCCACGACACAATGCAACTGCTAATTGGAATTCTCCTGGAAGTCTCGCTTGCACTCCAGCAATAATGGGTTATTAGAGATTTAAGAAGACTGAAGTATTCGGCACTAGTTAGAACTTGAGCTGGGGCACAGAGGGACAGAAGAAACATAATTAGATTACTTCTAGAGCGATGTAAATTGCCAGCAGTTTCCTGGAAGAAAGGAATAATGCAGGATAAAGCAGAACGTTAATGAGGTCCTGCTTGCTTAACCTTGGATATTTTTATTCCAGAGTCGCTATAGACTCGGCGTCTAATTTGAGCCGTTCATATTTAAATATATCTTAACGAGTTCAATTCTAGAGAAAATTTTCCTTGTAAGGCAACAAAATTTTAATCTTAAAATGGGACAGCTTCTGCCTCGTTATTTTAGATATGATTTAAGCAATGATTGGCAAATCTAATTAGCGTTCGTTATTATCTAGAAAAGGATCTTTTGAGACCTTCTTCAATGAAATAGTGTCACTTGCAAATATGTGCTAATATCAAGAAATGATGACATTTGTATTACTATTAAATATATTCGGAAAGAAGCTTGAGGAAAGAAAGAGCCATTAGAACACAGATAAAAAATAAATTAACCCGGCATTGGTCGCTAGGTGAATTGTAACACCAGTGGTCGCTAGCGAGCGTTTCGCTCGCACGTAGAATCAACAAGCAAATGTGCAATAAAAAGCACTTTGAATTACAATACAGGATGTTTGGTGATCGGACATCTAAAATTAAATTTACAAAACCGCATTAGAAGCATAAAAAAGAATTCCCAGATCAGGCGTTGTCTTTTTTTTTTGCTGAGTATTTCCTAAACAAACCCTACCTGGAAAATGTTATTATTTTTTAATAAAACAAATAAAAATTTTATTTAAAAATAAATTTTAAATAAAATAAAATAAATAAATTTTATTTTATTTAATTTTATTTTAAATTAAATTTTTGATGAAATTTTAATTTGGCTGTCTAAGTACTGAAAAAAATAAAATATTTATAGATAATTTAGTTTTACATTTTTGGAAATATTTCCTGAATGAAGCCCGATCAGGACAAAGTTATTCTTTTTTATGTTGATGATGTGGTTTTGTATAATATGAAATTTTATTTTGGCTTTCCAATAACTGGACACCCTGTATTAGCAATATTTGTTGTAGGTATTTTAAAATAAGAGGGAATAATGTTAACTTGCCAATATAAATTTTTTTGATATATACGAGGGTGGTTTGATAAATAACTTGGTTCGTATATTACTAGATGGCGCTAACGTCATCTGTATATGTTTTCATAAAGTTAACTTCCTATGAATACATAATCTGTGGTTTCAAGTCATTCTGACAGTAATTCGTTGTTTGACAGCTGCTTAAACAGAAGTGTTTAGAGTAACAGTTAAAAATTGATAAAATTGGAATTCGTGGTGTGATTCAATTCTTTTTTCTGGGAGGAAAAACAGCGAAGGAAATACATGAGCAGATTTTACCTACATTGGGCGACTCATGTCCCTCCTATGAAACCGTTCGACTTTGGGTAAATGAGTTCAAGCGTGGAAGAACAAGCATCATGGATGCAACATGCCCTGGAGCTCCAAAATCGGTTGTGACACCCGAAATCATCGATAAAGTTCATGATCTGGTTTTAGCTAACAGAAGAATAAAAGTGCGCGAGTTAGCAAATGTGACAGGCATCTCAACTGAGCGAGTTTACTTTATTTTGCACAATGGATTGCACATGAAAAAATTATGTGCAAGATGGGTGCCGCGTCTACTCACTCCTGAGCAAAAGCAAATTCGCATGCAAACATCTGCTGACAATTTGCAATTGTTTAAGAAGAATCCAATGGAGTTTTTGCGTCATTTTGTGACAATGGACGAAGCATGGATACATCATTATATCCCGGAAACAAAACAGCAGTCAAAACAATGGATTGCACATGGCGAAACGGCTCCGAAGAAGGCCAAATGCGTTCCGTCCGCTGGAAAGGTGATGGCGTCGGTATTTTGGGATGCAAAAGGAATTCTCCTAATTGACTACCTAGAAAAGGGAAAAACCATTATCAGAGAATATTCTGCATCACTTTTGGACCAAGTAAAAGCAGCAGTAACTGAGAAACGTCCGAGAATATCCAAAAAAAGGTGTTGTTCCATCATGACAACGCGCCAGTGAATTCAAGCCGTGTCGCCCAGCAAAAAATGGCTGAGTTGCGATTCCAATTGGTTCCGCATCCTGCCTATTCAACAGATTTAGCTTCCTCGGACTTTCATCTGTTCCCAAAACTCAAAACTTTCCTGGTGGGACGAAAATTTGAGTCAACTGAAGCAACTGAAGGGGTCATAGAGGAAGTAAATGAGTATTTTGCAAGCCTTGAAGAAACACATTTGTCATACTTCGGCTTTTTAATATGCATATTTGATGTCAGTCTCGTAGCCCCTGGAGTGTCTGCAACCCATATTACACACTGGAGTTTTGTTTTGCTGGGAGCCTGTTGTTTCTCTTGATAGATGTCGCTCTGTCTCGAGGTCACTGGTAACCGGTTGAATGAGATTCCATATAGGGTTTTTGATTCATGCAGCGATTCATATCCTTCCGGACTCTCCAATATAGTACGCTGACGAGGTCTAATGAGACCGAAACGGCCGTCCGTGCTTTTGGTAGTCTGGTTGGATGTGTGTTGCTGCCTGAGTCTAAAACTCTTTATTTGGGTTCTCGGGCGCTCCAGACTTGACAACTGTCAGGACGATGGGTTAAAACCCGACTCCAATACGACAGGCTATTGATTTGTCTTTATACTCATTAAGACCTACCTACCTACGGTTTGTTGTGACTTTTGAGTATACTTCGGCTTTTTAATATGCATATTTGATGTCAGTCTCGTAGCCCCTGGAGTGTCTGCAACCCATATTACACACTGGAGTTTTGTTTTGCTGGGAGCCTGTTGTTTCTCTTGATAGATGTCGCTCTGTCTCGAGGTCACTGGTAACCGGTTGAATGAGATTCCATATAGGGTTTTTGATTCATGCAGCGATTCATATCCTTCCGGACTCTCCAATATAGTACGCTGACGAGGTCTAATGAGACCGAAACGGCCGTCCGTGCTTTTGGTAGTCTGGTTGGATGTGTGTTGCTGCCTGAGTCTAAAACTCTTTATTTGGGTTCTCGGGCGCTCCAGACTTGACAACTGTCAGGACGATGGGTTAAAACCCGACTCCAATACGACAGGCTATTGATTTGTCTTTATACTCATTAAGACCTACCTACCTACGGTTTGTTGTGACTTTTGAGTATACTTCGGCTTTTTAATATGCATATTTGATGTCAGTCTCGTAGCCCCTGGAGTGTCTGCAACCCATATTACACACTGGAGTTTTGTTTTGCTGGGAGCCTGTTGTTTCTCTTGATAGATGTCGCTCTGTCTCGAGGTCACTGGTAACCGGTTGAATGAGATTCCATATAGGGTTTTTGATTCATGCAGCGATTCATATCCTTCCGGACTCTCCAATATAGTACGCTGACGAGGTCTAATGAGACCGAAACGGCCGTCCGTGCTTTTGGTAGTCTGGTTGGATGTGTGTTGCTGCCTGAGTCTAAAACTCTTTATTTGGGTTCTCGGGCGCTCCAGACTTGACAACTGTCAGGACGATGGGTTAAAACCCGACTCCAATACGACAGGCTATTGATTTGTCTTTATACTCATTAAGACCTACCTACCTACGGTTTGTTGAAAAAAAAATTAGTTCGAGCGCCAGCGATAAAAAACTGTAAGATGGTGATAAATTGTCGAAAAAAAAATCGATTTTTCTTCAATACATAGGTAGAAATCGATTAATAAAATCAAAATCGCTCGAAAGAAATGTGAAAAATCTAATTATTATAAGGCTTTAATTGAATAATAGTTATTTATCTACGAGTGATTCATAAAATGCACTTTTTTAGACGTTTCTTAGTTCATAAAATGTATGATTATATTGAAGAGTTAAATAAAGTAGTTTGGGTGTAATAAAGTGCCGTAGCGGTTCATTATTTAACGCTAAATCTGTCACGTTAGTGCACGCTCGCCAACTGGCAAGTAGTGAGCGGAGAACGGAGCAGCTCAGTCGGCAGTCGGGGCGTTCGCAACTATAGCAACAACAACTAAACACGACACGCTGAACGCTGAATTACATTGTATACCGATTTATAATTACCATGCACCTATACTAGAGAAACGTCGCAGTTTATTAGCAGAGCGCCAGATCTATGTACAATTATTAATATTTTGTGTTTTTCGTCGTTTATACCTAAAATGGATAACATTGTAGATGCTTCAATGAATGAAATATCTTCTACCCCAGAAGAAATTATTTTTCAATCAAATGTGGCTATATAATTTATGTATTTTATGTTTACATTTAATCATGAATGAAATATCTTCCGCACTAGAAGAAATTCTTATTCCATCATATATGGCTGCACAAAATCTGTTAGGTACCTACCTCAAAAATCTAAAGAAGTGTATATTAAGCAATATGTCACCAGACCTTTATGAACTGACGTGATGAAAAAAGCGTTAACAGCTTCAAAGAAACGCTTACATATAAGATATGAATGCAGTGGAAAGTTTTTTTTTATAATAATAAATTTTCGTTCTAATTTAAGTCACTCGTAGATAAAATTTTGTATGCAACATATGCATAAAGTGCCTTTTTTTCACTTCTGGGATTGCCGCATTCGCCTGCGGCTCATGCGGTCAATCTTCCCAGTCGTGAAAAAAAGTACCACTTTATGCACTTGTTGCATAAATAACTATTTACATACGACGTTTCTCTAGTATAGGTGCATGGTGTCAACAAGCCGAGCACGGAGCAACACAAGTATTAGGAGCGGTTGGCGTCGGGATGCAATAATGTATTCCAGCGATCAGCGTCTCGTGTATCAGCGATCGCCGAATCGAGCCGCTCCGCTGACTAGAACTTGTACTGTACTTGGTTCGTCACTTCGTCGTGCAGTAACTTGTCAGATTTAGCGTTAAATAATGAACCGCTACGGCACTTTATTTCACCCGAACTACTTTATTTCACTCTTCAAGATAATCATACATTTTATGAACTAAGAAACGTCTGAAAAAGTGCATTTTATGAATCACTCGTAGATAAAATATAATTACATAGCAATGACAGGTAGAAAACTGATTTATGATGTGCAATAGGGTGATGAATATAATCTGAAAACGGTAGGTGCAATAAAGTTTTATGACAAAGTAAATAAGACCCAAATAAATAGAAGTACGGCTCTTGCTGGGCATGAAAAAGGTGATTATTGAGAAGCTATTAAAATTTTTGTTTAATGAAAATAATTATGCCATTCCGTGGTCCTTTATCAAGTACACAAATCCTCAAAGTTTTAATTTTTTATCTTTAAAATTAAGCTCTATTTAGGGGGTGGACACTAGTGTTGGGTCACCCTAGGCGACAACAAAAGACTACCTAGTTAAACAGGTACTTATTTTATTTAATTTTAAACTAAACCAACTAACACGCATTTCAAGGAAATACATAGGTATGTACCTATGCTTCCCTTTATAATTCAAATAGAATAATAAGTTCGAAAGTATCTTCCATTATAGAATTGGTCTTTAGACTAATTCAAATGGAAAGTCTTGGTAACATTTCCTTTTGAATATAATAAATGCTAAACTGTAGCTAACTGTAATTTATTATTCAAATGTATAAAATTCCAGTAAAATAAGGATTAAGAGACTGAAAACTCTCGAATTCTGCATTTAAATACATTAAAATTCATCAGACAGTTGTCTTTACTTAAGACTTAGGGTTTTAAAGGAATATGATTAGGTACTATAACTTTCATTTGCAAGCAAGCTGGATAACTATTTTTATCAGAAAATAAAGTTTGATTTAATATTTATCTTATATGACAACTGTCTTACTAGGCAAATAAGACACCAAAAAAAAATTAACACGACACCTCAGGGTAGGTATTTTAGTTCAGTCATTCTCACTTTCTAGAACCATAATACGTAAATAGGTACCTTTATCACATTTTCACTGGTTCAACCCTAATTTTTTTAAATCTTTTCATATTTGTTTAGAACACAGAACATAATATAAACTTTATTAAGACGTTATTACAAAACATTACTCAATTAAGTTGTAAGTTTCACAGAGGGTTACAAAAATGTTACGAAACTGTAGGTCAAACTGTTAATCACAGATTGTTTGACCAAAAATAACAGATCTTTCTTCATTGAATTTTTCACATAGACGTCCGTCTTTCAAGATACAGAATACTCTTATATTTTTTCATTTAATAAAGACCCGTAATAAGCAGAAAAATTACCTACATGATTGTTTTACACTATTATTACAAATTATTGTTCCACATTTTTTATTGGCTGTATTCAACAATCTTACTTTCTTAACACTTTGATAATAATTATGCGCAATAAGATACTGTCAATGTAAAGTTTTTGGGAAAGTTTTCGAATATACAGCTGGGCACACTTCGTAGACTGGTAGATGAGTTCTGTTTAGGGGACATGTAAGTTAGCTTAGTGTGTCCTAGTCGCAGATATATTGTTTATATCGGCTTGTACGTAGTATAGTCTCATGGCTGAAGGGAGCGAAATATAGTGCGATGCATACTTGTTTTTATTTCCGTGGCCGATCTGGATGATATTTGATGATGATCTTGGTCTATTCATTCTGCCTAACCGATTTAATTCAGCTCTGATTCTACAATTTTTGCATTAGAATTTACCACTACTATTATTGCTTGATGACGTTGGTTCCATTGGTATACTCCGATTAGACTGCTGGTTATTGAATGATGGTGCACCGGCATATTATGGTGAGGAATTTCTTGAATGAACATTTTCCAGAGAGGTAAATCGGAAGACGTGGACCCAAACCGTGACCTTGGAGATAACCATATCTGAATCCTCTGGGTTACTTTTTCTGGGGGTACTTGAAGCTTACCACCCCGATCAAGAGCACAGGCGTCAATTTTGAGACATCCTGATACTCGGTTACTCATTACAGTAAAGTAGCTAAATAATGCAAAAAATACAATTAATTATTGTAGTAGATGAATTTTATTTACAATTTTCCGAGGTCTCCAATAGGTCTCCAATAATATTATGGTTCTTTAAGAACGTGCTACATATGTGAAGTACGCCATTTAAGATGACATATTTTATATTCCTTGTTGCCTGTTATTATAGATTTGAGAATTAGGAATATACAGGGTGTATTGTAACGTCCGCATAATATTAGCACCACGCGATTTTACATCAAAAACAGAACAAAAAAGTCCTCAACAGTTTTTTCTTGATGTACACAGATTTTAAGACATGGACAATTTAACGTTCACAAATGTCATGCTGCGACGTGTCAATGTTGAAATTTTTTTAAAGATTTTTTATTTTTTCAATTTTTTCTTCAACAATTAAAACGCGCAGTTGCAATATTGATTGGAAGTATTGGAACTCAGGAAATCAAATAATTCCTAGTTTTGAAATGTTAATTAAAACCATTTTTACCAAAAAAAATCTAAAATTTTTGACAATTTGGCTATTTTACTTCTTACTTAAGAATTTTTTAATAATATTAAGCAATATTTTTGAGGATTAAAAAACTTTATGTTCTGTTTTTGATGTAGAATCACGTGGTGCTAATATTATGCGGACGTTACAATACACCCTGTATAAGTGTGCAGGTAATTCATAAAATAATTATTCATAAAATAAAGAAAAATCAAATAAAATTCTTGCAGCAAAAAAGTAGGTAGATATCCTTCTAAAACTACTACTCATGCTTCAACACTAAGCTTTACGACACCAGTCTGGCAAAATACAATTTAGGTAACATTGAGAGATGAAAGAATATGTTAAGAAAAAACCTGGCAAAAAATAACTGAACTGCTCACAACAACGCGTAAGAGAGTTCATTTAGAAACTCGAAGTTGATTCTCCGTCTGGAAAAGAACGAGCAGCTTCCGTGTTCCTGGGATGTGTTCAAATAATAAGCAGATGTAACTTTTCACACAATAACACATCCAATCTTTGGGTACAGCATATTCGAGATCTTTATGGAATATTTCCTTCAAATAACTATTTTAGTTTTCTGACATGTTTATTACCTGTGTGTATCGTTCATAAATTATCAGTTTTAAAGACAAATTCTGGATATTTTCGTTAATCATCATCGCTTAATTTTGCATTTGAAGCGACACTTTTAATATTATTATTATTATTTTATGAATCAAAAATCATAGGTTTTCTAATCATAATAATTATTGTTCCTGAACTATGAAGATATTTTTTATTACAAATTTTTAGACATGGTGCTGTATTTCAACCATGTACCTACATTATATTATAATTGTATATTGCCGCCATATACCTATCGTATTTCCTGTAAGTTTTCATTCACACAAGTAATTTACTCTATGTTTCCTACAACCACAGATAAATGAACATTTTAATTTTTTTAATACTACTACGTATTTGAAAACTTTACAAAGGAAACTAATGATTCAATTAGAAAAACTTAAAATAACAACAATTTAGAATTTAAATTAATAATTTAGTTCATATTATTTTTATTATTAGATAACTACAATTTTAAGTATGTAATTTTTAATTTTACCAATTAATTAATTTATTAAATTATTTATAAAACATCTACCGCCTTCAGCTCATAAGCTCCTCCTTCAGGTATATAACAAAATATGGCAAGATCGATGCTTTCCGGACCTATGGCGCCAATCCATAATCCTACCGATACACAAAAAGGCCAAGAGAAAAACAGACCCCACATCATATCGACCTATGTCACTGACCTGCGTACTCTGTAAAATTTTAGAAAAAATAATAAACAGAAGACTTATATGGCTCCTAGAACACAAGCAGGTCATCAGCCCCTCACAAACCGGATTTCGGCGCAATCGAAGCACCATGGATAATATTGTCCAACTACACACAGAGATCTCAAACGCATTCGTCAAGAAACAAGACCTACTTGCCGTGTTCTAAATCCGGTATTATCAGAAAACTAAGAAGCTGGGACGTGAATGGCTGCATGATCAGTTTCCTGATAAACTTCCTGAAGGACCGATTCTTTCGAGTAAGAGTAAACGGCCAACTATCAGAACAATATCCTCAACAAACTGGTGTCCCACAAGGATCCGGCACACTACTCTGTGTCTGATAGCAATAAATGACATCCCTAGCGTGATACAACAACCCATGCAGTGCACGTTATACGCCGACGACTTACTGGTGTATATCGCAGGCAATAACCCAGCTATACTGTGAGAACAAATGCAGACAACACTAACAACACTCGTAAAATGGACCAGGCCAAACGGTCTTCAGTTCTCCACTAAGAAAACGAAACCAATTCTTTTCACTAGGAAACAACACCCTGCCATCCCGGTACCTCTAGAAATGAATAAAAAGGTTCTCCCATTTGTTCAGGAACACGACTTCCTTGGCCTTAGGTTCGACGCAAAATTGACATGGAAGTCCCACATCAATAATCTAATTCTAAACTGTCACCAGAGACTAAAACTCTTGAAGACGCTAGCACCCCATCACTGGGGGTAAAGTGAAGAATTACTCCTGAAGATTTATAGAAGCCTTGTCAGATCGAAACTAGACTACGGCTGCATAGTTTACGATTCAGCAAGTAAATCAGACCTTAAAAAGTTGAACACAGTCCATAACGCCGGGCTCCGATTCTCAATAGGTGCTTACAGGTCCAGTCCAACAGTGTCAATTTGCAGGGAAGCCACTGAACCTCCATTATGGATCAGAAGACAGATGCTGAAGCAACTGTACATAGCCAGAACAGCAGCAAATAAGGGTAACCCAGCGTTTACTAGCGTCTTTACAACCGGCAATCGAACCCTGCTAACAAAACGTCCACGATCACCCAGACCAATATCATACTTCCTAAACCTCAGTGACCCAAACCATACCCTCACATCCCAAACGACAATAAGCAAGATACCGCCATGGACGAAACACTCACCTCGTATTAACCTTTCTCTTTCATCTATTCACTGTACTCATCCACCTTCAACAGCAGAAATTCAGCAGGCATTCCACCAAGAAATAAACAAATTAGACGACCCACTGATTATATACACAGACGCATCGAAGAGCGAGGACGGAGTTAGCTGCGGCGTCGTCACACCAGAAATCGTTCGAAGATATAGACTACCCTCATTATGTAGCGTACATAGTGCCGAATTATATGCTATATGGAAAGCTCTCAAAACCCAGATACACCCCTCAGTCAAGAATGTAGTCATCAGCACAGACTCGCTCTCTGCAATAGAAGCCATAAAAGACAAAACAACTCAGGACCCATTAACTGATCAAATACAATACTGCATCCACGAACTTATATCATTCAGAAGGCAAGCAAGTCACACTGCTGTGGACACCAGCCCATTGTGGGATTGAAGGAAATGAACAGGCGGATCAAGTGGCAAAGAATGCAACCAAACTGGAAACTGTTAATCAAATCCAACCTGTCCAAGACGTTCTCAGGTACATCAAGCGGAAACATGCGGAGATATGGAGGGACAACTGGACACATCAAACATCAAAACTGAGGGCAATATGCCCGAACACAAGACCCTTCAAATTGGCAAATACACGAAGGAAACAAGCAGTAGCCATCAGAAGACTAAGAATCGGTCATACACAGCTCACATATGAGTATCTCATGAAGAGGGAGACACCCCCAAGATGTGACGTCTGTGATACAGCTATAAATGTTGAACATATTATTGTGAGTTGCCGAAAATACAACCAGCAAAGAATACAAGCCGAACTGGACAGTAACTTACCAGATGTGTTGCAAAACGGGAACATAGGAAAGCTTCTAACCTTCTTGGAAATCACTGACTTGGGCAATATATTGTAGAATAAAGCATGTACCGGGTGGGCATTTAAGAATGGACAACGGCCATATCTTGGGAAATATTGATCCTACAGTTTCAAAATTAAAATTTTCCAGACATAAGTGACTATGCGAAATGCAATGAAAATATTTTCAAGATGGTTGCACTTCCGGAAATACCGGAAGTTGACACCTGCTTCGTTATTTTAACGGGGACACTCTTTATATTATTGCATTTTTAAATTGCCTGGAAAAATCGAATACAGGTGATTTTCACAATTGGAATTTAGGTTGAGTAGTTTATGAGTTATAAACAAGTGAAAATCCCAATTTTCAATTTTCAAACATCCCACATTGAAAACGGCTCAAGATATTTAAAAACGGCTTACATGTCCCTATCATAACTTTTTACAAGGTGTTCTATTATGTAGTTTAGATTTTTCTACAGGGTGATGAAAAATCTCTTAATTTTCATCACCCTGTATAAAAATTTAAACCACATGGTAGGATACCTTGTAAAAAGTTAAGATAGGGACATGTAAGCCGTTTTTAAATATCTTGAGCCGTTTTCAATGTGAGATGCTTTGAAAATTGAAAATTGGGATTTTCACTTGTTTATAACTCATAAACTACTCAACCTAAATTCCAATTGTGAAAACCACCTGTATTCGATTTTGCCAGGCAATTTAAAAATGCAATAATATAAAGGGTGTCCCCGTTAAAATAACGAAGCAGGTGTCAACTTCCGGTATTTCCGGAAGTGCGACCATCTTGAAAATATTTTCATTGCATTTCTCATAGTCACTTATGTCTGGAAAATTTTAATTTTGAAACTGTAGGATCAATATTTCGCAAGATATGGCCGCTGTCCATTCTTAAATGCCCACCCGGTACATACTGATTTAATATTAACTAACTTGTAACACAGTGTTTTTAAATATTAGCTAGGTTATATGTTATACAGGGTGCTCCGTAAGTAATGGTCCGTGGTGAAATGGAATATTCTTGGTTTAAAAATATTACGATCTGACACTACTTGCTCTAACAAAATCAAATAATAATAAAAAAGATACAGGGTGGCAAGTTGAGACTTAAAAATTTGCTTTTCAAAATATCTTGAAATATTGTTAAAATACGAACGTGAAAACTTGGGGATAGATGTTTTACGGTATGAGAAATCATAATTTGATATCCGTGTCGATGTATTTTATAGAGGGCACCACTTAGGTCATGTTGACGACGTAAATGAACACATAACTTTTTTAACCTTCAGGCTATCGCCCATTTTATTGTGAAATATTAAAACTACATCAGGAATAGGCTTTATTTAATCTTTTTGTGGCGTATTAGATATGCTGTTTCTATGTGAGGCAACTTACCACCACCACTCCAAGAAGTCGTACGTTGTAAGCAAACTCTAAAATAGAATTATCAATCCCAATATCTACATGAACATTATCCAGTTTATTTCTAAAAGAAATGTACTGTGTTTTGTCAAAATTAACAACCAGACGATTCTTATCACACCAATCACGGAACTGTTTAATGACTCTTCTCAACCTCCGAGACACCCCGTCCACATCCGCACCAGACACCACTATAGTAGTGTCGTCGGCATACATGAATGCCGTGTCGTCAAAAACGTAATCAGGGAGGTAATTAATATATGTATAATAGGAAAATAAGGGATCCTAGAACACTCCCTTGGGGTGTTCCGGAATTAAGCGAGTAGGTGTCAGAGAGCCTACCGTCCACTTTGACTTGTAACTTACGATTTGTCAGATAGGACAAATTCGTTTATACTAACTCGTAGACCAGGCCTCGCTATCTTTTCGGACACAAATTCTGGACAAAGGGTATCGAAGGCGCGAGAGAGGTCGAAAACAATTGCAATAACAACTTAACCCTGATTCATCCTGTCATTATAACGAACTGTGTGAACTGAGTTACTGCCTCGGTTACTGCTGTTTCAGTAGAGCGATATTTCCTGAATCCGTGCTGACAGTCACTCAATAAATCATCTTGTAAAGAAAAGCAGTAATTCTATTGGCAATAGTTATTTCAAAGACTTCATAAAATACACTCAATAGTGCGATCGGACGACATTTATAAATTTCATTTTCATCGTTATTTTTAGGAATGGGGCCAATTAAAGCCTTTTTTTGACGACAGAACCTCACAAGTTACGTCACACGTTTTTTTTAAGAAGTCGGCTGTAACTCCATCGCAACCACATGACACCCCGCTGGAAAGTGATCTCCATCACAGAGGAGACGTCGCCAGGAGTTACGGGACTCACAAACATAGTCTCGCTTACAGAACGTTGTTTGATGTAACATTTTCATCCCACTAAGTCAGAATCGGAAGCAAGTCTATAGCTCTAAAGTGGTTGCTTATCTTTCCTAACTTGGTATATCTAAATTGCTGCTAACTTTAATATTTTAATATTCGTATAATATAATTTCTTCATAGTCACATTTCTTCTCAGGAGTCCTTATAGGGTAGGACGAGTAAAACTTTTTTATCTGACTTTAAACGCTAGGTCGAGATCACACCCAGGTACCTGTTATAGCTTGGCTCTCCTTACACTATCCCCGAAGAAGGTAGAGTATGTGTTTCACGAGCAGTATGTGTGGTGCGCATCTGTCTTGTGAACTCTCCCCATAAATCAGCCGCTAATGTCCCTATCATTGGAGGAATGCCCACGTATAGTTTAGTAATCCCATCCTCCAGTCGCCTGAGGGTTATATAGGACAATTATTATAATCCACTTTAAGCGCTAAACTTGCCATTTCCCGGGACTGTAGTCGGAGGCTCCTTTCAGTTACCCATCCCCAGTCTTAATTGTTTGTCCCTGGAAGCGGTCCTTTTCTACGTGAGAAATTTATAATGAGATATTTTTTAATTTTCGTAAGAAGACACTTTGAATAATATACTCTGTTTCAGAAAATATAAATTTCAGATGTAACAGATGTAAAGAAAATTGAAAAGGCTTCTTAACTGAACTGCAGATAATTAATTTTTGTTAATTTAGAAAACTCTTACATTTAGTTCAGATTTACTCGCTGGGCTTATTATCACAGTTACCTATCACCTTTTCTTCTTAGTTAAGACTCACAGCAAGTCTCTTAACTTAATTGCTTTAATTAAGATTTTATATCAGAATAATTCAAGCGTAATTCTATTAAAGATTCTCGTTGCTCTGATCGCAACGAATATGATGGTTAATGAACTTTATATCACTATTATTTCTTTTCTATTATTTCAACACTATTATTTCTAATACAAGGTTAATCCTATTATTAGGTTTCTGGTATTGGGTTTTCAACAAGTGGGTTGTAAAAGAAAGCCACAAAATACTTGGTTGTTTTTATTGTCTTATATACCTATTAAGTCCATGACTTCATAAATTTTACGCACGAATCTGTAACTAAAACATGAAGAGCAATGCGGAATTAATGTTCTCATAGTAAATTTTAATCTGCACATTGCATCTAGTATTATGGCTACGGCTTTAAATAGAGTAGCAGAACTAATTAGAGACAAGATTCCTGGAGCTACAGCCTATCAACAGGAAAACTGCACAGTTTTTGTAGAAGTATTATTCAATATCGTAAAAAAATTAAATGCGAAAAAGATGACGCGTGGAATACCACCAACTAATTTTCCACAAATTTCAAAGTTGCAAGTGCCAATGAATCATTTGAATACACCAAAAAATGGTTGGTATTTTTGTATAATTTCCGCGCAATATATCGCAGATTAAATGAACAAAATGGGAGTGTTTTAAGTATGCGACGAAAATTATTGTTAAACAAGGCCAAAGGCCGAGTTTGAAAATGGCCAAGTTCTTGAAATTTACTACTTTTTTTTCACTTCTTTTGCAACACGTGTTACACAAGATTTTTTATTGAGTCGCAAAGATACAACAATTTATTAATTCTATTAATTGGTATTTTATACTTATTGGCAAAGTGAAATCTCGCTTTTAGTTGTATTTTTTTTCAGTGTGAAGCATTAGTGCCTAAAATAATATTCATTCAAGCATTATTGCGTGAGTATCATTTCGAACCTGGAATGGTAAGCAAAATATGAACTTTGTTCACCGATTCAACAAAGACTTATTTGAGCTTGGTTTGCTGCATAAGTTATCAATAATTTGTTAAGAGTATTTCTGTCTCGATTGCAATGAACGGCAGAGGTTAGAGGTTCTGTGCAAGACCCACAGACACCTTTAGATTGACGTAATTTGTGTTGACTTCTATGCGGCCTCCATTCGGAGTTTGACAAACTACTCTTAGTGAAAAGGAAAAAAGCATTCCAGATGTTTTTAACTTAGGGTTGGCTTTGGAAAAATCATGTTCGTACCTTCTGGAATGCTGAGCTTTGAATTACCTTTGATAACGCAAATTTTTGAAGGTTAAGTACGTTTTTAATTGAACTTCACTTTGTTATATAATAACTCTTGATTTTGTTACGTTAGGTCTATAATAATTATTCTATAAGTACCTACAGATGTTGTCAAAACATCCAAGAAGGTTGTAGCATAAAATGTACACTGACGGCGCGTGACAGCTTTTCGCCGGAGACACTGAGTCGTGTGGTGAAATAAAAAATATTGAAAATGTGATAATTTATGACTCATGTATCAATAATTGATAGAAAAAATAAATAAAATAAGTTTTACTCGCCACGGAATTTTTTATTAAAACGTTAAAGTTAGAAACTTTCTTTTTTGTTTCATAGTTTTCCTTATAATTGAGGAGTTTTATCGACACATATACAACTATACATAGTGGCCCAACAAAAACGCACCAGGTCTAATAGCTTGAAAACTGAAGATGTACGCGAAAAACTTCGAAACAGGTCAATTTTGTTATCGAGGGTGACATATTTCGGCAACAAATTTAATACCTTCATACGCAACAGATATTGAGTGATACATTATTTGAAAGCTACTTGAAGTCCTTTACAACGATATCTCACTTTTTGAGTCTCGCCGGCCGATTTCTGGGTGAATCGATAAAAAATGGTCTACTTCCTAATTACTACCTTTTTTTTTGGAAATAAGCAAAGAGAATTTTTTTTTAATACAACGTCGCACTTCATTAACCACCATAATAGTAACCAGTGAATAGCGATATCTTATTAAAAAGTATTCTCTCGGCACATTTCCGAAGAAAAAGAATCAATTATTGGCAAGAAAACTTGTTCTATCGATTCGCCCGGTAATATTTAGGCAAAACTCAAAACGTGAGATGTTGCTGTTAAGAGAATTAAATAGCTTTCAAATTATGTATCACTCGATATCTGTCCTCTATGATGATAATAAAAGGGGTAGCTACATCTGCGAAGGTGATAAACTTGGGTAGTAAAATTTATCACCAAAATAAGTCCCCCTCGTACCTCGATAACACAATTGGCTTGTCTAGGCCTGGTACGTTTTATTTGGGGCAGCCTGTAAATAAGAATTTATTAATTGTTCCAGTTGATACAAATGAACTTGATAGTTTTATTAAATAATAAATAGCTGTGTTGACCAAAGAGATGGTTATTGAGTATTAATTAAAATAAATTTCTAATAGACCCTAAACGTGTTAGCAATAAAAAAAAACAGAACTTACAGTCTTTTGCTTTTGGTTTTCCTCTTTTGTCAATTGCTTTTCATTATTTGTCAAATGATTTTCTTATTTTTTAAACAATCAATGATTATAATAGTCATTGATTAATCAATCAATTTCCTTTTATGTCAAATCAGTTTCACTTTGTGTCAATTGCTTTTCCTATCTACATAATAATATAGTGACATTATAATAAACATTGGAAAAGCATTTGATACTGGGTGGGCCATATAAAAGTTGCATTTTGAAAATTCAATAAAAACGAAACTAGTGAATATTTTTTCAAATTTCTGGTTTTACTAGAAAGATAAGACATTGAAATTTATGAATAAAACACAATTTCATTCAACTGGCTGCCACGGCTGGCCCGACATTACCCCATCCGATCAACCCAATTTTTCAATACATTTTTTTAGATTGTTGGGGCTTCAATCTTGTGAATGGCAACTTCGATTTCATGTTTCAAAGCCTTAATCGTCTCTGGATGATTTGCGCAACATTTTTTTCTTAACGGCTCCCCACAAAAAATAGTCCAACGGACTTAAATCGCAGCTCCGAGGTGGAAATGAGCATCATCTGAAAATATGATTTTTCAGTAAAATGCCCATCTTCGGCCAATTGATCTTCAGCCCATTGCGCGAACCGAAAACGCATCAGATGGTCATGAGGCTTCAGTTTGTTGTTGGACTAATTGAACCTTGTAAGCGTGCATACCGAGGTCTTAATCCAAAATTCGCCGCATACAAGTTCGAGAAATGTTAATTTCTTGTGAACGATGACGAGTTGATGTTGATGGATGTTCGGCCACATTCTGTGCAACAGCAGCAATATTTTCGGGTGTACGTACTGAACAAGAGCGGGAACGAGTTGTTTTGGCAACCAACGAACCAGTTGCACGAGCTAGCTTCATGAAATTGTCCACAACCTGACGTGGAGGCACTCGATATTTGCTCATTTTTTTTGTAAATTTCACAGTTTGGGTAGAAGACTCACCACTTTGGAAGTAAGTTTTCAATATATCCCAGTTTTCTTCAAGCATATAGAGCACCATTTCGTAAACTTCAGACTTTCAACTAACAATCTGTCAAGTCGTAATGACATTTAACATTCATATACTTCAAATAACTAGTGGTTCAAAATGCAACCGCTAGATGGCCCACCCTATATAAAAGGAATCTCATTTGACAAAAGAGGAATTTCAATTGAGAAACCACACTGAAGTTTGATAAATGGGAAAAGCATTTGACAAATTTGGAAAAGCAATTGACAAAAGTGGAAAACCAAAAGCAAAAGACTGTAATGAGGGCTCGTTGTTCGTCTCGTCGCTAATTTCATTATTTGACCACCCTCATTGTATCTTTTACTCATTACATTTTTACTCATTTTATTTGATTGTATCATGTCCATATTAAGGCAGGAAACAAAGACTTCCAGGTAAAATTGAAAATTTGGTTCCTGTTGCAACAATTTACGACACAACGTGGCTAAGTCATTCCTCATAGAATAGGCATTATCAAATTTCTTCTTCAATGTTCCAGTTTACCTATAAGAACAAAAACTGTATGATAAACATATAGGAAAGGGTAAAAGATAACGTAAAACCGTAAGTGCAAACAAAAGACCTTAAAACAAGATAGAATTACGAACCTTATAGGCAAGATTAAGTTCTACAGACGAGGGATAGAATCTTACCTCTATGATAAGAGGATCTTGTACTTCCAATAGGAAGACAATAGTAATTATTGGTTGAGAAAACTCGCAAAATGCATACGAAAAAATAGCTCTCTTCATTATATAATTATTATGGCTCGCTTCTCATCGCTGCTGCGAATCTAGAATTTAATTAGAATGCCGACCAACCGGCCTGATTAGGACCCTTATCGACGAAGGCGATACCACGGCCACCGCTAGGAGCATCCGGGCATCAGGTTTATGTTTATGATTAACTCCAAAAACTAATACAAGAAATCAAAACCAAAAAATTAAAATTGGATCATTCTACATAAACTCGACTTACTCTCACTGTCTACACCTATAAAGAGCTTTTCTGGTTGAACTGGCGTATTTTTAAAAATCTAAGAAAGTAAAAAGAGGTTCAAGGTTGATAAAATAGTTACTCGCTTTACCGAAATTTTTATATAAATATATAAATAGAAGAACTTTTTAATTAATCTAAGAGGTTAGTGGAGCTCAATAATATTTCGGCTGTATTATTTATCTAGATGAACTTCTCATCTCGATTGGGTACTTTTCATCGTTAATCGGTCTCCCCATTATTGAGTCTTTGATGTAAATGCATAAAAAAATCACACTCAGCATGCAGGATCTAGTTGGCCCCATTATGGATGTATTATAACTGATAAGTCAACCGTCACAAGGCTCTTTCACTAAATCGGACGCTTCGGAGTTTCCCAATAAATACTCGTATAATATCCTTGTACGGTAATGCTGAGAATGGAATTGACCTACGCGATATTTGAAACGATATTTCAAACCAAAAACGCATTGCTGAAATGAAACCAATTTAGTTTGATGATGAACAACGTAAACTGTGAAGAATTTCCATACCATTTAGAATGATTTAAATTTTGTCTTCGGGACACTGATTAGCCCTACAGTTAACTGCCTTTTCGAAATTTTCTCTGTTGTTCCAAGATTTGCAACGTATCCTTTAATTATCCTTTAATTTGTTTAATCCCGGGAAGCGACCATATTACAAATTTTAACGGCAGTTATCTTAAGAGAACAATATCCAAATTCCGTCGAGTTTACTCCCGTTACTTTCAACTTCAAAAAGTTTTTGATTAAATGACATTAATGAAAGTCAACTCTGTGACGCCATTTCATTGGGCGGTTGGAACTCCTACACGGACGGTTTCCTCGGGCGCCAGATTTTTATTGAGGGTTTACTCCCCGGGGAAAAACTAAATATACACTCGCAGGTTTCTTGTTTCCCAGTTACTCGTGTCACGTTGAGTGGCACGGTTGTCGTGCCCTTGTCCCGGGGCAGCTCAATGTAGAAACGGAATATGCCGGGGGTCAGATGAGGTTATCGCCAAATTGAGTACTCTGTAGAGCGGACTTTGAGCGCTCCCCGATGTAAATGACACTTTCGCGGAGCTAAGTTGTAGGCGAGTAGAAACGGTTCCAAGGAGCAATGAAATTATAAACACGGTCAAACAATAATAACAGTGATTTATTAACAGACTTATTAATTGAGACAGAACACGGTCTGACGCAGCAGGCGAGCAGGAATGACAATATCCTATCAAATTAAATGACAAATATTACATGGAGTAACAGATACCTAGAATGGCACTGTCGCACGGGCAGAGCAAAGCGTTAAACGGGTGAGAGTGGTTGACTATGAGCGACGGAGAGTTTAAGACCGGCGGATAACACAAATCTCACTTTTTGTGTTATCCGTGGTGAGGCCATGCGGCGCCGCGTCGTTTTGATCGGCGCGGTCTGATGGGAGATACGGCGGTTAAGAGTACGTGGTTATAGGACTCCAGGTAAGGGCTGATACTTGACCGGTACCAGGCACCGCACGCAACCTACGATTTCCCCTGACCAAAGCCAAGCCTGAAATCGGGATTGAGAGCGAGGCCTTTGTTACCTAACGGCGATTGGGGTGTAATGGGTGACCCTCCTGCGCACTCCCAAGTCTTACCTCAAGTCATCGCGACCCCTGACCAAAGCCAGGCCTGAAACGACGCCTCCAGAGGACGACCTGTGTGAGCAGTGAGGGGCGAGAGGGAATTTTGCTAGTCTCGTCCTCGTCCCGCGATTTCCCCCGACCAAAGCCGAGCCTGAAATCGTAGACGGTGACGGGGGACTACTTGCTAGTGCGAGTGCCACTCCGCGTACACCAGACCGGTTGTGACCCGAGACGTAACCGAGACGTAATTACCCCTGACCAAAGCCAAGCCTGTAACGACGTCCCGAGAACGCAACCTTACCTTGTTCGCATTAGTGAGCTATAACGGAGTGATGATGGATGACAATGGCGATGACAGTAGCAAGTAAATAAATGCGGAATTGAATTAAATGGCACCTACCTTATGGTCAGATGCGGTGGCTCACGGTCGGAACACAAAACTTTTTCACGAAACTGATTTTACTTTATATTTTACAAGTCACGACTTCTAAATAAACACGGCGGTCAGAGCTTTCTTCACCATGAGGTGCACTCGGTGAAGTCGAATTTTCTATATAGTTAATTTTCAAAAATAATCGTACGGCTTTTATAGCGACTCATTATCAATTCTCCGGCTATCTGACCTTTTTTGAGAAGAACGCTGCGTATAAAAAGATGATTTGAAATTTGCTATCGCCGGCCCGGTGCATTTTGGCGTTTTTATCAACTGATAGTCGTTGATAAACCGCTCGAATATGAAGCCAACTGCCTTGATTTAGTTCTTTAAAAATTCTCCTGCGTATAAAAAAAAACGCGATATCTCGAATGAATTTATAAAATTAATAATAATTTGGAACGGTTTAATATACCTTCCTACGGAATTGTGTATTTCGCTATTTATGAAAAATGCCTATATTGACAAAATCAAAAGCTAAATGAAGGCGAAAATTCACGACTTCATTACAACTCAAACAAACAAAATCAAAGAAACAAACGAAATCAACAACAAACAATCAACTCGCTTACTTGGTAAATGGTATTGTTATTGACGGTCAGTTTGATCGTTCACAGCATATTTGTCAGGGCGAAAACATATGCCTAATACTAAGAAGAACTGTACTTAGTTATGATGACTATGAACCTTTTACTGCTATTATAATAGTTGTCTTTAAATTCCTTGCTAAGTATGTGATAAGTTTTTTTCGGGGACCCCTTCTAAATTCAGTAGTTCTACAATTTATATAATATTGTCATAGTTAACAAGAATTAACAATAAATTGTCATAGTTCCCTGAGGTTTTTAAGGTTTCTCACAAAAGTTTTCATGGGAATACCACAATAATATATGATGGAGAGATACAAAAAAATAAGGTTAATAAGAGCACTAGAGGTTTATATATTCTGAAAAATAATAAGGGACGTATAATCAGTTAATTACGAACACTTCTGAATATTTTCCAAATACAATATTCAAAGTTGATGTAAATTAGTCCAACATTATATGAAAATTATTAAATCACTAAAGAAAAGTTTATAAAGATCTCCCAAGAATAAGCTTTATTTAGTACGTGAATTATTGTGAGTGTTAGGTAAATTATTTTACATAAATCCCGATGTACGATAATGTAGAATATGACACAATACTCTTATAATAGTACTAGAATATACCAGTAAATCAAGGAGCGGAATTATAAAAACTTTTATTCTGACAGCGAAGCCACTGCGGTGAACTCCTTTGAATTTATATCCTCGAAAGAATGGTTAAAGAGCTGCTTTTTTGTTACAGCATGATCCCGGTTTATTTAAAATTCGGATTTTAAATTTAATATAAATGGTCATATTTTCACAAGTTCAGAATATTTATTTTATAGTGTTAGGGAAAGAATGTTTGTGGCTTATGGATAAATAATAAGCTTATGCTCTAATTTGATATTTGCGTTTTTCGGAAGTCAATAATTATTATTACTGAGTGGTTTTATTTATAGACTTTCTGAAATATTATGATGAAAAGCTAACGAAATAAATTCGCCTGACGGGTTCAATATCAAAGTAGGTGCTTATTGACTTTGTCAGCACTTGCTTTGCAATATCAATTATTAATCATTCATTAATAACTGATCTGTAAGGGCTGTTAACTGTAGAATATAAAAAAATATGTTTATGTTTTCAACCCCTACTTTGTAGAATCTCTGAAATATCATATCATCAAAGAAATATGTGGTAGATTTTAAAGAAATAATTTTAAAACGATCACTGTCACGATGTTATTTTCATTTGCTTACCCACAAGTGCATCATATAAATACACCATAAGGAATACATGACCTATACATATTTGTATATGGACAAATTGAAAATAAAGCGAATTTTCACTTACTTGGTGACAGACCGTCCAGAAAATAGAAAGAGAAACTAACTCATGTACAGTGCTGTTCAAATAAATCTGGAACAGTTTTATTTTTTGTTGTAAAGGTGGCTTATAAATTGAACAATATTTATATGGTTTCCTTTACAGTCAATTACCTTTGTCAAAAAATTAAAGCTTCAAAAAATAAAAATTACATTCCTCATTTTTAAATTGCTTTTTTATGAGTAATTATGAACTACTTACCGCTTGTCACTTCCAACAATTATAATAAAATTTATTTTGTTGAGTACAGGCAAAATATTTATTGAAATCAAGTTACAATAACTAACAATCTGAAAGCCACAAAGACAACACAACAAAAAAGTTGTGCGAGATTTATATGAACAAGTGGAATTGAGAGTTGCATTATAAGAGTTGTCCCAGTTTGATTTGAGCAGAACTGTACCTACCACTAAAAATACGTGGGTAGAAGATAAGGAAGTTGTCAAAAAATGCTGTTTTTTTATTGAAAAGGCGCATGCACTTGAGGGAAAAAACTTGAGGGAAAACTTGAGGGACTTGAGGGATGGCGCTCTGGGTGCGGTGCAGGAGCGCTGATATCGATTCACGTTCACTATGCATTATTGCAGGTTGCATTCCTCAAGCAACACGTCGCTTGCAATTCTATTCCAAAGGAATTAGGTTCTTTACATGAAAGAAGTCTGAAATAAGGTGGTGCGAAGTGTAACGAGCTGGACCTGATAGAAACGAGCTACTGCGGCTCGACGTGTATTTCTGCCCGGCCTCGTTCTAGGTGGGATCGGTGCAACCAGATTGGTTACAAAGTCGTAAACCAATATGAAAGACTGGCGGGTCTATGTTTTTTATGGGGTGTTACCTAGACTGTCTGAAAAAGCCAATAGATATCCAATGCAATAGATATTGCATCTGTAGTAAGGTCATCTAAAGTAAAATGTCATCGACAAAAGAAAAAACAAAGTAACAGTAAGATGTCATCGAAACCGTCAATGAAACATCGAAACCGTCAATTGTTGCTGGACACTCTTATACAATATGAGTAATTGTTGCCTCAACTTCGTCACAAGCTAGACAATTTATTGAACTGAGTGACAGCGTCAATTGCGTTCTTAGGCGATTCAGTTTACTTCAGAGCTTTCTTGGTCGAATCCGGGAATTTGTGCAGGAGGATTCTGAAGATTTTGCCAGATTGGTAATTCTGGTGTGAATTTCTCGAATTTTAGCTTAGCCGCTATTTGTTTTCTGATTCTTGATGGTATAATGTTTTAAATTACTGGCAACAAAGATGTTGGTGTTGACTTGATACAACCAGTAATAGCTCTCACGGTGGTGTTTAATTTAGAATAAATTTTATGGACATGAGAGCTATTCATCCAGATTGGGCACCGATATTCGGCCGTCAAATACACAAGCGAAATGTTTGCAACTCTTAATGTGTCGGCATGAGCTCCCCAATCTGAACCGGCAATGTAAATGTTGTTTCTTGTTTCAAGTTTACTGCGTAATTTGTCGATATGCAAATATGTAAGTTAGCGAAATATCATACGTTACTCTAAGGTATACTAGATTGAAATTGTGTTTCAAAACTACCTTGTTTATCGAGACTTGTAGTTTTCAATGTTTGTCATGGTTGTTAAAATGGAAACAATATAGTTACTTCGTTTTTATTGGGATTGGGGTGAAGACGTCATTTCTTATAGTCTACCATTATTTGAATTTCTACCATTTTTTAATATATTATCGCCTTCTAAACGTTTATCTTGATAAGAGCTAAATCATCAGCATACACGGTGGTCACTTTCAACTGGCTCACCATTTTGATCTCCTAAACCATAGGAGATACAAAGTCGGTTAAATTAAAGAAAAGTTGAACAATTTTATGCTTATCAAGAATCGAAAAGATTTATGGAAACTTCAGGCGTTGCTGAAATATCCTGAAAAGAAAACTGAAAAATCAATATTTCTTATTTTGGCCATATCTTATTTATTATTGGAAATTAATCAAATACTTTTTGTAGGTTTACATAACTCATCAGAAGCTATTTCAAAAATTTTCAAAGCTGACTAGATCCCAGAGTTTTCATGGTCAAATTTTGTTTTTCTTACGGAGACCATATTTTTTTTTATCTCGATCGGTATTAAAAAAATTACTTAACCTAAAATTACAAACATTCGTCAAATAATAACTGATGCACCGAAGGAACTTTATGAATTGTAAGTAAATTTGAACAAGGTAGTTTGAACAAAGAAACCTTTTACTATTTTTTTACTATTGATACAAAATGAAATTAAAAGACATGCGCATTACATTCTGAGCGTTCCAACAACTTTTTTGTACGATGTGCAAGAACAACTGGTACTTTCAGAATAGAAAGGTTCCAATAATAGTTTATTAAAGTCTAGTAAGAGGATATATTAGCTATTTGTGTTACAAGCTGAAAAATTTTACAAGCAGCTCCTATTATAGGAGTCTTTTGAGCACGTAACGAAAATTCCCAAACAATGCCGAAGTCCGTTTATTAGGAAATTTATACGTCCTAGTTTTCCAGTATTAAATCTTTGTATTAAATCTGAGTGGCAGCAACAATTTTGATAATAATCTGACACTGAAATTTTAAGGAATCACGATGCTGCTAGGAGGGATCGTCCTATAAATTTATTTACCAATTCTCGAATTTGATTTATGACCCACTCGCTGGCGCTTATTTTCTAAATAATTTGCCAAACGATACAATCATTAGAGTGTATCACCAAAGAACATCATGATTAATTATCCAGTTTCAATTAACAAATGACTGGATAATTCAATCTGTTGCTATATCAGGGTAAACTTTTTGGATAGATTCGACAGTGGCTGATATTTTATCGCTGCCCTATTAATACAATGACCGAATTATACTCTTTGTTGTTAATAAGTGCAGAGACAAACAGCGATGAAATTTATCTCAAAAAATTCTTTTCAGATGTTGCATAAAAAAGTGTTGTTTGGAATGGTGATGCTAAAAACGTATTAAAACCAGACTAGGTATACATATACATACATTTCTTTTTATTAATCAAATAAATCTCATTCATACTCTCAAACATACTCTTATGTATTACTTGATGTGGTTCAGGAAAATTCCACTTGATGGGGGATCCGGATTTAACAAAAAAATTGTAGTCTTCAACATCGAAGGACAATTACTAGTCTCTTTTACAGATATTTTTATAAAAATTGTTCAAAAGATATCTTTGCTGGTCGTTATTGATACAAATTTAAGTTTTCAAAAACACTTCAATTACAGGAGGTGCGACAGCATAACTTCCTTTTTTTAAAATGCAATTAGGTAATAAAACCCATTTTATGAATCAGAAGTGTTTTATTTATTTTTTACACATATAATGTAGATACATAATCTTCAGTTTTGTGATACACACTTTTGAAAATCATATTAGGTAGGTGATGCCCACAATTGTCCATACACTGAAAAAGCCGATTTTTTCGTTTTTCATGACCCTGTAACGTGTCTTCTTTTTTTGAGAGGACGTATTACTTATTTTTGTTAATTAATTAATTAACAAAGACCTTAAAACGGGATAGTGGATGAACTTTAATAAATTTATACATAACATTTACATATAAAACATAAATTTATTGTCTCCATAAAATAACATCAATAATTTTACTTTGCTTGGAAAATTTAAATTCGTAGATGCAGCATAGATGGACACTGCTTGACACCAGAATCCGGCAAAATGTGCTCGTCTACCGCCAGACGATAAGTTCTAAGGTTTTTTACCTTCACTGCCGTTTGTAGTCACTAGGTCAAGTTCACGGCAGAGCGAGTTCTTGTAGCTTTATTGATTAACTGAAAATAAAAACGTTAACGCAGACTGTGCATTGCGAAAGGATTAAATGATTTTATAATTTTTTGCCAAACCTGGGTTCCTAAGCAAGCGGATATCTCTCTTTTCTGTATGGAGTCGAGTAATTTCATCGTATGTTTAGGAGCTGAGTTAAAAACACATGAGCAATACTCCAAGGATGGTCGGATTTGAGCCTTGTATAAGAGGAGAAGCTGTTGAAGTGTATAAAATTTCTTCGTGTGGAAGATAAGTTTTTCAGAAGCACTCTTTGCCAGACCTGCAACATGGTCATGCCAAGACATGTTCGCTCCGAGGATCACTTCAAATAAACGAAGAGATGACGATGGAATAAGAGAGTGTCCCTCCATCTACATATCTGGCTTAGAAACGTTGGCCATTTTGGAGAAGATGACTGCTTGGGTTTTTCCAGCATTAAATTGAACTTGGTTTCTATCAAGATCTTTGAATATAGCCTGATTTTTCAGGGTATAAACTATGTTCTGTATACAAATTTGGATACATGGACGTACATTTATTAATATAGGTACGAGTTTAGAAACATATTTTGGATGAATAACAAAAATTTATCTTATATGGAGACTCAATCAATACATCCAGCGTTAATAATTATAATCTCAAAACAAACGATATTTCCTTTTATTACAAAGTCAAACCAGAGTGTGTGAAAATTATCAACTGAGATTATGCCACATCATAATAATCACAAAGCACGACGAGGTGCGTACGTTGCTTTTATTGCTCATCAAAATAGGGCTATTCTGCCTCTCTGTAACCCTGCGAATTCATGTTTACATCCTGGTATGTAAATTTTAATTTCAAAGGTAAACATTTCGCAGCCAAATAACAAATTACCTGATAATTAAAAGAATTTGTATGCATGTGAATCCGTCAGGCTGCAAATAGGTAAACTAAAACGGGTACGAGTCAGACTGCGAATTTGAATTTATAGGTAACATTTAATGGAATGGCCGATTTTCAGCATTTACAGTTCAAACGTAATCACTCTGTTGCTGCCTTCACTCTGTGGTTACAGTAGTTGTTCCTGTATTATAAATTGGGATTACTATCACAAAATAGAATAAATTTAGGTCTTGTATTAAAGTCTTTAATCTCTTCATGGAGCATGTTTTGATGACAATATAATAAATGCAGACTGAAAATACCGGAAGTTTGTTTGAATATTGTTACATGGTGATTCTAAATCTACGTATACTCGAGACACTAAAGTGTCGATACTTTGTTCTAGGCTTCTCTAGTGTTGCGTTTACACGTCTAGATAAATTTTAGTTTATCTAGACATGCCTAGAGCATTTGCGTAGACTAGCTAGAGTGCTCTAGGGGTCTGCATTTGCATGGTGTTTACATGTCGAGACACTCGGTGTGGTAGACATTTAAAAAGTGATGGATGATAAATAAAGCACTTATGTTTTAAAAAATTGAGTAGGTATACTGATGGATATTACAAACTTTCACGTGTTTTGACAATTTTAAAGTAGCATCTTCAGACTTAAAAGTAGCGAAACAATTATAATATCCATCAGTATACAGTAGAATTTTTTTAAACATATTAGCAGAACGCAACAATTACAGTTCATTAGGGGAATTAAATTCAATAAAACACTGTGGTGAAATGAGAGTAAACGTATATTCTGCCGTGTTAAAACCAAATGTCGTATCTACAATTTTATTCGATTTTAAGATATTGGTATGCTAACACTCAAGTTAAAAGTTTTTCGTAACTGAAATTGTAGTTATACAGTGTGTTCTACAAGCTCTATGACAAACTTTGACAGATGGTAGATTGCTTGATTTTAAACATATTTTTTTTAATAAACATGGGTCCGATTCGTTTTTGTTTAGAAGTTACAAGCATTTAAAGAATCGTAATTTTTTCAGTCAACCAGGAAGTGACACTAAGTCGCTATGTCACTAAGACACTATGTCAACCAATGTACACTTATAAAATATACACTTACTTCAATGAAAAACGTAGGCTGATAAATAGAAATATCGGTTGTTATGGCAATAATAATTGTTAGTGTCATTTTAATTATTTATTAGATATTTCGTGTGAAAGTTATAAATAAAAAATGCATTTATTCTCGACTGAGGAATATGCAGATATTGTGTTTGTATATGGGTATTCCAATGGTAACGCCAGACAAGCTGCTCAAGAATACCGACGCAGGTATCAAAATATAAATAAACCTGCGATGTGAGGCTTGCATTCAAGCTGAGGGTGGACATTTCGAACAATTTTTATAGTCTTAAGTTTTGTGATTATCATTTAATTTAACTTTTTATTGTTGATTGTTAATAAAGGTTAAATGCTTGTAACTTCTAAACAAAAACGAATCGGACCTATGTTTATTAAAAAAAATATGTTTAAAATCAAGCAACCTACCATCTGTCAAAGTTTGTCAGAGAGCTTGTAGAACACCCTGTATTGTTAGCTAAACACGTCGTATCTACAATATTACTGTAAATTGTCGTATAATATTACAGCGAGTTGCCGTATCTACTAGTAAGATACTACAATTCTACCTAATATTCCAAGTAAATGGAAAATAGGAGTCGAAATCAAAAATAGGTATACCTATGGAAATATCCTTTGAGTGAGGATGATTAAAAATTATTTGATACACTATTTGCTTTTAAATTTACTTAATGCAGATAGAAAAAGAAAGACAATTTTTCTTGTTATTGCTCTCCATCGTTCATTTTACCTATACTTTTTCATTAGAGAAATTGTTGTATCTCCATGAAGATATTTAATTTGTTAGGTGAAAATGTCTTATTTATCAAAAGTCATATTTGTTGTATATTTGCATAAATATTATTTCCATTGATGAAATTTAATCAATGATAGCAATTTATATCTGCCCTTGTTTTTGCGTAAGTCATCAGCTAGTTCTAGCAGTATAAGACGAAACATGAAATTGCTAATATCTCAAAACATGGTTTTCATCAGATATACGACGATGGTCTTAACAGGGCAGTATTTGACTTGACTGCTTGCTTGGACAGCTTCTTGAGAAGTGATTGTTAGAACCGATACTCCGTCGGTTTCTTTTAACATTACACCCATGTAGGGTCTCAAGTGCCAGACCAAACACCAGTCATTAAATTCAAAATATAACCCCAGAGTTATATTTTGAAGTTTGATGAATACCGACATAAGTGTATAACTTACCTGTATAAAATGTTTCCTCCCAGGTATACGCTCTATTATTAAAATGAATGGAAGAAATATTTGAACTCTCATAAATCATCTACAATGTTTACTGAAGGGATTAAAAAAGCAGCCATATTTAAAGGGTAGCCAGAGACGGGCGCCTGCACATAACCGTATTTATAGGTAAATTTAGAAAAAGACACCGTTTGTATTTGCGGTTGCGAGTTCAATGATAGAGGAGAAGATGAATTGAATATTGTACGAATTCTCCCCTGCAGAAAAAGGCCTAGTAGCTTTATTGCTTGCAAATAATGTCTTTTCAAAGTGACGCTTTAATTCCTTTTGTGAGGTTTATACACAGGGCGTTCGCATATTCTTTCCATTAACTTTAAAGGTTTATGCGTTCAAATGAAGAAAGCATATAAATATGTAAATATGTTTTCTGGTATCTTGACAAATACTTATTTTATTAGCTGTGTCTAGCTCAAGTACGGTTAAAGAGTACTTGAGTCCTTAAATGTTTTCAACACACTCCTTGTAAATATTTAAAGTTATGGACTTTCAAGAAGTACCAAATTCTTGAATTGTGCATGGAGGAAATAAACGGAGATAACATTTGCTTCAGAAAGTTTAGGCAGTCTGTTTTTATGGCCTTCTTCAGCAAAAAATTGAAGGGACCAATAAACGACCTATGAGAGGCTACCGTGAAAGATTCTGTAAAACAGTTACGGTTCCTTTGAAAATCTATAAATGGGAATGAAGGAATGATTGTTGTCGTCCAAAGGATTTATTTACAACAAACCTCCAGAATTGTTTTACAGTATATTATTTTATGATTTATGTGTTCTATACAGGGTGCTCAGTTTATATGGAGACGTCGGAATATATCAAAAACTAAGCATCGGATCAAAACAAGTCCCCCATGAAAGTTGTTCGTCTGGAAGGGGCACATCCACTGATACTGAACTTGATCCCCTACCCTTACTGACTACGGGGAGAGGGAGTAACTTTGGAATCTAGAATAGTAACCCTTATTTTATATTGCAGATTGTGATTTTACGCCAAAAAATATGTAGGAAATTGCAAATTGCTCCCTCCTTTCCCTCCATGTAGGGGGGGGGGGGGGCGGGTAAATTTGAATTTTTGTTTGTAATCCTTATTTTTAATAGCAGATTCGGATTTTACGATCAAAAATATATGTAGTATTTGTCTGAATTTTTTTTTAGATTCATGACAGATGGCGCTCTAATCGATGAAAACCAAATTTGGTAAAAAGCCGTTGAAAAATTAGTACGTCGCAAGAAATACTCACCACAAAAGAATAATACCCCAAATTGCCGTTGTGGAGAAATGGGGGACGCGGAACATATGATTCTTAACTGCAGTCTGAACTCTAACGAAACAGATAGATACACGAAAGACATATATTACAATGACAATAACACTATTACCCTACCTTTCAACCTCACACAAATTCTAAGAACCCCCAACGCAGATGAATTAAGAAGACTGGCCAGACATATAAAAAAAACAGCAATCTGGACATTTAAGCATATACCTAAGTAGAAAGTAAACCATAGAAAGAAATTGGTATACAATTAAAGTGGTGTAGAATACTGTCTCAAATTAAAAGTATCATAAATTATTGGGAAATAGGCGGATGGACGTAGTTTCCGTAGCCAAAACATTCGACATACACACACACAAAAGAATAATAGAAGCAGGTTTCCGTGATATTTTTGAGAATGATAGCGAATTACGACAATAATGGTTTCCCCCCCTTTTCTGTTTCAGACACCATTTATCTGTTCCCCCGTTCTTCGTATAATAATAATAATGATAATAATAATAAGATTTTATTCTCTCACTTTAAATACAAATAGTACCTATAAAACAAAAGCTATAAGACATACGCCATAAACAAAACGCAAGCAGGAGTTATGTAGTACCTGAATTCGTCGAACATCCTCCTTAAGAATACTCGGCCCATAGACAAAGTCACAATAATCCAGCCGCGACAGAGCCATGGCGTTACATACCGTCGCTTTCGTCTGCCGATCAAGAAGCCCCTTACTGGAATATAGTGTACTCGGTTTAAAATAAGCAGATCTCAAGCACCGTGAGATATGAGACCTAATATACCCATTCCTTTGTACAAAAAAGAACGTGACCGAAATTTTCTGTAAAATTCTGTAATAATTCTATTTGTTAATAAAAGGTAGATATTATGCAGCCACTGAAGGTAGTCAAGTAAAAAGTAACATAAACGAATAAATGAAAATCATCTGTCATTGCAGCGCCTCCCATTAAAAACATACAACAATAAAAAGTAAGATCAATGGATTTTGTCCTGGAAAAACAAGATTGGCTATAAAAAAAGAAGTTTCCTATTGAAGATTTGGACACAATTTTTTTCCTACCGCTAGGAGAGGAAGGTCAAAAATATCGCGGCCCCTTGCTTTAATTATTCTGGTCTGGTGGGTATTTCTCGCGACATAATAATTTTTCAACGACTTTTTACCAAATTTGGTTTTCCTTGATTACAGCACTATCTGTCATGAATCTAAAAAATGTTAAAAAAGTACTACGAATTATAAAAATAAGGGTTTTAACCAAAATTCAAGTGTACCCACCCCCCCTACATGGGGGTGCTTCTTTCCCTCCCATATATCGGGAAAGAAGGGGACAATTTCCTACGTATGTTTAGGCGTAAAATCCGAATCTGTAATGAAAAATATAAGTTTCTATTTATGATTCCAAAGTTACCCCTCCTATTATTTCGAAGCTTACCTTGAAAATTTTCAATTTTTAGGACTATTCTAAATTTTCTTACGATTTTTTTTCTACACAACTACAGTTTTGGCTTTGCATCTCCATCATTTTAAAATGTAAAGAAATTTCAAGACCAATTTTTCCAGATTTTCAGGTCCATCATCTTGCACTCCATTTAAAAAAATTTCATTTCAATTAACTGCACATTATCTGTTGTCGATTAGTTTTTCACATAATTATTATTGTTATTATTCTTAAAATGATAATGATACACATTTAGCTATGTTTAGCTACGTTTCGATATTTTTCCTAATAACGCATAAGCTACTCAGCTTAAAACAAACAATCTGAAAATGTAATAATGGCGGCTTTACACGATGCCAGTAACTCGGGCGAGTTACTAGAACCGAGTACTGGAGTTTAGTAACTCTCCTAGTGTAAACAAATAATTGTATATTCTAGTAACACTCGTTCCAGTAAACCGTTCCAGTCGAGTAAATGAGGCGGCTTCACACGATTCCAGTAACTGGGGCGAGTTACTAGAACCGAGTACTGGAGTTTAGTAACTCCCCTAGTGTAAACAAATAATTTTATATTCCAGTAACACTCGTTCCAGTAAACCATTCCAGTCGAGTAAATAGAAAGCCCTTCTATTCACTGGCACAAGTAGCTACCCCCACCGTTCGTCCTACTGGAGTTACTGGACTGCCATGGGCACTAAGCTGGTGTAGATCGCCACTCGCCACGTGTTGTTTAGTTGTGACTGACCTGACCTGACTCTATACTGTGGTTGTGATTTGTGAAGTTCAATTTCTGTATTCAGCTATAATATCTTCCCATGCAAGCTCTTTTAAAAGTGTGTTATTTGGATGTACCTTTTTCCTTTCTAGTTAGCCATTTTCTGACCTATATTCTTTTTTTTTTGATTCTTGTACTTTTTCTAATATATCTAGCAATTCATCGCGCATTGACTTTAAATTAATAAGCATTTTTTGATAATACGCTTTTGATTCAAATTCATTTTAGCAAAATAAGTTCATAAGTTATAAATATTGTACTTCAAATTGACATTTATATTGAATACTCGTACATTAAGTAGGTAACTGGAAACCGTGTAGACACCACTTTCTTGAAAAACACTTGCTTCCAGTACTCGGTTCTAGTAACTCGCGCCAGTTACTGGCATCGTGTAAAGCCGCCTTAATACTCAGTGTGTGGTATTTAAAATAACAAAGTTGTACGGCGTAGAGCGATATTGGACCATCCTGTATAGCTGAAAATAATTTTAAAGTAATAGGTCTTTTCAAACCATAGAATTTTTTTCTCATATTTTTTTCTATCTCGACCGGTAAAACAGCTAGGAATGCCTGTCACACTGTTGGAAGACCATGTGTATCTTTCTCAAAAATATGACCTGTAATTCGAATTCTTTGATTCTTCTCTCGCGGATAATATGATCTTAAGCATTAGGGAAAATAGTTTCCAGCACTATATTTAGACAGCTTTCCTCAAAATTTTTCAAATAATAATAATTACCCGTCAGGAATTCAAAGGAGTAGTTGAATTAAATCTCAGATTAGCAAGCAATATTAATAGAACTATTAATACAATATTAATAGAAATATTAATAGAATCTAGTCAGTTTTCAGTTCGTTTTTATAATCTTGCATTTTAATGGCTTTAAAAAACAACTTTTCTTGATATTCTATGAGGGGTATGGGCGGCTTCGTGTACAAATATCTCGACAGGGAAATTGTAATAAAATAGATGTTTCCTGCCTTTTCCAAAACGAATGCTTTTCCAAAACTTACAACTGCTGCTAAAGCTACTTCGGAAGTCAAAGTTTCTAATTAGGAATACGTGGAAGCCACAGTGCATTCGGAGTGCAAAAGACACAGGTAAACTGGATAATTAATCATGTTGTGCTAAATCCCCAATTAGATTAGACTCCTAATGAGCGAGTTCTTGTTCAAGGTAAACACGGGCTACATCGATTAATTAGGACTACGCCAAACCAGCAGCAATACAAGATTCATTCCGCCTGAAATAAACGTAGGCCTTCAACGTCCACCCTCTCTCTTCCTGCTGCTCACTCCCTTAGGGGTGGTTGGGCGAATTACACGGAGTTATTGGGAAAATTCCATCTTCTCTTGCTTTCCATTTGGAGGCAGAAAACTGATTGAATAAAACTGAGATATGCCTTGGAGACTATGGAAATATAAACAACGTAGAGATTTTCAGAATATGAAAAGCATAGCCTGTGAAGTTTCCACTCACAGAATTTTGTAAATGTCAAAGAAGAAGGGATGTGTTTTGATATGAATTAAGATTACTATATCTCATTTAATAACTAGGAGGAGTAAACTGCAAAGTATCATTTACACCACTAAAAGTCACCAGATTAAATCACCAGATTGTTTTTGGCGGCAAATTTGAATTGAAACAATAATTATTAATAAGGAAGATAGGACTTGTTTTCGGTGTAGGAAATCTACTTTTCAGGAGAGACTCTACAGCAGTATCACAAATCATTGTGATTTGCATAATATATCAGTATTATAGTGCTGAATGATTTTCTGAATATAAATCGAATGAAATTGAATAATTTCTAGATATTTCGAAGAATATTAAGGATAATAATAAATTATTAACATTCATATTAAATTGATTGAAAGTACTTTATTTTAGGCAATACTTATGTGACAAATTTAATGTAATATATAAATAATATATTTTATGTACTTATGTATTATATGGCACATAACATCGTAGATAAAGTTTTTATTTTACATTTAATAATATATAATTTGTGGATAAGTCAATTTTTTCAAACAGTATTATAAACAGCATTTTTCAGTTTTTGTAGGACCAGATTCAAAGTGTGTTGTTGAAACTAACTTTATCACATACAGCAGTCCCGTTTGGTCTAAATCCGCACCTTGTTCGATTGGAATATGTTCTTCAATTATTGGTGAAGTACGCATATAGTGTATAGTTTTTCCAAAATCTTGTAGGTGACACTCTTTTCTTCCCGTTTCTTTGGAGGAGACATCCTCTCACTTGTACTTGATGTAGGATTATCCATAATGGCACTTGAAACCGTTTGCAGGATGAAAATGTAAAGCCAAAAATAATTTCAAAATTCTGAAAAGGATGTCTGTTCTCTAAAAAGAACTGAATGGGCTTCAAAAAGAACTTATTTGGTTTTGAAATAACTTTTAAAGAACTTATTTAGAACAACTTATAGGGTTTTGGAAATAACTGATTATAAAACTGATGTGTCACATTCGACGCTGACATTGTAAACAATAATGACACAACAATAAAAAAACAAGCGTATATGTAGTGTTGAGGGTTGCATAGATTCAATTTCCTGTACAAGTTTTGCTGGGTGTAATTTTGCCTATGAATTGACCAATGAGAAGCATCTTTTTTTGGCGGTTTATTTAAATTTACTCCTCCTAGTTATTAAATAAGGTATAGTGTATTTGCATCGAATTTCAATGTTACTTACTTTTTATATGTCAAAAACTTTAGGGTGTTATTGTTTACAAGAAAATTAAAATAACATCTATACTGTTTCACTTTTGAACTGTCATTTTAAAATTTTCACACTGTGTTTACGGAAGTAGCTAACATTAAATTGTAGACGAAAATAAGTAGAGAATCATAAAGTTAATATAATATATGATTTGAGCAAATTAAAATATATTTAGCTTGAGACTCTAAAAAAAATCACGTTTGAAATTGAATCTGTAAAACTGTGAAGCCGATTGCATACATAATATACGATATTTATTTCCGACATATCTATGACATGTTGCGGACACATCATGACATTCAAAATGTCATAACAAAAATTTTTACTTCGTACATCTAAATACATAAAGTAATCGGATGAAGATGCAGTAGTATTGTCTGTATATACCTACACACGATCTCTTCTTTGCAGCCGTCGAAATGTGTCTTGAGAGCAAGCAGTGTCGTGAAACATTTCTGGACGACAAGTCTCTTGATGTTTTCAGCTTGTGTTCTTGGTATGTGAATCGTTATTGCAATCGACACGTCGTCGACACGTCGAAAACAAAATGTCGTATAAGTATGCGATCGGCCTAAGCAATAGGAGTCTTTCATATTGTAATACAGATTCAATTTCGGACGTAAATATTTTTTAGAGCCTATCAAAATTAAGTTTCCTTTTGTTCACAAGATAATAATAATAATAATAATATTTATTTCCTTATTGTAAATACATATTATTGTATTTTTTGTGGAAAATTAACAAAAATAAATCGTAAAATTAGTTATAAAGTTATAATTATTTTAAATTACAAATCCAAAGAATTGTTCAGATATTCATGTAAAGAAAATAAGGACACTCATATAATTTATGTTTTCAACCCTTACTTCGTAGAATCTCTGCATACTTATTGATTATGAATAAAACACTAATGTTTTATAAAATTCTACTGTATATTGATGGATGGTAGAAACGTTACACGTGTTTCGCTACTTTTCATGTAGCATCTTCAGACGTAAATAAAATTATTGATACAGTAACATAGCAACAGTATTACCTAAGTGATCACAAAACAAGTAACTAGATTTAAATAAATTATTAAGCGAACTAACTAGATCATAATGTAATTTCTTCAGAATCTTCTTAGTTGTTGATATCAAGAAGAAAATCAAGTAGTGGAGAACGATATGTGTCTAGCTGTTCATTTATTACTGTGTATTGTTGATTATGTAAATGTTTGTGGATTTCTAGAGATTCGAGAAAATTTAATTTAAAATAATGATCACAATGATGAAGTAATTCAATTTTGTTGTTTGCTGTTAGAGTGTGATTGTTTTCTATTAAGTGTTTTGCAAAATTTGATCATTCTGGATGTTTGAGTCTGTAAGAGTTTAGGTGTTCGTTGTATCTAATTTCTAGATTTCTACAAGTCTGCCCTATATAAACTGAATTACAATGAGAACAGTTTAATCGATAAATTCCAGGTTTCAGTTTATATAGGGCAGACTTGTAGAAATCTAGAAATTAGATACAACGAACACCTAAACTCTTACAGACTCAAACATCCAGAAAGATCAAATTTTGCAAAACACTTAATAGAAAACAATCACACTCTAGCAGCAAACAACAAAATTGAATTACTTCATCATTGTGATCATTATTTTAAATTAAATTTTCTCGAATCTCTAGAAATCCACAAACATTTACATAATCAACAATACACAGTAATAAATGAACAGCTAGACACATATCGTTCTCCACTACTTGATTTTCTTCTTGATATCAACAACTAAGAAGATTCTGAAGAAATTACATTATGATCTAGTTAGTTCGCTTAATAATTTATTTAAATCTAGTTACTTGTTTTGTGATCACTTAGGTAATACTGTTGCTATGTTACTGTATCAATAATTTTATTTACGTCTGAAGATGCTACATGAAAAGTAGCGAAACACGTGTAACGTTTCTACCATCCATCAATATACAGTAGAATTTTATAAAACATTAGTGTTTTATTCATAATCAATAAGGACACTCATATACTCCTGTCATCAGTTTTCTTTAGGTTGTTATTATTATATTGGATATTTACATTTTGTTTAGGCCGCTATTTCATAAGTGGAGTTTCCGCTGTATAAACAGTTTGCTGTTTTGCAGTTTGAGCAAAGCGGACTTTGCTCGAGATTTAAGTAGGTCAGATAGGAAAATGCATGGAGTGGATAGTGCTGACGACCTGAGGAACAGTACAGTGCAGATCAGACTGTCGAAGTGAAATGATGTGAAAAATAAACTTTTTATAGAGAAATAACAAGACCTGAATTATTAAAGGCTTTAAATGTTGTTTCTTTTATTTTTTCAGGTGAATTAATATTGTATTTACTGATAAGTAATTTAATTAATTATTAATTTAGTTTTCATTAAGTTTATTGTTATGGGGAATATTTTGTAAATAAAACTTTTATTTTTTCAGAGAAACGCAATTACGCCTTTATTTCATTATTCCCAATAAGAGAAAGACAGAAGTAATAAAACTTATTACATTCATTTAAGCTGTAGTAACATTTTTGTAATAAAATATTTTTAATTTCTTTTGAATTTTTTTTTTAATTATATTTTTTGTAATTATTTGGCAAATGATTATAATTTTTGGCATGTATTCAGAAGATAATTCATAATACATCATATGTATCAAAATTTATAATCATTTGCCAAATAATTACAAAAAATGTAATTTAAAAAAATTTTCAATAGAAATTAAAAATATTTTATTACAAAAATTGATACAATAATTCAATTGAGTCACAAGCAATTCAAACTACCTAAGTAATTGTGTCGCAGCGCATCAGGAAGCGGATGTCGGATACAGTCAAAATTGGAATTCGTTCAATTATCGTAACACATTGGTGTCAATCGAACTGTCCAAGACTACTTCATTCATTCACCAGAAACATCTTCATGAAGAACTGCGCTTGATCAGTTGCTTGCTTTTGTGTTTTGTCCCCCGCTGCTTCAAAAGCATTTCACAGAAACAATAATTATTGTATTTCTAAATAGCAAAAACTAAAAACATTATTCTGCGTTGTTTTGTGTCTTAAGATTACCTACATTTAATTAATAATTAGAAAATTTACCACTCATAACTTGAGTTGCGTTCAATAATTTTTCTTCAAGCAGGGGTCGAGATAAGTTTAAACTACTTACGGATTTTTGTTTCATTCAAGTTAATAAAGAATTTATTTATGACGAAAAATATTCTTCTTCTTTAGTGTTTCTTGCCTTTAGCTTTTACCAGCTACTTGGCCAGCTCATTATTCTTTTTTTGTTATGCTTAGACCACCAGGGCAGGTCAGGTCAAGATGAAGAGTGTCTGAGGTGTCCCATCCCCTGATTGAACTGTAATTCTATTCTTTGGGAACTTATTGTAACTTGTTGATGAGTCGTTGGAACTTGGTGTGGATAGTTATTAGGGACAAACGGCACAAACAAACGATAAGACTCTTCACTCTTGACGGCAATGGCCAATCGTGAAAATACACAACATTTCGGTTCTGTAAGTACACAACCAAAATGTTGCTTCGGAAACAAGAACCCAAGAAAGAGTAGAATAGAACAAAAGTTTTCTTGTATAGAATTGCGCCAATCGAAAACCTTCATAAAAAAGATGAACTTTTGTGGCGTAATACACAGAGAGGACACTTATGGTATGGTGTCACTTTCTTGAAATTCTGAGCCGAAAGAAATTGAGCCTTGCAACAGAAACCAAATTCAATGGTCGTTTTATTATTTTTGACGTAAATGTGTTAAGTGTCAAAAATGATATTGCATTCCCTGTGAACTTCAAATTTTATGTGGCATGGGGCGTCGCCTGTCACCTCATTTTAAAGGTGCTTAATATGATGTTGATGAATAAAACACTAATAGGTAACAACTAAACCAAATTATTATCGTCGAATATTCAATAAGTAGGTACCTATACTACAAATTTTAGAAGAAGGCGAAAATGTAAGAGTGGACTGCGCATCTTGCAAGCTTTAATTATTGTTTCGCCTTATCAGACTAGAAATTGTATCAGTGGTGCGGCGCACATAATACTAAATATTTTAAATGATGAGTAAGTACCTACTGTCTGGTTTTTATAGGAAGGCGAAGTCTAGACGTGAACTGTGCATCTTGCGAGCTTTGCTCACCGCCACTAAGAATTTACTCTATAACTTTTATAGGAAGGGGATAGTTTGACGAGAATGGGTCAGTGCTCAGATCAGCCCCCGAATCCATAAATGTTTATTGTCCAATATCAACAATGTTAGTCAGTGTCCGCGTCAAAAAAAAACAACTAATCAGATAATGCTGATAAGAGTAACTCCGCTGTTCATCGAACAGGTAAAAAGTAAGTGGTGCGTACTGTTTAGCTCGAATCGTATTTATTTAAAATAGGTCGTTTCTGTCATCGTGTCGTGTGTAGGTACCGCTGTTTTTGTTGTCATGTGTTTTATTGAGTAATATGTTATTTGTTATTAATTTGTTATTAATATTGCTTGCCAGTAGAATAAGTACCTACCCATCTACCATTTTAGTTTTTTTCCGCATGTGACTCTTATTATAAGCCTTACCTGGTTGGTTGTTTTTTTTTACGCGGACACCGAATACCATTGTTGATATTAGACAATAAACATTTATGGATTTTATGGCCGATCTGCGCACTATCCAATTCTCGTCAAACGCTCGCCTTCCTATATATAAGTTATACAGTATACATGTTCGATGAACGGCGGAGGTACTCTTATCAGCCTTATCTGGTTAGCTGTTCTTTCAGCATGGGCACCAAGTAACATTGCTGATATTGGACGTTAAATGATAATGCATTCGGAAGGCGGTCACCAACATTTCTAGAACTTATTTGCATTCACTAGGCCGCGGCAGATTTTTTCTCCTCCTTCGGCGTTATCGTATTTTCCGCCGATAAGCAAAATAACAACTTTTCATGAATGAAAAGTAAAATACATCGCAGTATTAAAGCAGCTATACAAATTTTTCTTCTACAGTTTGACAGTCTGTGTGTCAATGAGTTTATAGTTAATATAGTTGCCATTTGAAAATTTGAAGTTGACAGTGACTGCTACGTCATTTTTAACATTTGACCCATCAGTTTTACGTAAAAAAGCAGTGGAAGTTGTAGTATGAACTTAGTTTTTGTACCAAAATCTCATTCGTTTCAAAATTTAAACTTCCTCACTGTACAGCGTGTCTCATATAACTTCTCCCTGTAGGTACCTACTTTATTAAGGAACCTGAAGACGGTACAAAATAATTTTCGAATATAAGAGTATACATTGTGCCAAGGATAAGAATGACCAGCATGAGGATCTCGAGATCGTGATAGATTCAGGGACAGCTAATCAGTCAAAAGATTGGCAATTTAGTGCTCAGTGATATTCTGTTGAGAAAACCAGAAAATTCCGCTTACATCCGAAGAAATTAGGAAATCAAACCGCAATCTTCCGATTTCGTTTTTATGTTTCTCTGAAGTTATTTGAAAAGAAATTAAAGAACACAGGGCACTTTCTCGTTGCTACTTTTTTAGTTTTACAATATGGCGGTTACAAAGTTACAGTCTAACGTTTAGTCTCGGAGCAAACTAAACGAAATCTTCAAATTAATGTTTTTTTTCAAATATCTCTGGAAATAAGCGGAATTTTTTGTTTGTCTCAACAGATTGTCATTGACTACTACTAAACTGACCAAATTTTTGCCAATTTAGCCAACCCCGCATCTCTCACCGTCTCCCAGATCCTTGGTCATTTTTATCCTGGACACACTATCATATGTATAGATAAATGTTGTTTGGGATGGATATTTTGTTATTCTCTAATTTAAAAGTAGGTAGCCGACGATTTACATGCTAAATTTTGAAGACTGCATAGACTGCTATTTCACCTTCTTGAACGCTGTATTCACCACAAGATTTTCAATTTAGTTAAATTCAATTTTTTATATTTTTTCAACGATTGAGAATATTTTACCTGACTCAATTTATCTTTTAATTACATATTGACGTCGTATGTAGGTTTTCAATTTCTGTTATATTATATTTTAATTATTGAGGGTGATTGACTGATTGACATTCAATATTCAATTACCCTCAATAATTACAATACAATTCACCGAAATTGAATACTGTTCGCTAGCAAAAATGAAAGTGAAGCCGCCGTTTGTGGAAAAATATTGAACCAGTGTTAAGATGCTACTTAAGACGAACTTTGTTGAGATTAAAAGTTGCTATTGTTGCAGTAGTTACATTTTGGAGATAACCAATTTTTGAGAAAATCTAGAGAATATTTTCAATAATTTCTGACAACATGTCCAATATTACTTTAAGGCTTAAAACTGACGCAAATTATGTCACAACGAAATGAAATTGTGGTATACATGCTTATTAGGGTCCATTGATCATACTAAAAGTCCCAGTCATAATCTTTAGGGATAGAGCCGCTATCTTGAAAAGAGATATTAAAATATTTTATTTGTTGTGGCTAATAGGTAGGTAATATGAAATATTGAAAATTACAAAGAGATTGTAGCCAATTAAACAGGTTTACTCTTTTTTATTAACCCCAAGCATTCGAGCTTTTTGAGCTATTCTTCAGGGGTACTGAAAAATATAAACAATAATAATTCTAAGTTTACATAAAAAATTAGAAACTATAAATCACAAAATACTTGCAGAAATTGAGTTGAAATATGAGGATAATGTTACTATGTCAGTCGTTTTCCTGGACAAGTGAAAGATAAAACATACAAACATGAACTAAACTAAATAACAAATATTAACTAACATAATAATTTAGATATAGGTACATAATAGAATAATTTAGAAGTTTTACATTATTTAGGAATAATTTTGAGTTAAATTTTTGAATGATATATTTATTTATTTGTTGCTTAAGGCAATCAAATTATCGTGAGAATCAAGTACTTATGTAATTACAATAATTCTAATCGACCTCTTCTGCTGTTTAAAAACTTTCTTTGCACAATATGAAGTCGCCCGTAGATTCATACCATAAGATATATGATTATGAAACAGTCCATAATAAACAGACAGGAGAGCCTCATCCGAAAGAACTATCCGCAGAAGCTTCAGCAAATAATATCTGTGTTCCCAAATTCTTACCTACATCATTTTTCCACATGATGTAACCGTCCAAGCGAATCGCCTATGATTATTAAACCCAACAGGTTTACGTGAGACTCGCCCTTTTCATTATGTCTACTGGAAAAATAGATTGGTTTTGTTTTTTCAACATGGATTTGAAGTATATTTGACACTCCTCTATATTCTTACCACTAGTAACAATTCTTCCCTTTACATCCTGAACATTCCTACCTTGAACCAATACGGTCATGTCATCCGCAAACAACACACATGTGTCTGGTTCTATGAAATCAACAAAGTCATTTACACAAATAGCAAAGAAAAGGGGCTCGAGTACAGAACCCTGTGGAACGTCATGTCTTATCATTCTTGTACCAGATGTTTCATCATTGTAGGAGAGATTATGCCTCCGGTCAGATAAGTAACTGTTTATAAAATATCAAGTTAATTCTCTTATTTCATATGTGTACACAATTTATCCTTTAATACTTCACGAGAAATTACATCACAAACTTTCTTTATATCATACAAGATGGAAGCAATTGCTTTTTATTATTAAAATCAAATGCTATCTCACCATCAATGACTGAAGATCCATGATAGATGAAACTTTCTGTCCGTATTCAAATTGGAAATTAGAGAGAACGTATTTATTTTTTCAAAAAATATTAGTAATCTATTAATCAAAATTATCTTAAACACTTTTCCAAAAATCGTAGTTTTTGTTCTAACAATAAACAATTCAATTACTCACTTCATTCTTATTCTATCCTTGAAAATCGGTACGACGATGGATTTCTTGAAGCCATGAGGAAACTTATCCTGTGAAATACATTCGTTATATACACTGTGTTGCATAGAAAAGGTAACATATGGAATACGTGTAAAGCAAATTTCAACAATATTTTGAAAATAAATGACATCCTTTCATATAATTAAAAACTATCAAGTTTTCTAGGATACTATGCAGTTTCCTAAGAAACTATCACCATTTAAACCAGAGTGGCTCGGATCCTTAATAATATTCACTGTAGTGTTTTCCCTATGTTACCTTTCCTATGCAACACAGTGTATAATAATTATTGACAATGATTTATATCAACAGTAACAGTACACTGAACAGCCTTTTTACCAATCTAGCATTTATTTAAAAGTCATCTTGTAAGGATTTCAGATTCATTGTTGTCACAGAAATCGTTATCTCATCTATCGTTATAAGTTTCATAAACAAATATATTCGCTTAGGAATGTTACTCCTTCAAGTTGATCTGAGTTGATCCGAGGGAGGCATTGCTCATTGCTTGTAGAGTTTGTTCTACTGAATCAACAAAAAAACTGTTGAATTCCCCTGGATTATTTAATATATTTTCATTGCTTTCCTTAATTGATTTCTCTCATAGTTAATTATCCCCCACGTTGCCTTACTTACGTTACTGGATGTTTTCTATATGTATATGAGCCAATCCTCACCCAGTTTTCCAAGGATGCACACTGTCCTCACATCATTCAAAGTGTTTCGCATGTTTCCGAAGGTGGGGGTAAACCATCGTACCGGGCTATCAATATTTTTATCAATTGTTTTGATTGTCGAAAATAAACGATATGTTCGAATGAAGAAATCCATAAACAAATTGACATTATCTTCTACATCGTTTATTACATCGAGTTTGTCCCAATTAATATCCTGCTAGTATGGCTTCCATTTCAATTAAATCGCTGGGAATCACAACCCCATCATAAATCCAGTATTCCTCATAACTTCTTTATCATACAGTATTTGTCAAAGTATTATAGGAAAAGCACTGATGCAATGCTTCATGTAATTCCGGAAATAAATTAGATGGAAAGTCGAATAACGAGGAAAGCAATTACAAATCTCACGCCCCTCATGTAATAAGTCAAGCGAAGCATAAACATAAATGGAAGCGAGTCACGTAACTAAACTAAACATCTAAATGTCTCTTGAAATTAACATCTTTGTGGATGTAAAGTTGTAATTAGCCACGTAATATAATCCCTTAAATGAAAGTACGTGTAAGGCTTTTAAGATGCGGTGAGACGTGATACATTTCTTAGTTAATTAGATGTACAACCAGATCACTTGAATTGACATGGGAATTACACATGTACCTATAATTATAGGCCACTATTGATAACTCCGCAGGGGGTTTATATTTGTGGAGTGTGTTTGTCCAGAAAGATGTTCATGGTCATGGGCCTTATTTAGGAATTTGAAAAAAATTTCGAGTTATCAAGACGAATGAATCCATATTAAATGAATCGATGTTTATAATGTCGTTATGGTAGGATTAAGCTTTAAAAGTCAGATGTGACGTCACAATAACCGTCCGAATTAATATTTTTAATTTCACCAGAAAATGTCAAACAGTTAAATGTCAAGTTGTGAACGAGCGTAAATTATTGAAGGAATCATTCAAACAATGAATTGAACCGCTTACGTCAATTTGAGAGCCACTGACAACTACATAATATTTATTCACGTAATGGCATGGAGTGTTTAGACAAACTGGACGGTTACTATAAAAACCACGTATATGAAACTTCTTTCTCCATCACTATTGAAAAAAAAAAGTTCAATATCCTGCTGATATGCAAGGAATTTGTGTTCCACAATAATAATATAGTTTAGAGTAATTACATTTTATTTACTGCAATGTGGAACAGAAGTTTTCTTAAAATTCAAAGTGGAAAGTGCAAAGGTGCAAAGTTGTTATTCCGGAAAAGGCCCAATATTCTGCTGTAAACTCAATATCCTATTGGTGGGATCGAAATCCGAGGGAATTGTGATATTGAGATTCTCCTCACATACGGACAAGATAATCCGAGGATTCGTGTTCACTAATTATTATGAAGTCTATAACATTCTTCTCTGAAAAAAATTACAATAGTTATAGGATTATAATATATTATATAGTATAATATGACATAGTTATAACTTATAACAATAGGAAAGATCGTCATCTACCAGTGCTTTGACAAGATTGGGTAGTGTCCTCGTGGATGTGAAAAAATATCTCCACAGTCAACGTTTGCTTACTTCCGAGAAAGAAATTGGAGAAGTTTTTGTTAAAATTTCCAATGGTGGATTCAGTACCTATAGTTATAGGTTCGATATACCTACCTCATCGCAACTTCGACTGAAAAATATTTTGCCAACCGCATCGATTCCGTGCAACAACTGCATGAATCATGTATCGATCTGTCCTTTTATATATTTGGTGACTTTAACTTAGCCAAAGTACACCACTGTAGTAATAACGATCGTAGTTCGACTAGGTGTGTTCTACCTGACGCTCCCCTGTCCGAGCGTCGCATATCGATGGTGAACTGGCAATATGTCCTATCTGAAATTTCAGGCATTTTCCGTTTATTGTGTTAAATTGTCCTATCTGCTATTATACACGTTCAGCATGTGATTAATATTTATTGCTAAATTTAAGTATATGTTACAAAATAAACATACGTATTTTTTTTCTTGTTTCGGAAATTCTAAATTAAAAAAAAAAGAACGTTTTTTTCGCTTCCTGACCAATTTACTTTTTTGAGATAGGACTTATTGCCAGTTCACCATCGATATGCTCCATGATAAATTATTATTATGCCTCTAACAACCAGTTCAATGTAACAGCATAAGAAACCAAAACGGTGTGACCCAAGATTTACTATTGTCTACGAAACCTGTAACATGTACTGTGGAGGATGCACTGTTGCCTCCGGATCGGCATAACCCTGCTTTTACAGTTTAATTGGACTTCCGGCGAGAGGTTGACGTGTCATCTCCTTTTATACAAGAAAATTATTATCGCGACTTCCGTTGTGCAGACTATCGGCAATTTGGTTTGTATCTTGAAGCACAGGCATGGAGCTCGTTCTGCGAAAGTAGTTCTCTGGATTTTATGGTGAATGTGTTTTATTCCATTATATATAAGGCATGAACAGATGTCCCATTGAAATGTTCTAAAGATGGTTTGTCTAAATTTCCAAATTGGTGTTCCGGAGAACTTAAACAGTTAATTTTCAAAAAGGAAACTGCTCATAAAAAGTATAAGAAAACCGGGTTGGCTTATTATTATGGGATGTTTAGTGCCCTGAGACAAAGGTGTAGGGTGCAGTCTTCTACAGACTACTCCAAGCATTTGGAAAATGTTGAAAGAAATATCTGTAGAGAAACAAATTACTTTAGGAAGTACGTCAATGAAAAAAAAAAGTCAAACTGTCTTCCTTCTAAAAACTTTCTAAGTGATCAAGAGCTAGTTTGTTCTGTAGATATTGCAAAATGGTCTGCTTCTCATTTTTCAGTAACAGATAAATCGAAGGGCATCAGTGACTCGGATTTGTCAGATTTCGGCGTAGAGAGCCCCGATTCGGAACTGAGGGAGTTTACAATACTAATAAGCGATATTCTTTTAGGACTTGGAAATCTTAAAACTAATTATTCCCCTGGTCTGGACGGCGTACCTGCTGTGCTCCTGAAGTATCTTCCTTTTGTTTTGTCCAAATCTCTCTTTCATATTTTTAGTCGACCTCTTACGAGTAGAATCTTTCATCAGATTTGGAAGAATATCTTTGTGATAGCAACAGATTGTTCGAGCTGTTTGTACTAAAGTTTCCAAATAAATCGGTTGGGGATGTAATGGAGTTGTTATGGGAGGATCGGTGGAGACTAATCTACTGATCTATACAAATTTCTGGACAAAAAATTTGGAGCAGGGAAATCAGCTTGACACTCTTTATGCCGACTTTTCAAAGGCATTTGATTGGGTTGATCATCGGATCCTGCTAAGTAAGCTGGAATCCATTGGTTTAAATGTTCGGCTTATGCCTTGGGCCTTGGTTACAAAGTTGTCTAACTGAACGTCAATAAATTCTAAGATAAAAATCTCAACTCTCAGTTGGGATTAATGTAAAGAGTCGGGTCGCTTAAGGATCTCACTTTATTTAATTGCTTTATAGATTACATAAAAAGTAGATTGACTTCTGTCGACTTTCTGCTCTTCGCTGATGATCTCGACCTTTTCAAGGCAGTACCATCCCCGGCTGATTGTGAGATCTTGCAGGAATCATTATATAATGTTTGTTTGTGGTCGTTTGAGAATAAATTATCTTTAAATGTATCCAAATGTTATGTCGTCCATTTCATAAAGTCGGAACATGTCGTAGAATATCCCTATAACGTGAATGTAGTGGATATCGCTGTTAGGCATAGTATACGTGATCTGGAAGTAATTTTTGATAATAAAATCTTTAATAGACTAAATATTAATAATAAAGCCTTGCAAATTATCGGTTTTCTCAAGCGAATTGCTTCAGAGTTTAGAAATATAGAAACAATTATTGTTCTTTATAAGTCCTTGGTCAGATCCATTATTCAGTTTCGCACTACAGTTTGGAGCCCTTCCTACTACAACATTCACATAAACAATATAGCAAGAATACAGCACCGATTTATTAGATGTTTATCAAACAAGGCTAACCAATTGCATCTTCACTTATCACATGGACAGCTTGAGGATTATTTCGGCCTGCTCTCGTTGGAGGTCCGGAGAATTCATTTCGATTTCAAATTTATGTTCAAGATTGCGAATAAATTGATTAACTGCCCAGTGTTGTCCAGCTGTCTTGAGTCAAACACTCATCTCTATGTTACGAAACTCGCCCATTGCAAAATATGTTTTATAAACCCTTACTCATTTAACAATTATAGTTTCTTCTAAACCTTGAACAGAATAATGTACAACACTAACAACCAGTATTATAAAGACCCATTAAGCAGACGGGCAGATTTTAGGTAGCATTTTTAAAGCTAATATCCACGTCAAATTACTGTTATCAACATTTTTGTAATCCCTTTCATGCCAAAAATCACTAAATGGCTATATTTTCCACCTAATGGTCGATACCTTTTCTAGGAACGGCCCCAGAAATCTGCCCGTTAACTTAACCCGGGAGTGGTCGCTAAACCATTGCCTTTAAACTGTAATTATTATATTATTTGAACTCGTACAATCTTGTCGATTTTTATAGCTTAGTTTATAGCCTTAAGAAGAAACATAGAAAGGATTTTGTAATGAAAATCGTGTAAATTTATTTTTTATGGACACTTCATTCACCGCAGTTGCAGCCGCGCAGGCTAAACGCTCATTAGCGACCACCCATGTCACTCAACTGCTCCTATGTTTAGGTCTGCTAGCCAGCTGCAAGGGTTGCTGTAATTTCTTTATCTGAACTTATTTGTTGTTTTTATGGTATACTGAGCATTTGACTGTTAGTTTAGTTCACAACCAAATCAGTTTGTGTTATCTAATGTAAAAAAATTCTATTGTTATATACAAAAAAAAGTAGATTGGCAAGTTAACATTACTCCCCTTTATTTTAAAATACCTACAACAAATATTGCTAATACAGGGTGTTCGCTGATCGGACAGCCAAAATAAAATTTCATATACAAAAGCATCAAAAGCATACCTAAAAAATAGCAACTTTTTCCTGACGGCACCGTTCGGCGCTCGACAGGCAATACGAATTGCGTTGTGTTGTTGTCATAATAATAATAATGTAATTCGGAGTCGGAGCAGAGTAAAATTCCGCAATTTTCTTCCGTGTAAAATGTTATAATAGTCAATTTTTATTAATCTACATACCTAATATAAGTCCTACCAAACCTACCTACGTACCTACCTACAATAAAAGTAAAAGTTATTTATAAGAAACCTTAATAGGAAGTAAAATTCGAGAAAAGAATCGTCTTTTTTGGTAGGTTAGGTTCTATGAAAAGGCGAAATTATTTAAATAATGATGAAAGAAACGTCATTTTAAAGGTAAAAGTTTATTTACAGGAAGAATTATCGAAGGTAGGTACCTATTACATACTCAGTATTTTGTTTTTTCAAGTTCAAAACGATCGATAGACCACATATTTCTTGATAAACTCGAGGTCATTCGACTGCTTGCGTTTGGGTGGGAAAAGTGAGACAGACTGGACAGATGATGGTGATGATAAATTTTATATTTTTTATACTTTATTGATACCTACATTTAATTAGCACCTACATGAGCCATTTAGGCATGTCTTATTTACTTTGCTGTAACATTTTCTGTGTAAAAATTGACAATGCCGTAAATGAAGGTTATTATTATTATTATTCGATTCATTCTCAGCATCATTGCTGGTGAGATTATCCATGCAGACGGGCTCAGGCCAAGTCTACACAGATTTCATTATCTTTGATTTAAGAAGTTTCGAGTGATGTTGCATGTTTGAACTATCGTTGCTTTTTGCGCCTGTGTCTATGTATGTAGTGGGGCAGCTGGAGTTGTGTGAGATGTTGTGTGAATGTGTGCGGCGTCATTGCAGTTACTGATATTATAAAAGGTAAGATGTGAACCGACTTCTGTTTCCATATCCTTTCAAATTCTATGGCTAATGATTGATATTTAGTTGTTTTCTTTTCTGCGTATTTATTTGTTATGTTGGAGTCTGATGGAACTGCGATGTCAATGGTGAATGTTACGTGTTCTTTTTTATTTACAAGCGTGATATCTAGCCTATTGTGCATGATTGTTTAATCAGTTTGGATGGTGAGGTCCCAACATAATTTGTGATCCTGATTTTCCAGTATTGTTTGCGGTGTGTATTTTGTAGTATATAGGGTTGTGAGTCTGAATGAAGATTGTAGTGGAGTCCAATGGCTTGGTGTATTATTTTTGGTATACTGTGTTGTGTCTATGTCAGTATATCCAGTTCCTGCAAGGAGCTTGCAACCAGAGGTGATGTGATCTATTGTCTCTGGAAATTGTTGGCATTTTCCACATGCGTCACTGAATATTGTTACATCTTTTAATAGGTGCTTTCTGTAGTTATTGGTGGCAATTACTTGGTCCTGGATGGCAAGAAGAAAGCCTTCGGTTTCAGGAAAGAAAAGGCCGTTTTCCAAAAATCTATACGACAGTTTTTTGTTAATGTTGGAGTTATTGACTTGATTGTAGTGTCTGCCATGTAGACTGTAGAGCCTTAGAGGACCATATCTCTTTTTTTTTTGTTCGACTGTTCTTGGATGTTGATCGGTTGGTGTTTGTGAATGAAGATTCAGCGGTGTGTAGTTCTTGTCTGTATGCACTATTGCTTTGTGTAATTTGTGTTTTTTTGAACGGAAGTATGTCTGAAGTGAATTCAATTGTTTGGCATGTAGAATGTAGGTCTATTATTCCTCTCCCTCCTTCTTTTCTGCTTATGTTGAATCTTTCCTTACATGAGTTGAGGTGCAGTATTCTATTTTTCGTTAGGGCAGTTCTTGTTCGTATGTTAATGTTTTTCAGGTCGGTGCGGTCGACCATTTGATGATTCCGAAGGAGTGGGTGAGAATGGAGATCGCGTAATTGTTAATGGCTTTAAATAGATTTCCGGAGTTCAAGTGAGTTTTAAAAAAGTTTATTTAGTCTTTTTTCATATTCTGCTTGGAGCTGTGAATTTATTTCGGTGTGATTAAGTTTGAAGCTTTGTTGAAATCCCAGGTATTTATACAGGTCATTAGGGTGTAGTTGTTGCAATGTTTGATTATTCAGTACTTGATGATTTGCTTCCTGAGTTAGTTTCCCCTTTTCCAGGTGAAGTGTTTTGCATTTGTCTACTCCGAACTCCATTTTTATGTCTGTTGATATTGTTTCTATTGTTCCGAGTAACTGTTGTAATTGTGGTCGCGTTGATGTGTAGATTTTAATGTCGTCTGTACATACATTAGATGGTTTATGATGTATTTATTATTATTATTCAGATGTTTTTTTTTATTATTATTATTATTAATAGTTAGATACGTAAGACTTCGTCAGCCTAAATTAAGTAACGCTAAGTATAAAAGTAATAAAGTTATAAAAAATTGCAGTTCTCGCGGAAAATAGGTACCATAGACACAGTGTATTCCAAAATCAAAGAATTAAAAAATTATATCTCTTTTGTTCTTGTTCGTTAGTTAGGCCATAAACGCTTCAATAAGCAACTCGATATTGTACGTTGGTATACTATACAAGCATTCAAATCTAACTAGAGCAAAATTACTGAAATAATTCTAAGTAAAAAATCGCAAGATAACTTAAGACAAGGGTACCTCACCCAAATAACCAGAAAACAAAACTCAGCGCAATTATGGCTTTCAATAATGGAAATAGCAAGTTTACAAGAAAAGCTGCTTAGATATCTAAATATATCGTCGAAAGCGGAAGATCAAGTGCACAAAATCTGGATTGGGCAGCTTGAATTGTGGGATCAGCTCCTCAGTGAGAACATCATGCCAGTGTCGATTCCATGATTCCGGACCGGCTTCAGTCGTCTCTCTATTGACATACGCTCTGGTTTAGAATTCCTACGCTTTACCGTTTATTAAACTGGCAAAGCGTTTGGATTCTGAATCGGAACGTATACGAACGTCCCTATTGAGATTGAGATACTCCTGAACTAACAGTGTAAGTTCATCTGCGTGCCTGCCTGTTCGTAAATACTGGTTAATCTGTTCCCGTATCGCTGCTTAATAATTATTCGTGGTGCGAATTTTAATTAATGCATAGTTTGTAAATAGATTTTCGCAATGTAATTTTCTCTTCTCTTTGTGTAATGTTGGCTATTGTGTCACGAAATAATAATTATTAAGCTAGATTAATTAAAATGTTTTGGGATGAATAGGTTAATATTAATTGAGGGTAGGCAACGCAGAGCTACTCTAGAATATTATGCGGGGCAGGCAGTAGTAGCTCTCAAATAAGGAGGGAAAGATTTTGGTGAAACCAAATTCATAAGTATATTCCAGTCGGCTTCGTAGTTATTACGGAATTTCGAATTTGATGGAAATTCGGGATATTTGTTACCATTCAGTTATAAGCAACGAAACGTAAAAAAATAGGAAATAGAACGTAGCTTTTTTTTTACTGTTAAGCAAAAATTTAAAATGAATTATCCTTTCTCTTATCGAGTTCTGTCCCAAATAATTAATCTACATTTATATACGTTTCTCCAAAATCAGGAATTTTGAATTTCAAAAACCCTCTCATAGCGTCATCTTTCAAGATTAGTGAAAGAAATTTTGCACTCTTGTAAAACTTTCAAAGCGATTCTGATTTTCGTTAAAAAAATTTCAAAAAGTCGCTTTATATACTTCTACAGGTGTCCCTTCAAAATTCGAAAAATCTGGTTCTTGTCATTTCATTTTAGGTCGCAGTTTTCAACCTAGAGGACTAAAATATTTGTGGGAGTAAGATATCTATAAGCAGTGGGCTGGTATTCTTATTCTTCTTAATGTGCCATACCCGCAGATCGAGCGTAGGCTACCTCTCGCATGTCTATGGTGTGCGAGCTATCAGTTCACACAGCCATATATGAGACCTCCCTTTTTATCGCCTGAATCCAAACGGCACTATTTGAGAGGTTTTACTAGGCAAGGGTTCTTGTGGTGGTTTGCCGTTGCCTTCGAGTTAAGAACCAAGGTGTATCGGCACGGCGGACCAACGCGCTATCCACTGCGCCACGGGAACCACGGGGCTGGTATTCGAGCAAAATCTACCGAGCCGTTTCAAAATGGCTCTTATACAAAGCTCAAATACGACCATCCTTAGAGTACTGGTCACTTTGTTGAGGCTTAGCTCCTAAACATACCCTGAGATTGCTTGACTTCATTCAGAAAAGAGCCATCCACTTGATCGGGAACCCAGATTTGACAAAACATTTAGATAGTCTTGAACATCGTCGAAAAATAGCTGAACTGAGCTTGTTTTACTGACTGTTTTATGGGAAGGGTTCACAAGACGTTGCCCGTTTTATCCCATCTAGAGGCAAGAGGCCGGGCAGAAATACAAGTCGAGCCGCAGTGGTTCATCCCTATCAGGTCCAACTCATTACACCTTGCACCACCTTATTTCAGACTTCTTTCATGTACAGAACTGCAACGCATCCCTTTGGAATAGAATTCCAAGCGAAGTGTTTCCTGAGGAATACAACCTGCAACGATTGAAAGTGAACGTGAATCGACATCTGCACTCCCGTACCGCTCCATGTACCGCTGCCAAGCCCCGTAGGTATTTTCCTGCATTGCATACTATGCTTTTTCAATAGAAAAAAACCTTGGAGAACGTATATACGTTTCACTGAATTTAATCTCAAGATTGTTGATAAAGAATTCTGCTGGTAAAGGTGAAATGCTACTGCCTATACTAAGACCTTGTTTTTGTGACCTGTTTTTGTTTTGTGATCGTTGAACTGGAAGAATTATGTTTCGGGTTGTATCAAAGCAGTGAAATTATGTCTGTGGCTTATTTGTCTGAGATGTTGTCTTTTAGTTGTCTGTATGCTGTTTAATCTACTGGTATATATGCAAAAAGGTTTGTCACATCGTACGAAACCATCGACTGTTCCTCAGTCAACTTCATATTCGAAAGACCACTTATAAACTCGCTAGGTATATTTTTTTATTGAAAAATCCGAACTGAAATTGGTGGGATTCTGAAGAATGTTTTTAAGAAAGCATTGAGATTTTAGATATCTGTGATACAAGCGGGTGGATTGAGATGTAATTTTTGTGCAGTTTCCGTAGTCCATATGGCCTTGGTGAGTAAAAATTTGAGATTGGGATTTTATATTTGGCGCCATATTTGGTCCACGTATCGGAGAGAGTTTTGACGAGAGTTTTCAATTTGTTATGCTGGGGCTAGAGATGATTTGTGAAAAATAATTGTTGTCATAATTACTGTCAATAATTACTGTCAGTGTCACTACGGTCTATGATAAAGTTTAAAAGTTTAAAAATATTTTAATTATTTCTTGTTTAATTTGTGTCGAATGGTTTATGAGTTGTTAATAAATGTAAATCGCAAATTTTCCAATTTCAAAGCAACTTACATTGAAAACGACTCAAGATATCGGAAAACGGCTTGATGGCTAACTTCAATCACTTCAATGGGTTTATGTCAATGGGTACGTTTACCTGACATCAACTGTTATTGTTGAGGTGGCGCTTGCTTCCAGACATATCGCTCACTATTTATCGTTGCCAAACTGTTGAGTATTTCTGTGAGCGTAAAAATTTTACGTACAGCACAGCCCACGTATGTTGAAGAGATACGCAAAAGTGTCGCAAATCGTCACTATCGAACGCGAACTATCACACTGTATAAAACTTGAGAGTAAGAATGCACCTGATACGATCAGTGACAATAAATGATAATAATTTGTCTATGAACTTGGATGCGTATCCGGAAACTAGTGTATTTTTGTGATTCAGTTATTTAGTTATTTTGTAAAATATTTATGCCGCAGTGGTTTGATAGTGAACCAGCTTTGAAGGCCTGCCTTTATAATATCTTGAAAAGTCAGCGTCCCATATTCTCTGATATACGAAAACTAAATCTAAATCTCTTGGGAATTTCGAAAGTTATCCCCAATCAAATTCTGGACTAATTTTGGGGTGCGACACTTTCACTTGTGAGGTATGAAGAATAGGATTTATTTTTCGGATTTTGAATTCTGATATGAAATGACATTTCAATAAATTTTTTTAGGCTGGTTATGGCAAATGTTTTGGATGTTATATGTTCCCTAAAAAACTCGGGGTGCCTAGATGTAAATGAATTAGATACTGCTCGACAAGAATATCTTGGCGGTTGTTAAAGGAGAGAGAGGTCCTAGAACGAGACAGAAAATCACCCCACCACCTTATCTGATTTAGTACATTTATGCCCGTATTCACAAACGATAATTTCCTAAATAATTACGTAATTAATTAAATGAGTGAGATGGATATATGCAGTTTTTTTGCAATAGAATGAGATGGGGATAATTGATTACGTAATTATTTAGGAAATTATCGTTTGTGAATACGGGCATCCATGTAATAAATTTTGATGTATAATAAATTTTGAACAATGTTTTGACATTGATACTTGACGTTTATATTTTATTATGTTTGTGACAGTTAATTATTATTGCAAACGTAGTGCAAGCTTTTGAAATGGCAAATTTTAAAAGCTAAGTTGCTAATAAAACCCTTTCCGGTCAAAGCCGTGAAATTATTAATAACGTTTATAAATATTTTCTTGGTGAATCTAAAAATACTTGGTCCTATTTTACCAATGAATCAAGTTCAAAAACGGGTTGCTGCTGCGACAGGCATTAGTGAACGGACTGTTCAAAGGATAGTGGTGGAAACAAGCAGAATCATCGATGGCAAAACGGATAAATTTACTTCTCCTGGTCAAAAAAAGTGGGTCCCGTGGCGCAGTGGATAGCGCGTTGGTCCGCCGTGCCGATATACCTTGGGTCGAAACTCACCAGCAGCCGACAACTATTTGTTGTGTTTCTCGAGCCAAGATCGGGATCCACCTTGTGGAAGGCAATGGCAAACCACCACAAGTACCCTTGCCTAGTAAAACCTCTCAAACAGTGCCGTTCGGACTCCGGCAATAAAAAGGGAGGTCCCATATGTCTGTGTAAACTGATAGCTCGCGCACCACAGACATATGCGAGAGGTAGCCTACGCCCGATATGCGGGTATGGCACTTGAAGAAGAAGAAGGTCAAAAAAAGAACTAAATTAGCAACAAAAAACAACTTGAATGACTTTGATCAATGTTTACTGCGTCGAATTATACACAATTTTCATACAACCGAAAAAATTACTCCAACGCTCAAGAGGATCACTGCAAAATTTACAAAAGATAACGAGCAAATGGATCAAGGAAAAGTGTCAGAAAGATTATCCATAAACTGGGCTTTCGGTAGAGGAAAACAAGAACTAATAAAAAAAATTTGATGGAAAAGCAAGAAGTGCGATATTTGCGTCTTCAGTTTCTTAGAAGGATGAGAAATTATAAAGTCGAAGGTAGAAATATATTGTACATGGATGAAACGTATATCCATTCTTCTCATGCTCATCAAAAAGCGTGGAGCGACGCCAGTGGAGAAGTTTTGTCGCAACCCGCCTCCAAAGGACAACGGATGGTAATCACTCACGCGGGTGGAGAAACTGGTTTTATTCCTAATGCTTACGTGCGATTTAAGTCGAAGACGAATATCAGTAATATCACGACGATATGAATTATTCCAACTACAAAAAATGGATGGAGACCAAGCATATTCCAAATTTACCGCCTCACAGCGTATTTGTGATTGACAACGCGCCATATCATAATGTGCAGTTAGATAAACCACTTAACCTGCTTCAAGAAAATCAGATATGCAGCAGTGGTTACAACAAAAGCAAATACCATTTAATACGGATTTCCATAAACCAGAATTGTATGACCTCATCAAATCGAATAAGCCGAATTTCAAAACCTACGAAATTGATGAAATTATGAGAAGACATGATGTTTTGCGACTGCCTCCTTACCACCCAGATCTCTAATCCTACCGAGTTGGTTTGGGCGGATATGAAGCACTATGTGGCAGACAGAAAAATCACCCAAAAGTTTGAAAATGTACAGAATTTATGTGACGAGTTTTTTTGTGGTTATACGGCTGAGCAGTGGAATGCCAAGTGTGACCATTCAACCAACAAAAAAATTGAGAACGAGTTAATGGCTAGAGAAGGAGCTATGTATACCTATTATAGTGGGGGTCTAATTATTCAACTGGGAGGCATTAACGACGATGAAGATATAATGATAGTGACGAAGAGAACTATTCTGATAATGATACTTAGTGATAATTAAATATATTTTATGATGATAGTAATAATTAAATAATTCTAACTAATGCCCGTATTCACAAACGATAATTTCCTAAATAATTACGTAATTATTTAAATGAGTGAGATGGAGAAATGCAGTTTTTTTGCAATAGAATGAGATGGGGATAATTGATTACGTAATTATTTAGGAAATTATCGTTTGTGAATACGGGCATAAAACTCCCGTGTTTATTTTAGATGTTCATTTTTTCATATTAATTGAACGCAGCCAAATAAGCTTCTAGTTAATAATAAAATAATTATGTCAAGTATCAAGATTTATTTAAAAATTTATTACATGGAATGTACTAAAACAGATAAGGTGGTGGGGTGATTTTCTGTCTCGTTCTAGGACCTCTCTCTCCTTTAACAACCGCCAAGATATTCTTGTCAAGCTGTAGTCACGTAATCAAGGAGATTGCGAGTACAAACGGCCGTTAACTAGCCTTATAAATATCATATCAAGCACATGAAACTCTATCATCTCCATATTTCGAAAAATTACTGATAAATTAATAAAATGAGATCTCTGTGGATATTTTGAAAGGAACAAATTCCTTGGTAAGAGTCAATTTTGATTTCGGCACGGTTTCTCTGTTGATGGTGTTGATGGATACTGTTGATGGTGTGGTCAGAGGCCTCGAGGCGGGCAGATGCACCTCGATTACACTAGTGATCTTTCCAAGGCTTTTGATTGCGACTTGCATGATATTTTACTGGACAAGCTTAGCTATTATGTCATTCACAGAATCCCGCTGTCTCTTATTCGCTATACTTGAGAGGACTCAGGCGGTTTGTTGTAATAACGTTCTATCTGATTTCAGGTTAATCAAATAACCTGAAGTGTGCTGGGCCATTTACAATTGATCATATATTATATCAAAGACCTAGAGAAATTCATGCACCCGTGTAAGTCTGTACTGTTTGCGGACGATGTCACTTTTGTTGGCACAGGAGAAAGTTTGTCAGAATTAACATCAAACGACAAGATCAAAAGGAGGGCACATGATTGGTTTGGAGCAAATAGGTTGAAACTGAATACTGGTAAAACACAAAAGTTACAGTTCTTGTCGTGTCGTTCTGAATCTGGGATAGATAGTGCCAGACTGCTTGGAGTGACCTTGGACGACACCCTGACTTGAGACTGTCATGTCCAGTATTTGAGACACAGATTATCTGGTGTTATTTTTCTGATTCGTAGACTGGCCCCGTGAGAGTGGTCCATTTTTACTGGTTCCGCTGTAGCCTGGGGTAAAGTGGAGGTATAAGGTTGTTCTCTGGGGCTCTGCTACAGAGACTATACAGATTTTGAGTTTGCAAAAAAAAGGCAATTCGTATATTGGCTAATGCTCCTTTCAGGAATCACTGCAAGCCAATGTTTAAAAAGCTGAGGATACTTCTGTTACCATCTCTGTATATATTTAGTGTTCTCCTTAAGATACATGAAAAATCTGACTAATTAATAAAGCAGTCAGACATTCATATCAACTTCATACGTGGCGCGGACGATATTCGGACAGATCTCTTTAGATTGACAAAATCGCGGAAGAATAGTCTTAATTATGTACTCTATAACGCACTGCCTGGATGTGTAAAACTTCTCGACACATGTGTTGTCGTTTGTGATGGATGTGTCATGGACCAGTTAAGATTATTAGCAAGTAAATCTTACTTGCAATAAGTAAATATTTTAAAGTCAATTAGTTAACTATCTTGTTATCAAAACAAGTAGTATTTGTAATATTCTACTGATACACATAAATAATATGTTTAATAACAAGACGGTAACTCAACCTTGCAGAAATGCTGAATAAGGGTAAACAATGCCGTTGGCATTGAACCAGCCATACATAATGGATGGACACTCTATCCGAGGATTATTATCGATTATTATCAATTATCGATTATTATTATAATCAATCATGATTATTATTAATTAGATTATTAGTTACAGTTATGTAAGAATCACTAGTCATAGACAACCGTCGTTATGTAGTGTGTAAGTGTTAATTAATAAACCAATCAAAACCCAATCAACTTTGATCATCCTGCACATCCTCCTTATTTATCAAATGGCGATCTTGCAACATTACTCCTATTAGTTTATCACATGGCGATCCTGAAAACTCAGTCATAGATTACCACAGGTTTAAGAGTAGTCTCAAAGCTTATCTCCTTAATCACTGTTTTTATTCGGTTAATGAATATTTGAACGAGGTTATCTGTTGGAACGGTACTCGCCAATGTGCCAATTACCTCAAACCTTGATATGTTTGAACGTGGCTTATACATTATTATGTCTATGTTTTGTATATTTTTATTAATGTATGTGATTTACTTTTTTCCGTATCAACTGAATTTTGTAATATATTTATATGTGTGATTCAGTACAATATACTGGAGGGTGTTCGAAAACAAATTGGTTTTGGAGCCCTGACAGAAAGAGTTTTGTCTTAACTTAATCCACTCTTTACAACTGACAGCTCTTGATTTTGTTTGGCTGGGACAGTTGTCGAAACATTCAAGAACATTATTAAAATAAGCACTCACTTCATCGACATTTTTTAAATACACATAAATAAAATCAACAATTAATTCATTAACGGCCAATATTATTATAAACGCTGGTTAAGTTAACTGGCCGATTTCTGTGGTCGTTTCTGGAGAAGATATAGACTATAGGTCGAAATTATTGCATAATAATTACTCTTGGCATAAAAGGGATTACAAAAATATTAATAAAAGTTATTCGAGGTCAATATTAGCTTCAAAATCGGGCACAGAAATCTGCCAGTTAACTTAGCCAGCGTTTATAATATTGGCCGTAAAGGATTCTCCTGGACACATTTTATACACTGTTTCTCACTCTGCCAAAGGCACTCTGGAATTGTTCGCTGGGTGCATCCTTTTTTTTTTTTTTTGAAAGAGGGAGCATCGGTCTTAACTGTGTAGGTAAGACATAGTCGCTCCACTCTGGTAATTTGACTTTGAGACGAACTCTTTAGCCACACACACTTTAAATTAATATATTTGCCTTTAAAATCTTCGATCGCTTGTTTTACTTTTCACAGACATTCGAAAATGAATCTGAAAAGTAAAGCGGGCCGAGGTGAGTTTCGAACCCGCGATCTATGGCTTCATGAGCCAGCGGAGAACCACTAGGCCACGCAAGTCACTAGGGTGCATCCTTTATCCCGACAAACTTCTATCGATTACTTGACTTGGCTTTGTTAAAAGTCTCATACAAAATCAGTCCTCGATATAAATACATAGGAACAAATCGCATTTAAGCTTGCAGAATGTGGCTGGCTAGGGTATCGGTACATTACGACAGCAAACTCGATCTTCATAAATCTCTTTCACTAAATCGGTTGCTTCAAGTTTTCAAATCCTGACCTACACGATATTCTAAACCACGCTGAACCTGCAAAAAGTCCGGGTGGAAACTGTAAGTTTTGAGAAAATTATTGACAAAAATTTCACTGCGATATCACTGCATAAGGACAAAAGTGAGCACCTTTTCTAAGAAGGTTATAAGCAGTTTCATATAGAAACATTCCATCCAAGTAAAGAACTGAGTTTGATGAGGCACTAGAAGTAATTCTTGGGTTCCACTACTTGATAATTATTCCAGATAGATCTAAAGAGCACAACATCAACATTCCATGGAGTTTACTCCCATTGCGAAAATAACTTTTTCAGTTTTTCGCTTTTACGTTAGCGCTTTTATAAATATAAATAAATAACCAAACATCAGTAATTATATTCTTGTTCTGATGAAAATTAATTTTCTGTCTCTTGTTTATTTATTTTATAACCTTTGCTTTGAAAAGAACGGCCTTCGGTAAATCAATAATGCTTAAATGTCAGAAACGTCATCGAATCCATTTCATCGAGCTTCAACGCAATTTCAACGCTCTTATTATATTCCGCCGGGATCGCACGGTGAACAAATCAGCACTTACAAACCACGGTCCATGGTATGGTTAGAGTTGACTGTTACAAACATATAAATTATCTATCACTTGGTCACCTGTCATGTGCTCGCATATGTCAACTGTTTGTTGTTGACCTATAGTTAATAATAATGCCTTCAGACTATTTCCAGCATGTTGAAACAACTAACACTCAACCGTTTTGCACTCATATTCAACAGTTGACGTCAGGTGAACGCACTTAAATTATTAAAGTTCAATTCCTCAAAACTGAAATCATATCCATTTACTAATTTTCAAACTTCTAGTCCAAATACTTTACCATTTATGATTTTCGCGCCTCACGTTGTACTGTTATCGCCATGTTGTTGTTATGTAGAGTTTTCGAGAAAATTTGTAATTTTCTTTTTTTCTCTAATCTAATTGGTTACTTCATTTATATTCCCAACTTGATAAAATTCTAAAACGTAGAAATTTTTTATTTGAAGACAATATCTTGAATGTGTTTAAATGTCTCGAGCAATAATAGGACATTAAAAGCTAAGATTTTTTCATTGAAAATGCATATGCACTGCAGGGAAATCCCTATGACGCTATGGACGCGGTGCATGAGCGGAGATGTCGATTCACGATGGCTTTCAATCGTTGCAGGTTGTATGTGTCAGGAAACACGCCCTTTCGGATGCTATTCTAAAGTGATGCGGTCCTATTCATGAAAGTACTTTGAAATAGGTTGGTACGAGGTGTATCGAGCTGAACCTGATACAGATGAGCGTCTGCCGCTTGACGTGTATTTCTGCCCTGTCTTGTTCAAGGTGGTATCACGCGAGTCACGTCTCTTGAACACTTTCCATAAAATTATCTGTAAAACAGATTTAGGTCAGCTACTTTTCTTCGATGTTCGAGAGTGTCTAAATATTTTTGGGTCCCCAATCGAGTGGATGGTTCTTTTCTGAATGGAGTCAAGTAATCTCAGCGTATGTTTAAGGGCTAAGCTGCAAACATGTGAGCAGTACACCAAGGGTGGTCTTATTTGTGCCTGGTATAAGAGGAAAAGCTGTTGAGGTGTAAAAAATTTCTTCGAGCGGAAGAATGTTTCAAGTTTTTGAGAAGCACTATTAGCCAGATCTTTAACATGGTCATGCTTAATTCAAGATATGTTCGCTCCGAGGCTCACTTCAAGTAAACGAAGAGATGACGATGCAGTAAGAGAGTGCCCCTCCATCACCATATGTGGCTCCGAAATGTTGGCTTTTTTTGAGAAGATTACTGCTTGAAGTTTTCCAGCATTAAATTGAACTTGGTTTCTATCGCCCCAAGCTAGAATATCTTTTAAGTCATTGTTAAGTATAGTAACTTCTTGCTTTCTGCGAGTATGTGCCTCAATGGCAGATGTTCGCGCATCTTAGGCATAAGTGTACTGTCATCGGCAAAAATGATCGGCAAATCGTTGACAAAACATCGATTAGAAAGAGAGTCGGATATAAAGTGGATCCCTGAGACACACCGGCATTGATGGAAAAAGTCTCCGAAAGAACTCCATCGACTGCCACCTATAAAGAGCGATCTCCGAGATAACTCGCAAGTCACAAGCAGAATTTCTCGGGCATGCCATAAGCCTGAAGTTTTGCCAAAATCCGTCATGCCAGACACGGTCGAAAGCTCTATAAATATCAAGCGCAACCCCTAGAGACTCCGCATGGTGATCGACTGCGCTGTTCCACAGTTTGGTGACGTAGATGAGGTGAGGTGAGCTCTGTTTGCGGAATTCGTATTGGCGGTCGCTAACTATATTAGCTCCTGCCAAGTACTTTAAAAGATGTTGGTTAATAGCTTTCTTCATAATCTTCGATAATACTGAAAGCAGTGCCACTGGTCGATAGTTATTTGGTAAGGTCTTTTTACCTTTCTTGGTAATAGGCTGAACCCGTTCGCATTTCCAGGAGCAAAGAAATATTCAAGTTTTATAAGACAGATTGAAAAGTCGACAGAAAACAGATGAGTGTTCAGTGGCCCAATTTTCTAGTACGATGACGATATCGAATAAGATGAGGACATAATAAGCCGTGTTCCAATGACTTTGAACCCTTTTCGTTGTAAGTAACTTGGGAAATAGAAAAAGGACGATTTTCACTGGTTTTTAATTCACAAGTTATTCACTTTAAAGGCAAACCGTATAAGCCATTTTAATTCGGTTTTCTCCAGAAAATATTTAAATGTAAGAATGGAAATCTACATCCTCTCCGACAGTCAGGCTAGCCTGAAAGCCCTTGCAGCAAATCAGATCAAAACTGGTCTGGGAATGCCTGCAAGACCTCATTGACTTAGCCAGGTGTAACGTGGTGACACTAGTTTGGGTTCCGGGTCACCGTGGGACGCCTGGTAATGAGGCTGCAGATCAACTAGCCAAGAAAGGCGCTGGGATAAACTACACTGGGCCCGAACCAGTGTTTGGCATCCCAAAGAACACTGTACGCGAGGCGGTGGCTCAGTGGATAAGAACACAACATAGAGCACACTGGAACCGTATAACAGGAAACAAACATGGTAAGGTGATGATCAAGGAGCCCTCTCAAAACCTTGCCAGACAGATACTGCAATTAAATAGAATGCAGATCAGAACGGTGGTGGGTCTTCTCACAGGACACTGCCACCTAAGAGTACACCTACATAAACTGGGGATATACAGAGAAGACCCAATTTGTAGACTCTGCAATGAAGAAGACGAGACAGCTTCTCATGTGATATTCGAGTGTCCAGCACTCGCACGAACGCGCTATGCGGTCCTGGGACCAATCAGTCCCGGGAGCCACCTGGCGGAAAAAACCTTGGTTAGCGGGTTGCTAAACCTTGTCAAAGGAACGGAGCTCTTCTAATCAAGGAGAATCTAAATGTGAGAAATACAATAAGCCCGCTGGCTTCAGTGTTTGGGACCTAATAAACCATCTCTCACATTTAGTTAAAATACCAATACCAATACCAGTAAGAATGGAAACAATCTACAGGGTTTCCCGTTTTGAAAACTGTTTTTTTTTTGGGAATCCTTATCTCATGACGGTTTGCTTTAAATTGTTTTTCCCTTTTTATCACTATAATTTGCCACAAAAATTCTCGAAACTTCTCGTTTGCTAATGTAACAATCTTATTAATCTCAGTAATAAGGAACTCAGCGATAATGAATACAAAAAAAATAGAAAATAGCAGATTTTTCATCACCCTGTATACATAATCATTTCACGCGCATGGGTTGTTTTGATTGCTGTAAACAGTTGAATAATATATTTGAATTTCAACAATTTTATTTAATGAGAGAGCTGATTTCCATGAGATCCGTGCGAGGTCCTTTGCTTATTGAGATTATAATGTTGATATAATTTACTTGGGTACATACGTAGAGCATAATATATGACAAAATCAAAGGCTTCCCGCATCTTCGAATGTTAACCATGCACTCAATGAGACTCAATTTAGTTACATTATAATGGCATTTCACTTGTGACTAGTCTCTGTTGACGGCACTAAGCCACATTTCTAGAATAGTACGAGCGGAAGCCTGGAACAAAGCAGCGCCATTATACGACCAATATCGTAGCTGATTGTCTGTTTGGCGATGGTAATGGCGGATAGTAGAGCCGGTAGCTCATCGAGTGGAATACTTTAACTATGCTGTTACAAGTTGAATCCTCTCTAATTGCCGTTTATGACCTGGAAAGGATAAGGGAATTATATTACAAACTGCTATTTGCTTGTTTGGTTTGCATATGCATAGCTAATTTTTTAGTATGGATAAGAGAGTTACGCCCGTATTCACAAACGATAATTTCCTAAATAATTACGTAATCAATTATCCCCATCTCATTCTTTTGCAAAAAAACTGCATATCTTCATCTCACTCATTTAAATAATTACGTAATTATTTAGGAAATTATCGTTTGTGAATACGGGCATTATGCTATAAAAAGTACTGGATTTTTCTGAATATTGACCCTCTATGTCGACACGAGGTCTGGCTATTAAATAACGAGACTGCATATGAAAAAGAGGTTTATTGTAAAAATTATTCTACAATCGAATGCTCCCCTTCAATGTACTCCCCACCCCTCACCACACAGCGTTCCATTAGTTTTTTCCATTGGTCAAAGCAATGCTGGAAGTCTTCTTTTGTGACGGAATTTAGAAGCTCCGCCGATTTTCGCTTCACCTCTTCCATCGACTCAAACCAGGTTCATTTTAAGGCAGACTTGATCTTCGGAAAGAAGAAAAAGTCACAAGGCAATCAGATGAGTAGAGTGCGCATTCAAGCGAGTTATGGGCAGGCGCATTGTCTTGGTGCAAGATCCACGACTTGTTTCTCCACAACTCCGGCCGTTTCTTACGAACTCGCTCTCGCAGTGTTGCCAAAACATGGCGAGAGTCTCAGCGTCTGGCGTTTACAATCTCAGCAATCATCCGAATGCTCATACGACGATCTGCGCGCACAATTTCATTGATTTTGGTCACTGTTTGCGGAGTTGAAACAGACACAGGTCGACATGGATGTTGATCATCTTCGATGCTCTCCCCGCCTTCAGAAAACCTTTTATGCCATTCGAAAACACGTGCACGAGATAGAGAATCTTCACCGTAGGCCTCTTTCATTAATTTATAGCACTCAGTCGGAGTTTTTTTTAATTAAATAAGAAATTTCAGATTGATTTTTCGCTCATGTTTTTTGTCTCGCATTGTTATCGGCAGGAGAAAAAACCGTTTTCAACTTTAATAAAAAAAATAAGTTTTTCTCTTAGATCTCTCTGGAATAATTATCATGTGGCGGCGGTACCCAAGAATTACTTTTAGTTCCTCATTAAACTCGGTGCTTGGATGGAATGTTTCTGTATGAACCCGCTTACAAACTTCTTAGAAAAGGTTCTCACTTTTGTCCTTGTTCAATGATATAGCAGCGAAAGTATACCTACTCTGAGACATTCCTGGCAGGTAAAATTTTGTCAACAGTTTTCCCAAAACTTACAGTGTTCACCAAGACTCTTTTGCAGATTTAGCATGGCTTATAATTTCATGTAGGTCAGTCTCCAGAGTTACAGAACAAGGATTTGTTGGTTTGAAAACTTTCGAAGCAAGCAATTTAGTAAAAGAGATCTGTGAAGATCGACGTATCTGTCATAATATAGCGATACCGTAGCCAGACAGATTCTGTAAGTTTAAATATGATTTATTTTTTATGGATTTACATCGAGGACTCAATATTTTGTGTGAGCTGTTAACAAAATCAAGTCAAGTAATCGAGAGGATAAGTTCGTCGAGATAAACGATACACCCAGGGAATAGTTACAGAGTGCTTTTAGTGGAGTTAGAAACCGTCTATTAAAATGTGTCCAGGAGGGTGAAGGGAATTTCACTTATCTTTTAAATGAATTAATAGTTGATTTTGTTTATGTGTTTTTAGGAATGTCGATAAAGTGAGTGCCTATTTTATTAATGTTATTGAATGCTTTGACAACTGTCCTAGTCTAACACAATCAAGAGCTGTCAGTTGTAAACAGTGGATTAAGTCGAGACTTTATTTTTCCATTTGTGTCAGGGCCTATTCCAAAACGGATATGTTTTCGAACACCCTATATTATACATGAAAAGTAGAAAATGCAGGTAAAAATATTACTTAATATAATAACAAAAAATAACGTTTAATTTTTTTTTCAAATTTTTCGAAAGATTAGCATTTTTTTAATAAAACGTTAAGTTTCACGGAAGATTTCTTCCCTTATACAGGGTGTTCTACAAGCTCTATGACAAACTTTGACAGATGGTAGGTTGCTTGATTTTAAACATATTTTTTTTAATAAACATGGGTCCGATTCGTTTTTGTTTAGAAGTTACAAGCATTTAAAGAATCGTAATTTTTTCAGTCAACCAGGAAGTGACACTAAGTCGCTATGTCACTAAGACACTATGTCAACCAATGTACACTTATAAAATATACACTTACTTCAATGAAAAACGTAGGCTGATAAATAGAAATATCGGTTGTTATGACAATAATAATTGTAAGTGTCATTTTAATTATTTATTAGATATTTCGTGTGAAAGTTATAAATAAAAATAGTTATTTATTATACAAGAGAAAAAAGTGATAGATTTTAGCTCGAGATGTGATTTCGTCCCCGACGCGTTTAGTGGAGGGGACAAACACATCGAGAGCTAACATCGCACTTTTTTCTCGTGTGTAATATACAATTTTTTTTTGCGAGAAGAAATATCAGTGTTAGAATGTCGAAAAACGTAGTTTGACTGAAAATGACTGAAAATTACGTCGGAAAAATGATTTAATGTTAAACTTGGATTTTCAAACTGTCTTTTATCGTAATTGACGTTGCCTGGGTAACGAAACGATTTAATTATTACATAAACGTCATATTAATGTAATTAAAATTGAGCACAGTTTTGCAAAGATTGCAAGTTAGTTTTCGATGAGTGAATTTAATAATATGGATAGTGATTATTATGAAAATTCCCTTAATAATTGCCATTTGGATAATAAGGTAACTTTCCTTTACGTATATTTGATATAAATTTAATGATATCTGAGTGTTAATAGTAGCTATACCCAAGCCGCCATTTCGGGGAAATAAGTACTCATTTATTTCCCTGCTAATTCATTTTTTTCCCCGATAAGATGCAGCTCATATAATGAGGCATTTTTCTACCTGTCAACGGGGAAAAAAGGTCAAACTTTTAGCCCGTCGCAGAAAAAATGCATTTATTCTCGACTGAGGAATATGCAGATATTGTGTTTGTATATGGGTATTCCAATGGTAACGCCAGACAAGCTGCTCAAGAATACCGACGCAGGTATCCAAATAGACATCAACCTGCCCACACGGTGTTTAGTGCATCATTTCGTAGACTTCGAGAAGCAGGTAATCCCGCTCCAAAGAAGGCTATTCGCCCTACTGAAGTAAATGTACAAGATGAAGAAAATGTGATAGATGCTGTCCTCGATAACCCTTCAATCAGTGTTCGACGTATTTCTAGTAACCTTCATGTATCACCAAATTTTGTATGGCGTGTATTGAACAGAGAAATGTTACACCCGTTTCATCGCCAAAATGTACAGACATTGCATGCTGGAGATGCCCCACAGCGATTAGGATTTTGTCGCTGGTTACTTCAGCAACAAGCACAAAATGATAGATTCATTTCGCTCGTCATGTGGTCTGATGAAGCGTGCTTTACTAGGGATGGCATAAATAATAATCATAATGAACATGTATGGGCGTTGCAAAATCCACTTGCAATTAGACCAAGACGATTTCAGCAACGATTCAGTGTCAACGTTTGTGGTGGCATTTTCAACAATAATTTATTACCTACCTGTGCATGTTCTAAATGATCGTTTAAATGCAGATCTTTATAGACATTTCTTAGAACACGACCTTTTAGAGTTTATTGATGACGTGCAACTCAATATTATTCAAAATATGTGGTATCAGCATGACGGTGCACCGGTAAATGGATAGGTCAAGGAGGTCCAATATCATGGCCACCTCGTTCTCCCGATCTGAATCCTCTGGATTTTTATTTATGGGGACACATGAAGCAGCTGGTCTACCATGTTGAAATCGCTACCCATCAGCAGTTACTTGAAAGAATTCAAGATGCAGCTAACCAAATAAGAAATGATCTGAATCTTATTCTTCGAGTGACCGAATCTTTAGTTCGTCGATGTGAGGCTTGCATTCAAGCTGAGGGTGGACATTTCGAACAATTTTTATAGTCTTAAGTTTTGTGATTATCATTTAATTTAAATTTTTATTGTTGATTGTTAATAAAGGTTAAATGCTTGTAACTTCTAAACAAAAACGAATCGGACCCATGTTTATTAAAAAAAATATGTTTAAAATCAAGCAACCTACCATCTGTCAAAGTTTGTCATAGAGCTTGTAGAACACCCTGTATAATTTTTCTAACATTCGGAGCTAATTATAACCTACCAGAGCTAGAATGTGAAACAGCTTATTAGTACGACATTTATTATTTTAAATGGAAAAATAATATTATGATCAGTACATAGTACGTTTGATAGAATTTACAAAAAAAAAATATTTATCATATTAAATTCTTTTTGCAATAACTATACCTTCAACAAAGGGATAAAAGTAGGCTAAATGTGCCCTATTAGCGATCGCTAAAAGTGAATCGTTACGCTCCTCATAAGCTGGTACAACCCCTTTTTGGTTTTCTTCAGATAGGATCATTCCCGATTTAAGTAATTGGTTTTCCAAGACCTGTCGATTCTCCATACCGTCTTTAATTAGTAATAGCTCCGCATCAAATACTCCTGCCAGCGCACAATCAGAGAGAGTGGACATGAAGATTCAGCCTTCCAATTAATTGGAAACATTCTGGGCTACGAAAGCATCCTGTGTGAGCAATCCCTGCTATTCCGCCAAAACACTCTTTGCGGGAGTACCTAGGCGGTGACATCTTACGCTGCCTAGCATAACGAAATAACGTTGCGAAAAGGAAAATACAGAAGTTTGCATAGTTTACAGTCATCAGCAGAAGAAGCTATGTTCGACCCTGTAATATGGAAGAGATATTGAATACGGTTTGAAGTTTGTTTAGCTAACCCAGTTTTCCATTATACTGTTTTTATAGAACTGCGTTCCTGTAGACTGTTAGAATATAGAGCAAAGCAATGAATTTTTTTTCTTGCTCAGACTTGCAATGACAAAAAAAGTAACCTACCTACAGGGATGTACCTTATACATATAAAATGTGCACAATTTTGTTATAATTTTTAGTCGAATATTATAAACCGATAAAAGATCTACATTATCTTTGCAATATGCGAATATAATAATTAACATCAAATTGCGGCTCTGTCAATTAATATTTATTAAGTATTATATTAATTGGTAAGTTTTACGACTGTCCAAACTTAGTCGCATTCAGGTTTTGGTCACATGACTAAGAGTTGGGGTGGCTGAGCGTGCGTACTCGCTATCAACGACGTGCCTCGAGAGGAGCCAGTGCCAGTGTCATTACTGTTAATAAACCAGCAGGCACTAATTATTAAACTATGCTGCGCCATAGTACCTACCTAAAGTTATTATTATTATTTTTTGCTCATAAGTATTTTGTTATATTTTGTCAGTAAAAACCTACAATTGTGTTGATTCAGGTGAACCTGTGTAATTATATAAGTTGTATATAGTTGTATATATTGAGTATTCTTTCTTTCTTTTATTACAGTATTTTTTCACTGCAACAATACGTGTTGGTTTTTCCACCTCGGTCTTACCCTTTCCTGAATTATAATTATTTGTTGAGTTTCTGCGATAGAGAATTACAAATCAACATAATATGGGCGATATCAAAGGAAGATTTCATTTCGTATCAGAAGCATTAAACGCAAAAACAACGGTGGTCACGGTAAAAACGATTCAACTAATCGAACAACCAAAAGTTTCCAATTTTCCGGCGGACCAACAAACGAGCGCTTATCACAAAAATCTTTTCGAACATCCAGTGGTAAAAGGAGTCGTCAAACTTACATATTCTCATTGGGCAATATGGTGGTGGCCTCTGCCGGGTGTGCTAGCACTTCCAGACGAAAAGTTGATGCCTCATAGCATAAAAAAATGCACGAGGCCGCTTTCTCTGAATGGCGCGAGTTGCTGTCGTGCCGGTAATTCCGGCAACCATCGTTAGATGTCGCGACGTTCTCCGGGTCACCACCAACCGGATGAATGCTTTTAACAAATACTCGGGTCCTGTGTGCAGTAGGCAAAACCTTGCATCCTTAAGATTTATCTATTCGTCTGTTTTGTTACTGCCATAGATCTCGATCGAGTCAAGCCCGTTATTTTATTGATTTTATTGACCGACGCTACTCAGCCAGAATGGTGACTTAGTATAAACAGTACACTGCCATTGAACTAATTATTTATAACAGATTGATATTCATAATCAGATTAGATAGGTTAGATAATTATATTCTGATTACAGGATGTAGTCTTTACTAATAATAATGATCTTTGAGATCATTATCAATACAATTATTCTCAAGTTAATTAAGTTAATTCTTAAGTGAGTATTTTAATTTTTATTGTTGTTGCAAGTGGTTATAAAAGTGAGTGAAGCCGAATACCATATTCCTATGAAGCTCCAACCAAATCACCCTATGGCGATCCTTATATAACTACAAGAACCAGACTACGAGTTTATCACATACCAAATCTGCCAAGTCACAAACCGAAAAGTGGCAAGTTTTTCACAACTGATTATTCTTATTTTCTGGTGACAAGTTTGGAGAGCTGTCAGATCAGGATCGGATAATTGTTCCCAGTTGCAGGAATAGTATATTCTATATCAAGTGCAGAAATAAGATCAATTAGGCGAGTATGAAGTTATCGGGCCGAGCGGAGCGAGGGTCGATTGAATACGAGCTTAAATGGACTTCGGTTCCGGTCGAGATATAGACGGTATTTTTTAGCACATCGCGTTAGAACACTGAAAACTTTGGCTTGTTAGCTTGTTGGCGAATATGTGGTGGCGTACAAATTGATTCACTGTCAGTGTCATTTTCCTGTCTAGCATTCATTTTGTTGCTTCATTGACGAAACCTCAGAAACTAGTAACCCCCGTTAATCGTTATAATTAGATAAGTACCTACCTGTTATTACATATATTTGAATTGATCGAAATATGCGCGCATCGTGGTCTCGGTAGTTGCCAGCTGTGTGCTTGAATTTTGTTGCCTAGCTCTCACCTGCCGCGTAAACACTAACTGATGACAACTACAGTAGTTGTTATAGTAACTACTAAATCTGTCCGCCTAAAGGCCAGAAAAAACTTTCGTTGCGGGCTTGAATATTAAGTACGCTTGGAACCGCTATTCGAGCAGCTATTGCATGCAGGGCTGCAATATGCGTCATTCCGCCGGCTATTAAGCTACTGAAAAGTCGTCTTTCAGAGGCGATGAGCTAAAAAAGGTATTTTCAGACAGCCAAGTGACTCTGAAAGCCCTTAGCTCCAGCCACTGCAAGTCCAAGTTGGTCTAGAATTGTCAATTAGCCTAGAATGCTCTAGCAAAGAGCAACGAAGTAACTTTGATCTGGATTCCGGATTGAATACTCTGGCCAGCAAAGGTGCCGAATCTGAATTTATCGGACCAGGACCAGCATTTGGTATATCACCGAATATTGCGAAAACAATAATACGAATCTGAGCTGAGAGTCCTCCAACACTGGCAAAACTTACCAATATTGGACAATTCGAAGGCCATTATACAGAGCACTTCGAACAAAAGGACCAGAGAACTATTGGAGCTTAACAGGGAAGAACTGAAAGCCTTAATAGGCCTATTTACTGGGCACTATTAGCTGAATCATCATCTGCACAGGATTGACTTAGTGAACAGCGCTGAATGCCGTCTATGTTTGGAGGATGACGAAAGAGCAAAACACATCCTATTTGAGTTCCCTGCTTTGGGAAGAACCAGAATAAACCTTTGAGTTTGAGACTTTCTCACGCCGGAGGAAATGGATACATTAACAAGTCGAGATGGTCAGCTTCCTCAAAGAGGCTGACCTAATGGGGTTAATGTATCACAACTAAATGTGAGCCACAGTACACCTTCGGACGCAGTGGAGGTGTCTCAATGGCCCACTCACGTGGAACCTAAATCTAATCTAAATCTATTTCCGTGAAATCAGTTCCGAATGAGTAAACAAACATAGACTGCCCCACCCAAGCATCGCGCTCTTTCTAATGAGGCGGATCACTTCTACAAAATGCTAGCGCAGAAGAGAGCGCATTTCAGTTCTTCTGGTTATTTCAATGGGATGAACTCTTCACCTTTGTTATACTACTTTTTGACAATAATTACTGTAACATTTTGTAATGGCAAACATATAAAATATTAACATACTAAATGCCTAAATACTAAATACTAAAAGTAAAATAAATACTCAATTATTATAAAATAAATAAGGTAAATAAATATCGAAAAATAGTTTTGAAGGAACATGGGAGTAGAAATAAACCTCTATCAGTTGTTATCCACTCTAAAATAGCTTCTATAATAGAACTAATTCTATTACTTTAACTCTTGAGTTTCATTTATTACGGTCCTCGATATTTTATACCTGTACCTTGGGTTTTCTCGGTCATTCTAAATGACCTGTTGTGGACTCTAATTTATATCCGGTTTTAAATTGAATTCGTCTGGCAATTTAAAGGCAGAAATTACGAATTCTCTAATTTCTCCTCTCCAACAAGGCAATATTGATCTACTTCGGGATGCTATTATAGGTGGGCTGGTTGCCCGTGGAGCTACCAGACGCCGTTGCAAATTACCTTCGGCCAGGAAAATGAAAGAAACAATTTTAATTAAGAGGTTTCTTAAGAAATGAAATACAAGAACGAAAATATCCAATGAAATGATGTAATTATCAACGTCTTTAGGTAGAACCTGCTGCTTGGGCGCTTTATGTACCTACTGAAGAGGAAAGTTAGGCCAGGTATAGATTCGCTTCTCTTATCCCTGAGACATTGAGTTCATTGAGAGATTACAAGTTTGGATGAATCGTTAGGATTTTGTGGATGAGGATATGATTGGTCTTAATTAGATTTCTGTTCAGTTGTAAATAATCGTTTTGAAGGTAAACATATTATTAGATATATATTCCATTCCAGATGTTTTTTAATTCAAGTAGGCGGTGATATTTTTTCATTAAAGTTGTACGCCCTGGAGAGACGATTTAAACTAAAGAAATTCAAATGACATCCACTATTTTTTTTTTTTTTTTTTTTTTATTGAAAATGCACATACACTGCAGGGAAATCCCTATGACGCTCTGGGAGCGGTGCATGAGCGGAGATACCGATTCACGTTGGCCTTGAATCTCTGTAAGTTGTATACTTCGGGAAACACGCCCTTTGGAATGCTATTCCAAAGTGACGCGGTTCTGTACATAAAAGAAGTCTGAAATAGGGTGGTACGAGGTGTAACGAGCTGAACCAGATAGGAATGAACTACTCCTAGGATGGTCGAATTTGAGCCTTGTATAAGTTTGGTTTTATAAATTTGCATATAGGTAAGAGAAAGGTTGATGATTTCTTGACAACAACAAGATAAAAGTTTCCGCTATGTTGAACAAATAATAGATCAATATACAGGTGATCCCGAAATGGCGGACACGGAATACAGGGTGTTGTAGAGGATGTTCAGAAAGACTATAAATTTCAAACAAAAATGTGTTCCTCATCTTCGTTACCGAGACATTGGGTGTCCTTTTTCTAAAATTTAAATCGAAATGGCGGTAAAATTTGAACAACCTCCATGCACTAGCAAAGCACATGATTTCACATAACTATAACGATAGTGCTTTGCTTTTTATTATTTTTTTTATTATAGGGAACGGAATTACACGCATTCAAAGTTTACCTACCTATTCCCTGTGTTCAACAAAATTTTTCAATGTGACATCGTTGTTCGAATTCGAGATTTTGAATAATACCTATTATCGCGAATATGTATCCAGGCAACGATAATTGTTTTAAGCTTTGTTGTGTTTTCATTTCATATGTTTCCATGGTAACATCTATCTGGGTATTGTAGGCCTACATTATTTTTCTGTCTGAAGAATGGTATCCAGTGCAGTGTTGTGACTTTATTTTCTACAAAAGTGGTCATATCTTCTTAAGGGAGCCATACTGGAGAAAACAGTAAATAAGACTTAGAATCTTTAATCCACAATAGATGCTGTGGTGCTGTCCGTGTCCGCCATTTCGGGATAATCCTGTATAGATTGCAGATTGTAGATTATTGCCCGTATTCACAAACGATAATTTCCTAAATAATTACGTTATCAATTATCCCCATCTCATTTTATTGCAAAATAACTGCATATCTCCATCTCACTCATTTAATTAATTACGTGATTATTTAGGAAATTATCGTTTGTGAATACGGGCATATAGATTGTAATGAGAGGCCTTCTGTAGGTATGCACTGCGACCTGTTGAGACCTATTATGCCCTCCCTATAGTTAGAGCTCCTCTTCCAGCTCTAGTTGTTTTACCAATTTCCAGAGTCTGTTGGGAGACTAATGCAGCTCTCTGGTGAAGGTTTTCCAGCGCCTAGGCACAGGAACCGGGACCTAGCTTTTCCTTCACAATGGCAGAGAACGTGCTCTGCCGTTTCTCGTCTTTGAGGCAGAAGTGGCATTCGCCCTCGTCTGCCTCTCCGACCCTAGTTAAGTGTTTGAGGATTCGACAGTGTCCTGTGAACAGGCCTACCGTTATCCTTAGTCTGGTACGCCTGAGGCCTAGTAGGTTTGTCGTAACCGCGTGCGAGGGTTCTTTGATCAACTTCTTCGTATGCCTCTGCCCTTTGGATATGTTTCATTTGGCCAGAGTTTCTGAGAACATCCACTCTTTAACGGTGCTTCTCTTGAGGCCTTTTTTCACCTCGCAGTAGGGTCCGATGGGGGCAATCTATGATCCCTTGCGGACCAGTGTATCCGCCTTCTGGTTACCCTCTAGCACTGAGTATCCTAGTATCCATACCAGGGTGACGTTGTTGGTGTCAGATATGTCCTCCAGGGCATTCCTGCAGCCCATCATCACGTTCCGTGATGTGATTACTGGCGAGGCCAATGCCTTTAAGTCAGCTTGGCTGCCAGTACAAATCACTATTCTTTTGTGAGTCAAGTATAGCTGTCTGACTTCTTTAACACAATTCTCGATAGCAACCGTCTCGGCCTGAAACACCGTCTGAAACACAAGGCCAGTGCCTTGGGGCATTCTGTAACCGTCCGTCTACCAGAACAAATGAGCGAATACTGGGATTCCGGTTTTCCATTCCTTCCTGTCAGGGAAGAGGACGTGGAATTTTTTATTGAAGCAGAACTGAGGTGATATCTCGTCACTAGGCATACCCAGGATGGGATCTGCCTGGATGGACTCTCTCAGTTCTTGTTAGGTAGATCCATGCCTCGCTATAACCGGTGGTTGTCCTGGCATGAGTCTGCAGATTGTCTGCTTCGCTGTACCTTGTGCATATATGTGTAATGGTGGAAGATTGACTAAAACCTTTAATGTTGCAATTGAGGTTGTCCTCATTGCTCCTGTTACGCTCAGGTAGGATTAGGCGTTGAGTTTTTTCCAGGAGCTTCTGTGCCTGCAGCTGCGTGGTTTTCGTCCATCATACCACTAACCCGTAGGTTATCATCGGTCTTACGACCTGAGTATATACCCACTGGGTCGTTTTAGGGTTCAATCCCCAACATTTGCCACAGAGTGTCCTGGATCCTGCCTAGGCTTATGGCCGTGTAGAAAAATGAGTTTATTTAACAGATTTTTTAGATACAAATTCAGTCTCAAAATTTCATAGCATTCATTTTCATATCAAGTCACAACAAAACCTCCTTTTCCAACTAACAGAAGACATCAAGAAGTAATAATAACCAGATTTTCATTAGGCCACATCAATCTCAGCCACACCCATTTATTTAAGCGTAAACCACCCTGTATCTTTAGCCACTGTAACACCTCATTAGACGTCAAGCACCTAATAGTATGTAAATTGCTCACTGTATACTGCTGTTCGTGAAAGACAGAATATCCCTACAACCTACACCAGAGTCGCTTTTCTTGTTGCAGCAGTTTCAAACCACTCTTATGATTTCGAAACATATCATTTTCGTGTTGAACTAATGACGTCAGAATTGAAACTGGTTCGATGGTTTTAAAACAGTTTCAATCCTTTGGAATCTCCAGTTTTGAAACGTAAAACGTCAAAGTAGGAAAATATGACTGCGATAATTCTAATTTACTGTATACAATTTCTATTATGATGTCTATAAATGGTCGATAATAATAAATGTGATGATGATTTCCAGCGAGAAATTTGTTTAAATTTTTGAATAGTTTGTTTTGTGTTAAGAAGTTTGACGTAATAAACTTCAGTTATATTTGCCCAATTTTCGAACGGCAGCAATGTCAGTTTTCACATTTTGAAATAGTTCATTTTTGTGATCATAAAATTAATGACGTAGTAGTTGAAATAGTTTTGAAATATAATTGAAACTGCTGCAACAAGAAAAAGCGCCTCTTGTTAGAGTATTATTTTCACATCGTAAAATGTTTATTAACAACACTAGTTCTTGAATGAGTGGGATCAGAGACGTTTTTTCTTGTTGCAGCGGTTTCAAACCACTCCCATGATTTCGAAACCTATCATTTTCGTGTTAAACTAATGACGTCAGATTTGAAACTGGTTCAATGGTTTTAAAACAGTGTCTAACCGCTGGAACCTCTACTTGGAAACGGAAAACGGCAAAATAGAAAAATCGAATACCCTTGAATCTTTTTTTTTTCTGTTTCATAATTTGTTTTTTGAAGTCAGCCTGTTGTAAACCTGACCTGAAACGTCTTGTACTTACATTTATGTTCTCAACTCTAACGATTATCGTTGTACAATTTGAATAATAATTGCTTCATTAGATTTCAATAGACTGCAGCTTGACTTATTTTGAATAGATAAATAGATCACCTGCTAGGATCTATTGCATACATAAGGAATTCAGCGAATTTGGTATGAATTGTCTGTCTGCAAGTCTGACTAGATATAAATGCAGCTCTGGAAATTTCGCACTGATGGAGTCTGGGTGGTTCTTGATCACATCAGTATGCACAGTATGAATAATGCATGCAGCATTAGATCACATTCACTAATGAGATGGGGGAATAGTAAACAATTATCAAACTGTGAGTATGCAAATCCGATTTTGAACCTCTTCTAATTGTGTCATTGAAACTATTTTCGATAACTGATCTATCATTATAATAATTAGGACATATAAGCAAAAACTTTTTAGACAAAAAAAATTTAGATATATTTTTTAGAATATAATTAATATTAAGATAAGAACAGAATAGTACTATATATAGTATAGTTTTTTCAGCTTTCATAAACTGGAGCAATAAAAATCAGACTATCAAACGATTTTATTTAATTATCATAAAGTCGAATAGCCATATACAGCTGCAAAGTGTCGATAGCTTCTGTGGTGAAGGCCTCAACCGGTGAATGATAATGGCGGAGTTCAAATCCCCATAAAAGCGATAAACCTTTATACAGTGAATTTATTTTTTAATGCAACAAAATGAATATACATGTTTTTACATGTTAATGGTTTTCCTGGAGCAATTTTTTTTCACTGCCAAGAAATACACATTATTGTTATAAGTATACACACTTTACACGAAATTGTAAAGGTGTGGTGCCAAATGGCAGCAAACCTTTTTTGAAATAGAAAGATAAAAGTAGAAAAATTTCTATTGATTTTTAAAACTATGAATGAACTTGGCCGTTTGTTCAATGATATCTATCAAGCGTCTGATCTAATATTTCTCTTCGACCATTTAGTAATACGTTATTTATACTGCCAATTTCAGTTAACTAATGACAAACATTATCCATGCAATGAGGGAATGTTCATTTACACCAGGCCACCTGACCTGACCTGACCCAGACACATCATAATTAGCACCCTCTAAATTACAAGTGAGACTGATAATGGAGAGGAAGCCATAAACAGTTAGTAAGAGTAACCTTCCAAATAAAATATACTGTTTTTTCGTCAAATATGGGCAAATTTAAGCAACAACATATTTTTTTATTGAGAGCAGCGGGTTTTTGAAAAAGTGTGGACACGTAAATAATTGGTAGGTATGGACTTCTTCTATGGAAACGCTAACAATGTCAAGTAATGTACACTTCATCAATGTCAACATTGAAATTATTTCTAAGAACAATAATAATATGTATAATAATAATAGGAATGTACTCGTAGATTATTATTTACTCTAAATAAATTGGTAAATATAATATCATCGAAAATCAAAATTTAAATCATTGCAAAAAGAAAACATCTACCTACCTACCTTTTGCAAGATCCTGTTCATCTTTAGATGTAGGTAACTATTAGGTATTCATAAAAGAGTGAATTGCAGGTCAATGAGTATAAAGCACATAAAGTGCAATTACTAGCCTGTTAGATGGGGTCGGAGAATTCCTCCATCGCCCTGACAGTTGTCATGATGGCAGTGCTTGAAACTCCAACTAGAAGGTTTGCTTCCGCATCCAACAGCAGAGCCTTCCAGAGTACCAGAACAAGCACAGACACGTGTTTCGTTCTACTGGAACTTATCAGTGTGCTGCATCTGGAGTATCCGGAGCATGCTGTCGGATGAATGGAAGTTGGCCCCTCTTAAGCCAAGAATTAACACGGATCTCCGTGTGGTGTAAATAGAGCGACATCTAGCGGTCAGTTTAAAGAACTAACCGTGAGTTCACTCTAAGTTAATTGCAGTCCCAGACACTACCAAAGCCAGTGGATGACAATCGAATAATGAAGAAGACAGAAGGCAAGTATACTCAACGATTAATTCGTAAAAGAGTGAATTGCAGGTCAATGAGTATAAAGCACATAAAGTGCAATTACTAACCTGTTAGATGGGGTCGGAGAATTCCTCCATCGCCCTAACAGTTATCATGATGGCAGTGCCCGAAACTCCAACAAGAGAGTTTGCTTCCGCATCCAACAGCAGTGCCTTCCAGAGTACCAGAACAAGCACAGACACGTGTTTCGTTCTACTGGAACTCATCAGTGTGCTGCATCTGGAGTATCCGGAGGATGCTGTCGGATGAATGGAAGTTGGCCCCTCTTAAACCAAGAATTAACACGGATCTCCGTGTGGTGTAAATAGAGCGACATCTAGCGGTCAGTTTAAAGAACTAACCGTTATTAGGCCTGGTACGTTTTCGTTGGGCCACCCCGTATACGTAACCGTCATGATAGAAAAAATTCATCTTAGGTGAATATCTCGAGAACAGGAGTTTTTAGGGGGTTATGACCATGGAGACTTTCTGATCTACTCATCGAATAGGTACCACTGATCGCTAAAATTACAACAAATTTGATCGGGAGCCAATTCCCATATAGATTCTGAGAATTTTTCTAAAACGGAATAATTACTATTATTGAAAGAAAGTGAAATTGGGAGCTCTACAGGGTGAGGCGTGAGAACCTTAGGGCATTTTTATATGGAGAAGTCCTGGGAGTAGAAGTCTAAAAATTTGTACGTGTATAATTTCGATTTTGACGAGCTGAACTAAAATATTTACCACCCCTCACCATTTCCGGTTATACCGGAAGTTGCCATCAACTTTCTTATTTTAAATGGGACACCCTGCATATTATTACATTTTCAGATTGCCTGAAAAAATGTAATAAAAATGGTGTTTGTAGTTCAAAATTGGAACGAGAGGTTTATGGGTTATAAACGAATGAAAAACGAAATTTTCTATTTTCAAAGCAGTTTAGGTCGAAAACGGGTCAAGATAGACGAAAACGGCTTACATGTCCCTATCTTAACTTTTCACGTAGTATCTTATGGTGCTGATGAAATTTGTATACAAAGTGATGAAAAATAAGCGATTTTAAAAAAAAATTAATAAAAAATATTTTTTTCGTAGGTACTCTAGCGTAGTATATAAAAAGTTAGGATAGGGACATGTAGCCGTTTTCCGATATCTTGACCTGTTTTCAAGCTAAGCTGCTTTGAAAATGGAAAATTGCAATTTTTATTTGTTTATAACTCATTAATTGGTCGTTCCAATTTTGAACTACAAACACCATGTTTATTACCTTTTTTCAGGCAATCTGAAAATGTAATAATATACAGGGTGTCCCATTTAAAATAAGAAAGTTGATTCCAACTTCCGGTATAACCGGAAATGGTGAGGGGTTGTAAATATGTTAGTTTAGCTCGTCGAAATTGAAATCATACATGTACAAATTTTTAGACTTCTACTCCCAACACTTCTTCATATAAAAATGCCCTAAGGTTCTCGCGCCTCACCCTGTATATTTGTTTGTGGCAAACTGGCATACAATAACCTTATTTTGTTCTGATGTTTCTGTCACCTGAGCTGACGTGGGGTTACATAAGCATGACGTTTTACGGAATTATCACTTAATTTCGGTGTAAGTATAACTAAAAGATTATTATATTTGATGAATACCAAATTCCTTTAAATCACGGATAGGTTTTAAACTCCGGAGTTTTCAAATCTTAGTTGATTTTTATGAAAACGGGCCTATTTCTATCAATAAAATTTGAATTGTTGATTCTTATACAGGGTGATCCTGAAATGGAGGACACAGTATAATAATAGCAGGGTGTTATAGAGGCTGTTCAGAAAGATTGTGAATTTAAAACAAAAATTGTTGCCGGGCTTCATTACCGAGATATAGGGTGTCCTTTTTCTAAAATTTTAATCAAAATGGCAGTCAACTTTAAACAACCTCTACTGGAAAAGCACATGAATTTACCTAACTATTACGATAAAGTTTGCTTTTAATTTATCTTTATTGTCTGGAACGAAATTACAGGCATTCAAAGTTTACCTTTTCCCTAAGTTCAACAAAATTTTGCAATGTGGCATCGTTTTCAAACTCAACAATACAACTAAAATAAGTTCTGAATAATATTATCGAATATGTATCCGCGCAACGATTATTGTTTTAAGCTTTGTTGAACTTGCCATTTCATATGTTTCCATGGTAACATCTATCTTAGTATTGCAGACCTACACATTGTTTTTTTTTGCCAGAAGAAGGGTATCCAGTGCAGTGTTGTGACTTTTTTTTCACAGAAGTGGTCATATCTTCTTATGGGAGCCATACTGGAGAAAAAAGTAAATTAACTTACCCTCCACAAAGGATGCTGTGGTGCTGTCCGTGTCTGCCATTTCGCAATCACCCTGTATGTATGTGCATGTTTGTATGTCGATGTTGCTTTGATAACACTTTTTCCCCGGCGGCGGAAAAGTGATAAGTAAACCTCCGGCGGAAGAAAAGTGACACTTCGCGACCGACTACTCAGTCGAGTAATGTCTGATTTACTGACGTTTGCAGAAAAAAAGGTTTTTTCGTAACTTTAATGTAACTTAATGCTAATTTTGTTAGTTTAGTTGCAAAAATAATAACTATTTGTCTGAAAATTAATTAATATTCTTCACACTAAAGTACTCCTGCAGTGTTGAAACTTAATTAAGTTAGCTATTTCTGAAATCTAATAAATTTACTAACTTAATAAAATATCTAAAGCAATAATCTATCTCATGTTTTAGATGTAGGTCCGGTATTGATCCCTGAATATATTGAAATTCCAAGAATTCCGGAGTCAATTTACAGCGTTGTTCCTACATTTAATTTCTGCTTTAAATGTGCCAAATAAACCAAAGCTCATAATCTTGAAAACAGAAATCAAAATAAAATAGTTTATGATATTAAAATTATGCCACTTGAAAGATTATTATACGCTACTCCGAAACTTCGCATAAAGTTTAACCAGATTTCTTTGAAACAGTTTATACAAAGCTTATTAAATTTTTGCTTAACTTAAACAAGTTTCATTAAATAAAAGAAAATAACGGTCTTAGTAAACATACGTTCAGTAAATTAGTAAATTTTAATTTGTACAAGCATAACAAATTAACCTCAGTAGCGATGAATATCAGTAGTACAGTAAGGTAAAACAGGTCAACTTGAACAAAGATCAAAAATTTATTGATAAGTAATTGATTCTACGCGATTATAGTCTATTTGATTGTTTACTGCCCTACTCCATCTAATGGCAAATGGGTATTTTTTCTGATTACATATATTTGATTGTTTACTAGGTACGTAAGTATGCAAGACAGTTGCACTTACCAACGATAAACACGACGGTGTATAATTTTATCCATAGTATAATGCCGTCTCCTAGCTGCATTCGGGGACTGCGGTGCGTGCGTTGCGGTATGTGCGTTGCGATGATCGATTGCGATAAAACACATGAGAAGTAAATGGACTGTCCATAGTAAACGCGTTGTAGACCTATTGTAGACCTATACACTAACTGGTGTTTTCTGTTTGTAGTGCACTACAAACAGACAACTCCAGTTAGACTAAATAATATAACTTTCAACTTTCGTATGGTATGTGTGGTTTGGGACATCGCAAAAATAAAGCTGGTCAACAACTGCAATGAAAATGTGTTTTCAGTTTTTACTTATAATTATCAATAATAATTACGTATAAACAGGGATGTGCGTGTAAACAATAATTAAATGTCAACAATTCAATTCTTTGCATGTAAACAATTCAATTGTTTACACAGCCTATTTTCATGTAAGAAAAGTAAAGAAAGTGAACAATGTAAATATGTAATTTTACTATGAAAGAAGGTTTATGAAAGCTTAGATTTGAAAAATTATTACCTCCTGGTCGTTCCCGTCCCCTAATTTTTTGAATTAATGTTTCAAAAACTACTGAGATTTCCTTATTTATTGGTAATTGAAAAACTCTTTTATAACGGGAAACTCCTTTATACAATAGCCATTCGATTGGTACGTGAGTTTTATAACGTTTTAAATTGGGTATCGACAGTCAATTATGACAAGAGGTAAAAATAAAAGTCTGTTATTGACACGAATCTTTAATTCTGATGTATGAAGCAAATGCATCACTCAAATAGATTCTGTTAGCTTACAATGTACTTCTTACCCTATTTCGTAAGTAAATTCCAAGTAACTGTTATTTTATGACAACATATTATTTTCCAATGTCTTCATCGTCAAAGATTATCAGAAGAACTCGAACGACAACCTAATATAGACTAGGTTGTTACTGTTAGCTAGAACTGTTATAGCTAGCTATAACACTTTTGTGTTTACAATACACTACGAGTGCAGGCCTAGACGGCGTAGCAGCAGATAAATGCGGCCATTTCTGTCTTATGTAGGAGCTGATGGAATGCTGTTAGGGTTCAAAGATAATAAATCCCCTCCCTACTATGACTTTAGGGACAATGAAACAGTCCTCATTACTGCTTCTCTGTCGTAAACACGCCCAATGGTGGATGTTAATTTGCCTTCCACTGCAGTTAGCCTAAAAGGCACTTGTTTCACTGAAATTTCTCTATTGCTCTGATTTTCATTTTTTACAAGTTCACATATAGTTCATTACAGTTTGTTGGTATATGAGATAGTCTTTTAATTATTGTTAGCATGTTGATGATATAAAGAAAACATTTTTGGTTTAGACTTCCCGTTAGTGCCATAATTAGTGTCAGAATTAGACACTCGATGCAAGCAGGCCGTGTGTACCTCTCTATACGTTCTTGCGTAAATTTCCATTTACAACTCTTTTTATATTTAACATACTATTAATAATAAAATTTTATTTCGAGAATATTCAAAATGGTTTCAAAATACATTATAGAAGTTTTACTTCTTTTTACCGCATCCTTATCCTCATTTCAACTTTTACTTGAGAAAGCCTGATTTGAGCTCACTATCTAATAAGCTAGACTATGATTTATAGTCTCTCATGCACGCCGCCGCTCCTCAGGAACCGAGGATGATGATGTGACACAGCCAGGAACTATATAAGCGGCTAATGCCTTATCACCATCCATCAACCCTCTTTCCTTCAACTGATATATGATAGATAGTTACATGGTCTAGCAGAAGACTTAAAATGCCTTGCAAGAATTTAGACTAGCAACTTCATGTGCTTGGTGCCTTTCTAGTGAGAAGTAAATAGATAGATAAACATTTTTTAGCTTGACTACCCCCTCGATCCATCAGTTCAATCCATGCATGAGTGCATATTATATTCTTATGACCTTAAATTATTCAAAGCATATACGCTCAGATTGAATTTAAACAGTGGGCGTAATTCCAATTATTGCTTCGTCTTAATACAGTGTGAATCTCACTTATGGAATAAAATTCATTATTCAATAAAAAATGGTAAAAAATGGTAAGACTCGTAAAGTTTATTTTATTAAGGACTATCTTTTGTTCATAGTTGAAAAAAAATCAACCCACCTCACGATTTTACCCCCACCACTTCATTCCCCTTTTTTTAAATAGCAACCATTTTTTTTTTGTCACAACTCGATGGCTTACATTTTTCTGAATACGTAGATACCCCATATGTGTGTTCCCAGTTGAAAGGACCCAAACCATATAACAACTGCGCATGGTTCAAATTGTAAACTTTAGAGCCAAGAAACGCACCCAATTTTTATTTTTTATTTGTCAAGCTTTCAAAGCTAGAAACGTCAGTTCTGTCAATGTCATTAAACCACATGTATCAGTTAGCGAGAATTGAGTTCACACTCGGCAATCAGGTTCACTTATATTCGAGCAGTCAGAGAGTGAAGTTCAGAGGGTACGATCAGCTGTGTGTTCCTCATTACATTATTTATTTTTAAACAATGAAACCCACACACCATCATGTGAGTAATAACTGATTATTCTAATTTATTAATATCGGTTAGGCATTATTATATCTCAAGAGATCAGTTCATATCGTTTAATTAGTTTATTCATTTGTATTATTCAATTTTGTTTCAATTTGTTCATTTAGGAAAACACTCATGTAAAACACGTGTTTGGTGGTCAAGTTAATTAGTTATTTCAAGTAGGGCCTAATTAAGTTTTAATTAATTGTTTTGTATTCAAACAGGAGGTTACAAGTACTGATATTTTATTCCAACCAGCATGTATAATTTGAAACTTCACGTTTTGTAATTGAAAGAATTTTAAAACAGGGCCCCCATGTAGATACTCAAACGCACCTGCAGTAACAGTTTAATAAGTTTATTTCAATACGTTCAGCGACATGCTAGTTTCAATATTTTATTTTATTGTCTAATTTCAAATTGTTTAAAAACATGTGACCACTACCACATTTCATGTCAGTGAATTAATTTCTAACCGTAGAGACATGCTCGATCTCATTTTGCATTATTCGAATTGACCTAACAGTTTGTTACTTTTTGAGAAACTTGTACTTGAAATTTTAGCTAATTATTATTTATTTATTGTAATCTTGAAATTGCACATGTCTTTTGACTAATATTTATTATTGTGGTTATTATTATTTTATCGAAGCACATTCTATTTTAACGCTACTCACATTACTCACTTATTTAACCTTTCTTTTTACTCTCTACCATCTCTTTTATCATTTCTTTTATTCATGGAATTATTTAAACAATTTATTTATTTTGATTGAACTAATTTGTACATAAAACCTCATGTGACTTTATTTCATTTGTGAGAATGCTTGCTTCGATTATTGATTATTATTATTTCCAATCTTTATTAATTTCTAAATTATTATAGTCAAAAGGGTTGAACATGTGTTTTTCATGATTTACATTTGTTTGTGCTAAATTAATTTCGTTTGTGATTTGGTTGATCATTAATCATTATTTATATTTCAATTTCATTTCATTTGCAATGCGACTGACACACACTGATATTTATTTCGAATGCTCTGTCGAACTGCATAATGTGCTTTATTTGATTTCATTCACGAACAAGTCCAGGAGAGTAACCTGCGATAAACGACTTATAATCTTGAGGTAGCGATGGTGGTATTTTTGGTTTTAAACTGTAACGAAGGAACTTTAATTCGAGTTCGCCTATCGGTGACAGTTCAATTGATTTCATTAATAGTGCCTGTAGTCCATTTTACCCTTCCCACTTAAGATCTGTCGGTGTGCCAGAAAGCACTGGGCATTCGATTGGATATATTATTTCCCCACTGTTTACTTTATTTATATGTGTTTGGGGTACGGAGACTAATGATAAGTTTATCTGAGCTGTAAACGATATTTTGTTTTCATGTCATGTCATAATTTTGAACGATGTATTACCCTAACGTTATTTCAAACTTATAACCGTATTTGTTTCTTTAAATTTCATACTTGATTTGATTTATTTATTTATGCACTGTGGTCTTGATGAATTTTATTTTATTTCCAATTTGTTATCGTTGACCGTCCTTTTACGGCTCGATAATGCCTCTGTTATATAATATGTTTGGTTTCATTTTGTATTACTTATTTTCTGAACTCGTAAACTATTTATTTACTTGCCAACAATCTATTTTACTCTACATTTTAGCCTCGCTGGTGCTAACAATCATTAGACCGGCAACAAGGGGTGCATTTACTTAACCTACGTCGTTGGCACCTAGCAAGCACTATGTGTTGACTCAAGGCGTGATTTATATTTATGTGTTTTGTGTTTTTATTTGCATTTTTGTGTGTTTTGTTTTCTTTTCAGGAGGTATGAGTTCTTGAAATAGAAAGATAAAATGGGGTCTTCCTGAATATAACAGATTCGTTTATCAATGTCAATTTTACACCAAAACGGTGACGATTTTATATGTGTTGTGTCCTTTGTATTGTATGTTTTTTATTGTATGTTTTTGTATTTTATTTTTGGCACTTCGCAAGTCAGAGGTTTTTTTATTTTCACGGGGTTCTTTTTTTACTCTGACTATAAATTTTGTGTAGGCGGAACTCTTTGCGGGTGGGGTCAGTCGAGTGGGTTGGCGGGGAGAGATTCAAATCAATTCAAATCAATTCAAACATTCAAATCATTTCAAAAGTCAATAAATCAATTCATTTCAAAGGGGAAACTCTGTCTTTTAAATTAAATCTCCTATCTCTCAACAAAAGACTAGCTCAAGGTATTTTTGTAGCGTTTGCTACGAACGAACCAAAATAAGGGTACTACACACACAACAACAAGGTCCAAACCAAGTGAAAACTAGACAGAACACGAGCCCAGGTAATAGACACGAGCCAAGGTAAAAGACGACCACAAACGTAAGTTAGTAATGTCGGCCATTTATTTGAAATCAGGGAGGGAGAACTTTAAATTCAAATCAAACATTCAGGGCGGGTTTTTCAAACAGTCATTCATGACAGGCAAGTCCACATTTCAAACGTCAAAGGGGTTCTTCTTTTTCAAAACCTTTCAGTCTGGGGGCCACATTACTGAATCTACTGCGCATGACGCAGGATCTCCATTTTTAAAGGTAGGTTACATTACAGAATTGGTGCCTCGACCAGGACGTAAAAGGCGACCCATGTTACACTACACAGTGTTAAAAATGTTCACCCTTCTCTTGCAAACAAGGAAGTAATCTGCTATGGAATGCTGCCCTAACTCTGTTCAAAACGTCAGGCGTTACGCTCCTAATTTCAGTGGTTATTATAATTCTTAAATCATCTAAAGTAGCGGGTTGTGTTTTGAAAACTTTGTTTTTAAGGCATCCCCGAAAAAACTTCTTGCGCATCAATCGCACAAATAATTTTTATGCGATTCAATTTTTAATATTTTCACCGCTTTTTAAATTAGATTTCTGAGATTTTCCATAGTCAGGTTATATTAGTGTAATTTATTTACTCGAAAAATTTCTTTACATTTCGTTTGAAAACATGCCATAAAAGGAATTTAAAATAAACACAATAAAAAAAAAATTGACAATATTTGCTAATTTGTCCCTTTTCCTATGCCCGCCACCGGCTAACTTTATTTAAAAAATGCACTTTTTTACACTACCTTTGAAGTCGAAAAAAGTTACAGGGGAGTTTGAAAAATATAAAATTTGAAATTTTAGAGAAATAAACATCAGGTAAAAAAATTCGAATACGCTACTGGCTTAATGGAAAAAATATTCTAAATTTTCTTGCATTAACTCAAATTTCAATTAATTTTCTTCCAATCCTGTTGATTTCGTTTCAAAGTTTTTTTTCCATCGTGCTCATACAAGAGTTCAAAAAATATCAAATTAGCGAAAATTCAACTGGCTGCCATTTTGAAACGGCTTTGCCGATTTTGCTTGTTGGTTTAGCTTGATGAAATTTTCCAAAGATGTAGTCAAATAAGGAGTCTATTACATCGTGTGTAAGCTTACCCAATGCAATGAACACAATTAGAAAACAAAATATCATGAGAAAATTATTGCAGCAGAAAAATTTTCTTTTACTTAACAACGTTCCTGTTAAAAATTTTTGAGGGAAATTTATTTTTGGCACATGTTTCGAAAACTTCTCTGTTGTTCAATTGGCAATCTAGCCTACAACTTTAATTCAGCTACTCCTATAGCTTCTCGTAAAAAAAGCAAAATCAAAAAGGCGGAAATTCCTATTCACTGTGTATTTTCGTATCGCAATACTTTGGCTAAAAAATGTTGACAGTTGTCATAGTAAATTGTCATTGTAAATAATACTGACAGAACTTAAAGGCCCCACTCACCTCGTTCTTCTCCGCCGTTTTTAACCGACAGTTAAAAACGTTGGAAGGAAGAACGTTGACTGATATGTCCACACACAACAGTTTTTTCGCACCAGTTTATCACGATGCTTGTTAGCAGTGGCAGCGGTTTTGACAGTGGAAAAAAATCGAGAAAAAAGAAAATCTCGAAGAAAATGGACTACAAACTGGCTGCTTAAACACAGTACACTGTCATATACAAATTTCCATCAGCATCCACTTTCTTGTATTTCACCAGTAATGCTTCATACGCCTTGTTTTTCTTGATTCGGTCATGGTATTCCGTCGATTTCACTTTCCACACGCAAGGAAATGATCTATATGTATAAAACTCGATAAACGCTAATAAGAAGTATTTGTTCCACTGCCTAATATTCGACATTTTTATTATAACCAGTTGAATATTTTTAATAAGAATAAACAAAAAATGCTGAACGTCACTGCCACTGTTAAATGTTAGACCGGTCAAACTGTTGAGAACACACACCTCGTGTTTACTCGAACGGTTGGCACACGATAACCGACAAAAATCAAACCTCGCCTGAAATTTTGGAACGACGTGCATAAACAATGTTCTTGCTAATACACTTCGTTTTTGTGACATTTTTACCCTGACGTTTTTAACACACGGTTAAAAACGGCGAGTTGAGTGTGGTCCTTAACATAGGAAGTTCAATTTGCAATATAAATTGTATTCCACTTCGTTCTTCTTCGATTTGCTACAAGTTTTATTCTTTGATTTATCTTTTTTTAATTTATTAGTTTTGTTCTTCAGTTTTCGTGTTTATAATCTGTTCAATCGGACTTTTAAATAATATTTTTTTTAAACTACGATTTTTTATTTTTTTTTATTTAAGTATTTATTTACGGACAAGCCCAAATAATGTATTTACAGTTACACAACACTTATATTGGAATTAACTAATAATTAACTCATTTTACTTATTAACAAATCGAGCACCCTGTCATTGATTGCTAAAGAAAGTTTTCAGTGCCCTTAAGGAGCTGAAAAATATGTCCAAGCCAGGATAGCGAGTCACAAAGTCGTTAGTATGGTTGATCATATCTGTTATTGGAGAGAATAGTCCATAATTAGTTTTGTATGGTGGTGGAGCAAATAGGGCAGCTGATCTTGTGGGGTATATAGGACGATTTGAAGTAAATGCGGGCTTAGTTCTCGCTCATTCCTTAAATTTCGGACCTATTTGGCTATCTTGCTTTATTTTGGTCGTCATGTCCTACTTGCAATCTGAATACGCCGAAATTCATTACTTCTATGGATATGCAAGAGGCAATGCTCGGCTTGCCGCAAGAATGTATTGAACCCACGTGACGCGCTGAGGTGGACTACAGTCTGAAACTTACCCGGATTACCGGGTATTTTTACGCGTGCATAACACATACATGGAGGGCCGTTTACCTGGAGCAAGTAATCGAGAAGGAACAATTAGACGAAATCCTGAGCACGTTGAATGTGTACAGAAAGAAGTTATAGGGGCTCCTTCCACAAGTACCAGAGCAATAATTAATCGTCAAACGAGAATCGCGCAGCCAACCGTACAACGCTCATTCTACGACAAGAAAATTACCATCCATACCATACTAGGAAGGTACAGGATTTGCTGCCTACGGACTATAGAAAAAGAGTCGATTTCTGTGAAGAAGTGCTAAGGAGGGATGATCCTGACTTTTTTGATCATATTCTTTGGACGGACGGAGTCCAGATTGAGTCGGAATGGCGTCTTCAATGTGCATAACAATCATTGTTGGTCCATAGAAAACCCGCATTTGATCCGCCGTCACAACTTTCAGCACAAATTTAGTGTTAATTCATGGGCCGGAATTTTGGGCAGACAATTGATTGGACCATTTGAGTTACCTGCGCGGTTGAGTGGTGATACCTATCTCAACTTTCTGCAGAATGAGCTTCCTACTCTTCTGGAAAATGTAGATTTACAAACAAGACAGCGGATGTTCCTCCACAATGATTGATCCGCATACCATTATGCGTTAAATGTAAGAAATCACCTTAACCAAAGCTTTCCTGACAGGTGGATTGGGCGTGAAGGACCGATAGCATGGCTTCCTAGTTGTCCCCGAACTTGAATCGACTTTTTTCTCTAGGGTCATTACAAGGAGTTGGTGTATTACAAATAATATTCCAGCTTGCAGGAATTGAGAAGGAAGTTGGCTGAAACCAAAGTAATAGTTGAAAATAACAGGGAGGCCTTTAAAAGGTCAAAAATAATCTTTTTAAGAAGATATTGTATGTCTATTGCGGTTAGGGGTGGGCATTTCGAACAACTAATGTGACGAGTGCTGTTCATGTCCATTTTGTCTGTTATTCCTTCAACATTTCATATTTAAAAACTGTTTACAATACTGAGACATGTAATTGCATCTGAACATTAAATATCGCCTTTTTCCTTTTGCTCATTAATATTATGGAAATCTATGTAAAGACTAGCTGAATGACATTTGTAGGGTAGATTGCCGATTGAGCAGAGAAGTTTTTGAAACATGTGCCAAAAATAAATTACCCCCAAAAATTTTTAACAGGACCATTGTTAAGTAAAAGAAAAATTTTCTGCTTCAATAATTTTTTTATGAATTTTTTTTCTTCTAATTGTGTCCCTTCCATAGAGGAAGCTTACACACCATGTGATTCATTATTTGACTATATCTTTGGAAAATTTCATCAAGCTAAACCGAGCTGAAGCCAGCATGACACACTGTCTTTGGAAAATCAGGTTCTTCAGAAAATAGACTTAAATGATGACAACAAACCATCAATTTTTCGAACACACCTATGGGGGTTAAGATTCATCGATGCATATTGAGGTACTCTTCATCCTGCTTCGTTTGATATCCATCATGAATCATCCTGTATAGTAGAATTTTTTTAACATTAGGGTTTTATTTATCATTCATCGGTTCAAGTGTATTTAAAAAAACAGTTTGTTAGGTAAGTAAGCAGGGAAATTTAGTTTTTAGATATTACATCATCCAAATGAGTCAAATGGCCCAATTCTCGCTGCTGACACTCTTGAAGCCTAGCCGAAAGTTCTGCATCACCCGCTTCAACACTTCTATTTGGTTGCAATAATCTCAGTCCAAATATTGTTTTAGTTGTTCCATATTGTTATAAGTTTGAGGTCAAATACATATAGAAAACACTTTGGACTCTAAACAGCCCCATAAAAAATCACACACTGCCAGATTCGGTGACCATGATGGTACCCACTTTTTAATTATTGTTACTTCCACTCGGAACAGGATCACGTGAACTTGCATGAAAGTAACGGCGAAACTAAGGCCGGGTGATTATAAGAGAGTTGTTATTTTAAAAATAAACTCCAACCGCAAGAAAATGTCGAGCATTTGAGCATTCTTGAGCATTCAACGTTCCAAATTCTCAGCGAATCTGACATTTCTCGCAAATACTTTGGACAACTGATGAATTGAATTTTCATTTATCACGGAAGCGTGACGTCTTAATTTAAATTTAAATTACAGTACTTATACTATTATGAAATTATGATAAAAATTGAGAATAGATACCTCATTCTGCCGGACCCTGTATAAGCACCCTTTTTTAATGGCTTTCACTAATTTTTGTGCGGAAAATTTGTAGCTGAGCATAACTGTACCAAACTGCCTCACCCTACCCTACATGAGTGTCATTCATTATATTCAGAAGAAAATATGTACCTACTCCAAGAGAGTTCATATGGAGTTCATAATTGGGTTCAAATCTTTCGAAAGTATGAAAGGGTATATTATAGCGATGAAAACATGCGTCAGACCGTAAGCCTAGAACCGGTCAGCTCATTCACCTATCTCAGCGAATTCTTAGTTAAAACTTCGCTTATAGTAGGTCTCCGTGAAGTCGTGAACTAACTCGACAAACTTGTTAATTAGAGTTATACTGAGGACTGGAAACTGTGAACTCTTGAACTCACTCTTATGACAAATTATCCTCGAAAGCTATTACTGCCAAAGTTTGTTTTTTATTATTCGGATCAAGTTACCAAGGTCTAATCTTCCGACATAAAATGCATATTCTTTTGAGGCACCAAACTGATAAAATCTTATCCTTTTTTTGTAACTGATCAGTGGAACATACGCCTTTAGTTTCAACCGCTTAAGAGGAACCTGCCACAAACTTCTCAGGAAAGACGTTCACTTGTAGTAACCTAGAAGTTAAATTTTTGGCCATATTATTTACAAAGTTTAAAGTGACATAATAGTTTAACCAGACTTTTTCCACTGATGATGCGTGTATTTAAAGATCGCCATGTTCATGTCCAATATCGCGAATCATTAATAGCTGAAAATTCACATGTGTTTTCACAGGTGCTTTGCAGAAAAAATTAGAAATCTTTGCTTCATCCCACAGCATGTGAGAATAAACTTAGGACATGAACAGTACCATTTCGTCCTTGTTATGAACTCATCAGCATATCATATAAGTGAGACCTATACTCAAAATTTCTTTTTTACGTAGTAATGTCCGATACTGCACACAATTTTCATACTGATTTATTGAAGATGATGCTGTTAAATATACCGCCTTTAAAAATTCTCACCAGTACTTACATGCGAATGGCACTTGTATCTGAGATTCTCAGATCAGAATATCTCAGGTCCTTATTAAGTCGTGCAAATGTTGCTTGAATAAATCATGGGAACGTATTCCCACACTGCATTATACTTTTTCTGAAACTCCACACTCGGTATATTTATATCAAACACGGTTCTTGGTTACCGACGCTCGCAAGAATTACCTTCCGAAATCACAATCACTCCATCTTCCTCTATGGTGATCATGCAACAGATAAGCGCAGCTTTCCCTGGCCGATCGCCATCTCATCCCGGATAACGGGCTACGGAGGGTATTGTGTGCGTGCCCGTACGGTGGGAGTGTAGGGTGTCTTGCGAATCTACCGGGAGGGACGACGTCTCCATTGCTGATGGAACGCCAGTTACGTGACGAGGTTGCAGATTCGTGCCGATCATGTGCGACATAAAGTGGCAGTGGTGGACTGCCCCAAAGGACGTGTACAACTTTTGCTGGCCATACCAATGAAAAAAACCATTTTACTTGTTTTTAATTATACTTTTTAATGTATTTCGAAATTAAATAAAAGTATAACAAATAACTTAAACTTGATATCTACCTATTCCTCGAGTTCAATATAAATTAACAATGTGGCACCGTTACTTATATATAGGGACTTTATAATGGAACTAAAACAGATTTTGAACAATATCATCGAATATGTATCCCCGTAATGATAAATGTTTGAAATTTTGTCATTCTACTTCCCAAGGTGACATATTATTCTGAGTGTAAACATAAACACTATTTTTCTTCCGAAAGAAATGTATCGAGTGAAGTGATGTCACTTTTTTTCCAGACCATTGGTCATATATTCTTAAGAAAGCCACGCTGGAGAAAGTAAAGTAAACTTGGAATTCCTAATCTACAATACTTTGCTTTATGAGTAGGTACTATCCGTGTCCGCCATTTCGGTATCAGCATGTATAAACATGCGGGCGTAGAGCCACATCAATCAGAATTTCCCCATCTGTTTCCCTGTATCAGTCGAATGATGATCGCTGAAGCAGGTTACCCTTCTCCGAGGCTCTCTGGTGATGACAAGAATCCTACCGCCTTTGAATCTATCTGACGAGCTGCGTCGACATCAATTTCAAACCCTTACGAGTGGTGCGCTGAATCCTGAGATCACTTCGACTATAGGGTCCTTAATAGTTAAATTCGTATAAATAATCCTTTTAAGAGGTAATAGAGGATGACGAATTAAAGCTTCAGAACTTTCGTATAGTGACGCTCACGACTTGCTGAGCTCTCTGAAGAGAAAAGTCATTAGAGACTACTGTGTCGAAAACAAAACTCACTTCTGTTTACGGGTTTATCCAAAAAACGATTGAAGACGCACCAAAAACGTCATCATATCACTACTACACTAACTTTTAAGAGTGCTATTTCATGGAAGTGAAAAATTATTGATACAGAGTTTTAACGGTTCTTTGAACAATTTCAGTAACCGTTCCAGTCGTTACCCTATTAATTAATTATTTCCATAACGATCGTTTCGATCGAACGGTATAGTAATTTTGTTGAGCACTCTCTATAGCGCTGTCGGTTGCGCACCGCGAACGGCGATAATGCTATCGCTCGGCTCAGCAAAGACAGCAGTCTTATGGTTGGTTATCTTATTATCCTACTAAAACTCAAGAACAAATCACCTGTTTTATTTTAATGTACCGGGTAGGCAAGTAAGGATGGACGCCAACCATACCTCAGGAGTGGTTAAGGGTAAAGTTTTTTAATAGGAAAGTAAAAAAATCGCTGGAAAATATTTTTGACCTTCTAAAACTACCGCTTGGAGCTAGGAGGCGTAATAATCATGGCAGAATGGAAAATGGGTAGTTTCTCCGTATTTTTTCAATTAAGAGTGTACTCAAAACACATGTAGTCTAATCCTCAAAGAAGTAGGATTTTTTTTTATTCGAAAGTTTTTGTCGTAACCTCAAAAATAGAGTGGTGAGAGTACGTCAAAGTTTTGTTTATTCAAAAGTCGATTATTCTAGTTAACCTCAACGCAATTTAATAAGATTAGTCTCGTTACAAGGCGTTTTCATTCCTCTGTCGATTACATTTTTGGAATTTTTTAATTTTTTACTACCGCAACCGCTAGAGGGTGTTATTTGACATGTAAGGAAATATGGCGGTTTTTATTCAAAAAATTAAATAGAATGGTAAATTTATTTCTACATAGTGCAAAAGTGAATTATATTCTTAAGGTATTATAAAAATCGCAGCTGAATGTCTTTTCACCTAACTGTAGATAATCTGCCAGCAAAGTTGATTTTATGAATTTTCAGAGTTTGGCCTCCGCACGGATCAAATGGAAATCATCCCACTGTTAAAATTGCTGAAATTCAAGCATGTTTATGGCGATCAAAAGTCTCCATGAGCGTGATGTGAATATATATACAGGGTGATGAAAAATCGCCTACTCTCTATTTTTTCTGTTCACCATTGTTAACTTCGTTATTATTGGAGCTATAAAGTCAGTTCAATTAGCAAACATGAAGAATTTTTGTCGCTTATTATAGTGGCGAAAACAGAAAAACAACTGAAAGTTTACGTTATGAGATATTCCTATTATTATATCTAAAATTGCTTTTTTGAGAATATCTCATGACGTGAACTTTCAATTATTGTTCTTCTATCAAATCATGCTTATACAAATTAAAAAAAAAATATTAGGTATTCTTATGTGAACTATTTTTAGACCCTAAGATTAGAAAAACATTTTTGTCATCATTTTGGCCAAAATTAGAATTCAAATTTCATTACTATGAGTTATTATATCGTTTTTATTGCTGTTAAATGTACAAGTCTTATGATGAACAATGTACAACCACTTAGGCTTTGATCTCAACTTCCGTGAGTATAAAATTAACATCCTTATAACACCTATATAGGTACTAAATATCAATTTTATTAATCATATTATAGATAGCCCTTATAAAGAATTAAAATAATATTTGTAAGCTTGGCATAGAAAAGAGTGTTCTTTTCTAAAAATGACTGCATTCCCAATGATTCCTAATATCGTTTTTAATCAAGCATCAGCGAAGCAACTCCTTTTTAACTCAGTCGAGGTAAGTGTTATCTTCTGTAATTACGTCTTGTTATCGTGACACCGGTGGGTGGCGAGGTCAAGATGGCTGAAATTTAAAATATTGAATTAATTTATTATTTCTTTTGAATCATAATTGTTGCCATTCATTTTACTATTATTTTGTTATTGCATTATTTATGGTGGAACTTCGAGTATTGGAAGCTTTAGTAACTTCGTAATTTTAATTCCTTTAATCACGTGAAGTGGTCGAATAGCTTATTGCGACACCATTTATTCTCGGGGATTCACCCTGCTTTTTTCCATACTATGTTTTGACTTCCTTTGATTTATTTTAAAGAAGTTCGCTACTTTTTCCCTGGCTGCCTTGTCCACCAGGATTCCAACTCAAGCGACATGAAGGACCAGTACCAGTAGCACAACTGGTACTGGTATTTTTTTATCACAAACATAGTATCTGCGGGATCTTTCTGATATTTGTGTCAATTGATATTGTTTGCGTAAAACTGTTTTTGAATCATCAACGTTCCCTACTATTAGCATCGTTGTAACCCCCTTTCGCGACACAAGATGAGATTATTCTGTCTATGAAGGTTATGAAGTCGTTTGTGCGTGTCTCGATACTGACCTCTGCATACTCAGAGATTTCAACTATCCTGAATACCTAAGGTGCTTGATGGGTGAACCAACCTCCCATATTTCTGCTCCTAACATCTTTTGCAGCGCACTTGAATTGATACAAAGTGAATGCGTACTCAAATCAAATGCTGAAATTCTCGATTTGGTTCTTTGTTTGAAACCTTGTCTTGTGGAACGGTCATTGGAATTTCCAGTACCTGAGGATAGGAGTCACCATCCTTCTCTTCTTGTACAGGTGCGAGATGCCTTGTTCCGGAGGTCTGACGAGTTTACGGGTAACGATAAACATTCATTCAATCGTACAATTTTAAAATAGGAAATTATATTTCCCTTTATTAAGTATGCAAATGATGAAGATGCTACTTTAAAAGTAAACACGTGTAACGTTTATACTATCCATAAATTTATAAATCGCAAATGCGTTGCCTAGCAAAATCGCGTACCGAACCGAGATATTCACCTGAGAAGGTGGATTTTTTCTTAAATGATAGTCAAGCATTTATTTTTAAATGTTGCCGCTTCCCCTATAATTGTCTTAGAGAGAAATCTTAAATAAATTATTATTTGTTAACATTGAGAAGCTGCGTCTGTTGCATTACATTTTAGGTCTGTTAGTTAGTTTAGAGCCATTTTAGAGAAAAACAGTAGAAAGTTTTCATTTTGTGTTTTCATTATCGTAATTGCCTTGACTTTAACAATAAAAATTGCAGCAAAAACTAACCGTCAAATATATCCATTTTAAAATCACAGCCAAATTGCAGTTTTCCCAGATTTTCTGAAAAAATGGCTCAACAGATTAAAACTATAGCAATAGAAGCACCTTTCCAATCTTAACAAATGATTGATTTACCATTTCTCTCTAAAATAAATAGGCGGAAGAATATTTAAAAATGTATGTGTGACTGTTACGTGAAAAAAATCCATCTTCAGAGGTGTGGTTCCATCCATCTGTTCGGTGCGCGATTTAGGCGATCTGCGAATTATCAATCTAATCTTACATTTTTGATCTTTGTCGTAATGAAATAACAGATGAGGGTATATACAGGGTGTCCCAAGATTTCTTTATCATACAGGGTGTCCCAAGAATTCTTTATCAAGGAATATCTGCGTTATTAAAAAAAAAACAAACAAATGAAATTTAGGAAATGTCAATCATACCCGTAAGGCTTTGCATTTGCACCCTCAATGCCCCTTTATGTCTTTCCACCCCTAAGTAATCTGTTAGATATTTTACTATTTTTAATAATTATAAATAAAACTCATAATTTTGCTAAGAGTAATTCGACATTTATTTCTTAATAATAATTCCCTTCACTTGCATTTTATCTATATGTATTTCATTATCAATTTCTGAAGACTCGATTACAACCAAGACTGTTCAATTCATAAAGTATATAGCACATACCCAGCAATGGTTGTTAAATAAAATAAGGATACATAACACTCCCTCCTTAAATCACGACTACAAGATTTGACCTAATTAACTTAACACAAAATTTCAATTTCCAAAGAATTTAGTGAAAACTAAACAACAAAAATATTTTTACATTCTTCAGATACAAATTAAATATATGCAATAAATTAAACCAATTTTTTTTTACATAAATTAAACACCCATACTAAATTTACCTAAATACATCATATTATTTATTCACAATTATACCTAACAGGTTTAGTTACAATTCTTTTAGGATATCGGCTTTCAGAAGAAGCATTTGCCTTTGCTGGTGTCTTAGAATTGCATCCTGATGATTCATCTTTATTTTCATTGTCTTGTGAATCATTATTATCGACATTCGGAGTATTATCAATATCGATATCAGTATCACTATTTTGAGTAGCACCGCTCTCCACAGTCAGTGATGTTTTTCTATTAGGACAATTTAGAATATCTGAAGTTTCATCTAAGGTTGAAGGTCCGACAGAATGTCGACTCAATCTCTTACCTTGCAATTTTCTCATTTGTTCAGCATGTCTATGATATTCTTTTCCATCAGATTCAACTGTGAAAGTGGAACTACTCACTCTATCTGTAATTTTACCAGGTGTCCATTCTGTCTGATTTTTACTAAAATCTCTCATTAACACCCTATCATTAATTTCAAAATTTATAGGTTTGCCACCTTTGTTATCGATTTGTTTACACTGATTTCTTTCTACAATCTGAGAAGTTTCAGGCCTAATTATATCTAATCTAGTACGAAGGTGTCTGTTCATTAACAATTTTGCTGGAGACTCTCCCGTACTTGAATGTTCTGAATTTCTATACATTATTAAAAATTTATTTAGAGCTAAATTGAAATCTTGATCTTCTATTACAGCCTTTTTAAGTACTGCTTTAATAAATTTAACAGTCGATTCAGCCTGTCCATTTGAAGTAGGATGTCTAACTGGTGAACAATAATGAACAATACCATTATTTTTTAGAAATAATTCAAATTCTTGTGAACTAAACGGAGGTCCATTATCAGTAACCAGTTCACACGGCAGACCAAATCTTGCAAATAAGCTTCTCAGAATATTTATAACATACTTTGCTGTTGTGGATTTGACCTCAAACACTTCAGGCCACTTAGAATGTGAATCATGAACAATGAGAAATGTATGCCCTTTAAATGGACCTGCGAAATCAGCATGCAATCTATACCAAGGAATTTTTGGCCAATGCCATGGTGTGAGTATAGTTTTTGCTGGGGATTGAGCCGTCAATAGACAAGCTTTACAATCTTTTATAAATTTTTCAATTTCACTATCAATTCCCGGCCACCACATATACGATCTAGCAATGCTTTTTGATTTCACAATTCCCAAATGACCATCATGTAAAACATTCAATAAAGTTTGTCTAAATTTTTCCGGAATTATTACTTTATAACCCCATAACAAACAGTTATGATCAACAGATATTTGATCTCTTTTTCTATAGTACGGCAACAATTTATCATTTTTAATAATTTTAGGCCAACCAAAGATAGTATACCTATACACTGTATTTAAAATAGGATCAGACTTAGTAGCATTTTGTATGTCTCTAACATTTACTGCAGGAAATTCATTCTCAATGCATTTGACGTAACCAAATTGCTCACTTTCATTATTCTGGCTGCTGATAGACAAAGGTAGTCTTGACAAAAAATCAGCACTGCAATTTTTATTAGTATTAATGTATTTAATTTCAAAATTATAATTCGTTAATTCTATAGCATATCTCTGCAAGCGATTTGCAGTTGTAAGCGGAATACCTTTTTTTGACCCAAATATTGAAACTAAAGGTTTTGCATCCGTTAGTAAAGTAAAGCGGCGTCCATAGAGATATTGGTGAAATTTTCTAACTCCAAATAAAATAGACGTTGCTTCCTTAGAAATTTGACTATAATTTTGTTCGCTTTTAGACAAAGTGCGTGATGCGTAAGCTATTACCTTTTCCGTGTTATCATTAAATTTATGGAAAAGTACTGCACCCAAACCATACGAACTACTATCAGTTGCCAAGTATAAAGGTAAATCTTTATTGTAATGACATAAAACTTGCCCTGAGGTCAATATTTTCTTAATTTTAAAAAATGAAACATCACACTCTTTATTCCAATTAAACTTCGTGTCTTTCTTCAATAAATTATAAAGAGGATTCAACACCGTACTTAAATTCTTTACAAATTTACCGTAATAGTTTATCATACCTAATAAACTTTTCAGTTCTGTCACATTTTGAGGTACTCTGCAATTTGAAATTGCTGTTATTTTGTCATTTGATGCCCGTAAGCCGTCTTTAGAAATTATAAATCCTAAATATGAAACTGAATTTTGAAAAAACTTACATTTATGTTTATTTACTTTTAATCCAAAATTTTGTAATCGCTGTAAAACTAATTCCAACGTATTTAGATGTTCAGATTTATCTTTACCTGTTATTAATATATCATCTTGAAAAACTAAAGTATTTTTAAGGCCTACTAGTACATTTTCAATTATTTTTTGAAATTGTTCAGGTATCGGTGCTAAACCATAAGGCACTCTATTATAGACAAAAAGTCCTTTATGAGTAGAGATTGTAGTGTATTTTTTTGAATCATCATCAAGTAAAATCTGTGCATAAGCTTGACTTAGGTCTAGTTTAGAAAATTGTTCGCCTCCATTCAAGTTTGCAAAAAGTTCCTCTATTTTTGGAAGAGGATACTTTTCCACAAATAAATATTTATTGATTGTTGCCTTATAATCTCCACATATCCTAATTGTAGAATCATTTTTAACAATAGGAACAATCGGACTAGCAAATTCACTGAAATTTACTGGCGAAATAATTTTTTCTTTTAATAATTTATTTAATTCTTCCTCAACTTTTTGCTTGATCGCGAAAGGAAGTGGTCTAGCTTTGCAAAAAATCGGATTAATTTTTTCCTCTGTCTTAAGACGTAGCTTGAGACGGAAGTCTTTCAAAGTTCCCAATTTGCCATCAAATACACTAAAATATTTCTGACATAATTTATCCACTACTAAATTCTGATCCATTTCATTTACTAAATTTATTGAGTTTGATACAGGAATTTTTACCCTTAACTTACGAATCCAGTCTCTGCCAATTATTGGACAACTTCCATTTAAAATAACATATAATTTCAATGAAGCACTAATAGTGTCATAATTTACATTTACATTTATATAACCTTTTGGAGAAATTGGATCTCCTGTATATGTAACTAGTTTAATATCAGACTTATTCAATTTATATCTAGAAAAATACTTAGAATAAGTATCATAGGACACGGCAGATATAGGACTACCTGTATCTAATTGCATTTTGAAATCAATAATATTTCCGATTTTTAATTTACAAACAATAGGAGAACTATTTTTCATATTACCTATAACATTATTTAAAGAAGCGGTATCATTAATATAAAATAAACTATCCAAAGCAAGGTCTTCCATATTTTCTGAATCCAAAAAATTATTTGAACATTTTTTATTTGTTTTTGAGTGATTTTTAAAATTTGATTTTGGAATATCATGACTCTTACGATAATTAGATTTTTGATTCTTGCCCTGAAAGCTTTTACAATTTGTTGCAATATGATTTTTGCCCCCACATTTGTTACACACACTGTCTTTGAAAAAACAATTTTTTGAGACGTGGTTATCTTTACCACAATGTTGACATTTACCAGATTGAAATCTTCTTTGATTATGAAATTTTAATTTATTTACCGCAGCTCCTCCTGTATTGTTTCCACCACTGGGACCAGCTTCAAGTGCATCTCTCTCTGCTCTTTCCAAAGATAATGATAACTCCACAGCCTTAGCATATGTGAGGTTGCTTTCTGTGAACAGACGTGACCTGATTGTGTCATTTCTTAAACCTGAAACCAACTGATCCCTCAAATTAACTTCTAGCTGATTTTCAAATTTACACGTTTTTGCCAAATGCTTCAATATTTGTACATATTCTGAAATACTTTCCTCTTGCTTTTGAAACCTTTGACGAAATTTATATCGTTCAGCTATTTCGGATGGTGTAGGTTGGACATGGTCTGTGATAACTTTGATTAAATCATCCCAAGTCTTATCTGCTGGTCGTTCTGGATGTGTTAAATCACACATTAATTCATATGTTTCATCTCCAACTACTGATAATAATGCTGCAACTTTGAGTTCATTTGCTATTTTATTTACTTTCACAAACTGTGAAAATCGTTCGATGTATTGACTCCATTTTCCATTTTGTAGATTAAAAGGTTCGATTTTTCCAATTGACATTTTCTTCATTTATTTACCTGGGCACTATTATTTATTTTCACTAACAAACGTAACTGGAAAAAACCGTTGACTGCGCCAAATTGTTAGATATTTTACTATTTTTAATAATTATAAATAAAACTCATAATTTTGCTAAGAGTAATTCGACATTTTTTATTTCTTAATAATAATTCCCTTCACTTGCATTTTTTCTATATGTATTTCATTATCAATTTCTGAAGACTCGATTACAACCAAGACTGTTCAATTCATAAAGTATATAGCACATACCCAGCAATGGTTGTTAAATAAAATAAGGATACATAACATAATCATCCTCTACTTTTTTTTTCAAATGACACCCCCATATTTTTTTTGCTCGGCAGGATTGTTGACTTCTGTCTGAATACAATGCCATACGATTTTCTAAATCGAGACATATCTAGCCTGCCTAAAACAAAATAATATAACAAACGAGGGTTGTCAAGTAATAACAATTAACATTTAATATGGCATTAAAATCACAAAAGCAATTATTATTATTAATGCATATATCCAGTAACACCGGTATTACTAGTTAAGGTGGTTGGAGGAAACATTAACACAAAAAAACAAGCAATTGGAACTCCTTGACAACCCTCGTTTGTTATGATATTATATTATTTTCGCCGTGCTAGATATGTCTCGATCTAAAAAAATCGTATGACATTGTATTCAAAAAGAAGTCAACAATCCTGCCGAGCAAAAAAAAATATGGGGGTGTCATTTGAAAAAAAAAAGTAGGGGATGATTACTTAGGGGTGGAAAGGCGTAAAGGGGCATTCAGGGTGCAGCTGCAAAGCCTTAGGGGTATGGTTGAAATTTCCCAAATTTCATTTGTTTATTTTTTGAAATAACGCGGATATCCCTTGATAAAGAAATCTTGGGACACCCTGTATTTGATATATAATATATAATATAGGTATATTTTTTATAGTCGGATCTTAGACCAATACTTATATTTACTATCTTCGATACCCCACCACAACTTGTTATGTTAGTTTTATCTTGCTCATTTGATCCATAGAAATTAACATGTTTATATTTATCTATAAACTATTTTGCAGAAGCTGACTATACTCTGGATGAGTCATTCTGGATTGAGGAGAGCCCGGCTGGTAAGTGAAATGTTATTGATAAAAATAGATAATATTATGTTCAAAATAAAACACTTGAAAAGATGACAAGAATTTGGTTCAATAAAGAAAACAATAATATCATTATTTGTTTGGCATTAGAGGGTGTCACAACTTGCAGCGGCAGTAATGCGAGTGGTAGTCTGTCAATGGAAGTGTGGCGTCGTGCGTTATCAACTGATTCTTAGTCAAGTGTTGTCAAGGTTTGTTCTGGATCAAAAATACCATGAATCACGCCCCCGGGTGGCGAACAGCGAGTCCCCATGGACCACCTAATGGGGGGAATTCAAAATGTGATACAACTCGCGCTCAATAATCAGTCAAAACCCACCAATGTCTGTTTATTATTAATTGTTTCCACTGGTGCGAGTAGCTGTAGTAGTTGCGTTTGCGGGTACGTTGATGTGCATATTTCATTGTCGTCTATATGTACAATATAGATGGTTTATGGTATACAGGGTGGTTAACAATGCGATGCTTGAAATTAGGGTCTCGGAAACGCTAAGAAATAGGAGGTCAGTTGTTAAATCTGGTAAAAGGGTTATTACTTTATAGTCACTAAAATCTGAAACAAAATTTAGGACACAACATCGACTTGAAAGTTAAACAATTCTCAAAGCCGTCTAGATTATAGGGTTCTCATACTAAACTTTTCTTTTTCTTATTGTCAACATAGCGATTGTTTTTTCATGTCGTTCGTAAAAAATCAAGGAAACTAAACCTCCACTTTTTCTCCCCAACAACGTAGTAAGTTAACAAATAATTTTTCAAGAAGAAATCTTGTTTCACTTTTAAGATCAAATTTCAAATTCATTATTTATTTTATTCACTTATTTTATTCTACATCCAATAACAGCCTGTTATTTTTATCCAACAATGTTTATTTAGCACTCGAATTTTAAGATATATTGAGATTATTTTTTACATCAGGTGACTCCCTAATTCGTTATTACAATTCAGAATTTTCGCCAGCTCGCTAACTCGCCAGCAAATATTTGTCTTACATTAATTTTGCACTGCCGAGCAACGGCACTCACCTCTATACCAGAGTTCAGAAGCTCCAGGAAAGGTTAATATTTCGCGTTTTTTAGTATTTGAATTTGCTAAATTAATTTTTCCTCCACATTTAATGTGGATTTAATAATATTATGAGAAACGAGTCGTTGATGAGAAAAAGCAGAATGTCAAGTAAACGTAATTGTTTTTGGAGCTAACAAATTTAGTACTGCAGCTATTAATTACTTTCATTGAAATTATGCCTCCTTCTCCTAAGAATTCATATTTAATTTGATTATGAATAAAATAAAAATAAAAGTAGATCATTATTCACACAACAGTGATGTTAGTCGTCTAACCGTGATTTTCATTAATTATTGCGCAACAATATTCTTACACATAGAGTGGGACACCGAAATCTTTCCGCCGTACCTTTCGGGCTTATGGAAGAAATAGGCATGCCAGGACCCGTCAGTTATTGTTTTTAGTGATCATATTTTTTTGTGTTTTGAAGCGAGCTTCAACTGCTTACCGGAGCTTACTGCCCCGATTCCTGGTATTTAAAATTGTCAGTTTTGCAAGGGGTGGTTTCTAGGTTTTAACTAATCTTAACATGTATTGTATTTACATCGATATAGTTTTTTATGTTGATGAGTGCTTCTCTAGGAATTACATACGTAGTAACCTTTAAAATGAGAAATTCTGTCATTAAATATTTCTAGTGGGTTAAAACCAAATAGCAGTGAATGTAATCAGGGAATCACAGATAAAGAAATAGGTACTAGCAAAAATTTTTGCTTGTTTGCATTCATTCTAAATAGGTATAATGAAAAATATTGAAAAATATTATATCTGTATGTTCTGTAAATATTCTGCTGATTGTAAAGTGTTCTCACTTATTCGTTTGTCTAAAGACGCGTACTCATCTGAGCACGAACGGGAACTAGGCAAAGCAAGACTGAACGTGCATATGTTGTATGAAGACGTGTTAAGGCCGTTGTCCACTTGCGCTTCACCTCACTTCATCACGCGTGGCTTCAAAACCCGTCCCAAATAAATCGCATAATTATTCTCTTATGTATTCGTTTCCACCTGAGCGGCGCTGCAACCCGCTTCACCCGGCGTCAAACTTCAAAAGATCCGCTTCCACTAGCGCTTCACCACGCTTCATGAACGCGACGCTTCAAGAAGCATCTAAATAAATTACGTGTGTTCTTATGTATCCGTTTCCACTTGCGCGCTGCAGCTCCATTCAGCTTGTCTCACAAGGCGTCAAGCTGGTAAAATATCTCACGGTTAATTCAATGCGTCAAAACGCCGGTTGTTGCGTTGTGAAGTGGAAGCAAACTAGAGCACTAGTGGAAACGATTAGAAAGCAAAAAGAGCGAACTTTTTTCAGAGCTGTTTTTTTTTTGCAAATTTTCAAAAGCGTCTGTAGCGACCATTTTGAAAAATTTCGAGATCGCAATTTGACTATCTAGCCGACAAACTCTATCGAGCGAAAATCATCGTCCGTCCGAAACTTTGCACCGTTTCGGAGAAAACGACAAAACAATTTGTGATCAAAAAAATCGATACAGGTGTACCCCACCCCTATCGATATTTTGAGAATAAATAAAAAAAATATATAAACGGCTGAAATTCGCCCATCGTTGTGAACGTTGTGAATTCCGAACCGAAATCCGATTTCAGTTTTCGTGCATATTTCCTGAAAAAATGCCGTTCAAATATCAGATTATGCGGAAATTTTCTGAACACGATCAAGAAAATAATTCTTACTTATTCTGAAAATCAAGATGACGGAGATTTTGTAATTTTACTGGAACGAAAAGACTCCGAGCTAAGACACCCTCCCTCGCGAAAATTTTTTGAAAAACGAATTCAAACTATCATTTTTTAAAAATGTCAATATCGAAAAGTTTGGAAAAACAAGTGTTTTTGCACACAAAAAAATTTAATTATAATCGAAGATTCAAGATGACGGCCAGAATTTAGTATATTTGTTCAGATAAGATGTGCAGCAATAACATATTGATGCAAGAGGCACCGGAAAAAATCGCAACTCTCATTTTTCAAACGTGAAGCGCTAAACTCCATCGAAAAAAATCGGCCATTTTGAAACGCTCGTAGCTCCGCCATTTTTGAAAAAACCGCGCAAACGAATGATGACACCATATTTCTGCATGCTTTACCTATCCTTGGTAGTTACATTCGTTTCGGTATCAGTTATAGTTTGTAAACAGAAAGGTTTACAAAAGTGCTCCGAAATTTGTATTTTCAATTTAAAACACCAAAAAATTTGTCTCTATTCAAATAAATCAACCGCTATTTTGTTAAAAACGATCGGACAAAAGTGACGGATATATCAAAATGACGGAAATACATTATGGCCTTGACATGCCGTTGCAAGTTTATCTAAATGTCAATTTTTTCAAACGTCAAAGTCGAAATTAAGTCAAAAAAGTCGGCCATTTTGAAACGTCCGTATACTCCGACGTTTTCTGAGAAACGTGTATAGGACTGGACATGCCACCGTCTTACTACATGCTTTGACTATCCACAGAAGCAATTTTTGTTTAAATTTCGCCAATATTTTTGACGCAGTAAGTTTTTTAAAATGGCGTTGATTTCGCATTTTCTTCTCAAAAATTCACCAAAAAAAAAGAGTTTTTTCGGACGCGATGTTTGATAATAATTATCGTATGGAACGTCGGAATTTAAAAATCATGTCTAATGGAAAGTTCATTTTATCTAATGTAAACCTACAAAAATTTATCAAGTTGTTTTAAATAATAATAAAAAGTACCTATAATATAAAAAAAAAAGATCTCAATAATGTGTTTTCAGCATGTTTCCAAGATCTCGATGGTTTGAGCAGTTATTTTCTTTTGCTTTTCTCATGCATCAATTGGTTATTAAAGTCGGTTCAAATTTTTTCAAAAAAATTTCTTAAAACTGAAGGTGTTCTTTTTTATTTATTTGTCAAAGTGGTTTTCCGATTGAAATACAAAGAATATTATTTACAAAACGTTGTTCAAAAGTCATTCTTTGATTAAATTTTCAAAAATGTTTACTGAAAAAAAATCAGATGCATGCCTACTTTATTTGAACTAAGACGGTGTCCGACAAAAAGATCGCACTCTAGGAGAGAATAATGGGTTTTTTAAATATTTTTTTGAAATTTTATGCTATCAAAAGTTTATTTTTCTGAAAATAATTAACTTGAAAACACACACAATAGATCCATTGTGTGATTTTGTTACGAAGGAGATGACGTTCATCTAAACTTTCTAAACTATCTAAATAATTCTAAAATAACCCAGCAGGACCGGTAAAATAAACAGCTCGTAAACAGACCGGGGAAATCTTTTTTTTTTTTCAGTCGATGGAGTCGGACCTTCCCTGTCTTTTGACATGTGTCTTAGGTTGGGTCGGGGGGGAAGAGGTGGGGGCACGCTTTTAAAATTTACTGAAAATGAAGTTTATCGGAAAAACGGGTATATCTGAGCTGGACTTGATCTGACAAAAAAATTATGGTATCAAAAATTGAAGAGCTTGACTAAACACGAAAGTTCGTTCCGATCTGAACCCTTTAGCTCAACTGGTTCGCGAAATATTGCGATATTAAGGGTGCAAAAATGAATAAAAATTTAACTGACTTTTGCTCGGCAGGTGGTGGAGTTAGGGCGTCAATTTTTGCGAGAGGAAGGGTGTCACCGAGTACTTTGACGGGCCGGAGGGAGGGGGTAGTGGGCTAATTAGGAGGGGAGATATGGGGGTGAGAAGAAAAATACGGAAACGCTCGTAAAAAGTTTATTTATTGACCTACAGAGACCAGGTACCACTCATTTTCTTCGTTTTTTCATCTACTTCCCGGTAGTCATGGCAAAAAAATATATTTTCGCAAATGCGCGCTTGGCGCGCAATTTAAAAAAAAGTCAACTTTTTTCTCGCGTTTTTAGAGGTGAAGGAAGGGGGTGGGGAAATTTTTTTTTCTCGCCACTGAACGGTTTTTTTTCAATCTTTAATTTGAGCCCCACTTGAACCCGATCCGACCATAAATAAGAGCACAACGAACCGGCAAAGTCTACAGAAAGTTGGAAAACACTCTTTCATCCATTCTCGAAATAATGTTCTTACCTGAAGCAGCCATGTGCTGCACTCGCTTGACCATGAATAGATCGAGATGCAGTCTTTTGTGTAGCGCCTTTTTCTATTGTGTACCTGCCTATTGTTTTCGTGAACCCGGCGCGTCATCCCGGGAAAACAATAGAAGGCCAGCAAGATAAGAGAGCGCGACTGAGAATGAAAAACAAGGCCAACAACGGCCCAAATGTAAGAAAAATCGACCCGCCAGCAGATGAAAAAACAGTAACTCGATGTGTTTTTTCATTCCCGATCGTTCAGCGATCAAAAGCAAGCAAGAATTTCAAAATCGATCCATATTTGAGCCAGGTACGAGCGAACAAGCATTCGAAAATAAATTCCGAGCGCGTTCCCGGCCGATCGTGACTGTGCCCGGAGTATAGACAAGCGGAGAGCGTAAGCTCCGCCCATGACTGCTCGGGTATCTTTCTCGCTCGGTTTAAAGAGAGATCTTCATGTATAAAACTCGCGCGCGCGGGCAAGATACGCACGAAAAAAAAAAACAAATAAATAAATAGATAAATAAATGTTTTCTCTTTCCAATGAGCCTAACAAGAACCCCCCACCCCTCTCCGTTCGCCCGCAATAAAGCCTAGACTTTGCCGGTTCGTTGTGCCCTTATTTATGGTCGGATCGAGTTCAAGTGAGGCTCAAATTAAATATAAAAAAAAGCCGTTCAGTGGTGAAAAAAATTTTTTCCCCACCCCCTTCCTTCAGTCCCAAAAACGCGAGAAAAAAAATGACTTTTTTTTAATTGCGCGCCAAGCGCGCCTTTGCGAATTTTTTTTTTGCCATAACCACCGGATAGTAGATAAAAAAACGAAGAAAATAAGCGGTGCCTGGTCTCTGTAGGTTAATAAATAAACTTTTTACGAGCGTTTCCGTATTTTTCTTCTCACCCTCATATCTCCCTTCCTAATTGGCTCACCACCCCCTCCCTCCGGCCCGTCAAAGCACTCAGTAGCACCCTTCCTCTCGCAAAAAACTAACGCCCTCACTCCACCACCTGCCGAGAAAAAGTCAGTTAAATTTTTATTCATTTTTGCACCCTTAATATCGCAATATTTCGCGAACCAGTTGAGCTAAAGGGTTCAGGTCGGAACGAACTTCCGTGTTTAGTCAAGCTCTTTAATTTTTGATACTATAATTTTTTGGTCAGATCAAATCCGGCTCAGATATACCCGTTTTTCCGATAAAATTCATTTTCAGTAAATTTTAAAAGAGTGCCTCCCCGCCCCCCAACCCGACCCAACCTAAGACACATGTCAAAAGACAGGGAAGGTCCGACTCCATCGACTGAAAAAAATAAATAAATAGATTTCCCCGGTCTGTTTACGAAATACCGGTCCTGCTGTGTTAAAAAACAAAATATGTAACATTTTGAAAATGAGAATAGTTTTTGGGAAATTTTTATAATATTTCTTTAGGTAATGGCGAGATGTCTGGTTAGTTGTTAAATAAATGACTGTTTTCACAGGTGGTACAAAAAAGTGGTACCGTTTCAAACTGCAAACTTCTTTTCTTAGTTCTTTTTTTCTTTTTTATTTAGTGGTTTTTTGAATTTAAGATATACCTAAACAGAAAGGAATACCTACCAGGAGTAATATATTTTCGAATTTAATGAAATTTCTGACAAATTTTTTCTGTGTTTCTGATGCACAGCGAATTCGTCTCAATTAAATTCAATCAATCTACAGAAATGTTGTTTTTACGATTGACAAGAGTATTTTTTCGTAAATATAAACTAATATTATATCAGTCAAAATATTTCAAATTGAAAAATTGGAAATTATAAAATTGACACTACGAAACATATTTAAAAAGTTTAAATTTGAAACCAATATCCTCTTAACTCTCCTAATTGTCAAAATGAAATTTTTAGAAATTATTTTAGTTAAGATAAATGCACATAATTTCCTCATATGGTGCGAATTCTTAATGGAAATAGTTTTGCAATAGGCCACGTGGTACCTACATAATTTGAACGCCGGGTGACTGTGTAGTTATACCTACCCCACAAAAGGAATTAAAGTGTGCCATTGTAGTGACATATTATTTTGCAAGCAACAAACCTATTTGCAGGGGAGTATTTGAATAATGTTTATTTTATCTTCTGTACGATTTAACTTGAAACAGCAAATAGTACAAACCGTGTCTTTTTCTAATTTAAAAATTATACTGGATTTCTATCAGATATTCATGCTTAATTTACGGAGTAATTTACCACGAGGTTTTGTCAAGATTGCTGAGAACTATTACCCAATTAATTATCTCAAATATTTCTTGATTCGTGCCTGCTCGGCTACCAGGCTCTGCCAATTGTCGCTTCTCGTTTGAAGCTCTGGTGGAAATGCAAGGGCAGTACTTGACGCTTGTCGCCTGAAATTATTACCATTTGGAAAATTATTTAGCCAATTTGTTGGATAAAAAGGTTCAATAAATGAAACTTATTAAGTAAATGATTTAAGTAGGTACATGCAATTATTTGCTGGGGACGAGTAGTAATATTTCTAAAGTATCTGAAATTACTAACAGTCCCCGAAAAGTTCGCGTACTAGTAACGTATCCTGTATCCTTTGCGGGGAAATACAGGATAAATGGAAAGTTTCTCCATTAATCACTGACAAAACTTGTTGTAACCACTAAAGCGTCCTTGACATCACTTGAAACTGAATATGTATCAAATAAACCTACCGACCCCATTGGACTGAATACAACTTTGGGCCATTATTGGTGAACTTTTCCAGCATGAACAACGGTAAATAAAACATCCGCTTTCATATTCCAGTAATTTATTCAGTCATCATTATCTAAATTGGCTGATCGTCGGCTTTGTTATGTTCAAGGAAATATGAATTACAAATTGGCCTTACCGAATTTGAATGCACGTGTATAAGGAGAGAGTCGCTGCCCGAACATTGAATTTATTAGACAAGTTTGGAGGGAGAACATTCGTCTTCTGTTTTTATTATGGGACCATGCTGGTGACGCTCAGACATTAAATACGTGAGTTGGAGAGTTGGTCACCGTCTTTTGAGTTATATGCCAAACTACTAGCATGAGCTTAACGTTTTAACGATTGACATAGGTAGTTATCGCAAACTTCGCCGTTCATTCAATTCCAGTAAAACAAATCGACCGAGAATTGACAAAACGTTGGACGTTTATCAATATCGATCAAAAATATAGTTGTGAATAAGATAATAGATAAGTTGTATTCCGTATTTACTTATATTTATCGATAATAATAAGACGTGTACAGTATGTCTCAGGCTTAATGGACCAGGCAAGATCTGATTAACCGATTGAGATAATTGAAACTAATAAAAGCAATATTAATATTATAATTTTTGAAGCTATGTAGTTTTGATGGCATACGCCTGTGAACATGCGAAACTTAATCAAGTCCAGGGATGGGCGTCTACAAAACTTCATTAATAATCTACACGTGCTTGTAAAATATACGTAAAATATTGAAATCGTAATTGATTCCGGGCTGTTGTGCCGTGGTTCATGGAGATTTGCTCCCATCATTTCGTCTACAGCTGCGGTTACGTGTACGACATGCAGCGATGCTTCCACTCCTGGTGTTCAGTGATAACTGATAATAGTTCAACAAATCTCCATGGAACACTGCATAACAGCCCGCAATCAATTACGGTTTCAATAGAATCCAACCGTGAAAGCCTACACATAGCAATACGTAAAATATGTCAAATATGTAAACAATGTAGAATATGGAGAATATGTAAATTTAACTTGCAACTGTCAATGTCAAGTCAACTAGGTATAAAATACCTATCAACTCATAGAAAAGAAAAGTAAACTGTCTATTATTATTATTATTGTAGTTTTACCTACCTTACAGTTGTACCTGCTTTAGTGTTGTTGATTTTTATTTAACGTAATAGCAATATAAAATTAAAAATAAAGTTAATAGATATTTTTATACCAAATAATAAAATCAGGCGGCAATGAATACACCTGGAAGGATACCAAATACAAATCACGTTAACTCTGAAATATGAATTGCAATAAATGGGACAAAAGTATAATGCAAAGTGCCTCATTTGTGGATGCAATCGAAAAAACACTTCAACTTTGAGACTGCTAATATATGGGTAGGTACGTTAATAAGAACAATCCTTTACATTGATGATTATCGTTAGTCGTGATTTCCACTCAATCTTATTTGAATCATAAATAATCCATCAAGCAAACCAAAACCAATTACTTGTTGTTTCTTAAGTTTAGATTAGAATTATATATTTTACTTAAGCATTTATATATTTTGCTTTTGTATATACCGCCAGCTTTGTCCGTTGAAAGTTATGAATCTTTATTAAATTGACTCAAGCTACGTAGCGATTACTTATTGGTCCTGGGCGATTTTAAACTGCCTTACTTTTCTTCTGGCGTTTTCAATAGAACAAATAATTTGTTAACTGACTTTCAATAACTAAACGGACTATATATATATATTCGTTTGAAATTACAAATTGCAGTCTTACGATTGTGTTGTTTACATGTTGTTTAGTTTATTAAATTACATATCATTGGTTTCGTCGATCATGGGGAAAAGAACGATCTGTAGGATATTCTGATTTATACAGGGTTATTCACGGTATACGCCACGGAAGTTTATGGCCGTGTCTCTGTATTTAAGGATCTTTTTATTTTTGGAGTGGATAGGGATCCGGCAGAGGTACGTTTTAAAATTATATTCATAATGTACAGGATGTCCCAAAAGCATGAAACATATCAAAGTTATGTTTTTTTAAATAGAATGCCCCTATGTTATTGCATTTTTAGATTGTCTGAGAAGAGAAAATAAGATTGGCTTTCACAGTTGGTGCTTAAATTCAGAAGTTTTTGAGTTATAAACAAGTGAAAATCGTCATTTTTCAAGTTCAAGGCCCTGTACAACGAAAACGGCTGAAGATAGAGAAAAATGGCTTACATGTCCCTATTTTAACTTTTCATATACTATCCTACGATGTAGATGAAATGTTTATACAGGGTGATAAAAAATTTGAAAAATTCTGAGATTTCTCCACGCGTCGCCAAATAAAAAAATCAAAGAAAGCACAAATGTTTCTATATCATAGGATAGTACATAAAAAATTAAAATAGGGACATGTAAGCCGTTTTTTTCTATCTTGAACCGTTTTCGTTGTACAGGGCCTTGAACTTGAAAAATGACGATTTTCACTTGTTTATAACTCAAAAAAGCCTGAATTTAAACACCAACTGTAAAAGCCAATCTTATTTTCTCTTCTCAGACAATCTAAAAATGCAATAACATAGGAGCATTCCATTTAAAAAAACATAACTTTGATATGTTTCATGATTTTGGGACACCCTGTACATTATGAATTTAATTTTAAAACGTACCTCTGCCGGGTCTCTATCCGCTCCAAAAATAAAAAGATCCTAAAATCCAGAGACACGGCCATAAACTTCCGTGGCGTATACCGTGAATAACCCTGTATTATAATATTATAATTTTATATAATATTCTGATTTTTTAGGATTGATGCAATGTAATGGTGTTCACAACGAGTTGAATGTAATCCTGGAATTAATTTTCTCTAATGTAGATTGTAATATAACTAAATCTGTAAATCTACTTGTAAGTCAGGATAGACACCTTAGATATCTCATTAAGGGTAATTAAGGACACAACTTTGATGCTAATAGTAACATTAAGCAGTTTTTTAAGCAGTCTTCTTAGGTTTTACGATTTCATCCCTCATGGTTTGATCAGAGATTATCAAACATGTTAAATTGAAATTATTTCATTTTAAACAGTTCAAACGGACTAAAAGTGAACAGTTCCGTGTTAAGTTCCGTGAACTGCGTTCAATTAGTAAGAAACTGATATCCCATTTCAGACGTTTTTGAATTCAGAGTTGGCTATGGAAAATTCGAATTATGTTGGTACCTTTCCAAAAGCTGAGTTTTGAACTACCTTTGACAAGCTAAATTTTTTAAGGTTATGGATGTTTCTAATCAAATTTGACTTTGTTTTAAATTTCACCTACGCTGCGTTGCCAAAACAGGAATATATTATCTAAAGTAGGTACTTATACTAATATTCGGGGAAATATTTATTTTTGTGTAAAATCAGACAAGGAGGATTTATTTCTTGATCGATTTTTTTCAACTATATGTGAAAATTATTAACGATTCCTTTAAATATGTTTTCTGACTTTTCTGTATTTCAAAACTTTAATTTTTATCCAAAAAAATACGAAATATAAAAATTATCATAATTTATTGTTTGTTTTTAGTTTAGTAATAAAAGATAAAAATACAAGTTATGTTCATTGTCATTAAATTATTAATAAAAATTATATTTGGGTAGAACTATAAATTTTCTGAATCCAATCGGTTTAATTTAGGTATGGTTATTGGTTACTCCACCTTTATATTTTCTGGATTTCAATTTGTTATAAAACAGTATATGCATGGATGCAATAGTGTGACGTAGTAGACAAAATTTTCGTCTTTTCGTAGCACACGGCGTGGTCATCCTGAAGCAAAGCATTCATGCATGGTGTAGAGCTCATCTTCTTCGAGGTAGGACTGAGTCTCACAAATTCGGGAAGCACGATTCACCGGGGTTTGTATTACAGAGCTCGTTTTTGGGCTGGGTGTTGATTGGAGTTCTTGTGTAAATAACGATCTCTTTGTGTTGGTTTTCGGTAGACACTGTGCCACACATTTCAATTACTTTTGGCATTATAATATAATAATGTAGTATTCAAAGGAGATTTAAGTTCTTTTCAATTTTAGAAGGATTGAAATAAGATGCTGAAAATCTGACAGAACTTTTTGAATGAAGTTACTGAATGTCTAATAATTAAATATTTTTTACTAAAAAATAGCAACAATCGTATATTATTGAATTATTGTTTTCATACGTCAAACATATTTTTATTAGGTAAGAAATTAATCCTAATGGCATATGAGTAAAGTGGGAAGTCATTTGAACTTTTTTAGCTCAAATCGACTGTCCAGGGTATCCAACTTGAAGAAAAAATATCACAGCCAACTTGAATCCAAAAACGTCTGAAATGGTATCCCGTTTTGACAGAAGGTATATCGATGATATCCAGGGTTCGATCTCATGTGACCCGAAAAAATTCTGGTTATACATTATTAAGAAAAAGATAAATACTAGAATATTGGGACTTATGAGATATATGAATACTGAATTGCGTAATCCTCAAGAGATTGTAGATGCTTTTGGTAATTTCTTCAATAGTGTTCACATTCTATCTGATAACTCGCCCCCTGTCACAACAAATCTGTTCAGTCATACTAATCAGACCCTTTCAATTACTGTCATCTCTGAAGAAGAGATCTTGATTGCCTTAAAACACTGTAAAAATTCTTTTACTTGTGGTGTTAACCTGATTCCTAACTTATTCTAAGAGACTGCGCATGTATATTTGTAAGACCTCTAAAGAGGCTATTTAATCTAGATACAGAATCATCTACATTTCCTGAACTTTGGAAGTAGTCCATCATTACACCTATACAAAAAAGGGAGATCCAGCTTTAATAGATAACTACAATAGACCCATTTCCTTGTGCTGCAACTTTACTAAAGTTCGTGAACCTCTATCTAACCGGCGTATTTACTCTTTTGTTAATTACTTATCACCAAACCAACATGTTGAAAGCCGCTCTACTATTACGAACCTAGCTTGTTTTAGTCAGTACATTTCTGAGGTGATTGATCACAAAGGTCAGGTTGATGAGGTGTTTACTGATTTTCAGAAGGCTTTCGACCAAATTGATCATTTTATACTCCTAAAAAAACTGAATTTTTTTGGACTTTCTGAGAGTCTTATCCAACTTCTTAGGTCATACTTAATAAATCGTAAACAGCATGGTAGGTAAGTAACTATGTTTCAAGAACTTTTTAACCTACCTCTGGAGTTCCTCAATGTTCAAAGCTTGGGCTTATATTTTTTCTGGTTTTTCTGCTTTTTATTGATGACAACAAATATGTAATAGATTGCAAAAAAATGCTGATGATCTCAAACTGTTCACCTCAATAGAGTCTTTGAAATATTTTCTTGAGTTGCAGAAAAACTTTAACACTCTGAGCCCAACAAAATAAAACTGAAGTTTGACATATACGACGTTTATGTAAACTGTACTATAGTCTGTCCAGTGAGAGTTGTCCGTTGTGATAACTAAGGATACATTATCTCGTTGTATTTCTTAATCCTTATTGCCTTGCAATAGAAGTTCATATTGTTCATATTCTTCATAGATGACCTGAGCCGCAACCTCTGCTATTATAATCATCAACTGTTGCGGACGACATAAAAATCTATGTCAAAATATATATATATACAGGGTGGTCCAACTTAAAACGTCAGGACTTCACCAAACGATAGATATCGTTAAAATATTGCCAGTTTCTCTAATACACTTATAGGCGGGAAAGCTTCCTTTTCCAGATACAGGGTGTTGAAGTTTTGGGAAAAAAAATAATGTTTTGTGAATATTGTCAAAACGGCTGCTTTAAAAAATTGAAATTTGGCACGCAGCATGAGCTATAAGTATCTTTCATGATTTACGGCTTATGGTGATAAATTGCGAAAACCAGCGGCGGAGATATGGGTGTGTCATCGCCCCTTTAAAAAAAAAAATTGACGCCACTGACTCTATGGTTACTGACAATTGTTACATTAGTTAGGTGTTGTTTATTTCTGTTATTTAATTATTTAAGTAAAAGTTATTTGATTAGAATTTGTCAGTTATTCTTAAAATGGCTACGGATATTATCTAAGAAAACCTGAATTATCTCGAAAAAGGTGCGCCTTGTGAAAAAAATTAGAGAGTACTTTTTTGTTCTAAAAAGCATGGGGCATTGATTAGTATTATTAAATTTGCCATAGAGTCAGTGGCGTCAATTTTTTTTTTGAAAAGGGGCGATGGCACACCCATATCTCCGCCGCTGGTTTTCGCAATTTATCACCATAAGCCGTAAATCATGAAAGATACTTAGCTCATGCTGCGTGCCAAATTTAAATTTTTTTAAAGCAGCCGTTTTGACAATATTCGCAAAACATTATTTTTTTCCCAAAATTTCAACGCCCTGTATTTTGAAAAGAAAGCTTTCCCGGCTATAAGTGTATTAGAGAAACTGGCATTATTTTAACGATATCTATCGTTTGGTAAAGTCCTGACGTTTTAAGTTGGACCACCCTGTATATATATTCGTTTGAAATTACAAATTGCAGTCTTACGATTAACATGTTGTTTAGTTTATTAAATTACATATGATTGGTTTCGTCGATCATATATGTACATGTAAGATCGTAATTTTATTCAGGAAAGAATTAAATTCTACGATCATAAAACTAACATGAACATTATATGTCAAAGAATAATATAAACATGTCAAAAGAAACTAAGGTAACAAAACATCAGTAGCACACTAGAAACGAGCAACAATGTAGCACGTTTTTACACCTCCCCTCTCTGAGTCGCTTTTTCCGGATATGGCGACAACTTGTTTTCTCTCGATCTTCAGTTTTTAATACAATACACCAGAAAGCAGAATTGATATCAATTACTGTGAAAAATTTGCAATTTACAACTTTATCAATTACATCTTGAATAGTAGAAAACGGATAGCATTCAGGAACAATTAATTTGTTCAGTTTACGGAAATCAATTAACTTCTTTTCATTATTTGTAATGTGCTGTAAAACAGCTTCAAAATCATTTGTCTTTAAATTTTCATTTAAATTAATCTCAATAAATTCATTGGAAATAATTTCATCAACATTCTTCAACAGACCATTAAAATTTGATCGTTGAGATTTCTTTTCATTAATGTTGTTAAATGCAAAAAAAGTTAATCTCTTTTCCAGTCTCTTTATTAGTATAAGGCTGAAAAATCTTCTGGTCTTCATTAGACCGATCAACATTCTTCAACAGACCATCAAAATTTGATCGTTGAGATTTCTTTTCATTAATGTTGTTAAATGCAAAAAAGTTCATCTCTTTTCCAGTCTCTTTATTAGTATGAGGCTGAAAAATCTTCTGGTCTTCATTAGACCGATCAACATTCTTCAACAGACCATCAAAATTTGATCGTTGAGATTTCTTTTCATTAATGTTGTTAAATGCAAAAAAGTTCATCTCTTTTCCAGTCTCTTTATTAGTATGAGGCTGAAAAATCTTCTGGTCTTCATTAGACCGATCAACATTCTTCAACAGACCATCAAAATTTGATCGTTGAGATTTCTTTTCATTTATGTTGTTAAATGCAAAAAGTTCATCTCTTTTCCAGTCTCTTTATTAGTATGAGGCTGAAAAATCTTCTGGTCTTCATTAGACCGATCAACATTCTTCAACAGACCATCAAAATTTGATCGTTGAGATTTCTTTTCATTAATGTTGTTAAATGCAAAAAAGTTCATCTCTTTTCCAGTCTCTTTATTAGTATGAGGCTGAAAAATCTTCTGGTCTTCATTAGACCGATCAACATTCTTCAACAGACCATCAAAATTTGATCGTTGAGATTTCTTTTCATAAATGTTGTTAAATGCAAAAAAGTTCTTCTCTTTTCCAGTCTCTTTATTAGTATGAGGCTGAAAAATCTTCTGGTCTTCATTAGACCGATCAATTTCTTCTATATTCAAGACCCGTTCATTATGGGCTCTTTGAAAAATGTTTAAATTTTCATCTTGAAGCAAACGAAATTTCTTGATAGTATCAGTACCCAAAATTAGGTCATATGAGAAATTATTATTTCGTACCACATAAGTTGTCAAACTGTCAGTAATATTCCCAATACGGAGTGTTATGATAGCCCGGGCGGAAGTAAAATCAGTTCCATTAATAGTTCTTAGTAAGCTCTTTTGTTTCATTAATTTTAACTGCAGCAAATCAACAACTCGTTGGTTAATCAGAGTAGCATTAGAACCGCTGTCATATAGAGCTTTAAGTTTTATTTTGTCATTGACATCTACATTTATTCTTATTAATGAATCTAATTTTCCCGGGCATTTTAGTTTAAAGAATTTTCATCAAGATCAATTTGTAAAACTTCAATCTGATCTTGTTGTATATGATTTGATTTTACTTTTTCAAAGGTAGGATTCTTATTACGACATTGAGCTGGTAGATGAAATCTGTTTCTCCAGCCAAGAGATTCACATATATGACATGGCTTACATGAGGTCTCATTCTGTTTTCTTTGAAAAGTCGAGCTCTGAGTAAAAGTTGACCCTAAAGGTTTCTCTTTATTCTTCTTTCGTCCAAATGCATCTTCTAGCTTCCTCAGTTCAACGAATAATTCCTTAGTTGTTTTTATTTCTTCTCTGTCCAATTCCTCCTGGATTTCCAAAGGCAAACCAGTCACAATCAGATTAATACGAGAAATTTCAGTGCCATGGAATTCAGCTTCTAAACATAAATTTTCCTTTGCAAGTGCATAGTCTATTAATGAACCACCAATATACTTGTAACTGTGAGCTTTTCGCACAATTTTCCAACCTTTATCAACAAAAACTGTCAGGAATGAAGATCTCCATTCAGTCCAATCAGCACTTAGTCCTAATTTCTTTAAATTAGACTCATACCAATTTCGTGGTGAACCATCAATAAAAAAGCGTAAGGCTTCGATTTTATTTTCATCGGAATTAACTTTAAACCTAGTACACTCCTTCTCAAATCTCGATAGCCATTCTGAGCAATCAGTTTGTTTGTTTTCAAATTTTTCAAGTAAGAATTTCTTTTCAATTTGATAGAGTTTCGTCTCAATGTTCTGATCTGCGTTCAGTTGAGCTTCTAGTTGTCTAATTCGATCCTCTAGAGACGTCTGTAAATTTTCTGTAACAACAGAGTCTAAAGGCGGCGGTGGTGGTGGAACAATAATTTCTTCTAATGGAACACCTTCAAAACAAACATTACCTTCTTCATCCATGTATTGTTTCTGTAACTTATCATCAAACTTGACAATTAACTTCCTATATCCATTAATTCGTTTGATGGCTATCATTGCTTGTCTTACAATACTTGTATCTGATAATAATGGGTGATGTTTTAAATCTTGAAACTCTTCTGGTAACATGTACCAAACCTCTTTATCAATTGACAATCCAATAATTACAAAGTTTTTCTCAGCTTTCAAAATATGAACATAGAGCTTGTTAAAAACCATCTTTTTGATTGTAGAGTAGAATTTAATTTGTAAGATCGTAATTTTATTCAGGAAAGAATTAAACTCTACGATCATAAAACTAACATGAACATTATATGTCAAAGAATAATATAAACATGTCAAAAGAAACTAAGGTAACAAAACATCAGTAGCACACTAGAAACGAGCAACAATGTAGCACGTTTTTACATACATATAAAATAGAATCGGTACATGATACCGCCTTGCTGCAGAATGAGATAGATAAGGTTTAACAATGGTGTATTTGCAACAGGCTTGCCCTAAACATTGATAAGTGCAATATAATGTCTTATACCCGTAAAACAAGGCTTATAGTTACCGACTATATACAGGGTGTCCCAATATTCCATGGACATGAAGCAACCACAGATTACTGAGGTAAAAAAAAGTCGCTCGGACCAAACTTATCTCTATACCAAAGTGCTTCGTTTGTCCGTTAGAGACCTTCAAAGTCTTTTGAAAATTTTAGTTTTTTTGAAATAGCTCAAAGTCGGCTCATTCCAATTCGATGAAACTTGGTAGGTAAATTTCTTATTAAAAGTACTAACTTCTGATGTACATGATAATTTGACGAAAACCCGGGAAGGGGTGAAACTACCCCTACCCTCCATTAAAATCGATCGTAATTGTTGATAGGGTAGCAGGAACACTGTTCATGTTTTTTTGTTTGAAAGATACATCGTTTTAGCCCATTTTTGGTCTCCTACAAAAATCTGTATCTTTCCGAAGTGCTATGTGAGAAAATAAATTAGTCGATGATAACTAAATTTTTATTTCATTCTTTTAATTTGAAATCAAATTTTCAATTGTCAGGTGATTATTTTATCTAATCTCATAAAAGATGCTCGATGTGGGCGCCGGTTTGGACCCTAGAAAGTTCCATCCTGCGCAAAAAAATTATTTGAACTTTTCTTGGAACCTCGTCGTTTTGCAAACTGTTTACTGCGTTTGAAAAAAAAAACGTTTGCAAACACCTGAAAAAAAAACCGAACCATACTAAACATCTTCTATGAGATTAGATCAAATAATCACCTGACAATTGAAAATTTTATTTCAAATTAAAAGAATGAAATAAAATTTTGGTTAGATCCTCATCGACTAATTTATTTTATCACATAGCACTTCGGAAAGATACAGATTTTTGTAGGAGACCAAAAATGGGCTAAAACGATGTATCTTTCAAACAAAAAAACATGAACAGCTCCTGCTACCCTATCAACAATTACGATCGATCTTAGTGGAGGGTAGGGGTAGTTTCACCCCTTCTCGGGTTTTCGTCAAATTACCATGTACATCAGAAGTTAGTACTTTTAATAAGAAATTTACCTACCAAATTTCATCGAATTGGAATCAGCCGACTTTGAACTATTTCAAAAAAACTAAAATTTTCAAAAGACTTTGAAGCCCTCTAACCTATCTAGAGATAAGTTTGGTCCGAGCGACTTTTTTTTACCTCAGTAATCTGTGGTGGCTCCATGTCCATGGAATATTGGGACACCCTGTATATTCATGACTCTGAATTACAGAGATGTGAAACAGTCAAGGATCTTGGTTTATTATTTGACAACAAGTTGTCATTCATACAACACACTGATAATGTAGAAAAAAATGGCACTCAGGTCTCTGGGATTTATAATGAGAACGTGTAGAGATTTTACCGATACAGACATTCACAGACTGCTGTTTAATGCATTTGCTCGGTCGAGGCTGGTGTATTGCTCTCTAGTGTGGTATCCGAACTATGATTGCCACAAACGAGCTTGCGAGGCTGTACAACGTAGATTCCTTAAGTATCTTGCTTTCAGGAATGATGGGATATATCCTGAGCGAGGTTTCGACCATCAGGTTCTTCTACAAAACTTAAATTATCTGTCGCTGGAGCATCGTCGTATTGTAGCGTCACTCAAATTCTTAATTAACCTACTGAAGGGTAGGATTGACTGTCCGGTATTATTATTCTGTATTAACTTTGCTGTTGCTAAGTATAATACGAGGAAGCAGTTATAATTTTACAATGAAGCATCCAATAACGATATAGGCCGCCTCTGTACGTCATGTGTAGGAGATATAATACTGTATGCGAACATTGTGACTTATCCAAGAATTTTTCAGGTCAAATTGGTTGACCTGTGTAGCCAAGAAGATCCTAGAATGGTGTTATTCTTAATGTAAATTATGGTGTCGTAATTGGTTGTATATATTAGTAGGTATATTCTTTTTTGTTGTGCATTTATTGTATTTCTTTTGTTTTGTAAGTGGAGTTACTACTCTGTTGGACAATAAATTGAAATGGAAATTGAAATTGAAATTGCATAGTCAATCGAGTTAAATTGGGACGTATTGTCAGAAAAGCGTTTAAATCGTCAGCAATAATTCTAAAAAGATGAGCAAGACGGAAGTACGACTCGCATCTTGATACGCTTAGTTCAGAAAATATGTGATACGATAAGATTGTCGTCTAGCTGATCGCATAGCGACGGTGACAGTGACGCGCTAAATATACTAATTAATATGAAATCAACAGAATTGTCTCTGATATTTTTGTGAAATGAACTACGAGTAACTTATTAATTGCGTGAATGCCTAAAAATCTATTGGTTTGTTTTTCAAACGTTCGAAACAACGGACTGGGCATATTTTCTCCACGAACTACAAAAAAATACACAAAATGCCTGGGAAACGATTGAACTTCCACGGACGTGGTCTTGTGGTTAAATTGCTAGAATATTTTACTGCAGAAAAAGAAAACGAAGATCGTATGCTTTCTTCAAACGCCACCCAGCAGGCAGGCTAATGCATCATATTTCTAATCATGATTATAACAATTATTATCATTCTTATTTACTTGCATTATATATTTTTGTTATGAAAAATATTCAAGGCTGTAATTCGTCAATAATTTGTCGAAATAATATATTTGTAGGATATTCATTATTCCTCAACACACGTCACTTACGCAAATAGCAATACCACATCTGGTTCGACTTAGAAATAAGTGTATGAATCAAATCGAATTAAATGAAATTGTTTAGTCAGGATCAGTGTGGCATCAGATCGGACAACACTCACTGGACAAACTATATTTTCTAAGTTGTCTACATTCAACATGTAAAACAATTTCTACATTTACACTTTATTTCTCTTAGAAATAAATTTGAAATTTAAAATCAATAATTATCTGACAAATCTTTAATTAGCGTTCTAGCACTCCACCCTATACCTTATACAGGGTGATCCCGAAATGGCGGACACGGTATACAGGGTGTTGTAGAGGATGTTCAGAAAGACTGTAAATTTAAAACAAAAATTGTCTCCTCGCCTTCGTTACCGAGATATAGGGTGTCCTTTTTCCAAACTTTAAATCAAAACGGCAGTCAAATTTAAACAACCACCACTGGCAAAGCACATGATTTGACATAACTATTACGATAGCGTTTGCGTTTTATTTTTATTATTATCGGGAACGGAATTACAGGCATTCAAAGTTTACCTATTCCCTGAGTTCGACAAAAATTTTCAATGTGGCATCGTTGTTCAAATTCGAGCTCAACAATGCAACTAAAATAGATTTTGAAAATATTATTGGATATGTTTCCCCGCAACGATTATTGTTTTGAACATTGTTGAACTTTCCATTTCATATGTTTCCATGGTAATATCTATCTGGGTATTATTGTAGACCTACACATTATTTTTCTGCCTTAAGAAGGGTAGTGCAGTGTTGTGACTTTTTTTTCCACAAAAGTGGTCATATCTTCTTAAGGGAGCCATACTGGAGAAAACAGTAAATAAAACTTAGAATCCTTAATCCACAATGGATGCTGTGGTGCTGTCCGTGTCCGCCATTTCGAGATCACCCTTTATAGTATATCCTTACTTGGTATATCCTCAAGCATACTATCCCACTCATTTTATTGTTAGTCAGAAAATAAGTAAGGTCTGGCGGCTCTAAGCTCTTACTCTAGCAGTGCATCATAAGCATTGTTTTCTTGGGTTCACGTGTGCTACAATCAATTAATCTGAACTTGATCACATCATAAGACCAAATAAAATGAACTGCCTAAAACAACCGTTATTGTTAAACACAAGTGTTTGGGCTTTATTGTATCAATCCATATAGTGATGATCTATAGTGAGGCTTCTTCAATGAGCATTTGGTTTTATGAAATATTTACCACTTCGAAAAAAAGTGACGTTACACCGTAGCAGTTTAAGATGTATGACGGTGATGGCAGTGATGACAGGTGCTTTTTTAATCAAGTTATTTTATTTGTTTGTGCTCCGAGTTTCGTTACGCTGATGTGAAAACACTCGAGTAGAAAGTCGGTAATGTTTCCTGAGGAGTGTTCCACAAACACACCATCTCTTCGGATATTTACGTTATTCTGCTTCGCGCCTTAAAATAAATCTTTCAAAGAGGGATTTTTCCTTTTAGCAGCCTTCAATCGTGGAGTTTTACTCAATTTAGAAATGCACAAATATTTTATTCACATCAATGTAATTGCGATTGAGTTTTTGCAATTCAGATACAACTCAATCGAATATTTACTGAAAAATTTCCTATCAAATTGCGATCAGAACTGCTCTTACAAACATGGCACTAGCTACTTACTTTCTTGATTATTTTACACATATATCATATCGATTTTGTCATCAATATTTTATCACGCCAACATCAAATCACAGCCTTTAATGTAAATACCTATTAATGTAGGCGAAGACAAAATCTACCATTTGAATCATACATCAATTTCCGAAATCTATAAAGTTACCATTTTTTTTTACAGATATTTCTATGGGAAGGGTTCAAAAAACGTGGCTACCGAAATATCTAATTCCTATCAGGTTCAGCTCGTTACACTTTACACCACTTTATTTCAGACTTCTTTCATATAGTACCGCATCACTTTGGAATAGCATTCCAAGAGGTGTGTTTCACGAGGAATACAACCTGCAACGATTCAAATTAAACGTGAATCGATATCTCCGCTCATGCACCGCTCACAGAGCATCATAGCGATTACCCTGCAGTGCATGTGCATTTTCAATAAATAATGCAGCATTTACGCAATAACCATTTTCGCATTTTCGTTCGGAATCTTCAGTTTGGAAACTTTCATCAGATATGTGTTAACAAAAAGTCGTAGATATTTTGATTTTATTGAATTGATACTTTTCTAAATTGTAAGCAAATTTTTTTTTTACAAATTTGATAGCAGGTATATTCATTAATTTAAACTATTCGTGTATTTTGGTAGATGTTATTATTTTTGTATGGTATCTTAGTAGATGCGGTGCCTATTAATATTATTAGTTTGTAAGTGGTTTTTCTTTCTAATTAAAACAGGAGGTTCGTCGCCCAAAAGTCCAAGCAAATAATTTATTGTTTTGGGCATTTATATTATTCACATTATACTACAATGAACATATAAAATAATGTAGTATACAGGGTGTCCCGTATCGTTATGTTCAAATCTTGTGAGCATATAGTAGGCTTATTCCTAAGCCTAAAAAACCCAAAAGTGGCAGGTCTATCTGCATTCGTTACGAAGTTAGAGGCCTAAGAAAATAATGTCTAGTGAATACCAGATTTAACTTTGAAAACCACATAAAGCTTATTTTATTGACCACATCTTTAGTTTATCATGTGTTAAAAATGTCCTATTCCTTGCTGAATACAAACTTGTGCTCGAAGGCCTATTGCAGAAGTAACAGTTCTAATTTCTCGTCTTTTTTCGCGACCGATCTCTTGACCAGCATGCTGAATACGATCCAATATAATAATTGCTTTTTGGAATTTAGTTACAAACGCCAATTCCGAAATATGCTGGTGTCCCATTTATTTGAATCCAAATGCCATTTTGTATGAGCAGGAGAACCTCTTCTAATATTTATTTTGGTGACATTTACTCATGTCTCCACCATAACAATAAATTATTAGCCTAAACCACAACACATGTGGTTGTATGGTTTTCAAAGTTGAATCTTTGTTATTTACTAGTCATAATTTTCTTAGGCCTGTAACTTCGTAACGAGTAAAGATAGACCTGCCACTTTTGGGTTTTTTGGGCTCAAAATTAAGCCTACTATATGCTCAGAAAATTTGAACATAACGATACGGGACACCCTGTATATAGGAGGGACAGGTCGGGCGACCTTTCAGTCCCGTAAAAAAATGCGAACAATATTTCCTCAACTATGCTAAACATTCCTAGATTTTCAATTTTGATGATAGGCTATTTCATAAACTTTTAATATGACAGCCTTTGAAATGATCTTCAGTCAATTTTGTAGAACATTAGACACAATAATTTCCCTGGAAAAATTGAAAATTGAAGTTTCGGTATGTAAAGATTTACTTTGATCTGTTTTTATGAAGCGGGCTGAAGTGTGCTGTTCAAATAAAAAGCTATTTTCATTGCTTTTTTCCTAAAATTTTCGAACCGGATTCGGTCTTTTTTACAAAAACTCCAAAAGTGTTTTTCTGTCGAACTTGTAGAAACCATTTCTTTTCAAGTACAGTTCTGGATTTTTAATTTGCCGGTATAGTACAGTCACTGAAGGCGAAAATAGCAGGCTATTACCTTAAAATTCTTTGAACCCCTCATCGAATTTCATGAAAATTTGGGATCAAGTTTGCAACAAAAAAGAAATTCAATCGGTGAAAATATTGTTTAGTTAAGTAGAATAAATACTCTGTATCATTTTAAAGCATAATTTATGATTTTAATCAATTTGTCAACCCTTAGAGACAAATTTGTTACAATATACCTATAATTTATTGAGTCTCCGTGAATTTCAACCCTTTAAAACCACAAAAAAATTTTTTTTAGCAGCTTTAATTGTGTAATCATTAAGTAAAATCTTATTTACTGATAATGAAAAAAAAATTAATTTATTGTGAAATTTCAACCCTTAAAAGATTCAGTTGATCAAAATCTTGTTCACTGCTTAAGATACATTTTTTATGAATTTAATTTAACTTCTCGATCCCCAGACTACGCTTGGTGCATAAATTGATGAAAAACTGTCATTTAAAATTTTGAAACTTTTTACTAGTGCATCAATGTATTTATTGATCACAAAAGTTTAGAATATCAATTAAGTAAAAGAGGAAACAATAAAAGCTATATACAATTACATATTATTAAATATGTGCAACATATAGGTATATGAAACTACAAAAGTTTTTTATTTATCTTTCGCCAAATGTATGGAATAAAAATTATCACAGTCCATTTTATGAATATTTAAAAACTATTCTTCATCAGAGCTACTTTATCTTATCTATTATCTTCTTCGTCGTCAATTGGAGGGCCATTCTGATAATTTTTACCGCTGGATGTTGCACATGTTGCATTAGAAAATTATCCAATTCTTTGACAACCGCAAGAGGCACCTTTTTGTAATTGCAAAATATAATTTAAAGTGCGAGTTCGTCTGGTGCATGACATAAAACAAAATTATAAGGGAACAAATTTATTCATGCACACCACGTAAATATGACATTACAGATATACAAACTGTATGATTCATGAATTTTTCTAGAAAAATGCAATTGGTTTTTTACGATAACGTTATTTTTTAAGTTACTGGATCCATCAATAAATCATTTTGAAGGTAATAATAATTATTATTGTAAGGACGGAAAAATTTCGAGAATCTCGTTTTATTTTTATCATAACTCAATTAGTTTTGATGCAATCTAATCCATTCAGGGCTTATTTGAAAGGACATTATAAGTACTTTGAAAATTGTGTCATAGTTATTTTCCCAAAAAGCTATCGATTCTCCGTTATTTAACCTCAAATACCTACTTACGTTCGAGTACTCAAATAAAAAATTTTTCCCACTCAAAATTTTCATAAAAATACTTATCTAATTATTTTTTTTTATCTTTAATTTTGGTAGGAACAATTTTTTTTTTCGTATAGTTTTGGAGTTATTTATAACAAACAGTTTCAAAACTTGCACTTATTTAAGTATGGAAAATCAATATCAATCATTTTCACTCAAAAAATATTAGTTTATCGAGAAACCTTTATAGGATATATTTTGCCTGAAATTAGTCCCTTTATCGATTATCGGTGTTATTTTTATAAAATAATTTTAGCCCCCGACAATGGGGTGGCATCTACACCCAGGGTAAAAGCGCAAGCCTGCAATATGTCTCTTTTGTTATTGAAGGCACCCTGCACCCTCTAACTACTTACCAATTTTCACGCAAATCGATGAAGGTTTAAACTTTTCTGTGGGGAAAAGCCTTCGGTGACTGTACCGATAGGTAATCTTGAAGTGCCTCGGTAGAAGGTAGTCCTGCTGAATTTTGTTCGATTTCATCAAACAGTTAAAATTTATGCGCAAACATATAAAAACGTATCTTCGTACTCGTTGGCAAAAAAAAATTTTTTTTTTCAAAAAATTGAAAGAAAAATTTGATTTAGTCATATATTCAGACTTGCCCCTATGTCCTCTACCTGGCATTTAACTATTTCGCATTAGTCATGAATCAGCCTACCATTTTCTCACACACAGGGTGGCCTAACGAAAACGTAGTAGAATCAGTTTATTATTTAGGGGGACACCTTTGGGTGACAAATTTAATCATCAAAATGCATTCTCTTGGCAGGGGTAGCAACCCCTTTGCTTATTATCATAGGGAATAGATATCAAGTGGATACATCATTTGAAAACTACTTGGATTCTCTATACAACCATACCTCCCTTTTTGAGTTTCGCTTAATTTTCACAAGGCGAATCTATAAAAAAAGTTCTACTTCATAATATTATTACTATTTTTTTTGGAAATAAGCTAACAGATTTTTTTTACCTACAACTTCACTAGCTACAATGATAAAATGAGAGTAACCAGTGAGTGCGACATTATATTAAAAATTATTCTCTTCGCTCATTTCCGAAGAAAAGGAAGCAATTAATGTTATTTTATCGATTAGCGCTGTAATACCTATTTAGGAAAGATTCAAAAAATGAGATATATGGCTGTAAGGAGTAGGTATAAGTACAAGTAGTTTTCAAATGATGTGTCACTCCATACTTGATCCATAATGATGGTAAGCTAAGTGGTAGCCACCCCTGCCAAAGGGATGAATTTGAATGATTAAATCTGTCACCCAAATAATATGTCCCCCTCGATAACAAATTTGGCTTGTTTTTGGCGTTTTTCGCGTACATATTCAGTTTCTAAGTTATTAGGGCCTGTTTCGAGCGGGGACGGTAGCGCAGCGGTTTAGGTCAATGACTGAAGACGTTGACGCTTCCACCATCCTGGAGTTTCGAGTCCCAGGTAGGCATGGTTGTCTGTGTTCGTTAAAATAACTATTTATAAATTGAAAATTTGTGTCTGCCAGAGTGAAGCGACTATGTCTTACCTACACAGCTAGGTTCGATGCTCCCTCTTTTATTAAAATAAGGCCTGTTTAGTTTTCGTTGGACCACCGTGTACTTAAGCGAAACAAAAAAGTGAGATATCGTTGTAAAGAGAATTCAAGTAGCTTCCAAATTATGTATCACTTGATATCTGTTCCTTATGATGATAACCAAAGGGAAGCTACACCTGCCAAGGGGAAGTATTTGGATGATTAAATCTGTCACCCAAATATGTCCCCCCAGATAAAAAATTTGGCGTGTTTCGGCGTTTTTCGCGAACAACTTCCATACCCAAGTTATTAGACCTGATAGTTGTAATGGCAACATTCCATGCAAGTCACGATGTTTCTGGTGCTACAGAATCTCTACACAGGTCGTTGGCTTTGTTTGCTCAACACACTCCTCTCGTGTTGTCCTTGATGTCAAACTGATGAATTGAAAATAATCAGTGAAAAGTCGAAAGCTCTGTCTCAACCGAGCATTTGAGATTGTGTCGCTCCAATAATTTTATTTTTGTTCAATAAACGGATTGGCGTCATTGGTATTAATATTTTTTATTTTATGAATTTTTAAGCTCCCCAAGTTGCAGACTTTCACTTAAATAATTACATCATTTAAAATTAGCTCTCGTAAAAATTATTACAACACTGTCATCACTCTACTAAAACCGAAGTCGTCCTCGTTACTGATAAGAACCCATTATTATTTGCCAAAACAAAAAGTACTTAATAAAGGACATAACAACAAACAATGCGCATGGACAAAATTTCAATCTCCAGAGACAATAGATCTCATCGCGTAATATAATCTGCAAGCTCTTGGGGGAACAGCATAATTATTATAATAACAAACACACAACAAAGTCGCAAAAATAATACTCAAAGCCAATGGACTCCAGTACAATCTACATTCAGACTCTCAATCTACTACAAATACAAACACACATAGCAAACAATACTGGAAAATCAGAATCACAAATTATTATACTGGGGCCTCACCATTCAAACAGATAAACCTTCATATTTCTGAATTGAAGATATTCCGGATGCTCAATTACCAACTTCTATGTGGCCGCGTCAACTCGCTCGCATATTGAGGTCATTTCTGCTTAAACTTGAAATCTAATTATTAAACCCTAACAGGAATGCTTTTTTGTCGACTGAGTGTGTAAGCTTAATTTAGTTTAGTACAACTGAAAGCCTTAGCAACTCGTAACAGGCGTCACTTCGCTATTGCGTCACTCTGAAAGGGGTGTAACATAAGTAATATGATGAACTCTATGCAATTGTGATTTTCTTACAAAATTCATACAGTGAGTTTCTTTTTCAATGCAACATAGGGATTTACATGTAAAAACTTTACCTCGTGTTAATGGTGTTCCTGGAGTAAATTAATGAATTTTTTCTCACTGGTTCGAAATACACATTATTAATTATTAAATTTATCAAACATTATTAAATTAAAATTAAGTTTAGGTAAGCATAGGAAAAATTACATGTCTAATATTGAAATATTGAAATGCATTTTGTTGAAATATCTCAACCGCGTTAGGTATTATATTACGTTTGCAACATCATTGTACTTCAAAATTACGTTGCTAGAATAAGTTTGTAGTGAGGTTCCAACATTAATTTTCAGAAACATTTCAGCTGCAACATTACTATTTTAGCTTTTTGTACTCACGGGATAATTTACAAGATTGACTTTGCTGAAGATAAGCTTACTGAAAGGTTTAAACAAATTACCAAATTAAAGAAAAATTAGGAATGATAAATGAACATTTCTGCAACATTTTGCAATGTTATATGGCCAATGGGATGTAAGTGTCTTCACCAAGCTGTTCGTCAATTCTCACCATGCGAATTCTTGAGCTGACCCCTTCTGCTCCTTTCTATCATATGGATCCGATAGTTTGTTACCAATTACCAACACAATTTCCTAAGACCTTGTTTTTAACCACTTTTTGGTTATGATCGAATCACATGTTGTGGGAGGGATGGAGACAGCTTTTGTTGTCCGAGACACGAACCCTGTGATAATTGAACATAATGTTTCCTAGACATTTAAGTTTATGTACAGGAGTGTTCTCTAGGGATATATCTTATACAAAGAAGCGTCCGGAAATACTTGCTAAGACAGATATAACTTTTCAAAGTTTCATGAACCATTACAGTTTAAAATATAAGTCTCTAATATCAACTAAATTTGTGAGCTATATCTAACAGTCGTGGACTGATGAGTTTAAAAACCGCGAAACAATCATATCTCTATCTTCACCAGAGCATCTTTTGATTGTGTCGTTTGCAGGTTCTAGTTATTCTCATAAATAAGGGATCGTCATTGATGTAATACAGGGTGATCCCGAAATGGCGGACACAGACAGCGCTTCATCATCGATTGTGGATTAAAGATTCTTAATTTCATTTATTTCACACTAATACATTATAACTAGATAAACGCTTGGTTACCGTAACTATAAACATATTCATAACTACCTTGGGACTGTTATGAATCCATAACTCCCTCTATTATTACTATTTGTTTAATTCTGGTAACCATTGGATGTTGGTTTTGTTATTGCATTGTTGGTCAATATGTTGCCCTCTGTAATTAACATCCTCATAACTCCCTTGATACATGATTAACTATTACTTTATCCTCCAGTATGGCCCCTTTAAAAGATATGACCACTTTTGTGGAAAAAAGGTCGCAACACTGCAATCGATACACTTATTCAGGAACAAAAATAGTGTGGAGGACTATAATATCCAGAAAGTTCTTACCATGGAAACATAATGAAATGACAAGTCCAACAATGTTTAAAACAACTAACGTTGCGGGGATACATATTCGATAATAGTATTCAAAATCTATTTTGGTTGCATTGTTGAGCTCTAATTCGAATAACGATGCCATATTTGAAAATTTTGTTGAACTCGGGGAATAGGTAGACTTTGAATGCCTGTAATTCCGATACCGATAATAAAAAAAAAACCCTATCGTAATAGTTATATGTCAAATCATATGCTTCGCCAGTGGTGGTTGTTTAAATTTGAGTGCCTTTTTGATTAAATTTCAATTTTAGAAAAAGGACACTATATTTAGGTGACGAAGCCGAGAAAACAATTTTACAGTCTTTCTGAACATCCTCTGAAAAACTCTGTATATCGTGTCCTCAATTTCGGGATCATAATGTATATTACTTTCTTATATATTAATTTGTTGCTAATTCATTGTTATAATTTCCATGGTTACCGCTTACTTTTGTAAGTGGATTGTTACAGAATATCAGTTTTATTTTATATGCAAAAGTTACGTTCTTCATTTTTATTGTTTCATATTTTTTTACGACAATTCTCTAAATTTGAAGGTGTATTTTTTTTGAAGTGCTATTTTTTGGATTAAATAAATCTTTAGACATGGAAATTGTAATCAAAATTCTGAAAAGTTCAACGTACATTTTAAGAAATCATCTTTTTGGTTTTAAACCGAAATTACAATAATTTTTTTTACAATAATTTTCATTTAATAATTTTATTTTATTTTTAAGTAATATTTTGTATACTGCGTCTTAGGGCAAGCTGGTATGCCAGTCAGTTGTTTAAATAAACTTTATATACAGGGTGATCCCGAAATGGCGGACACGGACAGCACCACAGCATCCAGTGTGGATTAAGGATTCTAAGTTTTATTTGCTGTTTTCTCCAGTATGGCTCCCTTAAGAAGATATGACCACTTTTGTGGAAAAAAAGTCACAACACTGCACTACCCTTCTTAAGGAAAAAATAATGTGTAGGTCTACAATAATACCCAGATAGATATTACCATGGAAACATATGAAATGGAAAGTTCAACAATGTTCAAAACAATAATCGTTGCGGGGAAACATATCCGATAATATTATTCAAAATCTATTTTAGTTGCATTGTTGAGCTCGAATTTGAGCAACGATGCCACATTGAAAAATTTTGTTGAACTCAGGGAATAGGTAATTTTTGAATGCGTGTATAATTCCGTTCCCGATAATAATAAAAATAAAAAGCAAACGCTATCGTAATAGTTATGTCAAATCATGTGCTTTGCCAGTGGTGGTTGTTTAAATTTGACTGCCGTTTTGATTTAAAGTATAGAAAAAGGACACCCTATATCTCGGTAACGCAGGCGAGGAAACAATTTTTGTTTTAAATTTACAGTCTTTCTGAACATCCTCTACAACACCCTGTATACCGTGTTCGCCATTTCGGGATCACCCTGTATATTATTATACAGGGTGTCCCAGCTTATTCGAAGCGGTCTCTGTAGGCCAAACGATTGATTTTTTCCTGAAAATTTTTGCAAATTCAAGTACAAGATCACAATGGCCATAACTTAAAATTATTTTGGAGTATACAGAGTGTCCCATATGACAGTGGCATATCAAAGTTATGTTTTTTTAAATGGAACGCTCCTATGTTATTGCATTTTTAGATTGTTTGAGAAGATAAAAAAAAAGAGTTATAAACAAGTGAAAATCGTCATTTTTCAAGTTCAAGGCCCTGTACAATGAAAACGGTTCAAGATAGAGAAAAACGGCTTACATGTCCCTATTTTAACTTTTTATGTACTATCCTATGCTATAGAAAAAATTTTTACTTTCTTTGATTTTTTTATTTGGCGACGCCAAATCAACCAGATTTGGAGAAATCTCAGAATTTTTTTTATCACCCTGTAGAAACATTTCATCTACATGATAGGATAGTACATGAAAAAGTAAAATAGGGACATGTAAGCCGTTTTTCTCTATCTTCAGCTGTTTTCGTTGTACAGGGCTTTGAACTTGAAAAATGACTTTTTGTTTCTTTTTCATGAAAAAAATTTTCACTTGTTTATAACTCAAAAACTTCTGAATTTAAACACCAACTGTAAAAGTCAATCTTATTTTCTCTTCTCAGACAATCTAAAAATGCAATAACATAGGAGCATTCCATTTAAAAAAACATAACTTTTATATGCCACTGTCATATGGGACACTCTGTATACTCCAAAATAATTTTAAATTATGGCCATTGTGATCCTGTACTTGAATTTTCAAAAAGTTTTTTGAAAAAGTCCATCGTTTGGCCTACAGAGACCGCTTCGAATAAGCTGGGACACCCTGTATATTATATATTTTAGTCTGTCACGTTTGGCCAATCTCACACAAAACATTCCGTATGTAGGTATATTATATTCATCCGAAATTAATTTCATTTTATAGGTATTTATGTGAAATAGCCTGATGGAGTGCCATTTAGCCATGAATTTTTAACGATTAGGTAGTTGTTATTCAAACTTCCTTCGCAACGACTCAAGTTTTTGAAATTTCATAATAAAACCCTCCTTTGCAGAGCAGTTCCATTTATTGATACTCATTAAGTTTTATTTGCCGTTTACAAAATAAACAGGAGGTTCAGCAAATATTTTCAAGTGTGTTGACAGTATAAACCTAACTTTGGTATTTACTAGAAAATAAAGCAATTATTATTAACATTGATTAGAAAATATATTACGTTTCGAATCCCCTTAAATGTACAGGTAGGTACTGCAGGATACTTAAAAAAGATATGACTGAGCCTATTTTGTAAAACAAAACTGGGCTAAGATTTGAGTTTCAATGTGGATTAAATACAGGAGTTCTCAAGGTAGACGTTCGTTAGAAGTTTTCATTGTTAGAAGAAACTTTTTAATTTTGAATTTATCGACTTCAGGGTTATAATAATATCAATAATAATAGATATATTACCTAACAGATCGCGATCCAATACAGGGTTTCATAAATAAAAAACAACAACTAAATAAAATCACAAAAGTAAGTACTCTATAACGACAAAACTAAACTAAACCAGCTTATGCAAAGACTAAGCAGCATTCAACAGACCTCAAGAATACTACCCAGCGAATAATTAAATATGTCACAGTTAGCGGGGTTCTATTAAAAGTCCCCAGCATAACAGATAGCGGATACCAGAGCATCACATTCGTACCAGCCCTATTATAGGACATCGAAAACTCTCCTCATTCCTATAAAAAAGAGGAGGCACTCTAAAAGTAATAAATTCGAGTAAATCAGGGCTTTGAATTTCACCATGCAGTAATCTATACAAAAATGTCAAACTACATCTAGTCCTACGAAAGTGAAGAGGCTGAAGATAAAACTCGTCCAACAGGTGCCGCTGTGGAAAGCCTCTCTCCGGATACATCCCATGCGATCATGAAGAAAGGTACTTTGCAAACTTGCGCTGTACCCTCTCAATGTCATTAGCATACGTACTATAATAGGGCAGCATATTCTAGTTTCGACCTAACAAGCGGGAAATACAAAAGCTTGACGGTCTCTTCATTCACTAAAGAAGAGGACATCATAATGATAAATCCCAGCATACGCAGCGAAGAACCTGTGGCATCCCGAATATGAATAGAGAAATCTAGCCTTCTATCAAAGTGAACACCCAGGTCCCTTACATCACCAACGCGAGTTAAAACTCGATCAGCTATTATGTATGTAAAACTAACAATATCTTTCGCCCTAGAATAAGACATTACGGAGCATTTAACAATGTTCAAGTCCAACTTATTAACAGCACACCAGTTATGAAGAGCATCCAACTGCCGCTGGATATCCTCACAATTATTCCTAGAATTCACACAACTTTAAATCATCCTCATATAACAGAACTCTGCAAGTGAAAACTTCAGCGATATCATCAATAAACAGAGAAAAAAGAAGTAGACCCAGATTGGAGTCTTGAGGAACCCCAGAAGTTCCCAAATAATGTACAGACCATAACCATTATACTGGATATAGTATTTTCTACCATTAAGATATGAAACAAAAAATTTCAGAAGCGAATCACTCAAATCTAGCCTCCCTAGCTTGCGCAATACAATTTCATGATATATGCGGTCGAATGCGTTGGAGAAGTGAGTATACACCACGTCAACCTGCGTCCTCCTCTCAAGTGCCTCCGAAACGCCTTGGGTGAAATAAACTAGATTCGTGACTGTTGACCGGCCCTCAAAGAAGTCATGCGGACAAGTTGTGATGAAACTCTTCATCTGATCAAATAAAAGTTCACACACCGCCATTTCAAAGAACTTAAATAGACGCAGTAATAGACGAAATTAGGTACCTAAAATAGACACAGGTCTATAATTTCCAACAATATCAGAAGCACCACTCTTGAAGACAGGACAGACCCTGGCTACTCTCCAAGCTCTCGGAAACGAATAAGTTGACAACGTCAAATTACAAATAAATGTAATGACAAGAACGAATACTCTCGAACAATCCTTCACCAGAAAAGCTGGTATGCCATCAGGAACAGCGGTCTTGTTACTTTTCAACCTACGACAAGCTATCGCTAGTCCATCCTCTCGAAGTGAATCAACTCGAATGCAAGGCATATTGAGTTCATCATCCATTTCAACCTCAACCGGGCCGTTACCAGGTAAAAACACTTCGGAGAAATGACAGGCAAATACGTCCACTATTGACTGCGGTGTGTCGTTTACTATAGGTTTGTTCACGTAAATCTGCCGCTTTCTCCTGTCATAAATTTAAAACTCAACCCTGTCCTTTTGTTGATGTTATTTGCACGGTAAACACCGTTTGAATGAATATCCCCATGCCTTTTCTATTGTTGCAGGTACCGCTACAGCAGTTGCCAAAATGTTCAAAGGTATAAAGTTATACTTGTAATTTATGCAGATGAAGCTATAATGTCTAGAAATTTCTAGTCAGTGTGATCGTTAATAATTATTATTTCATAAGTTATATTACATATCAGCTTTCAATCAATATACAGGGTATGTCTGGTCAAGGTTGGTCACGGGTCATAACTTAAGAACTACACTAAAGCCCAAAAATTTTTCATTTGGTTTACATAAGATGTAATAATTCTGTAAATAAATGTAATTTTTTTGTAAAATTTTTGTAAAATCTAAAATAAAAACATCACAATTTTCGCGAAATTGCGATATTCACTTGTTTCTTACTTATATAAGCTACATTCGCTTCAAACTTCAACTATGAAAACCACCGTAATTAAATTTTCTCAGGCAACTTAAAAATATCAAAATATACAGGGTGTTCCCTTTAAAGGCTATAATCTAAAATTATTTTGGACTGAACAGAGTGTGTCAATATGAGAGTGGCACATCAAAGTTATGTGTTTTTTTAATGGAATGCTCTTATGTTATTGCATTTTTAGCTTGTCTGAGGAGAAAAAATAAGATTGGATTTTACAATTGGTGTTTAAATTGCGAAGCTTTTGAGTTATAAACAAGCTAAAATCGTAATTTGAGACGTTCATGGCAGTATACAACGAAAACGGCTCAATAGATATCAGAAAATGGCTTGCATATGTCCCTATTATAACTTTTTATGCACTTTACATATTATGATGTAGATGAAATCCATACACCTACCTACATACAGGGTGGAAAAAATATGAAAAAATCTCAGAGTTCTCAACGCGTTGAAAATTTTGAATTTTTAGAATTTTATCGTTGCATGTAGGTACTTAAAAGTGTAATAACTATAAGGTAATACATACAGGGTCTGTTAAAAGTAAAAAAAAACTGTAGCACCAAAAATTATACAGGATATTTCATTAATCTGTACATTCAGTGCATATGAAAAAGAATAGCCAATAGGTATACCTACCTTTATTATGGGACTCCTTATGAGGAACAAATAATATTTTTTATATTTAATGGGGGTATAGCAAGCGTCATGCAGTAATGGCTAACTCAACTATTGACCCCCAGGAATCCCCGCAGCCACATAAGTATTTATATAATTCTGTTTCTAATTACTCGATTCTGATGAGCTGCTATATTCTTCATCAGAAGACTCGCCTTCATTGTGAGTAATTATAATTGGCTCAATATCGGCCAAGATAACCTCTCTGTTCCACCGATTTTTTATGATCTCTTCTGTGTGATTTAAACACCTGTTCCATATTTCTGGAGTTACCTTATTCAAAGCCTCTTCCTATTCCCGGTAAACCTATAATGACCGGAAAAGATTTACTGCCGTAATGTCAGCCAAATGTTTTTCAAGCAGCAGAGAGCTTATCCCTTTAGGTGTATCTAATCCCAAAATTATGAGATCCTAATGATTATTGAACTCTCTTTTCAGTTAATCTCCAGATCTTAAATTACAGATCATTAGGTTTACCAAGAAAGGTGCGTTGTTTAAAATTTAGTGTCCAATGTCCATGAAAATATTTCCCTCTTCTGTTATCTACAATAATAGGCCCGGCGGTAACTCTCAAATGTAGAAATTATTAATTTTTAATTTATTCTAAACGGCGTAACATACTTTTCGCTTACACTATGATTTTTTATTTGCATCCCAGGTAGCTGTTCTCGTGAAATTATTAAAATGGGATTATCTAACGCATATCAAATTAAGATTTGTCATACCGTAAAACATCCATTTCCAAATTTTTACGTTCGTGTATTTTCAATCTTTCAACTTATTCCGAAAAATAAATTTTAAAATGTTAACTTTGCCACCCTGAATCTTTTTAATTATTAATAATTTATTAGAGCAAGGAGCAAGTTATGTCAGATCGTAATATTTCGAATCCAAGAATCTTTCCAATTCACCACCGACCATTACTTATGGAACATACTGTATTATTTAATTGATTTATCAGTTTTAATTTTTAGTATATTATGTGAAATGAAGACTGAAACAATCAGTTTTTTTTTTAGTTATAATTTGTCAAATAAATGCCAAATTGATTTACAAGTTTAATTGCAAAAACGCCAAAGTTTATAAGTTAGGAAATAAAAAATAAAAATAGTGAAAGCATAATAAGTTATCTACATTATAAAGGAGAAAATGTTTAGTGCCACTGGCACCTGTCAGGTCCTCTCAGCGTGTGTCACAGCATGGATCCTCCTGGCAAAACCGGCAGATTTACGTGAACAACGCTATACCCCCGAATCATCAGTATCCGACGTGCCAATCCTACATATACCACGTTTGCCGTTTACAAACTACCAAAATTGCTTTGGGTCACAAGATGGTCCATAGCTCCCATACGCAGCCTTGATTTTCGACTTGATAAGAGATCTCAGTCGTGAAAATTCCCTATAATAAAGATGACTTTTTATTTTTTTAAATTTTCTATGAATGGACAGTTTAAAATCAATGTTACTCTTTATTTCTCTTGTGAACCACATCGGATAACTCGACTTACCTCCAACATAAGTTGGAACACTACTTTCCGGAACAGCATCCAATAAACTGTAAAAAAACCCACAAGCATCAGCTATAGTATCCTGATATTCCCCACTTGAAACCAGTCAATCTTCAATAGTTCAGAGTAAACAATATGATAGTAAGCCTTCCAATAATTAAACGATCTATTCTGAGAACTCCCAGCAGATAATGGAAATCTCTTTCTACCCGAAAATGTCACTACCCCCCCTCCCCAACTCCAATGCAGGGTGTTGAGGATCCACCGGTACAATGGGACTGTCACAACGGCACAAAGCAATGCTCAGCTCATTATGCACGCAACAGCTCAATCAATGGGTAGTAGGAGAACACATCATCCATTGACAACCGAACATGCGACAAACTGTTATACTGCGCCAAAAGAGCCTCAAACCACCTCTATCAAATCCACTCCGGAACACATGGATGGAAAGTATTCTTCACTGAAATGTCCAGGTGTCAGCCAAGTCCTATAAGTTCATAATCATTTGCACTTGCGAACGAGTATACATCCTTTGATTTATATCTAATACTTCTAACATTCTGATTTAAACATGTAACGCTGAATCTGTCGGGCTGAGTTTGAGTTAGTTTTCCTGTACAATCTTGGGAACTCCACGAATGAATGAATCTTCAGGTTATTCTCACCCCCCTTCACTCGATCCTTGACTGCCCACGCAGTATATTGTATTGCCGACGTTGACTAGGCGTTCTATCATGAGACAAGCCAACCGACTCGTATCCGGAAAGATTACGCACCTTAGAGGCCTGAAGTAGTATATACCGCAATACCCTTAGACTGAAATACAACTTTTTGGGGGCGAGGTTTATTTCCAGAAGGATTTTAAATTATAATAACCTTAAACTGACTCTGGGTATGATCTGTACCTGGATCCAAACCATCAATCAAAACTCTAACATAGAATCCCTTGCTCATCCTGCCTGTGTACACCCAGCTCCAGGATGCTCAGGAACATTTAAAATATTATATTGTTCATTCTCCTAACCTCTCTGTGTCTCAATTCAGCGATCACATCATATATGAGCGGAGCAGAATCTGGCTGCGCCCGAGTGGTCAAATGAAGCCCTGTCATGCTATCGGCAAAATTCCGAACCGCTTGTTCAACCTCCAATAACTTAAAACTCTGAGAATCAATATCATTAGTATGCCTGGTCAGGCAGAATCAAAGCTCGACATCTTGTTCTTCAGTGCTAAGCATCTCGCATGTAATTTTCCTCGAAGTCTAGCTTGATACTCCTTAATGGCTCCAATATCATTACATATCGACTGCTGTATATTTTTAATCTCCTTTATTTCACTCAGTATCACATTTAGCAACGAAGATTTATCAGGCTAAATGGAGGACTGATCACCCGGTTATGCAAGAAACTCTTTCATTGCAAAATATTTTCAACGCTTCCAGTTATAATGCTTTCAGTTATACCGTATGTCGCCATTAGCTTCGTTAGTTTAAATTGGATATCCGATATATTGTTCAATTTGTGGAATCCTGAGAAAATTCATGATGTTCATCCATCAGGTTCTCGTACATCTTCCCACTTTCAGCTGTTTCCTAGATATCTTGGAAAAATGAAGTTCCTGTGAAAATTCTTTTGAAAATGTTGGAAGATGTTGCCTGATTTTCAACACTTCGCCTTTCAAACATTTTCAATTGGTGACTTGGTGGTAAGCCCTTCTGGAGCAGATAGAAGTATAGGAATGATACTTTCGAAATCCACATTGACAAATGCGGATTCATCACTTACAGGGTATTCACATGTTGATTGCCAAATACACCATTTTCAAAGTTGAAATGATACGTTTGTGTCATTTGGAAAGTGATGTATTTGAAATCATTTCAAATGGGACATCCTGTATTTATTAGAGGATCTAATGTAGCATTTGATTTTGTACCACGTATACATCGACACGCTGTATATGGCTGAGACGGCCCATATTCAGAATTACTTTATCGCAGATTGTGTATGATTCAATTCACTATTCAAACGAATTAAACATAAGCTTGATTATTTTAGCCATTTAGAAAATTTTGCATGTTAATTTATTTTGATCCGTCAATTTAGAAATTTTCGTATTTGGAATAAGAAATGATAAATTTTTAAAAATACCGAAGTTTTCAATGATTCAGTAATTTTAATGTTAAATTACGATTTCCGAATACAACGTACGTTCACGTCCAATGTCCTGGAAACGCCATGTCATTGTCACAAATACTTCCCGGTCCAGTCAAGTGAACTCAGGGATTGAAATATCTGAATAAATCGAAAAATTTAACCAGGTCACAGGGGATTATAAGAATGCGAATTCTGTTTTATTGATCTGCGAATCCGTGTAAGCAAAAAACTGGAATAAAAGAGAACTGGAATTGCACTGGGAAATTCTAATTGATTTCATAATTTTGCCTACCGTGATCAGATTTTTTTTGTTGGATAATAATTGTCTTCCTCCAAGATTAAATCCACGATGATCCCGAAGTGACGCACACCCTATACAGAGCGTTGTAGAAAGACTGAAAATTCAAAATAAAATTGTTTCCTTGTTTTCATTAGGTATACCGAGATATACCTAATTACCTTTTTGGAAAATTTTAAGCAACATGGCAGTTAAATTTAAACAGCTTTTAGTGTTTGTATTATTTTTTTTTTCTAGTGTACGAATTTTCTTCGTATCTGCAATGTACCGGGTGTCCCAACACTAGTGTCCACCCCCTAAATAGAGCTTAATTTTAAAGATAAAAAATTGAAACTTTGAGGATTTGTGTACTTGATATAGGACCACGGAATGGCATAATCAGTTTCATTAAAAAAAATTTACTTCGGGCGCCAGCGATAAAAAACTGTAAAATGGTGGTAAATTGCCGAAAAAAAAAATTGATTTTTTTTCAATACATACGTGGAAATCGATTAATAAAATCAATATCGCTTGAAAGAAATGTGAAAAAACTAATTATAAGGCTTTAATTAAATAAAATATAATTATATAGCAATGACAGGTAGACAATATAATCTGAACAATATAATCAATATAATCTGAAAACGGTAGGTGCAATAAGTTTTATGACAAAGTAAATAAGGCCCAAATAAATAGAAGGACGGCTCTTGCTGGGCTAGCCGGCACACTGAACCTGCACTGGACAGTGTCGTAGTATGGACTCATGAAAAAGGTAATTATTAAAAAGATATTAAAAATGTTTTTTAATGAAACTAATTATGACATTCCGTGGTCCTATATCAAGTACACAAATCCTCAAATTTTCAATTTTTTATCTTTAAAATTAAGCTCGATTTAGGGGGTGGACACTAGTGTTGGGACACCTGGTACAGAGAGCGACGCAAGAACTTAAGGTCATTCATAAATATTCATATTATATTCATATCATTTATTTTTCTTATGGAAGCCATATTATTTGTTAAAAACAAAAGTTATCTATGAAAACTCCGGGATATAGCTGGCTTTCAGAATTTTTTAAATGTGAGATGGATAGCTCTTGACGACTTATGTAAGCCTCCAAAAAAGTATTCATTAATGTTAGATACGTATTTTATCATTTAAGTAATAATTATTGTAAATAAAACTCGAAATTTGCTGTAGGTAATTGAAACATTTATTTCTTATTAATTCCTCTCCATTTAATTTATTATCTATCTATTTCTCGTTATCAATCATGAAGACTCGACTCAATTCAAGACTGTTCAATTAATAATGTTCAACAGTATATAGAACATACCCAAAAGCAATGGCAGTTAAATAAACTAAGATTACATAACAAATAATTTACAATTATAAAAAAGATAAGTACTTATGAAGAAAATAAAAAAATTAGATTTCTCGTTTTTTTTTCAGAATATTTCTGGAACGGACATAGATATCTTGTATGTTTTGACGGATTCGAGATGGTCACAAAATAGGGTTCTTCTTTTTTCTCTAATGTCTTTTCTCTAATATTGTCCGACCCTGTATCTCTTAGAGTTCATGAGATATACATAGTAAGCTCTGAAATAAAGTACAGCTCTATGGATTTTAGCTATAGTATAGGTATAGATACGTAATAGGTTACTTACTTTGAATACCTACCAATCCTATAATTATTATTAAAAATAAATGTTCAGTTAGCTTATAACCTAGCCTACAGCTGAAATATGGCATCATTTTATTTAATCGACGTACCTAACATACCTGACTTCGTACTGTTTAGTCTAGTGAAAAATAGTACAAAAATATTGATCATTTTCCAAATTGTAAGAAAAAACTAAAGGTATTATGTAACATACGTCATTCTGATATGTTTGTTTCATTATTGCAAATTATCCAATACTGTTCACAAATGCATCCGATGTAGTAAACTATAATGTTAAATTTCTTCTCGACAAGCGCAAAGTTCTCATCAAAGTGTCGTTTGACCTCCACGATTAAGCAAATTTATTTCCCCATATACGCAGTGAGAATATGTCGCCTAGTAGATTTTTGCAAGCGCGTAAAGGGGTTAGACTCTGATGGAATAACCCCAAGGGCTGTTGTGGTTGAAGAACAAAGCAAACACGAGAGAGGACAACAGATGGCGCAACCGCTCGTCTAATGAAAAGATCCACTCCTCACACAGTTCCCTGCCCCTTAACATATTCTAAGCTGCTGAGGGATTAGAGACTAGAAAACTCTTTAAATGGGGTTACTTAAGACCCGTTATAAGATGTTTAGTTTAATCTTGATCATTCATACCAAATTTCAAAAATATCTGCAATTCTTGTAATAAACTCAAACGATTACTAGCAAGCAGCTCAGTAAGCATTCTGTCTTTCCTACTAGTTATTATCTGTTCTAACTCATCTAGCAAGACTTTAAACATGGAGTCTATAATGGCAACTGATGTGTTTTTATCTGAGGTTGCAGTTAGATGAATCTATAGTAAATAAGTAAATATTATTATTGCCATAAAACTGGTATAAATTTCTTCAATACAAACGTTCTATTGATGGAACCCTCTCAGTACACTACGTAAGAAATTTTTACTTGACACAATCATATCATAGTTGGAATAATAAAAATCTGATATATTTTACGCAATTTAACGGAACTGCATGTGGATGATGACTTGAAATTTAAATCTTATGGTAACTGGCTGATGGGAGGGAAGATATGCTCCTCAATATTTTGTTCTTAGGAACCACAAGGACTCGTTATATTCGTCCGTTACTACTGGCATATTTTGCTCTTATTTAGTCTCATTTAGGTTACGCAATTATAATTTGAGATCACGCTTTTATTAGACACCGTATATTTGCCCTACAGAGGAGGGCTGTAAGAGTTGTTGATGGGCTGGCTTATGGAAATGACTGCAGAATCTTTTTCATTAAGCTTAAGATAATGACTTTGCCTTCATTGTGTATTATCATTGCGTTTAATACGTAAAGCAAAACATTCATAGTTATCATGACAATGACAGCCATGCTCACATGACTCGATTGAAACTGAGTTAGTAACGGATTTTCATCGACTCTCCCCATCTCACACAGGTGCTGGGTTTTATGGTGTGAAGATTCTCAATGAGATTGACGATAAGAATAAAAAGTTACCAATTACCATAGCAAATTTCTAGTAAACATCTTATTAAATTATATCTCGTAAAACGAGCGTATACTACGATATTGAGGAATTTCTTGATTCTAAATTTATTAGTCTAGACTCTTGTAGACCTTAATTATCTGATTTTAATGTGTTTATTTTATCTGTGTGCATTGACGTGTGCAAAACTGTGGAGTTTATATCACGAATAAATTATTATTATGATTATGATTATGAATTATGTTTGGAATATTCTGTTAATTATTTCTTCCTACCCGCGGCAATAAAAAACTATTTGTTTCACAAATTTATAACTTCTAAGAAACTTTTGATTTTCTTTAGACAAGATAACTTTAGTTTAGTTGCTAGAATTAAATTATGTTGTAGTACAGATTCCTGGATTGTTAGCTACGAGTAAAATTAATATTCCAATATGAAAAATACTTCGTTACACAACATGAGCTTCAATTAAATTATTTAATTCAATCAATTGTTCAATTTTAGTGAATACAACTAAGATTTTGTAGTGTAAATGATAAAGTTGTTGTTGTAATGTAACCAAATAAGTTCTCTGGAAGAAATAACTCGAGCGTTTAGTTTTCTCAAGAAAAATATTTCTCTCATCAGTGTTGGAGTTTACATAATAATATGAGTAATAAAAACAATATCACCATAGCAATAAGTACTGGTTTGGACATATATAAATTTACATTAGGTATACACTAAATTACACTAACACGCACCTATCCATAAGTATAAAATTCCCGCTATCCCTTTATCAATGCCTACCAATCAAGTGCCAAGAAGGTGCCTGAAGAGAGAGAGAAAAAGTGAAATATATACGCCGCTTCGGTCAAGATCATCAATCGCCGCTACTTTTTAATCGATGAGTTTAAACCCGCTTACCTGCTATATCGTAACAAAATTACGGTTTGGGAAAAACGAAAATCTTCGTTTACCCGAATAGATCTTCCACGTGCAGCATACGTGGGAGGTCTCGATCGGTGACTCGGCGCTGAAGCAACATGCCAGCGTCAGGGGAAACAGAGAAACACCGCTCCAGGACAATTAAACCAGGGCAGGGAAACGTGCTACCGCCGATTTGCTTTAGAACTTTCTAGTACCTTCCAGAATTGATTCAGGATGTAGGATTTCATGCGACATGCGATATTCGAGATCGGTTCAAGAGACACAAGTGGGGGAGCAACATTCCACTGCGTTCCTTTGGGACGATTCGGAGAGCTACCAACAGAGCGTCAAAAGTTAACTTCCCAAGAACGTCTGCATGAGCTCTTCTGAATTAGTCCTTCGTCCGTAGCTTTTGTGGCTGTTCTTCTCGTAAACAACGCCGTGTTATCGATGCGATTTCTTTTTTTGGGCCTGCTTCTTCATCAAAATAACAACATTCTTTTAATTCAAACCTAATTATTCTAAATTTTATCATATTACTCTGCCGTAGCGATTGTGGTGTATCAACTTCTAACTCCCCTATCTACTTTGTAGTTCCAAGTGGTACCTGACGGTGCTATCAGGAACTATACTATAATAAATCAGAAAAAAATAACTACATATTCAATGAAGAGAAACAGGTTTGTGGTAGCGGAACGACCATTGACAAAACAATGCTGCTCGCTAATCCAAACACACCTAAAGGAGACCCGCTTTGAAGGTAAAAATTGCAGTTTTCACGTGTTCATAACTCATAAACTCCTCAATCTAAATTTCAATTGTGAAAACCCCCTGCATTCGATTTTCTCAAACAATTTGAAAATATAATAATATACATGATGATAGGCAATTTTTCTGTGAAAATAACGAAGTTGGTGTAGAGTACCGGTATTTACGGTAGTGCAGCGATCCAGAAAATATTTTTATTGAATCTCTCATGGTCACTTATTCCCTAAAAATTTTTATTTTGAGGCTCTAGAACCAATGGTTCCAAAGATATGGCCGGTGACCAATCTTAATGAAGCATATCCCTGACCCGATATATGTTTTATAGATTTTTTTTGGTTTGTTTGATGTCCCCCATGTCCTCACGCCTGAAAAATATGAATAAGAAGTTATTCTGGGACAGCCTGTAGATATAGAAAAATGGCTTACATGTCCTTTTCTTAATACTTTTCATGTCGTGTCCTCTGTATAGAAATTTAAACTACATGCCTAATAGAATACTACGACATGTAGAGTTAAGTTTTATTTATTTAAGGTTTATTTCAACAATAGTTTCAACAATTACTATACATTCAACCATGATATTTCAACAATAAAATGCCATATTTGTCTCGTATCATACTCATAAACTTATTTCCTTTAAGTCACAGTACATATTTGTGTATATAAATCGAAGAAATTAAAAAAGAAAGCATAATAAATTTTTTGAAGTGCATTAAAGTAACCGGTAATAAAAGACATTGTAATCAGTTGAATTATAGCTAAGATACTCCACAATTCCCTATTTACCCTTTGCAGTTATCTTGGAGTTATTGTTCTGTTTTGCCAGTCTGCGAGCGCTGGGGTCCTGGAGAAGATTTATGCTTCACGCCATTTCGCCAGGTTCTCGACAGTGAAAGATGTCTGCTAGTGTTAAGCCTTCTTCTCATTTGAAGTCTGGATTATTTGTATAGAATTACCGCGAAGTTTATTAAAAAAGAAAAGAAAATCGCCATACTAATTATTATCATAATTATTATTATAGTTTTTGAAATAAAGTTTTTTACGTCTGATTTTCTGTTTATTTTTGAAACAACTTTATGCCTACTTAAGTAAGGATGCCATACAATTTGGAAACGTTTGCACATTTTCCACACTTTCTTGCTAAATATTATGCGGTGAAAGGGATGTTCATATTCACACAGGGTATAATAAATCTGCATGTTTTTGGGACATAGTGTAATGACATGCAAACTTGAACTTTTAAGTGACGGCTTCCATAATAATTGATATAGGGAAAAGTGCTGAAATGATCGTTTGTTAAGATAGAAAATTTGCTTATCTTGCTGTAGTTGAATTTTACCTTTAGTAGGCAATTCTCTATGACATGGGGAGGAATTATTGCTAATTTGTGTCTTTATTTTTGTCACAAATTTAAATTCTAAATTTAAAGCCGGCTACTCATTACGTGGTACTTGGTAAGTGAGTTTTTTTCGCAAGTATTTGACGAGTTCTTGAGAGTACTTGTGCAAGGAAAAGTCAAACCAAACATACAAATTACTTCCTCTTAGCAATGCGTCATACGCCAAAAAAGTAAGTAACACCCTCTATCACGAAAACAACTATAGAGCTCCAACGACCCATTTTAGGAAATATTTTGCCTTTTCTGCATTTCCAATTATTATATGTCATCAAATAAAAAAATATCTTTATACTCCGAAGATTTTCAGGAGTGATTTTTTACACTTTCTTCTTATGTTACCTGTCAAAGCCATGATGATACAAGCTTCATAGTCTCTGCATTGTTTCTACCTGTGTTGGGGACATGCACGCAGAAACTTTAAGATTTTATGAAAAAACGAAGGTCTGGCAGTCGCCGGATCTAATAGTCGAATAGAATACACAGGCAGGAGCATTTGAGTGATTGTGGTGGAACCGATATGGTTAACGTAAATGGCGAACGCTTCTTCCGACTGTCAATGCTCGTTGTCAGTGCGCAGTGAAAACTGACACTTGTCAAGTATTAAATCTTCAGAAATGCACCAATATCAAGGCAAATTGAACAAAAATAGGTCAAGCCTACGAAATGTAACTTTTATTAGTTTTTTTTTTTCTGAGAACAACCACAAGCATCACAATTGACCGTAACGGCCCCTTTTCGTCTTTATGAGTGAAAGGCTATATTATATAGCATGCACATTGTTCATCAATGTTTGCGATCAGAAGTATGAATTTTTTTCACAAACTCGGGGCTATGATGTAGGTATCTCGTTTCTGTAAAAATTACACTTATATAATTTTCAAGATGCATAAAAAATACAATCATAGGTACTTACATAACGTAATTTTGCTTATCCATTTTTTGATTTTACGTAAGTTTAGTTTTTTACAAAAACGAGAGACATCATCATAGCTCCGATTATTATTGTTCGCGGTCTTTGAGAACCTAAACAGGACTAAACTTATTCTGTACTCTTTGAATAATTTCACCATAAATACGGATGGATAGCATAAACAGTAAACATCGAATTCATTAATAATACTCATGAGGCATCGGTGTACAGTATGTGATTTCTTGATTGTTCTTGGACAATATTGTAGAACAGGTTTCTTAGTATGTGTGAGGGTGTTTCAGATTTGTTTTGTCTGGTTAGTGTTGTCTCTAGTTTAGGTTGCTGTGGTCTCCACGGTGTGGTATTTAATTTGTTTACAGTCTTTGGAGGTAGTAGTTCTGGGATTCTGGTTATGGTTTTGAGTTTTTCTCTGAGTGGTAGTGGAGTGTTTGGATTCTTTACGTAGGTGGTTGTGTATTTTCTTTCAAAAATAGCTTCATATGTGAGTTGGTTGTGTCTAAGGGCATTTTTGGATGTGTACTTGAGGATTTGTTCTTCTCTTCTAAGCCAGAGTGGTGGGTCATTTGCTTCTCTGTTTAGGCTTTCTATAGGTGATGTTCCGAAGGCTCCCAGGATAAGTCTAAGTGCATTATGTTGTATTGCGTTTACAGTCTTCAGTACGGATGATGTTGCGGAGCAGTAGACAATTGAACCATAGTCGATTTTAGACCTTATGAGGTGTTTGTATATTGTCCGTAGCACTTGTTCCTCTGCACCCCAATGTTGATGTGCTATCATCTTCATTACGTTCAGCCTCTTAATGCAGCTTGTCTTTAGTGTTTTCATGTGTGGGGTCCATGTTAGGCGTCTGTCTAGAGTCATACCTAAAAATTTTGTTTCGGCAACTTCGGTTAGAAGTATGTCTCGTATGTTGGTCCGTGGTAATCTTTTTAATTTAGTCTTCCGAGTGAATCTCATTATTTTGCTTTTCTCTGGCGAGACTCTTAGTCCATGGGTTTCAGTCCATTCTATTATCTGGTCTATGCTTTTTTGTAGTGTCTTTTGGATGGTATCTATATTTGTTCCTCTTACGTACAGTACCAGGTCATCTGCAAACAGTGAGGCTCTTACTGGTATTTTTATATTGATTGTGATGTCATTGATGGCTATAATAAATAGTGTCGACCTTAGCACTGACCCTTGGGGCACTCCATTTTGTATTGGGAATATGTTCGACTTCGTGGCGTTTGCTACTTGAGCTGTTCTTGATGTTAAGAAGTTGTTAATGAAGTGTAGCATGTTGCCTTGGATATTCCATTCTTTAAGAGATCTAGTAATTGAATATCTCCAGGTCGTATCGAATGCTTTTTCTACGTCAAAAAAGACTGCGAGCAGCTCTTGTTTATTTGCGAAAGCATCGAGTATTTCTGTTTGCAGTTGTACTAAGCTGTCTGAGGTGGAGTGATGTTGTCGAAAGCCATTTTGCATATTATTTATTCTTTTGTCATTTTCTAGCACCCATAAGAGTCATTAATCAAAAGAAATTAATCATTTTTTCCAGTAGTTTGCAGGTGGTGCATGTCAGTGATATGCGTCTGTAGTTTGTTGGGTCGGTTTTGTTTTTGTCCGATTTGTGGATCGGAAGGATTATAGACTGTCCCCAATGTCTGTAAATACCTGACTTGACCAGATCTGGTTGTATATTTCAAGTAGATATTGTAAGGTGGACTTCTGTAATTGCTTGATAATGATAAATGGAATTTCGTCGGGGCCTGCTGCTGATGCTCGACATGATTCTAGGGCGTTTTCTAGTTCTACTATTGTGAATAGGTCGTTTTCTGGTTTGTAATCTTCTTTTATTTCGATGGGTTCATGTATTTCTTTTGCAGTTTTGTAAGTTCGAAAAGAGTTGTCATAGTTATTTTCGCTCGATTTATTGTAGTAGGTTTGGGCTAGCATTTCGGAGATCTGTTAGCTGTTGGTCTCGATTGTACCGACTGGTTTTTCTAAAGCTGCTATCTGATATGACATATTTTCTCCCCTTATGCTTTTGACTTTTTTCCAGACGTCCTTTAGACGTGTATCTTTTGTCATGGTAGAAACATATGTTTCCCATGAGTTTTTCTTGCTTTCTTTTATCGTTCTTCTCGAGATTGCTCTAAGTTTTTTAAACTCAATGAGATTTTGTAATGTTCTGTGTCTTCTTAGTCTATTTAAAGCTTTTTTGGTGTTTTTATCGCTTTTGCGCATGCTTGATTCCACCAGGGGACTAGAGGTTGTTTATAGTGTGTGGTTTTCCTTCCTATGCTGGCTTCTGCTGCTTGAATTATATTGGTGTTGAATTCTTCAATTGTTTTGTTGATATCTTGTCTTATTTGACATTGTTGGATTTTTGTGTCTGCAAGTTTACTGAACATGGGCCGTGGTGTGTTTTCATTTATTTTCCAGCGTGTTAAGGGTGGACTGTTTATCTTTATTGTTGTTGAGTTTCATGTGGAGTGGAAAATGATCACTATCGTAGAGACTATCTAGTGCTCCCCAGGATATTTTACTAGCTGTACGTACATCACTGAATGTCAGGTCTATTGTGGAAAATCCCCCTGTAGCTGTTGAAATATGTGCGCACTCCGGGGGTATTAATCAAAATTATATTATTATTCAACATTAGGTTCTCTATGACCATGCCTCTACGGTTAGGTTTTTCTGGACTCCATATTGCGTTATGGGCATTAAAGTCCCCAACGAAAATATAGGGTGAAGTTAGTTGTTTGAGTACATCTTGTAGCTCTCTGTATTGAGTGTTGTGGTCGGGAGGGATGTATATATTGCAGATAGTGATTGGTTCCGGTGTCCAAATTTTACAAGCAACTACTTCGAGACTGGAGGTGATCGGGGTTTCTTGTCTGTGAGTTGAATCTTTGACAAATATGGAGACTCCGCCGCTAGTTTTATTGACATTCTGGCGATTGTTATTATAACATTTTTGTATCCTTTCCGATTTGGGACATGGTCGTCTTTTAGATATATTTCTTGTAGACAAATGTTTGATGGATTTAGTTTGGTGATAAGACTTTTTAGGTGATCTAATCTTTTGTAGTAACCCTTGCAATGAAATTGAATAAGGTCCAGCATTTTATTATTATTAATATTTTTTTTTAATATGACGTGTCTTCGTCTTGGTCGGTTTCTTGTTTCTTGGGAGGATATGCTCATGATACTTTGCACTTCTAGTTCTTCTTCTTGGGCTTGTAACTTCAGTTTTTTCATGATAGTTGTGCAGCGAGTTTTGATAGATCTGTATTTCAATATTGGATAGATATCGTATATCATGTTGATGACTTCTTGGATTTGTGTTGTGTATCTTTTTGCTTGAGAAGGCTTGAGAAGATCCAGAGACTTGCGTGTCTCTGCATCACAGGAGCAATGAGAACCTGCCCAACCGCTGCGTTGGAAGTAATCCTGGATCTGACACCACTACATTTGGTGATAGAAAGAAGAGCTGGAGAAGCTCTACTTAGGATGTCAAAAGTAGGAATCAGGAGTGTACGGCGAGCCACTGAGGATCGACCCTTGGGTGGCTGTGAGGGGCTCCTAACACTACCAAAAGACAGAACTGTTAAGAAATTCAGTTTCGAGAGAAACTTCATCACGAAACTGTCTACGAAAGAGGAATGGAACAACTCCAACTGCACACTCAAAGAAGGTACGATCAAATGGTACACAGACGGCTCTAAAACCGTCGAGGGAACTGGGGCAGGAATCTATGGGCCACGCACCATGTACTCCAAACCAATGGGAAAATCCCCAACCATACTTCAAGCGGAATTACACGCAATAGAAGTATGCACCCAAATAAACCTCGACAGAAACTACAAAAACAAAGAAATAGAAATATTGACGGATAGTCAAGCAGCCATAAAAACGCTGAGCTCTCCGATCATCAGCTCCAAAATGGCTTGGGAATGCCTAGGAAAACTTAACGAATTAGGCAAGAAAAATAAAATTCACCTCAAGTGGATACCGGGCCATTCCGGAATCGAGGGAAACGAACGTGCCCACTCATTAGCAAGAAAAGGAGCATCGACACCCTTCATAGGACCAGAACCATTCTGTGGCTTCGAAGATACTTTCTTCAATGCAGAACTCCAAAAGGAAGAAGAAAAACTGAGAGAAACCCTTGGAGGAACCTCTCAGGGTTGAGACAAGCCAAAGAACTTCTCGGGAATTTTAACCGAGAAAGGTCGAAGATACTCTTCAACCTCAACAAAGAAAGTCTCAGAACACTGACGGGATTCCTAACGGGACATTGTAAGCTCAAGGAACACCTGAGGAAGTTAGGCATAGAAAAGAATGGCGTCTGCAGATTCTGCGGGAAAGGAGACGAGACACCACGTCACCTACTGCTCAACTGCGATGCGTTAGAACTCAAAAGAAGTAATGTTCTGGGCCACCACCAGTTAGAGGCCGGGAACTTACCCGACCTTGATCCTCTCAAAATCCTGAAGTTTCTCAAGGAAACGGACCTGGAGAGGGTGCTTCACTAAAGGGATTCCACACCAGGCAAAGCACAGTAGAGGGGATACAAAAGATCTTTTTAGGTCGCAGTAACTAGGTCACCCTCAATGTCAAATACAAATACAAATACAAATACAATCTTTTTGCTTCGCTTAATATATCATTGCATCCTCTAGAGCTTTCTACGAAGTTGACTAGGTTTTCGTATGTCAGTATATACTTATCTGAGTTTTTCTCAATTTGTTCTTTGGCCGGTTCTAGCATTTTTTCAGTAGGTGTTGCTTCTATGGATGTGGATTTTTTTAGTTTTTTGTGCTTTTGCTTGTTATTATTCGGATTAGTTGTAGCCGTTGGTTTAATAAAAACTGCTTCTGGGGTTGATATTTGGTCTTGCGTATTGGGTTGTTCTGCAGATTTATGTTGCCCTTGTTCATGATCTGATGTATTGCTAGATGGTGGTGGTCATTTTACTGATTCGATGGTTGGCCTGAGGTTCTCTATTGTGCTAATCAACTAATCAAGTTGCTGCTTTCTGTATGAGTTAGGTTTGTAGGTTGCGTTTGGGGTTTCTCGGCCTTTGGACAACTTTTGGAGATGATTACTCTTTTAGCCGGAGTGATGAGGCGTCTCATATCGACTTGGGTGTTGTTTATTTTTATTGCTATGTGGTTTTGTAGTAGTTTATCTACAATTTGTGTGCTGGCAAGATATATGCATATTCTGCTGTTTGCTATTTTGGAGGCAAACAGAATGTTTTTTGGGCCAACAATGTTTCCGAGTGCTAGTACGTAGTCTCCTAGTTTGAACTCATCAGTAGCATTTAATAGGATGGCTTGGTCTTTTTTGGGGAAGGTAGTATTCTTTTTCAATTTGGTTGCATTGGAGTAAGAGGTTGTGTTGAGGGCTGTGCTTATAGAGTGTTGCTGATCACCTGGTGATTGTGATACTTCATGTAGGCGTATTTGTTGTTGACTACTGCAGTCAGAGGTCAATGGCGAAGTGGATTGTTGGGAGACTGATGCTTGTAGTAATACATTTTGATTTACGTGTTGACTCCTGTAGTCAGGAGTCGACGTGGATGGTTGATTATCCATACTATTGTGTGGGAGCTTTTATGTTGGGTTTTTACGTATACGACCACTCGGCCACATTTCCTGATTAATTGGTTGCCTATTCGTTGTTCGGCAGGCTCGTCCCTTAATCGGGCTGGTTTTTATATTTTCAAGATAAGTGCAACCGACGAGGTATCGGTATTTTGTTTATTGTGTCTATTTTCTGTATTATTGTTACTGATGTTAGAAATAACTTTGTGATCTCTCACCCTTTTTATAATATTCTTGCGGTATGGTATGTCTCTTGACACATTTAATTTAAATTGTTTACTTTGATTGGAACTGGTTAATTCGAAGTGAAAACTGCTGTGTAATTTCACGATGCACTCTCACTCCCTTCCACGACTCGAATCGACAAGTGAAGTGAAATCAGAGATTAGAGCTTAGTTGTGTTAGTAGTGTGTGTAAATAAGAAAAATGATATTAGTTGGACTTAGTTGATATTAGTTGTATTGTGTTGTGAATGATTTTAATATATAATAATTATAAACAATTATTGCAAGACTTTTGATTTGAAACGATAAAGAGGAAGAACGTTTCAAGATGAATACATCAATGAAACAATGAATGAAACAATCCACAGAACGTTTCTGTTTCCATCTACATTATGTTTAATTTTAACTACCCATCAGTTATTTTTCTAAATTGCACTCAAAATAAACTTTGAAAGCTTTTTTTTTAGTGATTTCCCAATCACTAGGCCGCATGCTTCAATAAAGATCGCTTGAATGAATATTTTAAGGATTATTGGAGTTCAGTATAAGATATTGTTGTGTTCTCAGGCTATAAGTCATCTGTAATCCGACTCTTAGATGGAGCAGATTGCGCATATTGTTCATAAGAATCATAAGAGATAATAATACCTCGACGAAGGTGGCTATAATAGACGAAGGAAAAGTAAACTGAATTATCTCGGAGACCCTATATTAGGAAAGGTTACAAGTATATTTCGTGTAAGATATAAAGCTCTTGCAATAATATATCGACAGAGCTGCTTTATGCTCCCCCTATCCAGGCTTCTGTCTCCATCAAATATCTCCTCAAACTCTCCGTTATTGTGTGATACTTCATCTCTTCGGCTGAGAAGTTGGACAGATACTTATGTGCGCTACTTATGTGCGCTGGAGAAAAATCAATATCGCGGCTTAGCTCGCTTGCCCGTTACGGACGGATTGAAAAATCTCGGTAATCAATGATAATGAAATATTTCGCCGTTAAATGGTGAAAGGAATTGCTCGTTTCTTTGTGTCTAGAGATATTAAGAAAAAAGAACTCTATAACCATTCATGGATGCTTAGTTATTGCGTTATATGAATTCAGATGTGAACTATGCACCGTTTATTGAATCACCTTTCATTCTAGTCGATTTTTATTATTTTCAATCAACTCCTTTTTACCTCTTAATAAATAAGACCAGTAATCAAATACTTAAAAAAAATTTCCATGAAATAACAATGCAGCTTTTTCATACAAAGGTGGATTTAACACTCATCGAATGTTTCGATAATTTTATACAGGCTGATTTTTAAGTTGAGGCAATTTTTTGACACCCTATAGAATTCATTAGAGCAAACAACTACCTATTTAAAATACATTTTCTTATTTAAATAAAAATAAAAGAGATACAGGGTTTCACAGCTCTGAAAATTTTTAATCTAGCCTCATTGTAAATACATGAATGTTGGATAGAAACCTGAAAATCTATTCTTATAAGATTTATTTATCTTCTCTTTGTGACGGTTCCAAAATACCATTACTATTTAATGTTGCATCATAACAATTATCAATTACAATTTCTATAACAAATTCCCATCTAATCTAGTTTTCATATTAGGTTTGGTCATTCCTCACCTTTACTCTATAAGCAAATGAACTATGTCGATGTGCGACAGCTTTAGCAGCGCCGCCAATCGTGACTTGGTAACACTAAAAGGAAAATTTGGTGGAAAACGGCGGGAGTTTTATATATCAACACTGGATAAAAAAGCTCTTAAAATTAATTAGACGGAGGAAATTGGGATTATTAATTAATACAATTATAAACAACAAAGTTTTCAATTTTGTTTATTAATAATAATCAATAATTTAACTACTATTTCACACAATATTATTAATATGGGTAGTTTTATTGCAAGTAGATTGAATTCCTAAATAAATGTGAACTTGTTATTTTCCGCAATTCCAATACTGTGCTTCCATGCATTTTTAAAGGTCTATTATTTGCTGGATTAACAAAATTTTCCTCTTCATCAGAAATGTTCAGAACAAATAATATCGGGAGAATTCGGCTTCGTCACTCCAAACTTTTTCAAAATTTTGTCACTCATCGATATTTTCGATAACCTATTTCTTGTACCTATTTCCATCAGTATAGTTACAAAATAATAATAAGTTTATTTACGCGGCTTTTAAAGTTACCTTTATATGCTACGATTAAGTTTAAAAGGTCATATGTGACGTCACACTAACCATCCGAATTAAGATTTTCCATTTCACCAGGAAATACAAACAGTTTTTTTTTTTTTTGGTTTTAATATGTGTATTACTGGTTGCCTATATGTCTTAATGTAGACCTTAATTATTGAATCACATCACATCTGCTAAACGATTCTAGTTTGGGTCGCTGGTCTGTAAATGTGTGGTGCGGAATTCTGTCTGGAAAAATAATTGTACTTTATGTTTTCAATGAAACTCTCAATGGAGAACGGTATTTAGAGTTTTTGAGAAACAAGTTGCCACTTATTTTAGAATTATACCTGTAGCAGTTCGTCGTGATAGGTATGTTATTTCAATATGATGGCTGTCCTGCCCATTTTTCTATAAGGGTTCGGGATTTTTAGACCAAACATATCCTGACAGATGGCTAGGTCGTGGAGATCTTTGTCTAAACTTTTATTTGTGGGGACGGATTAAAGATCTCGTATTTGCAAACAGTCCCATGCACTACAAGAGATGGCATGATCGAGAGGATAAGAAATGTTGTTCAAAGTATTTCAGTAGCTGGAGGACGTTATAATAAATGGCTCAACTTAGAGAAGCCTGGATGTTTTTTACTCAGCGCTTTTCGGCTGGAATATGATCAGTATGACTTATGATCATACATAGGTATTATATGCTGATGAAACTTTTTCTCTTGGGAAAACAGAATGGTCACTTTGATGGATTATCTGCACCTGTGAATTTACTATATTATATCAAAGCCAGTTTTCCACATATTTCACCATACCTTCAATTGGGTTCTGACCGTATAGGAAACCTGAAGGTTAATGAAGAGATAATGACTTGTCATTAGGTAACAACAGGAATCATCTAGCATTTTCCTTTTATGCTTGTTGCGTAATTCAATGTTGAAAGCAGAATAAAACTGCCGGTAGGGTTTGAATTGTACATCATTAACCCAAAATTGTACCGTAATGAGATTATGACAGGCAGAATTGAGGCTAAACAAGGATGTTTCCATTTCTGGAAGAACCATATAGAACGAATAATAGGCTTCAAATAATATATCTATACATATTTTGAAATTGTTATTCAATAAATCAATATTCTTTTATTCGACTGTTTCATGTATACCGCTGATTTAATTTAGTGTGATTTAATTCTATTGAAGTCCCTTTGAAATTTACAGTTAAATATAAGTATAATTATGTATTGTACTTCTTGCAGATTTATTGACTTGATTTTTTCTAACTTTAAAGTATACCCATACCAATAGTAGTTTCAAATTAATGTACTATTATAATACTGGCTAATTAGTCTGCGACAAGAAGCTACTACAGAACAAGGAGGTTTGTTATACCGAACCAGAGCACTTTGAAACCTTTTATGGGTCCAGACATTAGGATTAGGAAGTAACGTGTTTTATCGGCGATTTTTTTTTTGTACTATCCATCGTTTACCGAAGGTATTTTTCGGTTTATTTTTTTTCGTATTTGATAAAAATATCCGTGAATTATTAGAAGAGTGTGTCAAAGTTGTTTGAATGTGGAAACCATGATCGATGGTGCTTTGCTGTTGGAAACTTTTATGTCCTATATTTGATGCCAAAACAGATGTCTAATATTTTATTGGCTTAAGTCAAAAGCAAGGTCAGAATTAAGTTCTAGCTCTTTCGAAAACAATGTGTTGCTTTTAGTCTCTTGTATCGACGACTAGAGTGTCACTTTTGACCCTTAAGGATGAAAGTGTTACTTCTTATCCCAAGGGATAAAAAGTGGCTTTCCACTATAGCATGTAAGAGGTAGAAAGAGCCATCCCTATATAAAATTTGTCAAGTAATTTCCACATAAAATAAATATTTCTGAGACAAAAAATTATTTACAAGAAGCATGTCATGATTGGAATAATATGGAAGTGAATTTGTAAAGATAGAGATAAGAAAAAAAGTTACGTACAAAACAAAAATTACTAATTAGGGATAGCTCTCTCTATCCCTTATAACCATGGTGTAAGATACTTAAGCAGGTGTTGGAACAAGACTCCCCAGTGCGAGCCGATATCCTCACATTACATCTATTTGGCCCATTTGTTTTGTTGCTCTCGCTCGCAATGGTTAGTTCAGTCAACCCCTTCACTCTGGCAAGCGGTGGCATGAATGATTCACGCATATTCACTGATAAACGCCTGCTCTTATATATGTTCTAATTTTATTAATATTTAAATGTTGAGATGTCACTCCTCGATGAAATACTCGTGGTAGTTTCATCGCATCAACTTCTACAATTAGGCACAACAGAGTTTCTACCCATTTTTGCTTATCGCTTCTTAAGAAAAAAATCAAATGGAGTAGCATGACACCCTGATAATGGCAATTTGCATGTGTAAGAGCAAGAGGTCAGAGTCCAGCTGGCAAGACTCTCTCATAGACTAAGGTTCAGGTTTTCGTCTCGCGTTTACTGTTGAAATACGTGCTTCGTTCACTCACATATATATCTTACACCGTGCTTATAACCATAGTGGAAGTCCCTCGAAATCTCAGAATGCTAACAGGATTCCTAACAGGTCATTACAAGCTCAATGAACACCTGAGGAAACTTGGTATAGAAAAAGATGGCGTTTGCAGATTCTGCAGGGAAGAAAACGAGACGCCTCGTCACCTATTGATGAACTGCGAAGCACTCGAACATGAAAGACGCGATGTTCTGGGCCAACAACAGCTCAACGGGGGGGAGGGGGGGGGCTCTGCCCGACTTTGATCCCCTTCAAATCCAGAAATTCCTAAGGGAAGCGGAGTTGGAGGCTGCTTCAATGAAGGGAATATACACCAAAGAAGCGGATAAGAGGGGGCACAATAGATCTGTAATAGGTCGCAGCGCATCTGACACCCTTATCATCAATATCAATATCAATGTCAAACCATAGTGGAAAATCAACAAATTATTTATTGAGCGATTTTTCGATATGTGTTTAATTTTATTTTTGTAACTACCTCGATATTACAGAAAATAATAAAAACCGATTTTTGTTGCTCCTTTGAGGGGTTATATAAACAGGGAGGTACTCAAATGTGGTAGGTACGCTGTTTTTTCATAAAAAATCAAACAATTTAATATGTTTGGAATATTTCTTTATCGGTTAGCTCAAAGTTCCAAACTAAAATATTTTCTCATTCCTTTTCAACCTATTAAAAAAAGAAAAACACAAAGGAATGGATGACACTCTTTAGATGGATGAGGCCCCGAATAATTAAAATGGGCAACTGCAAGAATTGAAAACAAAAAACTGTTAGGATTACAACTGGTCTCACGGACCAACATTAACAAACAAATTAAAAACTAAGTGAACTAAATGATATTGTATTCCCAAATAATACCCAAGTATAATACCTCACCTATAATAAATTGACCGACATGTCTTTACCCACGAGACAGCGCTATTTCGTGTGTGGACAATATATAACTACAAAACTCTTCTTAAAGTGAAAGCCTGTTAATTGATAGGTATTAATCAGGTGGGTTTATTCTGCAATTTTGATGGTCTTCCGTGTTTCTTCGGTAGAACCTCTTAGGCGGAGATAAGAAAATAAAATAATGGTACGTCCCTCTTTCAGAGGTAAGCCTCACTCCTGACCTGGTCTTGTGGTAAGGGTGAAGAATCTGACTCAGTCATTGGCTTATCTAGCTGTTATCGATAACGAAAGCAGCTCAGCTGTGGTTGGTCCGCTCGTCTGGGGTGTCCGAATACGGAAAAAGATGAATAACCCCAGGCAGGAGGAAAAACTCTTAAATAAGTTCGTGGGTGTTACACACACAGCAATTAAAAAAATCGCAAGCAAGTTATTCACCTATAGATTCTAGAAGAGTTAATTTTTTGGTTGGAATGAACACGATTTTAGACGGCGGCAATTTTTATATCCCCTTGAAAATATTGCGTGTTTTCTTACACAGAAATACGCCTCGTTGAAGATTCTACTCGAGATTCTCCTTACTTTGACCGAAGGTTAATTGAACAAGTTAATTTAATAAATAGAACGAACTACATCAGATACCTTAAACTATAATAGTTTAAGTCACTGATCCTGACTAAACAATTTCATTTAATGTAATTTGAGTTGTGATTTGAGTCATACAATAATTTATTATTTCAATCGAACCAGATGAGGTGGTAACACAGTTCAAATTAGTGGCGTGTGTTGAGGAACAATGAATGTCCTACAAATATATTATTTCGACGAATTATTGACGAAGTAGAGCCTTGAAACTTATTGATAATTAAAATATGATAATGCAAGTAAATAAGAATGATAATAATTGTTATAATAATTATTAGAAATATCATGGCATTAGCCTACCTGCTGCGATAGCATTTAAAGAAAGAATAGGATCTCCGTTTTCTTTTTCTGCAGTAAAATATTCCAGCAATTTTACCACAAGACCACGTCCTCAGGAGTGCAATCGTTTCGCAGGCATTTTGTGTAAATTTCTGTAGTTCTTTTGCAAAAATATACCCTGTCAGTTATTTCAAGAACAAGGCAATATATTTTTAGGTATTCACGCAATTAATTAGTTACTCGTAGTTTATTTCACAAAAATTTCAGGGAGCAATTCTGCTGATTTCGCATTACAAACGTTTAAAATCAAAAACCTTATCATTATATTTAGCGCGTCACTGTCACTGTCACTATCCCTTCAACTAGACGACCATCTTATCGTATCATATAATTTTTGAAACGAACTATAAAGACGCGAGTTGTCCTTCCGTCTCACTCTCGCTCATCTTTCTAGAATTGCCGACGATTTACAATTTTTTCTGATAATACGTCCCAATTTAACTCGATTGACTATGCAATGTAATAGAAGGAGTAAGATATATAAAGAGATGATGTATCCTTCGTTACCACAAAGGATAACTAACACTCGGTGGACAAACTTTATTTGCTTATATTCACTCTAATCTGACGTATCGGACCTCTGATAAGGGTCACGCTGCCAGATTCACAGTAAGGGAGCCGCCATCGGATGAATTTCTATAATAGAACCCTTCATTCAATTATTATTGAAAATATTTAAAGGAAGACTCCAAAACAACAATGCATTTTTCCCAACGTAGGAATTTCGGGAAAACCTAGTTATTATAAAGCACCGTCAGAGATGAATTTATACCTTATATTAGGGAATTTTTTTTCCTGGTCGAGTGGTTAATCCCGCTAGGCTACGCAGCCAAAGATCGCGGGTTCGAGACTCAGCTCGGTCCGCATTACTTTTCAGAATCATTTTCCAATGTCTGTGAAAAGTAAAATAAACGATCGAAGGTTTTAAAGGCTAATATTTAATAAAAATTGTGGCTGGCTAAATGAGCTTGATCGCGAAGCCAAATGATGAGAGTGAAGATCTCTTTCTACACTACTTTCTACGACTATTTCTTATCAACACAGTTAGGACCGATGCTCCCTCTTTTTATAAATAATTTCAATATGGAATCATATCTGAATTTTTTGTGCACTTAATAATTCACAACCTGTATATAAAATATCTGATTTTAGCTGTTTCGCTATCTCGTGTTCATTGCATTCATGCAAGCATATTTAATTTAAATTGAGTAATGCAATTCTAACTAGCTATTGACAAATTTTTTATTGTGGTTAGTTGAAGTTATTCTAATTACCTACCAAACAGGTGAACAATTTCGCTCAGTGTTGATTTTTTTTTCAATTAGTTTAAATTTCAATAATGTTGTGTTTCAGGCGAGGTGGAGCGTCTGCTTCGCGAGTACACTCAGAACCAGGAGATGGTGCGCAACATCGGTTCCCATTATTACCAGATCATCTATCCGGTGCAACTTCGACAGCACAAGAAGATGGGCATTTCAACCAGGGAGGTAGGGGCGTCTAAGGTACGCTATCCACGGAGTACGGTATGTCACTGCACTATTCATCTCTCTCATTACTATACTACTAATCATCTATACCAAACTTCAATATGTATTCGACTTTTTATCACAATGTCAAGGTGATATACAATCATCATCAAAGCCGGGATTGAAAGCAAAATACTTACTCATATCACTAATTTTCACACTAATTAGCGGCTCGATTATTATTTAAATAATTGGTATGGAGTTAGAGATACATCTTATGAATAATAATTATAATGAGATGGAAAGTATTATGGGTGCGTAATTATACTGTCAATATTCATTTGGCAACATAGACATAAGCCTTATAACCTATAATATAGTTTTCAGTCTGTATACACCGTGCTGCATAGAAAAGAGAACATAGGGAATACGTGTAAAGAATATCTTAACAATACTTCGAAAGTAAATGACATCCTTTCAAAAATACAGTTCCCTGGAAAACTACTGCCAAGTTTCCTAGAACACTATGCAGTTTACTATGAAACTGTCAGTTTTTAAACCAGAGTGGATTGGATCCTTAATATTAATAATAATAATAATTTTTTTTTTCTGCGACGGGCTAAAAGTTTGACCTTTTTCCCCCGTTGACAGGTAGAAAAATGCCTCATTATATGAGCTGCATCTTATCGGGGAAAAAATGAATTAGCAGGGAAATAAATGACTACTTATTTCCCCGAAATGGCGGCTTAGGTATAGCTACTATTAACACTCAGATATCATTAAATTTATATCAAATATACGTAAAGGAAAGTTACCTTATTATCCAAATGGCAATTTTAAGGGAATTTTCATAATAATCACTATCCATATTATTAAATTCACTCATCGAAAACTAACTTGCAATTGTTGCAAAACTGTCTTCAATTTTAATTACATTAATATGACGTTTATGTAATAATTAAATCGTTTCGTTACCCAGGCAACGTCAATTACGATAAAAGACAGTTTGAAAATCCAAGTTTAACATAAATTATTTTTCCGACGTAATTTTCAGTTATTCTAACTACGTTTTTCGACATTCTAACACTGATATTTCTTCTCGCAGAAAAAAATTGTATATTACACACAAGAAAAAAGTGCGATGTTAGCTCTCGATGTGTTTGTCCCCTCCGCTAAACGCGTCGGGGACGAAATCACATCTCGAGCTAAAATCTATCACTTTTTTCTCTTGTATAATAAATAACTATTTTTTATTTAAGAAATCGAATAATTTTTCAAAAAGAAATTTTTCAATCAGTTGAGATAATAATATTCACTGAATATTCACTGTAATGTTTTCCCTATATTACCTTTCCTGTGTAACACCGTCTATATCTAAGGACGGTTGTTAAACAACTAAGAAACTTTGCATACTCTCGATTTGCATAATGGAAATAGTTCATGAAGGTGTTATTCACCAAGTGGTTGACCATGTGGGGGTGAGAATCAGAACGTTCAATTTTCAACTACAATTTTATTCTTTTTATTACAATACTACAATCTTATTATTACTACAACATTAACATTCTCATCACCATTACAAAAACTAATCACGTTTTGTTAATGTTGAGTCGAATACACATTGAAGTAATCGTTATCAGTTGACGTGGCTATCCATTGCCGACATACATGTTTCTATTATGGTATATTTTATTCTATTCATAAAAAGTTTATAATACTAAGACAAGCATAGTTTGTTATTAACCAAATTTTATGATCTACAACTTCACGGTTCTGATACTGCGATTGATGCATGGAAAGCCAAGACACATTCCATCGACATACCAAACTGTCCAAATCAACGAGAATAACAAGTGTATTATTACCTTTTTTCACATTTCAATATAACTGATTATTTGAAAATACCACCAATGCGAAGGACCAAGCACGATTATCAGCACGAAATCTAAAAGATTGAAGCCACTGGCTAAATCCTTTACCAGTGTCAAGTCTAGGAACTCCTAAATCAGATTTGGACTAAGAATGATTGAGCCACGTATGTGTCGCAAACGTAGACTAATCTGGCACTTAAGGTTGTACCTAATCATGTACCTAAGTACAGCAGCAAAAGATGCTTTAGTAGACACAAGGTGTACATGTGTGTCCAACCTACCCTTGACCACTTCTGGTTCTATTAGCTCGTGGTGGCATTAGGCGCCCAAAAATAGTAGTCACAAAGGATGGCTAACTCTATGATGCAATTTTTACGCTCATTGTCACAGCCACACCTTCATGATTCGTCGTTCGGGGTTCTTAAGGTACGTATACATAATGCGCGTCGATCGAGAGCCGTGTTAATTAGTCGCTTGCCGCTCGTGAATCGCTTGTTGGAAATTATTTTTCCAACAAACCTCCAACAAAGGCTATACTGTGTGCAAAAGAAAGAGAAAACAATAGACATACTGGACTGTATAATAAACAACGCACTGTCCAAATGCTTGCGAGAATTTGGCTTCGCAAGAGCAACCAGCCTCGCAAAGTGCCACCTAAAACTGAAGTGACAACTCCTTTCGGTTCGTCAGAAAACCGACCTGAGATGGCTAGCTGCGAGTGGCTCGCGATCCGTTCCCGAGCAGTTCGATCGAAGTTCCTGACTACGTACTAACCAGGCAAATTCTCCCTCGCGAATGGCTCGCGACGCGCTCGACTCTCGCTAGACTTGCATGTGTACCTATATGTGTTACAGTTAAAACCTGTTTTCCGTTAGAACTAGTTTTCCCTAGTTAAAACTAGAATTTACCACTGATATATTTGAATTTTAGATAAAACTAGTTGTTACTCCGGCTTTAGTTAAAATTAACAGAGAAACTAATTTGGGATTGAAAACAATCTTTTTAAAAATATTTCTTAAAAGATCTAGTACACTAGAGACTCATATACCTTCCTAGTAAAAAAAAAAAATCCTTTACTAAAGAAACATTTTAGGGAATATCGACATAAAATAGTTGCCAAGGTGACAATATTAATTAAAGGTAAATAAAACAATCAAACAAGTCAACAGAACATAACGATAAAATTCTAAAAAGGAACATTGTTAAAGAACATTGGTCAACATACAATAGAAAATAATCAAACAACCCTAAACTTAAAAAAGAATGAGGATCTACTTGTTATTGCAAGACAAACTATCGTGGCATTGTGAGTTACAAAGGTACCGATTTTTCTTGCAGAGACACCTTTTTGACATACCTACAGCCTTTCTTGCGTACGCAGCGGATAAATGGCCTGTTCCTATGGCTGCTAGCTTCCTTAGCAACAGTTCGTTCCCAAAGGTAAATTAGGATGCCACTACTTGTCGACTCACATTTGTTAAAACTTTGAGGTCTTTTTATGCTGATGAGCATATAGGAAAAGGGCCAAAATCTGAAATGGAAGATGGTTCACTCCGTTGAAAAATAAGTTTTCTTTGCGTCAACCGGTTTAGTGTAAAATGGAATCGTTAGAGAAAATGTATTACTCGTATCTAAAGTATTCGAGGATGCAGAGAAGACAGCCCAATTCGTGATATGAGGGTTATGATTTTGTCTGTTGCCTAAACTGTTTTTTAAAGACATTCGTTTGCGATTAGCATGAGTGTTCCTAAAGGCGTTTTTCGTGCATGGATTATTGTCACCTTGTTTAGCCGTGTCCACCATAGTGTCTTGACGTTTACTCCTCAGGCATCTTTTCCTTCTCCAGTTTTATATCCAAATCGCGAGAAGATATGCGGCTACCTCTCGCATATGCGTTTCCCCTTTAGAAGATCATTTTCTCGTCAACTTGTGAACAGTATTATAAGTCCATATATTTATTTCCTTTCGAAAGAATTCCCAAAACGTTGAAAAATTATCGTTGGAAGTTTGGTATCCCCCGTTATGTCAGACATTTTTTCCCTCTCACGATCACAGGTAACATCAAGGAATGACATATCCCACAAATAAAAATCACTATCACAGGTAAAATCAGAGGTTGTAAAGGGGTTAGAGTGACCTTCTCCAAGATGACATAAGCTGGGAAGCCAGACGAAAAAAGAATATCTCACTTCTTTTTTGACTACGCTATTGGAGCTGGAATTCCTTCCTTGGGTAATATCCAGAGAAGACGTCTCGCGACCAATCAGAATAAGGTACGATCAACTTTAACCACGGTTGTAACAGTTTCAACTGATTCGCTTCGGAAAAACACGTTTTGTCTAGTAAATTCTAGTTTTAACAAAGGCATTTAGTAAAAACTACTTCTAACTAGGGATAACGCGTTCTAATTAAAAACTGGTTTTAACTGTAACATATGCACTTTTACAACCATGTTCAGAATAGCACCCTTCAATATTCACATTTTAATTGTGAAGTTCACTGCATATCAGTACCTACTTGATTATTATAAACTATACGTTTCACAGAGAGAAAAACTTTATAAAGTCGGGCGCACATTGCAACGCAGTCAACGCAGGTGAAATAGCGCAGGACAGCACGTGTTTCTGTAAACAAATAATAGCTTCGTTCGCGGATACAGTTCTGAATCAGTTCAGAACTATTCCATATGCGCAGTGTGAAAAGCGGCGTTCGCTGCGCATAAATTATGAGTTTCTAGTAACAGTTCTGCGTTCGCGGACGCGGAACTCATCGAACTGTTTCATTATCGGTTCAGAACCGATTCTAGCAGTTCCGGGATTGTTGCAGGAACTAGTAGTTCGGTTCGGCTGCTCATGCGCAATTATTGTGCGCTGATGTCGATGATTTGTATAATAAAATAAGTAGATATTATTCAAAGTATTTACCTTCTTCAGATTCGCACATTTTTATTTCAATATAATAATTATTTATTGACGTATAATAGAATAAAAAATAAATAACAATATAAAAAGACTCGCGTAGCCTAGCAGTTCAGTCCGCTGCCTACCGAGCCTAAGGTCGCGAGTTCGGAACTCACCGGCTCGTGTTATTTTTCGGATGCATTTTCGAATGTATGTGAAAAATAAAACAAGCGACCGAACGTTTAAATTTAAATGACATACTTGAGGCTGGGTGAATGAGTAAGATGCTCGAAATCCCGTGTTACCGGAGTGGAGCGACTTTGTCTTACCTACATAGTTAAGACCGATGCTCCCTCCTTAAAAAAAAAAAAACAATATAAAAATAATTAAACACAACAATCGCAAAGGTTTGTGTGGTTAGGTACTGCTACACAAAAGATCTTTTTAAAAGACACAGATAAACTATACTGTGACAAAGGCCCAAAGCGTTTACTCTCTATTATATAAGTTAAATTTTGATATAATTATTGACCATAAAATAAGAACTTTTAGTTCCTAAGTCCTTACTCTGCGGGTTAGTCGGAATCATTCGTCATCTGACAGTTCAGAGTTCTCATCCGGCCCCTGCTTCGTTCGCGGTAAATTAAAATCCTGAACCAGTTCGCACTTAGGCATGCGCTCTACGACAATCCGGGATAGTACTGAACTGATTCCGAATCGGTTCTGAATTGCATCCGCGAACGAAGCTATTTCCAGTGAGTGAACGCAAATTTAGACGCACGGCAGGAAGGTAAAACTATTCGATAAATAATCTGCTTCATTGATTGTCCCAGACACAGTTTTCTATGCTAGATCTGCAAGTCTGCGCTGCCGTATCGATTTATTTGTTATTTTAAAATTATTTTATAAATACTTTTTTACTTATAAACAAAAATGTTTGAAGAACTGCGTTATTATAATTTCAAAACAGTCAATTATTAAAAAATGTCGTTAAGTACTGCGTCCTCTTCTTTTCTAAAAAGATTTTTACAAAAGTGTCCATCAAAGTGCGCTCAGTCACGGCTCTGTTAAACTGCGTGCAGTTTTTCTCTGTGTTGTGTAGTCTGCCCTGCGCCATGTCGCCTGCATTGCTTTCGTTTCAATGTACGCCCATCTACAGTTATGCTGCCTACGAATTAGAGTACGAATTAGAGTGATTATTGAAATTGGAAGAGAAATTAAACTGACTTATAAAAATAATAAAAAAGTCCAAAGACTTTATTTGAAATATAAAGTAAATTACCCATTTTTAAACATTCATGGGATCTCATTCATGGGAAAAAGACTATAAACATGCAATATTATTACAATATTTTGGGATACCGGACTAACTCTATTTTTTGAAAAAAATGCCGGTTGAAACGAGGACCTATTATAACAAATAGGTATGTACATGCGAGAATCTATGAGTAGGTACCCACTACGAGTATCCAGGATTACTACTTATGCACATAAATAATTAACAGAAGCTAACAGAGAAAACGGATCGGGGAAATACAAGCAAAAATTTTGCATTTACAAGCGAAAATGCACATGTACTGCTGAGGAACCCTATCATGCTCGGGAGCGGTGCATTAGCGGAGATATCGATTCATGTTGGATTTGAAGTGATGCAGGTGGAATTCCTCAGGAAACACTATCCTTGGAATGTTATTTCAAAGTGATGCAGTTCTGTACATGAAAGAAGTCTCACCTGTTGACCTCTCTTTGCGGGATCCGTATTGGCGGTCGCTGGATATATTAGCTCCTTCCAAGTACTTTAAAAGATTGGTTAGTAGCTATCTTAATTATCTTGAATATTACTGAAAGCAGTGCGGCTGGTCGATAGTTATTTGGAAGGGTCTTTTTGCCTTTCTAGAGAATAGGGTGGACTCGTGCGCATTTACAGCAAGAAGGAAATATTCCCCTTTTTAAGGATAACATAATGCGCTTTATGACATGCTGTCGGAAAACAATGTCTGACATTTTGGATTGTACGGAAGGGATAATTAGCGGAGTTCTTCCCTGAGAATCGACGGTATACTATGAATAAATTTTCTAACAGCCTCGCCCCTCAGTAGCCGTAGCTGTACTAGTCCCGTCTATCAGTGTAAGTTGCGGAAAGCAAGTCGTTTGGATGCGACAGATGCAGGGACATCGTTTGTTGCACCAAGATTTGCTGCTTTGAGGGCCGTTTTTTGAAAAGGATTCCGGCTTCCGCGCCAGTTAAGAAGACTTGAGTAACCTCCCTGTTAAATAGATCTCAAAAGACGAAACAACACTCTGTCATGAAAAAGCTCGATGGAGTTCTATCCATTTGGCCGATCTATTTTTTTAGTGAGCCTCGAAAAATTATTTAAAGTATGATTATAAACATTAATAGTAAAATTTCAAGTATAATATGCTTACAAGCTAGTAAAACTTCCTGGTAAAATCTGTTATAATTATAATAAATTGTGTTTTTATGAATAGAATATAATATTTATGTATGTATGTATGTATGTATGTATGTATATACAGTTTATTTCTTTTGGTAATATTCTCATCCAGATTCCTAATACTCTCATACATGATGTTAAACAAGGCATGCTAGTTTAATATAAGTGTTGACGTATTATAAGAAAGCATTTACCAAAACCTTATGTTGATTGTAAAACTGCTTTTCCAATTCAGAATTCTATAACAGTATAGTAAATAGTTTTAGTCTATTTTGAGGACCAAAATTTTGAGAGAGTGTCCAATAAGTTCCAAAAGTGTCCTCACTAGTTACACCTCTTGAATATAGAATAGCCCGTAGCGATTTAAGCACCTGTGATGTAGAAAGCGAAACAGTGTCCATTTTATTTGAACATGTTAAAACAGAATCTCTAAATGGTGGTCTCCATTAATTAGGTACCATGAACATTAGTGTGCCGGCTTAAAACTATCAAACTATTATAATGCTTTTAGTTTGCTTACAATAATTCCAAATTTTTCTAGAGGATCATCAGGTCTCTGAAATTTTGACGTAATACAATCGAGAACATTCGAGCAACAATTAATGAAGACGGTGAGAGAGAAAGTCCTCGGAAATTAACACGGCAGAAAACATTTACTAATCTAAATGAGGTTAATGAAGAGAAAGTCATGATACTTTTACATCAGCAGATTGAGTATAGCACACGGGTTCCAACTCTGGTTTGAGTTTTGTTTATGTTTAGGCTTATTATTATTTGATACACTTTCTTCTTTTGATTGATATAAAACGCATTGTAATTAGTTCTAAGTCTCTGTAATAATTAATAAGAGGTATTCATAAATCAAACCTAACGCCTAAAAGCAAAAGAAAAATATTATAAGAAAACTTTATAAAAAGTCCCTAAATTCAGGCAAATACGACGGTGATAACCAAAACTCTTCTTATACCGCCGTAAAGAAAAAATATGTTTTAGCGCAACGAATCGTGCTTGTAATGGCTACGGTTATCGACGATTATGGCTATGTCCCTTGATTTTGAGAATTTTGGCCCGTTAGAGGGATATTTTAAAATTATATTCATAACGTACCGTGTCTCAAAAAAATGAAACATATCAAAGTTATGTTTATTATTATTATTTTTTATGGCATCCTACTATGTTATTGCATTTTTACATTGCCTGAGTAGAAAAAGTAAGATCTGTTTTTCTAATTGGTGTTTAAATTGAGAACTTTGGGGGTTATAAACAAGTGAAAATCACAATTTTAAAAGCTTATGGCAGTATACAACGGAAACAGAAAACGGCTTACATGTCCCTATTTTAACTTTATTGTACTATCCTGTGATGTAGTTTAAATGTTTATACAGAATGATAAAAAATCTGAAAAATACGAGATTTTTCAGCGCGCCGCTAAATAATAATAATAAATAACAAACAAAAATAGTACAAACGTTTCTGCAACATGGAATAAATAATAAAAACTAAGATATGTACATGTAAACCGTTTTCCTCCATCTTGAACCATTTTCGCTGTAGATGTACAGCCTTGAACTTTGAAAATAGCGATTTTCATTTGTTTATAACTCCAAAACTTCCCAATTTATACACCAACTGTAAAAGGCAATCTAATTTTTACTTCTAAGAAAATCTAAAAGAGCAATAACATAGAAGCAATCCGGTAAAAAAAAACATAACTTAGATATGTTTCATTTTTTTGGACACTATAAATGGGACACATTATAAATATAGTTTTCAAACGTCCCCCTTAACGGGTCTGTATCCTTTTTAAAAACAAAAAATTCTTAAAATCAAGGGACATAGCCATAATCGTCCGTGTCCCGTATACCGTGAATAACTCCGTATAGTTATCTAGTGTTTTTTTTTATTCACACCATATTTCGAATTCATTTATACCTAATCAAAGAATTTCCATATAATAATAAGTTTCTCATGGATAGTTACTTACCCTAAAAATGTCTCCAAAAGCGGTAAAATTATTGATGCAGGTAAATATTTTACTGTATTATAGCTGCATTAAAGCAACGTAGGAATTTTTTTTATGCCGATTTCTGTTTCCTTGGTCAATATTTTTTGAATTTACGTGCATGAAAATTATGACATTTTATGATGAATATTTAAATTATTTATGGAAAGTTGACAACTTCCATAGAATTGGTCAAATAAAGTTCAAAAGAGATAGCTTGGTGGACATCCGTGCAAAAAGTGTAATAATAACCTTAAAAGTCCATTTTAATGATAAGTAGACTGTACAGGATGGTCCATCACCGCGAAATGGAGATTAATTTTAGAGACAAAAATTTAAACTGAGGATTCGTGTAATCAATATAGGACCGTATAATGTATACATCTTTTTTAGGAATGGCGAATGAGAATTAATACACGAATAATCTTTTATATTAATATAAGAGAAGAGTCATCTATAAAATCTTGATACAAGATGAAGAGGCCACATCCACCTTATCCACGCATCCTTCACACGAGAAGTTGTGCTAAGAAGCACATCCACCCCTTCTACTTGCAAAGGTGATATCTTTAAACTTCGTTGGATGGAGCAGGGCGACACAATGACGCCGTGAATGGAGAGGCTGAGAGCTCCCGCTGCGAGCCCTGCCGCTGTCAGATCCTTAATTATCCTCCGACAGGCGCCTCGTTGCTACCCTCCTGCTCTCCAGGGATGCGCCCCAGGGGCAGTGCCGTCCGATGTCCATAACGTATCTGACAAACGTGTGGATATAACTCATTAACCAATATAAATCAAATTTCATCGCATTAATTCAAAATATAATTACTTGTATTATTGACTAGTGAACGATTATTTATGATGAAAAGAAATACTAATTATTTGCAAATAAGATTTTTACTAACTAGATAGCATAATATGATCAAAATTGCCATAAAAACATTTATTTTTTTTGATAAAGCTACTTACAGCTATTATAAGAGTCAACACTGGCACATCGGAAAAGATACAATGATAGAATGATAGTATTTTTCACGAACAAGGACTTAAATAAGAAGATTAAAAGGTTTGTCTTCAGACTCTAGACGCTCTTCCCCTTGAAAACCTTCTACTTTTTACTTTTACGTATTTAGACTGACAGTTAGAAATATAGCAATTATTATTAAACGTGTTGCTGGGAATTTCATCCAGCTAGGTAGGTACTTTCAGACATAGACGACGGATGGGTAAAAATGTAAATGAAAATGAATATCATTATAAAATTTATGTTTTCAACCCTTACTTTGTAGAATAAGTATTGATGTATGATAAATAAAACACTAATGTTTTTAAAAACTGTAATGTTTAGGTGCTGATGGATATTATAAATGTTGGACGTGTTTCGCTACTATTAAAGTAGCATCTTCGACACATGTAAATGAATAAATTTGTTCATATATTAACATGACAATAGTATGGTAACCTAAGTGATCATAAAACATATAACTAGACTTAAATGAATAGAATTAACTAGATCATAATATAATTTTCTCAGAATCCTCTTAGTAATTGATAAGGATGTGTATCAAGCGGTTCATTTATTATCGTGTACTGTTGGTTTTGTAAATGTCTGTGTATTTCTAGAGATTCAAGGAAATTTGATGAAAATTTCATAAAATAAATGTGCACAATGAGAAGTAATTCAATTTAATTGTTTGATTTTCGAGTGTGATGGCTTTCTATTCAATGTTTTGCAAAATTAGATTTTCTGAATGTTTGAGTCTGTAAGAGTTTATGTGTTCGTTGTATCTAATTTCCAGGTTTCTACAAGTTTGTCCTATATAAACTGAATTACAACGAGAATAGTTTAATCGATAAATTCCAGGTTTTTTAAATTTAGATAACTTTTCTTTTGCATTCAGCAATATAGAACCATTGTTCATAAAAGATTTAAATGAAATATTAAATGTAGTGGTGTTAGAAATTATTCTTGATATTTGTGTTGAAATGTTTCCAAAGTTCGTTAGTGATTAATATTTTCTGATTTCATTGTTTTGTTGAGGATAAATGAGGTTTATGGCTAATTTGTGTTGTTTTTTGTGTAATAAATTGTCTCTTATTGTTTTATTTATCATCCATCAGATAACTTTCTTTTGTATCAGTATAAAGTAGAATTTTTAAAATACTACTATTCTATTGAGCAACCATCAATATTAATAATGTCAATTTTTTTAGCTGTTTCAGCAAGACCCATCAATCGCAACAATCTGTAAATTGTTATAGGTCCCAAACCGAGATAATATTCTGAATTAGATTAGAAGTTTTTGAATTGCCATGTAAAGTATTATTTGCCCCTGTTCTTGTAACCCAGAATTCTATCATAGTTCTTATATCTAGGTGGTTTCAGGTTCCTTCCATCAGGTTTCCACAATTTAAAGGTTATACCAAATGCAAGCTTTAAAATATCGTGAATTTTGGAGGTGGCGGTATTAAAAGCTATATTTTGTAACGAAATCCGAGGATTTCGTTTATAATAATAATTATTCTAATTAGTTATTTATTAGAGGCAGTTTATTACTTTTAATCAGTTCGAAGCAGGAGAACAAGGTTTTTGCGGCGGCGATAGCGGTCTCATCGCTCCGCCGCCGGCTATAAAATCAAAGGACCTCCGAAGAACGGACAGTGCTTGTTTGGGTACTGACCATCAAGCATTAAACTCCTCTGAGGTGTACTGAACCTCTTAGGAAACGACGCCCCGCGGTGGATGTACTGAGTCCACCCCACGGGCCTACAGGTAGAGCCACGCAAGCTGGATATTGCACAGCAAGCGTTTCATCTCTTTGGAGGGTGTATTGAGCCCCCAGGGATTCAGGACAGCCGAAGTACATGTACTGAGTGTACGGAGACTGAGAGGCAGACGATTTAGTCGGTCAATCCTTGTCCCATAAATCGCCATCCAGAATGTACTGAGCTCTGAGTGGGGAATCTCGTAATCTTCTTTTCTTTCAGTTCTTCTGAGGTACGACGTAAGGTTGCTTATAGGTCTCATCTGTGCGGCTTGTATTGAGAGCCCAGGGAGTCTGCTACATTCCGTTCTCCAGGCGGACGAGACTCACGGCCCGCAAGAGTCAATCGCATGTTATGGTATAATAAAACGGGCAACGCGTACCAACGAGGTGTCGGGGGTTACTGAAGGTATCTACAGCAGCGGCCGGCGGCGATCCGTTCCTTATCATCAAGCGCTGCAGCCAATGAGTGCCGGAAACCAACGTAGATGTACCTCCGGATTAATACGGTCTGCCCGTCCAAGGGGAGGAGACAAATACCTGAAGCCGCAATCGCCTATAATAATATTTTTTTTTGGTTTATTGTAGGTACCGGGTGGGCATTTAAGAATGAACAGCGGCCATATCTTGGGAAATATTGATCCTACAGTTTCAAAATGAAAATTTTCCAGACATAAGTGACTATGCGAAATGCAATGAAAATATTTTCAAGATGGTCGCACTTCCGGAAATACCGGAAGTTGACACCTACTTCGTTATTTTAACGGGGACACCCTTTATATTATTGTATTTTTAAATTGCCTGGCAAAATCGAATACAGGTGGTTTTCACAATTGGAATTTAAGTTGAGTAGTTTATGAGTTATAAACAAGTGAAAACCGCAATTTTCAATTTTCAAAGCATCTCACATTGAGAACGGCTCAAGATATTTAAAAACCGCTTACATGTCCCTATCTTAACTTTTTACAAGGTATCCTACCATGTGGTTTAAATTTTTATATAGGGTGATGAAAATTAACAGATTTTTCATCACCCTGTAGAAAAATCTAAACTACATATTAATGAGGACATGTAAGCCGTTTTTTACGGCTTAGATGGGTTACTTGGGGACTGATCCACGCACGATTTATTTCAAATTAAAATATCCGTTACAATTTAGATTTAGATTAGTTTGGATGAAGTACGGACAATTAATTTTCCACAATAAAAAAATATGGATAAAATATGAAATTTTCATTTTTCATTTTTTGCCGGATATTTCAGCAACGACATAAAATACCCTGATATTTTTTTCAGGTTCTTATTAAGTATCAATTGTGCAACTTTTTTCTTGTTTAAAAAGAGGGATCTTCAATGATTTACCGTGTAATTTTTGTTCCCAATTATACAATATCACTTTTGTTCCCAATTAAATAGCTCTAGACCTGTATGTATTGAAAATTTCTGAAAAAGGGAAGTTTCTCAATTGAATATTCAGCTCATTCACAGGAGTATACATACTTCTCCACGTTCAGGGCTTCAGGGTAAATAGCAGTGCAATAGTGAATCTAACAGCAGTTCTCGCTTAACCGTAGCCATCATTATATCGACTCTAACTTGGTCTAGCTTGGACCCTGTTCAGGAATCTTGTCGAATGCTTGCAAATTATGCTTGAATGGACTTTAATTTTCTAAAGTTAACATCAAGCGACCGTCTTTAAAGCCCCCAAATGAAAGAGGGATCTCTCCATGTTGACTCTTGGAAATAATTCCTAATTGGGATCAAATTATATTAATGCTACCATTTTAGAATATAACATGAAATATAAATGTATTAAAAAGCTATTAAGTTTAGAATAATTAATGTTATTACTTCCTTAATTTTGACTGCTTTTAAAGGAAAAGGTGAGCTTACTAGGGAGATAAATTTACTTGGAATCAAATCATCAATTATACCATCCTTGTGCACAGTTAGTGTAATTTTTTTTTCAAAAAATTTTTGAAAATTGATGTCGTTCTCAATAGTGTATATTACTATTGAGGACGACATCACTTTTCGAAAATAACCCAAACTGATCCAATGTCCACCGTTCTTGACACTCAGATTACGAAAAAGTGGTTTTACAAAATTCACCTGCCCACGATAATTATTATATTATTTACATAGTATAAAGACGTATTAGTATATTATTCAACAAGCGCATAATGATAGCTATTATCCACGAAGATGAAAATTGCAGCACGAGCCTCTGGCGAGTGCTGTAACATCTAAGTGGATAATAGCCATTATGCGCGAGTGGAATACTATACTTTATCTACGAGTATGCTTGAATAAAAATAATTTTACTTACGGTAGAATTAAATTTTTATGTAAAAAAGTTTTATGGATTGCAGTTTCATTTATTAAAAAATATGGTTCTCTTTAAGTAATTATTTTGGTTATTGAAATATTGCAAAAGAACAGAAAATATTACATACTGCACTGTCGACTGCAAATTTGTAAAATAACTTTAAAAGGAGAAAAATTACAAAATCAGGGTATTTCGTCGCCGCAATCGTATTTCACTTTTGATCTTGCAGGCAGTAAACCATTAACAGCCAATATTATAAACGCTGGTTAAGGAAGATAACTCGGAGTTAGTCCCCATCTGCCAGTTAAAAAAGCAACAGGTGTATTATTATAAAGCTTTTTCCAGCTCTCAAGGTTAACTTTTTAACTGTCAGATAACTTTAACTCGTAGTTTGCATGGATAACCTTACTATTCGGTTTTATAAAGCTATTTTTAGCTTGGTTAGGTTAAAGTAGCCGGTTAACTTTGCCTATCTGGCCGATAAAGTTAACCGTCAGATTTCCGCCGGTTAAAGTGGTAAACTGGCATATTATTTTGTTGAATATTAAGGTAATTCTTATTGGATCTTAGTTTTTATAGGTTTACATCCTCCCTAATTGATAAAATTTTGAGTGTGAGTTTTCTAATAATGAAATAATTTCTATGTTAACTTGAAAATAACTTTTAATAAGTGCATAATAATATTATTATTATTATTATGGATGCATTTCAATCTGCTGATATAATTTTTTTTTTTTTTTTTTTTTATTCATTTCAGTCAGTTCATTGGTAGGTAGGTATAATAATATAAGTAAATAGAGAATTAGTAAAGAGCATATCAACTGCCCTATTTAATAAAAAGCCAGAGGTTACAATTATTTCACAATTATTATTATATCACTTTAACTAAAGGGTAGGTAGGTATAGGTAGGTAGATTTATTCATAAAAAATCGATATTGAGATATGAAAATTAAAGACTAGACACTTCTTCAATCTATTCGACAATAAAACAACAGAAAATTGAAAGCTATAAATTTATTCAGTTTATAACAAATTAACGATCAACAAATACCTAGGTATAGGTAGGTAGGTACATTTTATATACCAACCCTTCTTTCCATATGGACCAAAAAACTATTACTCGAACCGAACGTACGTTGTAGGTAGGTACATAAGTTTCTTCCAGTATGTCCCATAATGTGGAATAAAAATTCACTTTTGTAAATAAATATGTACTTAGGTAGCAGGTAGGTACTGACTATTGACTGCTTTCAACCAAGTTAGGTTTACCTACTTCATTTTAATAATTTTTGACCTGGAATAGCGCTGGTCTGAAACTGAAACCGACGGCCGACGGACACGGGACACGGGTATACACGCTGGGGCACTGGACTGGGTTGGGCGGACGCATTAGGCAGAGGCAAAGCCCTGGCCGTCTCTTTCGCATTAGTTACGAATTATTATTATTATAATTATGCAGTCTTCAGTCTTCCGTTGGTCGTTGATGAGTGTTAGATTGATTTGATTAGCTTAACTGGAAAACACGGCTTGAAAACGCTCACTGGTTTTATTATGTGTCGTAGACAGACGATTCAATTTTCACTTATTATCACTCGCTGTGTGTTGAGAATTAATATTGATTACAAACAATAAAATACATAACGGTAGACAGTAATAAATAAATGCAGATTGTTTATCTTCTAAAACCTAACCACCTAACCTTGTTCATAATACGATACGAATACGAATGAAACGAATTAAATTCAGTCAGATTTAAGTCAACTGACATTTCTTATTTATTTCAAGTGTCACTCACGTCATTTCTTCAGCGTCAATATGGCTGTTTTGGCTGTTTCGTTGACATTCGTGGTAGAGTGGACGGTTAAATATGGCCGACTTCCGGCGATAACTAACCACGAGCTATGCTCGGGGAAATCTTGCTTTATAATACGCACCCGGAAACTTAACTCCGAGTTAGTGCTATCTGCCAGATAACTAACTTTCTACTTAACCAGCGTTTATAATATCGGCTGTAATTGATGCATTTATTGTTGCTTTTCCCCTATTTATTTCATGTGGCGTATTATTCAAGATATTTTCTTCGAAGAACATCCTGTATTATTCTTTTTATAATAATTTTAAGTTTATTTTTTATAATACAATAATTTGTATTGTAAAATGGAAACTAAACATAAACAAATATGAATGTTAGGTTATCGTGATTAGCTGTCACTACTGTCAGTCGACTAAACCTATTGGCAGCGTTCCAAAGGCATCAGCTTTCACAGCGGTTGAATAGGGCTTTATAACTACGCACGGATACTAAAACATGTTCATTTTAGTATTATGATAAGTAGCTTCGTATGCTATAGTAGTTGAAAGATCAAAATCATCCTAACATTCTGCGACTTTCATATTTTTATAACATTTTATTAAACGTAAAATAAACGTTTAGGGACTCTACTTTCACGTCAGTGGACCATTGACAGTAGTCAGTAGTTTGAATCTGCCAAACTTACGACAGAATAGGGCGGTAAAGTTAAACAATTGACAATAACGATTGAATAATGAGCTCATTGTTCAATCGATCTGACACTATTATTCGATAGGGCAATAGTAATGCATGCCATTACTTCGTTAAAATTAGACTAATAATTGATTTGTTATCTAATAGGAGTAGATAATAGTTATTTATTATACAAGAGAAAAAAGTGATAGATTTTAGCTCGAGATGTGATTTCGTCCCCGACGCGTTTAGCGGAGGGGACAAACACATCAAGAGCTAACATCGCACTTTTTTCTCGTGTGTAATATACAATTTTTTTCTGCGAGAAGAAATATCAGTGTTAGAATGTCGAAAAACGTAGTTAGATACCTGAAAATTATGTCGGAAAAATGATTTATGTTAAACTTGGATTTTCAAACTGTCTTTTATCGTAATTGACGTTGCCTGGGTAACGAAACGATTTAATTATTAAATAAACGTCATAATAATGTAATTTATTAAAATTGAAGACAGTTTTGCAAAGATTCTTGTTAGTTTTCGATGAGTGAATTTAATAATATGGATAGTGATTATTATGAAAATTCCCTTAATAATTGCCATTTGGATAATAAGGTAACTTTCCTTTACGTATATTTGATATAAATTTAATGATATCTGAGTGTTAATAGTAGCTATACCTAAGCCGCCATTTCGGGGAAATAAGTACTCATTTATTTCCCTGCTAATTCATTTATTTCCCCGATAAGATGCAGCTCATATAATGAGGCATTTTTCTACCTGTCAACGGGGAAAAAAGGTCAAACTTTATAGCCCGTCGCAGAAAAAAATAAATTATTGTTTCACGCGCTCGGGAAAAACAGTTTGTACCTACCTACCTGGTATGTATACGGAAAGGGCTAAGTACCTATACGGAAACTGATCAAAACAAACATTAAACAGTTAAATGTGAGAGAGAGATACAAGAAAATACAAGAGTTCAATTTTTTCATGATTCCTGCAAATATTGTTTGGAATAACGATTCTGTGAAAGATACTCCTCTATTCACTCTGCATGCGGTATGTTGAAATGCAGCAACTAAAGCGACATCTATAATTCATCGGTGGTCACTTTTTGAACTAAAAATACAGGCTCACTAACAGCCGATATTATAAACGCTGGTTAAGTAGAAAGTTAGTTATCTGGCAGATAACACTAACTCGGAGTTAAGTTTCCGGGTGCGTATTATAAAGCAAGATTTCCCCGAGCATAGCTCGTGGTTAGTTATCGCCGGAAGTCGGCCATATTTAACCGTCCATTCTACACGAATGTCAACGAAACAGCCAAAACAGCCATTGACGCTGAAGAAATGACGTGAGTGACACTTGAAATAAATAAGAAATGTCAGTTGGCTTAAATCTGACTGAATTTAATTCGTTTCATTCGTATTCGTATCGTATTATGAACAAGGTTAGGTGGTTAGGTTTTAGATTTTAGAAGATAAACATTATCAAATCTGCATTTATTTATTACTGTCTACCGTTATGTATTTTATTGTTTGTACCTAATCAATATTAATTCTCAACACACAGCGAGTGATAATAAGTGAAAATTGAATCGTGTGAAAGTTGAATCGTCTGTCTACGACACATAATAAAACCAGTGAGCGTTTTCAAGCCGTGTTTTCCAGTTAAGCTAATCAATTCAATCTAACACTCATCAACGACCAACGGAAGACTGAAGACTGCATAATTATAATAATAATAATTCGTAACTAATGCGAAAGAGACGGCCAGGGCTTTGCCTCTGCCTAATGCGTCCGCCCAACCCAGTCCAGTGCCCCAGCGTGTACACCCGTGTCCCGTGTCCGTCGGCCGTTGGTTTCAGTTTCAGACCAGCGCTATTCCAGGTCAAAAATTATTAAAATGAAGTTAGTAAACCTAACTTGGTTGAAAGCAGTCAATAGTCAGTACTTACCTGCTACCTAAGTACATATTTATTTACAAAAGTGAATTTTTATTCCACATTATGGGACATACCTACTGGAAGAATACTTATATGTACCTACCTACAACGTTCGGTTCGAGTAATAGTTTTTTGGTCCATATGGAAAGAAGGGTTGGTATATAAAATGTACCTACCTACCTATACCTATTTGTTGATCGTTAATTTGTTATAAACTGAATAAATTTATAGCTTTCAATTTTCTGTTGTTTTATTGTCGAATAGATTGAAGAAGTGTCTAGTCCTTAATTTTCATATCTCAATATCGATTTTTTATGAATCAATCTACCTACCTATACCTACCTACCCTTTAGTTAAAGTGATATAATAATAATTGTGAAATAATTGTAACCTCTGGCTTTTTATTAAATAGGGCATTTGATATGCTCTTTACTAATTCTCTATTTACTTATATTATTATTATACATACCTACCAATGAACTGACTGAAATGAATAAAAAAATAAAAAAAAAATTAATTTATATCAGCAGATTGAAATGCATCCATAATAATAATAATATTATTATGCACTTAAGTATTAAAAGTTATTTTCAAGTTAACATAGAAATTATTTCATTATTAGAAAACTCACACTCAAAATTTTATCAATTAGGGAGGATGTAAACCTATAAAAACTAAGATCCAATAAGAATTACCTTAATATTCAACAAAATAATATGCCAGTTTACCACTTTAACCGGCGGAAATCTGACGGTTAACTTTATCGGCCAGATAGGCAAAGTTAACCGGCTACTTTAACCTAACCAAGCTAAAAATAGCTTTATAAAACCGAATAGTAAGGCTATCCATGCAAACTACGAGTTAAAGTTATCTGACAGTTAAAAAGTTAACCTTGAGAGCTGGAAAAAGCTTTATAATACACCTGTTGCTCTTTTAACTGGCAGATAGGGACTAACTCCGAGTTATCTTCCTTAACCAGCGTTTATAATATTGGCTGTTACTGCCGTATCCCTGCTCCCAAGGAAACAAAAAAAATTATAATAATTGAAAAAAAAATAAATAAATAAATAAAAAAAGAAAAAAAAATATATAAAAAAAAATATAATAAAAATTATAAAAAAAATATTTATAATAATTAAAAAATTAAAATAAAAAAATAAATGAATAAAAAAAAATAAAATAAAAAAAAACCATTGCATAATATCTTCACTTCATCAAACATTGTAAATTTTCTTTTGTAAGTGAGCCTGACTCCACCAAATCTTTCAAAAATTCGTTAGGTCAGGTCAGGTTTTGCGTTTGAGTTGCCAAAAATCTGTGGCTGATGGAGCGAGCGTTCCAATGACAAAAATATCACATACATACATACATACATACTGCCGTATAACACGAGAACAGGAATGACAAGGAACAGGTAGTGGAACCGGAACAGCAATATTGAAATCTGAACTGACAGTTCCACGAGCGGAATAGTTCCAATATAACAACTACGTTATTTTTGTCACACCACTAGTGAGGTTCATTGGACATTTTGCTGAGTTTGGGTGATTTTCGTAAAGTAGTGTCGTCCTCAATAGTATATTTGTCTATTAAAAATACACGGAAAAGCTCAGTTTTCATGTTTTATATAATAATTTTCTTATTTGTTGACCGATTCTAGTTTGCTTAGTCTTAATTTGCAGGAACTTCTATTGCGCATAACATCAATTTCTTTTTTCAATTTTCCAACGATAAAATCAATTTTTTAACGACCGATGGTTGTCTTAATATTTAGGAAAAATTCCTTTTTCAATTTTATTGTTTAAAAATGAAACGCAATACAATAATACACTACAGGATCCTCAGTAGACCTAGCTATTTTTAGATTACATTTAGCAGGAATTTCATCAATTTTAGGGGCAGTTAATTTTATTACAACAGTAATTAATATACGTCCTCAAGGTATAACATAATAAGAAAATCGCTTCTAAGTAAGTATGCTTTAATTAAAAAAAAATATGTACACTGTAGTGTAACATGGTTAAATTATTAAATCCTGGTCACTGGTACCAAATCTGTAATGTAACCTACCTAACCTCTTAAAATAGAGGTTCTGCGTCATGCGCATCAAATTCTGTAATGTGGCCCCCAGACTGAATGATTTTAAAAAGAACAACCTCTTTGACGTTTGAAATGTCAACTTGTCTGTCTTGAATGTCTCTGTTTGATTCCCGCTCTGAATGCTTGGTTTGAATTTGAGGTTATCCCGCCCCGATTTCAAATAAAATGGCCAACATTACTTACCGTTTGTAATAATTGTGGTTTTACCTGTCCTCGTGATCGCCTAGTGTTCATCTCTTGTGGACCTTTTTGTTGTGTTCGTAGTAACCTTACTTCGTTCATTCGTAGCAAAACGCTATGAAAATACTTTGAGCCAGTCACTTATTGAGAGATAGGAGATATAATTTTAAACACAGAAAACTCTTAAAAATGAACATATCTCTGAAATGAGTCTCTTTATCCAACGCGATTGACTGTCCTTTCTCAGAGTTCCGCCTAAACAAGTTTAGAGTCAGAGTAAAAAAAGACCCCGTGAATAAAAAAACCTCTGACTATACAAAATGAATATTAAATTCAACGAAACGACGACATGTTAGAATCAAACATTTGCTTGGGCGTTGAGGGCTGAGAACTAATCTCTTATATTATGGTAACATGTCATTTTAACGTTAGTCTTTGCAAACCGTTTAGTACCTGTAAAGGAAAAGACATAACGAAACACACATAAATAAGAGTTTTGTGGTGGAGAAGTCTGATCGACTTAATACACCCCAGTCCAGATAAATACAAAGAAAAATATCAACTTCGATTAATCAGGGCTGCTCGCCTTTCTACTGAATTAATCTCCGACTGATTAAATTAATAAAATCGATTCCAAAGGACATCTAACGGTAAAGTGAGACATCACCTGTACAACAGATTGAATTGTCGTTGTCTAACGCTACGATTCGTGAGTTTCTAACATATAAAATCATAATTATCGTCGTTTGATTTGGGATTTTACAAATTTTCATTCACATTTTACATAGAGTACAACATGACACAACACATAAAATCGTCACCGTTTTGGTGTAAAATTGACATTAATAAACAAATCTGTTATATTCAGGAAGAGAGCATTTTACCTTTCTATTCCAAGGACGCATACCTCCTGAAAAGAAAACGAGACACACAAAAATGCATATAAAACACAAAAACAAATAAAACGACCTCAATAAAAATCAATGCATAAAAAATACAAATAAATAGATCAGGCGAGTAAATCAATGGCAGTAAGTAAATAAATAGATCAAGCAAGTAAATCAATAGCAGCAAATAAATAAATAGTTTAAAGCGAGTAAATCAATAGCAGCAAGTAAATAAATAGTTTAGAGTCCAGGAAATATGATATATAAAATGAGGTCAAACATATTTAACAGAGGCGTTATCGAACTGTAAAAGTACAGTAATCGATAACAATTTGTAAATAAATGAAATTCATCAATACCACGGCGTATAAATAAATAATCAAATTATTTATGAAATTTTAAGGAAACAAATACGGTTGTAAGTTTGAAATAACGCTCGAGCTTACGAACGTAACGACATAAAAACAAAATATCGTTTGCAGTTCAGATAACTTTTATCATTAGCCTCCGTACCCCAAACACATAAAACATATAAATACATATTATAAATAAACAGTGGGAGAAATAATATGTCTAGTCGAACGTCTAGTTCTTTCTAGCACGCCAACAGGCCTTAAGTAGTAAGAGTAAAATAGGCTACAGACACTATTGATGAAACCGATTGAACCGTCACCGATAAGGAGAAATAAAATTAAAGTTCATTTGTTACAGTTACAAAAATACCCTTGCGTTAGCTCATCGTTACAATTCGTTTATCGCAAGCACGTCTCTGTCGATATGATACCGTTCTTTCTTTCCACCGTATTCTACCGTTGGACGCCTTGATTGCTGCGTCTATCTCAAGCGCTCTAACTAACGCTTCGCTGGACTTTGTCAAATGTGACATGCGCATGATCTTTTGTATTTCAGTGTCTCGTATCCCGTTGACAAAGAGGCTAGTTGTTCCTTGAAGTTCTGCGGCGAGTCTGGGTAGGCTTGATGGACAATCCTGTTGACATCAGCTTCGAACTCCTGTAGCGACTCGTTCGGCTTCTGCACTCTGCTCATTAACTGATTTTGGAACACCTGCTCCATATGGCGATTGCCGAATCGAAGTTCTAATGCTGCACTCAATTGTTCGTAATTCGAGTGCAGTTCTACAGACAGTGTTTGTAGCATGTCCACAGCTTGCCCCCGAAGAGCAAGAACCAGTGCCGTTGTCTTCTCTGCGTCGTTCCATTCGTTGGCCATGCATGCGGCCTGAAACTGCATCATGTACGCAGTCCAGGGAGTTGTTCCGTCGTACGCTGGTGGTTTCACTTTGGCGCCAAAACTGATAGACGGCACACGGAGAATGCCTCACCTCAGAACTTTCCAGAGTTTTGAGTTTTGTCTCGAAGTCGTTCTTCATCTCCTCTACCAGCAGTTTTGTTTTGTGTTCCACCAGCTTCACTTCGTCGCGAACACCACCGACTTCATCACGAACACCATCAACGTCTTGTTTTACTTTATTCAGTTCACACACATAATCGTCTCTTTGCTGCAGGATAACTTTTAACAGCTTCCGTTCCGTGTCTTCGAGCTTCTTCACAATATTTTTCTGCTCCTCCTGGCCGTCTTCAAGCTTCTTCATGATATTTTTCTGCTCCTCCTGGCCGTTTTCAAGCTTCTTCATGATGTTTTTCTGCTCTTCTTGACAGTTTTTGAGCAGTAACATCATATCCGCCAACATTTTCTCAGACATTTTGTCGCTTTCAGTTTCTTTTCCACTTCATTTAACCATTAACTAATTTTTATTCTTGCTGGAATCGGATCCCGTTTCTGACACCAGTTGTTACGGGTGTCACAATAATAAGTCACCACCAAAGTCTGCAAATCTTTATTGACCAAATTATAACCTCTAATTCTCAATAATAAACACACACAGCTGACTACACTACTACTTGTACTTGTCTATTCTTTATATCCGCTATACTGTCACTACTGGCTTCCTTACTTCACACTTCACTTCACTACTGCTCTGTCTATACTTCAGTCTTCACTACTTCACGTCCAGGATACTACTACTCCACGCAGCCGCACGGCGGTCCTTATATAGTCCCCCCGACGTGTCAGCGAAACAGTGGGTACCTTCTCGTAGGCTGTAGAACTTGCACCGGCGCACCGGCCGTGGATTCTGGAAATGTCAGATTGTTCGGCGAGACCACTCCAGTAATCCATAGAACTAACACTGTCTATCAATGTGTTATATGACATGTGACTGGAATTGTCGCGGACGTGTCATTGTCTAACTCAGTATAAAAAAAGGAATGTAATGTAAACAAGCAAATGGTGGACTAGAATGTTAAAGGCTAAAGAAGCAATTACTAGATTTTTCCAGAGCGGTCTCGTTATAATATTTTTCAACTTTTTGGAAAAATTTACAGATTGGACGTGGAAAAAAAAGGAGAAAAAACGTTAAAAAATACGATTTTGGTGGTCGGGTAATTTTTTTTTTAATTTTTATAGGTATGTAAATATTTCTGAAATATCACTTATCTAATTGTACATATCCGAAAAATTGTTGAGAATTTTACCTACTATCTGCCGTTTGTCCATGATTTAAATTACTTTGAGGAAATAATTATTAGTGTTAAATTATAAGTACTAACAATTAGAATAACAACACAAAAAATATTCAGCCGTTTCGGAGTTATTCAAAAAATGTATACTTATATTTTTTTGTACATTGAATACCTTAGTTAATACTCAATTTAGAGGGTAAGTTCATTCAGACTTTTTTTATTAAAATCAAATAAATATTCTACCTTAGAAGTTTGTCCCCTTTATTCTGGGACAACCATTAGAACAAAATGATCGCCGGATGCAAACATTATTCTCTTTTGAATAGATCAAATTGTCTAGTTCTCCGTCGCAAGTGTAGGAGGCAGTTCATGTGTCTAGCAATCAACAGCCATGAAGAATAGTTCTATTTCTGGCAGTCACGACTTCAAGCGGGTAATGGATTTTGGAGTACTGATATATCCTCGCATTGTATGCATTGATACTTATGGTAGGTATACATAACATAAAGAGTTTCTCAGAATGTATCTCTTCAGAAAATGTATCTATATATTTGACTTCTACGTTTAGGAGAAATATCGATACTTAATCCACCCTCTTTGATACATTGTTAACTCTCTCTGGGGTAGTTGCTTACAATGTCTTTACTTCTGCTGGAAGAAAAGTTGGACAGAAATGCGTGTTTCTATGTCAGCGATTCTATCGAATAGAATAAAGTTTTATTGTTTGAAACAGTTAACTTGACGATTTATGTGTTGAAACTACTTCTCTCTTCCTGTTACTTCAATCAGTTCTATTCTTGGGAAGTCCATTCCTGATAATAATGCAACTAATTCAAACAAGTATTTGACAAACATATAGAAAATGATGGAATCAACTTTCTTAGACAGTGTGCCAATTAGAGTTCAGGGATTTTAAAGTCGAAGCCCAAGATCTGATCAATTTACTAAATTCTGATACATTCATGAATACTTGTATACTTGATGTATACTATACATATAATACTTGTATTATGGGTTACAATAAAAAAAATAACATTAGGTACCCACGTTATATTCTCAGAATTCTCTATAACTTTCATTAGCGATATATTTTATAAAATTACGTTTTATTTATTTATAGATTTCTAGTTATGTTTTAAGCTGGGACTTAGATTTTCCTTAACTTTGTTTTTTATCTCTGTTGACAAAATAAATCTCACCCAGTGAAAACTGAATAATAAAAAATCTCCATAAGATATGTAGGCTCTAAAGCCGTACAAATTAATTGGACATAACAAACTTATGAAAAATTTAAATTTAAAATGCTGAAATTTAAAAAATATTCAAATTTGATATCAATTTTGATATCAAAAGTGCCTCCTATCAATAATTTATGTGTAAAGGTGCGTTTTCACCAAAAAATCATTGTTAGCAAACGTTCGCAAATGTTTGCGAATGTTTCCAAATGTTTGCAATTAAAGTGTCTCCACTGAATATTCACAGACACCTGGTACGTTATTAGCAATCATTTGTTCATGTTCCGAACAAAAATGACTCCGAAAAGAAAACGTACTGTTAGTGCCGCATCTTTCATAATTATGACTGTTTTAATTGAAAAAGAAAATAATAAAAAGAGAACTCGTAGATTTTGGACATCCCATTTTTTGAGTCAGTCAATCCAATAACTGCTAACTGACTTACAAATAAGCAATAGGAGTGAACTATTTAAAAAATTTTGCCGCATGTCATTCGACGATTCCTGCGAACACTCCCTGCCCGTCTACACTGAAAATACTTCGCGCACGCACAAGCAACAAATCCCTTTGATGTACCGACAACGCTCGGAACACGGACAAATGATTGCAAATGTTGGCGAATGCGCGTCATTTTCGTCTCCACCAAACAAATTTTGTGATTGCAAACATTTGCTAACAATTGCAAACGTTTTGCGTGCTTGGTGAAAACGCACCTTTATAGGTTTCAATAAATTGATACGTCTCTTTAATAATTGAAGTAAAATAACGTTACAGAATATCAAAATACGATATCGTATTAGTTTTTTAACGCTTTCTGTCACTTCGCTTTATGATGAGTGAGTTGCAGAAGAAGGCATACAATGGAGACTTCAACGAGACTTCTAATCCCGTAGAAACGTGCATCTACTGCGACTAGAGAGTTACGCAACCAAAAATCAGCAAAAGCGCTGGCGGGCGTGTAGCCTTAACTGAACGCACAACCGTAATAGTTATTTATCTAAGAGTGATTCATAAAATGCACTTTTTTAGACGTTGCTTAGTTCATAAAATGTATGATTATATTGAAGAGTGAAATAAAGTGCTGTAGCGGTTCATTATTTCACGTTAATCTGACACGTTACGTTGCTGCACGCAGTAACGAGTACAAGTTCTAGTGAGCGGAGCGGAACGGCTCGGTCGGGGCGATCCAACACGAGACGCTGAACCACCAGTTTATTAGCAGAGCGCCAGATCTATGTACAATTAACATTTTGTGTTTTGCGTCGTTTAGTTACCTAAAATGGATACCATTGTAGATGATTCAATGAATGAAATATCTTCTACCCCAGAAGAAATTATTTTTCAATCAAATGTGGCTATATAATTTATACAGGGTGTTTTCTAATTGAATGTCAATATTTAAGGGGGTGAATTTCGGGTCCATTTTAAAAAGAAAACTTCATAAGAACGTATGTCCTAAAAGTCTTAACTTTTGAGATACAGGGTGGTAAAGTTTAAAAAAATCAATCATTTTTTCATAATATCTGTAATACCGCTCTGGATATTTTAATGAAATTTAATAGACAGGTATTACTCATCAAGAGGCATTTTTTCATGTACCACATTTCGTTTTATCTCCACTAGTGAAGATCGTGCAGAATTTTACCTGCATATTTTCATATTTTTTATTGTAATTTTAACGGCAATCTTGTGACCATGTAGGGAAACAGATTTTATTTTTTTAGGCGAAGCCGTGCATGGGACTGAAAAAAAAGTAATCAAATTTGCTTGGAAATGAATGGGGATTCCAAAAATGATTTCTATTTGAACAGAAATCAGTGGCGTACCATCAATGTCTGCTAAAATATGCCGGTAAAATTCTGCATGATCGTGCACCATCGTCACTAATGGAAATAAAATGAAAAGTGGTATATGAAAAAATGCCCCTTAGATGCGTAATACCTGTATACGAAATTTCATTAAAATACACAGAGCGGTATTACAGATATTACGAAAAAATTATTTATTTTAATAAAACTTTACCACCCTGTATCTCAAAAGTTAAGACTCTTAGGACATGTTCTTAGGAAGTTTTCTTCTTAAAATGGACCCAAAAATCACCCCCTTAAATATTGACATTCAATTACATAACACCCTGTATATTTTAATATTTTATGTTTACATTTAATCATGAATGAAATATCTTCCGCACTAGAAGAAATTATTATTCAATCAAATATGGCTGCACAAAATCTGTTAGGTACCTAGGTACCTACCTCAACAATCTAAAGAAGTGTATATTAAGCAATATATGTCACCTTTATGAACTGATGTGAAGAAAAAAGCGTTAATAGCTTCAAAGAAACACTTACATAAGATATGAATGCATTGGAAAGTTTTTTTTTCCTAGTTTAAGTCACTAAGTCACTCGTAGATAAAATTTTGTATGCAACATATGCATAAAGTGCCTTTTTTCACTTCTGGGATTGCCGCATTCGCCTGCGGCTCATGCGGTCAAACTTTCCAGTCGTGAAAAAAGTACCACTTTATGCACTTGTTGCATAAATAACTATTATCTACGAGTGATTCATAAAATGCACTTTTTTAGACGTTTCTTAGTTCATAAAATGTATGATTATATTGAAGAGTTAAATAAAGTAGTTTGGGTGTAATAAAGTGCCGTAGCGGTTCATTATTTAACACTAAATCTGTCACGTTAGTGCACGCTGGCCGACTGGCAAGTAGTGAGCGGAGAGCCGAGCGGCTCAGTCGGCAGTCGGGGCGTTCGCAACTAGCAACAACAACTGAACACGACACTCTGAACGCTGAATTACATTGTATCCCGATTTATAATTACCATGCACCTATACTAGAGAAACGTCGCAGTTTATTAGCAGAGCGCCAGATCTATGTACAATTATTAATATTTTGTGTTTTTCGTCGTTTATACCTAAAATGGATAACATTGTAGATGCTTCAATGAATGAAATATCTTCTACCCCAGAAGAAATTATTTTTCAATCAAATGTGGCTATATAATTTATATATTTTATGTTTACATTTAATCATGAATGAAATATCTTCCGCACTAGAAGAAATTCTTATTCCATCATATCATTAAAATTTTTCCATATAATCATATGGCTGCACAAAATCTGTTAGGTACCTACCTCAAAAATCTAAAGAAGTGTACTATATTAAGCAATATGTCACCTTTATGAACTGACCTGATGAAAAAAGCGTTAACAGCTTCAAAGAAACGCTTACATACAGGGTGTCCCAGCTTATACGAAGCGGTCTCTGTAGGCCAAACGATGGACTTTTTCCAAAAACTTTTTGAAAATTCAAGTACAGAATCACAATGGCCATACTTTAAAATTATTTTGGAGTATACAGAGTGTCCCATATGACAGTGGCATATCAAAGTTATGTTTTTTAAATGGAATGATCCTATTTTATTGCATTTTTAGAAGTCTGAGAAGAGAAAATAAGATTGGACTTTACAGTTGGTGTTTAAATTCAGAAGTTTTTGAGTTATAAACAAGTGAAAATCGTAATTTTTTAAGTTCAATGCCCTGTACAACGAAAACGGCTAAAGATAGAGAAAAACGGCTTACATGTCCCTATTTTAACTTTTTATGTACTATCCTATGGTGTAGAAACATTTGTACTTTCTTTGATTTTTTTATTTAGCGACGCGTGGAGAAATCTCAGAATTTTTCAAATTTTTTATCACCCTGTATAAACATTTCATCTACATCATAGGAAAGTACATGAAAAAGTAAAATAGGGACATGTAAGCCGTTTTTCTCTATCTTCAGCCGTTTTCGTTATACAGGGCCTTGAACTTGAAAAATGACGATTTTCACTTGTTTATAACTCAAAAACTTCTGAATTTAAATACCAACTGTAACAGCCAATCTTATTTTCTCTTCTCAGAAAATCTCAAAATGCAATAACATAGGAGCATTCCATTTAAAAAAACATAACTTTGATATGCCACTGTCATATGGGACACTCTGTATACTCCAAAATAATTTTAAATTATGGCCAATTAGATCCTGTACTTGAATTTGTAAATTTTTTTGGGAAAAAATCCATCGTTTGGCCTACAGAGACCGCTTCGAATAAGCTGGGACAGCCTGTATAAGATATGAATGCATTGAAAACTTTTTTTTTTATAATAATAAATTTTCGTTCTAATTTAAGTCACTCGTAGATAAAATTTTGTATGCAACATATGCATAAAGTGCCTTTTTTTCACTTCTGGGATTGCCGCATTCGCCTGCGGCTCATGCGGTCAATCTTCCCAGTCGTGAAAAAAGTACCCCTTTATGCACTTGTTGCATAAATAACTATCATGCAACAAGTGCATAAAGTGGTAGTTTTTTTCACGACTGGGAAGTTTGACTGCACGAGCCGCAGGCGGGTGCATCAATCCCAGAAGTGAAAAAAAGGCACTTTATGCATATGTTGCATACAAAATTTTATCTACGAGTGACTTAGATTAGAACCAAAATTTATCATTAAAAAAAAAAACACTTTTAATGTATTCCTATAAGCTATGAACGCCTTTTTAATCACGTCAGTTCATAAAGGTGACATATTATTGCTTAGTATGTGCACTTCTTTAGATTTTTGAGGTAACAGATGTTGTGCAGCCACATTTGATTGAAAAATAATTTCTTCTGTGGTAGAAGATATTTCATTCATTGAATCATCTACAATGGTATCCATTTTAGGTAATTAAACGACGTGAAACACAAAATAACAATTGTACATAGATCTGTCAACTATGACGTTTCTCTAGTATAGGTGCATGGTATCAACAAGCTTTAGGAGCAACCCGATTGGGCCGGCCGCTCACTAGAACTTGTATTTGTACTGTACTTCGTCGGCGGGCGTGCAGTAACGTGTCAGATTTAATCGTTAAATAATGAGCCGCTACGGCACTTTATTTCACCAATTTTTACTTTATGCACTCTTCATGATAATCATACATTTTATGAACTAAGAAACGTCTAAAAAAGTGCATTGTATGAATCATTCGTAGATAAACTCCTTTTAAAAATTATTACTTGATCATTTACTTGATGTCAATAACTGATACTAAACAATAATTGTTATGAAAAACACTTACAGAATTGTCTTGCTTGAAAAGCAACGTATATGTTAATAAAAAAAACTTCTTTTAAAATTCCACTTTAAAACTTTACTGTAGTTTACTGTAAGTATCATGAAAGAGGGACGCCTATTTGAAAAATGGCATGAGAAAACTCGCATTATTTTCAGGCAAATAATCTTTGGCAACGAGCTTGACTTAATAGTTTGTGAAATTCTTTGTTTTTATGAAGTTTTTTTCTAACAAGCCTTCCTATCTAAAAAGTTATTTTATCGTGGATATTATCAAAATATTTTGCAGGATAGATAAAAACGACAGAATAAACAATGAAGTTTAGATGATTTATTTGAAATTAGGGCTTAGTTTAAATAAAGTAGTTAATTTATTTCATATTATAAAAAAAAAGATATGAAAATAAGATAATAAATAGGCAGAATAGAATTTTCATTGAAAACTTGACTCTGATTAGTTACTCAATAATGAAGTTTAGCCACAATAGACCTTCGGCCGTAGCGAAGGTGTCACAAGTGAGTGGCCCATTGTGAGCGAAGGTGTCAATGGCCAACTATGGATGGTAAATAGCACATAATAAGTAATACAAGGAATAGAATATTGTATCATTATATTAAGAAAGAAAACAGTCCCGACAATCAAAATATTAAACCTTACTCTCGCTTTTATCTGTTACACAGATGTATTAAGAATGTCGATAGAATCCAGAATCAGGATTCCTGATTCTGACGGTAGGCGTCACACATTCTGTATAGGGTGGTCCATCACTTATGTCCACCCCCAAAATAGAGGTTAACTTTAAAGATAAAGAATTGAAACTTTGAGGATTTGTGTAATTAATATAGGACCATATAATGGCATAGTCAGTTTATTTTTTTTTTTTTTTAGTTGAGTCATCAGCGATAAAAAACTGTAATTTGGTGCTGTGGACCTTCCCTTAATAAAACTGTGTTGAAAAGTCGATAGACTTTGAGCTACCTGAGATGAGATGTAAGCGTGCAGGCAAAATTCGAACAACTTTGACAGGTTGCTCAATAAAGCTATGGGGCGATAATTTGTAATGTCTGCCCTATCGGATTTTTCAAAGCCTGGGACGATGCGAGCTGTTTTACATTTCTTTGGAAAGCATCCAGTGGAAAGGATGGTATTAGAGATGTATTGGATCTGCTAATATGGGAATGCAGTCTTTAAAAAAAAACGCAGAAATTAGATCTGCATTAGCTGTTAGACCTGACTCCATCATTTTACCAGCAGCGTAAATATCTGATAACACGAAAGTAGGTGGAATGGAGATAGTTGAGACTATGACACTGTCGTGGGATGGGCTTGAGCTAGAATTGTGATCACTGAAACAACTATTGAAAAATATCGCGAAATTGTCAGCTATGTCCTGCTGACAACCTTTTACTGCTGACAACCATCCTGCTGATTTACCATTGTATGTCATAGTGGAAGGAAAGCCATAGTTTGTGGCCGACAAAGGACCAAAATCTGCCTGCATCCGAAGATGTGCGATCCTCCATGTTTTTTACAAATGAAACATGCGACATCTTAATATTCATTTTAACTTTAGATCTCAGTTTCTGAAACATGTTGTGTGAGTAAAGGTCTTCATGAGATTTAAAGTGACACCAGTGGGACTATTTTAATTTTATGTCACGAATAATGCGCTTGGTAAACCAAGGGGGATAGTTGCGACGATTAGTGTAACTGATAACTTTGAATAAGATTCACGCATTGATAATTAAATTATTGGCTTACGTGTTCATGTTAAATTAGATCTTCACTGTATTTAGATCCTAGAATTTAACTTTTATTTGATTTCTAGTTTTTAATTTGATATAATAGGTATTGTCTCCGGTATTTCAGAAAACGGTTTTAAACACCAAAACAAAATGTCGAGCTAGCTAATGATTTCGTCAATCTTTAGCTCCATCTTTTCAGCCCCCTCAAGAGAAGGTAATGTAATATTCATTCATCAAAATGATTTAAAAAAAGACTAAACACCTAGTTTAAAACTGGAAGCACAAGATCGGTTTTAGCTTCTACAGTAACCTTTCTTACGAGGCATGCGTATATTATAAGTATCCCCTAGTCTGGTTTAGACATTCATACGTGCCCATTAAGTGGCTCTGTTACTTGCTGATCGATTATTTACTAATAGCGCCTGTTCGAGCACGTCAATTTTGGTTACATGCATAATCTATCAGATCGGACCACTATCAATTAAGCGCTCTATGGACTAGAAGATAATCATGTTAATCGGAGTTATTGTTTTTCAAAGTTTTCTAGCTTTGGCTTCTTTGTGTAGTATTTTTTGTTAAAATAATAATAATAATAAATAAATAAATAAATAAATAAATAAATAAATAAATAATATAATAAATTTAAAAAAAGCGCAGTTTTTTTAAATTTAATATAGCGTTCTTAAAGAAACCTGAACATCAAATTATCCGATTCTTTTTTGCTGGATCAGAGAGCTCAGAAAGATAATTAAACCGCGAGTGGTCGCTGGGTGAGCAGTTAGTTCACCACCATTGTCTTTAAACTGTAATTATTCTGTTACTTGAACTCGTACAACCTTGCCAATTTTTCTAGCTTAGTTTATAGAATTAAGAAGAAACACAGGAAAGATTTTGTAATGGAAATCGGGTAAAATTATTTTTTATGGACACTTCACCACCGCAGTTGCAGCCGCGCAGGCTAAACGCTCATTAACGACCACCCATGTCACTCAACTGCACTTATGTTTAGGTATGTTAGTCATGTGCAAGGGTTGCCGTAGTTTCTTTATCTGGATTTATTTGTTGTTTTTATGGTACACCGCGCATTTGGCTGTTAGTTTACTTCAGAATCAATTCAGTTTGTATTATCTAATATAAAAAGTCCTATGGTTATCTAAAAAAAATATATACATGTATTGCCAATATACAAAAAAAAACATTTCATACACAAAACCGCAACATAAGCATAAAAAAGAAAAACCTTTTTCTGATCGGGCTTCATTCAGGAAATATTTCCAAAAATGTAAAACTAGATTATCTATAAATATTTTATTTTTTTCAGTACATACTTAGACAGCCAAATTGAAATTTATCAAAAATTTATTTAAAATTTCAATTTTAATTTGTTTTATTAAAAAATAATAACTTTTTCCAGGTAGGGCTTTGTTTAGGAAATACTCAGGCAAACAAAACAACGCCTGCTCTGGAAATTATTTTTTATGTTTCTAATGCGGTTTTGTAAATTTAATTTTAGATGCCCGATCACTAAACACCCTGTATTATAATTCATTGTGCTTTTTATTGCACATTTGCTTGTTGATTTTACATGCGAGCGAAATGCTTGCTAGCGACCACTAGTGTTACAATAATTCACCTAGCGACCAATGCCGGGTTAAAAGAAGATTAACCATGTCAAGTTGACATAAATCTGAAAACTATTCAGAGACATCTCAGAGTATTTGAGCAATTATTTTACTTTTCTCTTAATTAACCGACTTCGTAACTCTGACGGTTTCCGAAATAATAGTATTATTATTTGAAACACTTTATTGTATACCAAGTCTAGATAACGAGTTTGTTATTTGGGACATACTATACCTAGGGACTTGTAAGTTATAACAAGGTTTCTTCCGAGACCTTGGCCTGCCGGCGGCCAAATTATTAATTGTCGTTGCGACTGTCCTTTTAATTTTCCCAATCGTGCATAAAAAATATGACAAAAAAAATAAAAAAGCAATAATTTACCGATTTTTTAATAAAAATAAAAGTGTAAGCTAATTTTCGAGCAGCGAGGAAATTTTTTATTTTTCGTTTAAAGTACCAACATAATCGACACGAAATGAAGTCAAAACTTCAAATTATGTGTTGAAGAAATAAAATTTGACAACAGTGTACCTGTGTCGTCGATCGAAGATGTTATATTTGAAACACGCCTGAACAGTTTCAATGACCTGCCGAAGTTTTTCCGAATTTTGACAGATTTTCCAACGGTTTAGAAAAAAAAAACTATATCTATATTTTTTGTAGGTAAAGAACGTCTCTATCACACAGTTTTATTATTTTTTCGATCGGTCGACAATATTTCGAAAAAAAATCGAACGCATGCGATAAAGAGTAGCATTTGGTCAATAATAATTATTGTTATTATTGAAGAAACAATTGCCACTCCCAAACAGGAAATTTTTCGGGAAAATGTTTCAAATAAAAAAAATAGCACTTGAAGAACTATTCAAAAAAGGTCTGATTTGATTTTTCGCTAGGATGTACCGTTTTCGTTAAAAAAAATTTTTTGTTATTTTTTTAAGCCAATCGTGATTTTTTGTTCTTTTTTTGAATACTTTTCCGAGTTTTCACAAAAAAATCATCATCATCTTTTTGGTAGGTAACTAACGGCTCTATCTCACTCTTTTGTTATTTTTTCGATCGGTCAAATAAATTTTGAAAAAAATCGAAATAGTCGAAAAATCATGCGAAAACGGTGTACTCAATTTTTGAGAGTCGATTACCGCTCACCTAATTATTTTTTCGAAAAACGATCTCTACAAATTTTGTACGTCTAATATGCTTTCCCTAAGTAACTGTACTTGCACAATCTTTCCGCGACGTACAGTTACCGAGAAACAAATCCTTATGTCGGGACGTTTTAAAAAAGATACGGTCCTGAACGGGGGCCTTAAAATTCTCGGATCCGGCCCATTTTCAATAGGTCGCATTTGGGGGCACCTAGCTTTGTCCCTACCGACTTTCATCCGATCGGTGCAACTTTCGGACACTTAGAGTGTTTCCTAGGTCGTTCCCGAAAAAAAAAACGAAATTCCCAGCCAAATTTCAACTTCCTACGACGAAAAATGGCGCCTCTAGAATGTTTCTTAGGATCGTCACAGAACGCCCGACCTACTGACAGACAAAAATCGGGCACAAGGCTTAGGATACTTCCTCGATTTACGAATTCATCGATCTCGGAAGAACAAGGCAACGAGAGATCAGTTTCATGTAATTTAGTATCGAAGATAAAATACAAATCAAAATCAAAACAAATGATAAGTACCGAGGGTTATTTGAATAAAATGATCACGTTAGAACATGAAAAAATCTTAGATTTACTTACTGACTGTTTAGGCAGAATGAGTTTTAATGGTTTATTTTGACACAAAGAGGCTAAAGGATAGAAATGTTATGTTTGGAACTTGCAAACAATTAGGAATATTTCAGAGTTATTCTGTCAGACGTTTATCATTTCTTTCTACTTGGTTTTTATATGTACAGACGCAATAGTGCAATATAGAAGCTATAAATTAAAATGACAAACGTTTAGACTAAATATTTCAACTTTCCCCGTATTATAATAAGCAATTCATCATTGCGATACAACACAACAAATCACCTTTAATGAAGGCAGGCCAGCTTTCATGTTCTCTTTATTCTGAACTTCACCACGAAGAGTTGAAACATTGCGTATTCTCACAACATAAATAAAGATAACACAAGAAGGGTTTAATTAACGAATGTTATTTTTAACAGTATGACATAATAATTCCGTTTGATAGATTTAAAATAGGTTGACAAACAATCAGCTTCAAGTTTCAAGCTGGTTCCAAGTTACAGGATCCGGGCACTAAAGGTAGGTCCGGAAAACATTACTATTGACTTAACCTATCTAGAGGTAATTACATAAATGTATCATAATAAAATGCATATTGATTAAGGGTTTAGTCTATAGATACTCCTTTCAGTCATTAACCTCTCCGGCCTCGGGAAATGTTTATACAAACAGCTCCTTTGTCGGTCTGGCACTTGAGAACCTACATGGGTGTTATGTGAAAAGGAACCGACGGAGTCTCGGTCTCGGTCCTAACAATCACTTTTCAAGAAGCTGTCGAAACCAGCATTCCAGTAATATACGTTTACTCTCATTTCATTACAGTGTTTCATTTAATTTAATTCCCATAACGAACAATAATTAGTGCATTCTGCCAATAGGTTATGGGCCCCGTGCGGTTGAGTACCCATCGGGCGCGTCCCCAGGTGGCGGATAGGGGAAGGCCTTACAATGAGCGTAAGTGAGTAAGGTTAGCAGTGGTGATAAAGCTCGTCGGAGGTAAAATTCTAGACTGGTAGCTCAAAACCCTGCCGCGGACCACCTCCCCTAACCTGGTTGTCGTGTCGTGACTAAAGGTCTGCACTAGGGGAAACGGCGCCAGAGATGTCCGACTGTGGACTATCTGATATACCGTATCATCTGTTGTCGTAGTCACGTTCCGCGCACAGAGAGATGCGGGGGTCTCGGCTTAATCGCCGGAACCAAGAGGAGACAACCTCACTAAAAAAAACCTAAATCCTAAGGCGGGGGTCCAGGCTGATGGGATGCGTGACTGGATAGAAGACCAGCCCTACTGGATTCAACCTTGGGGCACCAGGGGGCACCCCACTGTATCAATCCCCTCACCTTTGCATGCGGAGCTCTGCATAGGTGGAACACCCTTCCCTAGCTACTCGTGGGGTCAACCATGGTAAGAAATAAAATACCAAGAAATCGCGGGACATCACCGCAAAACAGACTGCTGACCGAGCGGGGCTTGTCACCCGTCAAGACAGTCGGCAATCTAAACAATCCTTGTGCTCGAGACCACCTCGAGCGCAAGAAGAATGTCCACTCATTGGCAAGAAAAGGAGCATCGACACCCTTCATAGGACCAGAACCTTTCTGTGGCTTCGAAGATACTTTCTTCAAGCAGAATTCCAAAAGGAAGAAGAAAACTGAGAGAAACTCATTGGAGGAACCTCTCGGGGTTGAGACCATCCAAAGAATTTCTCGGGAATTTTAACCGAGAGAATTAACAGAACACTGACGTGATTCCTAACGAGACATTGCAAGCTCAAGGAACACCTGAGGAAGCTAGGCATAGAAAAAATGGCGTCTGCAAATTCTGCGGGAAAGGAGACGAGACACCACGTCACCTGCTGCTCAACTGCGATGCGATAGAACTCAAAAGAAGTAATGTTCTGGGCCATCACCAGCTAGAGGCAGGGAACTTACCCGACCTTGATCCTCTCAAAATCCTGAAGTTTCTCAGGGAAACGGACTTGGAGAGGGTGCTTCACTAAAGGGATTCCACACAAGGCGAAGCACAGTAGAGGGGATACAATAGATCTTTTAGGTCGCAGTAACTTAATCACCCTCAAAAATACAATACAATACAATACAATAGGTTATGGGCCCAGCTCAGTTAGCGGACGCGAATAACATCGAGAAAACTGCTCACTAGGGGTCTTAAGAAAGGAACGAAAGTGAACCGTGGAGTGTTTTTAAAATGAAAAGTGTGAAAAGAAATATTAAGCCATTTCGAGGCAAGAAATATTCTATTTGGAAATTTCGAGTGCGTGCCCTCCTCTCTGAACTGGACTTACTCGGCGTATTGGACAACCCAGTACCAGAAATATCAAGTGTAGAGTGGCTTAAACAAAATTCAAAAGCAAAAAGTACCCTTATTGAATTTTTAAGTGATTCGTTTTTTAACTTCGCAATTTATGAGAGAAGAAGTCTCGCTATCCAACTGGCCTGTCGCAAGAAACTGCTCTCTCTCTTAAACTGGAAAGAGATACACCGTTAACAACCCACTTCACTCATTTCTGTAGTATCACATCTGTTAACGACTCTCTCTACTTCATTTGATGGCGTCATTTAACTGAAATTCAAGACCTTAAATATGAAATTTGATTTTTGTGGAAGAACAAATCATTTCAAGTAAAACTGTTATCATTGTAAACGAATGATTAAACATACCAATAATAGCCGACCGAGAATTATCATCCAAACACTAACAAGTCATCAGTCAAACCCAACTGAAGAAAAGGATGGATTCATATTTATGTTGTTAGTGTTAGACTATTCTAACGCCACCGTTTTCACAGAAAGAAGCTTATTTTTTATCTTTTAGACTCGAGCGCAACTGAGCATATCGTTCACCGGCTGCAATAGTGGCACAACTCAAAAATCCTTAAAATCGCACTAACTGTTGCATCAAATGTTAAATTTAATACTCTTCCTTGCAACAAGACTGGGACAACATTAGGTATCATAGATTTCTCGATATGGCGAATTTGTCACTGAAGCATTTTAACAATTTGTGCTTCTAAGTCGGACCAATGCATGGAATGATCGTGCTCTGGCGGCTGAGCATGAATACCCACGACGATTTCCAAACCGAAGAGCTCCTACACGTCAAATGTTCACCCGCATGCATCAACTTTTAACGGAAAATGGCAATTTTATACGTGCTCGCGGTCAGGGGAGACCTCATCATAGGAATCATGCAGTTGAAAATTTTTGGGCCGACGAAAATCCGGGATTGGTATGACGCAAAAGCTTCCAACATAGATTTTCGGTGAATTTATGAGCTGGAATAATAGGAGAGCAACTAATTGGTCCAATAGAACTCCCTAATTGCGAATGGTTACGTGAACTTTCTCGAAAACAATCTCGGTGAACTATTTGAAGATGTTCCGTTGAATTTGAGAAATATGCTGTGGTATCAGCATGATGGGGCGCTAGATGCCAGACTAGATGCTAGAATGTGCGAAATGCCAGACAATGGCTGAATGACAACTTTTCCGATTGGTGGATCGGTCATAACGGGTCCGTAGCTTTGCCAGCCCGATCTCCCGACTTAAACCCTCTAGACTTTATTCTTGGGGGAATCTAAAAATCGAGCTAAAAATGTAGCTGCCAATGAAATTAAAGGGAACCGATTCCAAATTTTGAGAGCTCGAGCTCTGAGTCGTCGGGCCCGATTATAATGTTGACTGTTTCGTCCGCTCGTGTTAATACTGCACCACATTTAAACCAAAACCTTATACCTCCTCTCCCTATACCAAAACTACCTTCCCTTCCCAGAAACATTAGCAGACATTAGCATACACTGGGAGTTGGCAGCCCTCGGAAGGACAAACGGAAGCATGTGATTGTGGACCGTTCCAACCTCGTGGGCCAAGAAATACCTACACATTCATTCACATTCGATCGTTGACCATTGCTGGAGTCATATCGTTGACTCTTCGTATCGTATTGTCGTCGTCATCGAAGCTAAGCAGAAGTGGCCGTATCTACCTACACCAACACCAGTGCAGTGTGCAGTGCCAAGGGCCGATATCACATCATTACACCATCCTGTCGGGACGTCGCCCATTAACAGTGATGTTATTGTAAGTCTGTCTAATCCTTCCGTAATTATTGTCTTCCTTGCTAATATTCGAATTATTGTCCTTGTTGCAGTATTAACGCCCATAAGCAGCAATAACGAAGAATCGCCATAACAAACTCACACATACAGTCCACATTTTTTATACCGTTCAATAAATTCAATTTTCCGTTACTTGTCCTTTTTTTTATAATACTTTTTTGTACACTCAAACATTGACCAAAATGGAAATCATTTTGAGCACTTGCTCAAGTAAAAAAAAAACTGACCTGAAACTTTTTCTCTAGTTGTGTTTCATTATGAATTTTTATGCCATGTAAGGTAATTTTCAAATCGATTTTAAGCGAAAACAATGCATGTTATCGAAATTCAACAAGACGAACTATTTTGTGTAAAAAACTTCATCATTCCATAATCTGATATCAAATTCTGGCACGAGGTACGTACAAAAAAAGTTAGGTTGATTTTAACGTCACTCTTCACCTATCTGACCCCCCTAATGGAAATTTTTTAATTGTTGTAATTACATATTATTGGCCATAAAAAGTTTGAAAAATTAACAAAATTTCACTTTTCTATCTTGAACGGGTTCGGAGATATTAAATAAAAACCATCTTCATGCCTTTCGGGGGCTGTAGCCCCCTTAGGGAGCATTTCTCGACCTATTTTTATGGTAACTTTTTTTCATATTTTTGAAAATAGAATCTGCTGTTTCAGTATTGCACGCTAATTACGGGACACCCTGTATAAATAAAAAAAAATCCCATTTGGTTCGTACTTTTCGGGTGACACTGTTTATCAATTGATACAAAAAATTCTTACAAAATTGTCCTAATTATTGTCCTAATTATCTATTTGAATTTTAAACCCTGCCATGCAACAGAAACTGAATATTTTTATATTTATTTTAAATTTCAAACTCAAGGATCATTTATCTTTCTATCAGTCAATGAGTTGGAAACGGTATCCGTAGCAGAGGTAGATATGAGAAAATCATCGCTTGCAGGGTGCCTGTTTCTGCCACGCACAGCTACCTGTCCCTAGTAATAACAGGGAATAGCTGACACGAAGTGTCAAACGGCAGACAGGCAGACAGAGAAGCCAGCTTTGCAACTAAGGGATTAATAATTATTATTATAATCGTAGGGATTGCAATGCCAGAAGCTGTCACTTTAAAGCCATAATTTCATCACCATGAATAATCTCAAAATTATCAATTAGATTTGTTTAAACTTTTACAGAACGTATAGGTACATTTCCTTTTTACAACAAACTGAGGTAAAACAAATCACTTGTGTTTTAAAAAATCGTTATTTTAGCTTTAGGCATCTCCAACCGTAAATCTAGAGTTTGAAACATATTACCTACCTCGGGTTTAGTTAAGCTGCCTCTCCTCGCCTTTGGAGAATTAAAGATTCATAAAAGGTTACTTTGACTTAAAACTATCCTTAATTATTATACCATTCTGAGTTTGAATGTAAGATATTATGGCATTACCTTGACTTAAAAACATTTTTTGTACAATTTGTATTTCGTTAAAAAGTTGCATCTTCAAATGATAATAACAATCTCTCCTTATTGTACAACAAACTAAAACAATCAGTGATGAGTACAATAGCGTTAAATAGTGAATATAATAATATACAGTGAGAAAAAAAAAACGAATTAACTCGTATTAACGTATTAAAAAGGTCGTACTCACGCGATTAACAACAAAAACTGAAATACAGTTAACAGTGTAAATTAATACATTAATCCATAGAGTGAGTGAATTTTTTTGCAGCAGGACTTTATAGAAGGAGTTTCAGGGGTTTATAGAAGACCTGTTTTAGGGAATAAAAGTTCAAATAAACATATGCCCGGAAAAGTCTTTCAATTTTGTTTTCACGTTTCGCCGCATAACTCGGACATTTTTTATTATTTTAATTTTAAACAAAGTGGTATAAGTATTATTATAATTTAGAGCACACAAAATGAAAAAAAAAACACGGGTGAAAAAAGCAGCACTGACGTGGATACAGGGTAGATGATCCTTTTTTGGCTCAACAACTCCTATGTCCATGGACTTAAAAGACCTTGCTTATCAGCGTTGGATTCCCTGGAGCTTTCGTGCAAAAAAGGCTTACTTATATTCGAAATCCCACATAGTTTTTTTTTAAGTAAATTGAGTCTATCCTCGAACCACGTATTTAGCTTAACAAAATCACAGATTTTCTATTTATTATTTTGTATCCAAAACAAGCAATTAATATCGAAATTTTTTTTGCGATATGATGAAGTTTAGACTCAATTTACTTAAAAACTATCAAGAATTTGTAATATTCATAAGTGTACCTTATTTTGTAAGAAATCTTCAGGAATTCCAACGCCGCGATTAGTAAGGTCTTGTAAGTCCAAGGGCGTAGATGTTTTTGAGCGAAAAAAAGTACGCCACTGACCAATTTTTTCACCCGTGTTTTTCTTTGTTTGTGTGCTTTAAATTATAACAATCAACCACTTGGTATAAAATTAAAACATTGAGACATGCCCAAGTTATGCAGCGAAAACGGAAAAAAAATTTCAACATCCTTTTTTTCCTTTTTTTTCTGAGCTTTTCTGGACATATATTTATGGGAACTTTTATTCCTCAAAACAGTTCCGCTATAAAATGGTGAAGTCCTGATACAAAAAACTGATCCACGCTGTCTACATAGTACCTCATACTATTTCGTCATATTAAAATAAATTTTCCAGATGCTGGTGAAAAAAGTATCTATATTTTCAAGTTGTTAAGTCAGGAAAGGATAGGGGTGGGTGAGAAAGATAGTATGTCAATTGTATATGTTTCCGGCTCTGTAAAATCTTTCCTCAGATATAATTTGAACTGAGAGTATCTGCCGGTTGATGGATCTAGCGTTGATTGAAAGAATAGGTGACCTGACTCCTTCAATCAACGGATCTAGTCTGGAATGGTTATGGTATTTTATAACTATTTTATAGATTGAACCGAGTATGATACTTGTGAGAGAATCGGAGAGGATCAAGCTTAACCTGATTTTTGTGAACAAGTGTTTGAGGAGGGAGAAAACATACAGGGCGGGCAATGCTAGAAGACCAAGTCGATTTGATTGTCCCCTGCAAGACAGACGGATGGATAAGTCTTCCAGAATCCTGAGAGCCCTTTCCTGAAGAAGAAAAACCTTACGAAATGACTCCTCGGTGCTGTTTCAGATGGTGATGCGATAAGCTTCATGACTATAAAAATGTCACTAATATGCAGAAAGCAGAATATTCTGAGAAATAATATGTTGGAGTCGTATAATCGCACAAGAGACCGGTTTGAGCAGCTCAGGTTAGATTTTGATCGATGTGAAAGCCCAAATATTTCAGCAACCCTCAGGGCTTATTCTGGGCACTTTCATTAGGGATGTCAGGCACGAATGGTAGACGTGATTCAGAAGAATGAAGATCTATCAACTCAGTTTTTGCTAAAAATCAGTTTCAGCTAATTTGATTCTAAGCCGTGCTTTCTTCAATGGGTTTAGGCCAACTGTTGATAAAAAAAATAAATATTGTATGGCTGTGGTTAAGCCCAAGTGTCAGAAGTTTTCAAGTAGCCTCAAGGACCTCCGATGTAACCTAACAACTGCTGTGAAGCAGCAATTATATAGGGTGATCCCGAAATGGCGGACATGGTATACAGGGTGTTGTAGAGGATGTTCAGAAAGACTGTAAATTTAAAACATAAATTGTTTTCTCGGCTTTGTTATCGAGATATAGGGTGTCCCTTTTCTAAAATTTTAATCAAAATGGCAGTCAACTTTAAACAACCTCCACTGGCAAAGCAGATGATTTGACATAACTATTACGATAGTGCTTGCTTTTATTGTTTTTATTATCGGGAACGGAACTACAGGCATTCAAAGTTTACCTATTCTCGGAGTTCAACAATATCTGGTTATTGTAGACCTAGACGTTATTTTTTTGCCTGAAGAAGGGTGTCCATAGCAGTGTTGTGACTTTATTTTCCACAAAAGTGGTCATATCTTCTTAAGGGAGCCATACTGGAGAAAAAAGTAAATGAACTTAGAATCTTTACTCCACAATGGATCCTGTGGTGCTGTCCGTGTCCGCCATTTCGGGATCAGCCTGTATAAATTATATCTAACGATTGATATACTTTGCGAATGGTCGTTTGTTTTTATCTCAATGAGAATAGTTGAGAATAGTTGAGAATAGAGTAAATCGTTGCTGGAAATAAGGAATAGAAGTGGACCAAGTACACTGGCCCGTGGAACTCCAGACGAGACACGAGCAAAAAAGACCTGGTCACTAGGCCATCCGATTCTGTCAATTGCACTGCCTGAGTTCTCCTATGCAAGTAGCTGGACAGTCAGGTAAGGGTCAATCCGCGTATTCCCACAGTCTCCAGCCTAAGAAGGTGACATTAATAGCCCACACTATCGAATGCTTTGAGAAGGTCCGAAAGCCACCCTCCGTGCGGATGCCGTCCTCCGTTCCCCCAAAAACGAACTCCGTGAGTTGGACTAAAGCAATGGTAGATCTGTCAAATATAAGATTTTTGCAAGTCGTTAATAATATTAAAGTTGCTTTTAATGAAGCAACTGTGTTGTTTTACCGAATATCAATCAAATTCTTATTTCTTGCGAATTTTTCTGCAAGAATATAGTCAGGTTGTTGAAAGGCGGTCTTGAATCCTCATTCATGTATAAGAAACAAATAATTTCTCACATGTCGCTCTACCATAAATTCTATTAAATACGTAGCCCATTCTGAGTCAAACAAAATTTCCAGCATCACAACACAAAAAAATTCCACCCTTACCTTATTCAAGCATTTTCATTATGCAATGTTTATGTCCATATATTATTCAACTTTATTCAAACGTAGCAAAAAATGACTTCATCTTAATCACTGTCTACAATATGCAAATCCACCTCCAACGGTGTGATGCTGTAATCCCAGGGCTGGGGATTCGCGGCCGGTACACCCACGCCCTCGATAGCGATAGCGTGGCCGCCTGGGATCCCTCACCCGACTGACAGGCTTCCAGGGTAAAGTACTGATAACCACACGTTGTGCCATACAAGGGTTTTATTAGAGAGAGAGTTAACATCCGGAATTTACAACTGGATAAGCGCTGTTATGATATATTCTAGACTATTATTATTGTTTACATTAATAAACATGTTTTACATAGGTAATAAACAGTTTTAAGTTTAAATTTTGTAAACTCTTGTAAATGAGCCTACAATAATAATTTTTGATATTGTAGTAGGTCTTGTTATATGAAAACCGTACTATGTCAGGAATTGATGACATATCAAAGAGAAGTTGAATATATGGGCAAATTCATATAACTCAGATTATTACACGCTGCAAGTATATTTTTTGATTACACCGATTACATTTTAAACCCAATAGAGTGATTTGGTTAAATTAAATAATTCTAAAATCTGAACTTGACATCCACTAAGTATAATAATAATTTTAAATTATATACAGGTTTTCCCAATATTCCATGGACATGGAGCAACCACAGATTACTGAGGTAAAAAAAAGTCGCTCGGACCAAACTTATCTCTATACCAAAATGCTTCGTTTGTCCGTTAGAGGGCTTCAAAGTCTTTTGAAAATTTTAGTTTTTTTGAAATAGCTCAAAGTCGGCTGATTCCAATCCGATGAAATTTGGTAGGTAAATTTCTTATTAAAAGTACTAATTTCTGATGTACATGATAATTTGACGGAAACCCCGGAAGGGGTGAAACTACCCCTACCCTCCATTAAAATCGATCGTAATTGTTGATAGGGTAGCAGGAACGTTGTTTATGTTTTTTTGTTTGAAAGATACATCGTTTTAGTCCATTTTTGGTCTCCTACAAAAATCTGTATCTTTCCGAGGTGTTATGTGATAAAATAAATTAGTCGATGGTACCTTAACCAAAATTTTATTTCATTCTTTTAATTTGAAATAAAATTTTCAATTGTCAGGTGATTATTTGATCTAATCTCATAAAAGATGTTTAGTATGGTTCGTTTTTTTTTCAGGTGTTTGCAAACGGTTTTTTTTAACGCAGTAAACAGTTTGCAAAACGACGAGGTTCCAAGAAAAGTTCAAATCATTTTTTTGCGCAGGATGGAACTTTCTAGGGTCCAAACCGGCGCTCACATCGAGCATCTTTTATGAGATTAGATCAAATAATCACCTGACAATTGAAAATTTGATTTCAAATTAAAAGAATGAAATAAAAATTTAGTTATCATCGAATAATTTATTTTATCACATAGCACCTCGGAAAAATACAGATTTTTATAGGAGACCAAAAATGGGCTAAAACGATGTATCTTTCAAACAAAACAACATGAACAGCATTCCTGCTACCCTATCAACAATTACGATCGATTTTAATGGAGGGTGGGGGTACTTTCACCCCTTCCCGGGTTGCCGTCAAATTATCATGTACATCAGAAATTAGTACTTTTAATAAGAAATTTACCTACCAAATTTCATCGAATTGGAATCAGCCGACTTTGAGCTATTTCAAAAAACTAAAATTTTCAAAAGCCTTTGAAGCCCTCTAACGGACAAACGAAGCATTTTGGTATACAGATAAGTTTGGTCCGAGCGACTTTTTTTTACCTCAGTAATCTGTGGTTGCTCCATGTCCATGGAATATTGGGACACCCTGTATAGAAAAACCTGTTATTATTAATTTAAAAAAAAAACTCTGATATAGTAGTAGATAGGTGTTTTACTGTACAAAGCTGAATATTGTTGAACGTAATGTAGATTCAGTATAACTCCATACTTTCACATTGTTCCTCCATCGAGTGTTCTGATAGAGGCCTTCTTTATAGAATCAATTCTCCCGCATGCCTCAATCTTTCCCTCAGGATGCTTTACTGATAAGTTTCATTCCTTCTTTGCAGAGAGGCCAAGGAGACGGGGGCTACCAGAGCAGGGGTCGGCCGGCGAAAGTAAGTCAGATCTCATATTCTTTTTAGTCTCTAGTGTATGTTGCCCTACTGCATATCTTTTGGAAAAAATTATGTTACAGTGCATGTGCCAAGATAAGGTCATTCCAATAAAACTAAAAAAAAATATACGTTCTATTATATTTTTTAGATAATGAATCCTTATGAGGCAAAATATTATCGACAAGTGAGGCTGCGCACAAGGGAAGTACCTGCATAAGTAGTGAAGTACTTACCTAATAGAAAACTTATGGTCAGAATTGTTTCCTGATCGATTTTTTTCGTTTATATAATCTACAAAAACAAAAATTAGGTCAAATCTCAGTACTTGTATTAAGGCGGCTTTACATGATGCCAGTAACTGGCGCGAGTTATTAGAAACCGAGTACTGGAATCAAGTGTTTTTCAAGATAGTGGTATCTACACGGTTTCCAGTACTTAAGTTACGAGTATTCAATATAAATGGCGATTTGAAGTAATATTATAAGTATGAACTTATTTTGCTAAAATGAATTTGAATCAAAAGCGTATCATCAAAAAAATTCTTAATATTAATTTAAAATCAATTTGCGATGAATTGCTAGATATATTAGAAGAGGAACTAGAACCAAAAAAGAGAATATTGGTCAGAAAATGGCTAGCTAGAAAGAAAAAAGGAAAACATACTTTTAAAAGATCTTGCATTGGAAGATATAGCTGAATACAGAAATTGTATGAGGATGTCACCTACATGCTTCAACATATTGCTCCAAAAAATATCTCATCGTATACAAGGATCCGACACAATCATGAGAAAAGCTATACCTACCTAGCAAAATTAAATTGGAGGTAACTTAATTAATTAATTAACAATTAATTAATTAACAATTAATTAATTAATTAAATTGGCTTACCTAGCAACAGGAAATAGTTTTAGTAATTTGCAGCAATATTTTCGTGTATCAAGACCAGCCATTTCCAAATTCATACCTGAAGTGTGTAATGCACTTTATGACGCTTTAAAGGAATATAATATATTAGGGTAAGAAAAAAAAGAATATCATGTTTTATATAATAAATAATACATACCAAATTTTTATAGGTAACTCTCCCTTCTTTTAGCAACTTACATCAAAAAACTGTTCATTATAGAAAACCATTTCATTTTGGGCTTATATAAAAGTTCATCTGTACACATTCCCGAATGTTCAGATTTTTTTATTTTCATGATTTCTTGATTAAAAGTTGTAATTAGGTTTTTAATTTAATTTTCTACTTCAACAGCTGATAAATCGGGAATATTCATTGCTTCTACCATTCTGTTAAGCGCGGATTCACGTGTTTATCGATTTTTGTAAGTGGGCAGTTTTGTATTCCTTAGGCATTCTGCTGCTCTATAGTGCTCAACAAATTGAATTGTTGTATCTTCGTTCCACTTCGCCATTGTTTTACAATTTTTTCGAAACTATGCTGCAGTTCTAAGTATCGTCTGTCCACTGAGTGTTGTCCGTTGTCATGCCACACTGATTCTGACTAAACAATTTCATTTAATTCGATTTGATTCGTACACTTATTTCTAAGTCGAACCAGATGTGGTATCGCAGTTCGTGTCAGTGGCGTGTGTTGAGGAATAATGAATATCCTACAAATATATTATTTCGACAAGTTATTGACGAAGTAGAGCCTTGCAACTTTTTGATAACAAATATATATAATGCAAGTAAATAAGAATGATAATAATTATTGTTATCATCATGATTAGAAATATCATGTCACCTACCTGCTGGTTGCCGTTTAAAAGAAAGCATAACAGCTCCGTTTTCTTATTCTGCAAGTAAAATATTCCAGCAATTTAATCACAAGACCACGAACTAGGGAGTTCAATCGTTTCCCAGGCATTTTGTGTAATTTTTGTTAGGTATTCCGTTGCGAGAATATACCCAGTCCGTTTTTTTTTTAACCGTATAAAAACAAGGAAATAGATTTTTAGGCATTCGCGCAATTAATAAGTTACTCATAGTTTATCACACCGTACAATATCACAGGTAATTCTGCTAATTTCGTATTAAAAACGTTTCAAATCACAACACAAACCTCATTAGTATATTTAGCACTGTCACTGACACTACTGACAGTAGCCGATCAGCTGGACGACAATCTTATCGTAATATCGTATCAAGCTAAGCGTATCAAGACGCGAGTCGGACTTCTGTCTCACTCTCGCTCATATTTTTAGAATTGCTGACGATTCAAACGTATTTCTGACAATACGTCCCAGTTTAACTCGATTGACTATACAATGCAATAGAAGGAGTAAGAAACATAACGAGATGATGTATCCTTAGTTATCACAACAGACAACACTCAAAGTGTACAGACTATATCAACCTACATACAATAATATGGAAAACAAAATCTTCATAACTAAACAATACGTGGCGAGTGGCGATCGGTAGCGTCTACACCAGTTTAGTGCCCATGCCAGTCCAGGGGGACGAACGGTGGGGGTAGCTACTTGTGCCAGTGAATAGAAGGGCTTTCTGTTTACTCGACTAGAACGATTTACTATAACGAGTGTTACTGGAATATAAAATTATTTGTTTCAACTAGGAGAGTTACTAAACTCCAGTAGTACTCGGTTCTAGTAACTCGCACCAGGTACTGGCATCGTGTAAAGCCGCCTGTACTCATTGTAGGTACCTACTCATTATGTCAACTTTGCGTCAATTTTGACATGGATTTCTATGGATTTTTTATTAACAAAAAACAGCATTTTGGATCACAGTAATAATTAGTGTTCAACATTTGGTGTAAAAAGCAACTTTGAACAAGTTTAGTAATTCATAAAAGAGTGAATTGCAGGTCAATGAGTATAAAGCACATAGACTGCATGGGGTCGGAGAATTCTCCATCACCCTAACAGTTGTCATGATGGCAGTGCCCGAAACTCCAACTAGAGAGTTTGCTTCCGCATCCAACAGCAGAGCCTTCCAGAGTACCAGAACAAGCACAGACACGTGTTTCGTTCTACTGGAACTCATCAGTGTGCTGCATCTGGAGTATCTGGAGGATAAGTTTCAAATGAAGTTTAGTAAGATGGTAACAATCCAGAAATGCCGAGTTAAAAAAACGGAACAAAATTTGTACTAAAGAGGTAAACGTTAGTGAAAAATTAAAAAATAAAAATAAAATAATTTTCTCGTGTGTCATGTGTCATATAATTTCAATTCCTGTGAGTTGAAATTATAATAAACAAACATTCAATCGAAGTGATTTCAATAATGTGTAGTCTATACACTGAGTGTTGTCTGTTGTGATAACTAAAGATGCATCATCTAGTTATATTTCTTACTCCTTTTATTGCATTGTATAGTCGATCGAGTTAAATTGGGACGTATTGTCAGAAATACGTTTGAATCGTCAGCAATTCTAAAAAGATGAGCGAGAGTGAGACGGAAGTACGACTCGCGTCTTGATACGTTTAGATTGATACGATAAGATTGTCGTCCAGCTCATCATCTTGCGCTAAATATACTGATGAGGTTTGTTATGTGAAACCTTTTTAATACGAAATTATCAGAATTACCTGTGATATTGTACGATGTGAATAGAATTCCTAAAAATCTATTGCCTTGTTTTTCTAACGTTTTAAAAAAAACGGAATGGGTATATTCTCGCAATGAACTACAAAAAATTACATAAAATGCCTGGGAAACGTTTAAACTCCCCAGGACGTGGTCTTGTGGTTAAATTGCTAGAATATTTTACTGCAGAAAAAGAAAACGGAGGTCGTATGCGTTCTTTTAAACGCCAACCAGCACGTAGGTGACATGCTATTTCTAATCATAATTACGTATAACAATTCACACGCCACTGACACGAACTGCGATACCACATCTGGTTCGACTTAGAAATAAGTGTATGAATCAAATCGAATTAAATGAAATTGTTTAGCCAGAATCAATGTGGCATGACAACGGACAACACTCAGTGGACAGAGCATAAATGCAAATCGATCAGAGCAAAAGTAAACAGTAGGGACTTCGTAGTATAGATGATTATGATTATTATTATGTATGATTATCACTTAGATTTCAGTCAGTAGGTAACAAACTAACCTCACTTTATTGACTATCCTTTATTTAACATAATCGGAAGTTCATCATACATATAATAACTGACTACCCGCGCGGAAGATCGCTCTTATTTATGGGGTGATTATCTGGTGACTGCATACCCCCTCCACTGGCTATCTCCACCACAGCAATGGCTGGTCTCTTTGATGATGCAATGAATTCCTAAGTCAGACGATGACTCATTTGGGTCTGACGTAATGCCGGATACCAAATCATCCGCAGTTTTATTTCTTCCTTCTGTCAAAAAAATTATTTGGATCTTCTAAAATTTTAATCGCTTCACAATGTAATCGGGTGTAATATTGTGAAATAGTGGACATGACTTTCGTCTTTTCAAAGCCTATGGCGTGATCGTCCTAAAGCACTGTGTGCTCCGCCACAGTTGACTTGTCTGTTTGGCCCAGGCGCCAGGCGGCAGTTTCTCTTGTGTTCAGTCATGCGGGTATTGACTCTGCGTTTGATGGTTTTGATATATAAAGCACGACAGGAGCAAGGTATTCATTTAACTCCATCAGAAGAAAGTGGTTCGATAGGGTCTTCAGCTGAACGGAGAATATTGTGAACTTGTTTTGTAGGTTTAAAGACGGTTTTACCGTCGTGGCGATGCAGGAGCGAGGGTGTATGACGTCACCAGATCACCCATTATTAGGAGCGCTCTTCTCACCGGAAAGTTAGTTAACAGTGAACAGGAGGAGTGAAAGCAACGCTTGCGCACACGGTAACCGCTGATTATGTCTACTGCAGCTTATAGACGAAAAGTTTGTAGCAAATCTTCATGGACCACGACACAACAGCCCGGATCAATTACGGTTTCAATAGCAGCCAGCCGTGAAAGCCTAAACACGTAAATTAAATATTGATTTTATTGAGTGGACATGGATAAGATATTACAACATAATAATTATGTAAACGGGCAAGAGAAGGCGACAGGTAAGTGATATGTTGTGTAACCTGTCAATTTTATTAATTGATTTAACCGGACACAAGTCGTGACACAAGTTGCAAATTGTTGTCGGTTCGGTAATTTCCGTATCAATATGACAACGTACAGATTGTCTATTGTCTCTTAATGCGTATGCATTCGAATATGGCTATCTTCTCCTCTCTATTTCTACATACCTAGCAAGGAGGATTAACAATAATAGAGGGGTTAAATCCATAGTACAGTTACGGTAACATTTTGCGTTATTACTGCCTTCTGCTTCATTCTTTTGTTTCTCTCGAAATAAATTTACATGCTTCAGAATTTTATCGATTTTGAATTTATTTTGGTTATTTGGACAATCATCTTATTTCTTGCCTGCACAATGTCAATGAACCAGATAACCCTTAGACTATATTAATAAATATGGACCGCGCCTTCCCTATCTTAGCTTGAAGTCAGTTTTGGTTTGTTGATATTCTCTCTCGCACTCATATGCTGCTTCTGGCGGGGTAAGGGGAACGACGTAAAACGTAAACAAACAGAACGCAACGGCAGTGGCGCGCTCGAGTTCAGTTATAGGAAATGTAATAATTACATAAATTATAATAATGATCATAATATTCATAATATTATTATTTTATTTGCAGTTTTTGTTACAAAAAACATAAATTATGGAAATACTAATAGATATTAAATTAAGAAAATATATACTTATACCTACCTATACAAAATAAAAGGTACAAAAAGGTAATAACAATTTAGCAAATAAAAAATCGATAGGAAAGTCGGAAAGCAATATACATCAGTAGGTACCTACAATATTTTTTCAATTTCTTACATATTTAGTTGATTTAATTCTAAAAATAAATTAAACGAACCTAATTGAAAATATGTCAGATACCTAATCACTAATTTTAAAATGTCCTGTATTACTAAATTTTTGTTCTGATATTGCTGGGAGTGAATTCGTCTTAATTTTAGAAGAATTAATTGCCGATAAAAAATGAAAGATCATGGAAAAAGTTCACCACATTTTAAAAATTTGCACCTTAAAATTAGTAATAATCTGAAATTTTTTTAACGTTCGTGCAACCGGGTCAAAGTCTTCTATTTCATATTCTTTGATGATATTGTTTGAATATTATTCCCCCTCTTCATATTCTGATTATCTTAAATTAGAGGTTGACAATAATAATAGGTAATATACTTTCAAAAAGTCAGTATTTTTTATTTATTTAAATGAAATAATTTTTCCAAGTTGCATTTTTTAAAGTATTCAGTAGGTATTCAGTATGTTTTCGAAAATGAAAAAAACTGTCAAACAATAATTGTTTTCACAAATTAACACGCACAACTCAGATTGCGTAGTATTGCCTCGGCTTACTTCTGAATACCGCGTCTGAGATGCCGGATGAGAAATCGCATTGTGTGCAAACGCTATTGCATTAATATTACTTACCTATATCTAATAAACAAACATAATTATGTCCAAGACGACTAACTAGGCAATTGATGATGATCGTTAGTATAAGGTTTTTCGCAGCAATTGTGTAGTTTTAAGATTTTACCACAAAAACCACAACAGTGTGCAAAGAGGTAATATTATCCACTTTTAAACATGACTTACAATAAAATACATGGAAACGAATATCAAAGTTGTTTATTGCTCATGCCGTAGAACGTTTGTCCATTAATTTTTACATTTGTAGGTACTATCGATTCATCTAAGATTCACTCTTTAATGAAGGACTAAGGACTAGCTAGGAACAACCAGTAGACATAAGTCAATACTTTGGTTTCTTTTATAACTAAAATTTGGTTAGTTTCTAAAATAAATATTCTTATATCGATTGCGATTTTTTCATGGACAAAACACGATTATTAGTGAGTGCACAATATTAAAAATTACACTTAACATGCTCACATAAAGAGTCAGAGAAAATGTTAATTGATGTAGTGTAAACTGATATTCCTAGTTCTATTGTTAATACAAATTTGAATATCAATGCCATCAATTGATATGAAAATTCTATTAATAAAAATATTTTTAAGTTTCCTCATTCTCAGTAGGTACCTACTGATAAACGAACAATGCGCTGAAGTGTTGTGAATGCAGAAAATTAACAATTATTTTTTTGTAATTACCAAAGAATGTTAAAATAGTTGTTGAAGTTTACTATTATGCGTAGTGTAGGTTATTCTGATTCAAGATCCACGCTTAAGGAAATACGGAGATATTCTTTCCGTAAATTGATACATCCCATTATCTTTCTTCCTATTCCACACATTCAAAGGTTAATTCTAAATACCGTCTAGATTACCTCGGCAGCGACTTTATGCAAATGAAAGGCTTCCGTGACTGGAATCCACAACAATTGAGTTTATTAGCAAAAATTACCCATATACCGGATTTGCATGTCGTTTCAATGGATCCTAAATTGGTTAATCTAGTGGCGTCGGAAAACACGAAACGTGCAACAAGTACCTATCTGAAAGTAGCACTTAAATACAGAATTTGTGAACTATCAAACCACACATGGGGAAGTGCTTCTTAATAAGGGTGGCGTTAAAGAACCCCACAGTTTTTAAAGGGGAATTGGGCTTCACTCAGTTTAGTTTAAGCCTATGGAATTTCCCTTAACGTATCCATAAAATGGAAGGATTAACTGATATCGGCTGCCGAAGATGGATTTTTTTAAAGGTGGAAACCTGATCTCACACAGGGTGTTAGTAAATAAGTGCGACAAACTTCAAGGGGTGATTCTACATGAAAAAATAATGACAGTTTGCTATATAAACGTATGTGCGCAAATGCTTCGTTTTCCAGATACAGGGTGTTTTAGGTTCACTTAAAAACTGACTAAAGAAAACTGACTTGAAATGTGGGTTTTAAGAGGAAGTGATTGCGCATTTTTTGACATGCAATTAAGAATTTTATGTTCATCAGTGGTGCGCATACAGCTAATGATCTTAATTTTTTTAAAGAAAAAAATGGTACGCCATTGAGATTTTTTAGATAAAAAATGTTCAATTTCTCGTTTAGTTTGTGATAAAAAATATCTTTTGCCTTTTTTTCGTATTGGGCGCCATTTCTATGCAAAAAAATAAAACATAAAACATCAAAATAAAAATAAAACATTTGAAGGAGGTCAGCAATCCCATTTGATGATGTATAAATAGAAATTAACGAAATCAATTATTCAATACTCTTATCGATGATCATATCCTAAAGCCAGCTCTTGGACCAACAGATTCCTTAACTCCTTAACAATGTTTATATATGTTTAACATAAAATTAATTTTCAACGAATTAAAAAAACTGAGAAGAGCTCAGTTAGTAGGCACTGTAAGTAGCACTCCATAAACTCGTTCAACGAAAAAATTTAAAACAAGTTTCATTAACTGAATACAGCATTACGTACCTACATACTTGACTTTTGAACATCAAATGGATTTTATTTAAACTGTGTACATAAATACCAAGTTAATTAAAGATAACGTTTATCTATCCTTGCTAGAGTTTCCGGCATCATTGTTTGTTCTATTTAGTGGTTTGAATTCTAATGTGCCACTTTTTTCTATTTTTACCTTCTGCTGGTAACATTATCTCTTCCACTAATGTGCTGCTTTGTACTTTAAATGGATCGATATACCTGTCTGAGAATGCCCTCGTTTCTTTCTGCAATTTCTCTGGACGGAAAGACATTCTCTGTTCCAACTTCGCTAGCACAAAGTCGAACTTCTGGATGGTTACAAGGTGTGTAAGACGGTTACTGACATGAATTATAAAGTTTTTTATAACTTTCTCTCCCAACAAGTTACTTTCTAAATAATTTTTCCTACAGTATCTTGTATTTGCATATTTATAAGAAGAAAACAATTAGGTAGAGTTAACTCCGTCGTATGGTTATCTTAATACGTTACATTACTAATGAAAATCACAGTAAGATTAAATAGGAACCAAAATCTCATTCGGGTATCATGCCAGTAAATACGCTACCATCCAGGACAATTTTACAGATCTTGTGAAGTTGGGTACAAAATTCGTTGTTGCCCATAAACCGTAAACGACCAAATCGTATTATCTAAATTTTACCGGAAAGGAAACTTCCACTCATCTTTTCACAAATGAACAAACGTTTGCCTACAGTTGTCTTTAAGCAGTCTCTTGTAAATATATCATCAACGACAAGCTGTTTACCCACTCAGTCAGGCGCAAGCTCTGTTAGCAAAATGCAAAACTTTACCTGATAGGGATGACTCCGGAAGAATATTCCGGTTGTTGATTTTGTACTGTGAGGTATTATTCCTTACCTGATTTGTAGCAAAACACACGGGAAATAATAAACAGCAAGAGAGGCGAATCCCTGCCAGACAAACTCGTTGAATCAGCCAGCATGTTGTTTTCTTTTGAAAAACTCAAAGCACTAAAAAGTTAACCAATGCAGGATATGAATAAATAACAAATAAAATATAGACAAAAGATGAATGACATGTTGTCAGACAACATGCCATCCATTTATGTTGTGCTGTGAGCAGAGGCGGAAATTGTAGACACGTGTTTCGTCCTGTTTGGGACTCTTCAGTACAATGTATCTACCAACATTTTTGGCATGCATTATGGCTGTCTGGGGTGTATCCTATGGCGCAAGCCTAACCCACCGTGCCTTTTTATTTTATTTTTATTTTTATTTCAAATAAAATATACCTCATTTGCCAGGAATGTACGTTTTACGTAGCCGAATAATTATTGTATTGAGACGCTGCTTACCTGGGTCTTTACAAAAAATGATAAAAAAAACTTTTCAATCAATATAAATAAAATTATGAAAGTAGGTCGTATGAAAATAAAGCACCTAAAGTGCTTTATTACTAGCCTGTCAGATGGGTTCGGAATATTCCTCCATCGCCCATAACAGTTGTCATGCTGGCAGTGCCCGAAACTCCAATCGAAAGAGCTGCCACGCATCCAAAAACAGAGCCAACCAGAGTACCAGAACAAGCACAGACACGTGTTTCGCCCTACTGGGGCTCATCAGTGTGCTGCAAAGGATGTTACCGGATGCATGGATGCTTGGACCCTCTTGAAGCTGATGGCTGTTACACGGTTTTCCGTGTGGTGTAAAGTAGAGCGACATCTAGAGGTCAGTCTAAAGAACTAACCGTGAGTTGACTCTAAGTTTATTCAGACACCACCAAATGCCAGACGATTGACGATTGAATAAGAGAAGAAGGCAAGTGTATACTCAACGATTAATTAATAAGTAAAAGAATGAAGGTAGGTCGTATGAGTATTATAAAGCACATAAAGTGCAATTACTAGCTAAATGGCTAGTAATTGCACTTTAATCTAATTATGGTTCCTCTTATGTTAGGTTTAATTGATTCATTAGCTCCCAGCGTCCTATTTATAGGACGGCGCAGAACTAAATTTTTTACCACCACTTATCAACAAATGATGTATACCGGGTATTCGCCTACCAAGAATCGATGCATAGTAGTGTCTAAAGCTTGCATTAGTTTTCCCGCATCCGTTCTATATAGCTCGGCTAAAGGGACATGTAAACCGTTTTCCGATATCTTGAGCCGTTCTCGATGTAAGCTGCTTTGAATGTGGAAAATTGAGATTTTCATTTGTTTGACAAAATTTTTAATAGCTTCCTTATTATACCTAAAAATCGCTTATTTACTCATCGTATTTAACGATGTCATAAATTAAATGCTGGACGAAACTAACTGAACTACATATCAAAATACTCAAAAAAAATTTTGGGCTCTTCCACTACGCCTGCAATACAATTTAAACAGAGAAAATGAGAAAAGTTTCAAACTACGCACAATTAAAAAATTGGCCGGCCTTGGGTATTTTTTTGCCTACACTCGTCTATTGATTTCGTTCTCTCCTATACAGTCAATTATTGACGAAATTTCAAAAGTTGTACAGTCCAATACCTCATTCTCAAGGCTTATAAAACTTCCCACAAACCCGTAATTAATTCTTTCCTTAAATAGTTCCAAGCAGGGCATGCTACAGAACATGAGCTATTCCAAGTAACGGGGGGGGGAACTGTCACTGCTACCTAATTATGTTCTCCCAACTCTAGTCCAAGCGCAATGAAATTGATGTAATGTACATAATAAATGACGTTAGTGACATTTTAGAATTATTGATTTACTGAAGGCCATTCTTTTTCAAAGGAAAGGTTAATTATTAATAAAAATAAATTGCCAAATAAGTAACTAAAGTTTGGGTATTTATTTATATTGTTCAAATTAATGTAAAAAGCTCAACTCAGTGCTTGGAATGTTTCTATAGGAACCTGTTTACAAGATTTTTAGAAGAGGTGCTCACTTTTGTGCTTATTAAATGATATAGCAGTGAAAGTATACCTACTTCCAGACATACCTAGTAGTTAAAATTTTTGTCAATAGTTTTCCTGCATGAAATGTACAGTTTCAACCAAGACTTTCCGCAGGTCTAAACCTGCGGAATGCTAACATGGCTAAATATCACTTTGATCAGTTCCCAGAGTTACAGAACAAGGATTTGTTGGTTTGAAAACTTCCGATGCAACCGATTTAGTGGAAGAGATCTGTGAAGATCAGTCATAATATACCGATACCCTAGCCAGACAGATTTTACAAGCTTAAATTTGATTTCTTTGTACGCATTTACATTGAGGACGCGATATTTTGTGCGAGACTGTTAACGAATTGAAGTCAAGAAATCGAGAGGAGAAGTTCGACGAGATAAAATAAATGATACACCAGGCGAACAGTTACAGAGTCCCTTTAGTGGAGTGAGAAACCGTGTATTGAAATGTGTCCGGGAGAATCCTTAAATGAATTAATTGTTAATTTTATTTATGTGTTTTATAAAAAAATTGAAAAGTGAGTGTCTATTTTATTAACGTTCTTGAACGTTTTGACATTTGTCGTAACCTAACAACATCAAGGGCTGTCAGTTGTAAAGAGAGCATTAAGTTAACAAACCTCTTTGTGTACGGTCTACTCCAAAACGGATTTGCTTTCAAACGCCCTATAGGTACTTGATCAATGTAAATAGGTGGTTGGGTTAAATTATTGCTCGACTATTGTTGTTTTTACTCTAATATCTTATTTTTTTTATTTATTCATTTAGTTATACTATTACTTTGTTTGTTTACTTTGATATATATGTTACTACTTATTAATTATGTTACTACTGATTAATATTATGCTTAGACTTTGATTTAATTAGATTTCGCTTAACAGCGAAGCAATATTTATTTTTTTCATTGTTTGGTAAAGTTGGCTGCTTCAGACTGGGTCTTAGTTGACATCTTGAAAATTTTCACATTTTTTAAGTATAACTAGCCTGTTTTAGGCGGGCGTTTTCTTATACCTTCATCGACTTAGCGGAATTGTGTAGGTTAATAAGTGAAACATATTGAATCTCCTCTTGGAATGGTTGAGAATGATGGTTAAAGTATTCAAAACAGATTATTGTTTATTTTCTATGCATAGTGTCAGTGTTTTCAAATTACCTATAATTTTTTTTTCAAACGATAATGAATTTATACCTCAAGATTGTATATGTTATTTTTGTATTATATTATTTTTTGAAAGCACACCGAATGAGACTTCTGAGTAATATTCAGTTTTTGCATTAACTTTCACCCAGTTGCCGTTTCTCATCCTTAAAGTAACCCTGTTAGCATTTTGCTTACAGACAAATTTTGTAAATTCATAAGATAATTAGCATATTTATTATTATTTTGCAACAAGCCGGAATTAGAGAATAGGGCGATCCCTGAAACTCACGAATGAAATCCAGTCGCACGCAGTTATTCTCTCCATTCACTCATAACGGGGAAATTAAATAGTCGTGCAAAGTGGGTAAATTACAATCGTTTTTCTCCGGTATACGCAACGACTTTCCAAGGCGAGTCGTTATAGCAATTCACAAGGAAATAAACCCGTACAAGATTCTTAAATATGCTCTATGTTGTGTGCCTTCACAAAGGACTCTGCTCATAATTATGGAAACAAAGCTCCTGTTTGTAATGCGTATCCTGGAAATAACTGCCTGGCGGCATTTTGTTCCAATTCAGAGCGGGATGCCGCTATTAACCCAGGATCGTGTCGCCAACCATTAGGTATATAACTAGGGATAGTAAATAGAAATGTATTGGAGTGAATCTAACTAAAATCTTTTATTAAAAAACACAATATCAACCAATAATATTGTTCGGTTCTCACACTTATAAAATCACTACTAAAGTCTGCAAATGTCTTTATCTACGGATGATTCATATTCAATGTACTTTATTAGACGTTTCTTAGTTCATAAAATGTATGATTATCATGAAGAGTGCATAAAGTGAAAAGATGAGAACTAAAGTGTCGTATCGGTTCATTATTTAACGCTTAAAACTGACACGTTACTGCAAGCCGGCCAACCAAGTACAGTATGTACAAGTTCTAGTGAGCTGCCCGATCGGGGCGATCGCAACTACACGAGACGCTAAACGCTGAACTACATAGTATCCCGACGCCAACCGCTCCTAAAGCTTGTTGACACCATGCACCTATATTAGAGAAACGTCGTAATTTATTCGCAGAGCATCAGATTTAAGTACAATTATTATTATTTTGTGTTTAGTATCATTTAATTACCTAAAATGTGTACCATTGTAGATGATATAATGAATGAAATATCTTTTACCTCAGAAGAAATTATTTTTCAATCAAATGTGGCTGCACAAATTCTGTTACCTCAAAAATTTAAAGAAGTGCATATTAGGCAATAAGTCACCTTTATTGCGTAATATTTAACCTTTAACTGACGTGATTAAAAATGCGTTAATGGTTTATATGAATACATTAAAAGTGTTTTTTTTTTAATAATAACTTTTCGTTCTAATCTTAGTCACTCGTGGATAAAATTTTGTATTTTTATAATATGGATAAAATTCTGGGATTGACGCACTCACCTGCGGTTCGTGCGGTCAAAAAAATTGCCTGTTTTTTGCAATGAGTAAAGCAAGCCTTTGAAATTTAATGTCAGAATTGATAAATGTCAAAATGGATCATTTTATGATTGAAAATATTCGCCCCCCTAGACTCGGGGGAAATGTGCGCATTAATCAAAACATTGACCGTGTTCGTGATGCAGTTGCCCAAGATCCACGCAGATCAAAGCTAAAACAAGTTTCGGTTCTGGAGTTACATAAGTCTATACTTAGATTATTTTAAAACTAAGAAGAGTAAGCTACAAAGTATCATTTAGACCATTAAAAGTCAATGATTATTATTATTATCAAGAAAGATAGAGCTTGTTTTCGGTGTAGAAAATCTAGTTTTCAGGAGAGATTTTACAGCAGTATCACAAGTCATTGTGATTTTACATATACCAGTATAGTGCTTAATAATTATCTTGATATTGTAGAATGAATTTGAATAATTTCTAGATATCTCCTAAAATATGCCCTTTAAGTTAAAAAAATAAAACTAAACTTTGTACATCAAAGATCTTGAGGAGATATTTTATACACCTTCTTCAGCTGTTATCTGCCAAAGCCACGATGATCCAAACTTCATAGTCGCTGAATTGTTCCACTAAACTTTGTACATCAAAGATCTTGAGGAGATATTTTATACACCTTCTTCAGCTGTTATCTGCCAAAGCCACGATGATCCAAACTTCATAGTCGCTGAATTGTTCCTACCTGTATTGGAGACATGCGCTCATGCGCATAGAACTTTCAGCTTTTATAAAATGACGAAGATCTGGCAGTCGCTGGCTCTTGCTCTGTAATATTTATTTACAACGTAAGTGGGATACACAACTTATTACTACCGCACGCATGTGAATTAAGCAGAACGAGGCCGTTAAGTGCGATACAATGTGTATCTCACTAATATCGTACAAAATTTTATCATGAGAAATTAATTATTTTGACTATTAACCACAAAAAGCTTACAATACAGGATTTTAATGAATAGACGTTACAAATAAAAGGGCATGCAGTAGGAAATGCAAAAATACGTGAAAAATTTAATAAAGACATGGGTTGTTGAAGCCTTAGTTTTCGAGATACAGGGTGTTAAAATTATTCTAAAAATTTTATATTTTTTTAATATTTAAAATTGGGTAATCAGAATAATTCATAATGTTGTATGAAGTACATGCGTGATCTGCGCATCAAATCATGTACTTCAATTGGTACAACAACTGTTAAAAATATCACGATATTCTTATCAGCCAATTTTTAGATATTCAAAAAAAAAACAATTTTTCTAAGAACTTTAACACCATGTATCTCGAAAACGAAAGCCCAGACGACCCAAAAATAGAATCGCCTATTTTTGCATTTCCTACATGTCCTTTAATTTTGAAACACCTATCCATTATCACCCTGTGCAATACAGTACCTTTGAATCAGCGGCGTACACAGGGAAAAGTTGGAAGGCCATGAGCAAAAAGTCTTAAAAAGCGTACCGGTATCAGAAAGATGGAAATACTGTATGCAAGAAACAACGAAGTCATGAAATAAAAAGTTTTAAATAAAAAAAACTTTTTTATTTCAAATTAAACACCATTTTGAAAGAGGGACGCCTATATGAAAAATGGCATGAGGTAATTAATTTTTTTTTTATATTTTAATTTTTCAAATTATTTTTGGCCAAACAATCTCTGAATAAGAGCTTTATCTACATCTACTTTTCACAACATCCGGTATATCTAACAGGGTAAGAGATACAGGTAATGATACTGTTAACTACATTGTAAGTTGATGAGTCTCTTATTGAAAGAAATAATAATATTTCTAAGATGTGCACAAACCTAAAATAGATACCTACGCAGAAGGTTTTTAAGTTGTCATAAATACAGGGTGAGTTTTTTTCAATGTTTAGCAAAGAGATCTCGTAAAATACTCCAGTTAAACGAACTGTTAAATGGGGAAAGCAGTGCAGTTTTATGAGCTTAGTTTGAAGCAACTTTTGTTTTTTTTTTAATTTTCATGGGTGTCTAGATATTTGACAAAAACAAAATTTCATTAATTTCTTTACACCAAGAGAGCGCTCTAATTATTGGGATTAGAAAATAATACTAAGGAAAAATGTTTTGAATAATTTTAAAACCAATAAAACGGCGTTATAATTTCCTTTATTTGTTATGCCATTTTCGAGTTATGACATAAATATGTGTTTTCTTTAAGTGTAAAAATCGTCCTAACTTCTTGTTTTTAGGAAAAACCATATCGAGTTTTATATCGTGGTATTTAGAAAAAAAAAGACATATCGAATGATGTCATATAGCCAACTATGACTTAAATTTGAAAAAACACAAGTTTATGACATAACTCGAAAATGACAGGACAAATAAAAAAAATGTGACGCCGTTTTATTGCTTATAAAATCGTCCAAAATGTTTTCTTTTACGACTTTTCTCTAATCCCAATAATAAGACTGCTATATCAGTATAAAGAAAGTCCCGGAATTTACTTAATTTAAATATCTAGGAACCCATGGAGATATTAAAAAAAAAAAAGCTGTTTCGAATTAAGCTCATAAAACTGCACTACTTGCCCCATTTAACCGTTCCTCTAACTGCAGTAGTATACTAGATCCCTGCACTAAACATTGACAAAAACTCACCCTGTATATTTACTCGTGTAGATGATTATGATCTTCCAAAAAGTTTAATAATTATTGCTAGTGAGTAGTTCCCTCTATTGAATGACAGAAATGACTCCGTTCTTACTCTTATGAAGTCTGATGCTTTCTCCTCATGCTTAAAATATCACAATATCTATTATTCAACTAAGCACCACGGACTGTTCATTCTGGTCCTGCCTCCCTCGTCCTATTCACGGCGCCAAGAACAATTCCCGGCCCGCGAGAGCAGCGCTGATTAATCCCACTGGAAGGGGCGGGGACGATGGTGTTATATGAGGGGTCTTATATCTCGGGGCAGTGAGAACGGGCACCTGGACGCGTCTTTGGATGACCCGATTCCATGTCCAGGATGCATTGCATGCGTCACGGACGGTGGGGGCGTGCACTAGCCTGTTGTTGTGGTTATGCGGATTCGATTAGACATCGTCTTTTATCAACTTCAAGTGCAGAGGAAGGCTTAGACAATAAAATTTCTTGACCTCTGTAAAAGTTTATAGTAATGAGTAGGTATAGGTCATTCTTTGATTTTAAAACACAAATTTCCCATGGCGGATTTTTTACCGTCCATGATAATTTTTCTTGTATGTATTTGATGCGGTTTGCAATTGTGAAGCCAATACGAAGCAACCCAATACGTCATATAAAAAATAAAACTGATTATATTTATTTTGTAGTAGGTATCTGTTTTGCAGTAGGGATCTGTTTGGCCGGTATCAAGAAATTGGAGAATGTCGGTGGATTGACGATGCTCAGACAACTGTAATAATCGTTTATTCCTATTGCTTGAAGAATTTCCGGTGCGATACAAAGTCCCGTAAGTCAGAGCAAATAGATGAGAGAAAGGATTTCATTAGAAAAGGAAACCACTTTTATTTCGGAAATTGAATCAGTTCCGACGAAGAGATGAATAAAATTATCCCTAAAGCCTATTGCGAAGTCTCAATGTAACGATGTCGCACCCTTCTTACGACGTTTCCCAGCCTACAGATTTTATTTCTTTCAGAAATAGAAGAAACTTTAGAATAAATCAGTGGAATAAATTATCATAATTTTCATAACTCGGTAGTACGAGTATTAGACGAAGTCTTTGGTTATATCATTCCTGGAAAGCTTATTAGAATTTAGGAGATTATTTTCCTGAAATATTTTACTGAGTCTTCAATATTAAATCAGACAAGCAAACTTTCTCATGGTTTCTTTTCCTACGTAATCGTGATATATGGAACGAAAATATTTCAAGGTGTACCTACTTCCTATTCGTAAAGCAGCTTATCTATTACGATTTTCAAAATATCCATCCAAGTCAGTCTACCCAGTATAGTTCAGGCATTACGTCGAAAAAGTTGGGTTAAAATGCAAGTGAACCGAGTAAGTTGCTTTTTGGATATTGTGTGAGGGGGGGCGAGGGGTTAAAAAAGCTCAACTTAAAATAGCATCTCTCCGTCGAGATACGAAAATTGCGATGAAATATTTTTTTGTTGCTTTATTTACTCTATAATTTAGGTCATTTACATTTTTCAGACAGCTTTCTCCGTTGTTAAGATATCGAAAAATATAATCGTGGATTTTTTCTCCTATGACAGTCACGCATTTATCTTTAAAAGGTGCTTCCCGCATTATTGTTTTAGAGGAAAATCATTGATAGGTTTGATGTATAGATTTGTAATATAGATTTGTTAAGATTGAAAAGCTGCTTCTGTTGCAGTAATTATATTTTACCTCTGTTTAGCCATTTTCGACAAAAACAGGAAAAAGTTTTCATTTTATGTTACCATTTTCACAATTATTGCATTGTGACTCATATTAACTTAACTAACATTCATTAACTATAACAATAAAAATTCCGACAAGCAAAAACGTCAAAAATTTAAAAATTATCCAATTGTAAAGTCACAGTCAAGGCTATTACAAAAATGACCCTAAAAATTTTTTTTTTTTCCGATTTTCTGGAAAATGGCTCAACAGACTTAAATTGTAACTACAGCAACACAAGCAGCTTTTTAATATTCACAAATTAAGATTTTTCTCTAAAACAAGTAGGACGGTCAATATTATGTAAAAATATATCCGTGACTTCAGACATCCATCTTCAGAGGTGGATGCATGAAGACTTCTGATCTACTCATCGAATACTACCGATCCCCAAACCCCAAAATAACACCTTATTTGACGGGGAACCAATTTCCGTAACGATTCTGCGGGGCTCTTTACAACGGAAACGATGAGCGATAGGTGAAAAATGCATATTATTAGGAAATTGTAGAGCGAGAAAAAAGTAACTAAATAGTATCCCATCGGGTCATTTTTGTAATAGTCTTGACTGTAACTTTAAAACTGGATTTTTTTTTTAATTTTGGACGTTTTTGTTTGTCGGAATTTTTATTGTTATAGTCAATGATTCACAATGCAATAATAATTGTGAAAATGGTAACATAAAATGAAAACTTTTTCCTCTTTTTCTCGAAAATGGCTGAAGAGAACTAATATATAACTACTGCAACAGAAGCAGCTTTTCAATATTAACAAATCTATATTAGAAATACGTATTTCAAGATGACGGAGAATGCACATAGAGCATCTTGGTCGACAATTTAAAGTTAAGCTTTTTTAAGCCTCCCTCATACAATATCCAAAAAGCAACTTTCCTCGGTTCACTTGCATTTCTAAAATTAAATGTATATTATAATGACTGGACCACTATAATAATAATTGTGTTGATTTGGATTTGGGATCAAGAAATTATATGTAAGGCTATCTATTTAAAAATATTTCTTATCCCGGTATACTTATTTTTAGCAAAATGAACCCACCCACTTTATTAGGTAGGTATATTCACTACTGTTGAAGTCTTAACAGAATAATAATTTGGATTACTTCACTGAGAACTGGTTTCGCTAGGTATGTATCTAGCAGTAATTTTCCTTCAGAGTGTTGGAAATGCATCAAAGTAGTTTTATTTTATTGTTTTTGATTTGTTTTGAATAAATTAGTTACAATGAATTAATTTAGAATTGATGTCAATAAGTCAGTTTTGAAAATATTTTTTAGAAGTTTGAAGAGTTTTAGGTTAATAAAATACTTTTAGACGATTTATACAAGCTTTTATTGATAGATAGCGAGTAATTTATTTATCAACTTTATAGAAAACTCAACACAGAGATCTATCCAAGGCTTGAATTTTAACAGAACGAACTGAAGCCTCGGATGGGGTCGAAAAATAACCATTCTTATAGCAAAAAATATACAGGGTGGCCCAAAAAAAAAAACGAAACAGGCCCAATAACTTGGAAACTGGAGATGTACCTACGCGAAAAATGCCGAAACTGGTCCATTTTGTTATCAAGGGGACATTATTATTTGGGTGGCAAATTAAGCCATTCAAAATCATCCCCTTGGAAGGGGTAGCTACCCCTTTTCTTTCATATAGGAAATGGATATCGAGTGATATCATTTGAAAGCTACTCGAATTCTCTTTACAGCGTATCTCCCTTTTTGGGGTTCGCTTGAATACAGGGTTTCCCAAAACCCAAAAAGTGAGATATCGTTGTAAAAAAAAAATGTATCACTCGATATAATTCTGTTACCTATAATGATAAGCGAAGAAGGTTAATCACCCCTGCCAAGATGATGAATTTGGATGATTAAATAATTTGCTAGCCAAAGGTGGCCTCCTCAATAACAAAATTGACTTAAATTCTACATTATCTTGTATAACAATTAAAAACATGTAAATAAATGTTACAAACAAAGTCTCCTTCTTATCATTGTCGTCACCTTGATGATGTTTCTAAGGTCCTTAGTCGGTTAAACAAAAGAGGCCCAGCGCTACAGAGTCCCATTGTATATGTGCATGGATACCCGGTCTTCCTGCAATGTACAACCGCAGGGAGTAAATCAGAGTAAATCACCAGACGTTGAACGTTTTCTCTACTCCGATCTCATCACCGAGCTCCGGCTGAATGAATACCCTGTGATCAAGGAGGCTGTGATGCATAGCTTCCTGCAGCCATGCTGGGTTAGGGCTTTGTCGCTCTGATGAACCGGGTGGATGATATGATATGCTTTGTCTAAACAACTGCATATTATCGCGATGTTATATGCATACATAGTGAATGAATAACTATGAATGTACAGGGTTTTTTGAAATGCTACTCCCCCTTCTCTAATTAATAATTAAGTTATCAAAATTGCTTCATTTTAAAAGACATAATGTATTAAAAATTATGATTCTTTTTAAGTAAATAATTTGATTATTGAAATATTGAAAAAATATAAAAAATTAGTACACAAATGTCGAATGAAAATACGTAAATTAAGTTACAATGACTAAAATGACAAATTCGTGATAAAATAATTTTTAGGTATTCATATTATTAAATTCTTCAAAAAAGGCGCGATGCTCGAAACAGAGCAAGTGCTTTAAAGACCATATCCGGGAATACTTAGTAAGGCTATTTATTATTACTGGTACCCTTTGAAATCATGAATTGATTTATATTTGAATTATTATTTTCAAATATCTATCATTACTGTTTTATTTGACTGCACAAGGTTGATAGTTGATAGTTTATGTGGGGATGTTTGTTTTCACTTCGACCTAGTGAGATCTTGTGTGCCTCCCCTTCTGGTGTATATATCCCCTTCTGGTATATCTATAACACCCCATCTAATTCTAATTATTTGATTAAGTTTAGAATTTTTGCTGATGGTTCTAGAGATGATAAATCTTCTTCCGTTGGTTGGTATGTGTCCAAGCAGCGGAGTCATCTTTGTTGTACTGCATGGCATTCTTCTAGGATGTGTATTATGGTTTCTTTCCCTTCCCCGCAGAATCTGCATATCTTGTCGTTTTGTTGACCTATCTTGATGAGATGTGTTACGAGTCCACAATCACCCGTCAAGAAGCCTATTAGCATTATTGTAACCCATTTTTTTTTGTTTGATGCAGGTTTCAAGTTATTTTTTGGTTAATTTTTCCAAGCATTATCTTGGCCTGTCTTAGTCCCGGAAGGTTCTTCCAGAGGTTTTCACTTTGGGTTTCTTCTTCGTTTCTTATCTTGTCTTTGAAGATATTTTCTCCTAGTCCGCAAAAAGGTTTTGATCCTATAAGCCGCATTGAGGCTCCTGGCTTTGCCAGGCTGTCTGGTTTTTCATTGTCTCTCACACCTGTGTGTCGTTGCACCCACAGGAGAGTTACTTTGTTTTCTTTGCCTAGTCTATTTAATTTTATTATGCATTCCCATACCATTCTTGATATGATGACAAATGAGCTCAGTGCCTTTATGGCTGCTGGGCTGTCTGTTGAGATGACAATTTCGTGCTTCTTGTAATTCCTATCAATAATAAATTGAGCGCATCTTTCTACGGGGTGATCAGTAACTCGCGCACTCCGAATACAGGGCGATGTAGAGCCCATTAAAATTAAGGATATTCTGCGAAAAAAAAATTGAATCTAACGGTTGATTTTCAAGTTACAGAGTTTCCCTCATCAGAGTTTAAAGGTAATTTTTTCAATACCCGCGATAAAAATTAATGAATAATTCAGGTTAATGTAATGCCTGGAATTGACACCATATAATTCATAATTTCTTTCCCACAAAACCTCCTTACAGAGGAATTGAGAATGTTGGAAATTGATACCATATCTGAATCTGAACGAAATTTGAAGTTTGGCAATCGCCTAAACTCAACTTAGAATATAAAATATTCAAATGCCTTCGTTGCTATAGAAAAAAAAATAATAACAATACCGAATTTATTCACATGTTCAGTGCAGTGTTGCTATTACCCTACCTTTCAACCTCACACAAATTCTAAGAACCCCCAACGCAGATGAATTAAAAAGACTGGCCAGACATATAAAAAACAGCAATCTGGACATTTAAGCATATAAGTAGAAAGTAAACCATAGAAAGAAATTGATATAGCCGTGCTGGAGTTGTCCTCAATGCCATCCCGAAGCCTGTTTGTTGGTCTGCGAAGAACCACCATGGCTAGGTCCTGTAACAGGCCCAATTCCAAACCAGTTCCAAGCATTGCCAGTGCCCCTTTTTCCTCGGAAATAATCACCTGTACCTACTGGCCCTAGTAGTCTATGACTATTCGATTATTTCCGTTTCTACGAGTATTGCGTTCCTACTTTCTTATGTCACTCATTCTCAATTATCAAAATTCTAGTTACTTATATTGGTTTTCTCTTATCGATTGTTTATCGATTCTTTATGCTACTCATAGGTAATATACCTATTCAATTGTTCTTAATAATGTTTTAATCTCTTCGGATTGTTAATCACCCGCTCTTTAAACAAATACTAATGTGTTCATATTTGGAAAAGACGAGATCGATGTATAATAGAAAGAACAAACGACTTACCTGAAGGATGTTCGTTCTTTATTATACGAGATGAGTCTTTTCCAAATACTTCGAACCCTTCAGTCCCGGTCTTTCCCCCTTTAGTGATTAACAATTACGCGGACACAAGCCGTGTTCTGATGTAGCATGTATCGGAGAAGCCGTGAGCGGATTTGTTTATAATTCAAGTATCTACTTTCAACTGTGAAGTCCCGGACACACCGGAAATGTGTTATACTAATGTGTTCATATTTGGAAAAGACTCATCTCGTATAATAAAGAACGAACATCCTTCAGGTAAGTCGTTTGTTCTTTCTATTATTGCTCAATTAATTATTTAATATCATTACCTACCAGCATCAAAATGACCGGTAGTACAGATGCACTAGCTGCATTAAAAATTCTCCAAGCAAAAAGGGAAAAGTTATTTTCTCAGATGCAAAATATATACGATAGCCTCTCTAGCATTGATATAATAGTATATTATGCAACGAGCTTATAATGAAGGCTATTAATACGCGAGTATGATGGTTAAGATACGAGCCGTAGGCGAGCGTCTTAACCATCATAAGAGCGTATTAATAGCCACTATCTGCGAGTTCCATACACTATTTTTTCTACGACCCTTTATTTCATAGAAAAGATTGAAAAATTATATATTTTAACAATGACCCGTGTACAATTGCGGATCATTGCGGTTAAGATAGGTTGCTATTTGCTTACGCATATTAGGTACCAAATTTTCTTTTAGTCGCTAAGATTATTCTGCTGAGACATGTTTTAGTATCAAGTTTAAGGGCACTACTCACTACTGCGTAATTTTTATTATGCGAAGTTCGAATTCCGAATTTTACGCTTTGATTTTCCAATTAATAATTTTAATAACATTGACAGCCATTAATTACGATATTGTCGCTGCGCACGCGACGGTCGCAGCGTTGCCGCTTTGAACGATCACGGAGCGCTACGAATGATATAATACTTTATCTTCCCATCGTTTACACGATATACCTACTTATCAAATTAATTAAGGTAACATAAAATCTTGATAAATTTTCTTTGAATGTTACTTATGTTCTAAATTAAATAAACGTTCAGAATTTTTTTTCAGAAATACAGAACTTATATCACAAGGCAATTTTTGTCGTGAGAGTATGACAACTCTGTGACTTCGGTTGGCTTGACGACCCGATTGTGAGCGAAAAGGAACCGATTCGATTGCAAATGCTCCTCTGCCATTGGATAGCTTGACCAGTGCTTTAATGAAAATTTGTATCTTAATGAGACCCGTTAAAGCACTGGTGATTCATACTTAATATGCAGATTAAAGGTTGGGAGTAGAAAAATAATTTTTCGACTCTAACCCCGCGCTATGAGAAGTTATCTTCTATCGAAGATGACTTCGAGGAAGTTCAGGATCAGATTATATCCGCTAATGAAAGCGTAAAACAAATAGCTGATAGGCTAGAAGTTAATAAAGTTCAAAAGGCATTTGATGATTTATTATTTGCAGCTCGTGGCAAATATTATGCTGTAGCACAGACTCTTCCTCAGAATAGTACCGCAAAAGAAGAGAAAGTGACACCGTCTTCTTCTCGGAGCACTCATCTTCCCACCATATCTCTTCCAATTTTCAGTGGCAGGATTGAGGATTGGAATTCGTTTTATTCTCTGTTTGATAGCATGATTCATAAAAATAACTCCCTCTCACCGTCAGAGAAGTTTCAGTATCTACACTCAAATCTTAGGGGAGCATCTCCCCTAAGATTTGAGTGTAGATACTGAAACGCATCGTTGGCTGTTATCTCCAATTTTCAATTAAATTCCGAGAATTATGAATTGGCTTATCAAAATCTTCGTGACAGATATCAAAATAAAAGAAGATTGGCTAGTCACTATCTGAATCAAATTAAAGATTTTTCTACTATAAGTTCCCCTAGTTACTCAAACTTTCAAAAATTTCTTGCAGTTCATTCTAATGCAGTAAAAGCTCTCAAATCGCTCAATATTACAGATCTATCGGATTCTATACTTTTTCAATTATCTCTCTATAATCTTGACTCTGCAACTCGAAAGGCTTTTGAAGATAAGCAAGGCACTGACGCTATCCCAACTCACGAGGAGTTGATAAAATTTATTGTTGACCAGAGTAGAACTTACGAGATCTTTTCTGAGGATGCAAAAACTGTCCAACGAACTGCAAAACCCACTAGGTCTTTCCTCGCTAATACTAAGCCGGTCTTTTCTCGTAGCTCAATGCAACATTTCGTTCACCCGTGTCCCCTCTGTAAAGATTCGCATTCCTTGACAAAATGTCATTCCTTTTTAAGGCAAAATACTCAACAGAAATTTGAAACTTTAAAACGACTCAAGCGATGTTTTAATTGCATGGGAGCTCATTCTAGAAATGACTGTCAATCAGTTAATACATGTCGCAAGTGCGGCAGCAACAGGCATCACTCCATGCTGCACACAAATAACAAAGAGAACTCATCGTCTCAGAATGTACAACAGCGTGAGGTCAAGTCGGCCACAGACTCCTCTACGTCCATGTCGACAAGTTCGCTATCATGTAGCCTTCCCCCTTCAGTGGAGTCTCCTATGGTTCTCTTGGGTACTGCTGTGGTACTAATAAAGGATTGCCTTATCACATATCATACCATTCGAGCTGTTATTGATCCTGGATCTCAGATCTCGGCCATCACGGAGTCGTTTGCCCACCGTTTAGCGCTGCGGAAATCCAAAGCCTCATTTGATGTTCATGGAATATCAAACTCGTCAGTCAAAGTGTTAGGTTTAGTAAATTGCGTTTTGCGCTCTCGTTATTCGGAAAAGAATTTCATCAACTACCGAGCAGTTGTTCTTTCTGAAATATCTTTAGAAATGCCAACGGCTCCTCTGTCTCGTGAGTTACGTGATCGGTTTTGCGATCTACCTCTAGCAGATTCTAATTTCACTACTCCTTCTCGAATAGATTTTCTGATAGGAGCTGATCTCTATCCTCACATTCTCAATGACTCGACTCCTAGTACGGTGAAAGGACATCCTTCAGCCATAAATACTGTTTTTGGATGGATTATCCTGGGCTCCACCGATTCTTCATAATCTACTCATAAAACATCTCTTTCTGTCACTTGTTCATTAGACTCCTTGTTGCGTAACTTTTGGGAAATGGAAGAAGTTTCGTCCCCTGCGATAGTCAATCCCGAGGACGAATTTTGCGAGTCTCATTTTCAATCTTCTCACACTAGAGATGAAACCGGAAGATATGTTGTTAGTCTGCCGTTCAAGGAAAATTCTCCTTCTTTGACAGACAATAGAAATAATTCTATGAAAATGTTTCTCAACCTAGAACGAAAAATGAAACGTGTTCCCCAATTTGGTTCCTCTTGTAACAACTTCTTGAAAGAATATTACGATTGCGGCCACATGCAACTTGCTAAGAATTCTTCTTCTTACATTTTGCCCTATCATTGCGTCACAAAAGATAGCAGTTCCAGCACCAAAGTCCGTGTAGTATTCAATTGCTCTGCTCCCGGCTCTAACGGCGTTTATTTAAATGATTGCCTTTTGCCAGGTCCCAAATTACAAAAGGATCTCAGTGCTATTTTATTGTCCTTCAAATTTCATAAAGTCGCTCTTTGTGCTGACATCAGAATGATGTACCGGCAGATTCTTCTCGATCCCAAACAACGTCATCTACAACATATTTTCTGGAGACCGTCCGAATCCTCGCTCATACGTGAATATGAATTGAATACCCTAACATACGGACTCACTCCTTGTGCCTTTCTTGCTCAGAGAGTGGTTCAGCAATTGGTCACAGATAACGGCGCTTCTCTTCCCCTTTCATGATATTCATTGCTTAATCACACATATGTTGATGATGTGGTTACTGGTGCTGATTCTGTTAATGAAGCCAAGCAGCTCGCAGAGCAGTTATCAAAAATATTATCGTTCGGTGGATTCGAACTTAGGAAATGGTCAAGTAGCCACCCAGAGGTACTATCTTCTTTACCGCTGGAACATCTTGAAACTGCTCTTAATTTCACAGATGATGAACAAGCCATAAAAATATTGGGTTTGATGTGGGATCCTAAAGATGACTGTTTTCGTTACCACGTTCAACCTTTTAGAGGTAAAGTAACTAAACGTTCTGTGTTGTCATATGTATCCAGGATATTCGATCCACTAGGTCTGCTAACTCCCGTTGTATTTTGGATCAAACACTTTATGCAGGAAATCTGGTTATCTCATGCACAATGGGATGATGAACTTGCCCCGAATCTTAACGACTCTTGGTTACGTTTCGTTGCTCAGATGGACGCTTTAAAATCTCTTCGCATCCCTAGACACGTTCCGGACCCCGTTTCCAATTATAGCCTAATTGGATTCTGCGACGCCTCAGAAAAGGGGTATGCGGCAGTGATTTTCTTGTATTCTGATTCCTCTCGTTTTAGCTCTGTGCTTAAGTCTAAAAGCAAAGTTGCCCCTCTTAAGAAGCTCAGTATTCCTAGATTAGAATTATGCGGTGCTCTGTTGCTATCGAAATTACTCAAATCTATTCTTGACTCCTTGACACACATCGCATTTGATAAGATTTCTCTTTACACTGACTCTATGATTGTTCTCGCTTGTTTAGCCACTCCTCCTCACACACTGAAGACTTTTGTAGCAAATAGAGTCGTTCAGATACTCGAACTTACGTCCCCTATCTCGTGGCGCCATATTGATTCTCAAAATAATCCCGCTGATTCAGCTTCCAGGGGAACTACCCCTTCTCAACTAGTGTACAATAAACTTTGGTGGCACGGACCCGACTTTCTCGCGAGCACTTCGTCGAATTGGCTGAAGTCTGAAGCTATGACTATTTCGCCTTCTGATGTTCCCGAGCTCAAAACAGGGAAGGTCATTTTATCAGCATCTAATAAAGTTCCCAACTATCTCGCTGATGTTATTGAAAAGGTTTCTACTTTTTCACGACTGCAAAGAATCTTCGCTTATGTCCTACGTTTTATTCACAACTGTAGAACTCCAAAGGACCAGATGTCTGGTCCGCTCATTTCACAGGAACTGAGAAATTCTGTCACAGCGTTGGTTCGCGTAACACAACGTTGTTATTACTCTCAAATAATTTCAGAACTTACCGATCAAAATTGCACGTACTCCTCTCTGAAGACCTTGTCCCCTTTTATCGACCAAACCGGCCTTGTTAGGGTAGGCGGTCGCTTACGCAATGCCGATTTACCCTATGACTCGAAACACCCCCTTCTCTTACCGAAAGATGCTCCTCTATCTTCCCGAAAACGCATTTATCAGTGTTTGCGTTGCTTTAAGTTCAAGTCTAGCCCTTCTCAACCCTACATGGCGGATCTACCCGCACCCCGGGTACAGCTGATTAGAGCTTTTCTCAATGTAGGAGTTGACTTTGTCGGACCGTTTTCTGTGCGTGAAAGTAACCGCAGAAAAGCTCGCATCTCCAAAGGTTATCTCGCAGTTTTTGTGTGTATGTCCAGCAAGGCTCTCCACCTGGAGTTCGTATCTGAACTTACTACAATGGCGTTTCTAGCTTGCCTAGATAGATTTGTATCTCGCCGAGGCCTTCCCCAGTGCATTTATTCGGATTGCGGTCGCAACTTTGTAGGAGCCTCTCGCCATCTTAAAGAAGTATCGTTGTTTCTTCAACGCAATCACGAGGATATTTTTTCTCACCTTTCATCGCGTGACGTGCGCTGGTGCTTTAACTCTCCTGCTGCCCCTAATTTCGGTGGTCTCTGGGAGGCAGGAGTTAAATCCGCGAAGTCTCATTTAGTTCGTCTTATTGGAGACACTCCTCATACCTTTGAAGAATATGCTACTCTGTTCTCTCGAATTGAAGCTGCACTAAACAGTCGCCCCCTCTGAGGTATTACCTCAGATCCAAATGATAACAGCGACTATCTCAGCCCCGGCCATTTTCTGATTGGCTCACCTCTGCTCAGCTCCCCCGAAACCATTATAGATGAGACCATTTCTCTACGATGCCGGTGGCAGCGTATTCGTCAACTTGCTCAATCATTTTGGCGACGTTGGTCCCTTGAATATCTGCACACTCAGATACAGCGCAACAAATGGACAAGAGGGAGTCCAAATCTGAAATGTGGGGATGTCGCATATCTATATGGGATCGGTACCACTCCTCTTTCTTGGCCGATTGGGCGTATAATAGAAGTTTTTCCCGGTCCAGATGGAGTCGTGAGGGTAGCTCGCGTTCAAACTTCCGCAGGAACATTCATCAGACCTGTTAATAAACTTGTCCAGCTATCAGACTTAGATTTTTTTTCTTCACTCTAAATTCTTACTGTAAATATTTTCCATGTTTAAGTGCTCTTTTTTTTTCTCTTTTTTTTCCTTTCTCTTTTTTTTTCTCTCTCTTCTCAACACATATTTGTATATATTTGGGCATCAAATTAATTAAATTTGGGTGGGCGGTGATGTTACGTACTCAGTTCCTTAATTTTATTTTATGTTTTCCATCTCGAGAATAAGAATCCCATCCCGAGTGGAAAGTTATCTTTTTAAGTTTTTTGTGCTAGAGAGATAAGATGGAACTCTCTCAATAAGCGCGTCGGTTGACGGGACGAACGACTCTTTTTCTCTGTGTTTTCATATAGTGTTACTCCATTGTTTCCCATATTATTACTAGTTTATTCGCGCTCGAAAATCATCAAACCTAGACTCCCTACAGTACGAATTAGTGCATTACGTAACTCGTGGTCCGACACCGGCAAGCCTGCAAGGACGGTAACGCGGAGAGCGGGAGTGCGCTACCACATTACCACAGATTGGTAAGTACTTCACAAAACTTATCTCTTATGGTCCTTCGAACTCTAGTATTACAGTTTTTTCTCATTATATGTTCATTGCGAACAAACAGCTACGAATAAACAATTAAGGTAAACAGGTCTCACAAACCTGAGGTACGAATAAACAATGGAGGTAAAAAAGGCTTTGCAAACCTGGTTCACAAATAAATGACGCATATCTTGAGCAAATCCAAAAGCACTAAAAGGCCTAGCAATCTACGACTATTCTAACGTTTAACACAAGCGGCAACGCCGCACATTTCTTCAAAGAACCGATGAAAGGAAGAGTGGTTATCCCAGCTACCAGCAGGGTCCCTTTATATTCAAACTCGAGTGTTGTTGACTTACAATGTTTAAAGAAACATGAAATTCACAAATAGAGAAATCAAACCAATTGTTAATAATTAACGATGAGGTGATAAATAAAGAATTGTAACGATGGGGAGAATCCTCGAGTGTAAAAGATATTATTAAAATGATCCTCAACCTCAACCTTATGCACGCAATTTCACCTGCATAAGACGGAAGCGGACCGACGTCGCCACCCTTTTTACTCTTTACCTCCGCATGTTCTCGCGCGTCTATCCTACTCTCACTTCTCGGAATTTTTATTGCGGTAATAAAAACTGTCTGTAGGTACTTATGCACTTCCTGTATAGTCCTGTTCGGATTCAATTTTAGTCAATTCTAAACGCTCCAACTGTGAGCATGAAATTATTTTTAGTAGGTACAATATTCGATATGTCTGCAAATAAAAAATTCAACACTCAACACTGAAATCTTTAGAAATCTATTTTAATAGATTTAATTATGTGTTATGAAAACAAAAAATTAGCGTTAAGCTTCTCGCGGAAAAATATAAGTGTGGTAAGACACAAGTTTATGATATTTTCAAGAAAAATGACAAAATAAAATCAGATTGGCTCGAGGGAAAACATTCTATCGATACTAAAAAAAAATGTACGTACTGTTGGGCATTTTCCGTGCTAAGCAGGTTTGTTTCCGGCTTAGACAGTTGTTGTTGTTTAAGCCGGAAACCTGTATAAGACGGAATTTATTTTCGGTCCCGGGCGTTTCCGGGTTATCCAGGTTTTACTGTATTCTAAAAGGTACTCACCCCTTTGGTAACGTTTGTACTTCCCCAGATGGTGTGATGGGCATTGGAATCACATCCAAGGAGCAGAGGAACATTCCTTCTCCTGCAATAGTTTGCTAGTCCTTCTACTTGGTGGTGGTCGGTGGAGTCGATTGTCCATCTCCACGAAAGTAGCTTGATGCTATAACTATGTCATTGTCACGATGTGTGTTGCCAATTTTTAAAGATGTTTGGATGGCAACCAAGTCTCGCGACATAAACTCTGAAACACATGTGTAATATATTTAATTCCTTATTAAAATACATGATTTGGGAAACTCTTGACTCTAATCTCATATTACTTTAGTATCCTTTACACGTCAAGCCTTTGACTTCTCCCATGTTGATCCAGAGCTCTTGGATGAGGGCTATTCCCAGGTGTTGCCTGATGAACATCTCCAGAATGGCGGCGGATGCCCCCCTTACATGTTGAACGTTTACCTGGGCACTTCTGGTGGTGTTGTTGCCCTTTGGGTCTATTTAGCTAGTTCTTTTATCGAGAGGTGCCTGCCCTGTCCTCAAGCAACAGCTCTTTTTCTTTTTCGGATAGCAGCTCTCCTATTCCCACGCTTTCCGTTCCCGTTTCAGTTAGGTTCATTTTTTGTTGTTGACTGTGAGCTGGTGGAGGATTTCTCGTCTATCGCAATCCTGCATACTTGCTCTTTACGGTCTTCCTTCATGGTAAGGACTTTCCACGCCTGTGTACTTATCCCTTCGTTCTGGCTTTCAACGAGGGATAAAATCTTCTTCTCGTCTTGGCCCGTGCTTCTAGGGAATAATATGGTGACTTTGCGTGCCTTGGGGATGTCTACTCCCTTGCAGGCGCACAGCTTCACACCCTTCCAAGTCATCGGGCTACTGGCCTTTTCTAAGAGCCAGGTTGCTGTCTGAGAACCTGCACAGTCAAAGAATATTACCATCCCCGGTCTGAAGTGGATGCCTTCAAATTGGAGCTTATTCTCCCATCACAAAGACATCTGCTCCACGATGGCATCTTCTAGTATACTAGTTATTCATCACTCAGTGTTTCTTCCGGGTGTTTTTTCGGAAGAACGGCCACCTTTATTATTTTGGCGGCACTGGCGTAGCTGGTGCTTGACCCAGATACTGTTTTGCCAGTATCCGCTTTCCACGTTGCTGGTTTCTGTTTCTTTTCCGGTATTTGCAGTGGGGTTATATAGCTGCTGTCCCGTTTCTTCTCCTTCATTTGCTCGGGAGTTACACTTTTTTCCAGTCCAGTGCTTTTTTCAATTTTTTCCCGCCTCACTGAGGCCTTTTCTCAGCTGATCATCCAAACCTCCTGATTTCCCAGGGATGGCAAGGTGGCATCCTTCCTCTTGTTGTTTTGGTTGCCGGTGGTGAACTTCCCACTAGCGATATTTTTTGACGCAGAGGAAGCTATTGTGCTCTTTAAAAATATAATTTCTACTCTTCGTTTTTTTATTTAACTTGTCTAAACATTGCTTGAGTTATTTTCGTTTATTTAATGTTATTTTGTATTCGTTTCCCAAGTAACATTATGTATTGGAACTGTTTTTTTGATTTTTAAACCTTCAAAGGCTGTGCCTAATTAATTTTTGACTATTTTAGAAAAATAAAAGTTATTTGAAAAAGTTGTTTCCTTGATAAATTCTACATACGTAGTAAAAAAAAGTATCCCCTTATAAAAAACACCCTGTAGATTATATTAGATTTTGAAAATGTTCGACTGGTTAGTTGGAACCATGCAAATTACACATCTTTCTATCCTTTTACATAATATATTTGATGAATTTTATTGGGACTTAGGTTCTAATTTAAATTTGCCACTAAAGATTCTTTACAGAACAAATTAGAAAAACTTTCGTACAGCATGCGAGGAGAAGACTGAAGACATGGACGGTACCGTTTCGTACTTTCGGTTTAGAGCTGACTGATATGATATGCTGATGAGTCCATAATAAGGACGAAACGGTACCGTCCATGTCTTCAGTCTTCTCCTCGCATGCTGTACGAAAGTTTTTCTAATTTGTTCTGTAAAGAATCTTTAGTGGCAAATTTAAATTAGAACCTAAGTCCCAATAAAATTCATCAAATATATTATATAATCAAATAAGTGGTTCAATAAAAATAATTATAAATCTAAAAAGGCCAGGGTGAAAAAATGTGCCATAACATCTTAATTCGTGTAATAACATCTAATTTATAAATACACATCAGTAAAAATTCAATAAAATTAACTTGAAAATGAATGTGGGTAGGTATATACTTATGAGAATCAATGTGTAGTTCTTGAATTAATAGAAACCTCTGCATTAGTAGTGTAAAATTCATAAACCCATGAAAACCCTACTGTTATAGCGAGGATAATACTGTATAAAGACACGCACGTTTCTCTGGTTGCCTACTCACTCATTTGAAAATTAAAGGTCACTACAAAACGAAAACACCAGTTAGAATAGATACAACTTCCAAATTTCGTATAGTATGTGTAGTTTAGAGCTGACTGATATGATATGCTGATGAGTCCATAATAAGGACGAAACGGTACCGTCCATGTCTTCAGTCTTCTCCTCGCATGCTGTACGAAAGTTTTTCTAATTTGTTCTGTAAAGAATCTTTAGTGGCAAATTTAAATTAGAACCTAAGTCCCAATAAAATTCATCAAATATATTATATAATCAAATAAGTGGTTCAATAAAAATAATTATAAATCTATCCTTTTACAGTTTTATTCAACGTGCTTAGACAAAGTAGTTGCACAAAATCCGAAAATACCTACAAGTTTTGTTGTCATTAATGAGTAATTAATTGCTTGTGAGGTAAAACGGCAAAATGAATGCGGACAGCGAATTCTGTTATAAAAAAAAGAAAGTATATTTAAGTGAAATATTTTTAGGTAACTATCATAGGGACGGCAGGAAAAGTTATAAAAGTAATCAAAATTATATCTTCTCAGCCCATACTATAAACACGTACTAGAGAGGCAAGCGACTGGCTCCAATATTTGGTTGGTCCGCTTATCGTTAAACCTTCGCACGAAGTCGATCACAATAAAAAATTCTTAATTACATAACCACCGAACCTACAACGAAAATTTAACCTTTAAAAACATTCTTGATAGTTTGCCTCAATTTTCTTTCCTGCATCGGTAAAGAAATTTTCATAAATAAAAAAGTTTCTCGATGAATTAAAATATCAATACATTTTTGTGAAAATTTTAAATTACCTTTTGGCAATCACATATAAAAATACTAAATACAAATTTGCCGCCAAAAAAAGCGCTTAGGTATGCACTTACACTTTGGAAAAAAATTGTCGATAGCTCAATTAGATTTAAAGATATGACAATTTAAACTTTTAAAACGCATTTTTTTTTATTATTAATTATTGTAATTTTTTTATTTCAAAAGTCCTGACCTGCAAAAAAAGTCGTCAATGTTCATTTATTTTTGGGAGTATTCACAATACGTATAAGTGGCAGCTGGTTATTACGCCGAAAAAAAAAACACATTTTTCTTCCCATTTCGCTTCACTAACTTGTAACCCTTTATTTGTAAGCACGTAGTTTCATGTTGGATATCCCGAGTAGATCTATGTATATTATTTCGTTTGTTAAATATCACAGTGCGGATTTGCATCCCAATATCTTCTATCGCAGAGGGACAGATTCCAAGATCCATTTCATGTATTTTAATTGCTTCATTATTTCTGATTGCCTTTGATTGGTGTTTCCTCGGATATCATACAGGGCCCAATCACACGATTTTCTGATCGAAATGTATTACGTAGTTTAGTGGTTGAGAAAAAAGAAAATCTGTGATTGTAATTCTTTTCAAACAAGTTTATACTATTTTCTTATATTAACTTCGAAATTCACGGAGTGTCCTACAAAAGCATGGCTAAGGGAGGTACGTTAAAAAGCGGATCCCGGCTGCTTCACAGCAGTCATTAGGTTAGGTCAGAGGCCCTTGAGGCTACCTAAAAACTTCTGACACTTGGGCTTTACCACAGCCATACAATATTTATTTTTTTAGTAATAAAGTTGTGTGCTTTTTAGGTATACTTAAATCGAGTTGGCGTGATTGTAAATAAATTCTATCCCAAAAAGAAAAAAAAAAGAGACTGGCTAATTGGCTAACTCAAATCCAAATCAAGCAAACAACAACAAAACCTAAGCAACATTTTTTTTACTGAAGAAGTTTATCGAGAGCGATATTGTCACTTTTTTCCACCATATTGGTCATATTATCTTCTTACGAAGGCATGTTGGAGAAAAAAATGTAGATGAACTTATAATCCCTAACCGATAACGAATGGCAGTGAGTATCCGTGTCCGCCATTTCGGGAAATGTTCAAAATTTTCAAATAAAATTATCGAGAAATAATATGTTCAAATTCAAAAAACATATCACAACCAATCAACAGCTTCTCGTCTTACACAAGGTTCAAATCCATAAATCCATTCAGTTCAAATCCGTTCATACTCAACTCCATTCAGAAAAAAATTTGTTTCTTACACACACAATAATAATTATTATTCAAAACACTACACAGCACGAGTTTTCCCTGCAATTCGGGGCTGGTGGTTGGAGACACAACAATAATTGCCTACTTCTCATTGTCCCACCAAGTGGCGTCGTTCAGAAGGCCTCCCCAAGCAAGCAATTATGTACTAGTAAGTCCACTGAAGTCATTAAATAATCCTCTGCCCTAAGACTGACTACTGGTGCCTTCCACACTACTCCAACTACAAGCTTGTTTGCTCTCACTGGTGAGCTACCCTTCGACCTCCGTGCCAGACTCATATCGCTCAACTATGCCGCTCACACTACTCTAACTTCAAACAACCTCAACTATTTTTTCTAAAAGTTACTTCTCGCAACTTTGTACCTCTCTTCGCCTCTAAACCCCATCTCACTCCCCCATCCACATTAGAATCTATCAACTTGAAACGCTATTCAACATTACAATCCCCAGAGAACATTGACACCGTCACCTCTCTTTCCACCCCACTGGTCGTCGTCGCAATCCCTTGTCATCACCTCACTTGGTGCAGTGAACAAAAATACGATCAGCAACTCCTCTCTCATACAACAATTTGAAGAGATAATCTCTCGCTTTCCCAATTTTATTCCATTATTCACTGACGTCTCCAAGATTGATGACAAACTTTGCGTCTTCTTCGACCTTGAGGAGGCCTATGACATGATCTCGCGCTACAATATCCTCAAGACACCATAATGCAGGGAAACTGAGAGGAAACATCCTGAGCTTCTTTGGCAACAGGGGAATCCCGAGCTACAAAGTTTACCGCATAAGTAGTTAATTTAAGAATATTTATTTAACTTTACCTTGGTTTTAACTGTTTATGTATAAAAAACAATTGCGCATTCTACCGGCGATTTTTTTTTTTAATATAATCATTAAAACAAAGTTAAAGGTTAATGAATATTAATTGACTCCTTATGCAGGAAACTTTGAGGTCCTGTAACTCAGTAAATTATGTAAATGGAACATTTGATTATATGAAGTTGTCTTTTTTAGAGTACCTCAATTTGTCTTCCACTTGCCACAATTATTATTATTACTTCTAGGGTAGGTTCAAAGCCCTTGTACTGAAGCTTGCGCTTATTGTACACCTTTGAATAATTATCTCATCGGTCCCATCTTTGATCTTTGATCTTTGATCGGCCACAATTTGATGGTGAGCTAATAAAAATCCCCTTATTTCTTCTACATCTAAAACAGATATCTTCTCCTGTATATTTCAACACACCTAGCATAAAGCAGTCAACGAGGTATTCACCTCTTCATGCCGAGTTTGCTGATGTTTGTGTTCCCTTTGAAATTACAAGTCTATCACTAGCAGATGATCATGACATTCGAATGCCCGTTTCCACGAAGCAAATCGGTTGGGTAATAGCTCGAAAATAACAAAATAAATCGGATGGAAATATGTAGTTTGTATACAATGAGATGAAGATAGTTGACTACGTAGTTATTTGGAAATTAATCTTTTGTGATAACAGATTGAAGTCTTATATATTTTCTCCTGGAAAATAAGTGACTTCATAAATAAATTTGATAAATAAATTTATCTTATTTTTGGAAATAAACTGGGTTAAGTCTTATTTGAAGTGCTGGGTTTGTTTATTGTTTGTAAATATTTTCAAAATGTAAATTTTCTAAATTGTTCAATCACCTATCACCAAATACACTGTATTTGCTATTACTATTTTTGCAAACTTAAAACCCCTTGTATAGGTAAAAATTTAAAAACACAATGGGGGTTTTAATAATTATTATTATTGTTATCAGGTTCGCTAGTGTAGTAATAATAATAAGCTCTGATATGAGTTGCATGTTATACCTAAATAGAGCCATCATACATACTAAAATATTCAAGAGTAGAATGTGGAAAAAATATCCGCCATTTTCAACAACAACTGATGGATGTGTTTTCTAAGCCGCACGAATCTGAACAGAAATTAATTGAACAGAAGCCATCAAAACAACTTGTATCTTATAGAATATACCCTCACTGAGTAAAGAATATCGACTTAAAGATTATCGAAAAATTACAAGTCTGTAAATCTGAATGTATTCATTTGACACTAAATTAACAATAATTACTCTAAGTTTACGGATGACAGTAAGGAAGACAATGATCTGGCTACCGCATATGCCAATGCAACTATTACACCTGAGACCTTGTAGAGAAAGAATTAACAGAATTTTCACCAAATTAATTACCACAAATTTAATCATTGTTCATTCCTTTATTTCTTTAAGATAAATCCTTTCAGGGTCCAGTGATTGGATAAAGCTAACGACTTAATGGAATTTTTCTAAGGGACGAATTGAGTAAAACACTCGTGTCTTCCAGTATTCGCATCAATTCATCTTATTATGGAGATGTGCCTTTGTGAGTCCAGGAGTAACGGTTCGAGATTAACCTTGTCGTCAAGTCTGTGATTCTACAAGGATAGACCCTCTACAAATTCTTATATCGTACGTGCTACAAAGGGAAGGCTGAGCATAATAATACTGAATCAATATCCTGTTCAGTTCAAAACATTCCCTTCAAATGTTCTCAACCTGTCTGCATTGTGCGATCTGTCCTTAAAAAGGTCCTTTACATAGGACGTTCATAGTTCGACGCATTTAAAGTAGAAAGGTTGTAAGAAAAAACAAGAAATCTCTCATTGCAAGGTTCATAATCTTGTCAGTGGAATTATTTGACGTCAGACTGAATAGCTTAGAACCTATACACGTATCAATACCTATTTTTTAACTCTTATTGAATAATATTCCAATGATTAGAGCGTTTTGTATGAATTATGAAGGTTATTATTAGTCGTAGGAGGTATTGAATTATAGCTCATAATTCCTGGCTCTTGTCCAATCAAAGCTACTAGCAATTCATAATACCCGCTCGCAGACCAATCAAAAGGTGTAAATTTCATAAACAGAGCAAAGCTGTGAATAGGAACGGTAACAGACATTTCTCAGAATCCACGCGTGCGCAGTCGGTATTCGGTAGGTACTAGAAGTTGTTCCAAGCAGTAAAATAAATAAATATATATGTTTGTTAAAATCTGTTATTTTTATATAAACGAGTAGAAGAAACATAGTACATTCGCAATTATTATGGTCATTATTCACTATAGATGATGATAATGCCACGAGCTTTAACGAGCTTCATAATCGCTCATATAATAATATTCTATTATATCGAATTACACCTGTCACTACTTTGACTATGTTTCAGTTTTTCAAATTTTAAATTTTTATGAAGAATCAATGTAGGTGGCCAAGTAAAGGATTTAGAAGAAAATCTTTCAGAATACATTGAGTGAAATGTGGTAGATATATGGGGTTTATTCTAGGTCTGCTATTGTGAAGTATATCAGACTTGAAGTAAACGAAAATTGAATAATATCAAGTTTTCAAATGATTTAAAATAAATACGCTCTTTATCAACTTGTGACCGCTGAAAAGAATAATAATTAACAGTGTCAGTTTTAGTGAACTTAATTTTACCTTGCATATTTTGACGTCAAGTTGAATATATTTATTTGATACAACAACCGTTGATAAAAACTAAAGTCTTTCAGAATAATTGTCTATTAGGTGAAAGCATGAAAAATATACAGGGTGTCACTGATTAACCTGAAATTATCTATGTTCAAAAAGGAACTCTTCTCAATATACAGCCCTTAAAAGGCGATCAACCAAATACACGTTTTCCCGAATATGTCAAAAATAAATTAACTGAGAAACTTCAAAATTTAGTCGCCTTGATTAAAAATACTACCATTTTTAAGACCAATAAACTGACATACGTTTGCAAACAATGACATAAAGACTGCTCCCTTTTTTTGATGGAAAATCTCATCTTTTACCCCAGATCATTACACGTATACACGGCATGTCAATAGACTGTGCTGCGCACGCTGCGTTCCGGCCATAGACCATAACAGCTCATAGACGCGCCCTAGTCTCGATACGGTGAAGCCAGAACCTCGCCGGCACGATGACTCAGTTGTGGGCAAAAGCGTTCAAATAACATGAAGAGTTATATGACGGATTCTGCATTTCTTTTACATTTTGACTCATTACAGGAGCCGAGGCCATTATTTATGTGATTTAATAGTTTATTTAGGAAGATAAGATATTAAGGAATACAAATATGTAGGTAATTATACAGGAACATTTAATATAAATGATCTAGGTAATTAATTAATCTTTAAAACCTCTTTCAATAATAATTGTATAGGTACTTCTTAATAATAAACTATTTATATAAATTAATTCTATACATTACCAACACACATATCTCGATGACACTACCCTGCTGGACATTATTCTATAGCAAAATTGTTTTAAATTTCAAATAAAATAGGTATATTGTAGTGTAAACTACCTTTAAATACTGAGATCCTGCGTCATGCGCAATAAATTCAGTAATGTGGCCCCCTTAAATTGAATGACTGAAAAAGAAGAACCTCTTTGACGTTTGAGAAATCAACTGGTCTGTCATGAATGACTGTTTGGATCCCCGCTCTAATGTTTGATTTGAATTTGAGGTTTTCCCGCCCTGAATTCTTGAATATTTGAATTTAAAGATTAACCCGCCCTGATTTCAAATAAATGGCCGACATTACTAACTTACGTTTGTGGTCGTTGTTTACCTTTGCTCGTGTTTTACCTTTTGACTCGTGTTCATCTACCTGGGCTCGTGTTCGTCTAGTTTTCACCTTGTTTGGACCATCCGTTGTGTTCGTAGTAACCTCTTACCTTGTTATTGGTTCTTTTATACACAGACATGAAGCAAAAGGTGGGAGATTTGAGATTAGTGAAACAAATGCATTTTAAAAACACCTACTTTATTCTAAGAGAAACCTAACAGTGCCTTTTACGCTCGCTGGGACTCCCGAGTAAAAAGAGCGTGGCCAAGAAAAATCTCGATCAGCATCCCGAAATGAAAAGAATCAACGGTGGCCTGAAAAGTGTAGATCAATCGTCTCGACAACCGTCACCAAACTAATTGAACCCTCTTTCATTCTGTCTCATTTGCGCGAATCATTTAAAACTGAAGCATTTTTACAGAAAGCTGGGATTGCCAGATTTCAACGAAAATGGGTTTAAGCATAATCCCTGAAAGCTGGGTGCCAGATTTTAGCAAAAATGGGTTTTGTTAGTAAAGACACTGTAATGGAGTCTGATTAAGATACTTTCCACCTATAGTTGGAGGAGCCCCTGGTCCGGAGTCTGACTAAAATACTTTCCAGTGGCTGTTTGAATGGCTCCCCTGGCAAGGGCGAAAATGTTAGTTAGATTCACATAAGGCCGATACATTCTAGTCCAACAGTTCGGTAAACAATTAGCAATCAGAATGATCCACCCTTTTGAATTGAGTTTGACGAAGAACGAGAAATGACCTTGACATTGATTGGTTTCACAGAAAAATAAGAGAACCTGACTTTACAATTACATAGATCAATTTGAAAACAAGATACACAATAATCAATTGGACAGTTTCGTTGAATAAATAAGTTCATGAAATATAAATAAATAATCAAAAGAGTATAAGTTAAAAAACAGCATGAAAAATAAGAATAAAGAACGAACATGTGACCAGAGACAAATAACATGACAAAACATAATTAGGTACATGGTTATAAAATGGGGAACGGCAGCAATTGATGTTTAGAAAATGGTTAAAACATATACAATAAAAAATGAGGCGGGTCGACTAAATATTATTCTGGAGATACAACAAAATGGTTGGTTCGATAAATGGTCTAGTTACGTTCGCAGTAAATAATCATAAAGCAAAAGTAGAAGGATTAAATAAACATTTTGACACACACAGGTTAATAAATGCAGGCATGAATTGTAAAGTAAATAAATAGAGCAGTCATGTGGATCGCAAAATAATGATAACTATAAAAGGTGTGCCCTATAGCACATGTTTTGAATCATACAGAAAATATAGAATTATGAGAAAGAAATCCTTTATAGTTTGTTAATCCATTTCAAATAAAAACCATGCACGTGTATGAGAGATGTGATTAAAATAAGATCGTTAAGATATAGCCCCTCGTAGGTACCTATCTACCTACAGGAATGTGAAGTTGAATTATTCAATAAACTTTACTTTAAACCAATTTAGAATTAACCCTTATTTTATAAATAAATTATCCCTTAATCAAAACTCATTATTTATAAAAACGTGAAATGAATTAATTTAAACAAAATCAGTTGAATGAACTGTAGGTAAAAATAAAGCATGGCATTTAAAACGTGACGAGGTTCAACCCTTTTGACTACAATAATTTAGAAATTAATAAAGATCGGAAATAATAATAATCAATAATCGAAGCAAGCATTCTCACAAATGAAATAAAGTCACATGAGGTTTTATGTACAAATTAGTTCAATCAAAATAAATAAATTGTTTAAATAATTTCATGAATAAAAGAATGAGAAAAGAAATGGTAACGAGTAAAAAGAAAGGTTAAATAAGTGAGCAGTGTGAATATCGTTAAAATAGAATGTGCTTCGATAAAATAATAATAACCACAATAATATTAGTCAAAAGGCATGTGCAATTTCAAGATTACAATAAATAAATAATTAGCTAAAATTCAAGTATAAGTTTCTCAAAAAGTAACAAACTGTTAGGTTAATTTGAATAATGTAAATGAGATCGAGCATGTCTCTACGGTTAGAAATAAATTCACTGAAAATATCTAATTCATGAAATGTGGTAGTGGTCACATGTTTTTAAACAATTTGAAATTAGACAATAAAATAAAATATTGAAACTAGCATGTCGCTGAACGTATTGAAATAAACTTATTAAACTTGTACTGCAGGTGCGTTTGAGTATCTACATGGGGGCCCTGTTTTAAAATTCTTTCAATTACAAAACGTGAAGTTTCAAATTATTATACATGCTGGTTGGAATAAAATATAAGCTATCTCCTTTCATTTGAATACAAAACAATTATTTAAAACTTAATGTGGCTCTGCTTGAATAATTAATTAGCTTGACCAAACACGTGTTTTACATGAGTCTGTTTCTAAATAAACAAATTGAAACCAAATTGAATAATACAAACAAATAAACTAAACGATATGATCTGATCTCTTGAGATATCACAATGCCTAACAGATATTAATAAATTAGGATAAACAGTACTCACATGGGCTTTGTTTGGATTCGATTGTTTAAAAATAAATAATGAAGAGCACCCCAGCTGATCGAACCCTCTGACCTTCACTCTCTGACGGTTGAAAAATAAGTGAACATGACTAGTGACTACTGAGTGTGACTTCAATTCTCGCTAACATGTGGTTTAATGACATTGACAGAACTGACGTTTCTAGCTTTGAAAGCTTGACAAATAAAAAATAAAAATTGGGTGCGTTTCTCAGCTCTAAAGTTTACAATTTGAACCATGCGCAGTTGTTATATGGTTTGGGTCCTTTCAGACGCCCCTTGGAATTTGGATCGTGAAAAGAATTTGAAAGAGACAAATTTCACTCTAAAATTTGACAAATGACAACTGTGCATGCAGTGACATTTCCTACTCCTTTAAAATCTAGTACGACACATGTCGTGTACAATGTTTCATAAAATTACTGACCCTAGATCGATGCACTGATTGAAACAAACGACATCCTGGCGATCGAAGAAAAATTTTGTCCCTCGGTGGCAACTGTGTAGCTCGTCAAGACAACACCGAGCTTGTATTGCTGTCTCCAGCGCAGCCAGTCCTCGTATCGTCGCCTCCAGCACGGCCAGAACTCGTACCGTCGCCTCCAGCACGGCCAGAACTCGTACCGTCTCCTCCAGCGCGGCCTGACCTCGTATCGTCGCCTCCAGCATGGCCAGAACTCGTACCGTCGCCTCCAGCACGGCGGGAACTCGTACCGTCGCCTCCAGCGCAGTCTGTCCTCCATTCCAGCGGGTGATCCTGAATGGTTGCAACGGGCCACGGATAGAACCATCCTTGGCTGCCACGGCTTCCCTTTCCTGGCTTTGATTGGTTCCGCTGTCCTCTGGGTTGGTCCCCACGCCTCTTACGTCTGACTCCACTGATCCAGTCGTTTCCAAAATTCGTATCAACCTGCGAACCAAAATATACACAGCAGTATCGACATTCAAACAAAAATAATAACAATAATAATAATAATAATAATGTGTGTGTGTGTGTGTCGTTTTGTTACCCCTAATTTGATTCGGTCAAGTGCGAACGACCTCGCTCCTGCTCTGAACGTCGCCCTGATTGATTTGGACAAGTGCGAATGTCTTCGCCCCTGCTTCCGATGTCTTTTGAGTGTTTCGAACGGGTGCGTTCCTACTTGGAACGGCCCCCTGGTGTTTGTGTGTGCGCGCCCCTACTTGAATGACCCCCTAAGTGTCTCGTGTGTGTGTGCGAGTGTTGGTGTTCCTGTCGTGAATCACTCGGAGTATTTTGAATGTGTGCGTGGATGCCCCGTGAGTGTTTTGGGTGTGTGTGTTATTGTGTTTCCGTTGTGAGTTGTCCCCTGGGTGTTTTCGTGTCCCCTCCGCCCCTGCTTCACGTGGCTCTGTGGGTGTTTCTGCGTGTCCCCGCCCCTGCTTCATGTGACCCTGTGAGTGTTTTTGTGTGGTCTTGTTTCGACTGTGTCTCTGCGCTCCTGACCTGAATTTACCTGTGACTTGTGCGTGGAGCACCGCGCCCCTGAACTGAATTTACCTGTGACTACCTGACCGTGTGGGACGCACCTTGCTCCTGACCTGAATCGCTGCGACTGTTTTGTCGGAAGGACTGCGTCCTTGTTTTTCTGCTTTCTTGATTTTAACGATTGCTTTGAATGTGTCTGAAGAACGGTGACACCTTGAATTGCGACTTTTGAACTGAACGCTTGTCTCGAAAATGTGTGTTTCGACGTTGAAGAAGAGAAAAAAAAAATACCACAGAGAAATGTTGAAGAGAGAAGAAGGAAAAAAAATACCAAAGAGAAAATTGTCGTCGACGAGAGAGAAAAAAAAAATCAAACAAAAAGAACAAGAAAACCATTAAAATAATCTCAAACCTCCACAATGCTTCATGTACTGTGTATCCTGGTCACACGCGCCAAATCTGTAGTGTAAACTACCTTTAAATCCTGAGATCCTGCGTCATGCGCAATAAATTCAGTAATGTGGCCCCCTTAAATTGAATGACTGAAAAAGAAGAACCTCTTTGACGTTTGAGAAATCAACTGGTCTGTCATGAATGACTGTTTGGATCCCCGCTCTAATGTTTGATTTGAATTTGAGGTTTTCCCGCCCTGAATTCTTGAATATTTGAATTTAAAGATTAACCCGCCCTGATTTCAAATAAATGGCCGACATTACTAACTTACGTTTGTGGTCGTTGTTTACCTTTGCTCGTGTTTTACCTTTTGACTCGTGTTCATCTACCTGGGCTCGTGTTCGTCTAGTTTTCACCTTGTTTGGACCATCCGTTGTGTTCGTAGTAACCTCTTACCTTGTTATTGGTTCTTTTATACACAGACATGAAGCAAAAGGTGGGAGATTTGAGATTAGTAAAACAAATGCATTTAAAAAACACCTACTTTATTCTAAGAGAAACCTAACAGTGCCTTTTACGCTCGCTGGGACTCCCGAGTAAAAAGAGCGTGGCCAAGAAAAATCTCGATCAGCATCCCGAAATGAAAAGAATCAACGGTGGCCTGAAAAGTGTAGATCAATCGTCTCGACAACCGTCACCAAACTAATTGAACCCTCTTTCATTCTGTCTCATTTGCGCGAATCATTTAAAACTGAAGCATTTTTACAGAAAGCTGGGATTGCCAGATTTCAACGAAAATGGGTTTAAGCATAATCCCTGAAAGCTGGGTGCCAGATTTTAGCAAAAATGGGTTTTGTTAGTAAAGACACTGTAATGGAGTCTGATTAAGATACTTTCCACCTATAGTTGGAGGAGCCCCTGGTCCGGAGTCTGACTAAAATACTTTCCAGTGGCTGTTTGAATGGCTCCCCTGGCAAGGGCGAAAATGTTAGTTAGATTCACATAAGGCCGATACATTCTAGTCCAACAGTTCGGTAAACAATTAGCAATCAGAATGATCCACCCTTTTGAATTGAGTTTGACGAAGAACGAGAAATGACCTTGACATTGATTGGTTTCACAGAAAAATAAGAGAACCTGACTTTACAATTACATAGATCAATTTGAAAACAAGATACACAATAATCAATTGGACAGTTTCGTTGAATAAATAAGTTCATGAAATATAAATAAATAATCAAAAGAGTATAAGTTAAAAGACAGCAATTAAATCAAAAATGTTCAGTAGACAAATTAAATAAGACATCAATTAAATAAGCGATCAAATAAATGGTTAAATAAACAGCATGAAAAATAAGAATAAAGAACGAACATGTGACCAGAGACAAATAACATGACAAAACATAATTAGGTACATGGTTATAAAATGGGGAACGGCAGCAATTGATGTTTAGAAAATGGTTAAAACATATACAATAAAAAATGAGGCGGGTCGACTAAATATTATTCTGGAGATACAACAAAATGGTTGGTTCGATAAATGGTCTAGTTACGTTCGCAGTAAATAATCATAAAGCAAAAGTAGAAGGATTAAATAAACATTTTGACACACACAGGTTAATAAATGCAGGCATGAATTGTAAAGTAAATAAATAGAGCAGTCATGTGGATCGCAAAATAATGATAACTATAAAAGGTGTGCCCTATAGCACATGTTTTGAATCATACAGAAAATATAGAATTATGAGAAAGAAATCCTTTATAGTTTGTTAATCCATTTCAAATAAAAACCATGCACGTGTATGAGAGATGTGATTAAAATAAGATCGTTAAGATATAGCCCCTCGTAGGTACCTATCTACCTACAGGAATGTGAAGTTGAATTATTCAATAAACTTTACTCTAAACCAATTTAGAATTAACCCTTATTTTATAAATTATCCCTTAATCAAAACTCATTATTTATAAAAACGTGAAATGAATTAATTTAAACAAAATCAGTTGAATGAACTGTAGGTAAAAATAAAGCATGGCATTTAAAACGTGATGAGGTTCAACCCTTTTGACTACAATAATTTAGAAATAAATAAAGATCGGAAATAATAATAATCAATAATCGAAGCAAGCATTCTCACAAATGAAATAAAGTCACATGAGGTTTTATGTACAAATTAGTTCAATCAAAATAAATAAATTGTTTAAATAATTTCATGAATAAAAGAATGAGAAAAGAATGGTAACGAGTAAAAGAAAGGTTAAATAAGTGAGCAGTGAGAATATCGTTAAAATAGAATGTGCTTCGATAAAATAATAATAACCACAATAATATTAGTCAAAAGGCATGTGCAATTTCAAGATTACAATAAATAAATAATTAGCTAAAATTCAAGTATAAGTTTCTCAAAAAGTAACAAACTGTTAGGTTAATTTGAATAATGTAAATGAGATCGAGCATGTCTCTACGGTTAGAAATAAATTCACTGAAAATATCTAATTCATGAAATGTGGTAGTGGTCACATGTTTTTAAACAATTTGAAATTAGTCAATAAAATAAAATATTGAAACTAGCATGTCGCTGAACGTATTGAAATAAACTTATTAAACTGTTACTGCAGGTGCGTTTGAGTATCTACATGGGGGCCCTGTTTTAAAATTCTTTCAATTACAAAACGTGAAGTTTCAAATTATACATGCTGGTTGGAATAAAATATAAGCTATCTCCTTTCGTTTGAATACAAAACAATTATTTAAAACTTAATGTGGCTCTGCTTGAATAATTAATTAGCTTGACCAAACACGTGTTTTACATGAGTCTGTTTCTAAATAAACAAATTGAAACCAAATTGAATAATACAAACAAATAAACTAAACGATATGATCTGATCTCTTGAGATATCACAATGCCTAACAGATATTAATAAATTAGGATAAACAGTACTCACATGGGCTTTGTTTGGATTCGATTGTTTAAAAATAAATAATGAAGAGCACCCCAGCTGATCGAACCCTCTGACCTTCACTCTCTGACGGTTGAAAAATAAGTGAACATGACTAGTGACTACTGAGTGTGACTTCAATTCTCGCTAACATGTGGTTTAATGACATTGACAGAACTGACGTTTCTAGCTTTGAAAGCTTGACAAATAAAAAATAAAAATTGGGTGCGTTTCTCAGCTCTAAAGTTTACAATTTGAACCATGCGCAGTTGTTATATGGTTTGGGTCCTTTCAATATACTTACAGATATATGTATTCACTGATTACAAAATAAAATTTGCTTTGTAAGTTTACTTCTTATTCTGTCAGAATTTGTATGCAAATTCAAACACTCCCCTTGTAAGACATTCGTACTTGCAACAATATTATGTTTGACAATGACAACAAAATAATAATAAAAATGTTGTTTCCTTATAAAACTTTAACACCCTGTATCTAGAAAACTTGAATGACACGTGTCTACCTCTACAGCAAATTTTCCGTGTAGTTTTGAATTTCCTACATGAACTTAAATTTGTATCGCGTGTTCATTGAGTAGGTATATTAATTAGATGTAGGTATAAAATGCTTAGACCATAATGAGCTGTTATGGTCTAAGATAAAATGTATTAGGTATTCTGATTCACAGAAAGTCCATAAGTAGCTATATATATTAGTATTATTATGATTTATAACATTTCAAACCGTCAATATTGTCAATATAAAATTATTAGTAGAGTTTTAAGTTATTATACATAATTATTTTACTATAGTGGAACCAGAGATAAAACGGAATATTTATCTAACAACCGTATTTTATGACTTTAACAATATAGGGCGGTAGTCATAAAAGTAACCCCCAAGAGCGGAACTAATCTGCTACTCTTAGGTTGACAGCAAGTCTGTAAAATCATCAATAAAATCATCATAATAAACTAAAAATCGTTCGTTATAATCTAGTACCACTATATCAATATTTCATCAGTAATGGAGAGATTCTAAAAAATAAGTAAGAGTTATGTGACTTATTATGTGATCATGAATTATTATAGGTAACTACCTATTAATAATAATTATTAATAGGCATATTTTTGAGGCATTCAACTTGTAAATTATTTTAAATTATTGAGGGTGACATATTGATAGGTTTCAAAGTGAGAAAATTGTCATTGATCTAATACCTACAAATGCCCACCAATACCTAAAACTATTCTAAATTAAGAATAAGTTTTAACTCTAAATAACTAATTAGAAAAAAATTACTTAAAGGAGAAATGATACATTCGATGTGCTATTATATCTTTCTGCACACTTATAAGCACAACACAATTATTGAACCATAATTATTATTGTAAAATTAATCAAAAACAATCAAACAAAACTTTAAAACACTATGGAACACACGTAAAAGACTAGCTTTACACGAGGTTTCTACCCACAAGTGACGTCACAGTAGGCGAGTTATCTTGGCTTCACCAGTCTGCTAGTAGTGGAATGGTAGGGGCGCATCTATGAGCTGTAATGATCTAAGGTTCCGGCCTTGTCGGTCTTCTCACGCGGTTGGAATACTACACACGAGATTGATCATAACTTTTTCATTGTCAGAAAGAAACAATAGTATATTATGCAACGAGCTTATAATGAAGGCTATTAATACGTGAGTATGATGGTTAAGATACGAGCCGTAGGCGAGTGTCTTAACCATCATAGAAGCGTATTAATAGCCATTATCTGCGAGTTCCATACACTATTTTTTCTACCACCCTTTTTATTTCATAAAAAAGAAGCAAAAATTATATATTTTAAATATTAAACTTGTGTTGACATATCATCGAAAAAGAAGTAGGTACACATTCGTTTCAAGAATATTTATGGAATTTTATTAATGCATGTTTACATTGTATATAGTGCAGTTGCTGAAATTCACTTGTGGTAACTCGGTACGGCCATTTGATGTCGAGGGGCAAATATTGATTTCATTGATGTTTTGGATATTTTCAATTGAGTTTAATATTTTATTTGATACATTTTTTTTATTTTGAATGGAATCATCTATACAGGGTGATCCCGAAATGGCGGACACGGACAGCACCACAGCATTTATTGTGGATTAAAGATTCTAAGTTTTATTGACTGTTTTCTCCAGTATGAATCCCTTGAGAAGATATGACCACTTTTGTAGAAAATAAAGTCACAACACTGCACTGGATACCATTCTTAGATGTTACCATGGAAACATATGAAATGAAAACACAACAAAGCTTAAAACAATAATCTGTGATAAACTAGGACTGGCAGGATCGCCATCTGATAAACTAATAGTAATATTTGTAGAACTGGCAGGATCGCCATGTGATAAACTAATTGTAGTAAAGTTGCAGGATCGCCATGTGGTTAACTATGAGTGAGTTTGCAGGATCGTCATTTGATAGATAAGGAGGATGTGCAGGATAATTAAAGTTGATTGGGTTTTGATTGGTTTATTGGTTAACACTTACACACTACATAACGACGTTGTCTATGACTAGTAATACTTACATAATTATATCTAATACTATAATAATTGATAATAATCTATAATCGTTGATAATAATCATCGGATGGTGTGTCTGTCCATTATATATGGGTGGGTCAATGCCAACGGCATTGCTTACCCTTATTCAGCATTTCTTGCAAGGTTGAGTTAAAGTCTTGTTATTAAACATATTATTTATGTGTGTCAGTATAATATTACAAATACTACTTGTTTTGATAACAAGATAGTTAATTAATTGACTTTAAAATATTTACTTATTGCAAGTAAGATTTACTCGCTAATAATCTTAATTGGTCCATGACACATCCATCACACCTCCCTGGGTGCGAGAAAGAAAAATGGATCTGTCTCAGATTCGTTTTTCTTTGCTTTTCAAAAAAACAATAAATAAATAAGCTCTACATAAATAAGAAAAAATAAATGAAAGTTAAATACTTTTCACAACTTCAAAAATATCAAAATCTTAAAAATTTCAACATTCTAACTTATTATAAAATGTACAATAATATTTTAACTATAAAAGTTACCAATTTACACGTTTATCATCAAAATTTTACTAATTAACATTTATCATTATTATAATTTTTACTTTACAAATATTCCTACATACTTCAGAATCATTTCTATCTTATTAAACTTTGTTTCGAAATTTCAAATTTTACCGATTTACATTCTTTTTTGACTTTCATTAATTTAAAACTGATTTGGCTTTAACTAGGTTTCTCTCATGTAGTTCGATTTCCAATAATTAATTTGGGTAATTTTGAATAAAATTTGTTTCAATTGTTCCTTCTTTGTTCATAAAATAATTTGCTCTGTTGACGAGTTTCCTTCTCACATCTTGTCCTTTTTTGTAAAACATTATTTTAATTGCTAATTTTCTTAAGAATTTATTAACGAGATATTATATGTTTTATTGCCCCTTTTTTTGATTACAATTATTATTATTCCCTTCTTACACATTTCTTTCAATTACACACACACATTCGTTTATTTTTCTTCTTTGGGAAAAAAAAATTGCGTAGTGAGACTTTTGCTCAACGCTGGCATTTATCGCCAAACATATTCTGCGGGCTAGGGAACCTCAACGACATTTCGAGAATAGACGTTGATCGCGGTGGTTTCCCTTTCAGAATATCGGAATTCCTTATCGAAAGACAAAACTTTCGTAATACAAACAATAATGAGTACTATTCTTCCTCAACTTTTACTTTTGCTGCTGCTTCTACTGCTAGTCAGCACTGGCATTTTTTGCGATTTATTTCGCTTGCGCCAAATTAATGTCCTTTAGGTCCCTCAACGACATTTCGAGAATAGACGCTGATCGGGTTTCCAGGTTGACATACATAATATTGGAATTCCTTAAACCATTATACTTTTCGTATATTAATATTCACTTCTGTGTGTACTTTAGGCATTTCGCTTCCACAATTGGATGTTGAGTCAACACTTAACTCTTGAAAAAAAAAATCTTTCCGACTCCAAGGTGATCAATCTTGTTGTCACGAGCGTCGGTGCTGAGCTTTTCGGAATGATTGCCATTTCTTTGGGCACTAGTAATTTTGGAAAATCTTTTCTTGTTTTTCATTTTTGACATTTTTAATTTCTTCCTAACTTATTTAAAGGACTGGATTTTAATGCGTGACAGTTTGTCAGCTGGAACATTTTCTTTTACCCATTTTTTTTTCTTTTATTTTACAAAAACTTAAAAAAATTTATTGATGTATTTAATAATTTACCTTTTATTTGAACTACTCCTTTTGTCAGAATTTCGACTCCTATTGTTAAAGAAAAAATTTTCCTTTAATAAATCGATAATAACCAAATCTTTCTTAATAAAAAAAAAAAATTTTCTGCTTTCTGCAGTCTCTAATTTGGAAACAATTTTGACATTATTTCGGCTTTCTCTTCCGCGCATGACTTCTTAAAAAAACTTTAATTTCATATAATATAATTATTCTCATAATTTCTATAATTTATTCCTAATTCTTAGTCAATATCTATCTACTTAAACGTGTTGGAAATGATTCATCAGCTTTATAAAAAATAATATAAATATAACTCAATACTACATTATAAAAAAATAATCACTGCATATTAATATAAAATTTCACTCCTACAAAATCCTAACAACGTTTTTACACAAAAAATTTAATAGCTTTACGTTTTGTACTCACTCGGTAATTTATAATTTCTCCTGAGATAATCCTCTTGTTCTTCTGGGGTCTTCCCAGAGCGACGCTTTCGGGTGATGCAGCGCTCCTCTATCTTCTCGCATCCCCATTCCATGATGATTAGAAGTCCTCCGGATTCCATTTGGGTTGCCAGGTTGCGATTTCCGTGGTCCATCTTGAAGTAGGATAAGTCCCAAGGTCCGTCTCGAAATCAGGATCGAAGTTCTACATCAGGGTCCGTTTCGTAGGCAAAGGATCAGAGGATTGGGTCCTCAATTTTAAGAAAGGCGGGTCCATCTCGAAGGCAGTCAGGGTCAGAAGGCAGGATCAGAAGCCAGGGTCCGTTTCGAAGGCAGGATCAGAAGCCAGGGTCCGTTTCGAAAGCAGGATCGCCATGTGATAAACTAGGGCTGGCAGGATCGCCATGTGATAAACTAGGACTGGCAGGATCGCCATGTGATAAACTAATTGTAGTAAAGTTGCAGGATCGCCATGTGGTTAACTATGAGTGAGTTTGCAGGATCGTCATTTGATAGATAAGGAGGATGTGCAGGATAATTAAAGTTGATTGGGTTTTGATTGGTTTATTGATTAACACTTACACACTACATAACGACGTTGTCTATGACTAGTAATACTTACATAATTATATCTAATACTATAATAATTGATAATAATCTATAATCGTTGATAATAATCATCGGATGGTGTGTCTGTCCATTATATATGGGTGGGTCAATGCCAACGGCATTGCTTACCCTTATTCAGCATTTCTTGCAAGGTTGAGTTAGAGTCTTGTTATTAAACATATTATTTATGTGTGTCAGTATAATATTACAAATACTACTTGTTTTGATAACAAGATAGTTAATTAATTGACTTTAAAATATTTACTTATTGCAAGTAAGATTTACTCGCTAATAATCTTAATTGGTCCATGACACATCCATCACAAATCGTTGCGCGGATACAAATTCGATAATATTTATTTCAAATCTCGAATTCGAACAACGATGCCACATTGAAAAATTTTGTTAAACAGGGGGAAGATTCACTTGTATTGATTACAATGACTATACTTGTTTGTTTTCCTAATAAAAATAAAGGCATTACCTATAAAAATGTGTAATACTCTTGTATAGTTTACTACGTGTTCCAAACTCAGACCCAATCCAAAGTGCGATTCTGTTATTTTATAGTGGGTAGGTCTTAGGGTTAATAATGTACCTACCTATTCCAAAGTTCGATTGTATCTTTTTATAGTGGGGAAGGTTAAAAGTTAAAATGTACCATATCCAAAGGGCGTTTATATATTTTTATAGGGATTAAGCTTAAAGTGAAATTTAACTAATATGCAGAGTGCAAATCTGAAATTTTATAGTTTGTAGGCACAAAGTCTGAATTTTATAAAACATTAGTGTTTTATTCATAATCAATAAGTATGCAGAGATTCTACGAAGTAAGGGTTGAAAACATAAATTTTACAAAGTCTGAATAATTTGTCAAAAGTGCAATTATATATTCCCCGTTAAGAAAGGATCCCAATTTAAAAATGAATGGGACTAGACTTAGTCATCGCCTCAGTCTAGCTGTAGTCTGTATGGCAAACAACGGAGTTATGTGAAAAATTTCATTAGGAAATTTTTATATTTTTGACCAAATAATATGTGACTTTCCATATACAATATAAGAGATGGACCTACTTTGTCGCCACACCATGTATAAAACTTAGGTAGATGTTTTTGAAAATAGCAGAATTGAATCCAGTATTGGATTCCTTTGCAATATCACTCTTCGTCTTAAGAAGAGATTTTGCAGCCTTCGATGGTTAAAAAATTATTAGTGCATGCAATTCGAAGGTCTATTTATAAACTTACACTCCTTTTGTCCTACATCATAGATGTCTGTGGCGGTTAGTGGAAGAGCTGTTAATTCCTTCGCAGTCTAGAGGCGTGTGCTTGAGCCATAAGTCTGGGAGGGTCGGCAGCGGAAAAAACAAATAAGTGAAATACAGCTATCGGCCGGGGCCAGTTCCCATTAACTTGACAGAGTGCTGATGCTGAGCACTTACTGGCTGCTTTCGGTGGCCCTTACTCATCCCGACCTGGATGGTGGCTTCCGCACGCGTTAGCCTTTGGGCCCTGGTGCTGCAAAGTTCAGTGACGGTCGACGAAGCGATGCGATGTTTTGGATTTAAAAGAGGAGTTCCTGAAAGTACAATAGTTTAACTGATTGAAGTTTGAAGAATTAAAAGTGGAAAAACCTTAAAAATAAGTAGGTCGAGCTCTTAGCGCCAGATTATCTGAGAAAAAAAAATAGATTTTCTAATTTTATATTTCACACGGGCGTAGCTCTTTCAAGATACGACCGTAATTTGGGCGTGTTTAAGTTTAAATTTGTAAAAGGTGTTTTATTCATAACCCTTTATTTCCTTAGATATTCAGTAAAAAGAACAAGACAGAATTTTTATGTAATTGGGCTCACGGTTAAATTTGTTGTAACTTTGGTGATTGGTAGTATTCAGTGAGTAATTCAAAATATTCCATAGATATACGGCCATAAAAACTCGTTTTCTCGAGCTTTAAATATTGATTTTTTTTTGTCATTACAGTTGAAAGATGAAACTTTCTAGGTCAGGACATCTCCGTTTTTATTCCCAAATGGTCCTAACAATCATTGATGTAATGTTTGTTATTTTACTTATTCACATCAGTAATATAAACGCACGGGATCTTTATTAAATACGATGATCATCTTAACTTGTTTATTTCAGAGTACAGTAGGTACAATAACTACCCATGTAAAATTACCCTGACAATAAATCAAAATACAACGTAACATATTTTTCATTCTCCCCTTTACGAAAGTGTAACTTTCTGTCTTGATAAGACAACCGAAAGCGAAAGTAAAACATCCTAGGTGATAGGTTGCTAGGTGGTTGCTAGCTATGAACAAATTTCGTGGCCTGGACAAAAAAGTAGAAATGTCAGTTTGATTAACGTTTATTTAGATGGAAAATTAAATGTAAAACTACAATAAAAATTCCAGTAAATCTTTCTGGAACATACAAATAATTATTATTGTATGTTCCAGAAAGATTTACTGGAATCTGCAGCTTCTTGAATGAAATTCATTTTGAACTAAACTATGATCAAAGATTCTAAAATTATAGCGGTACAGAGTTTTAGACTTGACAGTGTCATAAATTAATAATTGAAAACTATCGTTACTATGGTAATGTTAAAAACATGGCACCTTATAATAATTCTATTGTTATCACTGAATCGTATTATTTTACTTATTTCTTCTTAATCCGTGGTTCAATATGGTAAGGAAGGGGAGAATGAAAAGTTTAATACATTACACGCTACGAAAGCTCTTTCAGGTGCTCGGAGTTTTAAATATCCTCGGCTACGCTACGCTTCGCCTCGGCCATTCAAATACTCCTCACACCTAAAAGTGAACTTTCGTAGTTTGTAATGTAAATATTTATTTCACACTATGCATACAGATTACGGTGTACACACTGGTCGTTTCCATGTGACTCACCGCCAGGCGGTGATTTTAGTTTCACCGACGGCCGCTGTGCTGCGCTACTGTTCTTTCTAGTCTTAAATTAAAATATTGGTTTTGAAAAAGCATAGATTTGATATTCGGAGAAGAACATACGGCTTAGTTTTTTTTCATCTTAGACACGACGCAATGCAGACCGGTTATTTTTCATCTCGGTGTCATGTGAGTTCTCGTCAACAGCCACTCGAATATTATATCATTATATGTATGTTGTGCTTTGTGTGTATAATAAGATTGGTATAAAGATGATGTCATTCGTGACGTCATGGTCAGTTTAGCTGACATGACCCATATCAACAACAACTATCATGGAATTTGATTGATACAAAGCAGATAAAGGAAACCACACACGTCGTGACGGAACTAAGTTTGATCCATATAGAGAGAATCTCTAACATCCTTAGATAATGTGATTACGTATTTCATGACCTGCACTCCAACATCTCTATCCTGGTGCTTATTAGATTTCCCAGCTCGCCTCCGTCATTTAGAACCCTACCTTCCCCTCGTCGCAGGCTGCTGCGGTTACACTCTGAACAGGAGACGCTGTGGCACAAGTGTCATGAGGACTGGGTAGTATTCGGTAAACTAAAAGTTTGTAATGCAGGGAGCAGAAGTCTGTATTGAATATGAGATGTTGAACGAATATAAGTATGAATCAGTTCTAGACTTTAGCTAGCACAGCTGCCATAAAGAGATGCAGGTAATTTTGTTCCCACGATTTGCGACATTTGATACAGGGTGATTCTCAGTCGATGGTACCTTAGACGTTTACGGGAAACGAGTCATTGGATTTTTCTGAAAATTTAGTCACTTGAATAATTGGCTCTGCTCTATCGATCTGAAATATTTTCGGCATCGCGACGTTGCTGCTTATTTCGAAAAATTGCAACAACGTTGATATTTTAAATGAGACACCCTGTATATTATTACATTTTTAGATTGTCTGAGAAAATTTAGTAAGAATGGTTTTCACAGTTTGAGTTTACACTGAATAGCTCCTGAGCTATAAACAAGTGAAAATCGGCATTTTCCATTTTCAAAGCAGCTTACAATGAAGACGGCTCAAGACAGCAGAAACGGTTTACATGTCCCTATCTTAATTTTTCACGTGGTATTCTATCGTGGGGATGAAATTATTATACAGGGTATACAAATGGCGGACACGGTATACAGGGTTTTGTAGAGGTTGTTCAGAAAGACTGTAAATTTAAAACAAAAATGGTTTCCTCGGCTTCGTTACCGAGATAATAGGGTGACCTTTTTTAAAATTAAAATCAAAATGGCAGTCAAATTTAAACAACCTCCACTGGCAAAGCACACGATTTCACATAACTATAACGATAGTGTTTTTTTTTTTTTATCGGGAACGGACTTACAGGCATTCAAAGTTTACCTATTCCCTGTGTTCAACAAAATTTTTCAATGGGGCATCGTTGTTCGATTTCGAGATTTTAAATAACATTATCGAATATGTATCCGCACAACGATTATTGTTTTAGGCTTGGACTTGCCATTTCATATGTTTCCATAGTAACATCTATCTGGGTATTGTAGACCTACACATTATTTGTCTGCCTAAAGAATGCTATCCAGTGCAGTGTTGTGACTTTATTTTCTACAAAAAGGGCCATAATATCTTCTTAAGGGAGCCATACTGGAGAAAACAGTAAATAAAACTTAGAATCTTTAATCCACAATAGATGATGTGGTGCTGTCCGTGTCCGCCATTTCGTGATCACCCTGTATATGTACAGGGTGTCCCAGCTCATTCGAAGCGGTCTCTGTAAGCCAAACGATGGACTTTTTCAAAAAACTTTTTGAAAATTCAAGTACAGAATCACAATGGCCATAATTTAAAATTACTTTGGAGTATACAGAGTGTCCCATATGACAGTGACATATCAAAGTTATGTTTTTTTAAATGGAATGCTCCCATGTTATTGCAGTTTTAGATTATCTGAGAAGAGGAAATAAGATAGGCTTTTACAGTTGGTGTTTAAATTCAGTAGTTTTTGAGTTATAAACAAGTGAAAATCATCATTTTTCAAGTTCAAAGCCCTGTACATTGAAAACGGTTCAAGATAGAGAAAAACGGCTTACATGTCCCTATTTTAACTTTTCATGTACTATCCCATGATGTAGATAAAATGTTTATACAGAGTGATAAAAAATTTGAAAAATTTTGAGATTTCTCCACGCGGCGCCAAATAAAAAAATCAAAGAAAGTACAAATGTTTCTATACCATAGAATAGTACATGAAAAAGTAAAATAGGGACATGTAAGCCGTTTTTCTCTATTTCTAGCCGTTTTCGTTGTACAGGGCCTTGAACTTGAAAAATGACGATGTTCACTTGTTTATAACTCAAAAAATTCTGAATTTAAACACCAACTGTAAAAGCCAATCTTTATTTCTCTTCTCAGACAATCTAAAAATGCAATAACATAAGAGCATTTCATTTAAAAAAACATAACTTTGATATGCCACTCTCATATGGGACACTCTGTATACTCCAAAATAATTTTAAATTATGGCCATTGTGATCTTGTACTTGAATTTGCAAAAATTTTTTGGAAAAAATCCATCGTTTGGCCTACAGAGACCGCTTCGAATAAGCTGGGACACCCTGTATAGTGTTCCCCATGTGCCTTCTGTGTCCACTGTTCTTTCTTTTTCTCTGTTTGGCTGTATGGTCACCTGCAGATTTCCATTGGCAAGATACAATCGCGAGTAGTTTTTGTTGATTACATTAACTGCCCGATGAAGGTAGACATTTTCGGCTTTAAGGAAGGAGAATTCTCTCAACTTGGTTAATAATTGATATTATGAAGTTTGATTAAGTTAATCATTCAGTGCTCTTTTTCCTTCACTATTAACAATTGTGGTTCTCAGCATGGATGCGTTAGGGTGGTGAAAATTATATTTTGTCTTGTCATCATGGTATACGTGTTGCATGCTGTATGCTTTCTAGTTCCGTCCGTATCCACCTTAGAATGCGAAATGAATATTCTTACACTGGTACAACATACTAGGTGTTCATTGCAGTTATTAAATTTCTACACTAAGTTAAGATATAAGTTGAGTTTGAATTTGTTTCAGATAACTACTCTTGATTTGATTTTAGCTTGTTTGCTCTCTAGCAGCGGCGTTTGCTGGAATCCCAAATATTTATAAGAATCTCCCTCTTTCATAGCTCGAACGATTTCTCCGTTCAGTAGTACCACATCACCGTCAACCAACCACCTTTCCCTCTTTGATTTTTAATCTTACACTTTAATTAAATCTGATAATTTTCAAGGTTGATGCAGGTAATTATACAAAGTGATCCCTTCCAAATTTCATTGGATATCCTTGGAGAAGATATGTCAGTTTTATTAAGGTACGTATACATATGCGAGCCTAGCGCGAACCGAGCGCGTTGGGAGTCATTTGCGAACCGGTCGTTGAACATTATTTTCACAACGAGCCATGGGAAACTGACAAACCGACTGCGAACCATCAGAAGTCTGCACTCCGATAATGATGAGTGATGCTCTATAGGCGGCTGACTACTTTGTGTAAAAGACGAGGAAACAACAAACATACTGGCCAGTATACTAATAAGCAACACATTTCCCAATTGCTCTCGAGCTAAGATATTGAGAATGTTAGGAATTATCTACGGCGATCAAAAGTCTCCATGGGTGTGAACTGAATATGTATACACGGTGAGAAATCGGCTATTTTTCATTTTGTCATATTATTCAAGGTGTTTCATTGGTAAACGGACTTATTACCGGTTCATTAAAAACGGTAACTGTAGGTAGAGGACACCAAGCTGGTTCTAAAAAACCCATGGTTAATGGGTCTCACGTCATTGGTAACAAAGATACAGGGTGTTTTATTGATATCGTCAATTTCATTAGAAAGTTTTGTTTTTGCCGTACCGCCGGCAAATTAATTGGTGGATATTGAGAGCCAGGAAAGAAACCTGGTGATTCCATTACTTCTGACTTTGAGCAGGCTTTATCGTATTGTGGGGATTATAATATGCTCTTCGCGTATATAAATTGATAATCCCCGATAATAGAAAATCAATCACGGCTGTAGAAATATAAAAGGAAGGTTGGGGCAAAGCATACATAGATATCCAATATTTTCAATAGATTTTCACAAGTTCATGAAGTTGAATAAATATGTCATTCGAAAAAGTTTCAGGTGTAAGGATCTTGGAAATATCGGTGGCGAATAAAGTTAAGATTTTTGTTGACTGCAATATTAGTTGCTGATGTTGTCTTTAGAATATTGAAGTTCTGGTAGTGTCATCACTCATCAGAAAAAACAACGGGATAAAAACTAAAAGCGCGACTGATAAGTCGATCTTTTTGCTGAAACATATTATTATATTTTTTGACAAATTGCATATTTGAATGTTATCTTTCAGTTATCATAATCTTATTTTTTATAGCAATTTTGGATATTGTCAATATAAAGGCACTTTACTCTTTAGAAAATGTAATATTCTTTGACACAGCTCATATACGACTGCAAAAACTTGATTTCTAAATATTTAATTTTAGGTTTCAGATCGTGCACAACTTCTTGTGAAGAATTTTTTTTCATAAAATTAATAACAGAAAAGTTTTCCATATGGTTCCGTACGTAGACACACTGTATACAAGGTGTGGTTAAAGTTGGAAATATACTCCTATATGGGAATTTTTATTTATTAGAAACTAGTTATGTTGTTTGAAAAGTCACCCTAACTTTAAATGGTAACTAAGTATTATGACGTTGTCAGAATGATTTCTTTTGTTATAAAAATAAGTAATATTTTAGGTTTCTTTAGATATCTTTAATTTTGAGTTTAAAAGAAAAAATCGTAATTGTTTTAAAGCATGAGTGATAATATCTATAATTTAAATAAAAGTAGTTATGAAATCGTTTTACAATTTTTGATAACACCTCGTACATTATGCAAGCAAATAATCTTTGGTTCTTGGAGTCTGTTTGAGACAGTGCAGAAAGTTTTTGCAATAGTAAAATATTCTGAATTGTTTTTAATAAAAAAAATTCCCATATCTTTGCAACTTTCTGTCGGACCCTGTAGATCAAACTTTTGCAGCTATTGTCACACCGCGAAGGCGGTGCCTCCGCCATATGTCGCGAATTAAAGGGGGGTTAGGGGTAAAAGAAATGGTATTCTTTAAAAAACACCTAATTTATTACATAAAGTATGAAATGTTAGAATCAACAATGTTTACATACACCTACAATGACTCAAACCTGTGGAGCCCTAGTACACAACAGTTTATGAAAAACTCGCCAATCAAATATCTCTCACCTACTATAATTTGGTACACCCAAAACGAGGTACTTACATGTTAGAAGACCCAGTCGGTCTAAGGAGTGAGCTCAGCTTTTCCGGTTACTGGGGTAGGCTCTTGGGACACTTTTGTACTCACTTAACTAAACGCACCGAGATAGTACTTGCCCTTATTGCCCAGTATGCCCGCTTAACTAGCGGAACGCCAGATTCACTTTGGCTCGCAGAGTGCGGGCCACTTACTCCCTCCGCGAGCGGAGACGGAGAGCCCCCTTCAATTGGAGAGTCAATTCTTTTATTTAAACTTTTCTGATTGAGTCAGCAAGTCAATCACCTATTTTCCCCAATTTTATATCAAGCTTGCAAGTTAGCTTTTATTAATAATTTTGAAATATCAACTATTACAACAACAATCATGTTGACTTGACCTGAATTACTTGCTTGCTGTGACGTTCTGTAATTATTATGAAATATCAATATTAAATTATTCCGGCATTTGTTCCTACTTGACATATGCCCCCTCTTCGGAAAAGCTGGCCCCCAGCTTTAAAATCTCCACCTTAAAATATTGAAAAATAAACCAAACACACAAAAAAAATATAAAATAGATCAAAAATAAACAAGTAACAATAAAAAAGTAGCCAAAAAAATGAGTTAACCTTAGAATATCTTAGAGTAGGTACCTACTTAAAAGTATGGTAAAAAAATTTAAAAGTGCATGTAAAACATAACTTAAGCTAGAAATTCAAAAAATACGTACATTGACAAAACTAGGTTAATTATTTTCAAAACTTAAAAGTCCTGTTCCTATAGTAAAAAAAAAAAAAAATTACATGTTAGGGTCCCTATAAACGTTTATAAATCATTCACATTTAAGTTCCTCAAATTTATCTCAAAACACTGTTTATCAGATTAAGTTCAAAGTCACCAAAACACTGCATGCTTCGTCCTTATCCATGACCTGATGCCCCTATTCTCAGTTCCTTTCTGGGTTGACTTGCCTTGTCGGTACGCCTTTACTGCAGTTGAGATGTGCCGCTTCCATGTTTGGATGATCAGCATTTCGTGTGCCACTTGACGATACGGAGGATTGTAGGTACTCTTGTTATGAAAAGAGTGATAAGGGGGAGCCCTTCCTCCTTATAAGTGGAGGAGGAGAGCTTATTAATCCGCTGATGTCCGCCATACGTGCGAACATTATGAAGATCATTTGGACGATGGTTGTAGTTGACCATATATTGCACCCCCTCGCCTTCCACACTTTGGTCTCTGCCAAACTGTTCCTTTTACTGGCATCATCTTGGTGTAAGTCGGTGGTTGTCCGACTTAAGTTTGCAGTAGCGACTGACCCTGGCGACTTGATTGAAGACTAGTGGCTTCATTATTCAGGGACCCAGTGTTGGAAGTGTTGGAACATCTTCAGGCATGCTAGTGAATCCAGGTGTATGGCTCCATGCAGGTACATGTAAAAAGAACTGCAGTATCACAAATTGGTTGAATTTGAGGCTAACTTTTAAATTGACTTAGTTTTTTTTTACATTGTTTCTCTTCCGAATTAATATTTAACTAATTAACATAAACAAATATACTATAATTTCAACTATAATATCTAGATCAAATTCCTAAGCTATATCTTTACCTTAACAATTATTTATTTCCAGGCCCTTGATGGGTATTATAAGTAGTGACTCCAAAAAATAACAAAAGTCTTCAAATTTACACACATGATAAATTTATTATTTGAGCACTTTTGTTATGTTCGTTTATGAAATAAAATAAAATAGACTCTTATGGTCTGTTATTTGTAACATTGTCAATATAATCGTTCTTTGCCTAATAGTACGTTGGAAATTTTGTACTATCATTAGTCCCTAAAAAATTTTATCCTGATTTGTTATGAATTGCAGTTTGCTGCTAATGATCAGTTTACTTTCCCGTTTCTCCTGATCAATTTAAAAAAAAGGAAATATCTTATTACCCCTCTAAGTCTTAGTAATGATTTCAAAACTCATCGTTTTCGCTGTGAATATTTTGACCCTCACATTCATTATATTTAATTATTCATTCATTCACACATTCATTTTTTTTTTTTTTTTCAAATAAAGTCCTCATAATCCTTCCTAGGGCTTGCTCCGGATCAAAATGCGTGATCGGATACAAGGTTCGGTTCGGAAGGCTATTGTCATTACTTAGCTTTAGTAATGATCGACTAAGGACCTTTATACAATTGTATGAAAATTTTGCTCAGGGGCATTATTATACATTGTTCCTATTAAATATGAACACTTATACAATTGCATGATAATTATTAGGCTCAGGGACATCAGCTCACAGGCTGAGTTTGGCTCTAATTATATAGTTTACCCACTTTTAAAGTACGGGTACACTCACTGTAGACTTTTCGCTACAGTATTTTTGGCAAAAAAAAGATGCCTTAGGGTCTGTCCTTTTAACAGCTGATAAGTATTTTACTCTTGGGTCTTGAAAATATTCTCGTAATTACGAATTTTTAATATATGTGAAGGGTGTCCTTTCTTTTTTATTTTTTAATAAGTTCTAAGATTACTAGGTCTATTTACAGGATTTTGGTTTTGGGACGATATGTTGGTAATTTTTCGGCAATCTTACTAAGATATTTTGCAAAGATTTAAAGTGACTATAACCATTTTTAAGAAAATAAAAAGTTGTGAACTACAGTTGGGCCTAATATGTTGCACATTAAAAAAAATATATATATATTTTTTCGAGTTTGAAGTTATTTTTTGAGATTGTTAATTTCTGAAACTGAACTAAAAATTTAGAAAAATAATCATGTACAACTGTGTAACACATTTTGATTTTATAGTTCTCCCAAACAACTTCCAGTCAGTAACGTCTGTTTATCTTAGCAATACTTGGAGCTAATAAGGTTAGAGAGCATAACACCAAAATTCAAGTGAATTTTAATAACCAAGCAATTTAGCGCCTATAAGAACATAACGCTAATTCAGTCTCTATACTCAAGACTGAAATTTTCAAGTTGTGTTATACATTATTTTAACTTTTCTACATAATTGCTGGGTAGTAATTTACTGACTGTAGTATTTAAAAGAACTATTTGAAAACCAAAAACGAAAAAAATCACGTGGAAAAAAACCAATAAGTTTGCTGATTGTGCTTTGATAGTGCCCAACATGTAACTGTCACATCAAATTTGTGCTAACCCGAAAGAATTTTCCTTCGGTAAAAAGCGTATAAAAGGACGCTTTAATAATCTGCACAAATTTGCGCAACAATAATATTTATTTTATAGGTAATATAATATTTTAAAAACAAATCATTCATTTAAGGAATGCAAGAGGTATAATAATATGACACCAAGTAAATAAAACTCGAACAGCTGTATGTTATAATGCCCTCATAATACGGTGGCAATAGATTCCTTCTTTAAGTGAATGACTTGGTTTTAACATGTAAATGAACCACAGAATGCATGGCTTGCATCCTTATGAAACTAGGTGAAATACTTTATCAGCGAGCGTTTATTAATAATTATTTGCTAGGTGTATGTATTTCATGATTCCACAATTCCATTGTAAGCAATTAATTTAGCTTTGAGGAGAGCAAGAAAGTAAAGCAATAATAATTTTTTGTAGGGAAAAATTTATGGAGAAATTTAACCCCCGAGATCAAGCGAGGCGCCTCCACCATATGTCACAACGCGAAGGCGGTGCCTCCGCCATATGTCGCGAATTAAAGGGGGGTTAGGGGTAAAAGAAATGGTATTCTTTAAAAAACACCTAATTTATTACATAAAGTATGAAATGTTAGAATCAACAATGTTTACATACACCTACAATGACTCAAACCTGTGGAGCCCTAGTACACAACAGTTTATGAAAAACTCGCCAATCAAATATCTCTCACCTACTATAATTTGGTACACCCAAAACGAGGTACTTACATGTTAGAAGACCCAGTCGGTCTAAGGAGTGAGCTCAGCTTTTCCGGTTACTGGGGTAGGCTCTTGGGACACTTTTGTACTCACTTAACTAAACGCACTGAGATAGTACTTGCCCTTATTGCCCAGTATGCCCGCTTAACTAGCGGAACGCCAGATTCACTTTGGCTCGCAGAGTGCGGGCCACTTACTCCCTCCGCGAGCGGAGACGGAGAGCCCCCTTCAATTGGAGAGTCAATTCTTTTATTTAAACTTTTCTGATTGAGTCAGCAAGTCAATCACCTATTTTCCCCAATTTTATATCAAGCTTGCAAGTTAGCTTTTATTAATAATTTTGAAATATCAACTATTACAACAACAATCATGTTGACTTGACCTGAATTACTTGCTTGCTGTGACGTTCTGTAATTATTATGAAATATCAATATTAAATTATTCCGGCATTTGTTCCTACTTGACACTATTAGATACTACTTGTAGCAAATGGTTTTCATTCAAAAAATAATCTCGTTTATTAAGAATTTGAAAGTAACTGCCAACTGCCACTTTTTAAAGGAATCAAAAAATAATGTGACGAATATTTAATGACGGAATTCTTTCTAGTCTAATCTCTACTATGAGACTGTTAGAATTAGAAACTTTCCAAAGAGGTAGGTAATAAAGTTGCTAAATTTACTAATGGACGGAGACTGCTATAAAAGAATTGATGCAAATTGATGTAAATCATAGATAGTTAAGGGACTTATAATGGCACTAACATAGAATAAAATGAATTGTTAAGTGCATCCTAAGTTCGCTTATCCTTCGAAGAGTGCTTAAGAACAACAACAACAAAAATGAAAGTAGGATTGTTGGTCCTTTTGACTGTGATAGTATTCAGCAATTTTGTAAATTCAAGGAAAAGAAGAGTCAGGAGTAAGACAAAATCAAAGGTATGTGGAATAAAATATTAATTATACAGTATGTCCGATTTGGTTGAGAATAGGTAAGAAATTTTTATATATTTTTTTTGTATACATATGTATAGTGTCGCTAAAAGGTACCACCAACGATCTAATCCAGATTCCCGAGTACAAAATATGCCGATTTAACCGAAATTATCTATTTCCAAAAAGGCACCATTTTCAAGATACGATATTGAAAAGGGGGTTAAAAAAAACAAGTTTTCCAGGAAGTTACAAATGGACTAACCCAAAAACTTCAAAATTGCACCGCCTACTACTATTGTTAAAAGCAGTAAACTGAGCTAGTTCTTCACACATTAACATACAGGGTGTTCCTGTTTTTGAGGTCACAAATCACTTTTTACTACAGAAATTTTTTATCCGCACGCCACTGATTGATTCTGTATTTTTTATCCAAAGCCTAAAAAAGTTTAGTATCTTGCACCGTTTTCCTGTAGTTAATTTTATGTGATGGACCTACACTACAGAAAACATATTTTTGTGAAAATCTTTTTTTTTTTAGTTTAAAAATTAAATTCAACAACAACGTTTCCCTCAGATTCCTAGCTTACGAATATGCGGATTTAATCGCTAATATTTATGTCTTAAACTGCCCTCTTTTCAAGATACAGTCATTTAAAGGGGGTCAACTGAATACACACTTTCCAAAATGAGTAAAAATTGAATTAAATGAAAAACTTTAGCCCTGCTACGATTTTATCTCAAGGCCAATAAAAGTGAATAAAATCGTTTCGGTGAAATAAAAATTATCATTTTTTTTATGCAAGAAATCAAACTTTTGTAGGAGAGCAAAAAGTTTAGTTATACTTAAGCCTTTGGATAAAAAAAACAGAATCAATCAGTGGCATGCGGATAAAAAAGTTCCGAAGTAGAAAGTGAGGAGTGACATCAAAAACAAGAACAGCCTGTAGGTCAATGTCAATGTCAATGTCAGCCTATTGCCCTTAACAATAGTAGTAGGCGGTGCAATTTTGAAGTTTCTCAGTTGATCCATTTTTTACTTATTCTGAAAAACTGTTTTCTGTTTTTTGTTGACCCCCTTTTAAGTGCGCTGTTTCTTGAAAAGGGTGTTACCTTTTTCGCGAAAAATTCAAGGGGTTGTTTCCTGAAATATTCTTGAAATGTTTTGTCGTTTAATGATTTTTGAAATGCCGCTCTGTTTCCTAAATACAAGACGGTGAAGTTTTTTGTAATAAAAAAAAACAATTTTGGCCTTGCTTTTTTACAGTCAAACTCCAGTGTAAATTTTTTGCCAAATTCAGAACGATCATGGTTTTTATTATTTTTTTTCCAATGGTGATCGTATTTTCGATGTTTGCATTTGCCTTCTGATAATTTTGTTAAGATAAAAGGCAATATGATTTTTTGTACTCTTTTTCCGAGTGGAGTGCACCATACACACTTTAAAAAACCTTTTGAATTTTTGCCGTATGTTTAACGAATAAATATTAGAAATTTGTTCAATCAAATCAAACGGTATAAATTATTCTCTTGCCACTTGGTTGATTATTGTATAAATTTGACAATGACTGTAACGATTGATCAGTGTTTCACAAGGAATTTCTTTAATGTTCTTGATAAAATGTACAGATATTTAATAGGTACATATATTACAGCACAAGTAGTAACTCAGTATCTACCTACTTTAAAAAAAACCTATAAAATACCCCTCGGAACAGTTATCCAGAAACATTTAAGAAATACTTATTTGTAAAATAATTATCTAATGTTTTATTGTTCCCGTACAAGTCCACTCTTCACATGAAGAGTGGAGTCTAACATTACAGAAATTTAATTATAGTTGGCGAAATGCTTCTATTATGGAAAAAGTGGATGATTATAACATATAATACCGGATGTTTAATAATTAACACGTCCCGAGTTGACCCTGGGGATGAAAACTTAATTATGTCTTAACTTGATTTTCTGTTAATATGGCATAGGTAGTAGACTTATAAGTAGACTAGTCTACTCGACTTTATATATGTCACGGTTACTGACATATAACTGTTATTTGTTTAGAGTTGTTTCAACATAACTGTAATTTTACTGCCGGGTTTTTTTTATTCGTATTCAGAAAAAAAAAATGCCAAGAGACCAATCATTACTATAAAATACGGATATATGTATAATGAGAATTTTTTATAGCAGTTTAAAATGTGTACGGTCGAGGAGATTACATATTATGTTGTGATGGGTGCAGCGGTCTGCAGCGGTGAAAGTTGACAATAATGTAACGGCAAGAATGCTTCAATATTGTGTACATGTCGTTGCGCCATTCATAACACATATTATAATTACTTGATTCGAGTCTGGCTACGCTCCATTTTCTTGCTGCTACAGAAAACGAAACTCCTCAAACTTATAGTACCATAAGCATTCTTCCAACTATGTCAAAGATTTTATAAAAAGTGGTGTTAAAAAACAAATATACGAATATATCATTAATCTGCGTATAATACCCGAGTCTCAGTCTGGATTTCGCAAAAAGGGCTTTAGTACAACCACGTTGCCTGTCGACAATTTTGATCATATTATTAAAGCGTTGAACGCTGGACTTGCTACGTCTGTTAGTTGTCCTGTTTAATTTTTTAAAGACATTTGACCTTGGATCATCAACTTTGTATTCTAAGCTTGCATACTATGGCTTAGATGTCACGTCTTGTTCTTGTGCATTCTTTCAGTCATACTTAGATGATAGCCAACAGAAGGTTGTGGTTGAGAACTCATCATCGGCCTTTTCTCATGTCCATCCCGCAGGGGTTAATATTAGGTCAGTTGCTCTTCTTAATATATATTTCTGACATCTGGAAATCCCTGGATCATGTGAATTTACATTCATTTGCTTATAATATCTTTTAGTATTCATTTAAACCGGAACTATCTCTACTTGCTTCAGAACATATTAATCTAAACATAGAAAATTTTTCAAAGGTGCCTCAAGCTGAACTCTAAAAAATGCAGCGTTTTGAATTTCTGACCCAATTTTATCCAGGAAAGTATTCTTGAGACTTCGCAGACGGCAAGAAATTTTGGCATACTATTTGACTGCAGGCTCTTATTTGAAGAACATATTTCTCTTTTAGTTAAGAAGTCCTATCAATTCATGAGACAAAGGTACAGGAATAAGAAGTTTTTAAATTTTGTATTGAGGAGGAAGCTTTGCGAGATCTTGGTTCTCTCAATTTTAATTACGGTTTAGTTCTGTATTATCCATGCCTTTATCGGTCAAATAAATACAGGTTGCAAAAATTTGAAAACTATTGTAGGTTTGTCTGTCTATGGTGTTCGCATACACGGCAAGGTATCCAACAAAATAAACGATCTTGAATGACTTTAGGGCTCCGGCTACATCTTCTTCTTCTCACCTTAGGAAAAAAAATGTTTGGATTCGATATGCATGGACGAACTATTAGATACCTATGGTAAAATATTTATGATGCCGAGATGAGCAATGTTTCTGTGTATAATTTTATACCTGACAGTTCCAAGAAAACGAATTAAGTTATTGCTTTAAAAAGCGTTGTAAGTCGAACCTCGTTCGGAGATCGGGACTTTCGGAGGTCAGGTCTTGCACCTGACCGGGTGCTCATTTGCTAATTACTGATTTTTGCTGATTAGTTGCACTTAGTTTCCTTTTTGTAGTTCCTAATTTTTAATTGACAATAATGTCTGAAGCTCATGCTTAAATGTTGTGCATCTGGCTTTGTATTAGTAATGAGGTTGAGTGGAGTAGCGATTACCTAGACTTCGTCTCATGCCATTGTAATATAATATTGTATTAATAATGTACAATATATTAATTTAATAAAGGCGCTATATTATTATTTTTATTATTATTCGATTCATTCTCAGCATTCTCAGCATCATAGCTGGTGAGATTATCCATGCAGACGGGCTTAGGCCAAGTCTACACAGATTTCATTATCTTTGATTTAAGAAGTTTCGAGTGATGTTGCATGTTTGAAGTATCGTTGCTTTTTGCGCCTGTGTATGTATGTAATGTGGCAGCTGGAGTTGTGTGAGATGTTGTGTGAATGTGTGCGGCGTGATTCCAGTTACTGATAAAGTCCAGTTATTATTATTGTTATTTATTTATCTATCTTTCTCAGTTTTTACACTGGGTCTACACAATACAAGATATAGGTACACATATACACACAATATCTCTATTCCTTGAGGAAGAACTTCATCCTATCCCAAGGACAAAAATTTTTTGACTATATGGCATGTTTGAAGAATTACTGCCTTTTGGATGGTAATTAAGAGTCCGCTCGATAGGTCGATTTTCTTCAGGTGGTTGTGGAAGTTTCTGGATATCATGCCAGTGACGGAGATGACTATTATAGGTACTATATTGATGTTTTTCAATCCCTATATTATGCGTTTAACCTCTATCGCAAGATTTTCATACTTTCTATTTTTTTCAGTTTCTGTTTTTTCTATGTTGGAGGATTATTATTTATTTATTATTATTATTATCACTATTTTTCATCTCAACTTCTAAATTAGTTGGTTTTTGTATCAAGTTGCTTTTTTATTTATTTATTTATTTTTTATTTATTTATTATTATTATTATTATTATTATTATTATTATTATATAATCTAGCTCTTATCAAACAAAAACCTATTATGTATCCACCTAATTATAACCCTGTATTTGATTGACATAGCTTATATTATAATCATGCTTTTAATAGGTCGTAAAAACAAATACGAGTAAAAAAATTATGTTATTAGTTCCACCGTAGAACATCCATGGCTCTGTACTTCACTTTATCAGATGACTAGCAGTAGTCAACGAAAACTATAAATGACAAGTCTTTGTTCCATTTATGACCGGTATAGTTTACAAATTCTAAATTTAAGTATATAAATTATCTTGTCAGATTAGCATATCGATCTGTTTTTCAGCTAATTCAAAGGGTCTGGATGAAACTAAATGCACTTTAAAATCATAAAAGCTTATCAGCTTGTAGATCTTAATAATGGTTTGCATATTTCCTTAAAATTTAATTTACAGTCATTTTTGGACTGAACAATAAATAGGTAGTCTTGCAATACCCAATATATTGGTTGAGATGCTGTGGTTTTGTTTTGCCTTATTTGTACGTTTTTGCGACTTGCCGTTTATGTGATGAAACACAGGTTTTATACCAACATGATGTTCCTTGAATTCTTCTTGACCCAAAAGGCTATTTTAATATTAAATATTAATAAATATTATAAAATATAAAATATACGTCTTCCATTTTGGTATTCTATTTTTCTATTCTATTCTATTTTTTAGCTACTCTAGTTTGTATAAATTCACGACGCACTCCAACTCTTGAAGCTGATAGAGGCTTTTATGGGAGTGGAGCATACATCTAGCCATCAAGGAAATGCTTATACGGAAATCAGTGTTGAACAATTTAGGCAGATCGCAAACCTGCAGTTTGTATCCGGTCTAACGATCTTGCCGGATCTGTCACGTACAATTTCTAGCATTAATCTTACTTACAGTGGGCAAGACAAATGACATTTTTAGCCACCTGTTGTGACGATTAATGCTCTATAAAGCAGGCACGCACCATTCCGTTAATGAATTCAGGCAGCCAATTGGGCGGAATTCGCTCGTACAAACAAACGTGCCCGTAGATTACCAATGAACTCGAACAGAAGTTTTCTGAAAATGCCAGATATAAAGAATGTTGTGACATAAAGAGTTTTATTTAATTGGAAATACTTCATATTTAAGGGGAATTAACTATTTTATAAGTGACTTCCGTGGCCTAGTGGTTCTCCGCTGGCTCACGAAGCCATAGATCGCGGGTTCGAAACTCACCTCGGCCCGCTTTACTTTTCAGATTCATTTTCGAATGTCTGTGAAAAGTAAAACAAGCGATCGAACGTTTAAATGGCAAAATATAATTTAAAGTGTGTTTGGCTAAAGAGTTCGCCTCAAAGCCAAATTACCAGAGTGGAGCGACTATGTCTTACCTACACAGTTAAGACCGATGCTCCCTCTTGAAAAAAAAAAAAAAAAAAAAAAAAAAAAAAAAAAACTATGTTCCAACATCGAAATTATGTTTCTGTAAAGCTAAACAAAGAGAGGTTACCAGCACACTTTCATCACCACGGTGTGCATGGAAGCTTGTTTATTGTACACTTGACAGGGAACTAGTGTGAGAGTTCATCTTTAAAAATTAATTAGGGAAATTAGGGAAATAGATAGGGAAAAACCATGCAAGATTCGAAACTTTGATAAGCTTAATAGCTAATACCTTACTATGTATTTTCAAAAATAAAAAAAATCAATCAGTGGCGTGCAGATAAAATAGATGTATGGTGAAAAGTGAAATGATCCTGACATCCAGGTACACGATGTATACCAACGTTTGTAAGACTGTGTGAGTTTGTTAGTCTTAAAATCTTATTATCTTAAGACCTTAGTGTTATTTTTGATAATAGTCTACTTTTCTCTGAGCTTGCCCAATGTGTTACCGCAGTCTGCTTCAAGAATGCTTCGTTTCATAAACAGAGACTGCCGTGACTTCGACAGTATACTGTGTGTCCAAAATAGTAATGGGATAACATTGGGATATTGGAAACGTTGTTGCACCATTTTCTGCTTAATGAGAATCTGAAAAAAATTAGGAAAACGTTTCTGATAGGTATCTGAAATAAGCTGAAAATTGGGGTTTTTTATTTCTGTAGGTAGGTACAGTTATTTGTATTGGTGATAATTTTAAACACACATCATACTGTTCAATGTATATCACTTCCCACAGTAAGGCTATGTTTTCATGGGTTCTACTAAGTTTATTGACATTTTTTATTTATTTATTTATTTTTTGTTAAATCGTTTCATAAAGTTTCATTTTGATTGTCATTTTAGTTTCGAAATGACATTCTCTTAGCTACTTACAAGTATCCAAAAACTCATTTGTGCGTCTTTAAGACATTGGAGTGCTTAATAGATTATAGGCACTATGAGTGAATAAAAGCAAATACATTAGATAATAATACGTGCAGCTCTCCGCTATTTACATGTAATAAAAGTGAAGTATGAAAAAGGAGCGCCATCTACACGCCTCGATCGCTAACTACACAAGACACCGGATATGAAAAGCACGGATGTAATATAAATTATATTCACAGACATAATAAAATTATCTAGTGTATTTGATAAAAGTGACCTAAATGTCAATTAGAAGCAAGTTTTCATGAAGATTTATGATGTCGTACTACTGTCACTTTGACAATATAAAATACCAATCTCTAGAGTTCACAAATTTATATTTCTTGACGGATTAGGGATCATAAATTATTGTTGTTCCTTGGCGATGTTACTAAAAATCTTTTACTGTTCAAATTGCCATGGTTCATCGGCCGATGAAACACCCAGTATAACCGTATACTGGTGAATAGTTCCCCAAGAAGAACAATCGATATTATTGGCAGTTCTATATTGTTCTTAGTTTACAGAACAGTTGCTTTAGGCATGCTTTGATGCAAAAAGTGCGTTCTGAGAAAAAAATAGGCTACACTAGTTACGTAAAAAGGCGAGTTACAAATACTGACTATAAAAGCTCACGCAAGTCATAGAAATTAATTACTGTCAAATTGCTAGATATTACAATGTCGCGTTGCAATTAGTGTTTAAATGATTCAAATTTAAACAAGCTTGAATAAAGCCAAAGTTAAACAACTCTTGTCAGTATTTTATCTGATCACTGGGATCACTCTATGAGAAAGTGTTTTGCTAGAACGAGTAGGTAAATATTACCCGCTCTAGTTTTTATGCGTAGGTGCGTAATGCATACAAATGCGGGAATCATGTCCCAGATCTGCCGGGAAAGGCTACGAGAAGCATTCAGGATCCCTGCTGGCGATACATATGCAAATAGACAACCGGAGCCGAGGAGATTAGTCCGTGACAGTGTTGGTAAATGTAGACAAGTGAGGCATTACTCTTTTGAAGAGAGTGGAAAAAGTGACCTCATTTTGGTGGTGATTACCTAAAAACTACCGGGAGATATGGAGATAACTTATTTTGGTCTTTGTTACACACCAAGGTTTTTTATCTTCGTTTCCTTAATGTGATTAGGTTGATAATCATAATAAATACTTACCAAATTCGATATTATATTTTTGTTTCAGAAGATGTAACTACGAAAGGCCGAAAAACAGCTGCCTGTTTAGTGAATAAAATTTTATTTTTTAATTATACGTTTTTTAATTGCAGCATGGCTGGTGCCCTAATGTAAAGTGGAATGCAATTTCGTTTTAACTTAAATTCAGCGTAATGTGTTCATGGAACTTTGTTTCCACTGACACCACAATAAGAAAATTAAAGTGCTCTTTGAAAAGCAACGTATAACAAAAGACCAATTTAAGTGAAGTGAAATTAGCTTACAAATGCATTGCATAATAATATTTCGATATAATCAGCGGAAGGATTAGTTTTTGAAAAAAACACTAATGAAATCACCTATAAATATCTCTTAGAAAAAAAGTTACAGGTATACTCATAATTTGCAGCTATTTTGCAGGTTACTGCAAGTTATTGCTGAAAGCGGGTTTTTGCAAAATAAAATAAAAATTTAAAGAATTATCTTGTGAAAGATTATTCTATTTCTTACCTTATCACCTCATCCCCTTATCCTTTTTTTTGTATCACCTTGTATCTAATCTAATCTTTTGGTTTTGTTTGTACACAATAAAAAAAAAATTTGCAGACGCAAAATGTTGAAATAATTTGAAAAATCCTCAATATCTTCGAAACCATCAATTTTCGGGCCAATGTTTATTGTGATGTTTGGACTTATTTTGGTCCATACTGTACCCTCTCTAAATATTCGATACTTATTTTCCAATTTATATATTTTAAGGGTAAATTTTTGCTGAGAGACCAATGTCTTGCAGGTACTGTAGGGTTCTGATTATCGTTTCATCATTTGAGGAGATCGCCTGGTTGACCGGGATATTGTGTTTGACGAGCAGCAGAATACGCAGTGACCAACTTACAATTAGGTGCTTGACGTCTAGTGAGGTGTTACAGTGGCTACAGATGGGGTGTGGTTCACGCTTAAATAAATGTGAGTGGGTCAGATTGCTGTGGCCTAAACGAAGTTTGGTTAATATTACATGGTATCTTCTGTTAGTTGGAAGGGGCAGTTTTGTTGCGACTGATGGTTTGATATAGGGTAGAGCTTTCGGTAGTTGTTTTGGTCCCATATTCTGTGTTTATTATGTGTTGCTGGTTTTGCCATGGGGAATATTTCGGAAATAGAGTGTTTTTGCTAGGATAGATGTCGAGTTTGGTATAAGAGAGTTTGAAATCTGGTGGATGTAATCAGGGAGAAGTTGGGATGTGAGGGGTTGGTTAGTATTTTTGTGGAATATGTTAGGGTCAGCTGAAGTCTTCTTACTTTTAGCCGAGGCTCATTGGATAGACATCTAATTCTATTGATAGAGCTGGTTCTATAGGCACCGAGTGCTACTCATAAAGCTGTATTCTAAATGGTATCTTGAAAATTTCATTTGGGTTTTGCAGGCTGTTGAATATTCTATTTAGTGGATTCTGTGAGTCGGAAAAAAAACAGAAAAGTGCTCGGATTTCAGAGTCTAACGAGACTAGCCCTCCCCCCCGTTTTTTAGAATGCTGAATACGATGGTGGTGGTTTAAACTCTTCTCGAGTTGACCGCACCCCCTAAAACGGCCAAAAACCACCCCTATGAAGGGTAAATCACGGAACTTCTTTCTCTTGGCGGCCAAACTTACGTCACCCCCCGTTTTTGAGGTCGCTGAACGCGATGCTGACGTCGAGGTCGGTCCTAGACGCCCGCCAACTTCTCTACGCGGCGAAGAACAACCCCCGGAATAGGTGAAAAATTAACATGATAACTTTTTATAAAAATAAAACAATCATGAGTAAGGGTGTCAAATACATGGTTTTTTTATTAACAAATGAAATATAAAGAGGGGTGGGCAAAGCGTGCTCTGATTTACATACGACCGAGTTACATTCAAAAGTACGCGCGCTCGCGGCATCCCAGGGACACAAAACAAAAACATTATAATCTCGCGCAGCTTCCCTGATCTGTCACTTCTACTGTTTGTGGACCACGTGCAAGATTCCGTGTCCAACAGCATTGTATTTGTATTTGTATTTGTGTATTGAGGGTGATCTAGTTACTGCGATCTAAAAGATCTATTGTATCCCCTCTACTGTGCTTCGCCTGGAGTGGAATCCCTTTAGTGAAGCACCCTCTCCAGGTCCGTTTCCTTGAGAAACTTCAGGATTTTGAGAGGATCAAGGTCGGGTAAGTTCCCGGCCTGTAGCTGGTGGTGGCCCAGAACAGTACTTCTTTTGAGTTCTAACGCATCGCAGTTGAGCAGTAGGTGACGTGGTGTGTCGTCTCCTTTCCCGCAGAATCTGCAGACGCCACTCTATTCTATGCCTAACTTTCAGGTGTTCCTTGAACTTACAATATCCCATTAGGAATCCCGTCAGTGTTCTGAGACGTTCCTTGTTGAGGTTGAAGAGTATCTTCGACCTATCTCGGTTAAAATTCCCGAGAAGTTCTTTCGCTTGTCTCAACCCTGAGAGGTTCCTTCAATGGGTTTCTCTCAGTTTTCCTTCTTCCTTTTGGAGTTCTGCCTTGAAGAAAGTATCTTCGAAGCTACAGAATGGTTCTGGTCCTATGAAGGGTGTCGATGCTCCTTTTCTTGCCAATGAGTGGGCACGTTCGTTTCCCTCGATTCCGGAATGGCTCGGTATCCACTTGAGGTGAATTTTATTTTTCTTGCCTAATTCGTTAAGTTTTCCTAGGCATTCCCAGGCCATATTGGAGCTGATGATCGGAGAGCTCAGCGTCTTTATGGCTGCTTGACTATCCGTCAATATTTATATTTCTTTGTTTTTATAGTTTCTGTCGAGGTTTATTTTGGCACATACTTTGGCGGAATTGCGTGTAATTCCGCTTGAAGTATGGTGTCCAACAGCATAAGAAACTACTGTTAATGTTTCCTATACCACTCATCTTGAGATAAATCAATAATTATCTATTATAATATGATAAATATAATTATATATCAATAAATTAAATCAATAAGTGTCGGTGTACAAACTGAAGAACATGTAAGTACAAAGTAAAGGGTTATTTAATAAAGCGAATAGGGTTTGAATTAAAATTTTCACCCCTTCCGGGGCTTGCTCTTGGCTGCGTAGAGGAGTTGGCGGGCGTCGAGGACCAACCTCGACGTCAGCATCGCGTTCAGCGACCTCGAAAATGGGCGGGGACGGATTTTCGTCGATTTCACGCGGCGAGTGCCCGTTTCACCCATTCCGGGAGTTGTTCTTGGCCGCATAGAAGGGTTGGCGGGCGTCGAGAACTGACCTCGACGTCAGTATTCAGCGACGTCGAAAACGGGGGGTGACACAAGTTTTGCCGTCAAGTTTGGCATTTTTAGGGAGTGCGGTCAACTCGAGAAGAGTTTAAACCACCACCATCGTATTCAGCATCCTCGAAAACGGGGGGCAGGGCTAGTCTCGTTATTAGACTCAATCCGAATTCCGAGTACATTCGTCCGACTCACAGAATCCACTAATCGATCCATAGTCTATTTTGGAGCGTATTAGGGTTTTGTAAACAATCAAACGAGTTGTATAGTCTGCTCCCCATTTGTGATGAGATATCACCTGCATGAGGCTTATGATTTTCATACAGTCAGTTTTAAGAGAAAGGATCTGGGGTTTCCATGTTAGTTTGGAGTTGAAGATGAGTCCCAAGATTTTGGCTTCTTTGACTGCAGGAATATGGGTGTTATGTAGTGTAAGATTTATTGGGGCCTGTTGATTATTTCTGGCGAATGGTAGGTATGCACTTGCTTTTCAGAGCTGAGAAGTTGAAACAGGGTTCTTGGGCCCACTTTTCAATATTAGTTATTGTATTTTGGAGGCGATTTTTATAGGATTTAGTGGTCTTACTGCGAATGTACATTATGAGGTCGTCGGCGTAGATGTAGAACTTGACTAACAGCCAATATTATAAAGGCTCATTAGGCTAACGGGCTGATTTCTGTGCTGTGTTTTTGAAGCTAATATCGACGTCAAATTACTTTTATTAGCATTTTTGTAATTACATTAAGGTCAAGAATAGACAAAATTAAAACATTTCCACTTAGACTCGCGATACCTTCTTCAGAAATGGCTACAGAAATCTTCTCGTTAACTTAATGAGCCTTAATACCCGCTGTAAATATTTTTTTATCATTAAATGGAGGGGAAATGCATTATGGAGTCCCTGCACTATTTCAATTGCGGAGGACTATGGAAATCACGCCCACTAAAACCCCTCGTTCTTCAAGTTGGATCCGGAGCCGTTTTTAATTCCTCATCTGCATCAGATCCAACTTCTTTATTAACTTCGATTGCCTATCTCTTTCTCCTTCCCACTTTCACCTTCGTTCTTCCATTTCCTTTATTGTAATTACTATTGTGTCCATATACCTACTGCTCTTCACTTTCCAGTTCCTCTCGCTCTCCTGCATGATAGTTGCAAAGTTTCTTCCATTTATTTTCAGTTCCATTTCTCCCATGAATTTCTCTTTCTCGCTATTGAATGTTATGTTATGCACAGCAAGAATATGTGCTTCGCATCGTCTACTTCTGCGTACTGGTATACGCGCTTTGCTTTGGTATACGAGTCCTTCTTGTCGATCCTATGAAGATACGTATGAGTCGTGTCCAGTCAGAAACTGCGTCACATAATATCCGAAACTTCCAAACTTCCTTTTCATTCACGGTTTAATATCGCTAATGAGAGTTCTAATCCATTCTCCCACAGTCTCGTGTCTCCATTCTCTCTGCCACTCCCCCTGGGTTATTGACTCTTTTCGTCCTTCCTGTCTCTTCCCAACGTTGGTACCAGTCTGGCAATCACCCTGATGGATAATATAAACCTTACACGTATTTCACCACTTTTAAAGTACCATCTTCAGATGTATGTAAATGAATAAAATTATTGATATTTGAAGAATAATTTATCAACGTCTATTATAATGGTTCTATAGATGCTACTTGTTCTTAATGCCATGGTTCATTGGTTACGATTAGTTCATTCGACTTTTTTGTCCTTTTCACATATTTTATCTATGCATCTGGAGAATGTTAGCCTGTAGTCTATGGTTATTCCCAAGTATTCAAAAGTCTTGTTAGATGTAAGTTATTGTTCTGTCTCTCAGGTCGAATTTCACGTCTGAGGCATACTATATAGTATATGTATATAAGGGTGATTCTTTTAACGCGCCCATTAGAAAAAGTTCGACTTCTAGTTGATCTAGGAATCTGAAATTTTGAATTTAGGCAACATACATAATAACGAGTCGAAATGAAATATTAGCAAGATGGCGGCACATTTAAAAATGGGGAAAGGAAGTGCCATCTTTGTTTTTTCCATCTCTTCCAGCAAACCATCTCTGATTGGTTTGCTGAGATTCGCAAGGTAATGGCTTTTTCGGTGACCTGTCAGTGATGGTAGTGAAAAATTGCAGATTTCTCTGGGAGAATCTCTGATTGACATATTGAAAGTTATTGTATACTTTTCAGTCGTCAGATGGCATTTGCCTTGCAAATCACTATGTTTCCAACAAAATCATTTGCTTATATGCTTTGATTTTCTTTCTGACCGGTACACTTCCCTAGTGGTGGTGATGTGACAGACTAATGAGATGGAAATAACCATTGAAACATCGATGTCTCTGTCTTCACCATACCGTTAGGGCAAGTAGTGTGTCGTTCAGAAAGCATTATTAAAGTCTCTCTTTTTTAAAGTAGGAAAATCTGCATATTTTTTAGGTGTAGGATTGTTGCTCGACCACATAGGCCGTCAATTCAACAGTTCCCAGTTCAGCTTCTTTTTGACAGGGTTTGATGCTGCTGACGCTTATTAATTTAGTAAGCGTTGGTGTACTAACGCAAATACCCGAAAGTATGCTGCCGAGTCCAAATCTCTAACTTTGATCCAAAGAGAGGTAAATACTACCTGCAATATTACAGAATAAGCCAAAAACTTTCGGTAATTATAAAATTAAAAATGCAGGGGATGCAAAGAAAAATACGAAACAGCTGAGCGTGTTCTTTGCCACTGTCCAGTACTTCGTCAATATCAACAATCCATATTAGGGGAGTCGGGCCTGATATGACTAGATATGGGCGAACTCCACCATGGCTCATCATACAAGACCTACATCCGAGAAATCGTGTGGTTGGAGGATGCGTGGGGGCTAGGGGTTTGTTCACTCGAGAGGAGGTACAAAGGACCCAACGGAGGCTTAGTTGTCAATGAGAAATCGTCTTTTCCGTCTAAAATTTATTTGCAGAGATCTGTAAAGAATGTAGACATATACCTAGCTTATTCTGCACTAGAATAATTAAATAACGAGAGAAGTAAACAGAAGCAAACGGTTTATGACCAAAAATGTGGCAACAGATTTACAATAATATTTTTATGCGTTAATAAAATGCTACACGCTTTCATATTGCAAAGTTCCTAACCTTTAAAATTACGATTATTTAGATTTCGATGATACGTTGATACTCGACACAACTACGTTCAATTTCATCTCTAATTTTTATTAGTAAAACAAAAATCCGTGCATCTGTCGGTGACTTGTTATCTTGTTATTATTTGGTTATCTTGAGCTCTCAGTGCTTAAAACTGCGTTTTAAACCGTGTTTTCATATAGGTACAGAAAATAAAGAAACTATTCCAGAAACGAACAGTGTTTTTCTTGTATTGTAAATCGGACACTCAATACCCATGAGTAGAATAACTTTAGTCGATATTTTCCAGGTACCTACTAAGAAGAAATAGATTGGCTTATTTCTAGAAGAGGAGATACGTGTGAGAATAACTTGCCTTCAAAAATAACATGATATAAAAGGAAACTCTGGTTAGCTGCTGGTTATATGACATAAACATGGCTAGGTTGCCTGCGTAGCTCGAGAAATATATGGTTTAGAAATTTTGATGGTATTAGAATAGGTATTATTGGTGTGAACAATTGACCTTTCACTGCAACGCGAAAAAAAGATAAGCGTATTTAGTAGTTGCAGCAATGAAGTAATATTCGATCAATTATAATTTAAAGTCAATTACTACAATTCAGAAGCTAATATTTATTGATCAAAACATGTAAGGTTTTTAACTTGTTTTAAAACTAAGAAAAAAGAATAGTATTCTGGCAGGTAAGTATATTTAGATTCCAATTTTGCAATTCGTTGAAGAAGAAATTTTTCGCCAACCTTGTGAGAAGAATTACAACTGTTTGATATTGAACAACTGACCCTAATTTTTCGAGCGATTTAAATTTATCGTTGGGGACATCTTTTTGATCAGTTAACCAGCTTCACAATGTTTCATCTGTTGGTCGAAGGTTTTGTAACATATCGTTCAACACGTTCACTAAAATTCTATACATATAGGGAGCTACGCTGAATATTTGGGTCTTTACTATTTGGGTACTTTACTATTTGGTATTTGGGTTTATCCTGTGGGGGAATAAATATTATTATTATTATTATTATTATTATTTACTTTATTTTTGCCACTTACTTGCCAGCGATGTTGTTTAACCTGTCAATTTTTAATTAATTTGTCGTGGCACAAATTGCAAATTGTTGTCGCTGCCTTAATTTCCGCTTCAATATGAAAACATACCAATTATAAATCATTTCTTAATGCGTATCACCCCTATACATATATAGCTATCTTTTCCTCTGCATTTTCTACATACCTAGCATCAATCAGCCAACACGGTATATAGAAAGTTTACGAGCAGATCATCTTTAGAGTATCGACTGACGGTGATAAATAATAAAAAGCCACAAAAGCATCTCCATTTTGCTATTTTAATTAACACAACGCGTGAAAATTGCTCTTGAAAAATTTTATGAAATTACAAAAAATTAGTTTATCGCTTTTATGTTGATATATTGTGACTCATTAAACTTACTAAAAGAAGTTGGTTTCTCAAATACTTATTTTTCTCCAAGAATACAACAATATCCAGCTGCAACTCACTTATAAAATCAGTCAAGGGATCATCACCAAGGAAAATGATAATCTAAATATGACTTCCTCCCCTCAATCCATCAGATCGACTAAAAAGTTGGATAGAAGTAGATTTCAAAATCAGGGATTAAAGTAAAACTACGGCATTGAACTGCGATTCTGGATCGAACAAGGATTTAAGGTGGCAGCCATAGTTGGTGGATTGCATCAGGGATTGCCTGAGAGCGATGAATAGCATCCCCAGGTTCCCGTGGAAACCACTCGCTTTTAATTGAAAACCCACCTGATGACGAATCAATAAAGACAACGCCGAGCACCACGCCCCTATACTGATTAAAAAGAAGCTGAAGGATCACAACTGTAAACCATATACAGTGTCATACGATGTTAGTGATTTTGTAGAAACCTTAAATAAATATTCATACTTTATTCCACTGAATAAATTTTTTTTTCTACTCTTTTGTCTTCCAACTTAGCCAGACAAGGTTTCTGGGACTCTAAGGACTTGCATATCTTTCGTTACGCTTTTTTACATATAATGGGTTACGAGAATTAGTAAGTAATGAACACATCACATAAATTCGCTGATATTCGGATTAAATTTAAGTCTGATTATAGGTCGAAAATTGACTCATTTTTTATACCGAACAGACTGGAGAAAACGAGAATACTTTCCTAATAATTGAAGGTCTCCACGGTAGTATGTCTATTACAATTTTTTGTATACTCTATTTTCTGTATTTCGTCTTTCCACTCTCCCCTGTTACTTATGGAATTGAAAGAAAACTACTTACATGTTATTCAGATATATTTTCGAATGGCATTCAGTGGCGCAGCATTAAAAAAGATCAAAATTCGACTTACAACATAAAGTTTTTTTTTTTATAATATTATGTAAGGTTTGTTTGATGTCTCCAACAATCATTTTAGAATACAGTGTATAAACATTTCATGGAACACTCTCTATGATATCAGTGTAAATAGACGGCTGCCTTCGGTCCAGCACCCTTCTCAAAAATCGCCCATGACCAAGAGAGCGTTCTAATGGAAGATAGATGACCATTGGACTCAGACCCTCTTTGAAACTTGAAGGAAATCCAACTCGCTATTATTTTTTTTTATATTTTGCAACTAAAATTGTTGATGAATTAAAAATTCCGCAATCTGAACTCCACAAAATGAAATTTATCATATTGGAGCCTTACTTTATCGAGTGGCGTTAGTCGTTTCCGATCTTGAATTGTTCGGAGAGTCACCATTGAGGTTTCGCTAATTTGACTGGACAAATCATACATGAGCTTATCCTAAATTTTCGGATCGGCGATAAAATTTAGGCAAACTAATAATGACCATTCAACACTAATAGCTAATAGAATAAGTATTTTTCGAAACTCTGCGGTGGCCACCTTCACTCAAAAGCCAAAAAATTGGAGTTTTTTATTAGATATCCTGGATGATAAGGTAAAAATAGTGAGTATATTATTATCCCGGGCCGAAAATGTTTAAAAAAGCTCTAAAATTGGTACTAAATTATGGAATTCCAGATGCATTCCAAACAATGTTTCGTTACTGAAATTTTGAAACTTTCGATCCCTTGCCAATTTAACTCCTTTTTCGGAACCACTTTGTACGTTTTTAAAAATAATAAACGACACCACAATATTCTGGAATCGACCTTCAACTCGATATCTGACAACCGTGTTTTCGTATAAAAAAGCGACCCTGTCAAGATAATAATATAGCGAAATAACCCGCTAAACGTCAGCAATAAAATCACCGGAGTCAGCAGATACTATAATGTGACTCAGATACAAGTAAAATCGCTCTCTGTCATAATTATTTATGTGGTTGGATAGTCTTCATCCAATATTCATGGTTGCCGGTTTGAAGATTATCTATTAAATAAATTAACTAAAACAATCAAATATCTATTTATTAAAAAATACACTAAAATACGACTCTACAAAATTAGATTCTTGATAAAATAATAATTATTTTTCCTACACTACCTACATAGCTACTTCATAAATAATAATAATTATTATGGTGTATGTTGTATTATGAAATATTCAGAAGCGATAAATTAATCAAAATGACAACCGTTCAACAAGATAATTACCAAGGGAAAACAGAATATGAGCCACCAATACTAATTCACAAACATCGAAACTGCAGTTATTAAATTCGATAGATGAGATGCTAACTTTCCACATTAGTACAACAGTTACAACCAGACTACTGGAATATTAAACTTCCACGCATGATGAATTGATCCCTTGTCCGGACCACACGAATTAATTAAATCCATGTTTCCGGGTTTTTGTCGAAGTCGTAATGAATCCAGGGTGAACAATTCCACGGACGAGCGATGCTGAGCGCGCTTTTCACCGGCCCTATTCAACCGAGGCCGTGCGATGTGATCATCAATGGGGCGCCTCCCGACTCCCGCAGACCGCCCGCTCAATGCGCCTCCCGGGACACATGCAGTGACGTCCTATTGGGGAGGACAATTATTTGTGATCTCATTATGGTTAGACCGATGGTTCAAAACATGATCTAGGTACCTACACTCTAAATATGCCTACTCTCACTGACAATAATGAACAGATTAGCACCTGTTATTCCATGTATTATAGTGTACAACTTATTGAAGTTAACTTAAAGTGAAAGTTACTGGTCATAAAATGTGGTAGTTTTTACAATTTATGCAGACTTGGTTACAATTGGTTACTCTGTACTGTACTTATTTTTCCAAAGATCATACAAGGAGGACAAAGAAAAGGTTATTAGTGTTTGCTTGAGTGTCATTTTAATCAATTTAGATACCCTGAAACAGTGGGTCTGTTCTATCTTGATTAAATTTTATGCTTTAAATAGTGACTCTTTGGTGAGAAAGCATCTAGAATTCCGAATTAACTGAATTATTCCTCGTTATGGGAGAGTTCCAGCTATGATCGTACGTCCAGCTGGAATTTTGTATGGTGGTTGGCGGAACCATCAAGAGGTGTCATCCGCAAGGTTTCGACTCAAAACTTCTGCAAAAGACACGTCAGACGGCTCAAAGTCGAAAAAATATTCGTACCTCTGGCTGAAAATTTACGTATTATTACCTGTGTGAAGGTCGTAAATGGAGTATGTAATATGTCAGATGGCTAGGACGGTGGGTGTCAGACACCCTCAAATCTTATCCTCATTCCTCACTGTATAAAATCGGTCAGGTCAGTCAATTGAGATTGAATAGTCCAACTGAAGGATTTTAGACTGACTGATGATGCTTCAGTATGCTCGTCTATTGAGACCGAGCGAACAGGAAAAATTTAGAATACGTTCCTCCATTTGGACTTTTGTCAAGTCGTCAGGCTCTCACTCTATTATCAAGTTTTCAGTTTATGTTTATTTCAGTTTATCCATTTCGATTTATATCATCTCCTTACTTTAGAACTTTAGAACCAAAGTGGGTCTAAATTTGGAACTTCAGTAAATCGAACTGATACCATGGTGACGGTAAACTTTTTCGATATATTTTCAGGAAGGGAAAACCTCTTTGTTTTTGTTTTACTAACTGACCGAAATAATCGAATTAATTACCATTATAAATGAATCCTTTTAATTCTAGCTGACATTTTATCCAATCCCATTTAACTGAAAATTATTCTAAATATCGGAATTTATGTTAACTTATCAAAATAAATAATAATGTCTCCAACTAAGCTCAATAAAAGCTATACATATAAAATAATGAAAATTAGAATTAAACGAGACAGAAATTTGTCCAGCAGACTCGTTATATTTTTCGCTTTGGGAATGCAAATCATTAATATTTCAAAACATTATCAGTCATAATGCGTACCACCTAATACACTACCCCTAACAACTGGCGATTCAACTCATGTCTCCATAAACCAATAGGGTGACAGTATTTCAAAAATTACGACCAATCGGTTTTGATTTAGGTGAAAATTTGGTAGAGTCGCAAAATTTCTGAAAAATACAACTGGCATTGATTGTTGGATTGTTATGTTATGATGTTCATTATGATGTTATGTTATGAATTGTCTTGCCCAATACAACTCATGGATTTGTAATTTCAGGAAATTTTTAGTTATTTTCGCTCGCGCTAAAGCGCTCGTGGTCAATCTAGAACCCAGCTAACACTCAACCGCTCGAAAATTTACAGAAATTTAAACGACACTAGTTGTATTAGGTACAATTGATAATTTTTTCCAAAACTGAATAGAAACTTGGTAGTCATTTTAACGGTAGAGGCCACTGTTCAAAAACGGATAAGCCTGGTATTGTAGACTTAAAAAATGAGATGATCTTCGAGCTTACTAAGGGAGTGTGTTCTTCTATGTCTGAAAATTTGATACCACACGAGTGAGAACGAATAAAATTTTTATATTAAACAAGTCAACTGTTGTAACATTTCTTCATCATCAGTTTGGTACCTACTGATTGAAACGAATTATATCGAAAGTGAAACACAAAAAAAAATAAGGAATTTGAGTTATTTTAGGATATGTATTACTAGACTGTTCATCAAAAATAAACATAAAAATTATAATCTCGAGTATAAACTTTCCAGTAGAAGAAGCTGTTCTCGTATAAATGAATAAATGAATCAATTTTAGACATGTTGAAAAAGTAATTATACACAAAGTCGCCAAATTAAAAGTTAATTAATCATTCAAAGCGTTACACGTTAATTCTCGCAATTCAAATGCGAGATCCAACAGAAAATCCAACAGAAAAGGCACAAAATTAATCACAAATATATGATGTTATCCTTGTCAGTGATGTTTGTGCTCCAGATCTTCTAATTTGATCGATAGCCTCAAAACGAGTGAAGAGGGGAAATAAAAAAGAGGAGATGTTATTATTTTAGTTGCAGTACTTCCCTGAATAAATATTTATCTTGTTGGCAAGACGTAATTGATACATTTTAGTCGCTAGCGGAATTGGCTGATGCCGTCGACTCTTCTGGAGACTCCCTGGATACATCCACTGATGACTGGCTTGTAGGAAATTGAAATATCCCTCCGCTCCTTCCCTGTGTTTACCTTATATTACTCCGTTTTTCTGCAAATGACGTTATACTGTGAAATAAAAAGCTTTTATCGATTTAGTCACGTTTAATAAATTTGAATATCGCATGTACCTACTTTTGGAGCGTTATATATTATTGATTAACCTTGTTATTATGTATGTCATTCGCCTTCTTCTGCTGATTAAGTAAATTTCAAATAAGTATCTCGTAAACAGGTAAACAAGCTTTATTACATGCTTTTATTTTCATCTAAAGAGAGATCTTTATTTTTGATGTAGGCATATGCCTAAAGAAATTTTAATCAAGTTGTAAAGACAAGACGAATATTATGTTAATACGCAGGTATATGAAAAAACTGGAGTCTAATTGAAGAGTTGACTGGGGGAAAACTGCCGATCAACACTGCGGGAAAAAATACTCTGTTTCGCTTGCCAATCTTTCGAAAATGCTTTCTGTCCTTCATCAGGGTCTATAAATGAGTCAAAAATATTACAATAAACAATGTAGAAATAAACAAATACATAAATCTATTCTGAAATACTATACTTATAATATCAGTTAAGGGTAAGAGGCGGATATATCTCGGGAACTATTGGTCCTAGAGCTTCAAATTAGGGATTTTCCAGCGAACATAACCGCAAATTCAATGAAAATATTTTAAAGATGGCCGCACTTCCAAAAAATACCGGAAGTTGACACAAACTTCGTTATTTTAAGGGAGACACCCTGTATATGTATAAAGGATCATTAAGTTAACGGGCAGATTTCTCTGACCGTTTCTGAAGCTAATATCGATTTTAAATTGCATGTATTGACACTTTCGTAATTTATTTATTTATTTTTATTTATTTATTTATTTATTTATTTCAAACTTGCCCAACAGACGCTAGTCCAATTACAGGACAAAAAAAAACAATACAGTTGTGATAATTCACTATTGTGAGTAAGTATTACAAAATGTTAGTAAACACTAAAACATTAGTGTTTACTCCGATGTTTAAAAAATCTAAATTTAAAAATAAACCAAAAAGAAAAATAAACCAAAACCTACATATGAGTGGTGTCCGTTAGCGAAAATTCTGTAACGGCGTTCCAAATTTTAACCACTTCCTGACATTTTACGTTTACGAAACGGTAAACCGGAACCAAGGGACCATGGTCAAAAAAATTATATTTACGGTACATATCTGAAAAAAAAAAGTTTAAAAAAACTGAATAAACGAGATTTCTTTTTTTAGTAACGTCGTTTTGGATAAGTCTTCGAAAGATAGGTAACCATTTGACATTTCAAAAATTTTCAAAGTCGACCAGATTCCAGGGTCTTCTCAGTGTAGGAATTTTTTATGGTTGCCATATTACTTTTACATGTCGAGGCCGGTTACCACTAGCGCTTCACCTCTCTTTAGTACCCGTCGCTTCAAAAATAGATCATTATGATCTATTTTTGAAGCGACGGGTACTAAAGAGATGTGAATGTACTCTTATGTATTCGTTTCCACCAGACCGGCGCTACAACCCGCATCCCGCATCACCAGACGTCAAACTTGATAAGAGTATAAAATGTGATTTATTTTTGACGCGTCTTGAAGCGACGTGAATTGAAGCGAGGTAAAGCGCTATTGGAAACCGGCCCTTTTTCGCTCTAAACTGGTGGTAATTCGTAAAAAAATCGATAATAGTAAAAAAGTTATCGGTTCCCTTGATTTTTCTTTACTGAACGACCTGAAAAACTGATATATCAGCCTGAAGAAAAACAAAGGCTGTAGAATCCAGTAGGCTTTCAAAATTTTTGAAACAGTTGTAACGTCGTTAAGGTTTTAATTCTTTGATAAGCTTCATTTAAAATTATTAAATGGGACCTCATTATCCAAATCCTTGGTATTAAGGTATTCACCAAGTCACCCTTCTTAATTCAAACATGAAAAGGAGTAAAGTTCCTAAAACATGAGTTTCGAGCTCGCATCGCCACCTGTTGCCGAGTGGTTAAACTAACCAAACTAGGCAAGTTCATGATCCCTACCTTTTAGTACGATCTGTAACTTCTTCTCATACCATCTTCCTTTCGATTAGCTAGAAACACAGATGTCTCTGTGATGTAGTTTAGGAAGATTTACTAACGTCTCTTTGAGTTGCGCGAACGGTCTGTCTTCCGGAGATCTGAACAGGCTTGGCCATCTTCCAATCTCGGCGCTCGAAGCGAGAACACGCACTCGTGCCCTATCTTCCCTTTATCTAAAAGAACCAATATTATATTGGGTAAGTAAAGCGATCAAATGATCTAAAACTTTCTCTAATAGAGTTTATATATTGTTATAGTTCTTACTACCTACCCTATCAATCGGGGTACTATCTTATCTCATCGGAAAACTTATCTACGGAGTTGAACCCCACCTGTCTTTGCTGACGTCATATTGGCTTCCATAATTTCTACATCCGAATATCCGCTTTTATGGAAGGAATCTCTTCCATTATCTGAAGGTTTTGCTGCTACCTGCCCCTGAATACTGGATCCCAACATTCGGAGCCCAATATTTTCGAGTTTCATCTAACCTCGAAGGACGACCACGCTAACCAGTGCCAGGCACGTGTTCCCACGAGACAGGAGACCATCCACCAGTCTTTCTGCCACCCCAGAGGGAGACCACGGTCTCTTATCCTGTGTTTTCGTCCAGGGCCCCGCTTCTCCAGCCTCAGCACGACATTTCAAGGAATACAAAATGTCGTATCCCTAAGCAAAGCGTGACATAACCCTTGTTGCTCAGAGTGATATCAGAGAAATCTGTTAGGAGTCTTATGTCTTTTTATTGCCTTATCTCGTCAAGAGATTGATTGTTTTATTAATTAATACTTATAATCATAATAACTTTGAAATATCTGATATACAATTATTACCGTTATTATTCAAGTAATACTTGAAACGAATTTGTCACTTATTATGTGAAGGAAAGATAGATATCTATTTTCTCTATCAGTTAAACTGTTAAATGAGATATTTTACGATTAACTACATGATCAATTAATTAGTATTTCATAACCATAGAATTTCAATCAATTATTTTGTAAACAGAATTCATAAATATACTTTTCATTAAAGAATCAACTCTATTATTCAGTAGATAGATACAGTAGTTAGAAATAATTAACATCTCACAACCTGAGTGAATTTTGATGCCTTTATAGTTCAGGTTAGTTTAGATCTATTATTCAAAATTAAAAGGCCATCTGGCATCCCAGTATCTTTTATCTTAGGGGTAATTAAACCGTACCGCTTTATGTTGCTGATGTTACTACAGTCCCACGAAATCTGAGTGAGATTTTGGTGACATCGATCAATACTTCGGCCCAACGAAGGTAAGTCGGCAATTGTTTTTCAACAACGACCAATTTTTAATTGGCCCAGAGCCAATTCTAATTAGCCGCCCGCAACAATTGGCACTCCCCGGTGTGGAACGATTGCTTCTTTGGATTAGAAACCCAATTTATCTTTATCTTACTTGGCTTTTATGTATCTAGGATTTTCAGATAATAAATTTAATAATTATTTGAACTTTGAAATTTGTCTACGATATCACTTGATATTTATATAAATTTCTCTTATTGCTTGTTGCATGTATTTATTGAAAGCTTTGCATGATTTAGTTATAAGTATTATTGTTTCCTAATATATGTGTACCTACCTAATTATCTTTGTGCAAAGTGCCGTGCCGCGAAAATACCAATTTATTTTTTCTGACCGCTACACTGCCGCTAAGGGTTTACTCGCAAGAGAGCCTTACGGAGTGGTTGATTATACCGTCGCGATATATCTCGAGCATGTTTTAAAGAAGCTTGATTCCGTACAGAGAGGATACTCGGATACGAGAGCTCTGTAATTAAGCTGTCTTTGAAAACTGCATCCAAAAATCCTTCCCTGAACATTATCTTTATCTTACCATCTCTCAAGATTTAAGTTAGGTTAGATTTCTATAAATCTCCGACGTTCCAGTCAGCTGTTGGTAATAGTACCGACAAGCGCTAAAGCTACGAGCAGTGTTGTGACGTATTCCTTACATTCTTTACGTCAAACGTAGAAAACGAATTCTTTACGTGTAAAGATACATCATAGCGTCACATAGCTTTTCCGATCCCTACCTTACCGACTTTAGTAGACTTCAATCATGAATCCCGTTCTAGCTTTATTAAGTGAAGAACTCGCTTATGAAATAGCGATTAGAAAACAAGTCCCATTTAATACACAGGAGAAAAGACGAATTCAATTTCGTGCCCTGTTAAATAGGGAAGAAAATTCTCTTTCTATTTCCGAATCTGTCTACCCCTTTGACAAAGATTCTGCGGAGGTGAAAAAGACTCTTGCAGATTTGAAAATCAAAATACAGGACGCTCCCTTGTCTCTTAATGACCCTATCTGTCAAAGAATTCAATGTCGTCTGAATCATGTGATCTCTAGAATCAATAGATTCAAACTTGATCAAGATCCTGAAGCAAAAGCTTTAGCTGATGATTTATTCTCTGAGGCTCTAGAATTAGAAGGTCAATGGCTTTTGAAAAACGACCAGTCCCTAGACCAAACAGATAACTCATCCAATCCCCAGAATGCATCAAGCTCTACTGTCTCCACTCATTCTAGACCTAGTGTTCCAGTCTATAAATGGAATATTAAATTTTCTGGTTCCTCCAAGGATAATTTGATCCAATTTCTAGAAAAAGTCAAAGAACTCCAAAGGTCAAGAAATGTCACAGACCGTGATCTTTTCGATTCTGCTATGGATCTTTTTGAAGACAAGGCCCTGATCTGGTTTCGCAGTGTTGCAAGCTCAATTATTTCTTGGGAAGATCTCAAGAATAAATTGAAAATTACTTTTCTCCCCCTCTCTTATGATGATGACCTCTTAGAGGAAATCAAACAAAGAACTCATGGTGAATTTGAGTTAGTTGCTATCTATGTTGCCTCAATGCAAGGCTTATTTAAGAGACTATCTACTCCTCCATCAGAAGTGGAACAATTTAAAATAATCAAGAAAAATCTTCACCCTTATTTCTAAAACCATCTTGCCCTAGTTGAGGTAAACAACATTCAGGACATAATTTCCATTGGAAAGAAGTTAGAAGATAATAGGACTATTGTCCAACAATATCGTCCCCCTCCCTCTAAGAAGGTTCAAAGTCTCTTAAATTCAGACCTAGCATGTTCTGGAGAACCAGCCTCTTTCTCTTCTCGTAAAGCCAGAGGCACACCAACTAAAAGTGCACCTACACCTAGTAACACCAAGATCCCAGTTACTAACCTTTCTGCAGTCACCTGTTGGAATTGTTCCAACAAAGGTCATACTTATGTAAGGTGTAATCTCCCTAGAAAAGTTTTCTGTTATGGCTGTGGTCATAAAAATGTCTACAAGTCAAAATGCCCCTCATGTTCGGCAGATTTCCTGAACTCTCTCAAAGTCACTTCTCGTTCAAAAAACGACGAATTTGCACAACAGGGTGCAGTGCGACAAGAAGAGACAAGCCGCCCAAAGCGAGCCCTTGTAGAAAAGAGCTTGAAGTCAAAGGATGATCAGTCTCCTCCCTCTCCAAAAGACCAGCACTAGTATCTTCCAGTTATCTTGTTGATTTCACTATTCAAAAGGAACAGTGGAAATCATGGTTGCAAAAAGTTGCAAACTTTTTCGAATCTTTTCGAATACCTCCTAAAAAGGACATACCTAAACCAATAAGTGCTGACTCTTTAATACCTGTCATAGCTCCAATCTTATTATCTAACCCTATTGACAATGGACCATTTATAGCTGTCAAAATGTGTGACGTACCTTATACAGCCCTCTTTGACACCGGCGCCAATATCTCTGTTTGTGATTTGGAAACCATGCAGGAAGTTTTGGGCGAACTACCTATCCCTTCCAAAAATTCTGATTTATTATGTTCTCTGAAAAATGCCGATGGTTCCCCTCTATCTGTTATCGACATAATTGAACTTGACCTGACCATAGATGACGTCACAAAGAAAGTCCAATTCCATGTGGTATCTTCCATCTCACCACAGATTATCTTGGGAATAGACGTAGCTCGTATTTTCAACATGATGATTAATTTCGTAAATGAATCTTTCGAAGTTCATCCCGGTGACCCTTCGTCTTCATTATCTTCTATCTTACCTAATGAACTTAAGGTTTGTGCTATCAATAAGATTCAGGATATCTCTTGTTTACCTCCTACCGACCTATCTAGACTTGAATCGACGATAGACAAATTCAAAGGTTTGGCCCGTGTTGATATACTCCCTGAAACCAATGTGCTATGCCATTCCATAGAAACAAAAGACGCAAAGCCTTTTAGACAGAGACAATATCCCTTATCTCCAACCCTTCAACAATATCTGAATGAAGAGGTAGATAAATTACTTAAGTTGGAAATTGTCGAAAAAAGTAATTCTCCTTGGGTGTCCCCTGTTCTTTTGGTCCGTAAGAAAGACAAAACATACCGTATGTGTTTTGATGGTCGAAAACTAAACGAGATCACCACACATGACTCGTATCCCCTGCCTAGAATCGATACTATCTTGAGCAAGCTCAAAGACGCTAATTACCTTACCTCCATCGATTTAAAGCAGGCTTTCTTTCAAGTTCCTTTGGACGAAGAATCCCGCCCAAAGACCGCTTTTGTAGTTCCCGGGAGAGGTTTATTCCAATTCCGCCGAATGCCTTTCGGACTGAGAAACAGTGCTCAAACCCAACAACGACTTATGGACACAATTTTAGGTCCAGCTTTGGAGCCATTTGTTTTCGTTTATCTTGACGATATAATTATCGCCACGAATAGTTTTGAGAAACACCTGGAAATTTTAAGGGAAGTATACGAGCGTTTAAAAGACGCTAATCTTACCGTCAACTTCGACAAATGTCACTTCTGTCGAGAGTCTCTCTCCTTTTTGGGTTTTATTATCGATAGAAACGGATTGCGAGTTAGTGAAGAGAAAGTTAAATCGATTATTGAGTCCCCTGTTCCTCATAACACCACTGGAGTAAGACACGTCCTAGGTATCTTACAATATTATAGGCGTTTCATAAAGGATTTTTCTACAATCAGTGCTCCTATCTTAGCTCTGCTGCATAACCGAAAAAAGGGACAGTCAATAACTTGGAACTCAGAAGCTGATCAAGCTTTTAAACTTCTCAAGGAACGACTAACTACTACAGCTCCCGTTCTAGCTAGCCCAGATTTCTCGAAGCCCTTTTGCATACAGACGGATGCAAGTGATTTCGGGTTATGCGCGGTACTCTTTCAAGTGGAGGGAGATTTTGAACACCCCATTGCTTTTGCTAGTCGAATGCTTTCGAAAGCCGAGAAGAAATACACCGTTACCGAAAGAGAATGTTTAGGTGTCCTCTTTGGTATAGAATATTTTCGCCCTTACGTCGAAGGTGCAAATTTCACAGTTTACACCGATCATGCCTCTCTTCTCTGGCTTCGCACGTTAAAAGATCCTATGGGTCGTGTAGCTAGATGGTGTTTACGCCTCAGCCAGTTTGACTTCGACATTAAACATCGAAAAGGCACTTGCAATGTGCCTGCAGACTATCTTTCCCGCTCTATATCTTCTATCTCTCTCCAAAACTTTGTACCTTATGATTGGTATAAGGACATGGTCTCCAAAGTTACCGAGTTTCCTGAGAAATACCCTGACTTTACCATCAAAGACAATATTCTTTATAAACATGTTAAGCCTCGAGTGGAAGTCGTATCTAACCTATCTGATTGGAAAATTGTTGTCCCTACTCCTAACCGGGAGGAAATAATTGCTCAATTTCATGACCCTCCAACTTCTGCGCATTTTGGAGTAAGCAAAACTTTAGCGAGAATTTCTGAAGTTTATTATTGGCCCAAAATGATTATCTCAGTCAAAAAGTACGTGAGAAACTGCCAGGTTTGTGGTTCACACAAAGCCCCAAACACTGCTCGCGTAGGACTCATGGGTAATTATAAGAAAATCAATTTTCCCTTTCAATTTCTCTCTATTGACTTCATGGGACCTTTCCCTCGATCCAAGGCTAGAAACACCCAATTTTTGGTCGTCACGGATTGGTTTTCGAAGTTCGTTTTGGTTAAACCAATGCCTAATGCTACAGCAGCTGCCGTTACAAAATTTCTTGAGAACCAAGTGTTCTTAATTTTCGGTGTACCCCAAATTCTGCTTTGTGACAACACTCAAATTTTTAAAAGCAGTCTATTTACTAACTTGCTAAAAAACTACGAAGTTAATTTGTGGTATAGCGCCAGGCATTTATCTCAGGTAAATCCGACCGAGAGAACGAATCGTACCATCCTTACAGCCATCTCATCTTACATCCGTGACAATCATAAAGATTGGGATAAAAATGTTTATAAAATTGCACAAGCAATTAACTTATCGGTGAGCGAGGTTGGTATTTGGTATTTGGTATTTTAACTAAATGTGAGAGATGGTTTATTAGGTCCCAAACACTGAAGCCAGCGGGCTTATTGTATTTCTCACATTTAGATTCTCCTTGATTAGAAGAGCTCCGTTCCTTTGACAAGGTTTAGCAGCCCGCTAACCAAGGTTTTTTCCGCTAGATGGCTCCCGGGACTGATTGGTCCCAGGACCGCATAGCGTGTTCGTGCGAGTGCTGGACACTCGAATATCACATGAGAAGCTGTCTCGTCTTCTTCATTGCAGAGTCTACAAATTGGGTCTTCTCTGTATATCCCCAGTTTATGTAGGTGTACTCTTAGGTGGCAGTGTCCTGTGAGAAGACCCACCACCGTTCTGATCTGCATTCTATTTAGTTGCAGTATCTGTCTGGCAAGGTTTTGAGAGGGCTCCTTGATCATCACCTTACCATGTTTGTTTCCTGTTGTACGGTTCCAGTGTGCTCTATGTTGTGTTCTTATCCACTGAGCCACCGCCCCGCGTACAGTGTTCTTTGGGATGCCAAACACTGGTTCGGGCCCAGTGTAGTTTATCCCAGCGCCTTTCTTGGCTAGTTGATCTGCAGCCTCATTACCAGGCGTCCCACGGTGACCCGGAACCCAAACTAGTGTCACCACGTTACACCTGGCTAAGTCAATGAGGTCTTGCAGGCATTCCCAGACCAGTTTTGATCTGATTTCATAAGCTGCAAGGGCTTTCAGGCTAGCCTGACTGTCGGAGAGGATGTAGATTTCCCTACCTCGATAGTTCCTTCTGGTATTCTCTCCAACGCATAGCCTGATTGCATTTATTTCGGCCTGGAAGATGCTGGCATGAGTCCCCAGTGGCACGTAAATATTGCATCCGGGGACCACCCCATGCACTCCAGCTCCGGTACCTGTCCCTGTCTTTGAACCGTCAGTGTACCAGACCAGCCCTTTTTTCAGGCACAGGTGTTCCATTTGTTGCCATTCTTTCCAGTCCATTAGAACTTTGAATGGTTTTACAAATGATATCGTAGTACTCATACCATCGGATTGCATTTCCAGGATAGGATCTGCGATGATATCAGTTATTCTGGAATGCCCGGTTTTCCCAGGTTTGTCCCAGTTTTTGTTTTGTTTCAGCCTGTAGGCGCCCAATCGTGCCTCGCTCTTAATATGAATGTCAAGAGGAGGCAGGTCAAGTATGGCCTCCAGTGCTGTCGTTGATGTAGTGTTCATGGCTCCCGTGATGCCTAAGCATGCAAGCCTTTGAACACTTTGAATTTTCATAATGGCTTGTTTCTGGTCGATTTTTGGCCACCAGACTAGACAGCCATATGTTAGTATGGGCCTGACCACGGCAATATACAGCCAATGTACCATGCGTGGTTTCAGTCCCCATGTTTTACTGAATGACCTTCTACAAGCCATCAGTGCCATTTTACTTTTATTTATCGCTTTCTGCAGGTGAAGATTCCAGGTCAGTTTTGCATCCAGGGTTATTCCCAGATATTTGACCCGGTCGTTCACCTGCAGCCGTTCATTGAAGAAGATGGGTGGGGTTAATTCCTCCATCTTGCTTCTTTTGGTGAAGGGGACCAGTGCCGTTTTGACAGGGTTTACGCGAAGCTTCGCCCCGAGGCACCATTGCTCCACGATATTCAGAGCCCCTTGCATGAGCTCTGAGATGGTTTTAGTGTATTTCCCCATGACCAGTATGACTATGTCATCCGCATAGCCTTGGGTATAATAACCTTTGTTATTTAGCTTGATAAGCAGGTCATCCACCACCATGTCCCACAGCAACGGAGATAGGACTCCGCCCTGTGGGCATCCTTTGGTGACGGTGACCCGCATCGTCTCGCCAAACAGAGTTGCTTGGACTCTTCTGCCTTCCAACATAGCGCTCAGCCACCTAGTTGTGGTGTCGTCGACGCCATGTCTTCTAGCAGCCGATACCATGCAGCTAAAGGAGGTGTTGTCAAACGCCCCCTCTATGTCTAGAAAAGCCCCGAGGGCAATTTCTTTGTTGTCTAGTGATTTTTCAATTCTCATCACTAGCTGGTGCAAAGCTGATTCGCATGATTTACCTGGTTGAAAAGCATGTTGCCTCTGGCTTAATGGCCTCTCTGTAAGAAAGGTTTGCCTGAGATGCTTCTCAACCAGTTTTTCCATCGCTTTTAGTAAAAAGGATGTCAAACTAATCGGTCTATATGCCTTGGCCTCGTCGTAGTCATTACGTCCAGGTTTCGGTATAAAAACCTCTTTTATTTCTCTCCAGGCCAGCGGAATGTAACCAAGTGCCAAACTGGCTCTGAATATCCTGCAAAGCACCGGCGTGAGATCTTCACTCGCCTGCTCCAAAAGGGCAGGATAGATCCCGTCCGGGCCAGGTGACTTGTAAGGCTCAAATGAGCTTATGGCCCATTTAACTTTTTCATATGTAATTATGTGTCTTGATGTCCTCCAGTCCTCCCTGGTAACCCTGTGGTTCAGGTTTTCCAGAGTGTTGTGTAGGCCATCTTCCACTTCAATTACATTGCAGTCCGGAAAGTGTGCTCTGAGGAGTACCTTAAGAGTTTCCCTCCCGGTTTCTGTGTAATTACCATTGCTACTTTTTAAGGTACCAATGGGGTTCAGGGGATCTTTTGCCATGAGTTTGTAGAGTCTTGCTCCTTCGGATGTCGTTTCCACATCCTGACAGAGCTTCCTCCACGCAGCTCTTCTTGCAAATCTGATCTCCTTGTTGTATTCAGTAATGGTGGTCTTATATTCGTCCCACTTTCCTGTTTTCTTAGCTTTGTTAAAAAGCTTACGTGTTTTCTGTCTCATTTCCGCCAGTTTGGGGTTCCACCAACTGACATCCCCACCTTTCCGACGGGGTGTCTGAGCACAGTTGTTGTGATATGAGGTTGTAATGGCTACTTGGAGTTGTTCTGTAGCTACCTCGATATCGTATATGCATGCAATGTTGCTTTTGACATTGGTTAGATTTGCCCTCAGCTCAGACAATATTCTTTATAAACATGTTAAGCCTCGAGTGGAAGTCGTATCTAACCTATCTGATTGGAAAATTGTTGTCCCTACTCCTAACCGGGAGGAAATAATTGCTCAATTTCATGACCCTCCAACTTCTGCGCATTTTGGAGTAAGCAAAACTTTAGCGAGAATTTCTGAAGTTTATTATTGGCCCAAAATGATTATCTCAGTCAAAAAGTACGTGAGAAACTGCCAGGTTTGTGGTTCACACAAAGCCCCAAACACTGCTCGCGTAGGACTCATGGGTAATTATAAGAAAATCAATTTTCCCTTTCAATTTCTCTCTATTGACTTCATGGGACCTTTCCCTCGATCCAAGGCTAGAAACACCCAATTTTTGGTCGTCACGGATTGGTTTTCGAAGTTCGTTTTGGTTAAACCAATGCCTAATGCTACAGCAGCTGCCGTTACAAAATTTCTTGAGAACCAAGTGTTCTTAATTTTCGGTGTACCCCAAATTCTGCTTTGTGACAACACTCAAATTTTTAAAAGCAGTCTATTTACTAACTTGCTAAAAAACTACGAAGTTAATTTGTGGTATAGCGCCAGGCATTTATCTCAGGTAAATCCGACCGAGAGAACGAATCGTACCATCCTTACAGCCATCTCATCTTACATCCGTGACAATCATAAAGATTGGGATAAAAATGTTTATAAAATTGCACAAGCAATTAACTTATCGGTGAGCGAGGTTACTAAACACGCTCCAGCTTTCCTACTCTTCGCTAGAAATGTCCCTGTAGACGGAACCTTTTACGGTCCAGTCTCAGATAATTATCTGGAATTACCTGATGATCTGTCTTATGTTCATCGAGAACAAGACATATCTAAATTACCTTCTATCTTCAGCGATATACGTGATAGGCTTAAGAAAGCTTACGAAGTAAGTAAGAAACATTACGACTTACGCAAGCGCCCCGATGTTTTCACCGAGGGTGACCTCGTCTGGAAACATACCTACCCACTTTCGAATGCCGCAAAGAATTTTGCTGCTAAATTGGCCCCAAAATTCGTACTATGTCGGATATCTAAAGTAGTGTCTAAATTAGTGTACGAATTACAAGACCAAGAAGGCAATCCCCTAGGTCGCTGGCATTCTAAAGATTTGAAGACGTATCGAGGCGAAGACCCGCCGAAAAGCGACGAATAGTTCCCTGTAATATCTTCTCTTTAGTTTTATTTCCCTACCTATCTTTATCTCTCTTTTTGTATTCGACAAAAATTCGTTTAGAAAATGAGGCCTAGCAATATGAGAATTGAGAAAGCTCCGTTTCTTGTCGTATCTTAGAATGGATGAAGAATGTATGCAGAATGAATACCGTATCTTTCAAAGCGTTTCTCAAGGATCTCGATGTTAGCTGTATGAATGTGGATCCAAGTGTAAATGTTGCTAATTTTTGGGATCGGTATCTGCTATCCTCAGGCTCTCATTTTATTTTATCGCTCAAATTTTTGAGAACCCATATCTTTCTGGTTATCTGAAATCATTACCTTGAAGAGTAACTATTCGCCTATCTTGTCTGACTAATGTTTACATTACAGGTCTAATGTTATCTCTTAAATTTTCTTATGTTCAGTGAACTAAATAAAACGCTATCTTGCCGTTGTATCTACCTTATCTTATCTTTTACCTTTATCTTATCTACCATCTTTCCAAGTACGGGTGCTTTCTCGACAGTTTCCGCCCTGCTATGTGCTAAAGTGAAAACTGCTCTGCTTGTCCAATCAGACGACAGCAGATTCCTTTATCTTATCTACCATTTTTCCAAGTAACGGGTGCTTTAAGATTTTCCGCCCTGCATGGCTAAAGTGAAAAATCCCTCTGTTGCCTCAACGGAAGACAACAGAATATCTCTACCTTATCTTATCTACAGTTCAAGAAAACGAAAATTGAATCTGCAATTTTCTTCTTGAAAAATGACAGGCGTAAGCTTTAGTCAAAGCTTCGTGCCTTTCTTATCTTTAATTTCTTTTCAAAGAAAAGGAATTATCCTATCTTACCTTATCTGTACCTATTAGTACCATAAATAGAATGGTAGCTAATACCTATCTTTTCTGTGATGGAAAATAAAAATCTATGTGAATTCGAGTCACGAATTTACAAAGATGAATTTAGATATTCGGTGTTGTGAAAAATAAATCTGAACACGGATATCGAATGTCCCTTACCTTAGCGATGAAAATGGTTGTTCCATTTTTCTTATCTTACCGAGTGATAATTTATCTTACCGATTACCTTAATGTTTATCTAATAATCCAGGCGATTATTGATGTTTTCTCTGTGCGATTATCGAATGTTTATCTATGCGATTATTGGATGACTTATCGAAGTGGCTATTGCGATTACGCTATTAGATAAGCTACGCAGTGATTATCTGCAAACTAGCCTTTCTAAGGCTGGCGAAGCAACTTTCTTTCTCTTAACCGTTTATTATGGAGTCGCATAGACGACGACATAGTCAAATTTGACTGGTTCAAAGATGAAAAATCTTACCCATGGATTACCCTTGTGGACTCCAAAAATTTATCTTTCCCTGTACATAAATGTTTTGATGCCCAAGTTTGGACAACATCAACCCCCTTGAGGATCGTGTTTCACTTTTCCTTTGTTAAACCTGCTACTTAACCGGGACAGTCTCATTCTAGATTTTTCCGCGCCCCCACTGTTTCAGTGGCGGTGCATGCTCCACATCAGAATGCGGGGTTGTCGTTGGTCAAGGAAACATTACCTAATGACAAAAAGAGGAAACCGTGCCCACCTCAGGAGATTTTATTTATCTTAGTATATAATATTATCTTATCTTATCGTATCTATCTTATCTAATATTATCTAACCATACCTTATCGTATCATCATATCTTATTATCTAGAAAATATTCTTTTGTTTTTCGATATTGTTCGGTGAGAACAATTACCGTTTAAGAAAGTTATCTTAATTACCTTTTTACCTTAATTACGTCTTTTATTTTGTTACCTTTGCAATGAAGCATGAATATTTTATTTTTATACCTTATGAATAATTATTACCTAGTGCTTAATATTTAAGTTGCATGTAATTTTAGTAAACCTAACGCTAATTCCCTTTGAAAAGTTGCATGTTACCTTAGTAAGCGTATATAAGAGAAATTTTATTCATTCAATGAAACAGATCAACGATGTCGTTGACAATTTGTTCGTTCAGAATTGTTATCTTATTTCCTCGAAAGGTTCACCACAATATTTGTGAACGTGAATTTTGAATCATATTCTCTAAACTTATCGTCACCTAGTTGTCCCGCAAACATACCCTTCTTCGGGTATAGTAACAACTTGAAATACGCCTGTGCTTTTTCTAGTTGGTTTATCTTTAACCCGCGAGTGGTCGCGCCTCTCCGTGAAACGCGACTGGTCGCGCGTTAGCGTTTTGCTAACATTAAAAAAATTGACTATATAGAAACCTATTCCATTGAAATGGGTTAACAACAAATATTTTATCATAATATAATGTAAGTATTTTCATTATTCATCACAAAAATTTTTGAAAAATCAGAAAATTAAAGTAAAGTAAATCACTGAAAATTATTTTGTACCTATTGCATTGTATATGTTTGTGAATATCCATTCGAAAATGTGTGCGGGTAAGGGAAAAAAAGATAAAACCTAAAAAAAAAAAAATGTTTAAATTGCTTATGTATTCAAGTAGAAGTACAATAATAAAAAAAAAACACTATGCAGACATTGATTCTGGATATTCTGAACAGACATGGCAAATACATTTACTATGCTCGTTGCATATTCGTTTTCACATTTATAACATTATTTTTGAGTTTTACGTTTTTTCCCTTTACTCATTATAGGTAACAATAATAAAAAATGTTAAAAAATAACAAAATTTTTATATTCGCAATGAGTCACGTCGTTAGTAAAATGCTAACACTCACAATGATTTCACATACACCGTTAGTCGCACAGTGAGGAAAATTCTAACACTATCTGCGCGCCCTTCACAGATGACCTGCTACAGGAATACAAAACTGCTTTTCAATGATTTCAGGTAACCACCCCCTAGTAGAGACATATAAACGAGACTAGCTAAAAGATGAAAATTATATCTGGCATGGTTGTCATGTAGTGCCAACTTTCACAAAAATGTTAGCAAAATGCTCATAGGGCGACTACTCGCGGGTTAATTCTTTCCTTACCCCGGTAAAGAGAGGTGTGTAACGTCGTTAAGGTTTTAATTCTTTGATTAGCTTCATTTAAAATTATTAAATGGGACCTCATTATCCAAATCCTTGGTATTAAGGTATTCACCAAGTCACCCTTCTTAATTCAAACATGAAAAGGAGTAAAGTTCCTAAAACATGAGTTTCGAGCTCGCATCGCCACCTGTTGCCGAGTGGTTAAACTAACCAAACTAGGCAAGTTCATGATCCCTACCTTTTAGTACGATCTGTAACTTCTTCTCATACCATCTTCCTTTCGATTAGCTAGAAACACAGATGTCTCTGTGATGTGTTTAGGAAGATTTACTAACGTCTCTTTGAGTTGCGCGAACGGTCTGTCTTCCGGAGATCTGAACAGGCTTGGCCATCTTCCAATCTCGGCGCTCGAAGCGAGAACACGCACTCGTGCCCTATCTTCCCTTTATCTAAAAGAACCAATATTATATTGGGTAAGTAAAGCGATCAAATGATCTAAAACTTTCTCTAATAGAGTTTATATATTGTTATAGTTCTTACTACCTACCCTATCAATCGGGGTACTATCTTATCTCATCGGAAAACTTATCTACGGAGTTGAACCCCACCTGTCTTTGCTGACGCCATATTGGCTTCCATAATTTCTACATCCGAATATCCGCTTTTATGGAAGGAATCTCTTCCATTATCTGAAGGTTTTGCTGCTACCTGCCCCTGAATACTGGATCCCAACATTCGGAGCCCAATATTTTCGAGTTTCATCTAACCTCGAAGGACGACCACGCTAACCAGTGCCAGGCACGTGTTCCCACGAGACAGGAGACCATCCACCAGTCTTTCTGCCACCCCAGAGGGAGACCACGGTCTCTTATCCTGTGTTTTCGTCCAGGGCCCCGCTTCTCCAGCCTCAGCATGACATTTCAAGGAATACAAAATGTCGTATCCCTAAGCAAAGCGTGACATAACCCTTGTTGCTCAGAGTGATATCAGAGAAATCTGTTAGGAGTCTTATGTCTTTTTATTGCCTTATCTCGTCAAGAGATTGATTGTTTTATTAATTAATACTTATAATCATAATAACTTTGAAATATCTGATATACAATTATTACCGTTATTATTCAAGTAATACTTGAAACGAATTTGTCACTTATTATGTGAAGGAAAGATAGATATCTATTTTCTCTATCAGTTAAACTGTTAAATGAGATATTTTACGATTAACTACATGATCAATTAATTAGTATTTCATAACCATAGAATTTCAATCAATTATTTTGTAAACAGAATTCATAAATATACTTTTCATTAAAGAATCAACTCTATTATTCAGTAGATAGATACAGTATTTAGAAATAATTAACATCTCACAACCTGAGTGAATTTTGATGCCTTTATAGTTCAGGTTAGTTTAGATCTATTATTCAAAATTAAAAGGCCATCTGGCATCCCAGTATCTTTTATCTTAGGGGTAATTAAACCGTACCGCTTTATGTTGCTGATGTTACTACAGTCCCACGAAATCTGAGTGAGATTTTGGTGACATCGATCAATACTTCGGCCCAACGAAGGTAAGTCGGCAATTGTTTTTCAACAACGACCAATTTTTAATTGGCCCAGAGCCAATTCTAATTAGCCGCCCGCAACACAGTGCTTGACGACTTCTTACAGCCTACAAAAAAGAATTAGTTTATTAAATAATAAAGAAAATTCGTCGTCTTGGCAGAATGAAATTAATTTTCTTTTTAGTTGTTTTTGAGCAAAATGTGATATTTTGAATTGTTTAGCTGACACAAGGTTTTCACGAGACAAGTAATTTTCTCAATACCACCGAAATTTATGACTGAACTTTATACCTACAGAAACTGCAGATGTATTTAATAAATACTAAAAAGTTTGTTCTTGGTATTTGAAAATTAACGTGAATGTAATGAAACATGCAGTGGAAAAAATATTTAACGGGTGATCTCGAAATGGCGGATATGGACAGCACCAGAGCATTCATTGTGGATTAATAAATTCATTTACTTTTTTCTCCAGTATGGCTCCCTTAAGAAGAAATGACCACTTGTGTGAAAAAAAAGTCCCGGTATCTCGGTATATCTCGGTAACGAAGCCGACGAAACCATTTTTGTTTTAAATTTACAGTCTTTCTGAACATCCTCTACAACATCCTGTCCTCTACAACATACTGACGCCTGAAACGTAAGTGATTACTTGCCTTTCATTACTTTACCGTTCGCGTATACAGCGAACGGTAAATGAGCTACTTACCGTTCAGCGAAAATATTCTCCGGTTTGCATAGAAAAGGTAACATGGGGAATATGTGTAAAGCCTATTTCAACAATACTTAGCAAAAAAAATTACACCCCTTCAAATATACAGTTCCCTTTGAAACTATCAAGTTTCGTAAGATACTATGTAGTTTCCTAGGAAACTATCAGCTTTTTAGTCAGAGGTGGCTTCCATCCTTAATAATATATAATGCACCTATGTGTTTTCTGTATGTTACCCTTCCTATGCAACACAGTAGGTACTATAATAGGTATTACTCAACGCTCAACAATTAATCAACGCTCAGGTGTACCAAAAAGTATTCGGTATAATATTTTACTTCGCAAATGGATACAAGGTCTTACCATACTAACTATACGAAACTAATTTCCCGGAGAATTCTCTGTATGTCGCCTGTAATCGCATCCACAAGTGTTTTAATATTTTAATCGACTATCTAGACTACATGAATCTCTAGGAATTCCAGTGTCAATATACCTGAAAGTTTGCCACTACACTAAACTGCCTGGAATTTGTATAATCGATATTCCAGGCGAAGTTGGAAGGCAGCTGCGATGCGTTTCAAGCAGCAGAACCCCTAATCACCGTAGAAGTTCCGCTAGTCGAAGAGTCGATAGCAATTAACGACGGCGGCCATCAGGGCGTGTTAAATACTCTCAACTGTATGTGCAAACACCGGTGACATTCAAATCCAGTCCTGCCGGAGAGTTTCAATCTCCAGTGATGATGAAGGATATGGGAAGTAGCAGTAGACCCAGGAATTACGGGTGAAATCTCGAAACCTAAGCTCATGTTTGCTTTGAGATTGAATACTACAATAATTAAATCATTCATCTGTTATTATTTTTTATTTTGTAAATTTGATAACTCAAATCTTTTACCCAATACTGATAATTTCAAATAATTTGTTTTCCCACTTACTCAGGCCAAGCTACAGAGGTCTTTTCATGAAAAAAAAAGTTAGAAGAAAACCAACTGCGCCATTGTTTGGAGAGTACACAGAGAAAAGGAACTGTTTGGTTGACAGGAAAATTATTCAACTTAAACAAATTTGTTGTTTCAATAGAGAGAAATAAAAGTTTATTTGAATCAAACAATATTAATGTTGCAATATTCAATAAAATTTATTTGAATCAAACAAATTCCTTTACTATTATTATTCAATCAAACAAATATTGTTTTCAATAACAATCAGAATTCTTTGATTTAACTTTTCGCTTATTCATTTGAAAGATATGATTATTTGATTTTAAACTATAATAATATTGAACCAAATAATTTTATTATTTGACTCTAATCTAATGTCTAAATTAGTCTAAAATTAGTAATCAAAATTCAAAATTGTCAATATTCAAGCAGTTGAGTCCTCAACTTTACCTTCTCAAACCTCGAAATTTGGGTCAATTTATAAACGAGATTTATTTTGTTATTCTTATGTAACTTCTTGATGACCCCTCAACAACGTATAGGTACTGAAGAAATTACGCGCGATTTACGTAAAAAACATGTAACTAATTATGTATAATATTTCACTCAATCGTTTTGACACCAGATACAGCTATTGACTTCGGTGCAATCATAATTATTATTAACGTCTAATAATTTGTTAAGTTACAACGATAAGAACATCAGAAGAAACAGTTACAACAAGATTTTCCTTACGAAAATTTTGGCCTGCCGGCGGCGTCTGGCCTTCAGCCCTCCATTGCGGGCCTTCGGCCCGTAGTGTCAGTAGATCCCAGTCAAAGTTGCGGAAAGAAAGCTTATGCGGAAAGTTCAGCTATTATACGCGGTGCGAAAAATTTTTTACTCAAAAAAGCTCTGATTTTATTTTTCGCTAGGATGCATCATTTCTGAAAAAAAAATTTTTTTTGGTGTTTAGAAAAAACAACAGATTTTTTTGTTTTTTGAATAAGTCGCTTTTGTCGACTTTTCACGTGAAATTTCAACATTATCTTTTTTGTAGGCAATGAACGACTCTAACACACTGCTTTGTCGTTTTTCCGATCAGTTTGAGAAGTTTCGAAAAAAAAATCGAAATCATGCGCAGAAAGTGAAGCAACATTTCAATTGTTCACTTATTTTTAATTTTCTGCTCGCTCAATTTTTTTTTTTTTTTAAACGATCTATATAAAGTTTGTAGGTCCATGCTTCCCCAAGTAACTGTGCAAACAGAATCTCTCCGCTATGTACCGTTACCGAGAAACAAATCCTTAAGTCGGGACGTTTTAAAAAAAATATGGCCCTGAACGGGGGCCTTAAGATTCTCGGATCCGGCCCATTTTCAATAGGTCGTATTTGGGGGGCCCGAGCTTTGTCCCTACCAAGTTTTGTCCTGATCGGTAAAACTTTCAGACACTGAGAGTGTTTCCTAGGCGATTCCCGAAAAATCCCGAAATTCCCGAAAAAAATACAGTTCCCGATAACGGATTCCGCTCATTTTCAATAGGCATCGTGGGACCGTGCGCCGCTTCAATCGAGCCAAATTTCAACTTTCCCAGATGAAAATTGACGGCTGTAGAGTGTTTCCTAAAAAGCGAACATAGACACACAGACTGGGTGACGGACAAAAATAGGCGCACACTTTCCAGATACTTACGAAAAATTTCAAAAATTTAAATTTTCAATATAAATTGTAGGATTTTCGTCAGTAATAACAATAATAATAATAATTTATATTCCTAATTGAATTTACCGAATAACGTCGACGTTTCAGTACCATTTCATGGTACCTCTAGTAAGAATTCACTTCATATTTGACTCCACTTGATGACAACAAATAAATTTTATGGCTTATGAAATATTTAGAAGAAAACTCAGTAGTACCTAACTCTCTTTGTGTCTACTCTTCAGCATTTTTCATATGGAATGGAAATATTGTACGTGTTTTTACTGCAAAGCCAGAAATTAGGTTTCACAATAAACACACTCAACAAACTCTGGAAAGAGAAACTGAAGGTTTCTATCTGAGTCTACCGTCTTGCGAATTTCATGTGAATATTTACATAACAAACAAATCATAAATTTATATGTAGCAGTCGAAGGGATCCGTATGTTGATATTATGTTTTTCTTTGTGATGTGATATTTTTGTTTTCACCTGACGACGCTATGATATTATATCAAACTAGATGGGCAATCCAACAGCTAGGAGATAGGAAAAATAATATTCTACTTTGATTTACTTGTGTAGTGCATTTACCTACTTCATTTTGACAATGCATTATGAGGTTTTTTTTTTTCAAAGAATGTAATATGTGATTATTTCTGCTTCTACTAAAATGTTGTCACATTTAACAGTTACTGGAGGTATCATTGCGAAAGTAACACATTCATAAGGGCTGGTTGTTCGAAACAGTTTATTTAGCACTTAATAATAACGGAAAGTTCAAACAAAATATTCAAACAAAAACAAGTCGTATTTTCTGTTGTCGAGAAGCAAATAAGCAAATAAGATAACACCAAAATAACAAATCGCTCACCGGCTGCAATAGTGGCACAACTCAATAATAGTAATATTGGAGATATTTGAGTTTAAAGATTTATAAATAAATAATTTATATCAATTTATAAAACTCGCGCTATACCGGCACAAATAAAAAGTGTCACTATTGTACGAACACAACAAAAATCCTCCTACAAAGTCAGTGGCATACTGAAAATGTGCATTGGTCCGACTTAGAAGCACAAATTGTTATAATGCTTAAGTGACAAATTCGCCATATCGGGAAATCTATGATACCTAATTTTGTGCCAGTCTTGTTGCAAGGAAGGGTATTAAATTTAACATTTGATGCAACAGTTAGTACGATTTTAAGGATTTTTGAGTTGTGCCACTATTGCAGCCGGTGAGAATAATAATTATTATTACGGAAATAGCTACATATTGAAATAATTACCATATTTTATAATTAAACATAAGTATTTAGCTTAAAAAGTAAGAACTCATATACAATATAAATGTAAAAATGTATTACAAAATTAATTAAAAATGTAAAAATAAATAAAAATAAATAAAAATAAATTAAAAATTTATTAAAAAATTATACTTACATGTATTGCAACAATAAAATATAAAAAATGTAAAATTTTTCTTTCGTAAAATGTAAAATGTTCTTCTCCTTCTTCCTACCAGTCGAGTTTAAAAGGTGGAATCGATGGCTTTGAACTTGAAGAAACAAATAGAAAGAAGTCCCTAGTTGATGCACCTTGCCAATAAAAACCATTACACAAAACATTAATAAGTGGGTACCTGCCTTCAAAAATACTGTCGGCGAATAAACTTTTATCACTCACATCGTTCGGTTGATAAACATTAGCGCGCCATGAAAAGTGTCACTTTCCCTCGGTATAAAATAATATACTATTATTATTACAATTTTATTTTACTAATAATCATTATTCTTTTGTCCTAAGCTATAATTTCCCAAGTTTGTGCGTAGGTATAATAGGTCATGAATCATCCTGTGTGTATTCTAAGAAAATATTTGTAATAAATAAATAACACTCTATTATGTCTTGTCAACCGAAACTCTAGACGTTTTGAACCTTTTCTGTGTGAAATTGCTTGAGAAAACGCCATTTTTATTTTGGTAGGTAAAATCTGGACCACCCTTGGATAGATTCATAACATTTATCAACTGATGATAATATTTCTAGCATCGTAATATGTTTTCAGAAAAAAGAAAAAATGAAGTACATAAACTAAGTAGGTATATTGGCATTTCAAAAGAAGAGAACAGTAAAAGTCGAGCTTTGATGAATAGTCTGCAGGCTAGTATCGGGAAAATGTAACTGTCAAACTAAGGACAAATGAGGCAAAGTGTGACAAGCAAAATCTCTGAACGAATAACTTTTCCTCGAACACAAGAACCTTTACAATATATTGAAAGCCAGACGATGAATGTTCTAGCAGACCTCGGTCCCACTGTTTCCAGCGTTGCAACTTTATAATGCATTCCGGTGTTAAAGAGAAAAACATGATGTTTACTTCACATATCGACACATTTTTATCGACACATCATAATGTATCTAAAATAAAGAAAACATTTATGTCGTGTATTTGTAATTTCATGGTAAATGTATGGGGAATAATTCGATTATTGGATATATGAGGAAGAAGCAAACATTGTGACTATAAAATTAATACAAGCCCATATGTTGCTTTTGTGTGCAGAAATAAAGACACGGCAGTTTTTTTTTTTTAATTTTACTAAAAGATACATTATTTATTCATGACAGACTTTATTCCCAACAACAGTTCAAAACCAGACTAGGTACATTATTATTTTGCACTACTTGACGATAATAATTCAACATTAAGTCAACTTAACTAGGTAATCCTTGCGAACGACATTTTTGTATTATTTATTTTAAATGAATCACAAGCAGTAAAATCCATTTTTTGAGAATTAGTCGACCACATAATTATAATAGTTGTATAAAATTTGTAAGATGAATAAATATTATCAGATTTTAAAATTCTGTTTTTAAGGATGGTTACTTATTTGATTGAATATGGATTTGCATTTAGAAATGCCACTGTAGCCCGAGACACAGACTAAACTAGTATTTTACAAGTCTGCGTAATTTTTCAATAGATATCAAAATCGAATCACGAATCAAGTGATGAATTATTCACAATCCATTAACCCCATCTCATACCATTATTCTGGGCTCAGTCGCTGGGATAAAATATCATGAAGGGCTGAACCCGACAATCTCTGGATATGCATTTCACTTGATTAACCAAATACTATCAACTCTCAGGTAAATCAGGGCGTGATCCCGTAAAGTCCAAAACGACGTCGATTTCATCGGTTGTATAGGACAACGTTGTCAGATCTCTTTTTATGGAGAAACTGATATTTTTTTCAATCGGTGTTCTATTGAGTTATTTTGCTTGATTAATATTGCAATGGGAATTATTGGTAGTACGAATTGTCCCTTTGCCACACAAAGTATTAACTAACATCATCGTTGATGTTGAATCTTTTTAATTCCTTTAAAACAGCCTTTACAAAGCTGCATTCATATGATTCTTGTGTTTATTTAATTCATATAAAATTGATTTTGCACGAAGGGTCATTTTTAGTATTGATATATAGGGTGTCCCGTATCGTTATGTTCAAAATTCTTGAGCATATAGTAGGCTTAATTTTGAGTCCAAAAAACCCAAAAGTGACAGGTCTATCTTTATTCGTTACGAAGTTACAGGCCTAAGAAAATTATGACTAGTAAATAACAAGATTCAACTTTGTACGCCACACAAATTGCCACACATGAGTAAACGTCACCGAAATAAACATTAGTAGAGGTTCCCCTGCTCATACGAAATGGCATTAGGATTCAAATAGATGCGGCACCAGCATATTTCGGAATTGGTGTTTGTAACTAAATACCAGAGAGAAATTATTATTTGATCGTATTCAGCAAGCTGGTCAAGAGATATAGGTACGCGAAAAAAGACGAGAAAACTGTTACTTTTGCAATAGGCCTCCGAGCACAAGCTTGTATTCAGCAAGGAATAAGACATTTTTAACACATGATAAACTAAAGATTTGGCCAATAAAATAAGTTTTATGTGGTTTTCAAAGTTAAATCTGGTATTTACTAGACATTATTTTCTTAGGCCTGTAACTTCGTAACGAATGCAGATAGACCTGCCATTTTTAGGTTTTTTAGGCTTAGAAATAAGCCTACTGTATGCTCACAAAATTTGAACATAACGATACGGGACACCCTGTATAGATAATATAGAACTATCGTTAATATAGATAAAACAATATTTATTACAGTGGATTTTTTATTTCATTTCTTTTGAAGATGTTTTTGACTGATATGTGGTGGTATCAATAACACTATAACACTAGCTATAAGAATGTCTTGTTGTTAATTCCAATGTAAGATGGGCTTATCATTGTTGCAGACGGGCAAGCATTTCCATCGCACCTCTTTGCTCATCAAAGCGTTCAACCACAAGTTTCGTCTAGATCTGGAGCTCAATACGTAAGTATCAAACAAACTACTTTTTCACAAATGTTTTAGGGCAATTTTTTGCGATAAATATTTTTACACGAATGTTGTTGAATTGAGGTTGTTATTAGTATGGGAATATTATAACTAATTATGCGCGAACTGTAGGCCAATTTCGAATGAGGCGAAGTGTCTCAGTTCCCATTAAATATTTATACAGGTTGTCCTGATTTTAAATGCCAATAAATTCACCATTCGATAGCCCATCGAAAAAAAAAATTGACACGCATGAGCTCATTTTTCTGAAAAACGCTTCCCAATGGAGATACGCCTTCCAAAGTTCAGTTAAAAAAATATTTTTTTGTTTTGTACATGCAAGATGGTTGGATCATTTATTTTAAGATGAATACTTTTTATACTTCCTGTTTCATATACGTTGAATGGTAGTTTCCGGAACTGCAGTAGTTCTGGACACACTTCTTTGGCTTTTGCGCCCAATATTACACTGGTCAGTATCATCGAAAGTTAAAAACATCAAAATTCCTGTTAAGGCCCAATTAATATTTTATTTTATTTAAAATTACCGCTTTATACAAGTAAGCCACGTGCAATGCATCGTCATGGTTTCCAATGCATCGTCATGGTTTTCAATGCGTTGTCATGGTTTCCAGATTTTGTTATTACTTATAAATAAAATAACAGCAACATATGAATCGATTGAGAACAAAATTTTGAATGTCAATAAATAATAATTTAAAATTTACCTATAAAAGGTTTTCTTAGAATTATTGACAATTTTAATTAATACAGCCCGCAACTTAATAATGCCTTTTCAATTCCCCAATCGAGAATACGCTGATATGCACTTCGTTTATGTATTTTGTGATGGTAACGCGTTGCAAACAGTTCAGGAATACCAAAGGCGATTTCCCAATAGACGACAGCCAGATCGTAGGGTCATTCAAAATGTCCACAAGCAATTCGTAATTCAAGGGTTGAGGGTCACACCTAGGCATCATAGACATCTAGGTGCTAATCAAGAAAGGAGAAATAATCGCGTCCTGCGTGAATTTACATAGATCCAAGGACAAGATTAGGAAGAGTGTCCAGAACTACTGCAGCTACGAAAACTACCATTGAAAGTATACTAAACCAAGATCATAGAAGACCTTTCCATCTACAACCTGTTCAGGGCCTACATTTAGAAGATGAAGAGCGCAGAATAGAGCTCTATTGAAAATGATCACAATTTTTTGAATAATGGGTTATGAATGAACAAACGAGTCATGTTTCACTCGACGCGGGATTGTGAATTTCCACAAACAGCATGTGTGGGCGCATGAAAATCCACATGAAATAAGACCACGAAATGTCCCGCACGAGTTCGGCATCAATGTTTGATCGGGACTTACAATGGAAATCCCTTTGGCCTTTACATATTACCTCATAGACTGAATTCAGAGAACTTCCTGGAGTTCCTGGAGACCGATAATGCTGATATATGGGATGCCATACCCATTGGCATTCGAAGACAGGACTGGTTTCAGTTGGATGGGTGCCCGGCACATTTTGGCAGGACAGTTCGGAACTTTCTGAATACAAATTTTTAGGGACAATGGATTGGTCGTGGCAGTCCAGTTGCATGGCCGTCGAGATCACCGGGTCTAACGCCCCTAGATTTTGCATTTAGCATAACGGATCTCATTTTGAACAGTTGTTATACCTAATATTTTAGTTGTAGAGCTTATGGTGAATTGTTTGTCGAGTTGTTAATAATATGCTGTTATTATGATTCATTTAAAAAATTATTATTTTTTTTTTATTAAAAATTATTTTTATTTTTAAATTTATTTATTTAAATTTTAATTTATTTATTTCAAATTAAAGTAATGAGTATCCATTTCATAAGTACTTGTACCCAATTTGTTCGAAATTGCTTCAATCGTCTGAGAGTTATGACAAAAAAAAAAGATTTTTGAAACTGAACTTTGGAGGGTGTCTCCCTTGGGAAGAGTTTTTCAGAAACATGACAATATGAAGGCAACTTATTTTTTGAAGGATAATCCTCTGTTACAGTCGTATTTTTATGATATGAGCTATACAATTTATGGCCTCCCGGATATCCGTCATTTTTTCTGTTTTAAAACGTAATAACTCAATTATGTCGTAAACGAAGCTTCAAATAAAAACTCTACGAGAAAGACATTCTTCTCCAAATTAAACAAGGAACTTAAAAAATAGTGTAATTTCTTAAAAATAATGGCGTACAAAAAAAGAGGGAAAATTGAGAGAATCCCCCAGTATCTACGCCACTGGACAATTTTGACGAACGTCATTAACGTCACATAGTGAGTGTTAATTTCATAAGTGCTTGTTACAAATTTGATCAAAATTTCTCCAACGGTCTGAGAGTTATCACAAGAAAACGATTTTTAAAGTTGAACTTTGAGGGCTGTGTGCTGTGTCTCTCTTGCGGAAGCGTTTTTTCAGAAAAATGTTATCATGCGTGTCAACTTGTTTTTTGTTGGGCTATGAATTGGTGAATTATTATTTACCATCTATTTTAAAACCGGGATATCATGTATATTGATTTATTTATTTAATGCATCACCAAACAGAACAAAAAAATTCCATATTTATGAAGTTTGGAAGAAGTAGAGTACCTGAACAGGGTGCTCCAGTTTACAGGGTAGTAAACTTTTGTTAAAAAATCATCTTTTTAGAAAATATATTAAATATTTACTTTACCCAATATTGTTGAAATTTAGCAGTTTGATTTGCTGTTGTAGTAAGGGGCTAATTTAGTCCTGATAGATTAAAATTATTAAGTCCAGTGACGTCCGGGTAAGCAACTCAACGAGTATTATTTTGAAAATACTTTTCAAACTCAATAATTATAAATGGCACAATTTTTTTGCCAATTAGATTTATTTCGTGTCTTGCTTCGTTTTTGAAATAAAAAATAGAATCCACATAAATGCATATCCCTGGACCACACAATAAACATGGAAAAAAAATCATTTGCAAATCATAATTTTTTCTCTATATTTTCCTAATAATATACAGGGTGAGTCATTGATATGGGAAAGCTCGATTGCACCTACACCATTAAAGATATCGAAATGAACCAAAAAATGCTGTAAATGGGAGGGTAAAGTGCAGTTTGTAAAATTATTTTCAGATACCAATATCGCCCAATATCAATGACTCACCCTGCATAACAACAATAATAACAAAATACTAAAATAAGTATATTTCTCAACATCTTTACTAAGATATTCATTTTTTCTCATATTTCTTGTTGGGTCTAGCTCTAGAGATAAGCAATTAAGTGGATCCTATTTTTTATTCGAAAACGAATCGAGATACGAAGAAAAGTAGCCAAGAGTCACAAAAGTTTTATCTTTAGTTGCTAGATTTAAGAAATAAAATAAAATTGAGAAAAAGCCATTGGCGGACGTGTTTTGAAAGTTTTTCCAAAATATTATTCGTTGAGGTGCTTATCGGGACGCCACTGGACTAAATAATTTTAATCTATTTAGGGCCAAATCAGCCCGTTACTACTACAGTAAAGAAAACGGGCAAATTTCAACAATATCGGATAAAGTATGTTTGAGATATTTTCGAAAAAGACGATTTTTAATAAAAGTTTTATAGCCTGTATCTCAAAAATAAAGCGTTTTAAAGCAATACTTTTCAGAAAAACACACCATTATTTTTACGTGTTCTACTATTTACCGGAGTTATGAACATACAAACTGAAACAGCCTGTATAATAACGATTGACTACAAATACAGCAATAATTACACCAATATAGACAACTTAATTAGTAATTACTATACGTATCGTATAACCTCTATATGCAATAATTTGCTCAAATCTCTTCAACATTAAAGCAACATCAATTTCATAACTAAATCACATGTAGGCAACTCTGATACATTTATGTTGAAAGACCAAACTACTGTGGGGTTTCTTGTTCTATGATAAGAAGTAACAACACTACACTTCTCAACATCATCGGCGCATCTAGTTACTGAGAAAATTTTTATGTCATCACTCATCGGCATACATAAAATATGGGCGTGAATGTAAGAGCACTATATCGTTGATGTAAAATTAAAAAAAAATAAAGGACCCAGATAAAAACCTTCAGTTATGAAGTTTTCTGTTGAAGGGATAGGAATCAAGAAATAAGAAATCAAGGAAACAATGCATCAGATAGGCCAACGTCGTCAAGCTAAGAAAGCAGCATGCTCAGAAATAGTTATTTCCGTTTCAAGAGGCGGTAAACGAGTTATTTTATCTGTGGTGGTCGTTTGAGGATCAAGGCGAAGCTAAGGTCCCTAAAGCAACCAAAGATAAAAAAGAAACTTCCCAACAACGCATAATGTATTACGTTGTTCTCACTACCACAACCAGAAAACAAAAATTAGAATAAAAAATAATGAAAAGAAAAGTAAAAATTGTGAAATTATTATTAATGAAGTTTAAAACTATAAAGTCATAATCTTGTGTCGCTATAGGTCTACCTCAGTTTTAAAAATTTTGATTGTTATGACGAACCTTACTAATATTGCGACCCCACGCGGAAAGTTGACCCGGCGCGGTAAGTGATTGTTTTTTAGACAGCCCTCAACTAATGTTGACATTTTTTAATCAATATTCGAAAGAAAACTGGCAGATTTTCATTGCTTACTCGAGAGCGTGCGCGAAATATTTCACGACCTAGAGCGACAAGTTTTTCGTGCACTGAATAGAAATCTTGTATTTGTTTCTCTAGATACAAAGCAACAATCAACTTGGAACTAAATTAAAAATTTCCTTGCGTAATTTTTATGATTTCTTTTTCCATTTTTTGTTCATTTTTCAATAAAGCTGTCTAAAAATGTTGTCTGCACCTCGAGCGCGAAATTGCAGTGCTTTCGAATGAGTTTTTTTTATCTCGGATCTCGCTTCGAAAAAAAACTTTAATTCTCAAGGGCTAGTGTTCAATTTCGCGCACTAATCCATATTGAATTCATAAATAGCTATTATTTCCTTAGACTTTATTAAATTAACCTAAATATGTTTTTCTTTCCATTGGAGTCGATTTTTTAAGAATGAAATGTCAACTTACCAAGTGGTGGTGAGAAAATCAATTTAAAATTGATTTTCTCTATGTAATTTTTATACATTATGTAATTTCTAAATTATACTATTTTAAGAACCAAAATGTCATAACTACATTGATGTTTTGTCACAATTTTCATCAATTTATTTTGTCAAAAACACTAGCTTTTATAACAGTTCGTTTATAAAGTGGTATAATTATGTGATTAAATATGTAATGTGTAAAAATTACATAAATTGATACATCATAGCCCTAAAACTCTATGTACGACATGACGTGTAAGCCTATTATAGAAGTCAGAATAGAAGTGGCTACGAGTGGAACAAATTTTTGAGAGCGATACCAGTTCAGATGGAAAATATTTTTTATTATTCCAACGAAATATAAAAAAGTTACTTTTCAATGTTTTCTCCGATGAGAAAATTGTTCTTCAGGAAACTTCATTATTAAATAATTGCCTGTCCATCGAACCAGATTGAGACACGAGCATCGTCTTTAAAATTAATCGAATTAGTGATAAAAGTGTTTTCGGTCGGATTCCCAGTCCCGGTTAACATGAAAAATGCAGCGAGTTCTCTAAAAAGACCCAAACCGATCGCTCTACTTCAGGCTGATTACTTTACAGTTCGCTGCAATATTTACATGTTATACAGATGAGATATCTGATTCTTTGAGATCTTCTCAGCCGATCGAAATTCAATTTGCCGTCTAAATTTTTTCACTGGCACGCCGTAGATCAAACATTTCCTGATTTTATTCTGAACTTCTGACAGAGTCTCTGTTACCAGCCTATTTCGAAGCGGGGGCACGATCTGTAATATCTTTAAGATTCGTTAAGAGCACGCTGTATAGATACCTGTATCTCTCTATTCAAGTTTCTTTCTGCAGGAATTAGTTCGTCAAGCAAAGCGTTACTATTTCTATTACTCATTATTTAACTACATTTTAAGTTGTGTTTAGCTTAAAAAGATATAAAGACATTATTACGCATCAATCTCATAAATAGTGTATTGTTTTACTCTTTCTTATTGAATAATAGTCCAATTATTATTATAGCTTTTTGGATGAATTATGAAAGTTATCATTCGTAGGTATTTAATTATAGCTCATAATACCAGGCTCTTGGCCAATCACAGCTACTAGCAATTCACAATACTCGCTCGTGAACCAATCAGAAGCAAAAAACTCCGGAAGGCTTTCCTCCAGATAAAGATTAAGTTCAACAAACAGTTTTATGAAAACTATCATTTGACAGGAACTGAGGCAGACTCGGACTTAAAAGCTTTCATATCTCACCTGGGCTACAGAAAATACCACCTACCTTCTGAAAGCACGTGACAATTCAAGACTTTACCACTCCTCCATTCATAGGAGATCACAAGACAGAAAATATTCGACTTCGACTTCAACCCCTCTCCTGTCGCCTAATAAGTATGATATCCGTGTGCTACATATCAATTTCGGCTCCCTCAAAAACTCTGTAGATGGTCTCAATGTGTTGATTGCTGATCTAGGATTTCCTGAGTTTCTATGCCCAGAACATCAGTATTAATAATTACAATCTCTTCTCTTCCTACTGCAGACAGTCGGCGCGCGGGGGCTCGTCGGTCCATAGCAGATGTGACATTGAGAGAAGAAATGTACAAAGCCTTTTCTCCCTTTCGCAACCCATTGTTTGTTAAATCTCGGTATCCGAAACCAAATTTCTTTCACAAAAAGTAATATTACTGCCTGTATACCGTACACCTATAGCTCTCGTGTAAGATACTTTATTTATCATCTAGACTGATTACTTGACGCAGTTTCTCGAATCACAGCTAAAGCTACGTTTTCCTAGCTGCGCCAAACGCTAGCGCAAAACGCGTGAGATTTACCCAGGGCGATCCACGCAGTATTGGTTGCGTGAACAGTGTTTTCCAACTTGCGGAAATCAGTTCAAATTAAAACATAATATTTATTTTGGTAATAATATTATGAGAAAAGGAGTTCTTCTAGATCTCATTACGATGAAGAAGAAGTATTGATAATTCCTTGTTATAAAGAACTTTGTTGAAAAAAGACGAACCTAGTTAATTTAATTCGATTTTGTGTCTTTTAAACTCTTATTTTTGTAGTCTTTTAATTTTACATCGTATACTATGAGTAATCCAGCCACCAGTTCAAACAACAGTTCATCTTCAGTTGCAGAAAATCTTGGTTGAGGTTCTTTTCCTGATGTATTCAATAATAAAATCAAAAAAACCAATAACTTGCCCACTGCGTCGCGTGATTTGACTGCTCTAGAGGCACAGCCGACGTTTCACGCGAGCGCACACCGTCCAATGCTGCGGAACACGCACTGTAGGAAAACGGTCCGATTTAAACCATACAAGAGCAGTGTTGGGCGTGTTACGCGTGCGTCGTACGCAGTGCGATATACGCAGCTAGGAAAACGTAGCTTAACGTAGTCCTGGCTGCCGATTTCAACTTGATGTACTTTATGACAACTCGAGTCTCCTCCTCCAGTCTGACTGAGATCCTCTGTCCCAATGGCTTCCGTCTATGCTTTAACGCCCCCACAAGGATAAATGCTACTTCGGTAACTTTTATAGACAACATAGCAATTTGTGGTATGCTGAAACTTTTCGACAACAACACCACTACCTACCTTTTTATCGAACCATGAAGCATTGCATGTTACCCTTCGAGCTTCTGTTATGAGACAGTGCTGCAAACCTATCAGTGAACCCTTGTTCAGATGGAAACGAGATATAAAAAATCCTCTACTACTTCTCCAATTTAAGAACGAATTTCTACATGTGAGATGGCAGAATGTACTAGACGCACCAGATACAAATTCCAGATACAATTCTCCTACTTCTCGGATACTGCATCTTTTTACTTTGACAAATATTTTCCACTAGAAAAATCTAAAATTCATAGCACTCGACTCCCCGGGTCCTATAACTCATCCGACTACAATGAAAGTTCGAACAAGTACTTGATTAGGCAGGAAACAAAACGACGCAATGATATTTTCATTAGCGAATCTGAAAATTCAATTAAATCAATTAAATCTGGGTGGTCCCTTATAAACAAACACTGCCAGTTGACAACCCCTCCTTAAAAATCGGAGAGCTGAACTTTCAGGGCACAACTTTGGAGGATGCTGAGGAAATGGCCGAAATGCCCAATAGCGTTTTTCTCTCAAACGATTCCGTCACGTATAGTCATACTCATTGTTCTTATGTAGCAACTCCTGTGTCTTGGTCTTTCATATTCTATACCACTTTACCGGGGAACTCATTGGAGTCGTCTCCAGAATCAAGGGCAAAATGTCATCGAGCCTAGATAAGATTAATTCCTTTATTACCAAACACGAACATAGCCGAACTGGTCCATTCACTCGCAGATATTATGAATAGCTCCTTTCTGCTGGCGTATTCTCCAAACAACTCAAAGCTACCCTTGCTAAGACCGTTTAAAAAAAAGGGGTTAAAAATCCCGAAATCCCGAAAGCTTGCTTTCGGTCTTTGACAAAGTTTTCGAATCTCTAGTTTCACACCGTCTCCTAGACTTCCTTGAAAAGACTGGGACCCTGGCTGACTCCCAGTATGGATTCTTGAGAAACAGATCTACCGAAACTGCTCTCGTCCAACTCACGAATTTTATTTCTGGGGGAATGGAGGAAGGAATCCACACGGTGGGGTGGCTTCTGGACCTCTCCAAGTCATTCGCGAGTGTGTACCATGAATGCCTCCTTCTGAGACTCGAAGATGTGGAAATGCATGGACTGGCTCACTCCTGGTTCATCAGTTACACGCAGGGTAGAACTCAGGCGGTGGAGTTGACTGGACCGGGTGGCCTAGTCGCCAGGTCCCTTTTTGCTCCTTTCTTGTCTGGAGTTCCACAGGGAAGTGTCCTTGGTCTACTTCTATAGTTCTTTATTTTCATCAACGAATTAAGTCCCAAAATAACATCTACAAATTCACTTTACGTTAATTATGCAGACGATACAACAATTCTCATTAAGATAAAGACAAACAACCTTCTGCAAATTATATCAACGGTTCAAGACTCACTTGAGGAAGCATCTACATGGCTTAGAGTCAATAGACTAAAACTGAACTTAGCAAAAACTGAGTTGATAAATTTACATTCTTCTGGATCACGTCTACCGTCTCTGGCTGGCATCCCTAATGACAATGGCATGAGCCCAGAGGGGTCGTGAAATTTTTGGCTTATCACGTCAACCATAATCTAAACTGGACAGCTCTCACCGACCTCATCACGAAACTGTCTACGAAAGAGGAATAGAACAACTCCAACTGCACTCTCAAAGAAGGTACGATCAAATGGTACACAGACGGCTCTAAAACCGTCGAGGGAACCGGGGCAGGAATCTATGGGCCACGCACCATGTACTCCAAACCAATGGGAAAATCCCCAACCATACTTCAAGCGGAATTACACGCAATAGAAGTATGCACCCAAATAAACCTCGACAGAAACTACAAAAACAAAGAAATAGAAATATTGACGGATAGTCAAGCAGCCATAAAAACGCTGAGCTCTCCGATCATCAGCTCCAAAATGGCTTGGGAATGCCTAGGAAAACTTAACGAATTAGGCAAGAAAAATAAAATTCACCTCAAGTGGATACCGGGCCATTCCGGAATCGAGGGAAACGAACGTGCCCACTCATTGGCAAGAAAAGGAGCATCGACACCCTTCATAGGACCAGAACCATTCTGTGGCTTCGAAGATACTTTCTTCAAGGCAGAACTCCAAAAGGAAGAAGAAAAACTGAGAGAAACCCATTGGAGGAACCTCTCAGGTTTGAGACAAGCCAAAGAACTTCTCGGGAATTTTAACCGAGAAAGGTCGAAGATACTCTTCAACCTCAACAAAGAAAGTCTCAGAACACTGACGAGATTCCTAACGGGACATTGTAAGCTCAAGGAACACCTGAGGAAGTTAGGCATAGAAAAGAATGGCGTCTGCAGATTCTGCGGGAAAGGAGACGAGACACCACGTCACCTACTGCTCAACTGCGATGCGTTAGAACTCAAAAGAAGTAATGTTCTGGGCCACCACCAGTTAGAGGCCGGGAACTTACCCGACCTTGATCCTCTCAAAATCCTGAAGTTTCTCAAGGAAACGGACCTGGAGAGGGTGCTTCACTAAAAGGATTCTACACCAGGCGAAGCACAGTAGAGGGGATACAATAGATCTTTTTAGGTCGCAGTAACTAGGTCACCCTCAATGTACAAACACAAATACAATACACCGACCTCTTATGCCACCGACTCGCTAGCTCTTGCTTCCTTGTGAGACGACTTCAACACACTGTCTGCCATAATATTATAACGAGACACCTTATTCGCGAACAAGAATAATTCCAGATACGTATACACCGTTCACACCGTTCACTTATTATTTACGAAGTAGGTTATGGAGAAGGGTGATAGAAATCACTGGTTATAACCGCTGTCTCTCATTTGTTGTAAGTTGGGTTATGTCTTGGGTAATGTTATTAGGTTGAAGTTTAATGACAACGAACAGGACATAGTTGCCAGATGGACTTTGGATATTTTTGGTGTTCTTATTATATTTATATTTACATATTTTGGGGCTTTTTATTTCGAAATATTTAGTCAAGAACATTTAATAAATAAAAAATGTAATTTTGCTAAGCTAAGAAAAACACAAATATACTTTTTGAATATAAAATAAAATACTTAGATCAATTATTTATAATTAGTTTTAATAAAATATAATTATGATACGTACTGGATATATGTATAGGTACCTCTACTACGGTTTGTCTAAGATGTACCGAATGGTAAGGTCGAAAGATGCAAGAATAAATCAGCGAGAGCCAATCGCATTATATTAAAATGTAGGAACACCTATTTTGAGTTTTGCATTACTTGCTTTATACAAAAAATACTTGGGTAAATGAATAAATCTTTCGCCAATTCGTCAATTATTCGGTAACCCAGTAGGGTGTCAGAAACCATCCATTACTCTGGATTTGAGAAACTTTTACATTAGATACTTGTCAGTTTTGGCTTCTGGTCCAAAATTATTTCCCGTTATCAACAGCCATTGGATCCTTAGAATCAAAATCATCTTCAGGGCTCTGATTTGAATAAGATTCATTCAATAGTATAAAAAAAGTGGAATATTTTCACCCGAAAGAATTAGGAATGTCCTTTTGTTTCGTCTAGAACTCCGACAGAAATTTTTCACAATCATAATATACAGGATTATTTACGGTATACGCCACGGAAGATTATGGCCGTGTCTCTGGATTTTAGGATCTTTTTAATTTTGGAGTGGATAGAGATCCGGCAGAGGTACGTTTTAAAATTATATTCATAATGTACAGGGTGTCCCAAAAGCATGAAACATATCAAAGTTATGTTTTTTTAAATGGAATGCTCCTATGTTATTGCATTTTTGGATTGTCTGAGAAGAAAAAATAAGATTGGTTTTTACAGTTGGTGTTTAAATTCAGAAGCTTGTGAGTTATAAACAAGTGAAAACCGTCTTTTTTGAAGTTCAAAGCCCTATACAACGAAAACGATTCAAGATAGAGAAAAACGGCTTACATGTCCCTATTTTAACTTTTCATGTACTATCCTATGGTATAGAAACATTTGTACTTTCTTTGATTTATTTATTTGTCGACGCGTGGAGAAATCTCAGAATTTTTCAAATTTTTTATCACCCTGTATAAACATTTCATCTACATCATTGGATACTACACGAAAAGTTAAAATAGGGACATGTAAGCCGTTTTTCTCTATCTTAAGCCGTTTTCCTTGTACAGGGCCCTTAACTTGAAAAATGACGGTTTTCACTTGTTTATAACTCACAAACTTCTGAATTTAAACACCAACTGTAAAATACAATCTTCTTTTTTCTTTCCAGGCAATCTACAAATGCAATAACATAGGAGCATTCCATTTAAAAAACATAGCTTTGATATGTTTCACGCTTTTGGGACACCCTGTACATTATGAACATAATTTTAAAACGTACCTCTGCCGGGTCTCTATCCACTCCAAAAATAAAAAGATCCTAAAATCCAGAGACACGGCCATAAACTTCCGTGGCGTATACCGCGTGAATAACCCTGTATTAATTTTGTCACATGTTTGGTGTACATTTTGAAAGCTCTTCAAATATTACTTTCCCTAAGTACTTTATTCTTAGAGGGAATTTACGTGCTTGTTGTAGTAAGGTTGAGAGTACCCCCATGGCATTTTGATTGAGGGCTCTCAGGATCCTGGCAGACCTATCCATCCTCCAGTCTTGCAAGGGACAATTTAGGCGACTTGGTCTAACATTTACCGCCCTGTATGTTTTCTCCCTCCTCAAATTACTCACAAAAATCAGGCCTAGCTTGATGCTTTCCGATTCTCTCCCGGGTATCATACACGGTTCAATTTGTTTAAACTACCAACCAATCATCTCTCATCCATCGAAAGGACGTTTACATACGCGGCTATAAAATATCTTAACCATTTCAGGCTTGACTCATGAACCGTCAGATTCTCTCAGTTCAAGTTATATTTGCAGAAAAATCTTACAGAGCTGGAACCGTATGCTATCATTGATATAATGTCTTCCTCTGCCCCCTCATCCCTTCCTGACTTAACACTTGAAAATATAGGTACTTTTATTCGCTAGCTAGCACAGTTTAAATAGACATGACGAAATAGTATTAGGTACTATGCATAGAATAATGTTTTAATGTACACTGTTTGCTGTATGCCAGTTTTTGTTGTTAATCGCGTGCGTACGATCTCTTGAATACACATGTGATTTGTATGAGTTATTTTTTTTTCACTGCCTATCATATAACCGTCTTAACGCTATTGTACCTATTGAGAAATGATTGTTGCAATTTGCTGTAAAATAAAGAAAGATATTATTATTATTATTATTATTGTTATAATAAAATTGATAAACAGAGCAAAGCTGTGAATAGGAACTATAACTGACATTTCTCAGAATCCACGCGTGTGCAGTCCCTTACTCAGTACTGGAAGGTATTCCAAGCAGTAAATAAATAAAAATATATTTTGAATTAAATTTATTTTTTTCTTTTTTTTTATCGTGAAAGTTCCAGTCCAACTCCTTTAAAAAAATCCTCCAAATGGATATTGAAGTCCAACAATTTTTACCTATTCTATCTACATTCCTAGAAATAAATAAAAAAGAAAAAAACAGTTTTTCGGCACAAGAGCGTAATTTGGGATACGTTCATTTCAATATAATAATTTGTTTAAAAAATTTTTTTTGGTTTTGCATATTAGGTACCTATTTCACAACGTGAAAATTAATATTTGCGATTCCACATGAAATATGACATCCGGAAAATGGATATTATTTTGTACGAAACCTCTCGCACATGGTCAAGAAGAAATTGGAGCAAAAGGGTGTTTGGCTTCACAGTTCACAGAGACTATTGCGAACTGGTTAAGTAAGCCTGAAGATAGTTTTGACGTTTCCAAAACCATAACGCTATCCTGACTTCTTGAACGGTGTAAACATTCGCCTGCCGAACATGATCTTGATGACTCAGCTTTTCTTGGGTACGTTGAATCTGAAAAATGCGGGATGCACGATAAAACAAGAAACCCACCAGCGCAAATCTGCAAGCACCGTGGTAGAACAACCTGGAATTTAGAGAAATCAAGGTGGAGACAAGGTGGATTTTTTCAACCATATTAACCAAGATGAAATTAGTTAGTGATTAAAATTTTAAATACAAAATTAACAGATATGTCAGTTTAAAAATCAGACTAAGATTTATTAAGAATTATTAGAACATAGTGTTGTTGATGTGTACTGCCCTGTTAAGCCAAAAAGTCGTAACTGCAATTTCTAAAAATTTTATGTTAGAAAAACCTAATAATCCCAGGACCTCGTTGTATCTTATTGTGAAACAAAAATGTCGAATCTGCAATTGGTTTGGCCTATATTCTACAAAATGTAAAAGTCGTATCTACAATTTCCATGCGTTTGTTAGTGAAGTAAGTCGTATCTGAAAATATTAATAAGAAAAGTCGTATATTATATAACGGTTTCACTTATCACTTTTTATTCTTATATTTTTGTTAGTTTAAAAAGTCGTATCTAAAAATGTTAGAAGCGGGAGTCGTATCTGTATACTTTACCATGCAGATACGACCAAGTAGCCTAACAATCGTAAACGAGGTCCATGCAGTTATTTGGCACGAAGCTATTACAGGAAGAGCTAAAGAAGACATTATTAGCACCTTTTATGCTTTTTTTCTTTCCGTCAGAGACATGGAAACAGTAATAATGTGGCTAGACAATTGTTCCTCCCAAAATAAAAATTAGGCCCTGCTCTGTTTCTTCGTATATGTAGTCAATTCAACAGAAGTTGCATTAAAATCATTAACCATTAAGTACTTTGAGCCTGACCACACATTTATGGCAGCGGACTCTTTTCACCACATGGTGGAAAAGCCGCTCAAGAAAAAAAAAAGTATACGACTTTGAAGATTATGCGGATGCCGTCCAAAATTCATTATCGAAAGTAAATGTTTTAAAGTTGGGTTTGACTGACTTTTATCTTTGGGAAGATGTCACTTCGCAATACAAGCTGAAACGAACTAATCCTAGACCTTACCTAGCAGAAATGGTGGAAGTGGAATTCACCCGAGAAAAAAAACCTTGAACTACAAAACAGACTTTAATGGAGCTTTTGTAGAATTAATTTTTTTGAATGCAAAATGTTTCAAACAAGGTATAAATAAACCTAAAACTAAACTAACTCCTCGAGGAATTTCTCTTCAAAGCAAAAATACCATTCTCTCGAAACTCACTGCCATTATGCTTCAAAGCAGACTTCAGTTTTGGGAAGAATTACCTGTTCTGGAACAGAGCAGGTAGCTTATGAAGACTCTGAATAAAAAAATATAAATAATTTTCCATTTTTCTACTTACATTATGTATGTTTTGAACAATAAAGCAATTTTTCAATAATAAAGTGTAAAGCTGCTACTTCCATTATTATAATTACCTTCTTAAAACAACTATAGGTATATATTTGAGATTAGTCACTTACTATTATTTGTAAGGCTTATTGCACTTACGACTTTTTTACTAGTTTTAACTTTATTGATTGTTGATCGAAAAAGTCGTATGTATCAAATATCATATTTAGAGTGTAGCTAGAATAAAATTGAGTGAAAGATTAAATATTGCAAAGAAATCCCAATGATATGTGATAAAGTTATACATTCTGAATTTAATAGCTCTCTTTGCAAATTACATTCGAGAAAATTGTAATTATCTCAAAATCAATTTTTAACAGTTACGACCTTTTGGCTTAACAGGGCAGTGTAGGTATTATTGACCCTCTTTAACTGAAATCATGTTTGCCTACAAGTTTGCCTCTCCTCTGATTATAAGTTTGTCGCATCATCAATGCTTATTATTGAAAAGGGGGAGGGGTGCTAGCAAAATTTTCGAAGCAGATTTTTTGATCTCGACTCCACCACTAAAGTAGACTTTCTACATCTCCGTATGTAAGAGCAGTTTTCTGGTTCTCTCAAAATAATAATTTTAATTTTCAAAACAATCAAGATATTCGTGGATATCGGGTCTTAAACACTCGCGCGTGTTTCAAAGACCCTAATATCTACTCATACTGTAATATAAAATTTGTCCATTGATGGAAAAGGTCTCAGAAAGAACTCCATCGTTGGTTATCTGTAAGAAACAACATCCTAGGTAATTCGCCGAACTCGCAAGCCTTGAGCCTCCAGTTTTGCCAACAATACATCATACCAGAGAGGGTCGAAAGCTCATACAGTCAAATGCTAGCATAAACAATGAATTTGTGACCTTTATTGAGTTTTCAGTGTAAACAGATGATCGTAGCATCGTTAGAACATAAGAAAATTATGGGAAAAATCAATTTTGATAAATAAAAAAAATCTACTTACAAAATGCACCGCAGGCACCGCCTCCTCACCCCCATTGGAAAGAGTTGAAGATACATCAAATGTTTCTCAGGAAATATTCCAAATCCTGGTAAAATTAAAATATAAACTTCAGAATACTCAAAAATCAAAATAAATGTTGTTTTAAAATTGGCTGGGAACTAGCACACGAAGTATTTTATACTACGCCTTTTTCTGTTGTCTTTCTCTTGTCATTCTGTTGGGTACCTATATAATAAATAGATATCTGCTGTCGTTATCGATACAATTGAAATAAATATTTTTTCATTTCTTTTCATAATCTTATAACAACTTCTTCTCTAGGAATTTTCTTTTTCTTTTTCTTTCTCTTTCTCCTCGACATTTCCTTGTTTATTTTTAATTCAACATCTATTATGAGTATGTTAGTTTCTATTAAACAAAATTGTTAGCTTGCATGCTAACGAATGACGTGAGGGACTGTTATAGTTGTTATAACAGACATAATTTTGGATTATATTATATCTAATGTTCGCCTTTTTGTTTCCATTGTGGTTCGCTTTATATGGTTGAATAGAATAGCTACAGATAGCTAGATTCCGCCATGTAATGTGACAAATATTATATTGTTCGATATGTTTTTTTTTTTGGGTTTTTTAATGTAACAGTTCATTTGAATAAAGTCGGTATTATTATTATTATTATTATTTTTGTCGCGCGATGAAAAAGAGCCGAGATATTAACAATAAAATCTTTTCACCCGTTTGCCTTCACTCTCGTCTCTTTGGAAGATGAAAAATACAGGAAAGTGTGCATTTGTGTTGCCCCGATTGCACTTAAACTGCATGTAAAATTACAGTGTAGGTGATCTTGTCATAATGCCATATGAAAATTCTCCACATCGTCTGCACTGTTACAAATAAACATATGATTCCAAGAAGAAACCAAGAAACGAACAAAGAAATGAAGACAGCCAAGCTACTATTATTTAAGAATGTTTAAAAGCTTGCGCGAACTTTGAATTTAGTTTAAAAGTAAATGTCAAAAATAAACGATTGAACTATGTATTTCATTTTAAGATGAGAGATTCACTCGCTTTAAGACATTTTCATGGCGTGTTTGTATAGAATTTTCAAATCAGCCCCCTAATTTCCGAACAGTTCCGAATCTGTGAAAGCTTTTGCCATTTTGAGTATGACTTTGACATGAAGCTCGTTAAAACTATCAGTATCAAAGGAAAAGTAAATGAATTATCGAAGGGCATTTGAAATCGTGCCAATTTTATTAGAGTCCAATACGCTACACTAATAATACCGGACAATTTTATACCTAAAGCCGGCTATTCACTACTACACTGCACTGGTATTTTGTACTTTACCTCTACTTTGTATTATCCGTTAACTTTTTATTGACGAAGGAGGAAGCCTTGTTGGAGTGACAGACCTGTATAAATACTGTCATGTACTTATTGAAATTAGGTTAGGTCAATTTCTCGCAAACCTGTCGTAGCATGTAGATAAGCAGAACATAGTTGGCAGATCGATTTTTGTTAATTTTCGTCTTTTGGCTTTAGATTTTGAACCATTTGGCCTTATGCCTTATTTTATAGTCGTTCATGTTCAGTATTATTATGATATTTGAATCTTTCAGAATTATTACACAACAAAATAAAACGAAAAAAAAACAATGGCCTACAGACAAACCATTGTGTTCATATTGGTTTTATATTTTGTGTATGTCGTGGAACTATCGAATAATTTAGTGGTTGGACACTCATCTAAATTGTGACTAATAATTGTTTCCTCAACTTCGCCACAAATAAGACAATTAAGACTTGGAAATGTGTAACAAATTATTTTTCTCGGTTGAGAAAAATAATCGTTTTGCGAGCTAGCTCAACATCACATAAAACATTTAACATTTTCTTAGTGGTTTTTGGAGTATAATAGGGAGCAGGAACATAAATGTAGCTATCAAACACACATGTTACTAATAACCCGTGTATTATAATAAAATTAAAAATTAATTTAATGAATGGATATAAGAGATTCTTTCGGTAACAAGTGTAACGACGCGTTCCCGGGCCCAGTGGTCTGTTGACAAAAGCAACTGTGATCGTCTAGTTTCCCCTGGATGTCCCCTAATAGGACCGTTGTGTTTTTCTCGTTGTGTTTCCGTAGTCTTTACCGGTCACCCCTGATCTTTGATTGAGGTATGCCAGGATTAGTATGGCCGAAACGGATGCGCAAAAGAACCTACTGTGGCTCATTGTCACCTGGATTTTCTTTTTTCTCGGTTGATTTTGATTTCTTACGGAAAAGCGTGGAAATTAACTGAGACTGTTGTTAATTGTCGGCTTCCTGTCCGATAGTTTAAAAGCGAATGAAGAGCGAGAGGATCCGTTTGCAGAGAGCGTAAAAAGGTGAAGGGCGAGAGGGGCTGTGATTTTGCATAGAGAGCATAAAAAAGTGATAAAGCGATAATGGATCCCTTTCATGCATCTTTCAAACTGCAATCCATTTCGAATTCCACTCCTTTACACCACTGTGCTTTCTTATTACTTTATTTTGTTTATTTTCGTTTACCTAATTTCTTTGATTTCATTTCAAGCATCAGCTTGAATTAAATAAAGACGACAACCATTTTGGTTACAGATGACCCGGGATATTGCGGGAATATCTGTCTGCTTACATATTCAACATTTTCCTTCCTTTTATTTTATTTACCTAGTTTCTTTGATTTCATTCCAAGCAACAGCTCGAATTAATTAAAGAAGACTACCAGTTTGGTTACAGATTACCCGGAATTAATGGCGGGAGTATCTGTATGTTTACCTATTCAATTCCTTGTACGAAAATATCGTGTATTATTTCACCTCCTACAATTATTTATGTGTGTAGACCTCGTAGCTATGGCACAGCCGGGAGAATCGCCCTATATGGCTAGCGGAGTCGCCCTGTGGGTCGGACTCGGGTTGAATATCGCGCCTAGACGGGCTGGCGGCAAGTTCGGTTACCGAGCTAGAGAGATTCGGCCCGCTTAAGATGGTCTTGCCTTTCGAGGCTCATTCGAGTACGGGGCTGCCACTTCTCCTGAATGTTGATTTCGTCTCTCTTATATACTCGTTGCTTCCGATTCTCTTTTATTTAATGATATTATTTTCATAGTTGATTTACCTGGGAGAGTGAATTATTTCACCTCCGTTTATTTTTACTCGTGACCTGCATGATACCTCATTTTATTGTTATTTGGTATACCTTCATTGTTTATTTTGGTCTGACCTTTTGATTTACTTTTGCCCCTGTGGGCTACCTGGCGAAGAATTGAAGTGTTGAAATTTTTAGTTTGGTACCTCCTGGAATCGCCATGTTTGCGGATATCGAGACCAACCATCGATTCCACCGTGTTCCTGGTTTCTACCCCTAACTAGTCAGTATTGATAGAAATGCTGGAATTTGTACCCCAAGTCTACCCATCAGTCTACCCTAAATAGGTACCTGTTGACAGTACTGATTTTTATTCTATTGGTTGCAACCTGTTTGTTTGACCTTGCCTCACGAGGCAATGAGTTATTTGATTGGTCATTCGAGTTGTTAGATTATCGCTTTGATCAACTGTGGGTGTGGAGATTTTACAGAACACCTGGATTGATTGCACAGAGCATTTTTGTCTCTGTTCTTTCTTCAGAAATCTTGTCATCTTGAATGCGATTACTAGCTGACCATACTACAGACCACTGCTCTTGAACCATTAATCGAGTTAATGATTGAGAATGCTGGACTTTTGTTTATCATTCGTGTTTAGGCTTATTTACGGACAAATTATACTTATTTGTTTGTATCGGTACCAGCTACCGGTCCGCCAGTAACACGAGTACGACGAATCACCTAAAGAGAGTAGATAGCATAGTCAGAATCGTAATAATAAGAACCATTGTCAGGTGTGAGTGAATTTTGAATAGAAGAGCTACGGAAAAACGATCTTATAATGATACTTTGGTTTCTTGACTTTCTTGATTGGCTTTCCCATAACCGAGATTAATTTAATTTTAAGTTGCTTTGAATCTCTATTTTGCGGAATGGTAATTGATAATCCTAGATTTATTTTGGTTGTTGGATATCCTGATATTTGAGGAATAGGTATTACACCTGACAGCAATGCTTTGGTTTGTGTTACTCTGTCCTACAACTGCGGGTGCTTTATTGCCCCGGTGCGTGCTACGATTTCCACTTTCAAGAGTCATGCTCTTTTACCGGCTACCCGAGGTCTTCATCTGGACTTCGAGATGAATCCCTCCCCCAACGTGTGGTCATCGAGTACCTATTATAAATCCTAATCGGATATTGTAATGTACCTGGCATTTCCTGATATACGAGGAGCAGGTATTACACCTGACAACCCTGCCTTGTCTGGCCCTGTTCTATCCTACTCTATATCTGAGGGTGCTCCGGTACTGCCGTTGCTAGTTCCTGCCATAGATCTTCACAATGGAAGGAATTGCTCACTCTCACTTTCTAATGTCGTAAAATTTAAAGGGACAGGTTATTTCCTAATATTCGTTCGATCCTACATCTGCACTAAATAAACTCGGACTCTTTGAGAAATAGGATGATTTGTTTATTATTTTCGTTGTCAATTTCATAACGTGGATTATTTCTGATAATGGGTCGTTTTGTTTATTCACAGGTGATTAATTCCTGACCTGGGTTTGTTTTCGTCCTAATTACCTCTCGATTACCTATGTAGCGAATTTATAATGATTTGTTGAAATATTTCTATTTCCACCTAACTTGAATTTGTTAACGTGATTGCGTAGGTACCTACTATTTGACTATTTCCTTGCTGCTTATTTTGTCTGATTTAAAATGGGATCTGCGCACGTGGAAGTTGCTATCGGTTTGATTATTTTACGTTGTTGGAAATTTGTTTCAAAGGAGATCTTCCCTAACTATTTTCTCATTGGATTTTCCCTAATTTGTGAAGAAAATTCCCTCGGATTTTGCGCTTTGCCATCTACTAGTGAATTTGTTTAAAGAAACTTTGCCTATTGTGAGTATGGAATCTGTTTGAGACGAGATTCGACTAATTGGATTTCAACGTGAAACACTTCGTGAAACGAGATTTGCCCTTGCTGGGTTTCAACCGGAATTTTCCTAGGGTAGATGAAGGAAATTTACTCAGAGTCCACTTAAGACAGCCATCTCCGAGCAAATTAGGTTAAGGAAATTTAGAATTGTGAGTTGAAGTTTGCGTGAACGAGATTTGCCCTCGCTGGGATTCAACTGGAATTTTCCTTGGGCAGATGACGGAAACCTACTCAGGTCCACTTAAGACAGCCATCTCCCAGCAAATTATAGAATTTAGATCAGGATTGGGCGATCAAGAGTCCTCTAAGCCATCTACAGACACGTCCAAAGGATTCGGGAATCAGATTTGATCTGCTCGAAAGCTGATCTCAATCTCTTCCTTCGGCGATCGAGAGTTGTGCTTTTATAGACGCAGTGGCCCGCTTTCTAAACACAACACGCAACAATGCACCTTATTGGCACTGTTTTGTACCGTGATTTTGTGTGTTTATTTCTTATCATATCTCCCTTATCGTGAGACGTCGTAGCACGTTGACCTCGCGGCTACCTTACTAAATTGTCCCAAGCCTGAACTACCTAAATTTTCCTTAAAATCGGCTGACGCTTCCTGGTGCTTCCTATTGCATCTACCTACTGGAATTTCACCGGCATAAATTTAATTTCCTGTTTTCACCTAGTTGCTGTTCAGGGATCGTGATGAATTTTTGGCTACTGTCGTTTATTTATTCGCTTTACTGATTGGATAACTTTTCGTTATTGCAGGTGGGATACCTAGCACTTTACTATTGTTTTAGCATTCACGTGATTTCACAAATCTTTCCATCCGGTCTGTATCTAGATCATCTTATTCTCCTTCACTCGGTTCGAGGGCGCATTCTTTAACATCTGGTGAGTTCCTACCATCGCTTTGCCGTTCTTTTCGATGTTTTTAAAATGCTGGAATACTACCAGCTAGAGCGTTTTTGTTTTATGAATATTTAATGTGAAGGCAGGAATCGTTTCTTTGCCGCAATGGCGCGTGGCTGAGTTTTAACTTCCTAACAATTTTACCTTTAGTTAATTACGTACCTATTCTTGAACTATTTGCTTTTTCGGTTTGGGTTGATTTAACGAGGGAGATGGAAATAAATTCCTTATCATCCTACCTAGGTGCGATCCATTTCACAAGTTTGATTGAATAAATTAAAAAAAATGACACTGGTTGAAGGTAGGTAATGTAAAGTGAAACTGGCGTTTATAAAAACTGAATTACGGGCGTGACATGAACAGAGTAGATGTTAGCTGAAAAATCCATAAAAAAAAAATTATCTTGGAAAAAACTAACTTGATATCGAGAACTTCCATATCGGTACTTCTGTCTTGGGGTTATGTCGTGAGTTATTCTTAAATTTCAAATATACTAGACTTGATCTTCGTGTAATAGAGCTGGTACTGGTCTCTAGCTATGAATAACTATGAATAAGATATTCGGAGGCCGCTAGATAAGTAGGTACCGGTACAGGTAGCGTGCGATCGTCTTGAAAGTCTGGCAAAGAAAGGCTTGTTTCCGAGTTCGGCAAGTGAGATGTAAAAATGTTGGATGAGGGACCTAACTCTATCAGATGTAAGATTGAAACTGGATGTTGGCAGAAGCAACCGAGTATTCAGTTCTTTAGTATTACGGGTTGCCTATAATGAAGCTCATAAGCAGAATTTAATTTGATAGTGACAGATATAATACATACAAAATATAGGAATGATGGGAGGGACAAACGAGATCGTTACAACTGCCATCCATTTGAATAACAATGACTTACAGCGTACATGGCCAGTTCTTAAACGGTTTAGTTTACTTCAGAGAGTTCTTGGTAGGTAGAACGAGGAATTTCTTCTTTTAGGTCTTGGATTAGATGAGGTCTGAAAATATTTTATTGGACTCTCCATTCCGATTCCAACGAATGCAGTGGACAAAAGGTATCAAGATTTTGTTGTCAAAATGGATTTCGATATTTCACTCTTGTAGACGAAGGGTTCTGTTTATTTTGATCAACACAAAAACAAAATTTCAAAGCCTCTTACTTCGTCAATAAAAAGTGAACGGCTTATATTTTGCACACAATTTTGTACTTCCCGTTCATTGTCGGTAAACTGCGCTAAGTCAAAAGTTTACTTGTCATCAAAGTCATTAAAAAATTAGGTCAATACTAATATAAGGTCATGACTTAAAAAATAGTATATTATTCAACAAGCGCATAATGATAGCTATTATCCACGAAGATGAAAATTGCAGCACGAGCCTCTGGCGAGTGCTGTAACATCTAAGTGGATAATAGCCATTATGCGTGAGTGGAATACTATACTTTATCTACGAGTATACTTGAATCAAAATAATTTTACTTACGGTAGAATTAAATTTTTATGTGAAAAAAGTTTTATGGATTGCAGTTTTATTTATTAAAAAATATGGTTCTCTTTAAGTAAATAATTTGGTTATTGAAATATTGCAAAAGTACAGAAAATATGACATACTTCACTGTCGACTGAAAATTTGTAAAATTACTTTAAAAGGAGAAAAATTACAAAATCAGGGTGAAAGATTTCGTCGCGCATCGTATTTCACTTTTGATTTTCCAGGCAGTAAACCATTAATTGATGCATTTGTTGCTTTTCCCATATTTATATCAGGTGGCGTATTATTCAAGATGTGATTTTCTTCGAAGAACATTCTGTATTATTCTGTTTATAATAAATTTAAGTTTAATTTTTGTAATACAATAATTTGTATTGTAAAATTAAAACTAAACATAAACAAATGTGAATGTTAGGTTATCGTGATTAGCTGTCACTACTGTCAGTCGACTAAACCTATTGACAGCGTTCCAAAGGCATCAGCTTTTACAGCGGTTGACTAGGGCTTTATAACTACGCACGGATACTAAAACATGTTCATTTTAGTATTATGATAAGTAGCTTCGTATGCTATAGTAGTTGAAAGATCAAAATCATCCTAATATTCTGTGACTTTCATACTTTTATAACATTTTATTAAACGTAAATTAAACGTTTAGGGACTCTACTTTCACGTCAGTGGACCATTGACAGTAGTCAGTAGTTTAAATCTGCCAAACTTACGACAGAATAGGGCGGTAAAGTTAAACAATTGACATTAACGATTGAATAATGAGCTCATTGTTCAATCGACCTGACACTATTATTCGATAGGGCAATAGTAATGCGTGCCATTACTTCGTTAAAATTAGACTAATAATTGATTTGTTATCTAATAGGAGTAGATAAAAGTCATTACTTGCAAGTGTCCAAATACTTGGCATATAACTTACTTGCTAGGTACCGCGTAGTAGTAAGTAGTAAGCTTAAGATGCTCTTCAAGAATGATTAAAATGTCAATAATTGATTTCTATTCTCATTTATTTCGTGATGTTTTTTTCTTGTCAACATTGCTCTGCTTGTCTTGCTAATTATTCTACCGTATTATTTTAATAATACTCGTTCATTGCGTGCCTAAACTGGGTCTTATACATACGCAAATTTCTTTGTATGACTTGACTGATTGTACTGTACGTTTATGCACAGAGAAATTGTTAGATTCGATTCCAATGAGTTACATTTTATTGTTGGTATTTTTACAAACAATCCGATTGAAATAGTTTATCATAGAAACAAGTAATTTCAATTCCTGTATGTATTTATGGTCTCGGTACAGGTACGGTATTCATAAATCAAGTCTTCCTTAGACTTTGATAGAGAAATTCACCTCCAGTAGCCATCCTTTCGGCACCTAAGCTGAATATAAACACGACGTCGCTTATTAGTCCGGCCGGTCAGGGAGTCAGGAATTAACTACAAATTCGCCCTCACGAACATGTGTATTCAGGTCAGCGCCCTGAAATTGACTTTGGGCTTAATAAACATAATTAGCATTTGCATGGCCGGGCGACACTAGCTTAGCAGTCGGACAACGCAGTCCTGCCAGTCCAGGTTATGACGAGGTGAGATTAGGAGCCTGGCTTGAATATTAATATCTAGGGGTTCATGGTAATAAGGTGGATATGCTGGTATTCCTTTTATTTAACCTATATAGATATATGTGGTACATGGAAAATCAGTTATTAGCTGAGACTACCTCTCGACTATAGTCGCGTATTCTCATGCACTTTTGTGTAAAAAAGCTATTTTTGACACATGATTTGTAAAAATCGACATTTTGATTGCCATTTCAGTTTCGAAATGACATTCTTCTACGCACAAGTGCTTTAAAGTATGTTTTTCAGAACCTCACGTGTGCCAGAGCCATCCAAAATCTGAACTGCTTGTCGCCAACTTGCTTCTCAATATAGAGTATCTTTTTGCCTGTATATGATACGGAGAAACACTTTTAGAACATGCGACTGATATGCGATAGTCGTCACATTTAGAGACCTTCGATGTTTAAGGTAGATTGACAAACGTCGACTTCAGCCAATCTACTAGTATCTTCCGAGCTTTGTATACAGTGTGTCCCAAATTGAGTAGGATTGCATGACTATCCTTGTTAATTAATAAAGATACAATTTTGTTTATATGGGAAATGATGTGCAATTTATTGTGCTGATTCCGATTCTGCTGAGAAATTTAGAAAATTCCGATCAGTTCCGAAGATATTCGGAAAAAGCCGAAAGACCCCGCTTTTGAAAAAGTCGAATATTTCCGTTATTGTGAAAGTTATGAAAAAAATTTTAAAACAAAAGTTTCTTGTTTTATTCAGTCAAGCTTATAAATATTAAAAAAAAATCACTTTCGCGGTTTTCTAGATAGGAGTAGTAACTTAATTTTTTTAAGTGGTCGCCATTTTGGATTTTATCATAAAAATACATTGTATTTTCTGCTTCCAATTAGGTGTCTTTGTCGTTTCGAAATTTTTTGCGCCTGTAAACTTATTGCCTTCCCCTGAATTATTCCTCCAACTCCGTCCGTAACTCCCGGCTCCTCTCGTCTTGACAATGAAAACTAGGGACCAAAACATATTCCTTTGTTACACTTGTATATCGTTCCGACCTAGACCTACAAAAGCTTACTCTCCGATGGATAAACTCTCTTGAAACTGTCTACTTTATGATCGGTCGTAAAAATCACAATGTTCCTAAAAAAACATTTTTAAAATGCAGGTAATTATAATATTCTTACTAAAGGACCCCAGTCACAAACAAACAGATTCTGAAAACCGTCTAAATGACTTAGTAGATATCACACGCACACTCTATCCGAACTTATTTTAATAAAGCTCTATGGTGATTAGGTATGAATTTTTCACTATCAAAGAATCACATTCTTAGAATCCCATATCTTTGCTACTTGTAACAGGTCAAGAAAATCATTGATTCATTTTATCTCCTTGCCATGTTAGTAGTCACACAATAAGTAGTGTTATAGCCAGTAGCTGGTTTAATTACTTGGATTTAAGATAAAAAATAGGCGTAGGTTTAGCAAATAACGTTGTATTTCCGTTGATACATTTCTAGAAAACGACGTCAATCACATAATTAATTCAAAAATAAATAATAATTAAGGTTGTTAGTATGCATTACCAAAATTCCTACTCTAGACTTTGTATTCGTGAAATTACAATTGAACATTCAGGTAGTCTTTATGGGTGGTGAAATTGAAGCTTGAAATCCCATGAGCTTTCAGAAATCTTTAATTATTAACTAATTCTACAAACCGAACACTGGGATCCTCTTCAGACTTTATCCAAGCTCCACTGTGTGCAAATGGCAGCTGCATTTGCCAAGCAAACTACGAGTACATAGAACCATTCTGTTAAGCAAGAAACTTTTAATTAACAGGCTTCCAGCATGTTCAAAGCCAACTTCGGCGCTAACCAGATACGAACTGCCAGATAATTAGAATGTATTTGATAATATGGTTCACCAAAAAATGACTACAAGTACTACGAAAGTTGAAAGGTTACCGTTCAATTTGTTTGCTAAAACCAATTTGTTACTTGATCAACAAGAATATTTTGTTATATTGTTGTTAAACTAATTCGGTCTGCTCATCTCTATAAAAATAATAAACGAAACCAGTGAAACCTGGTACAGTACTCAAATCTCTCTATGTATGATTGATTCTAGAGCATAAAGCAGAATAATTAATCTTGTAAAGTGTTGTCGTGTTAATAGTGGGATCAACGAAAGTGACCGGTGTTCTAAGGTCTCTAATGTTATACCTACATAAAAATAACAATTGCTGAAACCTGCCAATCTAGAAAGACTACAATTCTGATCCAAATTGCTAGATTTATAGATGATTAGTATTTTGAAAACCTTTTGAAAAAATGATAAAAGTATTTACAATATACTTTCAGACAGTTCTTGTAAGAAAAGCGAGTCACGTCAATACGGCCTAGGCGGTTATATGGCAAATGAAACTAATATTTATTTTAGTAGGTTTTCAATACAAAAGACCTACCTACATGTTTTTAAATACTCTCTAAAATTCTATGTAGGTAGAAAACAGGGTAACAAATATGATTTTGCATGCCATATATTTGTATGTATTCAAAATCGGTCATATAATTGCCAAAGTAGTGAGAAGCTTTAATTAGCTTGTATTTATTCTATATCTGTAGATATTATTGCTCTACTGAAAATACAACCCCACATGACGAAATAATCCTCTGCAATAACAGTAATTGACAAATTTGTTGTTATAACTATATTATAGATGCATAACTAGAACGTATAGTTGCTACGATATCTATATGGTACCTATTATTATGCAATTCCATGCTACATAACTGAGCACGTGATCGCATTCCTCTCCTGCATGTAAATGTGGGATCGATTCCTGAGGTCTATTCCTAATTATTATTATCTTGTGATGTATCATTAGCTAATGAAGGTTACATGAATTCTGCTGCATTATCTGGCTATATTAAAGTTGTACAAAGGGACTGAGAAGTCAGCTACAAGCATAGCTATCGACAGATCTCATAGTAGTCAAAGTCGCAGACTTGTTCACAACACAAAACATTGTTTACAGGTGTTACATGACTCTAAATTACTTTTCTTTTTTAATACGATGGCGCCTTTATATTTTTTTTTGTTCGAAAGCTACTTAGGAATACAAACACATTGATGAATGTCATAGTATAATTATTATTTATGCTTTCACAAAATGATTTTCAAATTAGTCTTTTGATTTTGTAAGATCAAAAATGAAAAATTTTCAATCACAAAATGTTGACTCTATACGGTCTGCAAAGTGTTGATATTCTTAAAATTTTCAAATGACAGATCCTAAATTACATCGGCCCGAAAGTACAATAAAAGACAAATTAAATGAAATGTCACAACATAAAGTCTGTACACTGAGAGTTGTCTGTTGTGATAACTAAGGATACATCATCTCGTTATGTTTCTTACTCCTTCTATTGCATTGCATAGTCAATCGAGTTAAAATGGGACGTATTGTCAGAAATACGTTTGAATCGTCAGCAATTCTAAAAAGATGAGCGAGAGTGAGACGGAAGTATCGACTCGCGTCTTGATACGCTTAGATTGATACGATATTACGATAAGATTGTCGTCACTACTGTCAGTAGTGTATCATTGTCAGAAATACGTTTGAATCGTCAGCAATTCTAAAAAGATGAGCGAGAGTGAGACGGAAGTATCGACTCGCGTCTTGATACGCTTAGATTGATACGATATTACGATAAGATTGTCGTCGCTACTGTCAGTAGTGTCAGTGTCAGCGCTAAATATACTAATAAGGTTTGTGTTGTGATTGTGTTGTGAAACGTTTTTAATACGAAATTAGCAGAATTACTTGTGTTATTGTACGGTGTGATAAACTATGAGTAACTTATTAATTGCGCGAATGCCTAAAAATATATTTCCTTGTTTTGCTTGGGAAACGATTGAACTCCCTAGTACGTGGTCTTGTGGTTAAATTGCTGCAATATTTTACTTGCGTAATAAGAAAACGGAGGTGTTATTCTTTCTTTTACGGCAACCAGCAGGTAGGTGACATGATATTTCTATCATGATGATAACAATAATTATTATCATTCTTTAACTTGTCGAAATAATATATTTGTAGTATATTCATTATTCCTCAACACATGCCACTGACACGAACTGCGATACCACATCTGGTTCGACTTAGAAATAAGTGTACGATTCAAATCGAATTAAATGAAATTGTTTAGTCAGAATCAGTGTGGCATGACAACGGACAACTCTCAGTGGACAGATAGTAGTATTGAATTCATATTTTTGATTCCAGGAGGAGGGAGGGGTGTCTTGCCAGGTTTCCTGGATCGTCTAGCTTTTTTTTCTGTTGCGGTCTAATGCATGCTCCGTCCTTCTTGTTAAGGGGGTCGTCGAGACACTGCCTGCAGTGCCTTGCAGCTCGGATCGATGCCTTCCACCTTAGTTTTTTTATTTAAAATTCACAACCACTGCAGGGGAATCCCTATGATGCTCTGGGATCAGTGCGTGAGAGAAGATGTCGATTTACGTTGGCTTTGAATCGTTGCAGGTTGTATTCCCCGGGAAACACACCCTTTAGAATACCATTCCAAAGTGACGTTGTTCTAGACATTAACGAAGTCTGAAATAGGATGGAACTAGGTGTAAGGATCTGAACCTGATAGGGATGAGCTTTTACGGCTCGACTTATATTTCTGAGTGGCTTTGTTTAAAAGCAAACGGGCCACGTCTTTTAAAAAATATTTGTGAAACAGACTTAGGTCAAATACTTTTCTTCGATGTTCGAGAATATCTAATTTTTTTGTCAAATACGGGTCCCCAATCAAGTAGATGGCTCTTTTCTGGATGGAGCCAATTAATCTCAGCGTGTGTTTAGGAGCTGAGCTCAAAATATGTGAGCAGTACCCCAAGGATGGTCGGATTTGAGCCTTGTATAAGAAGAGAAGCTGTTGTGGTGTATAAAATTTCCTCGTGCGGAAGAGTGCTTCTATGCAAGTTTTTGAGAAGCACTCTTCGCCAGACCTGCAAACATGATCATGCCAAGAGATGTTCGCTCTGAGGTTCACTCCAAGTAAACGAAGAGATGCCGATGGAGCAAGACAGTGTACTGTCATCATCATATCTGGCTCCAAAACGTTGGCCTTTTTGGACAAGATGACTGCTTGAGTTTTTACAGCAATAAATTGAAGTTTGTTTCTATCGCTCCAAGCTAGAATGTCTTCTATGTCATTGTTAAATATGACAACTTGTTGCACCCTGCGAGTCTTTGCGTCGATGGGAGATGTTCTTTGGAGTATTTTGGGTATTACTGAAAGCAGTGCCATTAGTCGATAGTTATTTGGTATAATGTTTTCGCCTTTCTTGGGAATAAGGTGGATCCATGCACATTTCCAGCAGTAAGGAAATATTCCCTTTTTATACGACAGATTGAAAAGTCGACAGAAAATAGATGATAGCTCAGTGGCGCATTTTTTAAGTACTATATCAGGCACGTTTTCAGGCCCATAAGCTTTGTTTGGGTTTAAGACTAACATAATGCGCTTTATGACACGCTGTCGGAAACCAATGTTTGACATTTTTGAGATCCACGGAAGGGATCATTGGCGGAGTTCTTCGCTGAAAGTCGACGGAAGAGTATGAAGAATTCTCCGGCCAACAATTTCGCCTTCTCAGTAGCCGTAGATGCGATAGTCCCGTCTATCCGTGTAAGTGGTGGAATCGTGGATCTGGTGAAATTCTAGCTGACTGCCTTAGTTACCGACCAAAAAGATTTCGAACCGTTAGGGCAGGAGAGAAGTTTGTTCCTAATGCTTTGGTTGTGAGTTTCCTTGGTTTGATCTATTATTTCTTTGCATCTATTTCGAGCAAGGATGAAATTGTGGTGGTTTATGCCGTCGGGGCTCTCTCGCCATTGGCGAAAAGCCAATTGTTTGGACGCGACAGCTTCCTTGCATCTTTTGTTGAACCAAGTTTTGCTGTTTTGGGTTTTTTTTTTTGAAAAGGGAGTGTAGGCTTCCATGCAGATCTATAGTGCCAGACTACACGCGGTTTACTTGCTTCTTTAATACTAGCAATTGGTAGGACACAAGATGTTGAGACGAGTTTGTGGTGTGAGGAACACAGTGGGGCTTTCACCGTGATATTATATATTTGAGAGTTCGTAGTCAAAAATAGATCTAGCAGGCTAGCTAATTCTCCCTCGTGATCAGGAATGCGGATTGGTTCATCAAATAGCTGGGTAAAACCATAGCTGATTGCAAACGATTCCGCTTCACGGCCTTCTTCATCAACGAAATTTGAGTATTTAAGCCAGTTATGATGTTATGTACATTAAAATCTCCCAAGATAGGGTAGTTTATCGGTATGAAGTCAACCGTTTTTGTCAGGGACAAAAAAAGTGTCCTATACTGTGTATCGCTGGGTGGTTGATATAAACAACAGATGAATCTCGTCGTTTGTTCCTCTGTTATCCTAAGCCACATGACGTCAAAGTAATGAGGCTCAAAGACTTCCTCACGTTGGCAGGAGAGGTCACTTCTGACAAAAATGCCAATTCCAAAGTTACGTCTAAATCGGGAATAAATGTCATATCCTGAATAAAGATAATTAGCTGTGCTTGACGACGCTTAGACTTTTGTTTCGCACAGTGCTAGAACGTGAGGTTTATTTGCCTGAAGATGTTGATGTACTGAATTGATATTCGTGTTTAAACCTCTAATATTACAGAAGTCGACTATAAATTTTCCAATTCTGGAGGTGTTATTGTTCTTTCTTCTGCATGAATGTGCCCCTCGATTAACCCCCGTCCGGAGATCCGAATGGGAGGTCGTTTTAACTCCGGAAAATTTTAACCCCGGGAACGCCATCAATGCATATTATTGTTTCTTACCCCATGGACCGGAATCTCTAGCACAGCAACGAAACGTCAGCTCTTTAAAGCAACTTCGCGCCGCCTAAGCCAGAAAGATGGTATCGCACCGGGCGAGGTTGTGTGGGTTTTATGTCCTCTACCATCTGGTTTGCTAGTTTTGGTTGGCCCCGGGGTATCTAATTCCCCCGGTGTCATCTATACATATAGACATTCCCCTATCCGCCACCCGGGGAGGCTCCCGATGGGGGACTAGCAACCCCGACACGGGATGGAAAATTCTCCAAAATGCGCCCAAATGTGCATGAACTCTTGCAGTGGCCATTTGATCGAAGTTATTTTTTCAACCCAAGAGGAAATAAAACTTATGAATATAAAGTCGAAGTAAACGGAATGGTTCATTAGCAAACAGAATCTTTTATTTACAACTAAAGTTACGGCCTTAGAAAATCTAGTGATTACTTTTGCACCATCTTGTATAAGTATGATATTTTGTAGCTAATTCATAATGCACGTTTGAAATAACAAAGCGATTCATACAATTTTGAATTACACAATTTTTTTTGTCATATTTTTCACCATTTCCTGCATTTATGGCGAAGAATAAAATTTTTCCGTTTCTGAAATATTATATCTTCTGTGTTCAAGTGGAGTTGGTAGTTAATTTAAGACAATGTAACTAATGTGTCACCATTTACGAGAAGTGCGGTGTAGTTAATGAGGTTTGTCGCTAAAATTAAAGATCTTCCTAGAAGGATTCTGAAGTTAATTTCCGGATCACAAAATATAAATCCAAATGATAAATATAGCTTTCTATCCTATGAAGTGTGAGTAATGAGCTTGAGAAATGCTAAGAACAGCAAGTCTGGAAAAAGCCGTTTCATAAATAATAGGTTTCTATTTCACTAAAATAATTATATCAAATTTCAAGCCACAAATGCGACAATTGAGCATGAAATTCCCGCATTTGTTTTTCTCTTCCCTCGACAAAGCAACATCAACAACGCAATTCAGAACTCTTATACTTCATCGTGGAAATTTCTCTTCATATGAATTGCTAGCAGTGTTCCTTAATAGAGGACGCATTAAACTTTTTGTGGAGTGCGAGTTTCTTTTGTGACCTCGTCGTAAAAAGTATCTGCTGCACACGGTCACTGTATATTTTATTGTTTCGTTCTGTAGGGGTGAGCATTTTATGCCCTTTAAGCGATGTTGCCAAATACATGACAAGAAAACAAATTACAACACTTAGTCTGCGTTCAGTATAAGAATTATTCTTCTACTCATAACCTTCATTATCTTTATTGTATATATTAAATATGAATAATATGTACTATTATATTGATTTACGTTAAGATTAATATCAGTTCAGTTTCTGGCACCAAATTTTACCAAATTTTACGGTTCTTACGGTTTTTACGGTAAGAAATCACACTAACGTCAACATTTCCTGGATACTTTTGCGTGTTCAGAATGTAGATTTGGCCACTATAACAATACTCTCTGTACACTGAGAGTTGTCCGTTGTCATGCCACACTGATTCTGACTAAACAATTTCATTTAATTCGATTTGAATCGTACACTTATTTCTAAGTCGAACCAGATGTGGTATCGCAGTTCGTGTCAGTGGCGTGTGTTGAGGAATAATGAATATCCTACAAATATATTATTTCGACAAGTTATTGACGAAGTAGAGCCTTGCAACTTTTTGATAACAAATATATATAATGCAAGTAAATAAGAATCATAATAATTATTGTTATCATCATGATAGAAATATTATGTCACCTACCTGGCTGGTTGCCGTTTAAAAGAAAGAATAACACCTCCGTTTTCTTATTATGCAAGTAAAATATTCCAGCAATTTATCGCGGAAAAAATCGAATACATCGAATAATCTTGGATTACATCGTCTATCATTCTGTAGGTATTTGACGTCTTGAAACTAAGTTACGACATAACGTTGACTTTTCAAAGCCTACTAGGAATATATTAGTAAATAAACACCCTATATTTCAAGAATTATATCGTCTATGAATATTTTTTCATATTGAAAAACAAACAAACGTTTGTTACAGACATTCAACTATTTCGATTTTGTATTTTTTTTTCGATCAGTAGTTTTATTCGTTTCAATTTACTATAGTAAGACGGCTTCCGTCTGATGTGCTGAATGATATTACGATCAAATCAATCAGGATAACCACGCCAACGGCGGGAGAGGCTCTATATTTTTGGGAACCGCCACATCAAAAATATCGTAAAGCGCGTTATAAAACCTAAAGCAAATGTCATCAACATCCTTCGCATCAGTCAGAAAACTCCAATCTATTGAAGCAAGCAAATCATAAAGCAAAGTAAAATTTTTTTTGTCATTAATCGGTATTAATCGGAGGCCTGATTTTGTCGTAATTATGTCGACATTAAAAAAATGTGGCAGGCGAACTAGTCCGGTTGTCAACTTTATATCATTATATCTGCGACTCTCTGAATCAGCTTCCCTATTCCATTGCGGCTTTCTGCGAACACAATCTGCGTCCTTATTATTACGACGATGAACATCATTAAACGGTTTTAATTACTATATTTTATTTTGGTAAAAAATTTCAAGATACTCGTGAAAGTGTGATATCTGATTTGAATATTTTATTTGAATGGTTAAAAATTAATAAAATATTAAACCACTTATTAAACACTTCAAAATAAAGCGATAAAATGTATCTACAATTTACCATACCTGGAACCAACAACAAATTTATATAAACCAAAAAAATTATTTGACTTAAACCACATTTATAAATAAAAAATTTGCTGCTTTATTTTTAACTTATTAAAGAAAAATAAACATACAAATATTATTTTCAATCAAAATTCACAAAATTATAATTACAACACAAGACAGCGAGATCATTTATCATTAATAAATATAAAATCTAATTTTGGCAAAAAATCGATTTATTGTCAAGGATTTCAAATTTATAATAATTTACCACAAACTATAAAAAAGTGCAATCATTAAAAATTTTTAAAGTAAAAACTAAAGAATATTTTTTGGGTTCAGCAAATTAAAACATAGAAAATAACCATTTCTGTATTTTGTTGTAGTGTTGTTATAGTGTTATTATGCTTATTCTTATTAGTGTTTTTTTTTGTTATTATAATTAATCTTGTGTTACTTACTGTTAATTTTATTAGATAATTATTTCCAAGGTTCCTAATATAAAATTCTTGTTTCTAAGGACCAGGAATAAATAAACTAAAAAAAAATAAGGCACATCGCCAGAAGATGGTCTCCATAGGTGCGGTTTTATCGAATGCCTAAATAAACTGTGGTATAGTGGAAAGAACCTGTGATTCTTGTATGTGCAAACAGACAGTATCTCTTCAATATACCGAACAAATAAGAGCTATGAAGTACTTCCAATAGGAGGAGGGTGCCAAACCTATTCTCTATCGATCTACACTGATGGCTATAAGACAAAAAACGGATCCGGTGCAAGAGTTTGCTCTCAGGAACTACAGATCAAAATGACTACCCCCTTAGGAAGACCCATTAACATTTTCAAAGCGGAACTGATGTTAGAAATCCAAGCAGCTGACGAAGCACTGACCAAGAACATCGAAAATTGTAACGTGCGAATTCCAACAGAATAAGTGCTGTAATGCCCTAGATAATCCCAGAATAGCTCCTGGCCCTGTCATATAGTGCGCTAAAGCCCTCGACAAACTAGCACTTCACATCACTGTAAAATTTGTATGGGTTTAAGGGCATGGCGAAGGTAGAGGAAATCTAAAAGCAGGCCAGCTGACTCGACGGGGATCTGGATTCTAGATTTTTGAGAGGACAGAACAAGTGTGCTGCACTGAGCATTCAGGTGGCCCATTGTGCTTCCGCCTTTCCCTAGTGGCCTCTCTTCATCGTAGGCTCAGTAAGAACTGAACCAGGCTCCCGGAGGAGCTTCCGAGAGGTCTTTGAGGCTTGACTGATATGAGCCAAGCATATATTTACGGAGGTTGTAGATTGAAGGACAGCGGCCCAGGATATGTTCCACAGTCTCTTCCTCTTCGCGACATTCCTTGCAAAGTGGGTCAGGGTTGATTCTCGTCGTATGGAGGTGTTTGTTTAGTCCGCAGTGCCCGGCGTAGATGCCATTCATTAATTTGAGTGTTGGTCGGGGTATTTGCAGACAGTATTTAATGAGTTTGTTCGGTACCAGTATGATTTGTTTGGGGAAGCAGCCGATGGGGACATTTTGCCAGCGTCTTACATGTTCATCCATAATGTCCTTGCTTATTATTGAATACAGGTCGCGTTGTGCCAGCGACACAGCAGCAGGCTCGGGTGCAGATGGAGTTTTGGCTCCCTCTCGAGCTAGTCGAAATGCGGCCTCGTTTCCTTTGATGTTGGAGTGACTTTTTATCCAGGACAGCGTAAGTCTGTTATATTAGCAACAGCCTTTAGAGCCCCGTGGGCCTCCAGGACAAGAACAGAGCAGAACTTTGGGCCCCCGAGTATCCCCGGAGCTCTTTTGCTTTCCTTTGGGATCAAAAAATTTTTGTTCGCGATACCCATTGCGTGATTTCCATTGCACAGTGTATGATTGCTACTATAGTTATGTTTGAAGAACCGTAGGATGTATGCCCAATGGCATCTTAAGGTTCATGTCCAGGGCCTGAGAATGAATTCCGCAGCCTGATCCTGAATTGGATTTAGCCCCATATAGTGGCGCGTCGAAACGCAAACTATCCAGGGCCTCGCCCGTTATTACGTAGCTTTTATTGAAGATGATAATGGGTTGGGGTCAAAATTGCTCTGAAACAAAAAAAAAACTGCTACCAGAGCCCTAATCAAAAATATAACATATCAAAAACACGTAAAAATATGGCTAAACACAAAGACATGCCGACAAGGCAGTGTAAATCTATTAGCCCTGATCCGAAAAGGACTAAATGTCTCACACAGCTATAAAGATCAACATTAAGGCCCCTAATAGGCATTTACTCTGGCCACTGCAGGCTAAATAAACACCTACATACAATTGGGATAACACGGGACCCAAAGTGCACAGGATGTGTAGAAGAAAACTGCATAACATGTGCTGCCACTCTCTAGCGCTTTGTCAATATCGGCAATTCATATTGAGAGAAGTATGGCCTGACATGACCAGAATTGGATGGACTCTGCCAGCACTCGACCTTCTGCACATCCAATCAATCAGATGGTTGGAAAATGAGTGGGTGGTGGGCTGTTCACTCGAGAGGAGGTACGGACATAATATGGACGCATATGGAGGCCCAATATGGAGACCTAGGTGCCAGTAAGAAATCGCCCTCTCTGCAACAATCTAATCCAGATCCAGATACCTAATAAAGACCGCTTTTCGTGTTCTCTGTAACAATAAACACTACAAATACAAAATAAAATAGAACGGTAATGTCCGTATTTATCAAAGTTTAAAATGTCAGTCTGGGGTTGCATTTTTGCATTTTTTACAGCTGGTTCTGAAATATAAATCTGAGGGATACATTAGTCTTTTCTTTGTGGTTGAAATAATTTTAGTCATAGCAAACTATGAGTCAACTTATAGTTGCAAGTCAAGCAAATAGTCCACCAGATCGAAGCATCACGGATCAAGAAAGGTCACCAGGGATCTTCAAATTTGATCGTACTTTTCTTCATCTTACTCGGGAGATGTTTCATGATCTATAATAGTCCTTCGCTGTACCCAGGAGCTTTCTTGTTGATAGATATGAAACATCTTCTGATGTTATGATCAAACTATGAAAAATAATCTTACGAAATAATACGTTTCTAAATTATTACTAATATGGAATAATTTTATTTTAAGATCTGAGATTCTGACACGGTAATTATATGTATTTACGTATGTGTTGAAATTTTGATCGAATTTGCCATTGATAATAAAAATATATGGAAAATTATTGATAAATTGAATTATCAAATCTTATTAAGTAGGTACGTTATTTTAAGGAATTTTCTTAAAATATTATGTGATTAAAATCTAGATAAACTTGTTAATTCCCGCAATAAGGGACGCAATTTACAAGTGGCAACATTGTCTCGATTGTAGGGTGTTGTCTGGTAGACATGATAAAAAAGGATCTTCTGGCACTCCAGGCAGAGTTAAGGAGGCTTCCCCAATCCCAATCCCCAACCGCCGGACAGTGATTGATAGTTGGCGGCTCCTTGTTTCCGTGTCTATGGGGTTTCAAGGGGTGGTCCACCGCACGTAAGCAATTCACAAACACGCATCATCCTCTAAGAACATTACAGCGGAATTGGAAACTTCTCATGGAGCTGACAACGTTGCCATTAAGAAATACATTGCACGTACTATATGTATTTGTTTTTCTATTCCACACCTTGTGAAGCCGTAAAAAAAAACTACAGTATCAGGTTTGTGCTCCTTAATAATTATAATTAATAATTAATTAATAATAATTAATAATTAATATGCTGCATAAGTTAATTTTTAATTTTACAGTCTGTCTATAGTCTGTCTATTTGTATAGCTGGTAAATGGTAAATATTATGGGGACGTTTTGAGCACAAGACGCTCATTAATTTCATGGCGATAAGGCGGAGGTCTTTCAAGGTAGCTATCAATTAATAAAAAAGTACACTATTGAGGACCACATCACTTTACGAAAAACCCAAAACTCATCAAATGTCCACCGATCCTGACCCCTCGTCCGGTCACACTTCCCAGTCGTGAAAAAAGTACCACTTTATACACTTGTTGCATAAATAACCATTATAGTTACTCTCAAAGCACTATCGGCGGATGTCTGGAAAATATGCTCTGTATGCTGTGTGCGGTTGCTCAAACTATGGATTGTTGAGCATGTCCAGATCTCTCCACTTTTTCCAAGCAGGAATAAAGAATTGTATGTATAAAGTTGATTTTTAACAGCTGCGTAAATAAACTTATTAATATTTATAACTATGCTGATAGAAACAAGGAATAGGTTATAATAACATCGATGATTAAGGAATTTTGAAAAAGTGTGAACTGTGGAAGCCGAATTCTCACCATATTTGTTCTGATCATTTCAAAGAAGAAAATTCTGTTAATCCAACAAATAATAGACCTTTAAAACTGCACGGGAGCACATTATTGAAACTGCGGAAAATAAAAATTTACACTTATTTAGCGATTTTAATCTTTTTGCAATATACCAACCTGCTATATCAAGAATATTTTGTGGAATAGTAGTTAATTATTGTTAAAATAATAAACATATTAAAAACTTTATTGTTTATTGTTGTATTAATTATTAATCCCAATTTTATGCGTCCAACTAATTTTAAGCGTTTTCTATTCAGGTTTGATATTTAATAATCCCGCCATACGTTTCACCAAATTTACCTGTCACCAAATTGAGTGTCACCAAGTCACGTTTGGCGGCGCTGTTAAAATTGTCGCACATCGACACAATGTATTAGATATAGAAGTGTCCGGTATTAATATTTTAGCGAATTTGATTATAGTTTAACGTTTTTGGTTGAAGTTAAAAAAAAAAAAAATGACGGCGTCTCGTCTTTTTCTCGCTAGCGGCCATCAGGAAAATACATAATTATAGTTCCTCCGGTCACAAAGTTCCCGCTTTCTCTTTATAACCTGACCTGACCTGACCTGCCTGTAAGCCATAATTGGGTAAGGAAATAATTTGAGTTTCTGTAATTATAAACTCATAAAAGACTGATATAAAACGTTCTATTTTTAGCTTACGGAAAATCTTGAATTTTTATCTATCAAACCATTTTCGAATATTGAATCATAGGACATCATCCCGGGTAACTGGAAGTTTTCACCTTGGGCGTAATCAGCGTTCAATTCTACGAATTCCAGCTCACCCGACATAGGAGCATGCCATTAAAAAAACATAACTTTGATATGTTTCATATTTTTGGGACACTATACGTTATGAATATGATTTTAAAAATTCGCTTTAACGGTTCTTTATCCTTTCAAAAAACAACATTTTCTTAAACTAAACGGACATAGCAATAATCGTCCGTCCTGTACCTATACCGTGAATAACCCTGTATCCAGGCTGTCCCAATATTCCATGGACATGGAGCTACCACAGAATTCTGACTTCAAAATATAACTATTTAACCGAAATTATCTATATCAAAAATGACGCTCATTTCAGGATAGGACCTTATTAGGAGATCAACCAAATACATACATATACATATACTATTTACAATACTCATTCCCACGAATACAATATAATCGTTAAATACAATACACCAATATCATAAAATTTTATATAAAATAGAAATAACCCCGATAATAATAATTGATCAACACACCAACGCAATACCCCTCACAAACCCTATCCTAAAGTTTCCCTGATGTATGCCTTTTAATTACAAAATTACTACCCCTCTCCAATAGCACAAATAAACAAAATAAATAATTAACGTCATGCTGGTTGTTTCCAATAAAATAAATAAGTATTAAAATTTTCAAACTAATTAGCAAACTAATCCCGCGGGGATTGCGGAATTGGGAAAAACCAAATCTAATGCAATATTCTGATCGCCGACAAGCGTAGACCTGACCTGACCTTTTTTTTTTGGTTGGAGTAAAAATGCCGAACGCAGCCCCTACGCTAGCTCAATTGTAGGGGACTGTGGGGCTTGCACCCACTGAAAACCCTCCGTTCTTCTGCGCCCGAGCCGGTACTAAGGACCCTGTTGGGTCTTTCATCGACTCGGGTGCCATTGTTTAGCTGTTCGTCCAGATCTTTTTGTTTTCGTCCTCCTCCTTTTGTGACATTATCCTACGCAGGTAGGAGGCGATGTGCTTCCATGACTCCTCGTTTTTTAGCATCATGTTAACCATATTGTCAGCATTCAGTTCCGCTCCTGTTCTTAGCTCTAGGTCGAGTGTATCGGTGCTCCACCTCGGACAGTGGAAAATGGTGTGCTCGGGGGTATCCCCCTCCGAGCAATACCAGCACTTCGGTGTTTCCGCCTTCCCTATTCGGTGGAGGTACTCCCCCAACACTCCATGTCCCGAGAGGCATTGTGTGAGGTGAAAGTCCACCTCACCCCACTTGCGGTCTATCCATTTCTCAATTGTTGGGATTAGTCTTCTTGTCCAGGCCCGGTTTGTTGTGGTGTTCCACGAGGCCTGCCATCGTATTCTAGCTTCTTTTTGGAGAACTCTTTTTTCGCGGTCTCTCCCGTGGAACTGCTCACTCCTCATGCGTATCGTCTCCTCTACAGGAAGTGCTCCCGCAATTACCTGTAAGGCCTCTGCGGATACCGTCCTGTACCCCGAGGCAACCCCGATCAGCGTCTGTCGTTGGAGTCCGGTCATCATGTTTCTATTTAATTCTCAGAGCACCGTACCATATGGGTACCGCATATAGTGCGACCTACATGACCGGGGCGGCCAATACTTTTCTTCTTGTCGCCGCAGATTCGCCCACTCTGGGCATGAGCCCGCTGATACCGTTCCATGCTCGACGGGCCTTTGCAGTCGCTTCTCCAATGTGTGCCCCGAGTATGAGTCCCTGTCGAGGGTTACCCCCAGGTATTTGATTGAGTTGGCTGACTTTATCCTCAGCCCTCTCACCTTGAACTCTATGTCCCGCTTCTTCCAGGAATTTGTGAAGATTGCTGCTTGTGTTTTCTCCGCCGCAAGCCCGAGTCCGTTCTCCGTCATCCAGAGGGACACCCTGGATACCGCCTCGTTACCCCTACTCTCTATTTCTTGTACGTCTTTTCCTTTTATTATTAGCATGAGGTCGTCCGCGTAGGCCACCATGCTTACCTCGGACGGCATGGCCAAACGAAGCACATGATATTCCAGAGGGTGGGGCCCAGGATTGATCCTTGCGGGACCCCACCCGTGACTGGAAGTGTTGTTCTTCCCTCTCTATTTGTCCTATCTGACAAATAGGAGCTCAGAATCCGGATTAGATATGCTGGGAGGGGGATCCCAGCCGCCGCAGTCATGACCTGACCTGACCTGACCTGACCTGACCTGAACTAAAATAAGCTATAAGCGATGACATACCTCAAATTTTCCTATAACTCATTAATGGCCGTTGTTTCTACTAGCGTAGAAGCAGGAACGTGCTTTTTCCAGCCTGACATTTCTAGACTCCACGTCCAACGGATATAAAGGCGGAGCTGTCGGCGCTCGGGAGTCAGTCGTGTCTTGAATGTGAAAGACAGACAACAATTCAACAAACCTAAAATGTAACTACAGCAACAGAAGCAGCTTTCCGATCCTAACAAATTATTCATTTGCTATTTCTCTCTAAGATAAATAGGGATACTATCTTCAAAAGTATACGCGCGTGACTATTATGAGAGAAAAATCCATCTTCAGAGGCAAATCTTTCGGTTCGGTGCGCGTTTTAGCTAGGCAACGTATATGCGATTTATCAATCTATACATCATCTAGAATTTATTATTTGTCGTAATTAAATAACACATGAGGGTATATATTTCTTATCCCATAGATCTTAGAGAATAATTGTCAGTTTTTGTGACAAATCCCAAACCTTTGATTTTATGGCTAAAATATAAACCGCTTGTAGATAATTTTAAGGGAACATTTTATTTATTAGATATTTTACTTTAGCCCTCCTATTTTTTGAGCTATAGCAGAAAAATCAGGCTAGAAGCAGTTTTTTGGGAAAAAATGGCCGCCATTTTAGTCACTTCATATATCTAGTTTGCCCCCCCTCTCAAAATGTTTTAGATCATCTTACAGAATATATAATAACATGTAGAAACTTTATCATGACCATGATACATTCAGTCAGTTGACAGCTATATCTGGTCATATGTTTTCCGGCTATCACTATGTCATATTTTTGTGAACTAGGGTTTTATCAAATTGAAGTGAAGTATAGAAATTCTATCTTTTATGGGCATAAATTGCGAATAAAACACTTTTAATTTTAAATTTTTTTCAGGTTAACGTCATTTTCCCTGGAACTAAATTTCACATCATGGATCTTGTGTGCTCAAACTTGATCTTTTGAAAAGCACAAACCTATGACCAAAATAATAAGAAATATTAAAACCAAGAAATTTCAACATAATTGTGGTGCTCTTCGACTTTTCGGCGGACACTACATAAAATAAACCTGGAAGATCGAACAAGTTTAAAAGCCTAATTTTTAGAAAGAAATTAGGAAAAAATTGGAATGCGATATGTGAATGTTTCTCAACTGCTACAATAAAGCGGCATTCCTTCGCTTCATTCTGCGTATCTGCAGGCCGGTATATTGGTTCTCTATTCTGACACGGGGGCCAGGATAGAGATATATTATCCGGGGAGAAATATTTAGATGGATCCATGGCATCACTCTTCTAGATTACATTCTTGTGAAGATTCGCTCGCGGTGCTCTTATTTATCTAAACAAATGAATTGCATTAGTAAACGGAAAAGAAGCAGTTCCAAGTTGATATCTTCTACTAAATTTGTGATGAAAATAAATAAAAAGTTGCTTGCTAATTTTCACTTTTCAGTCAAAGGTTCAAATGCGCCAGCTGCATAATATGAGTAGGATGGCAATCTTCGAACTTATTAATTTAGAAAGGGGAATAATAACAGTCTCAACTAGTAGTTTATGTAATTATTAGAAAATAATTGACTTTCTCTTCACCATATATTTCAACAACATTATAAGATATCAAAATAAAATCTAAGAGAGACAAAACCATTTTCCATGCCTTGAGGCATTCTCGATATAAATTACTTTGAAACTTGAGAATTGTGATTTTCAATTCTAGTTTATAACTGATAAGCTGATGATAAATAAAACACAAATAAATGTTTTAACATTCTACTTTATATTGGTACTTTATAATCGCCTGGTTACCCAACTTGCTTGCCACGTCAAGAGAAGAAAAAACCGTTTTGTCGCCGCATCGAGGACAGTTCGTTGGTTAACCGAAAACGCCACTATACGCTGGTGTCAATTTTTAGTCGCGTTCGTTCTCCCATAGAGAAGCATTTACCAGCTCCACAACCACAATTTCTAGACCTAGAATCGAATCCACTCCAGCTTCGCCATATAGGTAACTGGTTTAGTTGTCAGGCGATTCATATCATTTAAATTCGCGTATTCATACAGTTTGTATGATTTTTATTCATACACCAATCTCGCTATTCGTATATTTTATTTTTTTCGAGAGCCTAGCTTCGTCTAGGCTCATTCATAACCAGTATGAAATTCATTTCCCGAAACCCTTATTCAAAACTTTTTAAATTTTTGATTAAGACAACAATTCGATTGTATCTACCATATCAGGCTGTAGGGGTAGGGTAGGTACTAACAGCGTGTTATCTTTACCAGCGTCTTATTTTTATTTATAAAACCTAGTGTTTTTCAAGTCATCTTTGCTTTATAACTGACTCCAATATCATAATACTGGACGATCATAAAACAAATAGGTATTAGGTCAAATGTTGTAAAATCTTAAGGCAAATGTTGTAACTATGAGGCAAGTAACAAAATCGATTTGACAATAATTATGTTCTACTTATCGACAGGTTACGATGAAATTTGTAAAAATTACCTTTCCAAGGTTATGTAAAATATCACTTTTCCAAAGAAAAAATTTCTGTTGCCTTAAAATCGCTACCTAATTAGTAAATAATAAGTAAATAATTTATATGTAGTAATTTTGTTTTAGATATTCAATTAGGCTAATGGTTGTAACTTGTCACGATTGTCTTAAAAAAATTCAAATTACTTTATTGTTACGTTAAATAGCTTTAATCATAAGAATACTTTCGTGAACAACATAAATTGGAAGTAATAAGAGAAAACCACTTCATTTCACAACAAATTGTGTAATAAAGCTCGCTTTAGATGTCAAGAGGAATGTGTTTTGGAGTTTTTATTGAAAAATGCTTATTTTTATTGGCATTGATTTTAAATATATCAGTATTTAGTGGAGCTAAAAGTTTTCTCTTGTTTGATTATAATCTTTCCCTGTTAAATCATCAAGTTATCCCTCCAGGAGTTTATTCTTCAATTAATTTCCTAAAGTGCAATATAAAAATAATTCAACCAGGATTATTTTCAACAAGAGTCGCATCAAATTCAGTTTTCATCAATAGAAATGATATAAGAGTGATATACGGGAAAACATTTTCAAATATCCCAACAGCGCATATTGATCTTGCTGCGAATAAAATAAGGATCATCGAGAAAAATGCTTTCTTTGGATTAAAACTGCTTGAGTCTTTGAATCTAAAACTGAACAACTTGAAGAAAATCAAAAGTATTTGGTTTACCAACACTCAAAATATTGTTTCATTGTGGGTAGGCTATAACGAAATTTCCCAAATAGAGGGAAACTTTAATTTCTTATCAAATAACAAATCAGTGGAAAAAGTAATACAGCTTTCCTATAATAAGATTGAGAAGATATCTCCTGAAGCACTTCCTAGTGGGCAATATGTTATATTAAATTTGAAGAATAACAGGCTACAAATTTTTCCAATGAGAATATGCCAAGGTGATGTATTTTTTGAAATACTCGATTTAACGGCAAACAACCTAACTACAATGGATGCAAGTTGTTTCCGAAAAATAGGGTCATTGGATCTGACTGACAATCCACTTGACTTTTACACAATTGAACTTATCGACTTATGGAATGAAAATACAGGTTACGACCATCGTATAATATATAATGGAACAGCGTCATGTAGGAAATCTAATCTTTTCTTTGTATTTACCTGCGTAGTATTGTTATTGTATTTTTTCTGCTACTATAACTTTAATTTGCATATAAAATAATTACCTCTACTTTAATGAATTTCCTCTACTACGTTTTCATCAACGCACTAGCAAAACTGGCCAATAGTACAACATCAAAGCTCGTTCATGAGAAACGTTTATTGATAATTTGCTACTTTTCTGCAAAAATATGGTTTGATAATAATTAGTACAGACCGATCCAGGAAGTGCAAACCGGTTAAATAAGCTCATATTTCATATTTATTCTGCACAGGATGAAATTAATAATTATCTCAAATTAAGACTCAAATTATTCGTAGCACTACCTAAATAATGATGGAACGCACAATGGGACAGTGGAACGCACACACGCGCAAGCTTGGCCTTATCATTATTGAATAACTATCTAATAATTGCCACAGAAAATAAAGTAACTCAATTTTCGACTCACCGGGCCATATCATCCGAAGAACCGTTCTTCACCACGTCTGGTCTCGTGCTCCGGGGCTGAACAATAATTAAAGCGGCCGTTCTTCGTTCTACATCTCCGTCGTCAGGCCCTCGGTGAAGTGGTCGCGTCGGTGTAGTTGTAGTAGGTGTGTGGGTGATTAGTACCTACACACTGGGCACTAGATTTTCACTGCGCTCCACACGTGATTTGTAATAACCGAAATTAAAGAAGTAACTTCAGAAGTTAATATTACAAAAAAAAAGGAATGTTTAACAAATCGAAATTAATTCATTTATGAAAATAAAGAACGGAAAGTGATCCGGTTCGATGCGTGGCGTGAGCTAGATCAGAGCTGCCGTGCTACTACTGGTACTGGTTCTCTCGCTTCTTCCCCAGGGCCTACCATTCTTGCGGGAAGTCCCTTACTCAACAATCACGTCTGATATGCATGAAGTTCAAACAAATTTATTTAATTTCTAAATTTTGAGTTAATTCCTTAAACCTGATTGAAAAATAGTTAGCTGTTTTTGTTACTGCAATAAAGTATAATAAATTTAATTTTGTTAAGTATCGTCAAAATATTTGATGATATCAAAAAAAAAAAAAAATTGATGAAAATAACTAACATGCCGAAAGTCACAAACACGACATAACAGAAAAGTTCTCCCAGATTTATTTAAAACTGTATGTAACCTAAATATACGAGTAGATTCTTTATTAATCAAAGAGATCTGTGAGTGATTCTACTGCAGTTTCAAATAAGAAGTTCGTGGTTTCTAAATAATTTTCCGCGGTACGTGCCGCTTCCCCTTACAAAATATAAGAACTTGAAAACTTTTTAACGTACGATAACTTATGAAATGGATCGCACCTAGGTAGGATGATAAGGAAATTATTTCCATCGCCCTCGTTAAATCAACCCAAACCGAAAAAGCTAACAGTGCAAAAACAGGTACGTAAATACCTGAAGGTAAAATTGTTAGGAAATTAAATCGCAACTACGCTGTAGCCGGTAGCCCTTTCTCTGCTCGCTTGATTAAAATTTAGAATAAATATGCCAAAAGAAAAATGTGCGAGCAGAGGGTGCTATTCCCTCTGGCTCCGTTCGGGTACTTTCAAATTTATTTGAACCCAAAGCAGAACAGAGGGTGTGAAAGATCTTAAAATGAAGTTACAAATTTTTAAGTGATCGTCTAGATAAATTTTGTCTCTAAAAAGTTTCCAAAAAGTTTCCAAAAAGCTTGACCTGCCCTACGTTGTGAATTATTTTAAATTACAGGTCACACACACTAAAATAAAACACACACTAACAATTAACAGTTTATTGGAATGCTCCAATTAAATAAAATTAAATTTCCCAGAAATTGATAGTATTGTATCGTGAGATTATTAACTTAAAATTAGGATTTTTCCACTTATCAACTAAACATTATACATAACATCAAAGGTAAGACAAAGTCTTTATTCATTTTAAAAGATAATTGGTCTATTAATAACCACCATACCACCCTCAATTGGCATTTACTAAAATTTACAAACCTAACCCTACTTAATTTGGCCAATTATAACTTTACTAAATTAAAAATTTACCTTAATAATAATAGGAAAATAATGACAACATTGCACCAGCTTGGTATAATTAAATTTCGCAATATACTAAAATTATAATATCGATTAGATATTCTCAACTCATTTACAGGTAACAAAGTTCCAAATTAAATCACTTCAATAACATCATTTGGTTGATGTGTTTTTCACTTTAGAGAACATAAATGAATTACAAAACAATTCTGATAAGGTACCTTAATAATTCGTAATTCAAGTTGAAAAGCAAGTGAGACGGGAAGATCCAAAGAGTAGGATGGAAACCCACGCTTCCTCCTTCCATTGTTGATGATGTCTGACCACCATCATCGGTCTAGACCATAAAAAAAAAACAAAGTAAGATGGCTCCGCTTTATCCAAAGAACGCCATTCCTCCAAACTGCTCACCTCAGCAAAACTCTTGAGTAAATGATGATCCACTACCAGAAACTACAATCGGGACATTCCGAAACGAAAATGGAAGACAAAAGCCAGAACCACAAGGAAAGGCCAAACGGAAAGGACCAAAAATAGAAGAAACAGTAGAACAAAAGTTAGAAGCCCTGAAATAAAATAATAATCACTATCTGAATTTTTATCAAACGCCATCTTTCTTACCGAAATGAATTATATCATCCAAATCAGGCTTCTTCAATCCACTCCATTGTATATATATATATTTCGTATGAATTATTACATTTTAAATTAGAAGGATGATGTGGATATATGATTTATAAGTACAATATTGTAACATTTTCATCATTGTGGGGGGTAGAACGGTTTGTAGAATATAAGGATGAGTTGTTGATATCATGGTGAAGCATTCGCTTTTCCAGCCAGTCTAGGGAAAAACCCCATAAAAAACCTAGACACACCATTCAGTTCATATTGGTTTTTGATTTTGTAACCAATTTATTGCATCTGGAGTAAGGCGGTGGATGTCATTGAAACCGCCAAGAAATTTAGTTTCTGGACACTCTTCTACAATATGAGTAATTGTTTCCTCAACTTCGCCACAAGTGAGACAATTTGGACTTGGAACTGCCATCCATTTGAATAACATTGAGTTACAGCGTCCATGGCCAGTTCTTAAACGATTCAGTTTACTCCAGAGCTTTCTCGGTAGGTCGAATCCGGGAACTTCCTTTGTTGGATCTTGGATAAGGTGATGATTGAAAACATTCTGAACTCTCCATTCAGACTTCCAAGAATCCAGTGGGGAAAAGATCTCATGATTTTGTAGCCAAAATGGATTTCGAGATTTCAGTCTTGTTGTAGGAGGATTCTGAAGATCATGCCAGATTGGAAATTCCGGTGTGCATTTGTCGAATTCTCGCTTAGCCGCTATTTGTCTTCTGATTCTTGGTGGTATAATGTTTGAAATTACCGGCAGCCAAGGTGTTGGAGTTGACTTAATACAACCAGTAATAACTCTCATGGTGGTGTTCAATTCAGAATCAATTTTATGGACATGAGCGCTATTCATGGTAATCAGCACCAACAAAATCATCCTACCTAATTAGAAAACGACATAGAACATTAGCTTTACTAAATAAATCTAAAACAACAACTTCTTACCTACGTTTAAGCAAAACACTACACGAAACAAATAATCAAACAATTCACTTTCTGAATCATGATCACCATCACTATCCCAGACAGCAGGAACGATCTTCACCCGACAATATTTCAGACAACAAGGACGACGAGACGTTCGACTCATTGGTTCTCGCCCTCCTACTAGCAGATCGATAAATAAGCGCACACTCAGTTATCCGTTACATTGTTCTGTCACTTCGCCGACTGATTGCAGACTGGAACTCATACTCTAATATTCGATCTCTCTACAATGCCTCAGACTATAAGATCAGCGGAGTGTAGCATTCCAAAAGAACGCCATTTTCCTACGCCTTTTCTATTCGAAAATTCATTCGAAACAGATACGGAAAAGCGCACGCTACAACGCGCCCTAAAATCTAATGAAATATTGAAGTCAACAAATTAGATATTCATAAAAGAGAAATCGCTCTCGCCCTAGTGACATTCCAGCACTTTTAAAAATCGAAAGTAGCCGCAAAGCACTGAGAGGAGCGGACCAGATGTTGGTGGATGTATTATGAGACACCCTCGGAAGGAGTGAAATAATAGCACGACCTAGATACAGACCGAGTGTCAAAGACAATAGTAAGTCGCTAGGTATTGCACCCACGATAATTGAAATTAAACCAATCAATAAAGCAAAGAAATAAATGAAGGTAGCCAAAAATGCATCACGGTCCCCAAACAGCAAGTAGGTGAAAACGCAAAACGAAAGTTAAGCCGGTGTAATTATAATAGCTAGGAACAATGGAAAAGACGAAAACGCGTCGGTCGATTTCAAGGAAAATTTAGGTGGTTGAAGTTCAGGATTATTCAGTAAGGTAGCCGCGAGGTCAACTTGCCAAATCTCAAGACAAGTGAGATATGATAAGGAACAGACACAAGAAATCAACGGTGCCAATAAGGTTCATTGTTGCTTGTCGTGTTTAGAAAGCGGGCCACTGCTTCTATAAAAGCAGACTTTTTAACACAGCTCAAGACTGATGAAGATCAGTTTCCAAGCAGGTCGCATCTGACTCCTTAACCCTTTAGTCGTTGTCCAGAGATGGCCTTGTGTGAACTCCAGGCAACGACTCCTTCTTTAACCAGCAGTTCGGCCAGAGACGACCTTGTGTGAACTCCAGCCGGATTGTCCTTCTTCAACCTGAGAATTTCCATTGCCAATTTAGTTAGGGTCAAATCGCACCCAAACAAACTTCTAATCACAATTCTTACCCAACAATTCGGCCAGAGACGGCCTTGTGTGAACTCCAGCCGAATTGTCCTTCCTAAACCCAGGAAAACCCCTTGAGAAATTAGTGAGGGCAGATATCATTTCAACCACATTTCCGACAACGTAAAACAATCAACCCGATTCGCAACGTTCACGTGCACAGGCCCCATTTTAAATAAAGTAAAATATAAAATAATCAGCTAGGAATTAGGCGGTATCTCCAGTAAGTAGTAGGTACCTGCGCAGTTACGGCAATGAATAGAAAGACCCCGGCAGGAAAGAAATACTTCAACAAATAGTTACAAATTCACGTATAGGAAATCGAGATAGAGCTAGGAGGAAAGTAGGAAGATCAAAAACCCAGGTCTAGAATTAATAACCTGTGAATAAATAAAACGGCCCATGATTATAAATAATTCAGTCATCCTATATCTCCAAGAGTCCGAGTTTATTTAGTGCAGATGTAGGCAAGCACCTGCTGTCCCTTAAAATTATACAATATTAGAAAGTGAGAGTACACAATTTCTTCGCTATTGTATATCACCATGAATGAAGATCGCATAGCAGAGCACCCTCTGATATAGAACAGGTCCAGATAGAACAAGGCAGCGTTGTCAGATGTAGCACCTGCTACTCGCATACATTATTAGGATATATCAGTTCCATTACAACACCCGATTAGGAGTTATAATAGGTACTCGATTACCACACGTTGGGGGAGGGATTCATCTCGATGTCCAGATGAAGACCTCGGGGAGCCGGTAAAAGAGCATGACTCTTTAAAGTGGAAATTGTAGCACGCCAAGGGGCGCCCGCAAAAAATAAAACACCCGCAGTTGTAGGATAGGCAAATCAGCGAATAGAGAATCAAAGTCACCAAAATTAGACTGGCCTCGAGAGTGGGTAAAGCCAATTTAGATTTCAAAAACCAAATTGACCATTATAAAGTCGTTTTTCCGAATCTCTTCTAACCAGATTTTATACACACGTGAATCTTATGTGACAAACGCTATTATTATGTTTCTCATCATACTATCTACGCTCTTTGGGGTGATAGGCCGACGTACTCGTGTTACTGGCGGATCGGTGGCTGGTACCGATACAAAAGATTAAGTAATTTGTCTGTAAACAAGCCTAAACACGAATGATAAACAAAAGTCCAGCATTTTCAATCATTAACTAGATTAATGGTTAAAGAGTCGTGGTCTGTAGTATGGTCAGCTAATAATCACGTTGAGGAACAAAGATTTTCGAGAGAAAGAACGGAGCCAACATGCTCTGGATAATTAATTAAGGTGTGTAGAAAAATCTACAATAATACAGTTGATTAAGGTTTCAATCTGAAAAGCACTCGAATGACGAGTAAGGTAAATCACCAGGTATAACAGTGACAAATGCCTAAGGGCAAGGTAACATATGTGACATAAAGGTCGCCTGACGAGGCAGCATCGACGGGTGCAATAAAAGGTAGAACAAGACAAATAACAACAAGGTATACAAAGTGATAACTAAATACAGTATCACCCAGGTTATGAATTAAATTAAACGGAGGTGGAACATATTCACTTTTCCAGGTAGATCAACTACTGTGAAATAAATATAAAGGAAGAGAATCGGAAAGAACGAGGTTATAATTGATGAAACAAAATTTAAATCATTGTGAGGACACTCCAAACCACCCTCGAGTCAGAACTCTAAAATAATGTAAGCAAAATCTACTTTGTAAATAAACAAATAAATGAAATCAAAGAAGCTAGAAAAAGGAAATTTGGCAAAGAAAATCATTTAATAGGTAAACAGACAGACATATCCGCAATATCCAGGATAGTCTGTAACCAAAATGGTTGTTGTCTTTAATTAATTCAAGCCGTTGCTTGAAATGAAATCAAAGAAACTAGGTAAAGGAAATTAGGCAAAGAAAATCATTGAATAAGTAATCAGACAGACATTTCCGCAATATACCAGGTAGTCTGTAACCGAAACAAAAGCAAAACGAAATAATAAGAAAGCACAGGTGTGCAAAAGAGTGGAATCCGAAATGGATTGGAGTTTGAAAAATGCATGAAAGGGATTAATCATTCGCTTCCCATTGTTTTGTACTCTCTATGCAAAATCACAGCCCCTCTCACCCTTCACCATTTTACGCTCTTGCAAACGAATTCTCTCGCTCATCACTCGCTTTTAGACATCTGATAGGAAGTCCACCGTTAACAACAAGTCTCAGTAAATTTCCCCGCTTTTCCGGAAAGAATTCCCAATCAACCGAGATACAGTGAACCACAGTAGGTTCTTTGCGCATCCGTTTCGGCCATAGTAATCCTGGCATACCTCAATCAACGAACAGGGGTAACTACGGTAAAGACAACGAGAAAAATACAACGATAAAAGTAGTGCAATAAAAATTGGAGTGAGTTCGTGCGCTCCAAAAAAAGCGAACATAAAACACTATAAATCTAAGTAATAAAATTATATCTATCGTTGTAATGAAATTTTCTGTGTTAAAGCTACTAACTAGAAAACTTTAACTACACTTTAATGTTCAGTAATAACAGATGGTGTAAATGTCTCGTGAGCCACATAAATTATTGAACAAAAATATAAATAGAAAATCAAAATTCAAGACAAAACGTTTACAGTATTCATGGTAGCCTCGAAGAATGATGTGTTTTCGGGTTTGCAGGCATTGCCTATTACTGTTGGCACTAGTTTTCAGTAGATTAGTACCAATTCAAGCCAACGAATTATTGCATACAGACCATAACATTAACCTATTAAGCAGTCGAGATATCCCTCCAGGAGAGTATTCGTATATTCACTTCGAGGAATGCAATATAACAGTAATTCAACCTGGATTGTTTTCAAAAGAAATCGTGTCAGATTACATAACGATAACTAGAAATGATATCAGAGTGATATATGGGAAAACATTTCTAAATTCCTCAACAATAATAATTCACCTTCTAGACAATAATATACAGATCATTGAGAAGGATGCGTTCTTTGGGTTAAAACAACTTATTCATTTGGATCTATCATATAATCACTTGAAGAAAATTGAAAATGCTTGGTTCAGTAGCTCCACAAACATAGCTGCATTTAGTGTAAGCTATAATGAAATTTCCAAAATGGACGATAAGCTCATTTTCTTAACGCAAAACAAATTCGTTAAAAAGATAATAGACTTATCTAACAATCATATTCAAATGATACCTCCCGAGTTAATTCCTGATGGACAATACCAGGCGTTAGACTTACTTAATAACAATTTGCAAATTTTTCCAGTTGAACTATGTAAACGTAAAGTATTTTTTGAAGTCCTCACTTTAAAACAAAACAATCTGACTTCAATAGATGTAAGTTGTTTTAGTAAAGCAACGATTTTGGATTTAACTAGTAATCCACTGGACTTTTACACAATTGAACTCATTGATGCTTGGAATTATTATAATAAGCCATACTATGCTTACATAATATATTATGGAACAGCAACTTGCGAGGCAAGCAACGTTTTCTTTTTATTTCACTTCATAATATTATTATTTTTTTTTACATAATGCACTTTTGCAAAAATTAACATATTCTTTATAGTGTAACAATTCAAATAATTGTTTAAATTCATTATGCTAATTATTGATTTTTGTGATTATGGTGTTATTGTAAGAAAAAACAAATGTGAAAAAACATCGTTCATTCAAGTATTGTAATATTACAAATATTAAAATAGAAAATCATAAGTAAAGAAGTCAAAATTTGGAATATTTTAATTACAATTGTATTTTTCAATGACTCATTATATGTCAATAACGCCTTAAATACGAGATACATAAACTACCTCATAACAACCAGGGCGGTATAAGCGGGCGGTAATATCCATAATGCCCGCATGTATCATTACAATAAACTAATCACAGATAACACAACAATCGCATTGACTAGCAACGCAAAGGCTACTTGATATTCTAGAATCCCTACCTATTCACTAGTTATGTGAGAAAAGTGCATTTAGTTTTTTTCGCGACATAATTGAAAATAAAGTCTTGTATGCACCACTGATATTACTGAATGATAATTAATTCCCATCGGTCGATATCCTTACCTCGGGCCGAAGGCCCTCGCCTGGATCACGTCGACCTCGGGCTTTATCATTTAAGTAAATAATGCCCTTGGTATACAGGGTGTATCTAAATAACACCGAAAAAAATTAAGGGGTGATTCTGTGATGAAAATTAAGGGGGGTATTTGGTATAGAATTTTTCGAAAAAAACTCTCCCCGAAAAAGTTACACCGAAGAATAAAAAAAAATGGTTTTTATTTTTTATTTTCCCTGTATATTAAGCTAAAGACACAAAAATTGGTAAATATTAATTGTCAATGAAACTACATTATTTTGAATTTTTCAACCCTGAAGTATGCTTAGAAGGAATTGAAATAGTCAAGCCCTAAGATATTTTACCATACAAATTTTTTTTTTTTTAGATTAAAAATTTTCTCTAAAAAAACACGGCTGAATAGCTCAATGAATCTACAAACTTTTTTATCTTCGCAAGTTGTTTCGAAAACTTAAGCATTTACGAGAAAAAAATAAATGAAATGCATTTTCACAAAGATATGAGCTAACGCGAGGATATTTTGCCTTAAGGTCTAGTGGTCTGCTTTGCAGTGACATTCATAAAAACAATAATACTGATAGCATTATTATTGTATTGTTGACCTTCGACAGTTTCTTTTTTCATTCTTTGTTTACTATTGTTTTAGTTGTAAGAATCTTTGCCTAATTTTTTGGTCGGCTATTGTTCAATAAAACACTATTTATAACATGAGCTTGCAATACATTTATTTTTTTCTCTTAAGTGCGCAAGTTTCAGAAAAAACTTATGGAGATAAAAAAGTTTGTAGATTAATAATTGAGCTATTCAGCCGTGTTTTTTTTAAAGAAAAATTTTAATCTAAAAAAATGGTAAGGTAAAATATCTTAGGAGTTGAATCGCTTCTAAGCATACATCAGGGTTTGAAAAAGATTCAAAATATGTAGTTTCATTGACAATTAATATTTACCAATTTTCGTGTCTTTAGCTTAATATACAGGGAAAATAAAAATATTTTTTTTTTAATTCTTCGGAGGGGTGTAACTTTTTCGGGGAGAGTTTTTTCGAAAAATTCTATACCAAATACCCCCCTTAATTTTCATCACAGAATCACCCCTTAATTTTTTTCGGTGTTATTTAGATGCACCCTGTGTAAATAACTATTATGAAATGTTTTTAATTACGGCATTTAATTTCGGAAACGACGCCGTCGAGATATCAAATATACAGGATGTCCCAGAATAAAGGGGACAAACTTCTAGGGTAGAATATTTACTTGATTTTAAGACAAAAAGTTGTAATTAACCTTTGTATAACCCAAAAACAGTTTAATATTTTTCTATTAAATGTTGGTTGTTTTTTTTCTATTAAGTAGTCTAGTATAACTAACAGCAAAAAATACCTGTGTGCAACTTGAACCAGGGACGTTTGTTGGACAGGGACGCAGCTTGTGTACATCCCAATTATTTTTAAGACAAGTTTACTAGCGCTGTGAGATCAAACTTTTCTTTTGCTTTATTTTCTCATCAATTTTTATGCAGGAGGAAAGTTGTAAGTGTATCCTCTAAATCCTCCTATTTGGTCCTCGATTATTTGGTCCTCCTAACGTAGTCTCGGTCTTCCATTTGTTCTGCTCGACGTTGGTTACCACTCCATTATTTTTGTTATCCAATCGTTGGGTTGTCTTCTGTGAATGTGTCCGAACTATCTTGGTCTCCGAGTCTTGATAAATCCTACTATATCACCTTCTTCCCCAGTAACTTCGTCAATCTCTATGTTTGTTCGTCTTCTGTAGCTTTTCTCTGATCTTTTTATTAGCCCCATTATTCTCCTGAGTACTTTTCTTTCTAAGACTTTTAGTTTCGTTTCGCCTCGGTTTGTTAGTCTCATCGTTTCGGATGATTTTTATACATATAATTCTGTCGTAATTCCAGGGTATTTAAAGCACTCCACTATCTTGAAGCGATGGTATCTCTATTTTCTTGCCTGTTTTGGTAGCCTTGCTTGAAATTAAGAAGTAATTCCTTTTCTTCTGATCTTGACGATTCTATCTTGAGGCCTCTGGGTTTCGCGGTTTTGCTTAATGTTATTACTTTTTCTTCTAGGCTCCTTCTGTTCCAGTCTTCGAGTGCTATGTCGTCGACAGATCATCTGCACTGAGCTCCGTATTATTGGTTTTATCGTTATCCATACGTTTCAGTGTCTCTTCCAGTCCCAAGTTAAACAACGTAGTGGACAGTGCAGATTGTTGTTTTTCATCTTGTCTTTCTCCCATTTATATATTTATTGTATTTATTGGTTTCTCGTTTGCTGCGACCTTCGCTTGTTAGTATTTCATTGTGTGGTTACACCAGCTGCATCAGTAAATTCGAATCCCAAGTTTTCGCAGAGGTGTGTAAACTTCTCGGGATAAGCAAGACAAGGACTACACATCTCCATTCACAGTTTGACGCTATACTGGAGCGGTTCAATCGGACAATGGAGGAGTATCTGTCGAAGGTGGTGAGCAATAATGAGAGAGACTAGGACCAGTACCTGCCTTTGTTGCTGATGTCCTACAGAGCAGCCATCCATGAGACTACCGGGCAGACACCGGTCAAGGTTATATTCAGCAAGGAGACTCGGATACTCTGTGATTTGGTATATGGTTCACCTACTAGTTCCCCATCCGAGATCACGAACTCTGTCGACGATTTTAAAAACTCCATGGCGACAGTTCAAATCCCTTGTCAAGAGGAAGATCAAGCTGGCCAGCGATCGAATGAAGGTACGACTTGAAGATGAAAGCAAACTCCGTCGGCTTTACAAAAGGAGACAAGGTGTGGTTTTATAATCCAACTAGGAAGAAGGGTTTGTCGCCCAAATTTATGCCATCCTAGGAAGGGCCTTAGACCATAATCAAAAGGACAAACGACGTAGTGTATCAAATTCAGCGCAGCGGTGCCTCCAATTGCAAGATGAAGGTGATCACCCTGAATCGTTTAGCTCCCTACTATGGAGACAACGAATAAGTTTCGACGGGACCCTTGGAAATAGAAGGGGGCAGTATAACGAGGCGTCACTCGCGAAGAATAGAATTCTAGATTCGTAATTCGTATTTCTTGTATTTGTTTACCTTTTTCTAATTGTGTTGAACTCGACAATTCAATCCGAGATGATTCTACTGACATGACAGAAATGACACATTGCCGAGCCAGTGTGAGAGAGTAACTGACAGTTCTACTAAATACCAGAATGATTCCGAATTCTACGCATGTTCGAGATTGCGTGGAGCTCTCGTTGGACTATCAGTTGGACTGTAGTCAATTAGTCGTATCTTGGCTGTGATTAAAACCTAAAGTATAACAGAGTAAGGAAGACATAGGGCAAAGAGACAATAAATGATAGTGAAGTGAAGTGAAATATAGAGATGTATTATGTGAATTATGTGTGTGAAAATAAATAAGAGAAACAGCTGATTATTTTAGATTTGGAGGTTATGGTTTTTAGTTACAGTCGTGATAAAATAAATAATTTTGTAAGACTTTAATTTGATATTAATAAACTGTGAGACCGTTAAATATATCAAATACCTATCAGATCGATGACAGAAGATTGACAGTTATCGAGCGTCAATGTTAAAGCATGTTGAGCAAATAAGCAATCGTTAATTTATATTTTAATAAGATCGAGCGCCTACGTAATACGAGCTGCCTATAATATTGGCTGCTTTATGAAATAAATAAAAAATTATACTGAAACTGTTTATTAGGAATTAAAGAAGTTGTTACAACCTGGTTAAATTTCATTGCTTTGCAAATAAAAATTGAATATTACACTACGATATCGAATCAATTACTTTACTGAGTCAATTGATTACAAGCCGAAATAAACGAATACAAACAATTTGCGATTCAAATCCTCTGTAATTGCCTTCGTTTACAACAGCAGAAGTTGTATCTAAATTAGGGAATTTAAAATCAGTTTGGGCACTGTTGCAGCAATCTTTATCGAATCAGCAAAACGAAGTCCATCCAGCGCCGCGCCGACCGTTGAACGAACTTGGCCAGTTTTTGTGTCCTTTTTAAACTGACGCAAACAAATAAATCTATTTGCTATCCCGAATTCATTAGGACTTGTTTTACACAGTTTCAATTAAGTTCCCAAACTGCTCCCAATTTGTTACGCCAAAAAGTCACTGCTAGCTCGCATTCCATCCTACACCGTTTGATTTTATTTTATATTTGATATATTTTATCACTGATAAAACGATTCGGTTGAACCAAGAAGAATTTACTTATGAGGAGTAAATCATTTACTGGGATATGGCGAATTCAATGTTGTATTTCGCTGAAGTTAACCATTAACTAAATTGTCTGAAGTGAAGATTCACTCCTGAAAAGTAAATGTGTATCTGTTTCAAATCTGAATGATATTTAAGTAGTAGCATTTACACACTTTCTTGAAGAAAATATAAGCTAGAGACAATTCGCAGTTTACCTTTTCGTTTTTACTATGATTGCTTCTGCGAAGTCAAGTTTCTATTTTTGGAACCTTTAGTTAATTTTCCATAAGTATGTGTTTAATTGCCTGAATAAAATATGTGGATTTTTTATAGAAGATTGTAACTGTACACAAGAATATTGAAAATTTTTCTCTTAGTTGCCTTAAGTAAATGCATAATTCTTAAAAATAATATAACACAGGAATTTTGGTTTAGAATAAAAACGCAAGTGCATGTTTTAATATAATATGTATATTGCATCCAATACTATAACAAAAACAATACGAGGTAGACAATGAATATGAAAAATAAATACTTAACTCTAAATAAATCTAATATAATGGATAGATATACAAATAAATATCATAACTCTGAAATCTTCTATAAATAAAATAGTCATCCTCACACATGGTTTTTTTAATTTGAAATTAAGAAAGGGAAATAAAATTGTACTTATACGAGTTCTGTCATAACTTTCAACTTACATTTATATGGGTCGTTTGCATAACTGACGCTGGCTGGCATTCGTGAAATTATGTTTCTTTTCAGAACTTCGCGTAAACCTACTGATGGTAAAATTTTCTCTATTTATTTCTTTTTCAGAGCCGTCTTTGTATAGATCACACAAAATCTCATAGGTGATGTCATGTTCTGAAAATGAATTATAACAATAATTGAAACTGTGTCCAACCTAAATTACAATAAGTGTTTATCAGGAAGTAGCAGCATACTGATTACAAAACTCTATGCACCAGTTATGGTTGACGATACAAAGTATAACTTGACTAAAATAAAACATACATACCTTGGAAGACGGTGGTAAAATTTTCCAATCCAATGTTAGTTAGTATATCCTTCGCAACTCTTCGTCAGCCATTAACGTATTCCTTAGATGCCTGCGTATAGATAAAGGTTTTAAAAGATTTGCATCATGTAGTATACCTATATATTATTTATTTATATACTTACCGATGTCACAAATAGTTTAAAATTTAAAAATAACATCCACGTGCACCTTACGGCACCTATACACATTAAATATTACTTAAAATAAATATTCCAGTTTTGGAAGTCACGCATACGCAACGAGACAACGGAGAATGAATACTGATTATGGAGAAGACTAAAAAGTAAAAGATGATGTAGAATAATCCTGTAGATTCAATAACATTTTTATCAAATTCATTTTACGTCGTACAAGTATGAGCAACTCTTTGCAAGTGTTCATTTACGTTTGGTGAAACAATTTTCTATACAAGAGTATAATTTACCGCGTCAGAGTTTGGTGATTTTACGTGAAGTAATAAACTGCTTTTAAACCTGAAATATCATACACTTCACGCAAGTCGTTTTGATACGGAAAATTAAGTGGACCTAACCAAAACTAGACTCGACATTTTCTTCTTATAAGTAAACATCTTTCTGACTGTAGGGTTTCTTAAAATTAGTCAAGTAAATTGTTTGCTACTGGGAATTAAACGTGAATTGAGACTCTCCTGCAGTCAAATAAACATTTTCTCCCATGAAGAAAATACATTTCAGAGAAATCGATATTAAGTAATTTGAGTTTAGTATAGATTATCCTAAAATCTTCAGAATTATTTTTTTCAGTGATGTGGTTATTCTAAATATTGTAACACATTTTAAAAGTTCTTTTAGAAAGAATAGTTTTTACGTATATTTTTTGTAAGTAAGTTTTTTTTGTAAGTTTTCATATTTACTTAAATATGAAAATTACATCATACCAGGTACATGGTATTATTATCCAGTCTCAGGGTCTCAGATAACTTGTCGCTGTATCTCATAAGGAACCTGACGACATGGTCCGAAAAAATGTTTGGAATAAATATAATAATGAGATTATTAAAAAATAATAATAAAGAAAGATAATCTTTCTTTATACATATACTAGTAGTGTATGGGTAACCAATTATAATCATGAAATTTGACTTGACATGATTATTCATGAATGAAACCGATGAAACCGATTAATTATTTTCGCGGAAACACCACCCTGTTTCAACAACACTTTCAATTCTGATTGATTTATCAGCGTGGTGCTTTAAGCGTCAAAACCATGGATACAGATCGCTTAACAATGTAAAGTTTTACAGTTCGACAATCTGCACGTCAAAATGAATTAAAATTTTTTAACCTTTCACTTTATTCGTGAAATAGCCTAATAAAATATAGGGTGTTCGAAAACGAATCCGTTTTGGAGTAGGCCCTAATATAAAAAGAGGTTTGTCTTAGCTTAATTCAGTCTTTACAACTGACAGCTCTTAAGTTTTTTAGGTTAGGTTAGTTGTCAAAAGATTTAAGGTCAAAACAACATAAGTAAGCACTAACTTCACCGACATTCTTATGAAACAGATAAATAAAATCAACAATTAATTAATTTAAGGATTCGCCTAGACACATTTTAATAAACGGTTTCTCGCACTCCACTAAAGGCACTCTGTAATTGTTCGGATATCGGATAACTGCTAGGGTAACGGTATATTACGACAGATAGCCGATCTTCTCATATCTCTTTCACTAAAACGGTTACTTCGGAACTTTTCAAAATAACAAATCCTTGTTCGGCAACTTTGGGAACTGATCTACATAGCCATGCTAAGGCTACAGAAAAAGTCTTGTTTAAAACTCTAAGTTTTGGGACGTAATAAAATGAAATTTACCTGCCAGGAATGTTTGGGACTAATTATACTTTCACTGCTACATCACTGGATAAGAACAAAAATGACTAAGCAACTTGTAATAACAGGTGCCAACAGAAATCCAAGCACTGAGTTTTAGAAGCTTTTCTTGGGTTTGCAATCATGATAATTATTCTAGACAGATCTAAAAAGAACATCCAAATTCCATGAAGTTTAATCCCATTACGCAAATAACTTTCAACTATTGCAGTTTTTCGCTCTTGCGTGAGCGCTTTTATTTAATTTGAACAATTATAAATAAATTAAAAAAACGTATGGAGATCACTGACACTAATATAAATAAATAACAATAACCAAACTTTAATTCGGCGTAGTAGACTAGTAGACTTATGCTCTGTCCACTGAGTGTTGTCCGTTGTCATGCCACACTGATTTCTGGCTAAACAATTTCATTTAATTCGATTTGATTCATACACTTATTTCTAAGTCGAATCAGATGTGGTATCGCAGTTCGTGTCAGTGACGTTTGAATTGTTATATTACGATTAGAAATAGCATGTCACCTACCTGCTGGCTGGCGTTTAAAAGAAAGCATACGATCTCCGTTTTCTTTTTCTGCAGTAAAATATCCTAGCAATTTAACCACACAAGACCACGTCCTAGGGATTTCAATCATTTCCCAGGCATTTTGTGTAATTTCTTGTAGTTCGTTGGAGAAATACCCAGTCCGTTTTTTTTTTTAAACGTTAGAAAAACAAGGCAATAGATTTTTAGACATTCACGCAATTATTAAGTTACTCGTAGTTTATCACATCCTACAATATCACAGGTAATTCTGCTAATTTCGTATTAAAAACGTTTCAGATAACAAACCTCATTACGCTGTCACTGTCAACTGACAGTAACCGACAGTAACCGATGAGCTGGACGATAACTTTATCGTATCAATCTAAAGCTACGTTTTCCTAGCTGCGTCAAACGCGAGCGTGAAACGCCTGCGGTACACGCAGGACGATTCACGCAGTGTGGGTTGAACAGTGTTTTCCAACTTGCGGAAATCAGTTCGAATTAAAACGTATTATTTATTTTGGTAATAATATTATGAGAAAAGGAGTTCTTCTAGATCTCATTACAATGAAGAAGAAGTATTTATAATTCCTTGTTATAAAGAACTTTGTTGAAAAAAGACGAATCTAGCGAATTTAATTCGATTTTGTGTCTTTTAAACCCTTATTTTTGTAGCCTTTTAATTTTACATCGTATATTATGAGTAATCCAGCAACCAGTTCACACAATAGTTCATCTTCAGCTGCAGAAAATATTGGTTGAGGTTCTTTGCCTGATGTATTCAATATTAAAATCAAAAAACCAATAACTTACGCACTGCGTCGCGTGATTGACTGCTCTCGAGGCACAACCGACGTTTCACGCGAGCGCACACCGTCCAATGCTGCGGAACACGCACTGTAGGAAAACGGTCTGATTTAAACCATACAAGAGCAATGTTGGGCGTGTTACGCGTGCGTCGTACGCAGTGCGATATACGCAGCTAGGAAAACATAGCTTAAGCGTATCAAGACGCGAGTCGTACCTCCGTCTCACTCTCGCTCATCTTTTTAGAATTGCTGACAATTCAAACGTATTTCTGACAATACGTCCAAATTTAACTCGATTGACTATGCAATGCAATAGAAGGAGTAAGAAACATAACTAGATGATGTATCCTTAGTTATCACAACAGACAACACTCATATTTTAGTAGACTAGTCTATTCGACTTTCTACTTTCGAAGTTTCTATTCCTACGATTGTGATGCGCTGTCACGGTAACGTTCTGTAACTGTGATTTATTTAGCCGTTGTTTCTAAATAACTGTAGCTTTACATGTAGTTATGAGTAATTAATCGTCAGTATTTAGTTCCTGAGTCTAAATATTTCTTCAGATAACCAACAAATACTCTGAAGTAGTGTTTTTTGCACACAAGTGTCTTTATTAAAAAATAGTCGACATATCATCGATATTTCGAGATATACAGGGTTATTCACGGTATACGCCACGGAAGTTTATGGCCGTGTCTCTGGATTTTAGGATCTTTTTATTTCTGGAGTGGATAGAGACCCGGCAGAGATACGTTTTAAAATTATATTCATAATGTACAGGTTGTCCCAAATTCATGAAACATATCAAAGTTATGTTTTTTTAAATGGAATGCTCCTATGTTATTGCATTTTTAGATTGGCTGGATGGAAAAAAGAAGATTGGCTTTTACAGTTGGTGTTTAAATTCAGAAGTTTGTGAGTTATAAACAAGTGAAAATCGTCATTTTTCAAGTTCAAGGCCCTGTACAAGGAAAACGGCTTAAGATAGAGAAAAACGGCTTACATGTCCCTATTTTAACTTTTCATGTACTATCCAATGATGTAGATGAAATGTTTATACAGGGTGATAAAAAAATTTAAAAATTCTGAGATTTCTCCACGCGTCGACAAATAAATAAATCAAAGAAAGTACAAATGTTTTTATACCATAGGATAGTACATGAAAAGTTAAAATAGGGACATGTAAGCCGTTTTCCTCTATCTTGAACCGTTTTCGTTGTACAGGGCCTTGAACTTGAAAAATGATGATTTTCACTTGTTTATAACTCAAAAACTTCTGAATTTAAACATCAACTGTAAAAACCAATCTTATTTTTTCTTCTCAGAGAATCTAAAAATGCAATAACATAGGAGCATTCTATTTAAAAAAACATAACTTTGATATGTTTCATGCTTTTGGGACACCTGTACATTATGAATATAATTTTAAAACATACCTCTGCCGGGTCTCTATCCACTCCAAAAATAAAAAGATCCTAAAATCCAGAGACACGGCCATAATCTTCCGTGGCGTATACCGTGAATAACCCTGTAGAGATTCTCTATGGCGCATCTCTAGCGGCAAGAAAGTAACTGACAAACTGACTGACATTTTCGCAATTGTCATATCATATCAATGTAGTTAATGCACATATTATTATGACTTCGCGTTAAGCCTCCGTAAGGGTAAGACGTGCGATTTGATAGAGCAGTTGCGATAGTTTCAAATATCCAATATCTTTATTACAATTTAATATACATTCTTTTGAATTGAAAGATTATAATCCGGTATAATTATAGTGCAAAATAAGTCATGTAAAAATAAATGTGATAGGAGTGGTAGGTACTAATCCATCCTCTGTCAGTTTAAACCCATCTCTCTGATTTTCTTCCAAGGTAAGATTAATCTAATTTTCATTCAGTAAGACAGTTACATAAATAATGCCTGACCCCCCGGGGGGGGTCCCCCACCAGGAGAGGGTAGAAGCAATAACGAGGGTGAAGCAAAATCTGAAAGAAAGACTCTAAAATATGAAGCAACTGATAAAGGTCCTTATCAAGTTATGATTGAATCTGACAAGATTCTTAAAGATAAAAATAATCAACAAAGTGGTAATTTAAATTTGAGAAATTTAAGTCATTTAAGTATAGCGAAAAAAATTTTAGAAATGAAATTAGATTCTGTTGGTAAATTAGAAAAAAAGGGGAGAAACAGGCTTTGCATTACTTTCAAAACAGCTGCTGCTGCTAATAATTTTTTAAATAATGAATCTTTGCGAAACCAGGGCTTTTCTATGTTTATTCCCGCGAATCTAGTATCATGTAAGGGCATTGTTAGATACGTAGACAAGACGATAGGAGATGAAGAGCTGTTGCAGTACTCTAGCGCAGGTAATGTTAAAATTATTAGTGTTAGGCGATTCAATCGCCGTACGGCTGTTGAGGGTAAAGAAGGAGAATTTGAATATAAGCCTACAACTACAGTTCTATTTACCTTTTCAGGGCAAAGTATACCTCGATTTGTGGAAATATATAGACTTCCAATGCCAGTGGAGACATATATGATTCCAGTGGTACAGTGTTATAATTGTTTCCTATACGGTCACGTGAAAAAGAATTGCAATGGCAAAGAAAAATGTAAGGTATGCGGACTCACCGAGCCACACGACAACAAAGTCTGTGAGACGAGGTGCATACATTGCTCTTCAAAGACACACCAGTCGATAAGTAAGGCATGTCCCGAGTTGAACCGACAAAAACTTATTAGGGAAATAATGTCCCTGCAAAATTTATCACTCTTCGATGCCACTCAAAGAGTCCCAAAAAACACAAAAAATCTCCCGCTAATTAGTAAACCTGAAGACTTTCCCTTGATATCTGGTCAACGACCAGATGGACTTATATCTGTCTCACAGAGACGGAATTACTTAACTAACCCCGAGAATACATACAGTAAGTTGGTGAGTAAGCGCAAGGCGATCTCTCCAATTGATCTCGAACCCAGCTCAAGTGCCAGAATATCACCTGGTTATGACAGGAGGTCACATAATGAGTGCCTCTATTACCCTAACTCTAGACCGGCCCCAGGACCTACTTCATTAAAGATGATCATACCTAACCAAGAGAGTCATTACATGCAAATAAGAATGAAGAAACCACAGAGCAGGTTCAAAAACTCCTCAGTATGTTTAATAATTTGACCGTACCTCAGAAACAATTTGTTTTGTCCAACATAAGTTACATTAATACCACTAGTAGGCCCATTGAATCCAATGACGCAAAAAACACGGATGCAGAAATGTCCTGTGAATCCGATACTTCGTACTAACACCCTTTCTTACACCCCTCATATAAAAGTACTGCAGTGGAATATTTCCAGCTGCAGAAGTAAGAAAGATCACTTAATTTGGTTAATTAATGAACATCAACCTGATTTAATATTTTTAAATGAAACTTGGTTAAAACCCACGGATAATTTTACGGTGAGTGGCTTTAATTGTCTGAGACAAGATCGCGTCGATGGGTATGGTGGTATAATCACAATGATTAAAAAGAGGCAACCATTTAAGGTCATTACTACTAACAACGCACATCAACCTGGTCGTTGGCAGTCTATCGCCATACAGACACATGGTATTACCTTTGTTAACATCTATAACCCCCCTGATATCAGACTAACATCCCAATTTTGGGAAAGTTATGTAAGATCTTGTGGAACCTCAGTTGTTGTGATGGGAGACCTGAATGGGCATCACCCTTTGTGGGACACCACCCCTATAAACAGAAGTGGCAGGATTATTCAGTCCTCACTTGAGGAACTGGAGTTGGTTGTATTGAATGATGGAAGACCTACATTGGTTAGATCACCTGCATCCCAACACATAAGTGCAATAGATTTATCGATTGTTACCTCCAATCTGGCAACCACGGCATCATGGACGGTGTGTGATGACCCAAGCACTAGCAACCACTATCCCACCCTATGTACAATAAATACATTTAACCAGCCGACACCCCCAAATCCATATACACCTAGGAGAATATTTAAAAAAGCCAACTGGGAACTATATATGGACACTGTTTTAGAGAGGCTAACGGGAGAATCATCAGTAACATATGATTACCTGATGTCAGCCATTAATGATGGTGCAGAAATTGCAATTCCAAAATCGAAACCTCCCAAAAAGCCTAGAAGGATACCCGTTCCTTGGTGGGATGACGAATGCACTAGTGCTATGACGGAACGTAAGAACGCCATTAACAACTTTAAAAACAATTGTTCTATGGAGAATTTTTTGGCAATGAAAAACACCATAGCAAGAACCCATAAAATCCTCAAGAACAAAAAAAAAGATAAGTATAGAACTTTTTGTGCCACCCTAAATAGGGAAACTGGACTAACAAAAGCATGGAAATTTTTCAAAGCAATGTCAAGAGCTAGAAATAATTGTAGCGTTGTTCTACCATCGGCTCAGGTAGCTGTTGATATTCTAAATGCAATCTCAGTGTGCAATGTACTACCAGACTTCCGACTTAAGCCGCGAACGGAGAACTATGAGCCATTTAACATGAATGAGCTACAAATGGCATTAAATGGGAAAAAAGATACTGCAACTGGGATGGATCAGGTTTCCTACTCCATGCTAAGAAACCTCCCTGAAGCAGCGATGAATTCTCTCCTTTCTCTCTACAATCGTTACTTAGAAGGTAACGCTATTCCTCAAGAATGGAAAACTTACTTGATACACCCCATACTGAAAGCTGACAAAGATCCAAGCGCGGCTGATAGCTACAGACCAATAGCAATGTCTTCCTGCATAGGTAAGACACTGCAGTCAATGATAAAAAACAGAGTGGAATGGCAGATGGAAAACACTGGTATCTTACCGCAACTGCAGTCCGCTTTCCGTAGAGGTAGGTCGGTCACAGATAATGTACTATATCTTACCACACATGTTCATCTGAGCTTCAGCAGGAATATGCACACGCTTGCAGTCTTCTTGGATTTAAAATCAGCTTTTGACAATGTAAACATTTTCACATTGTACGAAATTCTCGTTGACGCAGGCTTCCCAATCTCACTCACCAACTTAATATTGAATTTGCTGACTGACAGACAGGTATATGTAAAGGATAATCAGGGCAATATCCATGGACCCGAAATTGCTACCCAAGGACTCCCGCAAGGATCATCGTTGAGTCCAATTCTATTTAATATATATTTAAATATAATAAGAGACTTCCTACCTCAGGACGTTAGCATAGTGCAGTATGCGGATGATATATTGCTGCTATTTCGTGGTCAGAAGATCGCTGAAACAGTAGAAAGGATTAATGGAGCTTTGATATTGTTAGAAGATTGGCTACAATCATTGAATTTAACGGTTTCACCATCTAAATCGGTAGCTGTGCTATTTACGAACAAGAGAGCACGTAATACCGCTGGATATACAATCACAATGGCAGGAAGTATTATACCTTGGAAGGAACATGTCAGATATCTCGGAGTCATCTTTCAGGGTGAGCATGCAACAGCTTATGAAGAAAAGTAACGGAAATTACCTTCCTTCTAGTGCTTAGGAGTGTAAAATTAAATATATTAATCAACTGTGCATGATCAAATCCCTGCACCGGATACAAACCAAAGATTCTAAAATACAGAAACTTCAAATACTTCCGCTGAACAGATTCCAAATTAGCTACATGACAGGCATATATGGGAGACCAAACTATACTGGCATACTCCATTTTACTACGTACAAATGAATAGTACAATATATTCAGAATTTTAGTATCTGTAAAGTCCCTGCTATTACGTATCACAAATCCAAGAGCTCTGTAAGCTGATTTAGCAATAGTGCTCATGTGCGTCACAAAACTCAACTGTGTGCCAAAGGTGATGCCCAAGTCCCTTATAACTTCGGGAGACTCCAAAACAGTATTGTTTATTTCATAATCAAATTTAATCGGGATGGTTTTATTGGTATATCTCATAACTTTGCATTTTGAGACATTTAAGCTGAGACGATTCTCTATACACCATTGTTCAACAACTGTAATAGCTGCTTGTAGACCAAGGCAGTCCCGTTCAGTTCTGATTTCATGGAAAATTTTTAAGTCATCCGCATAGAGAAGTTTGAAAGTCTCAATTCGAGATGGTAAGTCGTTTATAAAAATTGTAAACAGCAGTGGCCCCAAGTTAGACCCCTGCGGAACCCCGGAGCTGGAAGTAAACAACTCCGAATTATAACCATTATATGATACAAACTGTTTTCTATCTGATAGATACGACTCAAACAGTCTGACGAGTGAGTCATCCAAACCAAATCGCTGTAGTTTTTGTAACAGAATACAGTGGTCAATCTGATCAAAAGCCTTTTGAAAATCTGTGTATATAACATCCAGTTGACCACCACTATCAACAACCTTACTAGCACACTGTGTGAAAGTTATCAAATTCGATACAGTGGACCTTTTCTCCACAAAACCATGCTGATGAGGAGACAACATACTCTCTATTTGGATATATACTTTTGAGTTAATAATTGTTTCAAAAATTTTAGCAAAGTTACATAAAATCGAAATTGAACGATAATTTTCAACATGAGAATTTATACCTTTTTTTAAAACCGGAGTGATCTTTGACACCTTCCAAGTTACTGGAAAGGTGTCCGTTTTTAAAATTTTATTAAAAATAATTAAAAGAGGAGTTATCAGAGCACCAGAGCAATCCTTGACTAAAAAACTAGGAATATTATCACTACCAGCAGTCATCTTACTATTCAATTTTTTAACGGCCTTTATGATGTCCATTTCCTTGATGTTTGATACAAAGATGCTATCTACATTTAACACCGGGCCATTTATAGAAACTGGTTTTGACTCTATATACGCTTTTAAAGAATTCAGCAAAAACACCGACAATGTCCTCCGGTTTGTCATAATCCAAATTATTTCTGGTAACTCTACCAGGTATTCGAGAAAATCCCTTCTTGGAGTTAATATGTGCCCAAAACGACTTTGGTTCACTACCAATGCTCACCTCAATCCTGCTGATGTAAGCCCTATAAGCATTCGAAATCTGTTCTTTGGTGACAGCTCTAATCTGTTTAAATAAATGCAGATACACTCCCTTGGAAGTCTTTTTATATCTCTTACGGAACTGATCTTTTTTCTTTAAGTTTTTAATAATTTCTCCATCAAACCAAGGAGGGTAGACCCGCTTACTAATATTTACTTTTTTAAGTGGTACACAGATATCAAACAAGCTATATAGTTTCGAGTACATACTATCAAGCATCTGATCAACATCGTCACACAACTCAAGGAAAGACCAATCAACATTCAGAATCAGGCTATACAACAACGGATAATTGGCCTTCCTAAAGTTATACGACCTATCTTGCACATTATTATCAAAATTGTGATATGGTGAACCAACATTGATCCCTATGCTTAAAGGGGGATGGTAACAATCAACATTGACAAGAGCATGCTCCTCTCGCTTTACCTCACATCTACAGTTAGTAAAAACAAGATCTAAAAGTCTATTCAAATTATTTGTGATATTATTATTTTGTGAAAGATTTAAGAACTCGGAGAACTGGCTCATCGCCAAAGATTTACCGTCACCACCACCACCAACATAATTAGGCAAATTAAAATCTCCCAGTATAACCAAATTTTCAGAGCATAAATACTCTGAGATAGATAACATATCAAGAAAACTTTGAAAATCGACATGGGTTATTCTTGGTGGAATATATACAACAACAATAGTAACCGTTACATGTGGGTTTATATAAATCTTACATCCTACAATATCGACTAGGGGAATGCTGGTCACTATATCTTGAAAATTAATTTCTCTGATCTTATAACAATTTTTAATGGCAACCAGCACCCCTCCGCCTTTGGTACAATTAACTATGTCGTGTCTCCTATCACAACGTAAAACAGTATACCCACCAGGGAACAATTCGGAACTCTCAACACTGTCATCCAACCAAGTTTCAGTTAAACACATAAAATCAAATTCACCATCACTTACTGAACAGTACAAATCACTAACTTTTGTATTCAAGCCTCTCACGTTCTGGTAATATATAACATTGTTCATCTCAGCAGTTGTTGTCGATCTATTGGATGAAACCATGGGCTTTAGCGGTTTAAACTATCTCTCGCCTCTACAATTGTTGGTACATCATTTATATAGACGATTCTAACATTTTCGCCACTCTTTATTCGATCATCTAGTTTACCCTTAACAGTCCGGTAATATGTGTTCTGTCTCTTTGTTCTGTCTCTTGCTATCGACACATGTTTGAAGCGGTCAATGTTCTTAATCTTGTGAGAATTCTTCAAGATAGCTAAAACATCTCTTTCACTAGGAAGTACCACCTTTATCGGACGAATTTTATCCATGTCGTACTTCCCCAAACGTACAGGCTGGACCTCACCTATTGCCCCTGGAGAAACAACATTTAACAACTCGGAAACAAAGTCCTTATCTACGGATAATCGTGCAGCCTGGGAGCCATTAACGGGTTCCGACGCATTAAAAATGATCACATTTGAACGCTTTTTATCCCTGGCCGACAGTTCACCGACAATCTCTTCATATAAGCCATCCGAAAGGACTACAGAATCAGATTTAATTGCACTTGAGCTTTTCAAATCTTTTACCTCTTCCTGAGGTAAAGCAGTCAGAGGGCTAAACCTTCTGAGAGCTTCGGCTGGAGTTTGGTGGGGAGCTGATCCCGTTATCCTGAAAACTATATATTGTGGCCTGGTGAGGTCGCATATAGATTATTGCTGCCAGATATTGAAACCAATCACTAAGCAACTGAGTAATAAACTGGACAGAATCCAGTATCAAGCATTGCGAATTGTTCTGGGATGCATGAGATCGACTCCGACTAATGCACTGCTTTCTGAGGCTTCGGAACCCTCACTTGAACACAGACGGAGGTGGCTAGCAATGAAATACACCATTGAACTGAGGAAAATAATCAACCACCCACTTCATCAATTGATTTCTGACTTGGAAAAATATTGCGCTGAAGAACTAGGATATTGGAGGAGAAGAGATCATCCTTATATTGTACATGCTTCCAGAGCTCTGAAAAGATACGAGCCACATTTAGTTCAGACTTCCACACCTGCCTGTTTCCTGATAGAGCTAGACATACAGTTGGAGAGATTACACTTCTACGAACCGGATTTTAGGAAAGACGAAGACAATGCGAAGGCTTTCCTGGAATACATCAACACTAATTGGCAAAATCACACAGCAATTTACACTGATGCTTCATTAAACCCAGAAGCAAAAAAAGTAGGCGTATGGATTCCCGAGATAGGATATAAATTAAAATTAAGATTATCCTCCTTTACCCAGATATATACCGCCGAAATAATTGCCATAAACATTGCAGTTGAATATGCATTTAAAAATAACATAAACAATGCTATCATATGCTCAGACTCTAGGAGTGCCCTACAGATGATATGTCAACAGAGTTATAAAAGTTCAACCTGTCAATTGTCGTTACTCACCAAGCGACTGATCATTGAGTCGCGGCAAGCTGGACTGGGCATAAAACTGGTCTGGGTTCCAAGTCATACAAATATACAGGGCAATGAAATGGCTGATCAACTCGCTAAAAAGAGCTTGTCTCTCACCTCCTACGAAAAAATTAAAATAGATCCGGTCAACATTAACCCAATAGTCAGGCAATTGCTACAGTCTCAGTGGGAAAATGAATGGAGAGAGTCATTTAATTTGAAGGGCAAATGGTATTATTCCCTTCAGGAATATTTTCCTGAAAAAATGTGGTTTAAAAAATTCCCTTTTGTAAACCGCAGGCATATCAGCACAATTATACGAATGAGAACTAGCCATTGTCTAACTGGAAAACATAAACACAGAATTGGGGTGGCCGAGAATCCATATTGTGAATGTGGACAGATCGAGGATCTGGATCACATTTTCTTTGCTTGTCCTATTAACTTTCTGCAGGATTTTGATATATACAGAGAACTTGTCTCTTGTGGCATACCCTCTCCACTAAATATTAATACTGTCTTAGGATGTCTCACTTTTCAGACGTCAAGTATTTTAACAAGGTTTCTCCAAATTAATCATATCTTCTTGTAATAATAGCAAATTATCCCTACTTTCAGATTTAACCCGTCCCAAATCCTGGGTGTTATCCGGAGGCAACTTTCGGGTGTGTAATGCTCTGCTGTTGCCCCAGAGAGAGAAGAGTCTATCCTGTGTTGTGTTGTCCATGTACTAACTCCTCTCAGATAATTGCAAATGGCACAAGACATCACTAATCGCAACACAATAATGTCAAGTCAAGTTAGCACTTGACAGAGTGATACTTACTAGAAGCTGGCTATATGCACAAGGGTGCCCAAGCCATTAAAGAAGAAGAAGAAGTAGAAGACACATATTATTATATTCTGTGGTTAAAGATAGAAGGATAGGATGATAATAATCATCATTAATTTAATTTATTAAACAAGGAAAGCAACTACGTACCTATCCTTATTTGATAATTGTATATTGTTTAAATTAGATACTTAATAGTTATTTATGTATCAAGGGAGTTATGAGGATGTCCCTTAACAAAGTCCCGAGGGATTGTTAAGTTTCCCAAGGTTATTAACATCCAATAACTCACGTGATAGATAAATAATTTTATTTCATACAAAATGAAATATAAAAACCAAATCTGTTGGTTTTTAAAATTAAACGAATGTTTTTAATAATTGAGTAAGGATGATTATTGTGGATATATCAACTGAAAAGTTTATACAAAATGACATATGAAATCCAAATATTGTTGGTTACCAGAATTAAACAAACGATGTTTAATGACAATTATTGTCGGTTTATTTTTGTTAATTCATTAGAGGGAGTTAAGGAGTAATAACAGCCCAGTATAACTGCCAAGGGAGTTAGGAATATGTTTATAGTTACGGTAACCAAGGGTTTATCTAGTTATAATGTATAAATATGAAATAAAATTATCAAAATGCTGTTTACGTTAGAACAAAAAACGTTTCTAGTTGAAAGTTATTTCAAATGGAAATAAAATCGATGGAATTTGGGTCTACTCCATAAACAAGTGTTTAATTGAGTTCAGAGAGGAGTATACCTACTGGTGTTGCGTAGCTGTCCAGAATTTTAGAGAAGTTGTTTTGCAATACATTTCAAATTTTCGAAGGACAGGAAATGTTTTGAAAACAGTAAGTGGCAGACCAAAGAAACGTACTAAAGAGAAGGCGTAAATGGCTCGCAATGTTATGCAAAAGGATCCTCACACATCAACAGTTCGTCATCTAGCCCAGCAAATTGATGTTTCTGTGGGAACCTGTCATAAGATACTTAGGAAAGATGCTCACTGTTATCCTCATCGAGTGACGGTGGTGCAGTAGTTATCTCGAGACATTCCCGAGAGTCTATATTTTTGTCGATGGTTTTCGCATCATTTGCAAGACAATGAAGATGTCTTCAGCAAGACTTTCTTCACAGATGAAGCATAGTTTCAAAGATCGGGATATGTCAATTCCCAAAATTACAGATCCTAGTTTCCTGCAAATCCGCATGTGTTCATTGAAAAGCCAATTCATCCTGAGAAAATTGTGTTTGGTGTTTGGGCAGCAATTAGTGGTAAGTGATTAATTGGGCCAATCTTTTCGAAGGGAACATTAGTGCGCTGTGCGGTACAGGGAAGAAATTCTTCAGCTTTTTTTGAACCAGCTGAAAACTGAATATTTGTGACACCAATTGATGATTTCACAGAATTGAGATGCAGGAACAAGGAGACGTTCACCGAGATAAATAATACACCCGAACTGTTACAAATTGACTTTCGTGGGGTGAGAAACCGTATATTGAAATGTGTCCAGGAGGGTGAAGGGCACTTCGCTCACCTCCTGAATTAATTAATTTCATTTTATTTATCTGTCTTATGAAAAATGTCAATAAAGTGAGTGCCTATTTTATTAACGTTCTTGAATATTTTATCAAATCAAGAGCTGTGAGTTGTAAAGAGTGGATTAAGCTAAGACAAACCTCTTTGTGTCAGGACCTACTCCATAACGGATTCGTTTTCGAACACCCTATAGGACTCATGGTTGAATTTATCTTATAAGTCTGTGTTTTATTTCTAAACTCAACTGAGTTGCTTAAAGAAAACACGAGACTCGTCCTGCGAACTTGTGGTGTTTTATTTACGTAAGTTAGTTTCATTACAGATAAATCGACAGACTTATCGCAAAACTTCAATCACGTGTGACTACTGAAAACACGACGCTGTCTCTGGTTTATAATTGGTCAGATTACTTTAAAATTTTAAGAAGAGAGAAATAGTCCACATAATTTCCTTTATATTTTCAATTTTCCATATAGTTACAAAATTTTTATTCTCTTGTCTCCAATAGCAAATTATTTCTGATAGAATAATATTTCTGAACGGATATAGAATAATAACAATTTTTCTCTGTCTGAGGATCACGGAATGAATGTACCAATATCATGATTCATTGGACTCTATTTGGATCTCCTGCTGAATGAAATATCGCTATGGAGAAATATAATCTTGTAGCAGAAAATCAATTTAGAAGAATGCTGGAATTTTACAGTTGTACATCAAAATCGCATATAAAAAATAAAGGTTTCAGCCAGTTATATTATTTGACCCCGTTCAAATATATCCGATATTTGACCCTAAATTTCAAATACAGAGGTTATTTCCGAATAATTGGCTTGAAAACACAGCAATTTGCTGACTTTGCAATGTGAGTAAGTGCATTAAAATAAATTTATGTAATGTAATATGGAACCACTTAGATTATAATAATAATATTAATAATAATAATAGATATATTACCCAACAGATTCCGATCCAATACAGGGTTTCATAAAGAAAGGACAACAACTACTAAACAAAAACACAAAAGTAAGTACTCTATAACTACAAAACTAATCTAAACTATACCTTTTCAATGTCAAATTCAGAAAAAGTAAAATCAAATACAGAAAAGGTAACTTCAATTCCAGAAAGGTAAAATCAAATTCAGAATAGGTAAAAGCAATTTCAGAAAATTAGACTTACAGATCTTCCTGTGAATCCTGTAAGTCAATTCATCTTGCAACAACCGATTTATGGTCATCTTGCGCATAGATTCCATCGTGATCAAAAATATAGACACAATTCAAGCAAGAGGAAAAAAAATATATACACCTATATATGACAACTATAATATTACATAAACGAGAACAAGAAGAACAAAATTTGGGTGAAACGACAATTACCTAAATCGACTATGAATTGTCAAACCCCGAATCACCAATAACGACCACACCAACCACAGACATACACACAAACTTCTCAACATCCAAGAAATTTTTAACTAAATATCAGTTACGAAACCTTCAATTCAGATTAAACTCATCCGATGCCACCATTAATTACCGCTGAGAATCAGAATACAAAACACTCTCAGATCCAAGATCATTAAGCAAAAAAAAAATAATTTGGAATTTCTCTTCCTAGATTAAACTTATTACTTGTTGTCTTTCCCTCACTTGCCTGGCCCCACGTTGGGCGCCAAATTTAATGTGACGTTCTTTTTTTCCTAAATGATCAATTAATAAATTCAGGCCTTGAGAGCTCAGTGACACTCTTATAATAACTCTTATATTGAACAGTGAGTAGGCTGCCGCTAGCTACAAGTGGAGTCGGCGTGGGTTGTGATTTTAAAAAGGGCGCCACATGATTTAAAATTTTAAGCCCTCACTGTCCTTGTTATTTAATCTTAATCAAATCATGAAACAATAATATAAGAGCTCTAAATTTAAATTACTCTATAGTTATCTCTGATCTCTCAATTGCAAATTCGACAAACACACACGCAGTAGGGAAAGACAATCAAGAAATTCCAAAATAAATTACAATTTATTTCCCGCAAATAATATAATAATGAAAGAATAATAATAATAGTAATATAAAATGTAAATGGATAAATTCAATAAATAAATTTAAACTGTAGGTTTAGATAACAGGAAACAATAATAAAAAAACAATCCAAATATCTGCCCTAATGCCGCACTATCTTACCCATCAATTCCGCCAACTATGATGGTACATACCTAATGACAATATTTATTACAAACAGAGAAAATGTCAGCAGATTATTTTTATTATAGGTACTTATTCGTTTCAAAATTCCCTATCACTACTAATTACCAACAGCAAGCTTGCTATCTGTAATGTTCGGTACAAAAATGACGAAATTTATAGAAATATTTTTACAGATACGCTAAACGAAAATTTTTAATAATAAATATATGTCGGAAAATAGGTATAAGCTGCTTAATAAATTATTTAGTCAAAAAAAAAAAATTGATAACTAAGGCAGCAGATTATTGACGATTAATACACAAAAAAACAGTCTATTTAAGTTGGTAATAAAATGGTGGTTCTAGATTTTATGAATAAATAACTTGCGTGCGCGCGTCCCGTAGACTACCCGAGCCCCGGTGCCAAACTTCCAGGCTGTGTAGTCCGACTGCAGCAGTAGCCCCTTCGTAAGTAGATCACAGGGACGGGAGCGACGATCCAGCACCAGCAGATATAAATCCGCCCCACAAGAAAAAAACCCTGTTGTACAAAAGAGAAACCCTTAAAAGTATGTACAAATCAAGTTTCCAAAAAAAAGAATAATCTAGATTCCCTTCTACTATACGAGATTTATCATAATATTTTAATAAAACCCAAGTACTGAATTCTGAACTAAATTTCATCTACTACTAAACGTGAACGAAGCAATTTTATCAAACAAAAAAAAATTATGATAAGGAAAGCGAGTGCATGGAATAGACACGAAATAGGCCAAGAGCAGAATATTTTAAAATAGAACAGGCACCTACCTTCCAAGAAGGGTTTTCTTCAAATAGATTTTGTGGTTCCCCGATGGATTCCTGTTGGAGTCCTGAGTGTTAATCGTTGAGATACAAAAAACGGGAACACTTAAACGTGAAGTAGTTAAAAGGTCCGGCCAAATCCCAAAATGGAGCAAATTCCTTTCTAGTATCACTTCAAATACACCTAATCAATGAATACCAGAATTTGCAAAGTGCGAAGTGACGTAGAGAATATCCGCAAAGCGATGGTTTAAAAAAATACCATTAACTCTTTTCACTCGCCGCCATATGCCTTAAACAACTTTACGATTAAAAATGGCCAAGAGAGCCGTCGAATTATTTCTTATCAAATTTTCAAATAAATAATTCAAGATAATCATTAATTACCCATCTCAACAATAAATTAGATTCCTGTGTGCCGCCTTCTGGAATATAGTGCCCTTGCTCACTAGATGGCTACAACTACCACATAAAGTAACAACTACATGATATAAGAATCGAAGCAAAAGACAAATAATAATGACCATTTATCATTATTACAATAATTAACAGACCTAGTTATAATATTATGACATAAGTAGTGACGGTGGTAGGTATTTTTGATTCGAATTAATTAATAGCCGATAACAGAGTAACCGAGAAGTATAGGAACCGACATAAATATTTAATCGTGAATAATTATAATTCAATAAAAGATCCCTGCGCTGATTAGAGTAGAAATCCTCAAGAAATTGATATTGGAAATAATAAAGTTTTTAAAATAACACAGATGTCTCTATCGGTACTAATTTGACTTTTGTAATTTAGTATTCTGCATGTCCTTATCATCCAGTAGCATAAAAAAATAATAACAACACAAATAAATCAAATCATTGCTCCTTCCATTCACGATTCTTATACATTTTAATAGAAATTAAACTAAGGAAAAAAATAAACGTAACAATATCGGAGACCGGAGCATCACATTCGTGCCAGCCCTATAGGAAATCGAAAAGTCTCCTCATTCCTAGTAAAAACAGGAGGCATTCCAAAAGTAATAAATTCTTGTAAATCAGGGTTTTGAATTTTACCATTCAGTAATCTGTACAAAAATGTCAAACTACATCTAGTCCTACGAAAGCAAAGAGGCTGAAGATCTAACTCGTCCAACAGGTGCCGCTGTGGAAAGCCTCTCTCCGGATACATCCCATGCGATCTTAAGTAAAGGTACTTTGCAAACCTGCGCTGCATCCTCTCAATGTCGTTGGCATAAGTACTATAATAGGGACTCCACACAATGGCAGCATATTCTAATTTCGACCTAACAAGGGAGAAATACAAAACCTTAACGATCTCTTCATTCACAAGAGAAGAGGACATCCTAATGATAAATCTCAGCATACGCAGCGAAGAGTCTTTGACATACCGTATATGAACAGAGAAATCCAGCCTAGTATCAAAGTGAACAACCTGATCCCTTACATCACTAATGCGTGTTAATACTCGATTAGCTATCATGTTTGTACGGAGTATTTAGCAATGTTCAATTCCAACTTATTAACAGCATATCAGTGATGAAATGCATCCAACTGCCGCTGGATAGCCTCACAATCATTCCTAGAATCCACACAAGAAAAAATTTTAATCATACGCATAACAGAACTCTGCAAGTGAAAACTTCAACGATATCGTCAATAAACAGAGAAAAAAGAAGTGGACCCAGACTGAAGACCTGAGACACCCCAGAAGTTCCCAAATAATGTACAGACCTATAACCATAATATTGGACATAGTATTCTCTACCATCAAGATATGAAACAAAAAATTTCAGAAGCGAATCACTCAAACCTAGCCTCCCTAGCTGGCGCACTCATGACCTATGCGGTCGAATGCCTTGGAAAAGTCACAATACTAAAACTAATACAAGTCTTTACGTCTGACCACGTCAGATTATGTAATATTTGAAAATTCTTGGAATTAGGTTCCAAATCAATTACTATGGAATCCTCAACATGTCATTTGTAACTTTCAACTATTGCAGTTTTTCACTCTTACGTGAGCGTTTTTAATTAATTCGAAAAATATAAATAAATAACCAAACTTCAGCAATTATTTTCTTCCCGTAATGAAAAGTAATCTTGAATATTTATTTGGAAATTTATTATTATTAACATTTCCTTAGAAAAATTAACGGCTTACAGTCAATCAATAATGCTAAAATGTCAAAAACGTCAATAAACCTCATATTACATCCATTTCAGTGCTCCTGGACTAGGGCTGAGAGAACATAATTAGGTTCAGACAGTTCCAATGTTCCCGTTACTTGGAATATCCATGTACGAGAAACACTGTTTACGACTATTATTTGACGTATATCTACTGAAGGATTTAGAGTTATGGATGAAATACCGATTATTTAAGACTAACCACCTACAGTAAAATTACAGTTATTTTGACACAACTCGTAACAAATAACAGTTACAGTTAGTAACCGTGACAGCGGATCACAATCATAGAAAGTCGAAGAGACTAGTCTACTACTTATAAGTCTACTATTCCGTATTAGTGGAAAATCAAGCTATGACATACGTTTCGATGTTCATAGTGTAACTCCCCAACCCCCTGCCTGTTTATTTTCTAAAAAAGTTTACCTTGAGATCGTCTAGGATTGGATGTAGAACCGAACATTGTGTTTCGTGGTTTCGAGATTCGTAATTAAGGTATGCCGGAAGCAAAGTAGTTAAGGATTTTGCTTTCTGACGTTTGACTAAACTTCTTGATTTCGATTTCCGTTTTCTTTTTCGAAATAATAAACAAATTAATTGTAGGATAGGGGTAATCGTTTTCATTCCATGTACTAGGGATTATCCCCAACTTTCTTTATTTATTACTTTATTATTTGTCGTTTAAGTGTTTCCTTAAACATTGTGTTGTGAGTCAACGACATTCGGGTTCGAATATAAAGGGCTCCTTCTGGTAGCTGGGAGAACCACTTTTACTTTCATCCTTTCTTTGAAGCAAAGTGCGGCGTTGCCGCTTGTACTAAACGTTAGAGAAGTCGTAGCTTACTAGGCTCGTTTAGCGCTTTTGTGTTTTGCTCAAGATATGCTTCATTTATTTTTACCTCAGGTTTGTGAGACCTGTTTACCTTAATCGTTTATTCGTACCTCAGGTTTGTGAGACCTGTTTTACCTTAATTGTTTATTTTTGGATATACTCTGAACTTGCCTTATTCGGGCGTAGCTTTCTTAGCAAGTAATTTTTTATTACCTCCCAGCAATATTCAGGTATTTGATAGTCCTTGGACTAGAAGTTCTGGTTTATTAATGAAAAATTCCTTTTTAATGGGATATTTTTCATCCTGCGAGATTGAACACATCTCTCGAGCGGTTTGACTTCCTTAACAGAATCATGATCACCTCTGATCGAATTACAGACCCCATTCCTTTATTATTGCTCAGACGCAATAATAAGAGTGTTGGAAAATTGGGCTAGCCTACTCGGATAACCAGCTATTGCGGGCGTAGCTTCTGAAGCAGATGACCAACAGCATCTCCCAGCCGTGTTATCGAGAATTACCTATCAAAAGAAATCGGGATAACCAAATCAGTTTAGTGATTACGTTTCTCGTTAATTCATCGTTTTTCGTGACGTGCACTTCGGAACAAGCCTGAGCGCTGTCATGACTCCTCTATCGTTTTATTTACTTTATTTTGAGCTTCTTGCATCAACCTTTGTTTAACACAATTATCGTGAAATTTCCTGACTTGTGGTTTGCTTTGGCCTACTCTATCCTACTCTGAGGGTTCTTCATTGCCCCGTGTCGTACTACGATTTCCACTTTAAAGAGTCATGCTCTTTGACCGGTTACCCGAGGTCTTCATCTGGACTTCGAGATGAATCCCTCTCCCAACGTGTGGTAGTCGAGTACCTATTATAACTCCTAATCGAATATTGTGTTGTAACTGTTATTTCCTTAAACGTGAGGAGCAGGTGCTACATCTGACAACCCTGCCTTGGCCTACTCTATCTCTGAGGGTGCACCGCCACTGCCGTCACTAGTTCATGTCATAGCGCTTTACAATGGGAGGAATAATGGGCTCACTTTCACTTTCTAAAATGTCGTATTTAAAGGGATCGGTTCTTTCCTAATATTCGGTCGATCCTACATCTGCACTAAATAAACTCGGACTCCTTGAGAAATAGGATGATTTGTTTATTGTGTTCGTTGTCAATTTCCTAAGTTGGAGTATTTTTGATAATGGGCCGTTTTATTTATTCACAGGTTATTAATTCCTGACCTGGGTATATTTTCTTCCTAGCTCTATCTCGATTTCCTATACAGGGAATTTATTTCTTTACCTTATATATTTTAACGTCGGTTTGTTATTTTTACGTTAACATCGGTTTATTTATCGGGGCCGTCTTTCTTATTGTGCCGGCGATTGAGGTCGATGCTTGAATCAGGGTTCTTTCTTTTGCGGTCGGACATGGGTATTTTCTAGAGGCAGAAATTGTTCTTATGAATCACGGATCTCTCCTGGATTCTTAGTGAAACTAAATTCGAATCTTATGGATGGAGTGAATTAGAAGATGGGTTTTAATGCTTATTGTGTCAGCGTATGAATTTCTCGCTTCTTCGAATAGTTCTAATTGCTCTTTAAGGGAGAATTTCACATTTAGCAAAGTAGACGAAAACAGTAAAAATGCCTAATCAATTTTTACTCAGCAATACAGAAAAGAGGAGCGGTGCGATACCCTCTAGAGGTTTCCACCGGTTGGATAGGAATTTTGTTTATGCGATAAGAGAAACGGTGCGATACCCTCTAGGGGTTTCCACCGGTAGGATGCAGAAAAGAGAGACGGTGCGATACCCTCTAGGGATTTCCACCAGTTAGATAGGAATTTTTTTATCCGATACCCTTAGAGGGTTTCCAAAAAAAAACAAGGAAGGAAGGCTACTTATGCGATACCCTCTAGGGGTTTCCAAAAGATAGCGGAGGAAAGAGTCAGACCGGCAATGAGCAAAGTCAAAGCAAGACTGACCAACACTTTACATCCGATGCGTGCTTTTATAGCCAGATTTCGACCAGGCACCATTGTCTTATTGGGCGGGAACGTGTCGTCGGTTACTTTCTATCACGACCTGCTCGCGTGATTCTTTACGTAACACAATGCATTCGGGGAATTTCCGTTCCGTTGATGTTTTAGCTTGCCTTTCGTGCCTGTATTATGAAAGAAGGCGAGCTGCCGAGGTTCCTATTATATTACTCAGGCCGACTATCCCGTGGATATGAATGAGAAAAGAAACGAAAAATTGTAATTATTTTACGTACCTAGGGCAGCTTTATCTCAATAGCCAACTGTTAATCGAATACTGTTAATTATTGAACACCTGATACATTAGTAAGATTTGATTATTTTTATTAAACCTCTGCTTCTTAATTATTGAATGTTAGTTTGTCTTCTTGGTTTTAGGTTTTATGTTCTTGATAAAAGTATTATTAAAAAAAAATTTTTTATAAAAATGGAACGTTTCAGGATCGATTGGCCCTTGTTCACTCATAAAATGTAACAAACGGGTAAAAACTTAAAAATACTTTAAAAAATTATAATTAATACAATAAAATGTCGTAAATGGTGCATTTATAAAAAATTAAAAAAATATAATTTTAGAAAATAATAAATTGATTTTGATTCTGACAAGAAGACAAACATTCTATTAAAGTAACAATAACAACTTTTTTTTTATTGGACTTGATACACATTTATTCTGGGATAAGGATAATTATTATACTTCTATGAACTGTGAGTCATCTTCATGAAGAAACTAAATACCTGATTTTGAAATGCTGTAAAAATATCGGTGTTTGGCACATTCCATTGCAGTTTTCAGTAATAGTTATTTTTTATAGGTACAAGGGAAAAAAAGATCGAAAAACGTAATTAGATAACAACTGATAATAAGGTCGAAACGTTGATCTATGTTGAATTTCAATTTTCAAACAGGTCTACTTTTGTAGTAATCGACGTTACCTGGTAACGAAACGATTTAATTCGATAAATGTCATAATTAAATTAAAATTGAAGAAAGTTTTTCAGACATGCTTGTAAGTTTTCGATGAGTTGATTTAATAATATGGAGAGTGATTATTATGAAATTTCTCTCAATAATTATTGTCATTTGGACATTGAGGATAATAATGTGTAGCTTACGTAAAATAATAACGTTTTCTGAAGGACACCACCCTAATGGTATCATAAATAATCATAAATAAATAATGATAAATAAGTAGCCCTAGGGCCGGTTGTTCGAACGCAAATTAGAAATTTTCTGATAATAACTGATGATGATGACTGATTTTAAAACGCCCCGTATTATTAAACTATTGCTCTGATATTGCTGAAAATAAATTCTGCTCCCTTTGAGAGGAGTTAATTACTGATTAAAAATAAAAGATCATTACATAAATTCGCCGTATTTTCAAAATTCTCAATTTAAAATCAGTAATTATTTATCTGAAAATTTTTAATTCACGTTTGAACAACAGGTCCCTACTGAGCTGGAAATAACCAGTGAAACGTCGATGTCTCTGTTTTTATAATACCATTAGGGTTGTGTCGTCTAGAAAGCGTTATTGTTTTTCAATAATCGGATTGCTGTAATTTATATGATTTATTATTGTATCAGTTTGTTTCTTTGTAACGTTCGTGTCCGTGTTGGATATAAATTTGATGATATCCAAGTGTTAATATACTTTGTTCGATTTTTCTTTGCGTGCCGTCACTACTGTCAGTCTTATTAACCTAATCAATTCAGAATTATATCAGATACATAATTTCTGAGCTGGTATCTTTGTGATTAGCCATAATTTTTGAGGTGGACACTGGTGTTGGGATACCCGGTATAATTCTCAGGACCAGGGGGCCAAGATAATTTTGACTTGTATAGTTGAGTGGTAACTACAGTGGATTTTTAAATAATGTGATTTAACAACGGGATATTTAGACATAACGTAGATAAAAATAGATTAAATTAAAGAAGATAGAAATAAGTTAGATAAAATGTTATCACAGAAAAATCCTAATTTAGCATTCTTTTTCAGGCAACTAATCGCACCCAATATCATGCAGAAGCACTTCTTAGCTAATGGAGCGGAGCAAGTTTCTAAACAGGTAAGTGCTTAAAATCTAATGATAATAAACCTTGAAGTTAGAGCTTAAACGGATTGAACTACGAAGATGCTTTCTTAGATTGCATATACCCACCTGTAGGATTGCTATTTAAAATTTTCAGCCACACAATACTTAAATCTCTACTTTAAAAGGCCTGGTAGACTATTATATACGGTAAAGAATTTTAATCTTGAGGAAACTTTTCAATATTAGATTTTAATGAATAATTCAAATCTTAGTGAGAGAATTCAGCTTTATACGCCTACCAAGCAGCGCCCTCCGTTAATATTTTAATGATGTCGATTAGACGGTGAGCCCTTTTTACGAGCAGTAAAGCAAATCCGTCCCTTGAGTGAGTTCACCTGTAAGACCTTAACGTGAGCCCATCATATAAAATCTAATTAAACGAGGGGAAGGGCGCCTGGTCGGGACCTGATAATCTCGGAAAATGGCACTCGTTAAAACTGAAATTGCACACACACTCTACCTTGAAGTCAGCCTTAAATGATTTCTTTATCGCCCATTGGATTCTACTCCGACTCCAACAAACATATTGGGGATTTCCCGTGGGATTTCCCTTATGCCTGTTGAATTTCAACTAAGTGAATCGGAATAAAGTGTATTATTAGTGGTATTATCAATGTAGATATAGGTACCTACAGCTACATGATTAAAGCAAAATTTATTCTAAAAGCTTCAAGTTCAGCACTTGTTAATAAATGCATTTCTGTTCTCAATTAAATCACGGAGTGTGGTGTATACAGGGTGTCTGGAAAATACCTCCTAATTTTTCGGGATCATACTTACAGGGAAAGTTAAAATCAACCTAGCCTGTCATAAAAAATATTTCTTAAAGTGTACCTATACGAATATATAGAGCCCCACAAGAATACCCAACGATTTACTTTTTTGGCCGATGGAATTTCCAGTAAAACCAGTAAGATGTTACCATGGAAGCATATGAAATGAAACGTCCAACAAAGCTTAAAATTCACGGAAACATATTCGATAATATTATTCAATATCTATTTCTGTTGCATTGTTGAGCTCGAATTCGAATAACAAAATCATGTGCTTGCCAGTAGAGATTGTTTAAAGTTGACTGCCATTTTGATTTAAATTTTAGAAAAGAGACACCCTATTCCTCGGTAACGAAGAACTAAAATTATTTTTGTTTTAAATTTACACCCTTCCTGAACATCTTCTACAACAAAATGTCTATTTATTTCGGAGTCACCTGTATTATATATTTCGTATGAATTATTGCATTTGAAATTATAGGGATGTGGATACGATTTACATAATATGTTGTATTTTAGAATTTTATTATTTCATTATTATTATGAAGGTAGAACGGTTTGTAGAATAAAAATAATAAATAATAATAATAATTTTTATTAACTTTGTCGGCGATTTTGAATTTAACAATCAATTTCTAAATTCTAAACTTATTCTAATCAAAACAAACGATGTCATTTTACTGTTTCATATTTACAGGTGTTATACTTTTTCCTGGGAGTTTAAATTTTTTATTTTTACTCTTTTTATTTAAGTCTCTATTTTTCTTACTGGACAATGATGGACATGCATAAGCTTAAACAAGCAATTATCAGATTTTGTTCAACAGTTTAAAGTGTTTTTTCAGGTGGTAATAAGTAATTCATCTGACAATTTTTTGTTTTTTTTTTTGCATTTTTTCAAGAATTCTACCAGACATTTGAAATGATTCGTTATAAATTGGCATTCATGGAACTTTTGCAAAATTTTGATCTCCTTCGAAAAGATCACCTGGTGCAAGAAAAAACATGCTTAGTGATCACGTGACAATTATTCTCAAGTCCTAATTTAATTTATTCGTTCTTCTCATTTTTAAATAATGTTGAGTATGCTTTTCAATACAAATAGGAAGATGAAAGCATTTTAGGAAATTGTTCTTGCTATACAATAATAGTGTATGGAGGCTTGTTATTCGTGGTCAAGTAGTAACTTCCTGTTTGATTTGGATAAATATCACCGCCCAGATTCAGTTCTCTCTTCCTGCCACACAATCCCAGAAGGTAAGCACCGTAATTATAGCATTTAATCGCCTTCATCTTATTAGTCCTTACGGCTTCTTCGAAAAACTGGTAGCTTCTTTCGTGATTACATGTTACTGAAAAATGATAGAACAATATTAAGAATTGATCTTATTGTTGCTAGGAAAAGAAAAGTGTTTTAGTTTTTATCAAAAACTCTTTTAGTATACAGTGTGAAACGCACCTATGGAATAAAATTCAATATTAAGAGAAAAAAACGTTAAAAAAAAGCCGCACACCTCATCTTCAAATTTTTATGTGGCATTTTTTAAGTCTCAATTTGAATGTTTACCTCCACCGCTCTCACCCCCACCATTGTGGTCTTATTTTTATTAACCAGAACACCCTGTATATTTTTATATTTACATATTTCCATGAAAACACTAACTACAAGTCTGGATGAAATGTGTTCAGAACGCAGAAATACAGTGAATGTTCGCAGTTTCAGTAATCGATAAATTTTTACAAAATAAAAACCTTGGTGTTTATTGTTGGACTGTGGAATGCGGTGTCGGTTCCTTGGTGGTTTTTTGATGTGTCAGTGTATATGAAAGTACCTAGATCCTTAATGTTTTTCGGTTGAATGAGTTGATGAGTATATCTGGGTGAGTTTCGGTTTTCGAATATGTTGCGAGAGTGGTATTTATTCCAGAGCAAGTTCGTAGGGTGTGTAGAGTGGTGGTTCAGGGTCAATTGTTTTCTTCTAATTTATAGGGGCGGCTCTGCGGCTAATCATCTCACGGTTTTAACTGGGGTGATTCTGTAAGCTCCGAGAACTATTCTTAGAGCCGTATTTTGTATTACTTCTAGTGGTTTCAACGGCTGTTTGGTGACGCTGGCGATGGCTCCGTATTCTATTATCGATCTGATTAGTGATTTATAGATGCTGACTAGTGTAGTGGAGTCTGCTCCCCAGTGATGGTGTGTGACCTTTCTCAACAGGCCAATAATTCCCTCTATACAATTGTTATTTATTGATTGAATATGGTATTTCCATTCCATTTTTTGATCAAAAATCATTCCGAAAAATTTTACTCTGTCAACAAATTTTAGGTCGCTATTTTAGTACTTACGTGTGATGTTTTTCATTTGTCTTCGTTTCGAGAATATTATACTTTTTTTCTATTTATTTTGAATCCCGTTGTCTCTGACCAATTTTAAATGTTCGATGTCTTCTCTAATGATTCCTTCAGTGTCGCTATATTTGCGCTCTTTGGGTAGATGAAAAAATCGTAAACGTAGGCTTCAGATTTATCATTACACTGTTGATTGCTATGAGGAATAAACTGACTGATATTATTGACCCTTGAAGGATTCCATTCAGAAGGAGTCCTGTGTCTGATGAATATCAGTTTACTGTGACTTCAAACTTTCGTTCATTCAGGAAGTATTTTTTGTGAAAGCCAAGATATTTCCATCCAGGTTCCATTCCTCTATTTGTTTCAGGATGCAGTGGCAGCAGGTCATATCATACGCGTTTTCCAGGTCGAAGAAGACTGCAATTACGTGCTGCTTGGCTGCAAGTGCTTCTAGTATTTCAGACTCTTAGCTGATCGAGTTATCTGTTTTGTCTAAAACTGTTCTGGTAATTGGTGAGCCGTTGTTCTTTCTCCAATATCTATATAAGTCTCTAGTTTATGATTTTTTTCCATAACTTTACAGATGGTGTTTGTGAGAGATATTAGTCTATAAGAATATATTTTGTTCTTTGGTTTTCTTGGCTTCAGTATCGGAATCCCGTTTGCCTTCCGCCACTGATTTGGGAATTTGTGTTGTAACTATACAGGGTTAGAACTATTTAAAGGGCCACTACAGGGATATCCTAAACCATTGAAGATACGAGGTCTTAAATAAGAGAAAAGTTGCGCTATTTTGTGGTCATCTTGAATCCGTCAAAACATGCAAGATATCTGTGACCGTTCCTGAAATATACTGAAAAATCGAGAAATCTTATTTTTGACATAATATCTTTCTCACAATTGGAAACCAATAATTACTTGTTCGTAGGCTTATATAAGCCGTTATGAGCTATTCATCTGACGTTTCAAAAATTTTCAAAGCCGACTAGATCACAGAGTTTTCACAGTCAACTTTCGTTTATCTTATGGCCGCCATATTATTTTTTATGTCGTTCGATAAGAAAAAATAATGAAAACCAAAAACTAATAAACTTCAAAAAATAAATTTCAAAAATTTTTGTTCTTCTTTTTTTTCTAAAAAAAGACAACTTTTTAGACCGAATATCATAGAGAAATTGACAAACTATTAGGCAAGCAGTATGACCCGACTCACCGACTAATACAGGGTATCACCCAACTCTTACATGTCCATTGCTAATGCATTTAAAAAAAAAAAATCAAGTATATTAACCAAATTAAGGGGCTCAGGTGCTGGTGTAACTACTAAACGATAACTCTAAATGCCTTTAAAGACATTACATATCTTGAGTTACGCGTTAGGTATATAGACGCCTATGTAACTATTCAACTGTAACTGGAAATTTAACAAGGTATTACAAACCAGGATTAACTCCAAAGGTCAAACATCCAGGCTGCATAGCGTACCCTCCATTGGGATAAATATCAACTGTTCCAAGCGTACCCTGATACCCCAAGACTCCAGCATCGGTGTGCACCACTACCACGGTTTGTGCATCGCTGGGCGCCAGATGTTGATCTTCTCCAAACCCCATGAACAGGGGGCCTGCGGGATCTAACCCAGTGATTCTGCGCAGACGGGTACCTTTCATCTCGTAAACTTTCTTTCCTGCGAACCCGGCTACGTGAGCACCCAGAGAGTGACCGGTTAGTTCCACAGACTCGAGGGGTAGAGAGTGAAAAACAGAGAGTTCTACTAAGAAGTAGCCGATACGGTCACCTGGAAATATGTTATATGAATTAGTATTATTACGTTAGTAAAGTTCATTGGTTGGAGCAAAATATGCGGGTATCTTACTAACATATTGCTTATAATGTGGTATGATTTATTATGATTTTATGATGAAGATGAACGATGAACGTGATGAATCGCGCTTTTAAAAACTATACCATACAAGGTGGTTCATTGTAATCTATACTTTTACAGTCTGTACTAAAAAATACATTTTAGTTCATACCACGCTGTAAGATAAATAAGGTGTTGAGACAAGAGGTCTCGGCGCGAGCAGATATCGTCACATTATCCAAATTAAGTTGGCCCAAATGTGTTGTTGCTCTCGGTGGCGGTGTTTAGCTCTGTCGAGCCATTCACTCGGACAAGCGCTATCATAAATGATTCACGCATATTAACGGATAAACGTGTGCTCTTTTGTTCTAATTTTATTAATATTTAAATAATGGTATGCCAATCGATGAAATACCCATGGTAGTTTCATTGTATCAACTTCAACACTTAGGCACAACACACTTTCTACCCATTTTTGCTAATCAGTAATTCAAAAAAAAAAGAGTAGCACGACATCCTGATATTGGCAATTTTGCATGTGTAAGAGAAATATGTCAGAGCCCTCTCTGGCAAGACTCTCTCATACACTGACTATGACGGTTCCATCCCTTCGCTTACTATTAAAATACATATTTCGTTTACTCACCCCTATATCTTACACCGTGGTTCATACCCTTAAAAACACTTTTTCCGCTTATTATATTATCACATAGTTTCATAATGTCAAGTGGGATTTTTAACATTTTGCAAATATTTTGTCACATCTAATGAGTAATTTTTTTCTGACTTTTAAATTTTTCAATCTGTTAATAGATTGAAAACATTGGGTGTTAAAGTTTCATTCAATGTATACGAAACAATATGTCGCGAGAGCAAAATTGCGGACGACAAAGAATCGAGTGACAAGCGACATCCTGTCCATCGTAAAGTGATAAATTATTTAGTTTAATAAGCGCGACTTCTGTCAGTTTGGCCTCTTACGCCAGTAAGGCTACTTTAATTCATTTTTACGTGGATATTTTTTTCAGTCGCTCTGTCGTCCGCGATTTCTTTCTCGCGAGAAATCGTTCATCAGCTTTACCGAACATAAAAGTAACAATAATTATTGTAAGTAAGTCTACATATTATGTAGAGTTCAGTCTATTCATTTCTGGATATTTCACAACAGCCTAGTACTTTCCTTATCATAACATTAAGTACTATTAGTCGGTATACAGGATGTCCGGTAAGTACCTCCTAATTTCGCGAGAGCGCACAAGGGAGGTCAAAAAACACCAGATTTGTTGTAGAAAAAAATTATTAAGCGGAGAAACAGATCTCCAGAAAAGTACTTAGCGATTTACTTTTTTTTGCTCTGACTTTGAAAGCGAATTGTATAATTTATTTTTGGAGCTGGTTTAAAAGTTAAAACAACAGAAAATTGCTGGGTACCCTTTTGAGGTTCTGTATCTCCGTTTAGAGACAATTTAGAAGTTGTTTTCTGAAACAAATTAGTTTTTTAACTCCCATCAGTATGTTCCCAAGAAATTAGAAGGTAGGTACTTACCAGACGGCCGGTATAATTTTGTATCGTTGGTAGGCTTAGAACTCACCCAATAATAACCCATAAACGTACGCTATGGAATGAAGAGTGAAAATAGAAAGGGGTGGAATATTATCCCTTTAAGGGGCAGATTTTTCCTTTAAGTAAATTCTAAATGTTTTTACTGTATCTTCATTATTAAAACATAATGACCACATTCCAATCTTAAATTTGGATATTTTTTTTCATTTTGCACAAAAAAAAGTGTGGTCGATATATTGACCACAGATCCTTTGGGGACACGCTTACTATGAGAAAATTTGTGGTCAGTTTATTGACCACAAAAAAAAATCAGTAATAATAGAGAGAATATTTATTTCGCAATAGAAAAAATAATACAGGTCAAATCAATTGCCATGAAATGAACCGAAACAATTAATACATAGAGCTACATTGCACTGCTTGCATATTGTAGTCGATCTTTTGAGCTTCTCTCTTATACTACAGTAAGCACACCTCCTACATGTTCCCTTTTCAGGCAAGTGCTTACCCACATTCTGCATTTCAAAACTGTTTTGAACAGTTATGTTTCTTCCACTCAGTTTAGTAGCTGTTTTACTAGCAGTAATGCTAGACTTTCTCCCTGCATCTTCGCGACTACAAAAGTTTCCAATTAACTGATTTGCTAAAATACTTCTAAAGGTTATCTGGGGTATAGTTTTTTCATTCTTCTGGCGTTTATTTTCATTATAAATTATATAGGTATTTACAATTGCTGAATCAATCAGAAAATAAAATATTTTCATCCACCATCTGCAGGATTTCTTTGAAATTGAATAATATTCTCGCAACTGATCAAAATGGTCGACACCTCCCATGTAACTATTGTAATCAAAAACCGGGAAAGGACATGTCACATTCTCTTTTATGCCCTGTTTGTTTGTCCTTTGAACTGTTGTAGTTTTTGCAGGATTGTGGTAATTACTAGCTAGAACAACAGGTTTCTTTCCTCTGTCTCGCCAAACTGTCACCGATATATCACCAGACATTGCAAATTTCGAGTCCCCCATAATCATTTTTTGTTTGTTTTCCAACAGCTCTTTGGGAAAGTGTTTTCTATTCACCCGCAACGTTCCACACGCAAATGTATTTCTGGTCAATAATTTAGACATCAGCTCAAAATTGGTGAAGAAATTATCAAAAAATATAATATGACCTTGGTTTTGGAAATTATGTGATAACTCCAGAACTGTTCTCTCTCCAAGTGAACCCTCTTCCACAGTTGTTGACTTTCCTTCATAAACGCTGAATTTCAGTAAATAACCTGTCACGCTACAGGCCAAAGCCCACACCTTGAATCCGCGTTTGGTTGGTTTCATGGGCATGTATTGTTTCATTGTAGATCTTCCTTTGAAACCTACCATGCTCTCATCTACCGACAAATACCTATTTGGATAAAAGGCGTCTTCAAATTTATCGTTGAGTTTAGTTAGTAATGGTCGTAATTTGTAAAGCCTGTCATAGGAATTATCACCTTTTGGTGGCATCAGATCATTATTATTTATGTGAAGGAACCTCATAATCTTCAGAAATCTTTTGACTGTCATGGTGTTTGCTATTCTTGGTACATGAAAATTCACGTCAGACGACCAATACATTTTTACACCAGGTAGGCGATGAAACCCCATTACCATAAGGATTCCAAAATATGCAAACAATTCTTCTTTTGTGAGCTGAAGTGAAGAATTATTTTGCTCTGCATAAATATTCGATTCACTCACAATTTTATCTGTAATTTCGTCATCCAGGAAATATCTAAGCAATTCCAAAGGAGAATCTAAACTGATATTTTGAGTTTTATTACCAAAACTTTTGCTATAAGTGGCTCGGTTGAAAATTTCTGGTTCGGTTTCAAATAAACTCCATTTATAAGAATTATTTTCATTAGTTGATTCGAGATTATCAGTAGTATGTAAATTTTCCCTTGTTTCTTGTAAAGAATGAATCTCATCATCATCATCATCATCGCTAGTTGATACTATTATTCTATGTTTCACTTGCTGAAGAGATTTTTTTTTTATCCTCTTATTGCGAGTAATAATTACATCCTCGTCAGAGCTGCTATCAGAAAATGTAATTTTTCTAAGAAAACTGAATTTTGAAGGAGTATCGTCGGGATGAAAATCGGGGTCAGCAATACTGTCATCAGAATCATAGTCTATCTCTGTACCTCTAGAAGTGCTAGGCCTCGTGTTAGATAAACTATTTATTTTCATGTCCTCAGCGTCTGAATCACCATCAAACTCCGAACTACATGCATGATTATCTGTTATAATTATATCATCAATCAAATTATATGCACTTTCGGAATCTAGTGTAGAAAGATCCATTTTGATTGTAGTTTTGTGACTGAAATGAGAAAAATTGACATTTCAGGAAGTGTAAAAACAACAACTGAAATTAGATTTTTTTGAATATTATCCTATCGGAAAAAGATAGCCACACGCTGTTTGCTATCATTTGTACTATAAACATTCAGGAACAAAATGGTGCAACATCTTACCTTTTTCTATTATTTCTTGTTGTTGAAAAATCACTTTTACTTAAAAATTATCACTCTTGCACGTGTACACTTTATGCACGTTTAAAAATCAGTGGTCAGTATACTAACCACATTCTGGATTTCTACCCCTCCAACAACCGTAACTGGCAATGCCATATTCGTGAGCCAATCAGCTAGTAGAATTGTATACATGGTCCAATATCCAGCGTTTGCCCTGCATTGTAGTAGGAAGGATCGCCTTAACAAAATGTGGTCAGTATACTAACCACAGACACTTAAAGGGTTATGTATACAACAAAATAATAATAATAATAATAAACTTTACATCAACATATTTTAAGAACCATCTTTAAGAATTGTAGCTAAAATGAATCGATAGGTAAAATTTAAGATGCATAATAATCACGGAAATTTTCTCTTTTCTTACTAACCCGCCTCCTTCGTATTTCCCCTAGAAATTGGGTAGATTTGTCCTGCCGGTTTTGCCCAATCGACCTCGACTACTTGGTATCGACTATCGTTTCTGGCCAAGTAAGCGTCTTTGAGGTGGGCGTACCAGCGATTTTCTTTCCCTTCCTGCCAGCCATGGATAATGAAGACGGTTCGCGCCAAGCTATCCTCGGTCACTATGCCAGGATGGTTGCGATCAACAGGAACCGCCTCATGGGGATTTCCATGTTTGTATAGATAATAGTTGATGTTGTCCCTAGGAACGCCGATTCCAAATAGGTGGTACATGCCATAGTTGAACAGTCCTAGTAGGTTATGAAAAAATATAAGGTAGTATTTATTTTCCTTTGCAAACACAAATCGATTGTAATCATTGAAGGTATACAAAAAGAATAATGAGGCTAAAGCTTATTTGAAAGATTTTTAGGAAACAATAAACTTTCTGATAAAGTTTTATCTTGAAAGTTTGAATGAACTTCTTCCAAGATCTTTTGCTCTGATTTTTAGAATAACTATTTCCTTATCTACGACTATTGATAGTACCTATTTTGTACTAACGTCGACCATTTTTTAATTAGTGTATAAAAAAGATCTCATTATCCGAAACAACATTTATTCGAAACATATTTTCGTTCCATCTATAGGTTTCCCAATAAGGTTCATACTGCTTTGAACCACCTGTATTCGAATTTCGCAGATAATTTGAAAATATAATAATATACATGCTAACCTCCATACCCTTAACTGATCGGCCTATACTGTTTTTGGTAGATAACAAAAAGCTCTATTTATTTGAAAAAAATAAGAAATATGCAAACTACTAACGAAGCTATTAGAACTAAACTTAATGCACTAGGTACCTACACCATTTTATACATAATATAATCAACATTGCACTTTATTACACTAATCATTAATTATTAAAAACTGGACTAAACGTCCTGTTCGTCGCCAATTTTCATTGTATTCAAAATTTACTTACTTGGTAAACTTCAATAATAATTATTAAGCAATCTAATATCAATGTTTCTTGTTTTCTTGTTCATGAACTATCACTAGGTATATGTATAGGGTGCGGGATATTTTCCAAGACATAATTATTGATGTCACTTACATACCTTCAAATGGATTGAAACTATAAACTAGAGGGAACAAACTAATCACACAGATTATTGGGATAAATAATCTCATTTTGACTTAAGAGGAATCTCAACCTACTTACAAAGACTGAGCTCTCCTCTAATTTACTAAAGTTTGGGATTACTTGTAATTAATTTTTATAAATAAAATATTACTAAGATAATAAAATTCTTGGTGAGATCTTTACCGAACAATAGAGAGTGAGTAACCGATAATAAGAGGATAGAGGAAACTAAAGCAAATTTTATGTTATGTCTGTGTGAGATCAGTTTTAGGTAATATTTTATGATTGCTTACTCTGTATCTTTTTCAGGTCAAAGGTTTTATTTTAGCACTATCGAATTGTTGTTAATACAATAATGCATTGATGTTAAAATAAATATCCAGACGAGCCGATTTCATAACTTTCACGGAAATTGTTATTACGCTGATTGAATGTTGAAACCTCGATTGAAAGCTAAAATACGTTTTCAGTTAAATTAGGCTAGTTTCTGTTACTTTAGCTAACAGTTTTGACTATATACAGGGTGGTTCGTTAAGAATGGGCAATGCATAAACTGAGGACATTACATACATCAAAATGTGAGGATTAATTCCAACATGCCTGACTTACACAAACCAATAACTCTGGTTTAAGACCTACAGCAAGGTGTAAAATTTGTGAAGAATGTTATTGTTTTTTTTAGTATTACCTCCAAAACTCGCATCTACATATTGTAACGTTTACCCCCCTAGACCTTTTGATCTTTAGCAAAAATCAAATGTGATCGTCTAGAAAAATGGCGGTTTCTATTATTGTCTCTTTCTAGTTAGCCCCCACCCAGATTCTTAGATTAAGGTATCCCCGGACTTAGTGGTAACAGAGTTGCGGAAACTGTCCTAATTCTTCGCTACAAGATTCTCTATCAAAAAATTAAAAAAATTACGATTGAATTAGCTATTATTATGTATTGTCGTATGCTCAGCTCTTGTAGGTAAATTAAACACACAGAAGAATAAATTAACTGCTTTATAATAACGAAAAAAGTATAACTAATATTGGTAATGATGTTCGTAACAAAATTATTAAATTGTAATTGACATTCCCCAAATATGACAGTTCATTTTGTTAGACTCAACACTGGCTGTGTTTCTGTAAAATAAAGGTAATAAATATTGCCACTCTAGGACACAATATTTCCTTCCCTGTCGGGAATTCATTTCTTCCTATCAGAGAAGACGTAACGTAAGTAGGTACATAAAATAACTTAGATAGTTAGTCAATAAATTGTCATAAATGGTAACATAAGCAAATAAATACGTAGATGTAACATGTAACTTGTAACTTAAAGTTAACATACTAACAAATTAAAACTAAAATGTAATTAATATTGATCGTAAGTAAAGTTTTTACAAATTAAGTTTTTGTACAGGCTTCCTTGCCCGAATTGAACGTTTCACAAATCGAGAATTACTTTGGTAGGAATTTCTCGACTGATCGTTAGAATTGAATTGACTTTGATCTGTAAAGTCATCTGTATTTGATTCACCATTATTTTTGATAGGGTGGTTAGTATTTGCAACAGCTGTATTAGGATTAAAATTTGGTAAATTAGTATACTCTCCTAATGCTCGTATTTGATTAACATGTTTCTTTTGCGTTGGACCAATGTCCAATTTAACTAGATAATGAAGTTTTCCTAGTTTCTTAAAAACGTAACCGAGATTCCATTTATTTCCATTTGTATAGTTCCTTACTGATACTCTTTCCCCCTTCTTGAAAGATCTAATTATTTTATCAGTATCAGGTAATAAGTCACTCGCATTACATGTTAATAAATCAGGTTTAATTAAATCTAAGCGAGATCTAATTAATCTTCCAAACATAAGTTCTGAAGGAGAAACTTTTGTTTCTGAATGAGGAGTCTTCCTATAATGTAATAAAAAATCATGTAAAGCTTGATGTACATCGTTACATATTCTTAGAGACATTCTTAATGATTGTTTAAATGTCTGATCGTAACGTTCAGCTAATCCGTTAGTAGCGGGATGATATGGAGCACTAAATTTATGCATAACTCCATTTGACTTTAAGAATGAAGAGAATTTGTAAGATGTGAAGCTAGTTGCATTATCATTTACCAAAACTTGTGGAATTCCAAAAGAACTGAATATTTCTCTGCATAATTTAATTGTTGTATCTGTTGTAATATTTTTTGTTATTCGTACTTCTGGCCAACGAGTATAAGCGTCTACCATAACAAAAAAATTATATCCCATAAATGGTCCTGCATAATCAATATGTACTCGCTGAAACGGTTTTGTAGCTTGTTCCCAGTGGTGTGTTTCTACCTTGGGAGGATTATTCTTGTGTTTATTACACTCTATACAATTTTTACACAATGATTCAATGTCGGTAGTAATTCCAGACCACCAGCAATAGCTTCTTGCTAGAGCTTTCATTTTAACAACTCCTAAATGGCCTGTATGTAATTCATTTAAAATAATTTTTTGTAACACTAATGGAATAACAATGTATTGACCCTTTACAATGCAACCATCTTGTAAAGAAAATTCTGATTGTAAAACGTTAAATCTATCTCTAGCATTAACAGCGTAACCTCCGTGTAATGCTTGTAAAAGTGGTTGTAATGTACTATCTTTTTCAGTTTCTGTAAATATTTGTTTTTTATGTAATTGGTAATGTATCCATTTGATTTATGTAGAAAATATCACATTCATCATATTCGTTATTTTTGATTGTATCTTTCATTGGTAAACGTGACAGAAAGTCTGCATTGCCATGGAATTCTGTATTCTTGTACTTAATATCAAGTTTAAACATTTGGAGATATACTGCATGATGTTGCATTCGTGTAGCACATAATACTGGTAAATTTTTAGTTGGACTAAAAATTTGTACCAACGGTTTATGATCAGTATACAAAGTAAAGAAATTACCAAATAAATATTGATAAAACTTTTTAACTCCAAAAGTTATTGCGTATGCTTCTTTATCGATCTGTGAATATTTACGTTGAGTATCTGATAAAGTTTTTGAAGCAAATTGTATTGGTCTCTCAGTACCATCAGGATAAACATGACATAAAACTGTCCCGACTGCATATGGACTTGCATCTGTAGCTAAAATTAATTGTAAACTCGGATCATAATGTGCTAGTACTTTTTCTGACTGAATTTCTCTTTTAATAATGTCAAAAGATTCTTGACATTTCTTGTTCCAAATGAAAGGCACATCTTTCTTTAATAAGTTATTCAAAGGAACAAGTACTGCACTAAGATTAGAAAAGAATCTTCCATAATAGTTTATTAATCCAATGAAAGATTTTATTTCTGTTTTATTTTCAGGTATTTTCGCATTTTGTATCGCTTCAATTTTTGATTTGGATTTATGTATTCCATTCTTATCAATTATGAATCCACAATATTCAATATTGTCCTTCATAAATTCACATTTCTTTAAATTTACCTTAATATTGTATTTATCAAGTCTTTGTAAAACTTGTTCTAATCTTTGTAAATGCATTTCATCATTTGGTGCAGTTAGTTTAATGTCATCTAGGAACACTGAAAGTCCAGGAATATCCTTTAGTATCGTTTCTACTTATTAACCTCTGCCAAATTGCAGGTGCTGACGAAATCCCATATTGTAATCTGGTACTCTGGTAAAGTCCTAAATGAGTATTCAATGTTAAATATTGTCTATCTTCAGGTCTAACCTCCAACTGAAGATATGCTTGACTCAGGTCTAGTTTTGTAAACTTTTGACCTCCTGCTAAACTAGAAAATAATGTCTCAATAGATGGTAAAGGGTGATCGTCTACTATTAAATTTGGGTTGATTGAAACTTTAAAATCACCACAGATACGTATACGTCCGTTCGCCTTTACAACTGGAACAATGGGTGTAGCCCACTCTGACTGCTCCACTTTAACCAAAACACCTTCTTTTTCTAGTAATTTGATTTCATCCTCAATTTTATCACGTAAAGCAAAAGGAACTGTCCTTGCTTTCAGGAAAAGAGGTTTCGTATCCTTTTTTAATTTCAGTCCAGCTTGTATACCTGTAATTTTACCTATAGTGCCATCAAATACAGAATTATACTTTGTAAATAACGATTCTAATTTCGAATCAGTATCACTTGGGCTAAGATTATTTACATTATTGAGATCAATTTTTAATTGTCTAATCCATTCTCTACCAAGTAATGGTTTTTTATCAATGTCTACTAAATACATGTTCAGTAACATCTGCTTATCTTTGTAATTTGCATTTACCTCAACGTATCCTACAACATTTACGTTTGTTTTACAGTATGAAACAAGTGTCAATTCTGTACCAAAGATTTGCGTATTTGTAAAATTTTCTTGAAATTCTTTCATGTTCATCACTGTGACTGCAGCACCGCTGTCTACTTCAAAACAAATCGTTTTTCCATTAACTTGTATCTCCGCCAAAAATTGTTCCCTGTAAGGCAGCTGGGCGCTTTCCAATTAGCAAATTTCTTGTAAAGTGTTCATATTATCCCTATTATTGGGCTTTTTACTCACCTTTGCGACATGTCCTTATTTGGTTTTACAGAGACTGCAGAAAAGATTGTCCTTGCTTCTGCACCTGTTTGCAAAATGATTGTTGTTTCCACACCGAAAGCAGACCACCTGTTTGTAGTTGATGGTACATTGTAAGTTGTATTTGAATTTGTTGCCATGTTGTAGTTTGTATTGGTTTTCTTCCCATTGTAATTAGAATTATTATATTGAGAATGAGGTTTATTATTTTGTTTGTACTTGTAATTCTTCTGTTTCACTTGGTTTACCTGGTTATCTTGTATTGTTCTTGTATGTAGTTTTGCAGCATTTTTAGAAGAAACATCGATATTGTTTGCTACTTCTACAGCTTTTTCCAAAGTTAAGTCCTTGTATTCTAGAAGTCTGCTTTGTATTGACTCTGACCTAAGTCCAAATACAAATTGATTGCGAAGAGCTTTCTTCAAATGCTCCCCGAACTTACAGTTTATTGAAAGGCGTTGTAACGCTGTAAGGAAATCCTGAATACTCTCTCCCTCATGTTGTTTACGTTGATTGAAATGAAAGTTTTCCGCAATTTCTGAAGGTTCTGGATTATAGTATCCTTTAATTTCTTGTACTAGATCCTCATATGATTTTTGAGCAGGATCGACTGGTGCAATCTTATCGCATAATAAATCATACGCTTCAGGTCCCATGTAATGTAAAAGATATGCTACGTAATTGGACTGTGGTACATTGAAAACTTGGAATGCTGATTCTAATCTTCTGAGCCATCTTGAAAATATTGTCCTTGTCGATTCAAAATTTTCGATATTGAACGTTGTATGTACTGTATGCTGTACTTCTTGGACAGGCTGCTCTTGAGCTGCTTCTTGTTGTTTCGTTTCTTTCGGCTTAGGCATTTTTTATTGAATCGTAAATTTTTTTTTTTTTTTGAATGTTTTTAAAAATAATAATACTTTCTTTTCTTTATGTTACTATGGTTAAGCTTGTTACTGTAAGTAGGCCTTGAACTAACCTGAATATTATGTATTTAATTTTCTTCTTTTATTCATCCAATTCCATTATCCTCGTCGCCACTGTTATGTATTGTCGTATGCTCATAATAACTCTTGTAGGTAAATTAAACACACAGAAGAATAAATTAACTGCTTTATAATAACGAAAAAAGTATAACTAATATTGGTAATGATGTTCGTAACAAAATTATTAAATTGTAATTGACATTCCCCAAATATGACAGTTCATTTTATTAGACTCAACACTGGCTGTGTTTCTGTAAAATAAAGGTAATAAATATTGCCACTCTAGGACACAATAGCTATACACCGTGTTTTATATTAAGTCGGCACTATTCGGCTAACTTCGTTATTATTTAACCTAGAAAGTCGGTTAAATTAGCAAACTAGTAGTATTTTTGCCGCTGAATAAAATAGCGAAAGCAGAAAAACAATTGAACATCGCGTTTTCGAGATATTTAAAAAAACGTAATTTTTTTAATGGAACACCCGGTATATTTTTAGATGGATCGGTTGCAATTTTTTTTTTTAAGGGAAAAGTCTTTATACACTGTGATCCTAAAATAATAAATTCATTAATTATTCAATATTTTATTACTCCCAAAGTAGGCTGCGACAATTATTGTAATTTAGTGTACCTATCTACGTAATGTAAGGTAAAAAAATATATCGTCCTCAATAGTCTATTTTTCAATAAAAAAATTCACTAAAAATAAGAGTTGTTACCTTGATAAGGATTTAATTTTACATAAACAAATAACAGAACTTGTTTGTGTGTAAAATTTTATTATTTTAGGATCATAGTGCATAGAGACTTTTTCCTTTAAAAAAAATTTTGCAACCGATCCATCTAAAAATATACAGGGTGTTCCATAAAAAAATATCAATTTTTTTGAAATATATCGAAAACGCGATGTTCAATTGTTTTCCTGTTTTCATCGTTTTATTCAGAAGAAAAAATACTACTAGTTTGCTAATTTAACCGACTTTCTAGCTCAAATAATAACGAAGTTAGCAATAGTGCTGACTTAATTTAAAACACGGACAAGTTCTGTTATTTGTTTATTTAAAATTAAATCCTTTTCAATATAACAACCACTTTTTTTGTGTATTTTTTTATTGAAAAATACACTATTGAGGACGATATATTTTTTTACCTTACATTACGTAGGTAGGTACACTAAATTACATTAATTGTCGCAGCCTACTTTGGGAGTAAAAAATAATGAATAATTAATGAATTTATTATTTTAAGATCATAGTGAATAAAGACTTTTTCCTTTAAAAAAACATTTGCAACCGATCCATCCAAAAATATATAGGGTGTTCCATTAAAAAAGTTACATTTTTTTAAATATCTCGAAATCGCGATGTTCAATTGTTTTTTTGTTTTCGCCATTTTATTCAGGAGAAAAAATACTACTAGTTTGCTAATTTAACCGACTTTCTAGGTTAAATAATAACGAAGTTAGCCATAGTGCCGACTTGATATAAAACACGGTGTATATTTCTGGTTTCTTCTCAGAGAATATAAAAAAAATGAAGAGCAAGAGAAGATAGCTTTCATACATCTTTCACACTTTGATCCAACTTGGACACCACTCTTTTATACCTCTGGAATGTTTTTATTATTTCCTTCCTTTTATTTTCTTTACTTAGTTTCTTGGAAGCATCAGTTTGAATTAATTAAAGAAAACCAACATTGGAGAAAATCGATTTATTGTCCTCGTTTACCTATTCAATATTTTATTGAATTGTCATTTTGTCCTTTAATGAGCTTTTATACCGTTGGATCGTCTCTTCCTTTCATTTGGGAATTTTTATGATTGTTTATTATTACTTAGACCTGATACACAGGCCGGCTTAAACGCCACCATAAGTTATGGCAATTTACTCGCTGTTCCGATATTGTTGTTTGACTCGGGAAGAACACCCGGTCGAGAGCAGTGTTGCCATCTTTATTTTGATTGCTACCTCGTTTTCACGTGTTATAAGAATGTCTTGCCAATTTCCTTCGGATTTTGAAAGCGTGTTTTTCTAATTTGACGTCATACTCATGATGTTGTCTTAACTCATTTCATTTATTTGGTATACCTTTGTATTGCCCCCTGGGCTATATTAATTTGGTCGTGCTTTGACCTGCTTTAATACATATATGGCCCTGTGGGCTTTATTTGGTCTTTGTTTGACCTTTTTTTTTTTTTTTTTTTTTTTTTTTTATTGAAAATGCACATGCACTGCAGGGAAATCCCTATGACGCTCTGGGAGCGGTGCATGAGCGGAGATGTCGATTCATGTTGGCCTTGAATCGCTGTAGGTTGTATACTTCGGGAAACACGCCCTTTGGAATGCTATTCCAAAGTGATGCGGTTCTATACATAAAAGAAGTCTGAAATAGGGTGGTATACCTATATATTATAATATAATATAATTTTGTATACCTATAGCCCTGTGGGCTTCATTTGGTCATTTTGTTTAACTTTAGAATACCTATGGCCCTGTGGGCTTTATTTGGTCTCTTTGTTTGACCTTTTGTATACCTATTGCCCCTGTGGGCTACCTTTACTCGGTCAGACTAGTTCTGGTCCTTTTACCACCTTTTGAAATGCCGGAATTTTTAGCTGGTACCTACTGGAGCCGGCATGTTTGCAGGAATACTTTTGTATCGTGACCAGCCAACGATCTTACCGTGGTCCAGTGTTTTTACCTAACTATTCAGTACTGATAAAAATGCTGGAAATTTTTGTGGTACCTACTGGAGCCGGCATTTTTAAGGGAGTACAATTGTATCGTGACCAGCCAACGATCCCACCGTGGTGCAGTGTCTGCCCTACATACCTGTTTTTGTCGGTACTGATTTTTATTCTGCCCGCAGGCGACCTTTTTGTTCTACCTAGCCTCGTAAGGCAATGAGTTAATATACAACATCATTTTGAGTATGAAGCTTTCTTTAGTAATTCACAGTATACCTCGGCTTTTGCCTGGAGGTTTGTTACCTTTGTTTGGTTATTGTTATTTTAAATGTGATGACCAACTGACCAAGCTACAGACCGCTGTTCTGAAATTATTCCTCAGGGTTCCCGTGGGCTTGCCTGGGTAATAATAACTGAATGTTGGATTTTCTATATTGATTCCAGTTTTACCCCTAAAACTTGTTTAGAAAGCAGATAACTCAGTCCATGCTGGCAATTACATTTTATAGCAATTATGTGCGAAATCCAATTTAAGTTTTGATTGGAATTGACGTTCGTATGACACGCTAAAGGAGTTTTTATATCGATTGATTTTACAAGCAATTGCACTCTTGATCTTTGCTCATTTACGTAACTTGGTTGATATTATTTTGCTTTGGTTGAGAATTGAATTTCATCCCTTTTAAAGTGTAGAAGTGACAACCCTGCCTTATACAGTCCAGGCACTAGCTTACGCCTGTCCTAATAACCTAACGGTACTCTGTGTATAAGAGTGACTCTACATTCCTTTCTACTGGCAACAATAGTAGCTGCTTTTACTAGTCTTTACAACTAAATCCAGTAGCACAGTTGTATTTGAGATTATTTAATATTTGGTTTATTTTCCTAATAGCTAAAATTATTCAGAGGACTAGGCCTGCCTTTATTTATGATTGCTACGCGAGATTTCTAAGTTCATAATTCCTGTTAACAATTATTATTCCCGCTTTCCTACCGAATTCTAATTTTTGTTGCGATGTTTATATTTTTAACAGAATGTGGAAAATTGTTTGTTCAAATTCACCACCTGAGTTTTCGGTTTCATAATTTTCGCGCCTAAGCGTTAGGTATTTGCGCTAGGGCCGCTATCTAATGATTCGCGTGATTATTTACCGGTACTCAGTGGGAGTTTTCCTCCCTGGGTATTTTATTTAAATAAGTAGAGCGACTGATAACAGGAGGATTGGCCGGTGCCAATCTCCTTTTACGAGAAGACATTTCGTTCTATTGGTAATTTATCAGAATGGATAATTTGTTTATATTATTTCACGGGCTGGGAAAGCCGAACAATGAAGAGTAATTTTCTCTATCTTGAAAATGATCGAGGAGAAATAATTGTATTTTTACCAGATACAGCGCATACACACTTATAGTATGTTTCCACTACATTTGGCAGGTTACGTGTATTAAATTGCTGATTCTCGTTTAATACAGGGGAAATTTGGCAAGGAGCAAATAGCGCATACACACTTATAGTATGTTCCCACTACTTGCTAGAATAGGAGTTTTTACGGCTTTAGTTTAACGGCTAAATAAAAGCCGGGTGATGAATATTTGCTTTTCTTCTAATTGAAATTAGGTGAGGAGAATTATCATTTTTACCAAATACAGCGCATACCAAGTTAATGGTTCCCACTGCATCTAGCAGGCTATCTGCATTAAAAGCATATCACTAATGTTGATTACCATTTAATACAGCGGAAAATAGGTTGGGAAATGAACCGCGCATACACATTTAATAGTATGTTCCCACTGCTCACTAGGAAAGGCTGACAAGGACTGAGAGCGTCTTAGTTTCCTCGCTGGTTTATATAGCCGGTGATCACGCCCCTAACACGCGCCGAACGAGTGCTAGCCGACATTCAACGCAGTCGCTTGGCTGGGCTTTGTCATGAACGTCGGTTCTTTTCCTTATTTTCCCTAAGTTTTCTCTTTTCGGATTTCCACGAATTTCTGTTCATCTATTTTATTTTGTACCTTCGTTCCCTAATAAAATTTTCAAAGCAATCGGTAATTTTTTACTTTAGGTACCTAATTTACCTATGCTAAATTATTGCGCCTCTCTTTTGCATTTTCGCGTGTTCCGAATTTCCTGATTTTTTCAAGAATAGTTAGTCCCACCTACACCTAACTCTTGTAATTTTTATACCTTGCTAATTCACTTATTGCTTATACTTCTATTTATTTCCATTAATTTGCTGCTTGCAGGAATCTTAACCGTCATAATGGAGCTTGTTTTACTCTTCACATGCGTCATCGCCGGACCAGACCACGGAGATTCGTCTTAGCATTGCATTTTACCAACGGTTTTTCTTAAATTATCTCGCTGTCGGCCCGCACCCTCGAAAACAGATGTTACAGTTCTTTTGCTCAATTGCATTCCTCAAGTCGTAATTATTTTGTTTTAGATACTTTTATTTAAACGAAGAAATATTTTCAATTTGAGCAGGGTGTGGCCGACTTGTTTCTTAGTGGACTAATTTTAACTATCTTTTACATCCGGGGATTTGTTATTATTTTATCACGGTCTCTTATTTTATGAATCGCTACGATGCGCCGGATTATTTAACCTTCATGAATTCGTCGAATGATTGGCATAAACTTTTACACCATTTAAATACGATTCGTTCTTATTTAGGAAAGCGAAAATTTTGCAGGTACCTAGGGTCCCCACTATTTCAATATCATACGTTTTTTTTTTGTACGAGAACAACATACTTGAAACCTTTTACGTAAGTTATAGAGGGCGCTAGTTAAAACATTACCGTTTTAGTAAATTGGGCCATATGTTATTCCCTGTTTGACGATGGTCAAAAAAAAAAGAAAGTCATGAAGAGAAATTTTTACATAAACTTGATACCCTTGTTCAAATACAATAACTCAATCGCTTTTTGTAGAAGTTCACTTTCAAAAATTAGGACATAGATATAAGTGCTTTATATTATAATCACCCAACAATATGTGATTATTCTGACAAGAGATGTGACAAGTCGTCAGAGACATAATCATGTTGGTACAACCCGAATTATGATCGAACAATTAATTTTATCATGTAGCAAGAGATTATTGTGACGACTTCTCATATCTTTTGACGACTTGCTACATTTGTGACGACTTGTCACATTTTCCTCAGACAAGTTATCAGAGCAGTGATAATCGCTTGTCACATGAATTGAATTTATTGGTGCAGCCGGGATTTAATATTTTTGACATTTTTCAATTTGTAATTGATTAGTCCCAACCTGATTTTGTTTATTCTCAACCTGACATTGATAAATCTTATTTTGATATTGTTTATTTATTTGAGAGTTATTCAGTCTCATTCTGATAGTGTTCATTCTCAATTTGAAAATGATTAGTCTCAATTTGAAGTTGAAAAGGTATAGAATTATTCGCGAGTGATGCCTCGTTAAAATATTAACAAGTTACATCATTTAAAAAAAAATGGCGGTATATAACACTTAGTTAAAATCTGGTTGAAGAAGAAATGAAAAATAAGGGTCGAATAGTATATCAGGTCAGGTCAGTATCAGGTGCAAGGTCAACTGTGATTTTCCGGTGAAATTCATTGCAATTGTCGCACGCTATGAGTTCCATTGAATCAATAGCGTTTTTTTTTTAATCTTATTAGCATAATAATACCTATATTGCATATCAAGGGCGGAATGAAGCTCACTTCAGCGAGTATGACGTTATATCGGCCCGAGCCCTAAGCGAGGTACGATGTCATACGAACTCAAATTTACTTGAGAAACATATGCGTGTATCTCGGTTCGACCTCGGGAGCTGCATCAACTGCGGATCTTTCATCTGCCGTTGCCAGCAACTACTTACACCAGCTACAACTTTGTCTTACCGGCACTAAGGCTAGGTAGTCGTTAACGGGCTGCCAAAATTTGTACACCTTGGAACGAGTCGCTGTGCGACATATTAGTCGTTCGGCCTGCTGCTAGTTTCCTATCGAATAGTAAATTTTCAGAAGCGACGCGCGAAAAAGTATATATGATATCTGACTAATAACTGACTACAAGATTGGAAGAGCGCTCCTATTTATCGGGTGCTGGTCCGGTAACGTCATACCCCCTCCACTAGCTATCTTCATTGTAGAACCGTGCGGTCTCTCCAATGATGTCATAGGTCCCTGAGTCAGAGACTGCCTCAGATTCTGACTCTGATTCAGAGTCCAGCCTCTGACTCATGGACATTGTCTTTTTGTCATATTTTGTGGTCATATTAAATATTTTGTCGATCATTTTGTATTTTAGTTCTGTATATGAAGTTTATAGAATAAATTTGAAAGTAATTCATACCGAAAATTTGGTGTTTTTAGCCGTCTGGGAACTTCAATGTGTTATTAGGTAGTAATTAGGCTTTGAAGTGAGTGTACATGATGATGGAACGGTGTTTGCGAATGAAGTGGTGTGGTCAGAGAGAATTACTCAATATCCATGGTGTTGATTAGTGTGCTCAGATGGAGCGGAACCTTCTCTCTGAAGGTATTTGTGATGTTTTTTTACGTATGTGTCTAGAGGAGGGATGCTGAATTATTTTTATGTTTGTATGGTTTTGTTTGACACGAGTGTAATTCTGAAGATAAAATTGTGTGCCTAGCGGGGGCGGCGTATGTGAGAAATGATCTTACGACTTAAATGTAGATGTGTAGTTTGTTTTTTATGTTAAGTGGGCTCTTTTTGTTCAGCAGTGTATAAAATTTTTCCAAGGCACCTCTGACTTGGCAGACTTCGTCGACGGTGTTGCTTTTCCATACCAATTTTTGTCATAGGTCAGCCCCAGCTATTCAACCTTGGGCGATCATAAGAACATTTTTCCTTAAAATTCCACCCTGTAAATTTCGTATTTACGCAGCCTATCAAACATGATGGCCTGGATTCTTGACGGGTTGATCTGGATCTTACACTGCTTTTTGTGTTTATGTTCCTTAGAATTATGTTGTGTAGATATTGAACAGTTGTGGGGAGACATGGAAAACTTGAGATCGCCTCCCCCCCCCCTTCACGACATATTATGTGAAAAGGTGTTTTTTATGCATGTTTGGAATGTTCAGTTTGTGAGTGTGTTTGATTAAGTGTGTGGGCAGGTTGTTTTTATCCGCAAAGTAGCGATAATTTTATTAAGCCACCTTCCCAATTGGTGTGATCTAAATTACAATACATAATATCGAAGTACCTGGCTTTGGTAAATTAAATCCATCGCATAAAATATTCATTAAGATATAATAATATGATGTTAGTTAAGCACCTAATTAATTGATAGGACAAATTCATAAAATACGGGTCAGTTATGTTATTAGACACGTCGTGATTTATGAGTCATAAATACTTATTAAATTAAGTTTTTCTTGAATTTTATTCGCAACTATATTGATTTTATCAACTAAGGCACGAATGATGGCAGCAGAACTTATACCATGATTTAAAAATACCCTAGAATGCATTTTCTAGACTAAAAGTAGATTTAAATTTTTCTATTTTTCAGGACATCGAGCACTGTTATTATCATGGCACGGTGCAGGATTACCCTGGAGCGACAGCCGCTTTTCACACCTGCAACGGCGTCAGCGGTGTCATACACGTCGGCAACGAGACCTTCGTCATCCATCCCTTTTACGGGGGTGACCTCTCGGTCAGTATATTGTGTTGTTTGCTATTTTGAATGTTAAATGTGTTGCTTCTGTAAAAAAATGTGTGTAGTATTTCTATAATGTTTTCTTGAAAGTTGTCACCCAAACTGATCCATATTTTTATAAACGGGTTGATTTATATTACAGATAAAAGGAAATACTAAAAATACGTATAGTCGATCAAGAGATATAACGAAAAAATGTTATTGTTAAGAACTGTCATATTTTATGACTTCAACAATATTTTAATAATCCAAAAATTGATAAAAAGGCAGAAGTCGTTTCGTTATATCTCCGGTCCAACTATACATATTAGCATTAGCAATTGTACATTTAAGAGGGAAACATATTAAAGAAGGTTTGGGTGTGTAAACATGTTTATCACAAGGCGCACTGAGTCATAAAAAAGGATGTCTTCTGAGGTCTTTTTTGAGTGTACAAGTATCTCCTCTAAACTTCTCCTACTCTACAACCATGTGATGAAGAAAAAACTGAAAAATCAAGTTACAGTACTTTATTTTTTATTGAAAAATTATTTGGAGTTAAGAAGTTTTATTAGGTACCTACTTCAAGTTAGATTTATCAATATACCAACGACATGTAAGTACTTGGCTAATTTTTATTTCTCTAGAGGTTTATTAGTAACTACTGCTACTTATGTCGGAAAACGTTAAAGCAATGAGAGTATTTAACATATCATGATAGATTCGAGAAGTCACACCTCTCATCAAGAGATACTAATTATTACTCCGGTCTTGGTCTATAGTTGTCATCATCCAAATTAGGAAACACGATCTATATGTTGTTAATAACTAAACACTGTCTCCACAAGGAGTTTACTGTCAGATCATAATTCACGCAATCAATTATACGTCCTTACGAGACCCCCTGTCTTGGAGGATTTCAAGCTCTATCCTTGCCATCCTGGTTCCAGTGGCGAGTCCGGGATAACAGGATTGGGAACCAGCTCAGCTTCATTAGGTTCATTGAACGTCAGTGCCGGATCAGGGACTTGGGGAGCAAGAGCTAATTAATGGCGACAGAGATTCGGTAATCCCTCGTCATCGTCGCTGTCATATAAAAGGTTTATCATCTACTAGTGGTCTACTGGTTACCAGTAAATCTAGAAATTGGTGAAAGCTTTGTTATAAATGGGGACAAAATAGTTCAGCAGTGGATGAATTATGACTTCGGTTATAAGCATCATAGCAGTTAGAACGCCTTGTTTAGTGATATTCGTCTATTTTTTAAATAAATACTTTCAATGAAATTCATCTACTTAAGTTTACCCAAAAAAAGCAAAGTAATATAGCAAGGAAATCTTAGAATAGGATTTTTTTAACCTGCTCGTATTTGGAATTAGGTAAATTTTGATGAATTACATCAAATTTCACGTTCTTTCAAAAAGTTTCTAATTGGTTAAAAATAGGTATATTCCCTGTACCTGTAATAATATGATGTGATATTTCCAAATCTGATTTGTTCTGCTTCTTTACTTCGGGTGGAGGAAATAACTGATATCGGTGTCACATTCAACTATCTCTTTCGTTTGACGTACCCATTCGCCAGGTTGTTTCGGAGTCCTTGCGTATGTTGGGATTCGTCATCAGGTATTCCAACACTTTTAAATATCGGAATGCCATCATCAGAACATTATATTGTAAGTACCTATGTACGTAATTACCTTGAGTAGGCATCTAGTGGGTCTCTTAGTTTGGAGCCCATATCATGATGTCTACAAGGGAACTATAGAGAAAGTACAAAGAAGGTTTTCTTTCTAGCACCCGCGACATCTAATGGCGTATATGGGGTGGTCATGAGCTTAAGTAATTCAAATACTCTATGTATTTATAACATTACACCATGCCTTGTTGAAAAATGTAGCAATTTAATTGCTGGACCGCTGGCCCATGTTGTCAATAACAGTTCCTTAACTGGTGTGCTTCCTGACCGAATGAAAATATCTAAAATTTTATCAAAAGTTCAAAAATTATTGAAATAATATTTCATAAACAGCTAATGGGGTTTTAGAGCGAAAGTGGTTGTATATATCGGATACTCAATATGATTTCTTAAAGAACAGCAGCACGGGTACGGAGCCTTAAACCACCGAGTCATCAAACAGCGACATTCGAAAAAGAACTGTTTTCTTCTGGACTGGCATTTTTTACAAATTGCCCGATCGGTTAAAACTATTAGCGTGAAACATATGGTTCAGGAAAAAAATTGAAGGACATCTTTCTCGGTAGTTGCCTCTACCCTTTCTGGTTGCTAAATGGTGTGAATGAAGTGTGAATATTTTCAAAAATCGGCGTTGTATTCAGAACGAAGTCTGTAATCCTGCCGAGCAAGAATAACGAGAAGAATTTGAAAAAAAAAACAGGGGAATGGTCGCTTGAGGGTTGAAAGGCTTAAATGTGTATGAGGGTGCTGTCGCAAAACCTTAGGGGGTGCATTTTAAATTTCCCGAATATAGTTTTATACAGGGTGTTAGTAAATAAGTGCGACAAACTTCATCAGGGGGTGATTCTATAACCTTCCGTTCCACCCCGAGCAATTTTCGGGGAGGTAAGGAAAGCTATTTAGCAGCCGACTAGCTCAAAAATAAAAATTAAACTATTGTTATGGCAATGCACACAACGTCACAGGTCGAAGAAAATTCACAAGCAAATTTTAACAGTTTTTAATAAAGCAATTAATATAAATAGACAATAAAATAGATAATAAAGGTATGTATTTAAATATCACAGAATATAACAATTAAATAGAATAAATTCAAATATCACAAAAAATGAGATCTTGCAATCGATGGCAAATTACAAATGACAACACAGATAGGTACAATAAATTAATAATGAAATATCAAATTCACAGAAATTATGAAATGGTTATAATAATGAAATAGGTGATTTATACAAATTATGCAATTATTACTAAAAAAAATTGAGGTTATTAAAAAAAAAGCTCCAACACTCTCGAGAACTCACCGTCAATAATGTAATAATTATAAAGCAAAAGCAACAGTTAATAATATAAACAGTAATAAATTGATGAAATTTAAAAATAAATTAAATCAGCCATCGTGCACTCGACTTCCACCGGTGGCTGCAAAATAACAAGCAGCACTATAGAGAATGTTCCACACTTACCTACTGAGCGGGCGACGGGTTGCTTTCTAGTAGTGAGACATTTTATCGATTTGAACAATTAAATCAAAACAGGTGGTCTGTTTTAAATTTTTAACAGGAATCAACCACCACTGCTGTGCTTCAGCCTTTATAACAAGTGTCCCCTCTGCGTAGGTACTACGAGTTAAGACGAAGCGCGACTCGGGAAGTCCGACTGGCAGTGTCGCCACCGGTCGGTGTATAATGCAACCTACCTACCTCTCGACACCAAGCGTTCATGAAAGCATTGTGTATATACAGTGCGTTCCAGAAATATCTATTACTAGCTACAGGGAAAATGAATAAAAAATTTATTTATTTGAAAATGAATGTAACGGTGACAAAAGAACCGTTACAATTCTACATGAAAAAATAATGACAGTTTGATATATAAACGTATGTGGGCAAATGCTTCGTTTTCCAGATACAGGGTGTTATAGGTTTACTGAAAAACTGACGATTTATTTATTTCCTCTGAAACCTGTCGAGATATGCAAATGAAATTTGGAGGGTTTCAAGAAGAAGTGATTGCGCATTTTTTGACATACAATTAGGAATTTTATGTTCATCAGTGGTGCGTATATACGGGTAATGATCTCAATTTTTTTAAAGAAAATAATGATACGCCACTTAACTGTCATTATTTCTCATGTAGAATCATCCCCTGAAGTTTATCGCACTTATTTACTAGCACCCTGTATAATTTTCCAAATAGAACGTGATTTCATTTTGACAAGACCTTAAAGGTATGTTCTTTTTTACTCCTTGGCAATCCTGGTTTGGTAAGCTCTGGTTATGCTAAGATTTTCAAAAATCGCATGTCATATTGTATTCAGAAAGAAGTCAGCAATTCTGCAAAGCAAAAAGAAAATTGAAAAGAAAAACAAGTAGAGGATGATCGCTTGGCTTGAAAGGCGTAAATGTGTATTGAAGATGCAGCATATTAGCTTCGAAGGACTTGATACATATTATTTTAATACAATCTTAGCAGCAAAAGGAAATAAAAATTAAACTATCCGAAAAGTTTGTTGTATCATTACTACTGCTTTTGGATCAACTTTTGTGAACAGACTAGATAACAGAATATTATATCCATGCTCGTTGGATTATAAAATAATGAAATAAACCTCTTGTAGGATATTCATCCTTTATTATAGCACCTGAATCATTGCTGAGAGACCAAGTTCGTGATAGCTTCACAGATCTGTCCGTCGACAAATGTTTCCTAAAGTCTCATAAACTAGTCAGTGAAACGAGTCATAGAACTTTTGTTATTAAATTTTAAATACTTAAAAATAAGTGTGTAACAAAATGATGGAACCCTCTCGTAGATTAGAATGCAATCTAACCAGGTAATCCCATGAATAATGAAATTTCTACAGCTTATTTCGTAATACTGTGTTAACAATGCAAAATTATATTATATTCCCTAGAATTCTGAACTCGTTCTGCGTCTCCTATTCAGCGTTGGAAGGATCAAGTAGTATCGAATCTCCCCTTGCTCCAAAACCCGCAATATTTACCACATCCGCTTGTTATCGCCGAAGCTCACAAATATAAATACCGCTGTTTGCCTTCCCGCGCGGGAGTTCGCCTGCCACAAAATTATTCCCGGATTCTTGATGGCCGTAGCCGAGTAATGGCGGCCCGGTTATGACTGCCGGTGGTGCTCAGCGGGGTCAGCCGACGGTACACCGCAACCTGCTCCTCTAGTCCCTACCCACCCACTCTTATCCTCAATCTGGCTTCTCTGTTGTCTCCTCCCTTCTCTAAACTTGACAGTTTTATTGTTGAAGCAGATTAAGTGATAAAGGAAGTAGGCATTGTCGACGTACCTTTGTCTTTTGGCATGTTTATCAGTCGGTAGAGAATTCCTGGCCCAAGGTGCCTATATGTGAAATCAGTGAAATATGTACTATAATATTAATTTTAATTTATATCGTGTAGAATAGAAATATAGACTAAGAGCCCGCGACTGCCAGATCTTCGTTATTTTATAAAAGTTGAAAGTTTCTGGGCGCATGTCCCCAACACAGATAGGAACAATGCGCAGAGACTATGAAATTTTGATCATCGTGGCTGTGACAGGTAACAGCTGAAAAAGGTGTATAAAATCACTCCTCAATATCTTGCAAGTATAAAGATTAATTTTTCAAAACTTAAAGGGCATTTAGGAAATGGAAAAAAAATAAAAATTTCCGTAGGCATGGGTCGTTGGAGCGTTAGTTTTCGAGATACAGTGTGTTAAAGTTCTTACAAAAATTTAATACTTTTTGAATATCTAAAACTGGCTTACCAGAATGACTCGAAATTTTTGACAGTTGTTGTACTAATTGAAGTGTAATAAAGCGGAATGAAGTAAAATTAAATAAAATAAAATTGAAGTAAAACGGAAGCGGAATAGTTTCAAGATAACAATTATTACGATATTTTTGTTACACCGCTATAGTTGCATCAACCTTGCGGTGCAAGCCTTCACCAGAATTGCTAGTTACCATTGATGCAAGTTAGCCGAGTAAGTCTGCATCTAGTTTGCTGCAGTAATGGTAGTAGTATTACATAAAAAAATAATAAAATAGTATATTATTGATTGAGCGACTATGAAGCCATTATTCACGAGATGATGATATTATCATCATCAAGTGAATAATGGCCATAATCGCCAATGTAATACTATGCTATTTCTACTCTTTCATATGTACAAAGAAAATGAATAAAAAAATTTTTTTTTTACTACTTGGAACAACTTCCAGTACCGAGTACCGACTGTGCAAGCGTAGATTCTGAGAAATGTCAATTATCGTTCCTATTCACAGATTTGCTCCGTTTATCAAATGTACAGCTTTAGATTGGTCCATGAGCGGGTACTATGAATTGCTAGTAGCTGTGATTGGACAAGAGCCAGGTAATAAGAACTTTAATTCAACATCTACGAATAACAACCTTCATAAATTATCATCCAAAAAGCTCTAATAATTGGAACACAGTGTACAGTATCCACATAAACAAAGGTAGCAGGTACTAGGTAACGCATCCCTAAGTTCTATTCCATACTACAACTGTGCATAAACCTGACCTGACTGAACCATGCTGGACGTTTATATTTTATTAATTTCTTTTGTTAATTGTTTTAATACATATTTAATTTATTAATGTTATTCTGTTTGAATTAACGTCTTTTACTTGAATCTAACTTAGATGATCAATTGTGCTGAGAAAATCAATGAAGGGTTATTGTTAGGAAAGTAATTTTGTTTTTGTTTGTATATTTTTGTATTTGAACATCAACACCCTACAGACTATACAAACCCAGTTACGAAGTGACTTATAACAAACAACAAGTAAAATACACAAATTAAACCTAAAACGTAACAATAGTTTGATCAATAATATTGCTAATTTTGTTTGGGCTTCTAGGATCAACAAGGTCATACTATATGTCCACTGAGTGTTGTCCGTTGTCACTGATTCTGATTCTGACTAAACAATTTCATTTAATTCGATTTGATTCGTACACTTATTTCTTAGTCGAACCAGATGTGATATCGCAGTTCATGTCAGTGGCGTGTGTTGAGGAATAATGAATATCCTACAAATATATTATTTCGACAAGTTATTGACGAAGTAGAGCCTTGCAACTTTTTGATAACAAATATATATAATGCAAGTAAATAAGAATGATAATGATTATTGTTATCATCATGATAGAAATATCATGTCACCTACCTGCTGGTTGCCGTTTAAAAGAAAGAATAACACCTCCGTTTTCTTATTTGCAAGTAAAATATTCCAGCAATTTAACCACAAGACCACGTACTAGGGAGTTCAATCGTTTCCCAGGTAAAACAAGGAAATAGATTTTTAGGCATTCGCGCAATTAACAAGTTACTCATAATTTATCACACCGTACAATATCACAGATAAGTCTGCTAATTTCGTATTAAAAACGTTTCAAATCACATAACAAACCTAGTTAGTATATTTAGCGCTGTCACTGACACTACTGACAAGTAGCCGATCAGCTGGACGACAATCTTATCGTAATATCGTATCAATCTAAGCGTATCAAGACGCGAGTCGGTACTTCCGTCTCACTCTCGCTCATCTTTTTAGAATTGCTGACGATTCAAACGTATTTCTGACAATACGTCCCGTTTTAACTCGATTGACTCTGCAATGCAATAGAAGGAGTAAGACACATAACGATATGGATGTATCTTAGTTATCACAACAGACAACTCTCAGTGTACAGACAGTAATTCAGTACTCAGTTTTCTGCATTGTTAGCTTCCTCTAAATTCATCTTAGGTTATAATAATTTAAATATGTGTCAATAGGATTGTTTCTGGTTTGGTTTGAACACTGTGACCAGCTGTTGTTAAATATAGAACCCCTGTATATTTGTATAGGTAATTTAATACTAAGTTAAATAATTCTTGAAACATAATTTTTATAAAAAATAAACTAAAACCGAGTTACCACAATAAGTATATCTAATACTTAGTTTTATTTATTTTGAAGCCTTCCAAACGTGACTAGATCACAAAAATAATAATTGAAAATTACAATGAAGACAATTATTAAACAGATCTAGGTCTACTGAATATAGCCACTAGTATTATGTAAATTATGTATCAATTCCATTTCCAGAAGGAAGGGCTAACTAGCTCACTCCTGAATAATCTTGGGAATTAATAATTGATAATACAGGACTTCCCACTGGGATATACCTTGTACACTTTCAGTTTTGCATAAGGGATGAAGGTTACTAATACAATAAGGTAACTACCTAGTGAATTTGGGAAGTTTATTCCATCAGGTATAATTTTTTACTTATAAAAACAAATATTACGATCTATCACTTTTAACTTACATTGTTTTGCTAGATTTCTTTCTCGTTTTATTGCTATTTGTTATTGTCCTAGTACTTTATTTCTGACTCTGTTCCTTTTTTCTTTTGAGAATTTTGACTGACTCGCCTGCAAGGCTATAATCTTTTCTGAGTGTGATGTCTCAGATATAATATTCGACGCTCTTTCACAGCAACGATACAACCTAGATTGCAATATCTACACAGCTAATATCTATTTTGTCACCACGGCCAGCTGTCCAATAGGATTAATTAAAATTAATTGGAATAAGTTTTAATGAACACGTCTGTGAGGCGGCGAATATCTGGCAGGCAGAGAGATGATAACTGACAGCCAATTACCCCTAGCAGGGAGCTTGAGACCACCGGATGAGACGGCCGCAGACATGGAGAACTTTCCCAATCAGATGTTAATTCGCCCAATGTCACCACCAAAAGTCTCTCAGGCCGTCCCGCAATCCAGCAACGACGCCGCCGAAGGAGATTAAGGAGCAATCATATGATAGGGTTGGCAGATGTTATTTCTGAGGAACAGTTTCGTGAAATGTCGGTAGTTAGTGACCACTAGACGGTCCAGTGTTATAACCTTACTTTGACTCTTAGATACCTATAGGTTGGATTTAAAATGCAGAATGTCTGTTCCTCATTATGATCTATTTCTTGACGTATTTTCTTATACAAGGTGAGTCATGAGGAACTTTATAAACATCTAACATAGGTACAGTCCCTTAAGAGGAATATCACGTGACCCTTAAAACGTGTCAATTCCCCTTTTCGACATGAAATCAAACTTTACAAAATTTAGTTTTAAAAAGTGACTTATTAGGGTAAGACAAACCTCTTTACTGTCAGAGCCTGCTTCAAATTTACTTGCTTTTCCAAACACCCATTAGTTATAAATATTCCGTTAAAGAACAAATTGGTGTTACTATTTTCGATCAACAATAATCGAGCCTCAAAAACTCTTTATTCGCATCTAGATTTTCTTGATCTCTATTATTATAGGATCTTTTTACTCTTCTAACAATACACTCTATTATGGTTGAATAATTGATATAAGAAGGTTCTTCCGCGTTGATAGTAATTTACAATCTAAATAAAACGATCTTAATTTTATTTAATAGCCTCCATAAATATCGGGACACTTTGCTCTAATGGGTTTCTTTGTGTCGAGCGGAAGACGTGGGAGATATAAGGCTCCGGGGCTTTGTTTACCAACCGTATGTGGAAGGCGATTTATATTACGTGCAATCTCGGACCGATGATTTGGGGTGAAAGAGGTGCAATTCAAGCCAAAGATTGGGAGATGGGATCGAAAATACATCAAACAGGCACAATTATTTATTACTGCTACGTGAACGAATGACCCATGATGAAATTATGTTCTCTTTAATAGAATTATTAGAACGCCTTATATTTCTCTGCCTTTTCTATTAACTCTATACTTCCAGAATCTAATACAGATCTAGTTGTATTCAGGCGTCTTTCTAAAAAATACCTCATACTTACCCACCTATCTTTTTCGGGAGACGGGACTGATGAGCTAATCATCCAAAGGGGTACAATAAGGACAAGCTTCAGTATAAGGGCTTTGACCTTCCGTAGAAGTAATAATAATAGCCACCTATCTTTCGAAGTCGCCCTTTGAGAAATAAATAACTGAAAAAATTTTGAACTTTTCACTTAAAAAATACAGAAGAACGTTGGCTGACGACAATTTTGAAAGAACAGCCCATCTTAAACTAACCAATACAAAAAATCATTAATGGTCGTCGCTGGTAAAATCGAACTAATTCTAAAGAACACTCTCGATCTGACAGTTCTCCAAACTTGTTATTAAAATTTTTTTTTACGATATTACAATTAAACGTGAAACGATTTCTAAAGATAACTGAAAGTAGATGTAGTTCTTCTTCAAGAAACTCACACCAGCATTTGAAGAACAAATGACCTATAGACGTTCTTCTCCAGCTAATCAATATGTTGACTATAAATAATAATACTGTTCATAGAATTACCACCTATATTGAAGAAAATATAAATGGTTTTAAAAATGTTTACAAAAATACTTTGAAAGTCTTAAGTAGGTATTGTTGAATGTAGGTACATAACTAAATACAATAGGTACCAGATTTGAATATTTTTAACATACAAGTGGTCACTTTCAAGTAGCTCACCATTCTCATAAACCATGAGAGATTCAAAGTCGGTTAAATTAGAGAAAAGTTGCACAATTTGATGCTTACTAAGAATCTCAAACAAAATTTAGGGTATTTTCAGTCGTTACAGATATATCCTGGAAATCCTGAAAAATTGAGATTCATTATTTTTGCCATATCTTTTTTATTACTGAAAATTATTAGATATTTTTTTGTAGGTTAACATTGTGTCAATAAAAGCTATGCACTTGACATTACAAAAATTTTCAAAGCCGACTATATCCTAGAGTTTTCATGGTCAGCTTTTGGTTTTCTTATTTTCGCCATATATTTTTCCATGTTATTCGGTATTAAAAAATCAACCTAACAACAAAATCTATAAAATTCAAAAGAAAATTTTTTTTCAACATTTTATTCTCCGTTTTTCGAAAAAAAGAAATAAAATATTTTTCTTAGAATGCCTTCAGTATGAAATCATATTGCTTGCCTTGATTATTCGCCGAATGGTGTTTGCTTATGAAGTTATTGGATGAAGATATTTTTCCCTTTTTTTTCGATTTTTTTTTTAATTTATTTTTTGTTACTTTAATGAAAGATTGTTACTTTACAAAGGTGGTCAGAATTGGAAACAACAGTGAAGTATTATACAATTTGTAACGGGATTTTCCTGTGGGTAAAGGTGAGTTCCCAGGGATATTTGCCCCTTTGTACCCGTGACAAGTCGATTTAAAAGTGATGAGTTTTATTTACAAGCAATCATATTTACAACATATCGTGGTTATATTATTATCGATCAAACAACATGTCCTGGAATCTCGGTTTCGCCCTGACCGGTGCGTGCTAGAATGGGTCGGTCATCGTTCTATATCGTGGACCTATTGGCTGGAGATAGTCGCGCCGAGGGCGGCGACAGTTACCATTGGACGCTCCACTGCTACAGCCGTTGATGCTTTCACCTTCCGTCGGCCACCGGGCCACCGCCAGTAGCTTGTTCGCAGTCGAGGGGTCTGTACTGGCCTCTGCCGCCTCCGGTACACGCGTCGGGGAGCCGCTCGGGGAATGTCCTCCGTCGGCAAGCGCTCTCTGAAACAAAATCCGTTCCCGATGTCTCATTGCGACCTCGGGACGACTGTTACTGGATCCGGTCCTCAATACAGGCCGGGTAGGGAATAAAGGGGGCACGTCAGTACAGCGCCGGCTGATTGCCTGTTATGATCGGTCGCCTGCCAGAGCTCAATGCACCCTGGCCACGATTCCGATGTCGGATTACAGTTCGGTTGACTCAATTCATCAACCTCACCTATCCAGGGGGTTAGGGGAACTTACTACATGCCTCGGCTGATCTCCAGGCTCAGTTCACCTAGGAGAGAGAGTTGCTTGCCAGTCAATACCTAGCAATACTCTGCCTGATTCTTCAGCTGGCGCTCTTTATATAGCCGGTGCTGGTGGAGATAACGTGTTTATCGCCGTCGTAAGAATCATCGTAATAAATATTTTACCTGCGATAATAGATGAAATCATTGGAATTCATTACAAATTGCATCAATTTTCTTAAAACCCGATTTTCCTTACTTTTCCGAAACTAACCCCTACAATAACAATGAAAATGCGAATATGGCTCATGATTTTAACGCACGGTTGCACAATGCTTCTCAAGCCTAGCTTAAGGCAAAGTGGATCTTTGTTATGACAACATTTAATAAATAAATTTGGTCGCTAGCTATTATACTTAGGTCTAACTTACCTTATCAACTGTGTGAACGTGAAGGTCAAAACCTGTTGCAATTAAAACAAAAAAAAACATCAGAAATGGCAGCGGTATTAACTCGTGATTAAAAGATTAAAACAGGTTTTGACATTCACGTTCACACAGTTGATAAGATGAATTATGCTTAAGTATAGCCAGTTACCAAGTTTATTTATTTTATTAAACATTGCCATAGTAACAAAGCCCAATTTGCCTTAAGGCAGGCTTAAGAAATGTTTTGCAACCGGACATTATAATCATAAACTACAGTCGCATTTTCAGCGTTATTTTAGGGATTAGTTAAGAAAAAGTAAGTAAAATTGGTTTTTAAGAAAATTAATGTAATTGCATATTTGAATGTTGTTTCCAGTTATGACTAACTTTTCAAGTAAAAATATTTGTTATTGTCAAAAATAAAGTTACTTTTCTCTATGGCACAATTGATATTTTTAGACATACCTCGTATACGACTACAAACATTTTATGTCTGACTAGGTACTTCATTTTAGGTTTCAGACCAAACACAATTTTTTGTTTGACTCCAACTTACGTACACAGTGTCTTACGTATTTTCAGTTTATCGCCCGTTTTTAGAGGAATTGAACTGATGTTTTCATAGTTTAAACAACTATGCTAATATTATGATGATACAACCCTTAAAACGCTCGGAAAGTTAATTTAAAAAGCGGTGAAAATATTCAAAATTGAATCGCATAAAAATACACCATTCATACGATTGATAGGCAAGAAGTTTTTTTAGTGTGATATAACAAACTTTTATCCTTAAGATTTTTGTTGATCAAACTCAATTTTTGTAAAATTCATGACCTAGAAGCTACCTACAATATTAAATTAATTTTACCTGTAAAATAAAGCAAAGCTCTCTATTCATTTTCATTAAAAATTGAGGATAGAATTGCCACAAATCTGGATATAAAGTGGAATTTGTTGAGACGAGATTTCTGTCACTGCAAGATGTATCCATGTATAATCAGAGGCAATCAAAGAAAGGTAATTGGCATATTATTCTTGTCTTCCGTTTTGAATTGCTAACTATAAGGAAGGTCCTGCTTAAAATGGAGGCGAATTTTCAAAAGAAATTTATTACTTAGAAACAGTAAAACGTTTGACGAATACAAATCCACCGTCATAAATATCTTTACCAAAGTGGCCAATTATTTAGCAAATATTTTGTGAACCTTTATAATATAGTTTACATTGAAAGTCCGACTTACTGTTATACAAGTGATAAGAGTTTGCGCGCTTTGTTATTTTTATTTTATTTGTAAGACATAAATGACTTGAATCAATTTGATTAAACAAAAAGCGTCTGAAAAATATTCATCTCAAGCACGTTATGAAAATTACTGTCGGCAGAATCAGAAAAGTGGTAATAAAGACGATTATTTTATACAAACCATAATTCAACTTCACCCATAATAACCAAAAACACAATTAGTAAGCTAAAGCTACGTCTACAGAGAAGAGCCTATGCAGACTTTGCATTGAGGAAGACTTCTTGTAATTTTTGAGTAGCCGACACACGCACTATCCCACACGCTCTGCAGTTATGAGGCAAACCAGTCCCAGACCTGCTCTCAAGAAAATCCTTGGCTAACAGTTCGTTAAAGCTTTTAAAGGCACCGAACTGTTCGACTTAGCCAAAGACAGGATAAATACAGAAGGATGCAATAAGCCCTCTATGGCTGCATCATCATAAAACCGTCTTCTGGATTCAGGTGCAACAAACAAACAAAAGCTAAAGCCAGCAGTGGTCCAGGTTATGACGGATGCTTTAACCGACGATGCATTAGCACCTGCATTGATGATGGTCTTATTCTTAAAGGGCTTGAAGGCACGTATTGGATAAGTCGTCTTTTATCAATTTAACAACCATTGTTTGCTGGTTTATTTTCGTAATATTTACTAAGATGTAAAGATGTTAGTTTTAAATAATAATTATTCTGCATGCTGAGTTATATGTTTGATATTTACACCTATGGTACGATTAAGTTTAAAAAGTCAGATGTGACGTCACAGTAACCGTCCGAATTAATATTTTTAATTTCACCAGAAAATGTCAAACAGTTAAATGTCAAGTTGTGAACGAGCGTAAATTATTGAAGGAATCATTCAAACAATGAATTGAACCGCTTACGTCAGTTTGAGAGTCACCACTGACACCTAGAAAATTTATTCACGTAATGACACTCTATCCGTTGTGCTGCTAATTTAATTCTCATTCAAAACCAATGTTGACGTATACTTATTCATGCGGGATGGAGTGTTTAGACAAACTGGACGGTTACTATGAAAACCACATAATATAGGAAACAAAATAAATCGAGCAATCAAAAGGATGTGTATTCTTAATCGATACGTATGACTTTTTAAACTTTATCGGACTATATGTCATCTTCCTTACTCTTTACCTTACCGTCCTCAAATCTTCCTTATCCTCGTGGACTCCACGTGACTGCACAGCTGTGATTTCTTCAGCAGAAGCATCCACACGTGATATTCGAGGCGCGCACCAAGGCTAACAAAGGTTGTGCCAATAGCGGAAGCATGGAGTGGCGGTTGAATCCACACTCAGGGTTCCTACCTGGGCCAGGTCGCGTGCGCAGGGATATTCGAGATGCCACTAAATACATCGAGACGGCGCTGGTCATCGACAAGGCTATGTTCGAAAAGCGCAATGGCAGCACACGCATCGATGTCGTACATGATTCCATCCAAGTGGCCAATATAGCTGATCTCTACTTCAGAACGCTCAACACCAGAGTGTCGGTGGTGTACATAGAGACATGGCAGGGAGGAAATCAGGTGCGTAGAAATCGCTAACATTTTATTTTTTCAAATCGTAGTATTATCGTGAACTTTTAAAGTACTGAGTAATCTTCTTTCGTAACTTTTAGGCTCAAATCGACCGTAACCAAGACATTGGACGAGCCTTGTCCACTTTCAACGATTATACATCTCGTAAGCTGTTCACAGTGGACAAGGATACGACGCAGCTTCTCACCGGTGAGACATTCGCAGGAGGTGAGGCTGGAATGGCGGTGCCAGCGACTGTGTGCACGGCCAAAGCGGTCGGTATCAGCGTCGATATCAATACATATGAGCCTCATCTACTTGCCGGGACCATGGCTCATATGATCGGTCATAATATCGGAATGGGCCATGACGACGGTCGCGAGGAGTGCCATTGCAGGTATGCCTTGGTAGATTATGTTGGTGTGTGTGAAGTTTGATATCTGAGAAAAAATATTAACATCCGTGACATTCACTTCCAAACTCACTCTTGAAGTTAATACAAGTACTATTCGCTGCTCCCGGAAAATCTGTTGTTTTTTGAGTTAACACCGAACATTATTTTATCCCTATAATTTTAGAATTATCATCATCTTGTCTACTGAAGTACACTGTAGGTGGTGTAGTACTTTGTTGGTGAATTATCTCAGTCGAAAGTGCGTATCGGACTGGTTTACATTGATTTAATTGTGCCGCATTCTTCATTTATATCTTTACCGTATTATAGCAAAAACTTTACAGTACCTACGTTGCCTGACTATGCGAACGAGAGAAGGTTGCACCGAGATGTCAACGAAGAAGGTATTTGTGTTATGTAAAACCCTTGCAACTCAACAAATGTATAAAACATTTCTCAAATTAAAGATTTTTTTGTCCGAACTTAAGTTCTAGGTTTTAAATTATCAACAGAATGTTTTGGATCAAAAATTGGTGAAAATAAACGATAGATAATTGCAATATGACTCTCTAAATTCAGGAGAATTTGCGGATAACATTGCAAACAAAGCTGTTCACCGTTTAACTAGGGCTAAAAATGTAATAATCAGAGGCGTCCTCAGGCTCTTCTTCACAGGCTAGAATGGTCACAATAATGACGTCATTACGCCAGTACTCGGTTCTGTTGGATGTCGGGAGACTACGTTGAGCTGTTATAGAGTTGGTAAGCCAAATCAACATTTTACCCGTATGCAAAAGGTTGTAATGTCTTCTGATAAGCAGTTCTCGAAGCAGAGTTTACGCAACAAATCCAAACTTTTGGGAAATAGAAGAACTGAAACTTTTTCCATAATCGACGACGGATCACTACATTTCGTCCGAAACCATGACCCCTTTTTTTCCGACACTTGCTTTTTTACACAAACATTGAATCACTTCAGGCTAAATTTACCGAGTTCCTATGTAGTAACCATATAAGCGCAATACAATAAGCTCAAGCTTCAGTACAAGGGCTTTAAACCTACCCTAGAAGTGATAATAATAATAATGTAATATCTAACTCCTCACACCTTACGCCCATATAACGTAGACATTATTTCCAGAAACTTCTTGCAAAATACAAATTTTTAAAATATAATCTACAGTTGAGAATTTTTTAAAATTTTTAATCACGAGTCTATTGATTGTAGTACTGACCTTGAGTCGGTTACTATGACCAATCTACCTACTGAATTGCAAATTGGTTCTTAGTCTTGACTGACTAGTTGGATAACAGTATTGGTTGTATTGGGAACGCAGTCATCAGGGTTGCAATAATAATCAAAATATGGTTTCTATTTGCGAGCTTTCGAAAGTTTTATTACTTTTATTCATTAGGCACTACAATGACAGATAAGAAAACAATCAATCTTAAATCAAAGAAAATGGAACCAACAAAATACTTAAATGAAACTCTAGCAGGGGTTAAACATCCCCTTTGTAATATAAAAGGTCATTATATAAATTGAGTTAAATACATTTATTTTAAAAACTGGTTAAAATTCACCTCCACTAAGCATGATTGTGGTCGGCTACTGATAAGGCTAAATTATCACAGAAAATCACATATTACACTTTGACTGATAAGTTGTTATACACACAGGCTAGAAGGCCCTGAAGGTACAAGCAGGACTCGCAAAATTAGGTTGTTACATCGTGAAACAATAGATGGTTAGAAATATTGTTGGAAAAAAATAAGGCTCCAACTACTCAAGGTTGTAGGTTACCAATTCATCTTGGAATGGAAATGGTCTCTCTTATCTCAACAATTTAGATAACTTAAAATAAGAACTTAAAATCGAAAATTTTTTGGCCTCTGACGTTCGTACCACTAACCCTCAGCAGTAAAAATTAAAATTACAAATAAAAAGAAGAAGAATTAATGAGTACGTCTTCTGTCAATTGGTTTGAATTGTCATCTAGGTGTCATGACAAGTGATTGATGACTCATGGTGGAAATGACATGAAAGATGATGACTGACATGAGGACGTCTTGTGTCATGGATTTGAACTTAGTTGGATTATCGAAGGTAAAATGGCGGAAGGGCGACAAAATTTGAAAATATGAAAATATTGATGGTATTGTGAATTAGGAAGTTATGTAGAAATTAATAAGAAAAGGGTTAATATTTATTGTGAAGTTAATAGAATATAGTTGTAATAATTATTATGAATGCTGATTGCTGATAGCGTCATTGTCTGTTGTTATTATTTTTTGTGTTGGTTCATGTGTCTGTTGGGTGGGTAAATGCGGAATGTCAGGTAGTCTATTTCGTTGGTTTTTGTCTAGTTCCAGTAAATATGTGTAAATCATGCTGAGTCCCTCAATATCTCTTCTTGAGTTCATGGAGTTGTCTTCCTGGTAAATTCTGATCATCTCGACGATTTCCCTCTTCTTCTTGACCTGAACTCTGTCTAAAATTTTGGTGTCATCATACGCTATTATGTGCCCTGTGTCGTTGACATGGGTTGCTAGGGCACACTTACTTGTCTGGGTTATTTCTGGCATCATACTTGTGTCTTGTAATTCTTGTGTGTAGGGTTCTTGACGTTTGACCAATGTATTTTAAAGGGCACTCCTGGCATGGAATGGAATACACGACATGAGTTTGTTTAAGGGTAGGTGTCTTGTCTTTAAGTTTGGTGAAGTGGTTTTTCACCGTCACGATGCTCTTCATTGCGACTCTAACTCTCTCCATCTTGCTGACGACAGAGATGATTTGCTGTGATAGTTCAGGTATGTGGGGGATGGTCATGTACCTGTATTGTTGTTGTCGTATTGGTGGGTCTATTGTTCCATTTATTGTAGTTGGTGGTTGGGTTGGGGGGTCAGGGTTCTGTGGTCTAGGAACCGGGGTGGAATTTAGTAGTTTGTTCAGCAGGCCTGGTGGAAAAGAGTTGTCTCTGAAGATCTTGTGAAGTATTCTTAGGTTATCTTGTTTAAAGTCCGGGTGTGAGAGGCGCAGTACCCGATTTTTCATGTTGAGGATAGTGTTGATCTTAAAGCAATAAAACTTTCGAAAGCTCGCAAATAGAAACCATATTTTGATTATTATTGCAACCCTGATGACTGCGTTCCCAATACAACCAATACTGTTACTGAATTGCAGCAAGCACATTCTAAGGTCCGTTTCCGACGCAACTAATCGTCAACACTGATTGTCAGCGTTGATGTCCAGTTACCATTGTCGTGCATTAGCCCTTGCAGACGTGTTCCGGATGATCGACGCGTATAGAGTCTGAGGCGTCGGGCATCAGTCCAGCTTGAGCTGACGGAGTACGGTCAGCGCAGTAAAAGTCATTGCAGCAACGGCGTGTTTCACACGTAACGCTGATGCGTATACTGATGCATCAGTATAATACAGTGCGATACTTGTCGCTAGTACAGTATCGCGCATTTCATTGGATGCTATAATATATGAATCATTGTTGTACTGACTTCTGAGTTTGAATGGAGTTATTAATATGAATTATTATTATTATTATATGAATCCCTCATAATAGAATGTACCCATATGCTTCCTTTATTGGATTGCTTCTGCTGTTCTGTCAATAATAATTTAGGCGAAACAGCGCGAATCATGTGACGGCGTGAAAACGTCTCATCAACTGACTGACGATTAGCTGCATGTGAAAACTGTGAGCTGTCAGCGCGGATCGTCAGCGCTCTGACAATCAATTCATCTGAAACGGGCGTAAAGTTTTAAAGATAACAATGGCCTATTTTGTAAAAATTGAGCAAAACTTTTTTTAAATTTGTATTTCATACTCAAGTCATAATTAGGGCAATATGTACATGACGCAATGAAGGGAGGTCGCTTTCAAAATTATGAATTTTTAAATAAGCTTGGCATAATACTAAAGGTTGTCTTTTTTTGTACCAGTATTTTTCAGTTAGAGTGAATATGGTTAGTTTTGAAAGTACTTCTATGATGATAACACAATTGATAATGTGACAACAAGCTTACTTGCAAGGTAATCTCTTTTCTCTAATTCGCCTAATCTGTGATTTAGTGTAATCTCACCAGATTCTGCTTATGTCCAGGTTCTAAGCATGCAGGGGTATTTCTTCAGAAGAATTTCGTCGACGTTGTTTTGCGAATGCTGGATCTTATATCAAAATCCTAACGTTTACGAGTAATACAAATCTCCGGTTCTCTATACTTTATTCGATGGAGCTTTGCGTGTGTCCGAATTCACTATGGCAAACGAAAATTTTCAGCTCACTTTTTTCATGTTAGCGAGCAGATTCTTATAAAACGTGACCGAGAGTCATGCCTCCGATAGTAATATGATAGTGAGAAACGTAAACGCAACATGTGAACGTCAGCGTAACCTGCCATACTAAAAAACGTTCAATGGCTATCGCTTGCGAACTCGTAGAAGTCCGAGAATTTTTAAATTTAAGGTTAAATTTCTTTTTAATAATTTTCAAATCAGCAAAGCCCTATAGTGTGAAAAGTGTTGTGTACATTTGAACCAATGGTAAGTAACATACCTATATTTATTAGACGACCAACAAATGTACCATTGTTTACATTTTTATTACCCTTTCAGTTATAAAAATGCCGTACCTACACTTAAATACAACAACATCGGAACGTCACTGTCTTATTAAAGCGAAAATTCTGAATTGATTTGGTTCATACCGTTGATTTGTGACCGCACGCAAAGATCCATCGAACAAAGTATATCTGTGTTATTTTGGTTTTAAACCATTGATTATGTTCCTTTATTCATCTAATCGCTATTTGCTTGATCCTATTTTAAATGTCTCAAATGTTCACTAAGGTAAGTTTCCGGTTATGAAAGTTATCGTTTTTATTTCAATTATTATTTTTGAGAAATAATGATTTGATATTTACCATTATAGAAAATCCGATTTTAACTATCCCAGCTGAAACTGCATCGCACAATAATAATTTAGGTAGAGACGAATTTCACTTTGATTTGTTATTTTTTTAAGATTTATAGTCTCAACGGAAGAAAGGAATATTTTCTTCAAATTTTTTAGGGCGAAAAGTACGAGTTTTTAAATAATTACTTTTTCTCCCTGGCTATAGGGCTATCCTGGAAACCGATTGTTTAGCATTCATTACTGAACATTGGTAAGTAACAGCCTACCAGTTGATGTGAAAGTTTTATATTTTGATGTTGTCTTTTCCCGAGAGCTATACTCATAAAATTACTTTCACCCCTAAAAAATTTTAAGAAACCCAGTGAAAATTAAACCATATTTTGTGCACGCCGTTGCGACCTCTTTCCTAACAAAATCGTACTTTTGTCATATATTACAACAACTGAAATAGTGATTAACAAAAATCACATAGGTTTCCGCGAAACATGTTAGTTATCATCAGGCATTAATTACCCAAGTCTGATGAACGAGGGTAATTATTTGACAACGTGTCGAGTGGAAACCTATGTCATTTTGAATTAATTACGATTTCATGTGTTGTATTCATTAGATTATACAGCGAATAATAAAATATAGAAAATCTTCCCCAAAACGTGACATTTTGTAATGTTTTGTTGACATTTAATGAAAAGTACCTATGATTGGTGATTTTCATAGCATCTGTAGCAACCACCGAACAGTTTGTGTGGCAGCATGCCTCATCGACCAATGAAACACGAGGCATGATTATCGCTGTAGTCAATTTACCGTGCTTTTCTATCGATGGCTAGTCACGAGAAAGTTTAGGGAAATATTACATTATGAGTTGTATAATCAATAAAATTATTAAATTTCTTCCACCTTTGTCTAATCAGAAGAAATCTCATTTTATGTTTCATAATTCCAGGGATTGGCATGGTTGCATCATGGCCCAAGCGATTGTGGGTCTGGATAACGTGCAGCCCTACAAGTTCAGTGAGTGCAGTAAGAGCGACTACATTGATAGATTGAGGACGGGGAATGGAATTTGCTTGTTGAATAAACCCAACGAGTTAGAGGTAAATGCAATGAAATGTTCATTTGTGAAATAATTGCTTAAAAATATCTGTCCTTTTATACCATTTTTGTTAGAATTTTACACTACTTTTCTAGGATGTGGAAAGGATTTGTAACAAGGGTAGAATTTTATTAAAGGATGTGTCAGGAACATTCCATTTCTTTTCATGAAATCTTGAAAGTAATAAGATGTGATTGACACTAGTTATTAACAGTCTGATGTTTTCCTCTCGTTATCTTTTGTTATGATAGTTTGAGATATGTTTCATAGACAGTCTTGTCAGTAGTAACACTAATCTCAGATTATTCTTCGATTACTTTGTTGCATGATTACACCGAGTGTACAGCTAAAATTTGACAGCTAAAAGAATTAGACCGCGAAGCGGAAAGATTATTCTGTCGATCAACTGACACGACTAATTTTGTAGCGTGCAAGAAGTTTGAGATGTGTATCGGTATAATTATTTTTTTACACAGCTGTCAAATAAAGTTGACATTTTTTAATCAATATGCGAATGAAAAACGGAACATTATTTAGATCTATACATATACTCAGCAGCATGCACCAAGTATTTCGCGACCTAGATCAACAAATATTTCGTGCACTGCATTTATAAGCAACAATCAACTTGGAACAAAATTACAAATTTCCTTGCCTTGCATCATCTTTCTAGTTTTTATTTCGATTTTTTCTCTTATTTCAACAAATCTCTCAAAAAATAATGTTTTTCCTGTTTTTTTTCTCAATTGAAAATTCACATGCACAGAAGGAGAATCCCTATGACGCTCTGTTAGGGGTACATGAGCAGAGATATTGACGCAAGTTGAATCGTTGCAGGTTTTGTTTTTCAGGGAACACAAGTTTTGAAATGCTATTCCTAAGTATGTGTTCTATACAGGATGATCCCGAAATGACAGACACGGTATACAGGGTGTTGTAGAGGACGTTTAGAAAGACTGTAAATTTAAAACCAAACTTGTTTCCTCGGCAGGGTGTTCCTGTCGTAAAATCATAATGGCAGTCAAATTTAAAAAACTTCCACTGGCGAAGCACATGATTTTACATAATTATTACGATAGTGTTTGCTTTTATTTTTTTATTATCGGAAACGGAATTACACACATTCAAAGTTTACCTATACCCTGAGTTCAAAAAAATTTCTCAATAATATGACATCGTTATTCTCATTCGAGCTCAACGATGCAACTAAAATTGATTTTGAATACAATTATCTTTCCCTTGCCATTTCATATGTTTCCATGGTAACATCTATCTGGGTATTGTAGACCTACGCATTATTTTTCTCCCTGAAGAAGGGTATGCAGTGCAGTGTTGTGACTTTTTCCCCACAAAAGTGGTCATCTCTTCTTAAGGGTGTCATACTGGTGAAAAAAGTCAAGAACTTAGAATCTTTAATCCACAGTGGATGCTGTGGTGCTGTTTATATCCGTCATTTCGGGATCACCCTGTATATGAAAGAAGTCTGAAATAAGGTGGTACGAGGTTTTTGCAAGTTGAACCTATTAGGGATGAACTATTGCTTCTCGACTTGTACAAGTATTTCTGCTTGGAGTCGTTTTTTTTGTGGAGGGAAAATCCTTATGGACTACCCTCCCAGGGTAGTTCCGGACTGTAACCGGTTGAAACCTCTCCCTACTGCTCTTTCGCGTCGCAGCCGATATCAGTGCAACATACTTCAGCGCGAGAGTGCTTTTGTCTTTTCAACCTCTGGGTGGGCTCCCTAGACGCTATTTCTCTTCACCTTTTTGGGTTATGATTAGCTCAACACAGTCTCCCATACTTAGGCGGTCCTTCAACATGATAGGAATATGGGTTTTCACTCTTATATTTGTTCCTATTACCATCTCCGTGGAGATCCTTTCTTGGTTCCACCTTTCGCACAAGATCGTGTGCTCTGCCGTATCAACGTTCCGGAAATACCGGCAAGTCTCACTCTCCGCCTTTTTTATATGGTGAATGTAAGAGCCGAAGACGCCATACACTGTAAGGCACTATGTCACTTAGGAGTCAACGCTCCAGCCAGCTCTCCACTTGCGGAATGAACCTCGTCGTCCACTTACCTTTCTCGGTTGTCTCCCAATCGCCTTGCCACCTGGTTAGAGCCTATTTCCTGATAAACGCTTTGGCTCTCTTCTGCCCTCGGTGACTTATAAGCTTCGCTTCTCATACGTATCATATCTTTTATAGGCAGCCTACCTGCCACCACCTGAAGGGCCGCCGTGGAGACCATATTATGGTATGAGGCGATCACCCTGAGGAGGGTCTGCCTCCGCAGTCATTCCATTATTTGAAGGTATTTTTTAGTTCCCGCTACCCGACTTAAAGTGGAGGCCACGTAGAGGGCTACCGAGTATACAACATTCGCCAATAGTTACGCTGTGACCAATGGAGGGGCCATGCAGCCTGGACATCAAAACCAAGCATCGCGTTCCACGTTTTACTCGCCTTACCCACCGTGTTTGCTGCCCTTGCGTAAACCTTTGATCCAGCGTGACCCCCAGGTACCCTGGCTCGTCTAGGTGAGATCAAACGAGCCAGGTCTTTTCAACATTGCCCATAAAAATATGTATAAAAAATGCTCATATAGGTACTCTTCTTCGATGTTCTAAACTATCTAATTTTTTTGTCAAATCGGGGTCCCCGATCAAGTGGATGGCTCTTTTCTGAATGAAGTCAAATAATCACAGCGTATGTTTAGAAGCTGAGCTCTAAACTTGTGAACAGTACTTACTCAAAGAATGATCATATTTGAGACTTGTAAAAATGGAAAAGCTTTTGAGGTGTGAAAAATTTCATTGCGCGGTACATTGTCCCAAGTTTTGAGAAGCAGCCTTCGCCAAACCTGCAACATGGTCAGTCATGCAAAGACATGTTCGCTTCAATTCTCAAGCCAAGTAAGTGAAAAGATGACGATGAAGTAGATAGACTATCACTATATCTGGCTCCAAAAGGTTAACTTTTTGTAGATAACTGCCTGGGGTTTTTTAGCATTAAAGTGTACTTCGTTTCTATCGCCCCAAGCTAGAATCTCTTGTAGGTCATTGTTAAGTATTGAAACTTCTTGCTCTCGGAAAGAATGTGCCTTGACGGCATATGTTAGCGCTTCTAGGGTATGAGAAGATATACGTGTACTGTCACCAGCAAAACTGTTTTATGGTTTTCTTTGTTTTAAGAAAATCGTTGATGTAGAGGTAGTTCTGTATGCTCTATGACAAACTTTAACAGACGATAGGTCACTTAATTTTAAACATAGAATTTTTAGTAAACATGATTGTGTCGATCAGCTTTTGTTTACGTGTTACAAGCATGATTTTTAGATCACCGAAAAAAGGAATCTTTTCAAAACCAATAATTTTCATCCCCATTTCTCTCAGTTAATTACCTGCAGCCAATAACCTATTGGAATACGGGAAAATTTAATAAATGCAAAGTTTGTAGAATGTTATTTTACATGTTAAATTTTTTACACTTTTTTCGAGTTAAAGTCAATTAACGTCGTAAAATCCAAAAGCAATTTCATCCTTTAAGATCGATATGAGATAAATCAATAATTTATACAAATATTAAATTATTTATTTATTAAATAAATTGAAATTATTCATAATGTGTAGGACGTCGAATTTTTGAATTTAGTCGCCATTGACCTCCAGATCAGGGATGGGCGTCTACACACCTCCCTTAATAATCTACACGTGCGTGTAAAATATAGGTAGAATATGTCAAATATGTAGACAATGTAGAATATGTAGAATTTACCTGTCAGCTGTCAATAGTGTCAGTCAAGTCAATTACATTACAGAAACAGAAAGATCAACTGTCAGGTTGTGTTTTGTGTTTGTATACCCATTAATGGCGCCGAATGCGGAATATTGAAACTTAATAAGTAAAATGGTTTTTATCATTTATAAATAACAAAGTTTTTGTTTTTGATTTTATTTGAAGGTAATAACAATGTCGAATAATGGAACTCTTTCACTTTTATACTTTTAATAAATTCCCGAAGTAGGTACTGGGTACTGGCACTTGGCACTAGTGCCTTATTTTATTTCATAAGGAACTATCCTTTATTATTATTAATATTATGTTCCATTTATTTTAGTCATAAATAATATTCATGAAGCAAGCCAAAACCAATTATTATTCATTACTTCTAGCCCTTACGATATAAAAAGATGATAAGGATAAGATAAGACGTGAAAATTAGGTAATTATTAAATAATCATAACAACAACATAACATAACCTGCTGAAATTTCTCTCTTTTCTGCTAACAGTATAAAACTGAAGTTCGACATATTGACGTTTGACCGAGCATTTGACATATACGACGCTTATGAAAGCTCTGATATTTTCTACCTTTTATCTACATGGAAAATAATTTCTACATTTACACGATATTTTACATGTAAAATATAGCATTTTCTACACGACATTATTGACACGCCCATCCCTGCTCCAGATAAAACACGTTTCACCACTTGGATTGCATATTCTAAATTGACTATACTATACGTGCGTCTCCAATGCGATTGTCTATTGGCATTGACAAAATTAAATGTCAACTTCGTATTTGACATAAGAAGCATAAGAAAATACCTTCCGCTTATTAGTATTCACAAAAATGTGTCCCTTTTTATACATTCCATTTTTTCGATATTACCGATAGAAATCACTCTTAAATTTTTTCCACAGGTGCGTCGTACATGCGGCAACAGGTTAGTAGAGGAGGGCGAAGACTGCGACTGCGGTTCAATCGACGAATGCGCGTCAGTGGATCCATGTTGCGATCCCATAACTTGTAAGCTAACTAAAGAGGCTGAGTGCGCCTCCGGGCCCTGTTGCGATAGCTGCCGCCTGAAACATCGCGGCGTTGTTTGCCGTGACCAGGAGAACGAGTGTGACTTGCCCGAGCACTGCTCAGGAGAAACGGGAGATTGTCCCAGAGATGTGCACAAAAAGAATGGAACTCCGTGCGGCAAGGAAACTGGTCACTGTTTCAATGGTGTCTGCCCCACGCTGGCGCTGCAATGCGAAACGATATGGGGTTATGGTAGGTATCTTTAATCATATTATATTTATTATTTTTAATTTTTAAGTTAATCCCTGCGATGGAACAAATTTATTCAAAGATTTATTTTTTAGGTGTGTTTGCTATACCACAAAAATAAGTCAGACGTATTCACTAATTATTATTATTGCTATGACAAGATATTGTTACCACCACTGACTTAACACTATCATTAACTGCAACTAACTGAACACTCCAGCCACGACGGTTCTTATATAGTTCCCTGAGGTGTCATCGAAGTTATCTATAGGAACTTCACTAACATGTTTCTAGTCATCGCGAATTCTCGAACATGCGCAGAATGCGGAATCATTCTGGTAATATTATAACTGTCAGTAACACTCTTACACTGGCCTGGCAATGTGTCATTCCTGTCATGTCACTATAACCGGCTCGAAATTCAATTGCCGAAATATAACCACAATAGAGAAAGGTAAACGAAATTAAAAAAAAAATAAAAATTCCATCGAGAACACTCGCAAGTGCTCAATCGTTATAATATAATAATTAGTATTATTATTATACTTATAAGTATTTTATAAGTATTATTTCTTGTGTATAAAATTCGAAATCAAAGAATAACGTATGCTCGTTCAGAAAGACAAAATATTCTGTTTTTCTGAGATAACTTGGTCTTTTGGAAATTGACTGTTTTCAATCAAGGGCGCCACCCCCCCTCTTCCCCCCCGGGTGAAACAACTAATTTTTTGTTATTCATCCTGCTTGGAACACAACCAATGCCAAATCTAAGTAGTATCACACGTACTCAGTAGATGTCGTTACTGTTCCAGGTTAGTTTCTTCACTCTAACAAAGTTCATTATGCAAGTAGTCATGTTTTTGTTTATTGTTCTATGGTTTGTAGATCACCTGATTGAAGCAGTTCTATTACAACCTTCCAATTATTGTTTGTATTTTATCTGGCAGACATGCTTCATTTTATTCAAGGCACTAGTTGATGAAAAATTTTGTGGATCACTCGATATAATCATGTCAAATGCTACATATCTGAGTCTCAGCATTGTTTTGTTTCGGGTCGCTCGACTGTGACGAACCAGTGTTTGGCATCCCAAGGAACACTGTACGCGGGGCGGTGGCTCAGTGAGTAAGAACCCAACCTAGAGTACACTGGAACCGTATAACAGGAAACAAACATGGTAAGGTGATGATCAAGGAGCCCTCTCAAAACCTTGCCAGACAGATACTGCAACTAAACAGAATGCAGATCAGAACGGTGGTGAGCCTTCTCACAGGACACTGCCACCTAAGAGTATACCTACATAAGCTGGGGATATACAGAGAAGAACCAGTTTGTAGACTCTGCAATAAAGAAGATGAGACAGCTTCTCATGTAATATCCGAGTGTCCAGCACTCGCAAGAACGCGCTATGCGGTCCTGGAACTCCTCCGCCCCGGGAGTTTGCTGGCGGAAAAGACCTTGGTTAGCGGACTACTGAACCTTGTCAAAGGAACGGAGCTCTTCTAACCAAGGAAAATCTAAATGTGAGAAATACAATAAGCCCGCTGGCTTCAGTGTTTGGGACCACATAAATCATATATCTCACATTTAGTTAAAATACCAATACCAATACCAAAAAAACCTCATCTGATTTACGCAACACGTGGCCCAGTCTCTGGATCGCAGGCAGCAGATTGATGTCATTTATATAGCCTTTTCCAGGACCTTTGATCACATCGATCACAGTCGTCTCCTCTCCAAGCTAGAGTCTTTTGGCATAACAGGGCCACTTCTTAAGCTTTTCTCGTCCTATCTGCACTTAAGTACTCAGAACGTATGGCTGAATTGTTTTGTATCCAGGTCAATTAATGTTACGTCTGCAGTACTCCAGGTGACAGTATTGGGGACTCTCTTATTCATACTGTTTGATAATGATATTGTGACGACAACTCCGGCTGTCCGGGAAACTGGCAGAGAACGGACGGATTGCTCGGGCGCCAGATTTTTGTAGAGGGTTTACTCCCCAGGGGAAATGGTCTCGCTTTCCTTTCCCAACTACCTAGGTTGTCACACAGGTGGTACGTTTATCGTACCCTTGTCCCAGGGCAACTCTGTGGAGAAGACGGATAGTGCCAGGGGTCAGATGAGGTTATCACAGCGGCGGACACGGAGGAGCGGTCTTTAGGCGCTCCCCGCCTTTTCGATGGCACTCCCGTGGAGTCAAGTTGTTATGCGAGTATCTCTTGGTTCCAGGTTCACGGTCGGTTGTGGTAAGAAAGGAGATTCGTGGGCTATGTTATAAACAAATTTATTCTCGCCAAAAATCACTATTTACAATAGAAAAGAAATTAAGAAGGTTAATTCAGACGACTAAACAATTATAAAAATTCCTAACCTTACGGGTCAACTAACTACGGGTTGCGAAGCAAAACGGCATGAGGCGAGTTGCGGTCGTCGGAGGCGGTTTAAACCCCGGTCAGATAAAAGGTATCTCCTGGTAATTCAAGGTGGTGATATTTACGGCGGGTGCGAGCGTGAAAATCGGGTCGGCGCGGTGAAGCCGCTGTGTGTCGTGTCTTGCTGGACTGGAGGGGCCGGGATTCGGCGTGCTGTTGGTACGAGTACCAGGCCTCGCCTCCACCGTGAGATTACCCCCTGCGTCGCCGGGGCTGACAATCTTACGACAAAGACGGGACCTTCGTTACTCCAGCGGAACACAGGTGTCGATGGGCTGTTGACTAGCACCAGACCGCGCTACCACCGCGAGATTACCCCCTGCGTCGACGGGGCTGATAATCTCACGACAATAACGGAGCCTTTGTTGCTACAGCGGGGTCCAGGAACGAACAGAGAGGAAGGACTGGTGAAGGGTGATCGGGGTGATCGTGACACAACCAAATACAGTGGAACAATAACGGCTGGTATCAATTACCACCTACCTTAGCACGGAAGCACAGGGTGATCGGCTCGGATCTCGGACTAACTTGCGGAACTTGTCCACTTGTCCAACTTTAACAACACCGGAACGGACGTCTTGAACACTACTGCACCCTAAGAACGCCGGTTCGGAAGTGATTTTGAAGCCAAAATGTACGTGTTTTTATATGATTTTCATATCGCCTGGGTTCACTAATCACCGTTTTTCTGATGGAACGCGGAGTATAAAAACGGTTCATTTAGTTTTTTCCTACGGTGATATCGCTGGTATCAGCGGTGTGGCTTCCGAATTTGTAGTCAACTGCCTCGATTCAGCTCGCTTAAAATTTGGTCTGTTCATAAAAAACTGATAAATGATTTGAGAAATCAATAATTATAATTGTTTTATTATTTGACGAAATGCATAAATCGATCCTGATGATTTTTCGAATAAATGAAAACTATTATTGGAGGCAGCTGACTAAAAAATGAAGTCGAAAATTCACGACTTCATCACAATATTGTCGATCAATTGGATGTCAGATGATTATTATATGCTGATGACCTGAAGATGTTTCACAGCATACGTACAATCGATTATTTTCATCTTCTCCGGTCCTCTGTCGAGTCTTTCGGTTTGGTGCCGGCAGAATGGTCCGAGTTTAAACGTGCGTTAGTGTATGGCAATGTCGTTTTCATTGTCTCCACGGGCAGACCAATTTCCCTATACCATTGATACGTGTGTGTTGGAGAGGCCTGACACGTTTCGGGATCTCGGTGTTTGGTTCGACCCATCCATCACTTTCGTTCAAACCTCATATCCTGAACCTGAAGAATGACGCAATGAAGGTGCTATATTTATTAGAAATTCTCCTTACATCGCTGACGCCGATGCCCTGAGGTCATTGTTTTTGTCGTTGGTCAGGTCTAAACTTGATTATGCCTGTGTAGTCTGGGGTCCTAGTTATAAGTACCAAATTGAAATCGTCGAACCGTGCAAAGACGGTTCTTAAAATATTTATCGAGCTCGAAATTGTTATCGAGCTCAATATCTTGCACCGATCTTCTTTCGGGTATAAACTTTCGTGTTTCTGGGTAGGTCTGCGCGTCATGGTCGGACGTTTAGCCTGGATATATCCCGAACTAATATTTTACAGTTTTCACCACTCTACAAAATGATCTTCCTTTACCATAAGGTACAGGATTCCCTATTTGCTTGTAATACTTTAGCAATAAGGAAGGTGACGCTGAAGACTGTGGGTTCTTTCGCTCCATAACATTGCTTTATTTGATGCCATTGTCTGTGATTTATTCTGCACCTGTTCAAAAAAATAAATTTATTGATTTTTTATTAAGTCAATTTGTTCTAATACTGAGCTTCATTTTATGTAATTTTATTGTTGCCTTAAGCCCCTATAATTTGGATTGATATGGAATTAATTTTGTTATATTTTATCTGTAGGGAGTTCTTCACTAAATAATAAAAATAAATAAATAAACACACACTAGAAAGAATCAACCACAAACCACAAGATATGAAAATAAAATCAAACAAAAATAGGTTTACTAATGAGAAAAGGAAGCTACAGTCTTTTTCTTTTGGTTTTCGTCTTTTGTCAATATAATTGCTTTTCCTGATTTGTCAAATGATTTTCCCATTTATACAACGTCAGTGCGTGTTTTTTTAATTGAAATTCCTCTTTTGCCAAATGAGATTCCTTTTTTATCAAATGCTTTTCCAATATTATGATACTGTCACTGCAAGTAAATGGGAAAAGCAATTGACATAAAGTGAAACTGATTTGACATATAAGGAAATTGATTGATAAATCAATGACTATTAATCATTAATAGATAGAAAAATAAGAAACTCATTTGACAAATAAGGAAAAGCAATTGACAAAAGAGGAAAACCAAAAGCAAAAGACTGTAATATCTTTTCAAGTACGACATCTGGGCAAAAGTTTCTTTTATTTACTTGCATGTTCTGTCGTAATCGGAAAATTTATTAGCCAAGTGCATTTCTGCTAACCCAGGCTGATATCCCAAGTTTTCCGATGGCAGTTTAAATTATTCACATAATTTTTAGCAATGATATTGTATTTTGTCTGAAAATTTCTTCTAACTTTAATATGTTGCAACATTCTGCTTTTTTTTGTAGGTGGCATAGCAGCGGATAGTCAGTGCTACGAGCAGTTCAACTCGAAAGGTTCGATTAACGGACACTGCGGCAACGACGCTAGCGGGCAATACGTGAAGTGTTCAACGGAAAACATCAGGTGTGGCTCGCTTCAATGTCAATTGGGTACCCGTTACCCAGTCATTGACGGCCTCATGGAGCAATTCTCTCGCACCATCATCTCTATTAAGGGCGTCGAGTATGAATGCAAGTAAGTTGCTACATTCTTTTTCTCTGCAACATTAAATAAAAAGAATTCTCCACAAAACTATAACTATTTGGATTATTATAGTTATCGGCTGGCTCAAAGTTTCAAATTTATGACGTTCGCTCATTCCCTTCGTCTGGTTAAAAATAAAAAAAAAGAGTGAATGAGACTCTTGAGGTGGATGAGGCCCCGAAATAAAAAAACACAAGATCAAAAAAACTATTATGATTACTATCCTCCCGGATTATAGCTAACAAAATTAACCCAACTGAATTAAATAAAGTAATATGGCAAAATCATACCAATAAATTTAACACTGTTAAATAAATCATTTACATCATACGTCTTTACCCACGAGAGAGCGTTATTTCGTGTGTGTACAGTAATCAATTATAAAGCACATTAAAAGCTTAATATGAGAATCCTGCGCGTCAGCTTAAGGGTAGTAGCCAGGTGATTATATTCTGTAATCTTGGTGGTCTTCCGTACTCAGTAGTTATATGTAGCCACGGAGATGAAGATAATAAACAAAAAGGTACGTCCCTACCTCAAGGTAAGCCTCGCTCCTGACCTGCATACTGATTTTAGTATTTTATAAAACCTGCCCTCTCAATTCAGTTAAATATATCTTGAGTGTATAGTAGTAAATAATACTTATACATAAATCAGAATATTAAGAATGTACGTACCTATTGTATGTGATTTCATAGTAAAAGTAAATACTGTTTCAAAAGCGACTGCTTTACTCGTCACTATTGTTGTCATCGAATGTTGTCTATTTTATATATCTTACATAATGCTTACTCTGTGATTCGAACTATTGATGGCTCTTTTTACGTCAATGTCACTGTCGTAATTGCAAAAATGTACGGTAATGAACTTCGCATATTCCTTTTGTCACTTTCCCGCACACTTTTATAAACGTGCGAAATCTTATAGTTTGATTACAAATAACGATGGGCAAAGTGATACTTTGTATAGTGGTCATACGAAGAGTCTATTTATTGCCCTGCTACAGAAATGTTGTGAAACTACACAAGCAAATACCTAAAAGTATGTGATCACGAAAAAGGCACGAAAGTTCTATCGAACTTTGGAAACTTTTTGAAAATTTTCTACGAAAGAATTTTAATTTTGTTGCTTTATCATCTAAAAACAAACAGTTTTCCTATGTCTACAATTCATTTATTGATTCAGTAGACTTCACTATAATTAATATTAATATTGATATTGAGGGTGTCAGATGCGCTGCGACCTATTAAGATCTATTGTGCCCCCTCTTCTCTGCTTCTTTGGAGTATATTCCCTTCATTGAAGCAGCCTCTCCAACTCCGTTTCCCTTAGGAATTTCAGGATTTGAAGAGGATCAAGGCCGGGCAAAGCCCCCCCGTTGAGCTGGTGTTGGCCCAGAACATCGTTTCTTTCACGTTCTAGGGCTTCGCAGTTCATCAATAGGTGAAGAGGAGTCTCGTTTTCTTCCCTACAGAGTCTGCAAACGCCATCTTTTTCTATACCAAGTTTCCTCAGGTGTTCATTGAGCTTGCAATGACCTGTTAGGAATCCTGTTAGCATTCTGAGACTTCCTTTGTTGAGGGTCAGGAGTTTCCTTGACCTTTCTCGGTTAAAGTTCCCGAGGAGCTCCTTGGATTGTCTCAATCCTGAGAGGTTATTCCAATGGATTTCTCTCAGTTTTTCTTCTTCCTTACGAAGTTCTGCCTTGAAGAACGTGTCTTCAAGGCTACAGAATGGTTCTGGTCCTATAAAGGGTGTCGATGTTCCTTTTCTTGCCAATGAGTGGGCACGTTCGTTTCCCTCAATCCCAGTGTGTCCTGGTATCCATTTGAGGTGAATTTTGTTCTCTCTGCCTAGTTTATTGAGTTTTTGTAGGCAGTTTCATGCCATTTTTGAGCTGATGATAGGAGAGCTCAGCGTCTTTATGGCTGCTTGACTGTCTGTCAGTATTGCTATTTCCCTATTTTTATAGTTTCTGTCGAGGTTTATTTGGGCGCATACTTCTATTGCGTACAGTTCCGCTTGAAGTATGCTTGGGGATGTTCCCATCGGCTCGGAGTAGTTGGTGCCTGGCCCATATACTATTGCCCCAGTTCCCTCGGTGACCTTTGAGCCGTCTGTGTACCATCTTATTGTACCTTCTTTGAAAGTGTGAATGGATGTGTTGCTCCATTCTTCTTTCGTAGACAGTTCCATGATGAAGTTTCTCTTGAAGCTGAATTTCTTGACAGTTTTGTCTTTTGGCATTATCAGGAGGTTTTTACAGATGTTCAGGGGTTGATTCCCCTCGGTCCGTAGTCCCCCCCTGATCCCCATTCTTGACATTCTGAGTTGAGCCTCCGCGGCACTTCTCTCAATCACTAAGTGCAGTGGTGTGAGATCTAGAATTACTTCCAACGCTGCTGTTGGGCATGTTCTCATTGCTCCTGTGATGCAGAGGCATGCAAGTCTCTGGATCTTCTCGAGTGTTTTCCTCGCTGTTATTAGCTTGGTCCTCTTGTACCAGACGACCGCTCCGTATGTGATGATGGGTCTCACTAGCATGGTGTACATCCAGCGTAAAATGGATGGGTTACAACCCCATGCATTCCCCGCCATTCTCCTGCACACCATGAGTACGGATGTGGCCTTACTTACTGTTGCACTTAAGTGCTTGTGCCACATTAGCTTCTTATCCAGTGTTATTCCCAGATATTTTACTTCTTCCTTCCATTCTAACTCGACTCCATTCAAGTCGATGGTTTTGAGGTTTGGAAGCTTGTTTTTTCTTTTGAATGGTATTAGTGTAGTTTATGTAGGATTGATGTTGAGTCCTATTTCCTGGCACCATTTCAAGGTTATCTTTAACCCCCTCTGTACTATGTCGCAGAGTGTTCCTTCAAATTTTCCTCTGGCCATGATGACGATGTCATCGGCATACCCGATGCAGGTAATGCCGTTCTCGGTGAGTAACCCGAGGAGCTCGTCTACTACCAGGCTCCATAGGAGGGGGGATAACACCCCTCCTTGTGGGCATCCTTTTGTTGTTTTCACCTGGATGGTGTCATCGCCCACTTTGGTTCCAATTATTCTTGTGGACAGCATTTGTTGAATCCAATGGGATGTTGTACTGTTTATGCCTTTTTTAGTTAGGGCTTTCTTGATAGCATCGCAAGAGGTGTTGTCGAATGCTCCTTCTATGTCCAGAAAGGCGCAAATGGCCGTTTCCTTGTACTCCAGAGTGTCCTGAATCTTTTCTGTCAGCTCATACAGCGGGCCATAATCTTCCGTGGCGTATACCGTGAATAACCCTGTATATCTTACATAATGCTTACTCTGTGATTCGAACTATTGATGGCTCTTTTTACGTCAATGTCACTGTCGTAATTGCAAAAATGTACGATAATGAACTTCGCATATTCCTTTTGTCACCTTCCCGCACACTTTTATAAACGTGCGAAATCTTATAGTTTGATTACAAATAACGATGGGCAAAGTGATACTTTGTATAGTGGTCGTACGAAGAGTCTATTTATTGCCCTGCTACAGAAATGTTGTGAAACTACACGAGCAAATACCTAAAAGTATGTGATCACGAAAAAGGCACGAAAGTTCTATCGAACTTTGGAAACTTTTTGAAAATTTTCTACGAAAGAATTTTAATTTTGTTGCTTTATCATCTAAAAACAAACAGTTTTCCTATGTCTACAATTCATTTATTGATTCAGTAGACTTCACTAACGTACCTACCTATCTAAAACTCAACCTACTTTGTTAAAAGTCTGTGCCGATCGAACATAAAGCAGAATGGATGTAGAAGTATGGTGCTACTGTCATTGTTCTTCTTTATTAGAGAGAGATATTTTTGTGGATTTCATAGAGCTTTGCCTTTGTGCGTCATGTTCATTTATGGATAAGTGTGATGAAAGATAGCTCAGCTTTCTTGTATAATGGGCTGTTAAAGTAGATGTGAATTATAAACCCTTTTGATCATATACATAGATAACAATATCCATTAATATATCAAGGCATCTTATCAGATAAACTTCAAAAGTCATAATATCTCGGTCGGTGATAAATTTGTAGTAATAGGTAGAGTTTATTTGCTTAGGTTTCATTTTCTTTGAAATACGTTTAAATTTTCATCACTAACCATAAAAATTGTATGAAGAACCAAAGAAATCAAACAGGGAAATTCCAGCAGTTGAATAACCATCTATCACCGGTAAAAATATTGTCAATTTGGAACTACCAACAGTACCTACACCACAAAACAAATCACACCAACAACGGCGAACAAAACTTCATGAGCCAGATGCGAGACAAAACCGCACCCCGTAAAAAGCACAGAATATAATGGAATATATTGTAATCGGTAAACTGTATCTGCCATGCGAGCAAATAACAATCTAGTTTTGGTAGGTACCATTTGAGGAAAATTTCATGTCCGAAATTGAATCTGTAAAATTGTAAACCCAAAGATTCTGATTGTTTACAGTTATGTGGGTCAGTTTTCTGTAGCAGGACTTTACCAGTTGATATAAAACCTTTTTAAGGAACGAAATAATCATAAAAACATGCCCAGAATGGCTTATAAAATTAAAATACCCAAGGTGTAGTGTAATTTTTTTTTTCCTTTTTCATAATTATTTAGAGCAGACGAATAGTTTAATATGTGAGAAAAAATTATCAGTGGCGTGGAAAAAGGGTGTATGATCCTTTTTTCGCCCAACAATTTCTATGTCCATGGACTCACAGGATCTTTACTTATCAGAGTTGAATTCCATAATAGAGTTTTAAAAAAAAAAAAAAAGGTAACGAATATGTACAGACATAACTTTGTGTACTTGGGCGCGTTCACTAACCGCACAACCGGGCCAAGAGTTAGAGATGGACTAACCGAGTAACAGAGAAGCGCCATCCCCTGTGCGAAACACCGTTTAGTACTATTTGTCGCATACCTACCGAAAGATAAGTGCGATTGCCTCCTCCGAGTAATAAAATCTATTAAACGGGTTGTCTAAGCCTACATTTTTATTAATTAATTCTTGTTTTAATTTCAGAACTACGACGGCGACATCTAAAGTTAAGAGTTTGCCAATACTAGGGCTAGTCCGCGATGGAACACCGTGTGGCGAAAACCTCATCTGCCTTAACCAAACATGCTCCAGCTTGTTCCCTCATCTCGACCAAACCAAGTGTCCCACAAACCACAACAATCTCGAATGTTCTGGTCATGGGGTAAGTAAATAATTTTTTGCAAATTACCTACGTTATAAACAAAGTAAAATTATTGTTTCCTTGAAGAAAACTAAAGAACAATAATTTGCAGTGAAAATGGAAGCTAGAAACTTGTCCCATATTATGCTCCCAAAATTTAACAATCACTTTAAAGCTACTTCAAGAAGAATCGATAAAGCGATATATTCTTCACATTGGTTTGACTACACTTTCAAAATTACTCAAAACTTGGGAATTGGATTTAAATTCAGAACTGATTGCAACCGAAGGTTTTTATGTAAACAGCCGAGTGTAATTTTCAAGAGGGTCAAGTTTCTGAAAACGTATTTAGATAATTTAGAGGAAAATTTGAGCGAGGTGGTTTTTATGGAGGAGACCAATTTATTTTTAAATGTAACCAAATCGTTACAATAGATACTATACATTCAATAGTCTTAAGATTCTAATATAAATAACATCGACACCATACATTCCTAATTACGTGGGTCAGGTCGCCAGCACTTCATCCCCTCCAGAAACTCTGCAATAGTAAGGACTTATTTCCAGGAGCATAACTTTAATTCTTTTTTTGAAAATGGGCAGATGCAGCTGCTTAATGTCACCAGTCAAAGCATTATATGTATAGTCTCAAACCCATCACGCCAGACGACCCCTGATAAAGCGACAATCTAGCAATCCTAGAGCCTTGAAGGCCGAGTCTTCCAATTCTGTGTGAAAAGTGCGGGTCTGTGGCGGGAAATTATAGGCAATCAAGATTGTAGTAATATTTGTTATAGTACACGAGAGCTCACTGCAAATTTGAGCCGTCATCTGATAACGAAATAACATAGGTATGCCTAAGATACATGCAAAAACATTGTACTGCACCGAACGACAACTGTGGCAATCCTTATCCTCAACAGAGTGGTTGAAATCATGGCAATTTTCGAAAAAAAACATAGCACACCTTTTATATACAGGGTGTCCCAGCTTATTCGAAGCGGTCTCTGTAGGCCAAACGATGGACTTTTTCAAAAAACTTTTTGAAAATTCAAGTACAGAATCACAATGGCCATAATTTAAAATTATTTTGGAGTATACAGAGTGTCCCATATGAGAGTGGCATATCAAAGTTATGTTTTTTTAAATGGAATGCTCCTATGTTATTGCATTTTTTGATTGTCTGAGAAGAGAAAATAAGGTTGGCTTTTACAGTTGGTGTTTAAATTCAGAAGTTTTTGAGTTATAAACAAGTGAAAATCGTCATTTTTCAAGTTCAAGGCCCGGTACAAGGAAAACGACTGAAGATAGAGAAAAACGGCTTACATGTCCCTATTTTAACTTTTCATGTCATGAAATGTTTCTATGGTATAGAAACATTTGTACTTTCTTTGATTTTTTTATTTGGCGACGCGTGGAGAAATCTCAGAATTTTTCAAATTTTTTTATCACCCTGTATAAACATTTCATCTACATCATAGGATAGTACAAATAATCATGACATGAAAAGTTAAAATAGGGACATGTAAGCCGTTTTTCTCTATCTTCAGCCGTTTTCGTTGTACAGGGCCTTGAACTTGGAAAATGACTATTTTCACTTGTTTATAACTCAAAAACTTCTGAATTTAAACACCAACTGTAAAAGCCAACCTAATTTTCTCTTCTTAGACAATCTAAAAATGCAATAACATAGGAGCATTCTATTTAAAAAAAAACATAACTTTGATATGCTACTGTCATATGGGACACTCTGTATACTCCAAAATAATTTTAAATTATGGCCATTGTGATTCTGTACTTGAATTTTCAAAAAGTTTTTTGAAAAAGTCCATCTCGTTTGGCCTACAAAGACCGCTTCGAATAAGCTGGGACACCCTGTATATAAAGAGACAAGATGGCGAGAACTGAGTAGCACCATGAGAGTGAAGCGCTTACATTAATAATTATTCTAGAGGTAGCGCAGTAGCTGATTAATTTTTAAAGTGCATCTATATTTAGTGGGATAGAAAATTAGTTAATTATTGGAGGTATTGTAATTCATACAAGTGTTAATGTGTGGGAGATATTTCATCTAAAATGAGTAAACAGAAGGAAACTCGAACCAAGAAATGCAGTGAAAGTGAAGGTTCAGGTGATACACATGGTGAAAACGTTGATTGCAAAAATTTGCACATCAGCAGATTTTATAGAAAATATTATAGTCGCTATTACGGAGGCTTTGAAAGATACTTTTGGAAAACGATTTGAAGCAATTGAGATTGAGAACTCAAGGTTGAGAAAGCAGGTGAGCCAACAGGGAAAGTCTTTAGAGAAGTGCTACCAAAGACTAGAGGTCGCCGAGCAGTATTTGAAGAGGAAGGTGTTGAGAATATATGGCTTAGAAGATGGTGAAAAGGAGAATCTAAGAAGAGTCGTCGTGGAGAACGTGGGAAGGGTGATAGGCGTACAGATATGGAGGCGTGTTATACAGTTGAAGCCCGTCAAGAGGCTCAACCCCACCCTGTTTTGGTTAGAATGAAAACATTAGATTTGAAACGAAGATTGTATAAGAGTAAAAGTGCTTCAAAGAAAACGAAGATAATCATCAGAGAGGATGTCACCAGCAAGGCTATGGAGCTGATCAAGGCTTCAATTGCTAAGTTTGAAACCAAGAAAGTGTGGACCATGGACTGCATGGTTTTTGTGAGGACAGACGATAATAAGGTACATAAGATCTACAATATGGAATATCTGGATAAAATAGGTCAGTGAAATATTGGATTGTTCAAGATACTAAGTCGATGCCTCCGCCTCGGCTAATTATTGTTGTATGATATCTATATGAGGTTTGATGTTGACTGGAATTTCTATTTTTGTTTTGTTTTTCTGAAGAAAATAAAAAGGGAGGGAGGGATATTCTGAGCTGTATAATAATTATTATGGAATATTAAATAATGCTGAATATGATGATGTTTTAACTACTTTTTGTTGGTTATTAAAAATATGCTATTACCACACATAGGGGGATAAGTGCATAACAATCTTGTAAATGAATGATTATTTATAGTAGTTGGTTGAGGAGTAGGTAATCTGAATAAAACTATTTGTTTACAATCATGAATACCTGTAAATGTTTTCGGGACAGATAGTAGGAATTTTTTAGGTGAAATAAATGATTGACGAATATTTCTTGAAATCGATAAAATTGGAAAATGTTTTGAATTATATTAAATTTTGAATTTAAATGTTTTAATGTATAATACTGCGCTCTCAGAAGATATCTTCTGAGTAAATATTATCTGATTGATGGCTGGTGCTGCTCTCTTTATCACATGCTCAATAAATGCATTATCAGGGTTCGATACATTCTAAAAACAATAGATATTTTATATTATTGTTATAATTCACTGATTTATCTTCCTACTGTATCTTCCTACATATAATCTTGCTATTTAATCTGATAGTATTTTCTTCTACTATCTATTACTAACTTTATTATTATTATTATTATTATTTATACTTCTCATTCTTGCCAGAATTTATTTATTTTATATTACGTTCCTCCGATATACTGTTTTTTCTCTTTCTCTCTTTGAGAATATCACAGCTGGGTTTTCTTTTTGAGTTGTTATAGCTATTCATTTATTACTAAACCGTGGTTCATTCTTGTTTCTCATATTATGTACTAGGTTTAATTGTTGTTAATATTTTGATGGTATAGAAAATGATAACTGTGATCTATAATATGCGTGTTGAGTAATATCTATAGTTTTGAGATGGTAACGTTGGGGCCTCTACCCGATGAAGTGATGACTTTGGTATGAGAGGGGGTGATCTAAAAGTTGCACATCTTAATGTGAGCTCATTGCGAGCACATCTTAGTGATGTGGGTGAAACATTGAGGAGTGGAGAACTGGATGTTTTGTGTGTAAGCGAAACATGGTTGTCGCCCATTGTGGATGACTCGGGATGTAGTATTGATGAATATATATTCGTGAGAAAGGATTTCAGAGGGAGAGGCTCGGGAGTTGGGATCTATTTGAGGAGAGGGGTCGAATATAGGGTGTTGCCGGTGGCTGATGGTATAGAACAATTATGTGTAGAAATCACAGTACGGTCTGTTAATATCGTGATATGCCTGGTATATCGAAATCATGATGTGGTATATAAAACTTTCTTGAGTGAGATGGAGAGCACAATGGGAAATGCTTTGTTGAAATGTGACAGTGTGGTCGTCCTAGGTGATGTTAACATAGACTGGCTGGAGACACGATATTGCAATGATGTGCAATGACACGATATTATAAAATTTTCATACAAGAAATTAGTTTTAAACAATTGATTGTGGAGCCTACAAGGAGGAAGGATTCACTCCTTGATCACGTGTTGGTCTCCAGTGAGGATATTGTTCTGGATTCAGGGGTCAGAAATGTACACTACTCTGATCATGACTTGGTTTTTTGTGAGCTTGATTTAAAATTAGATAGAAGGGAGCCTAAAGAATTCGCATACAGAGACATTGCTCATATAGATAGGGAGTCTTTCATGAGAGATCTAATTGCTTGTAATCTTGAACGAATTTATTATATCTCCGATATAGATCAAAAGGTGACAGTACTTAATAATGCATGGGAAGGGCTATTTAGTTTTCAAGCTCCGCTAAAAAAAGTTAGAATCACTAGACCGTTTAAGCCATGGATTACGGACGACGTCAGGCTACTTATGAGAATGAGAGATAGGACAAAGTCTAGATATCATAGGTCCATGTTGGGAAAGGATTGGGACTATCACAAATCAATTAGAAATTACACCAGCTTGGCAATAAGGAATGGGAAGCGCGCCTATTTTAACTATAGGCTGAACAACACAAGTATTAAGACCCTGTACAGAGATCTGGCTGCTCTGAATATATGCTCGAATAAAAATAAAAATAGGAAAGAAGTGCCGTCACATTTGGGTAGCTCAGACGAAATAAATAACTATTTTGTTAATAACATCCCAAATAGTGGCCAGGTAGATGATAATAGTGTAAATCATGATATTTTAAATAATTTATGCAAGCAATCCAGTCATCTGAATTTATTTGTGTTTACTTTAGTTGACAATGAGACTGTAAATAAACATTTTGTTGGAAATTCAGAGTAATGCTGCTGGCACGGATGGAATGACTCTTGGGATGGTTCACATGTGTATGCCTTATATTGTACCTATATTGACAAACATAATCAATTCATGTATCTTGCAGAACAAATATTTTCCTAGAGCGTGGAAAAGTGCACGTGACACCTTTGGCCAAGGTTGACGATTCATTGACATTGACGGTCTGTATCTGTTCTGCCGGTTTTTTCTAAATTGTTTGAAAAGGTTATATATCAACAGGTTCGGGATTTTTTGCAAGTTCATGACATCTTGCCTCACATTCAGTCTAGGTTTAGACCTGGCTATAGTCCAATAAAGTCTAAAAAGTCATACGTATCGATTAAGAATACACATCCTTTTGATAGTTCGATTTATTTTGTTTCATGTACGTGTTTTTATAGTAACCGTCCAGTTTGTCTAAACACTCCATCCCGCATAAATAAGTATACGTCAACATTGGTTTTGAATGAGAATTAAATGCACAACATAGAGGATAGAATGTCATTACGTGAATAAATTTTATGTAGTTGTCAGTGGCTCTCAAACTGACGTAAGCGGTTCAATTCATTTTTTGAATGATTCCTTCAATAATAATTACGCTCGTTCACAACTGGACAATTAACTGTTTGACATTTTCTGGTGAAATTAAAAATATTAATTCGGACGGTTAGTGAGACGTCACATCTGACTTTTTAAAGTTAATCCTACTATATGGTTGTGCTACTGCATTGGCCAAAATAAACGACGACATTCTCAGAGCCACAGATGGGGGAAAACTGACAGTGCTGGTGCTCTTAGATTATTCAAAGGCATTCGATACATTGAAGCATTGCATTTTATTACAAATTCTTAGAAGTGTAGGCTTTTCGGATCTGGCGACTTCCCTGATTTCTAGTTACCTGTCTGATAGGTCTCAGAGGGTGAAGGTGGGTGGAGAACTGTCTAATTCGTTAAGAGTTCAGCAGGGTGTACCCCAGGGATCTATTTTGGGACCAATTGTATTCACGTTGTATACTAGTAACTGTCTTTTGATAGAGGCAACATAAATGACGCCATGACTAAGATAAATAATGACCTCAGCACCTGTATCATATTTCGCAGCTCCATTCACTGCACTTGAATCCATCCAAGACCAAGGCTATTCTGTTTGGGAGTAAGATTGAGGTGCCGAACGTTTTGCAGCAACTATCTCTGAAAATTAATAATGAGCCTGTTGAATTTGTGGACAGGGTCAGAAATCTGGGTCTGATTATGGATAATACATTTCGTTATCGTCAACATGTATCAAGCTGTATATCGAGGGGCTACGCTAGTCTTCGGTTTCTCTATCCTCATAGGGGATATTCAAGTAAAAATTTGAAGAGTCTTCTTTGTGAGCTTTTAGTGTTGTCCAAATTTTGGTATGACAGTGAGATTTATTCTCCATGTCTGGATAGTGAGACAGCGAGCAGGGTACAGGGTGTCCAGAATTCATGTTTGAGATTCGTGTACGGATTGAGAAAGTTTGATCATGTTTCTGACTTGATGGTTGAGTATGAGAAATAGATTGTATGTTTTGTCTGTCTGCTTTTATCATAGGGTTATCAGTGCTGGGACGCCACCATACTTGTGTAATAAAATTAGATATCGCACGGACGTCCATAATGTGAACGTGCGTCAGAAAGATACGTTATCACTACCAAAATCCAAACTGGAAATATTTAGACGTTCGTTCACTTATGACGTGTGTGTGAAGATAAACGGCCTCTCTGAAAATCTAAAGAGGGATATGCCCACTTCAAGATTTAAGAGGGAACTCAAAAAGTTACTACTTAGCAAGCAATAGATAGTGAAGACAAGGCTAGGAACTGCGTCTGATGGCAATTTCTTTTCTGTCCATCCAACTATCTTCTTCTACTTTCTTTATTCTTCTTCTTCTTTTTTAGTTATTTATTTTTCCCTTTTTTTTGGGAGAAGGATATATCGTGAGGAGCATGTACAGGATCTCGCTACCATTTAATTATGTCTTGAATTTTGACAGGGTTTATGTGGTAGAGCTTGCAGACCTATGGGTATGCAATGTCCAATCAGCTGAACATCGCCCTGTGCATTGACCATTTTATGTTAGTGCTGGATTGTGATAAATTAGATACTTTTTTTTTTTTTAATTGTGGAAATAAGTTGGTCAATAAAAGTCTTTATTATTATTATTATATTTAGAGAATCCAGACAATCCAAAATATATTTAAGAATGCCGGGACGACTGTAAGAAAAAAAGTTACATGCGAAATACGGTCTAGGAGTGGCCTTTTGTACCCCTTAAAACAATAAGGGGAAATTGAGTAGTCCACTGAGTGCATTTTCAATATCAATCGATGCATAGATAATTTCATACTGTTAGGTACTTGTAAACATGTTTGTCTTGTATGCATATGATTTTATTTTATTTGAAAAGCCTGCTAAATTTTCAACAAGGTATCATCCCCTGATATTTTTCGCACTCATATTCATTCACACCATGTCTATCTATTTGAAACTTTTGCCGCTACGCGTTTCATAAATGGCACTGTGCCACAATCATCGTTCAGGTTACGTCGGGGCATATCTGGATTTTCGGATTAGAAAATTTATTCTCTTTCCATTGCATTCAGTCTCAACTCGTGATCACATAACGGAAATGGTACAGCGGCACAGGTACCGTTAGAATTTCTATTAACCAATCAGTATCCAATAACGTAAGTTTTAGCCCTTTATCAGATTGCGAAATTTTGGGCCAGTTTTAACACCTGAAGTGATATTGTATAGGCCACTCTGTTCAGGATAAAGATTAGAATAGGTGTCGTTCTGTGCATTTAAATAATTTTTCATTCTCCCCTTTACGAAATTGTAACTTTCTGTCTTGATAAGGCAACCGAAAGCGAAAGTAAAACATGCTAGGTGATAGGTTGCTAGGTGGTTGCTAGCTATGAAAAACTTTCGTGCCCTGGACGGAAAAGTAGAAATGTCAGTTTGCGTTTATTTAGAAGGAAAATTAAATGTAAAACTACAATAAAAAATTCCAGTAAATCTTTCTGGAACATACAAGAGGGAGCGAGAGCCGGGGGGAGCCGACCCCTGGAGAACGGGGGGTAGCAGGCCCCCCTCACCCCTGTCCAAACCGGCCAGACGGTAGGTGGCGAGGATATTGTATGTTCCAGAAAGATTTACTGGAATTTGCAGCTTCTTGAATGAAATTCATTCTGAACTACACTACGATCAAAGATTCTAAAATTATAAATAGCGGTACAGAGTTTTAAACTTGACAGTGTCATAAATTAATTCAATTGAAAGTGTCACCTTATAATAATTCCATTGTTATCACTGAATCGTATTAACTTACTCATTTCTTCTTAATCCGTGGTTCAATAGCAAGGGGAGAATGAAAAGTTTAATGCATTACACGCTACGAAAGCTCTTTCAAGTGCTCGGAGTTTTTAAATATCCTCGGCTACGCTACGCGTCGCCTCGGCTATTTAAATAACACCTCACACCTAAAAGTGAACTTGTAATGTAAATAACTATTATTTCATACTAATACATTATAACTAGATAAACGCTTGGTTACCGTAACTATAAACATACTCATAACTCCCTTGGGACTGTTATGAATCCATAACTCCCTCTAATTCTAATATTACTATTGGTTTAATTCTGGTAACCATTGGATGTTGCTTTTGTTATTGCATTGTTGGTTGCATATTTGGATTTCATATGTCATTTTCTACAAACTTTTCAGTTGATATATCCATGGTAATCAATAATCATGGTTACTCAATTATTAAAACATTCGTTTAATTTTAAAAACCAACAGATTTCGTTTTTATATTTCATTTATTAGTATAACATAAAATAGATTATGTATCACGGGAGTTATTAGATGTTAATAACCTCGGGCAACTTAACAATCCCTCGGGACTAACGTCCCTCGGGATTGCAATATGTTGCCCTCTGTAATTAACATCCTCATAACTCCCTTGATACATAAATAACTATTGCAGGCCTCCCAGGCATAATGTCATTTCGTTATCAGATGACGGCCCAAATGGGCAGTGGCCTCTTGGACTATTAGTGTTATCGGCCTAATGTAAAATAAAAAATGTCACTTTTTTATATTGAAATTTATATTGACAGTAAAATTATGTATGTGTGTGCTACAGGGACTTTCTAGTATCGACAGTTATATTATTATGTTATGGCATATGTTATGTTTATTTTTGAAAGAAACAGAATATAATAAACCGCAATAAACCTTCTACATCTGAATGAATACTTTTTTACGAAATTTACTTGTGATATAACTTGGAGCTCATTGCCCATAGCTTACCATTCAATAAACAAGCTTCGTGGAATCTGATTGTTGTTCCACTATAATACAAAATATTTATTTTCTGTTTCCAGTATTGCACTAATATGAACAAGTGCTACTGCGAACCTGGCTGGAGTGGACCTGATTGCTCAATTCAAGAGGAAATTACAACACACGCTGCGCCTTTGCCTACCCCTGCCAGTAACCAATCGATTAAGTCAAATGTCAATAATCTTCAAGACCATATGAAAAAAAAAGAAACCCCCTACGGTACGTATTTAATACCCTTATTCTGCGAGGTTTTGAAGTAAAATAAGTACTCTTGGTCTTTTTAAACTCTTAATAAGCAGGTGGAAATGAAATTCAATGTTAACATAACGGAAATTTTTTATTTTTGACTCAGAAGTCACTTCCATCAGAGTATTTCTCGCTGTTTTTGCTTTCTATCATAGTATTATCAGAAATTTTGCTTTCATTCCTTAGGAATAAAAAGTTTTATGACAGTTATAAAAGACCATTATTAATCTTTATTCAAAGTATATAGTAATTTATTATCAGCCCAAGAATAAGTTTTTGGAAGCTGGTACTAAAATTCACTTGGTATAATCTAAAATATTGCTAATATAACATAACGCAGTCACATAATGCAAGAAATGATTCAATGATAATTTGGATAAAACTTCGCAAGATGCAATTCTTTATCATCTCTCTTTAGGTTTAGTTAATACCTACTCTCAAATAAATATATCATTTGATCCAATTTGAGTAGTATCTCGTATTATGCATCAAACACAGTACAGCTTGACAAGAATATCTTGGCGGTTGTTAAAGGAGAGAGAGGTCCTAGAACGAGACAGAACATCACCCCACCACCTTATCTGTTGTAGTACATTCTATGTAATAAATTTTGTAAAATGTTGATACTTGACATTTAAATTTTATTATGAACTATAAGCTAATTTGGCTGCGTTCAATTAATATGAAAAAATGAAAATCTAAAATAAACACGGGAGTTTTAGTTAGAATTATTTAATTATTACTATCATCATAAAATATATTTAATTATCACTATCACTATCAGAATAGTTCTCTTCGTCACTATCATTATATCTTCATCGTCGTTAATGCCTCCCAGTTGAATAATTAGATCCCCCACTATAATATGCATAGCTCCTTCTCTGGCCATTAACGCGTTCTCAATTTTTTTGTTGGTTGAATGGTCACACTTGGCATTCCACTGCTCAGCCGTATAGTGCTTCATATCCGCCCAAACCAACTCGATAAGATTGAGATCTGGGTGGTAAGGAGGCAGTCGCAAAACATCATGTCTTCTCATAATTTCATCAATTTCGTAGGTTTTGAAATTCGGCTTATTCGATTTGATGAGGTCATACAATTCTGGTTTATGTAAATCCGTATTAAATAATGGTATTTGCTTTTGTTGTAACCACTGCTGCATATCTGATTTTCTTGAAGCAGAGTTAGGTGGTTTATCTAACTGAACATTATGATATGGCGCGTTGTCAATCACAAGTACGCTGTGAGGCGGTAAATTTGAAATAAGCTTCGTTTCCATCCATTCTTTGTAGTTGGAATAATTCATATCGTCGTGATAGTCTGCACTCTTCGTCTTCGACTTAAATCGCACGTATAAGCATTAGGAATAAAACCAGTTTCTCCACCCGCGTGAATGATTACCATCCGTTGTCCTTTGGAGGCGGGTTGCGACAAAACTTCTCTACTGGCGTCGCTCCACGCTTTTTGATGAGCATGAGAAGAATGGATATACGTTTCATCCATGTACACTATATTTCTACCTTCGGCTCTATAATTTCTCATCCTTCCAAGAAACTTAAGACGCAAATATCATACTGCTTGCTTTTCCATCAAAATTGTTCTATTAGTTCTTGTTTTTCTCCACCGAAAGCCCAGTTTATGGATAACCTTTCTGACACTTTTCCCTGATCCATTTTCTCGTTATCTTTTGTAAATTTTGCAGTGATCCTCTTGAACGTCGGAATAATTTTTTCGGTTGTATGAAAATTGTGTATAATTCGACGCAGTAAACATTGATCAAAGTCATCCAAATTGGTTTTTGTTGCTAATTTAGTTCTTTTTTTACCAGGAGAAGTAAATTTATCCGTTTGGCCATCGATGATTCTGCTTGTTTCCACCACTATCCTTTGAACAGTCCGTTCACTAATGCCTGTCGCAGCAGCAACCCGTTTTTGAACTTGATTCATTGGTAAAATAGGACCAAGTATTTTTAGATTCACCAAGAAAATATTTAAAAACTTTATTAATAATTTCACGGCTTTGACCGGAAAGGGTTTTATTAGCAACTTGGCTGTTAAATTTGCCATTTCAAAAGCTTGCAATATAATTAACTGTCACAAACATAATAAAATATAAACGTCAAGTATCAATGTCAAAACATTGTTCAAAATTTATTACATGGAATGTACTAAAACCGATAAAGTGGTGGGGTGATTTTCTGTCTCGTCCTAGGACCTCTCTCTCCTTTAACAACCGCCAAGATATTCTTGTCAAGCAGTATTTATAATTATAAGTCAAGGCATAGGTAGACAGTAAAAAAGATTTAAACTTAGAAAAAGCTGAACTTTTGCTAATGAAATAATCCCTCTACAAAGTTTGTTGCAGAAATGTTGGGTATGCCCATAGTTTTAAAAGTTTTTTTTTTTCAATTATAATTATTATTCTATAATAATATCTTAAGTTATAGTTTCATTTATTTTAATCGGTAGATGCTTGCATTTCACTCATCTGTTGTATGCAGAGAGCCGATATTTTCTCCAAGTTCCAAGATTCCATTCATGAATTGTTGAAAGGATTCCTTTTAAGTTTCCAACGTTGCCACCTTTCGACCCCCGCCCGTAGGGAGTGGGGTAAGATAGTTTTTGATAACCTTAAATATCCAGCTTCCAGACGAGCAGCTTGCTTTACCCACTTTTTCTGATTAAATGTCTGTTTTTTATATTTCAATGTGTTCAGAAAAAAAGAGAATCCTTTTTATTTATATATTTATATATTGTTCGATATTTCAGCTAATTTCGTTTCATTTCCTGTTAACTTGTTCTTGATTTCATGCGAAAGACACGAGAAAATTTTTGTGAAGACTTTCCAATGTGTCTTTGCATCACTTTATCATTCTAATAATATTACAACATGGTGCCAAATCTTGCGGAGGACCAGTTTTGAGTAAATTCTGTGTTCCTTCTTCACATTCTCGTATAATTCTGTATATGATGAAAACTGGTATATTTTGTTCGCTATGTATCCGAAATATTTTTTCCCGCAACTCTTCCGACTAAACAATATATAAATTCATGACCGATTTTGTAATTTGTAAGACATGCTGACACGCCTGTCAGCAACAAAACACTTTTGGTGAAACTTGATCGATTTGGCTTTATTTCAAAATTAATTTCTCTTTTCAAATCTCACCTTGACCGACTTTTGTCTGAAAAACGTCTCATACAATGGCTAGAGTTCACTATCCTTCTCATCTACATTGTACGTTCCCTAGGGCTTCAACTTGGGTCCGCTCTTATTCCTGATATTTATCAATGATATTGTGAACAAAATTTGCACTCCCAATTTAATTTTTGCTGATGACTTGTAAACATTAACCGTGGTGAAGAACGAGGACGACTGTCTCCTCGTGCAAGCATTCATTCATGAATACAGATAAGTGTCGAATAGAGGAGCTGGTGGCCTCGAGATGCTATGATCGTACCTCCGGCTAGAAGTTTGTGAGGTGGTTGGTGGAATTATCAAGAAGTGTTATTTGCAAGTATTCAACCTCTGCAAAAGACAGGGCAGACAGCTCAAAGTCTAAAAAAAATTGCTTAAAAAATGCTCGTACATCCGGCTGTTTGAAGGTTATAGGTGAAGTATGTAATTCGTCAGACGGCTAGTCCACTGCTAAAGAGGTGTCAGATGCCCTCAAATCTGTAAATTTGTATTCAAAAATGTCACCTCCCTCTAACGTTTTGACACATTATCTCAGAGTAGTAAAAACGTTATTAAACGAAGCTGACGGAGCTGACCAAAAAAATGGCACATTTGAGGACGTCTGACACCCTTTCAGCCAGTGACTTAGCCGTTTGACGAATTACATATTCCATTTACTTTCGACCTTCAAACAGGTAATACATAAAAGCCGGAGGTACTAATATTTTTTTAGCAATTTTTCTGCCGACTTTGAGCCTTCTGACGTGGCCTTTGCTGGGGTTTAGAGTTGAATCCTTGCGGATGACACCTCTTGATGATTCCGCCAACCACCAAAATTCCAGCCGGAGGTACAGTTGTGTTCAAATAAAACTGGGACAGTTCTAATTTTCTAAATGTGGCTTCTGAGTTAAATAATGTTTCCATAGTTTTCATCTGGTGTCTATGCTGTCAGCAAAGAAACAATTTATATTATTTGTCAAAAATCAAAGTAAACTAACACGCTGGACGCCACAAACACAACAAAACAAAAAAGTTGAGCCAGTTTTATATGAACAAAAAATGAAATTGAGAGTTGAATTGTAACGAGCTGTCCCAGTTTTATTTGAACACGACTGTACGATAATAGCACCTCGCGGTCGCCAACTCTTAGTTACAATGATGTCATTTACTAAGAAAAAATATAAAAAATTATTTGAATATTCATCCGCAAGAACGTAATGGGAGAGCTGGGTGTTGTTTTTCACAAACGTCTTTTTTCTCTGAGCACGTTGCATTTGCGAAGAAGTCACCGTTGAAAATGTTACGATTTATATCTAGAAACAGTGTCCATTTTACAAGCGAATACTTTTTGAAAGAGTCTTTCTGCTGGCGCTATTTGGTTTTACCTATCTGGTTTGATAGATGGCAGAAGATGATAGCATTAAAGTTACTTTATACGGTTTTTCAGTTGAGTTGAGTTTCCCTGAGCTGCTCTCACAATTTCATTATCAGATGACAAGTTTTGACTTTGAAAATTCTAATGTACTTTCTATACAAAAATTGCCAGGTCCAATGTGGTGAGGAACTCACCCATATAGATAATGTCAGCTAGCTTTTTGTTTTAATTTTGTGATCCAAACACAAGCTGAGATAACTTTTAATATTTTTTTGTACTCACAGAACTCTCAGAAGTAATATTGGTTTAAGTCCTGTTTGTGGATCTTAATAACATGTTGGAAAATAAAGGTTGATATGATTATTATTACTTTATAATCCAAAACAGTTTGACTTTACCAGACTATTGATAAGCCCATTACCATTGTTACGGAAAACGTGTTTAATTTCTTGCTGATAATAATGTTTTCAGTTCCAAAAAATTCCTAAAACTTCTACAACGCAGGATTATATTGACAGTGAGGGTGTGAGATGCGCTGCGACCTATTAAGATCTATTGTTCCCCCTCTACTCTGTTTCTCTGGTGTGTACAACGCAGGTTACTATCAGACGTTTTTTAAAATGCCTTGAAATTAGATTTTGGTGCATAGCTGATAGATTGATTAGATTTATCATTAGTACATTGTTTAATAATAATTAATATCCTATTGCGAGCACAGCAGACTTTTATACATTACCTTGATAACAAATCTTGTTTCATTTCTAAATGACAGTAAAATAAATTATTATTAAGTATACTAAAATTTCTTGAAAATACTAGAGTAATTCCAGCGTAATATTTGCATCGCTGCATTATGTTATATTAGTCCGACGATTTTTTTTTGTCTTAATAATAGTATACATAGATTATTGTCAAGTACGTACACAGAGCACTTTTGGTTTTGTTCACTGGCAAGCTAAATGGGTAAGCACTCTCATTATTATAAACAAGCAACTTCTATTATTGCCTTGAAATGTAATATAACAGAGGTAGTCTATCTCAAACATTAAAGTGGCTCCTTTTCGAAGTCAAATTAACTAACAATGTGAGATTTATTTCACCATTTTATTTTCTTTTATACAAGCTTGTGATGATTTACATATTTGTTACTAGTTTATTTTCTTTGTTTCTTTATTTATTTTTTTAATTATTATATATGAAATACGTAATACGGTTTTGTGACACCTGGTGCTGTTACCAGATAGGCTAGTTAGTTTATCCCTGCATATTTAACCCGTTCTTGGTTAGTCAAATAGTTTAGTGCATTTCCAAGGTTCAACAGAATGTAAGTCAAGGATTTTCCTGCCTGCGGGTTTCTGAGACTGGTATGACCCATTACTGCATGGCGAGTTTGTGTCAGTGCCGGGAACTCCAAATTTCTTGAAAAGCTGTCTGGTCTTTCCCATTGCAATGGTGGTTCTCCAGTGTCCTGACCTGTGTTCTGTCTATTTGCAATATTTCATTGACAAGGTTTGAAGATGGTTCTGCAGCATTATTAGCTTCGGATACTTATTCCCTGGTGTGCGGTTCCAGTATGTTTTGTATTAGTTCGTTGCCGACTTAATCACTGCATCACTGCACTACCTACCATTTTTTTATCTTAATCTAAAATTAAAAAATATTAACTGAATGTTGTATCCTATTCTAAAGTCGTCCAATATCAACTGTTAGTTATCTAATGCTCAATATTATAAAGCAAGATAACCCAGTGTTAGAGATAAAACGCTGTGAGTACCATAAAAGGCGATAAAACTAACAGCGTGTCATCTTTAAGGCTATGCTATCTTGATTGATAACCTTCGGGAGAGACTTTCTCACAATGGAGGACATGGATACATTAACAATAGTCAAGATGGTCAGCTTTCTCAAAGAGGATGACCTGACGGAGTTAATGTAGCACGTGTATGTAATGTAGCATGTCTCATTCTCTAGATTAAAAAAAAAGACATCACTCAATCTTTCGGAAACCACGTGAAGATCAATTTGATTATATAAATTCTTGCTAGTTTACTCTGTCTACTCGTTTAACATGTTATTTGCCCTAATTGTTGTTGGTTTGTCTTCGAACGATTCCTTGTTTATTTTACCTCATTCTTTAGACGAATAGAACAGGTCAGCGGGTTCCTTCGAAAATCATTGTGTAGCTCTTACTCCCATGATCCATTTGATCCTACAAATTCTTACTAATAAATTTTTCTTTTTTTTCTTTTAATGGTTATCGATATGTCTTTCGGAAATTCGTCTCCGATTCTGTAGATGATAATATCAACCCTTAACCGATCTTTTGGAAAATTAATTTTTGTTTTAGAACAAAAAAAATCTTGCTATTCTACTTCGTTTACTGGTTTTGTGTCTTATTTCGACTACTTGCTGCTAGTTTCCCTTCAGGCGATTTCCCTGTTCATTATCGTGCCTCATTATCTAGAGGAAAACAATCAGCTCAAGTATCTCTGTATCTCTCTATTAACGTGGATCTTTTTTCTATTTCACAGTATAAAAAAAATTATTACTACTTTCACTACTTACTTTGTCAAATTTTCCATAATATGTCATTTTCCCTCTCATCTTCTGTTTTGCTTTTTATATTTTCTTTTAACGTAAGGCTTTATTTTGTATTTTCCTTATTGGTTGACTTTTCCATTGTATATCGCAGATTTGTTGGAATTATATGATCTGTAGCTGTACTGCGCTCCTGGCCCTACTCCCAAATTCTTCGGTCCTTATTCGAAATATTTTTGGGATTGTAGAGTCCAAGTGTCACATGTCAATATTTGTGGTTAGAATATTTTTCTGTATGCCCGAGCAAGCTGATAATCATGGGACAACTGGAATATACAAGGTGATTCAGTAATGAGTACCATGAATGATACGGGGTGTACCTACTGTCAAAATAATACGAAAACCAAGAATAACTTTTTTTCCAAAAGTGCTTCCCTAACAAGATACAGGGTGTGAAAGGGTCGATTTGGAAAACACTTATTTGATCGTATCTTCTAACTGGGTTGAACTATTTAATTCATTTTTGGTAGACATCTACTACATAATAAGGACCGTAAACGGACAAAATTTTGTCGCATTTGAACAATCCAGTGGCGTAGAATTGGGGGTCATGTGACACTTTTTCCCCCCAAAAAAAAGTTGCTGTTGGGTTTTTTCCCATTTTTATTTGGTTTTTAGTATTATTGGTTCAAATACCACAAAAAAGGTACACTTGTTTCATTTGCCCAGAAGCGTCCGTTTCCGAGATATTCTGACTTGCGTGTAACTATGTGAAATACCAAGTTGCAAAATTATCACAGAAAAAGTTTTATTAACAACCAAATAAAATACTTAAAGTCGAATACATCTACCTACGTAAGTTTATAATTAACTGAAAAATAATAAAAATAAAATTAAAGTAAGTTTTCAAAGTGTCCTCCATTGGCACGAATGCATTGATGTAAACGATTTTCCAAATTAAAAATTATTCTACCAATACTTGGATTGTTTGTTAACTCTGCAAAGGCATTCACAACTCTGAGCCTGAGATCCTCTAAAGAATTTACCGGTGTTGCGTAGACTTTGGTTTTTAATTGCCCCCACACACTAAAATCCAACGGGTTCAAGTCCGGTGATCGAGCAGGCCAGTGAATGGGAGCATCAACTCCACGACCAATCCATCTATTTGGGAAGTTTTCATTAAGCCATTGCCTTGGCTGCCTGCCATAATGAGGCGGAGCACCATCGTGCATAAACCAGAGACTGCGCCTGGTTAACAGAGGAATGTCATCAAAAAAAGAAAAAAAAAACTTCTTCCAAAAATTCCTGGTAATTGTTCGCGTTTAAATTTCCGGGGAAAAAATAAAATCCAATAATTGTATTTCCACGTGTAGCAGCCCAAACATTTAATTTAAATGTGTGTTGGTAATGGGTAACTTTGGTGGCTCTTGGGTTTTCTTCTGCCCAAACATGTGAATTTCTCATATTAAAAATGCCATTTCTTGTGAAAGTGGACTCATCCGTAAAAATTATGTTGGAAATAAAATTGCGGTCTTGGTTATGCATATTCAATAACCATCCACAAAACTCCACACGTGCAGCATAATCTTCAGGCAAAAGGTCTTGAACTTGCCTCAGATGGTAGGGATATAGCTGGTGTTCCCTTGCAATGCGCCAGGCACTGGCTTGCGAAATGTTTGTTTGGAGTGCCAAACGTCTTGTACTTACTGTTGGATCGTTTTCTAACAATTCCAAAACTTGTTCCTCGTTTCCAGCTGTGCGTGTGGTTCGTTGCTTACCGTTGTTTAAAAGTTTTGGTTTTACATTACCAGTTTCGCGACAACGCCGTTCCACTGACAAAAAAGTCCGCCGATTTGGCACTATTCTGTTGGGATACTTTTCGGAATATCGTCTAACTGCCGCATTCGAATTTCCAAAACATTCTCCTAATGTTAAGAGCATATCTGTGTACTCGCCATTAGAAAACCTTTCCATGTCTTTAGCTTTTTTGATAATTTACTTTTTGACAAGTTAGTTTTTTAATTGTGAATTATTGATAAATAAGGCTTTTTTATTGATAATTTTATTTGCAGTTTAATATTTCACATAGTTACACGCAAGTCAGAATATCTCGGAAACGGACGCTTCTGGGCAAATGAAACAAGTGTACCTTTTTTGTGGTATTTGAACCAATAATACTAAAAACCAAATAAAAATGGGAAAAAACCCAACAGCAACTTTTTTTTGGGGGAAAAAGTGTCACATGACCCCCAATTCTACGCCACTGGATTGTTCAAATGCGACAAAATTTTGTCCGTTTACGGTCCTTATTATGTAGTAGATGTCTATCAAAAATGAATTAAATAGTTCAACCCAGTTAGAAGATACGATCAAATAAGTGTTTTCCAAATCGACCCTTTCACACCCTGTATCTTGTTAGGGAAGCACTTTTGGAAAAAAAGTTATTCTTGGTTTTCGTATTATTTTGACAGTAGGTACACCCCGTATCATTTATGGTACTCATTACTGAATCACCTTGTATTTCGCGCTATAAATATGTACTGTCATTAAAATTATGCAAATTGCAATGAATTGAGTGGATATGATGGAGTAATTATGTATGTACCTGTTGGTATTTTCTCTTGACATTTTCTTGATATTTAATTATCTGATGAATTCCTTAACTAACATAACATGTGTTTAAAGCCACAGAGATAAATAGAAAAAAATGATAATATGGCAAAATAATCTTTAATGTTTGGTAAAGACAGACTACCTGTTAAAACAAGAGACGACATTAATTTAATGATAAGAGTGCTTGCACTGATATGGTAGGCCAGTGCACACACGAATCACTAGATGGGGCGGTTGTGGTTCGCAGGCGCCAACAACACGGACAACCTGAGTACGCTGTCAATGGTGTTCATCCTGGTAGGAGTGGTGAAGGGGGTCTTCATTTGCTTTGCCGTTGTGGCCGTCTGCTACAGGTACACGCGCTATTTATCTCACAATGTACACTTATGTGTTTTGTCGTATCGCCTCCGTAACCACCACCAATACCGACAACACCGTAACGAATGCCCGTGTGCGCAGTATGTCCTGTATATAGGCTTCCAGGTCTCGTGGCGTGTTAAGTGATTAAAAGTGTTCTGTATTATATCTATATAAGGTGTCGGGATTGTCTCCCTTTACAATTCAACGATTTACTGGCGCTTCTTTGATTGAAGAGACTTTAGGACTTTGGGTGTTTGTTGAAAACTCAGGTCATCAGTGTCAAATTATGTACTCACTTTAATTTTTTAATGCAGGAGGTTGTAAAAGGGTTATTTTCCTAAATAAAAAATTCAACAAAATAAATTTCTGAACGTATTTTGATTTCTACTGTCATGAGATTTACCAGGTTGATTTTTCATCAAGTTTGTTGCGAAATATAGGTATTTTATTGTCTTATTTTCACCACTTTGACAAGCGAAATTATATACGAACATACGTAACAATAACAACATTGTTCATTATAAAATGATTAATCCAAAGTACAATATTACATCAAAATTACATCAAAAATTACATCAAAAATACTAAACAGTACCCTCTCCAAATATGAAAGATAACCCGGTTATTATCTTAAGTTACTTAGATGATGGAGATATTCAAATTATGTTCAATGTTATAAGATGTCCGGTTCTGGTGGATAATAAGTCACTCCGAATTTTATGAAAATTTCTATATAGGAAGAAAGCTTACCTTCAAACGAGTCGATTTAGGGAAAAAAAGTTTCGGATCCTTCGTATAATTTTGAAAAAAACAAATTCTTAGATCTAGTTTTTCATTTCATCAGCAGTTTTCTCTCTCCGTTATTTCAAGTTTTGTGCGTACTAGGAGTGCTTTCACTTATCTAGTAAGTGTTATCAGTTTTGTGTTTCAATTCAGTGCAATTACTTAAAACAAGGAATTTTAAAATTGCGCTGTTTTGGATTATCTTCTAGGTATTGTGTTAGCTTACATTTTGTATCCTCACTTTAAACGAAACTTGAAGCTTAATAAATTCATTCAATCATTCATTCATTCTTCTGACCAGCTGTCTACTTTCAAAGACTGGCTGAAAGATCTTTGTGCGCTGTTGCCGTGTTATTTGTATTTAAATTTACCATATTTTAAAGGATTACCAAACTATCTTTCGAAAGTTTATTGGCGTATCTGTCTACTATTTTAAATGTAGGTAACTAGTGGTAATTATTACTAAATTATCCATTTTCTATTTTGTTATTAAATGATGATGAAAAAATAAAATCTATTTATTGTAAAAGATATTTTTTTGGGTGGGGGAGCTTTTTTTATTTGTTTTTGTAAAAAAAATATAAAAAAAATTGGTTACAAAAATTGGTTTATAAAAAAAAAATTCTATTTTTTTTCAATACTTTTTTTCAATAAATTTTCTGGAGTCATGTATCAAATTGTCTCGTTTGCCTACGAAAATAAAATTTTTCAGTAGTTGCCCACAGTCGACCATAAAAGATATTCGCGTCGCAACGGACAAGTCAAGACACACCGCTTACAATTATTATTGATGGCAAAATACGGCAATTTTTGTGGCGATGGAATTTTTTTGGAGCCTTTGGAGTCGCGTTCATTCAAAATAAACAGGTTCAAGTGAATCCACACACCAAACTGTCTATTGAAAAACCACTTTGATGTGAAAAGTTCGGGTCTTTTAGTCGGGCCAGGTATAGTCTCCCTTTAAAACGTTCCGTATGCATCAGGCCAAGTGAGGTGAGATGGCGTGATGGCAGGGCGGAGACACGATGCGTGTCGCGTAAACTGCGACAATCGTAACTGCGACTTTTTAAGCGTCAAAATTGTAAAATCGCGAGCTAACATCGGGCATTTTGAAAGAGTCGTAGCGCCGCCTTTTTTGAATTTTAAGCGACAAAAATTGATAATTCCGACAAAGCCACTCTCTCACTACCTTGGGAAAATGATCCCCAAGTCCCGGTGCCCGAAAATCGCGAAGATGCCAAAAAAAGCCTCACAATGTAATTCACCTCTCAAAATTTTTCCTTGCACTTTTCGCATGCCCCAATTTGTAAGTTGACAATATACAGGGTGTTCTACAAGCTCCATTACAAACTTTGACAGATGGTAGGTTGCTTGATTTTAAACATATTTTTTTTAATAAACATGGGTCCGATTCGTTTTTAGTTTTAGTTTAGTTTAGTTTTATATTTGCTTGCCATTACAAAATGTTCACAATTGTCAAAATAAATACAAAGAGTAAAAACTACAGTAAACCAAGAGGAATACATATACTACATCAAATACAATAATTAAATTCAACGATACAATTAGTTCAAGCAAACTCATATTTCAAAAACTCGTCCATGCGGTAAAACGCCTTGCTCAACAAGAAATCCTTAATGGTAGTCTTAAACTCCCTCATTGGGAGAAGCTTAATTCCTTCAGGCAATTTGTTAAAAAATACCTTACCATAATAATTTGAACCAAATCTGGCGGACTCCAACCTAAGAAATTCAATATGAATATTATTCTGCTGCCTTGTGAAATAATTATGAACATCACTAATAAAAGTGCTTTGATTATTTTTTTTACATCCAACCAAACACTTCAATATATTAAGCGATGGCAGCGTAAGGATTTGAAGCTGTTTAGAAGCAGCTTTTTGTTTAGAAGTTACAAGCATTTAAAGAATCGTAATTTTTTCAGTCAACCAGGAAGTGACACTAAGTCGCTATGTCACTAAGACACTATGTCAACCAATGTACACTTATAAAATATACACTTACTTCAATGAAAAACGTAGGCTGATAAATAGAAATATCGGTTGTTATGACAATAATAATTGTTAGTGTCATTTTAATTATTTATTAGATATTTCGTGTGAAAGTTATAAATAAAAAATGCATTTATTCTCGACTGAGGAATATGCAGATATTGTGTTTGTATATGGGTATTCCAATGGTAACGCCAGACAAGCTGCTCAAGAATACCGACGCAGGTATCCAAATAGACATCAACCTGCCCACACGGTGTTTAGTGCATCATTTCGTAGACTTCGAGAAGCAGGTAATCCCGCTCCAAAGAAGGCTATTCGCCCTACTGAAGTAAATGTACAAGATGAAGAAAATGTGATAGATGCTGTCCTCGCGATAACCCTTCAATCAGTGTTCGGCGTATTTCTAGTAACCTTCATGTATCACCGAATTTTGTATGGCGTGTATTGAACAGAGAAATGTTACACCCGTTTCATCGCCAAAATGTACAGGCATTGCATGCTGGAGATGCCCCACAGCGATTAGGATTTTGTCGCCGGTTACTTCAGCAACAAGCACAAAATGATAGATTCATTTCGCTCGTCATGTGGTCTGATCAAGCGTGCTTTACTAGGGATGGCATAAATAATAATCATAGGTAATGAACATGTATGGGCGTTGCAAAATCCACTTGCAATTAGAACAAGACGATTTCAGCAACGATTCAGTGTCAACGTTTGGGGTGGCATTTTCAACAATAATTTATTACCTGTGCATGTTCTAAATGATCGTTTAAATGCAGATCTTTATAGACATTTCTTAGAACACGACTTTTTAGAGTTTATTGATGACGTGCAACTCAATATTATTCAAAATATGTGGTATCAGCATGACGGTGCACCACCACATAGAGGAAGACAAGTTGCTGCTTGGCTAAATGAACATTTCCCGAATAAATGGATAGGTCAAGGAGGTCCAATATCATGGCCTTCTCGTTCTTCCGATCTGAATCCTCTGGATTTTTATTTATGCGGACACATGAAGCAGCTGGTCTACCATGTTGAAAGCGCTACCCATCAGCAGTTACTTGAAAGAATTCAAGATGCAGCTAACCAGATAAGAAATGATCCAAATCTCATTCTTCGAGTGACCGAATCTTTAGTTCGTCGATGTGAGGCTTGCATTCAAGCTGAGGGTGGACATTTCGAACAATTTTTATAGTCTTAAGTTTTGTGATTATCATTTAATTTAAATTTTTATTGTTGATTGTTAATAAAGGTTGAATGCTTGTAACTTCTAAACAAAAACGAATCGGACTCATGTTTATTAAAAAAAATATGTTTAAAATCAAGCAACCTACAAGTTTGTCATAGAGCTTGTAGAACACCCTGTATTTTGGAATAGATATTTTTAGAGCAAATTTCACAAAATAATGTTTCCTACCAATTAAGTTTACGATATACGTAACTTTTTTATTGACTGCATTTTGCCTGCATTTTCAAGAAAATTGAAAAATCAAGGACCAAGAAAAGCAAAAATTATAAAAAAATCCGCTATTTGGTGACCCCTCGAAAGTAATTCTTGCCTTGAACTCCTTGCGTGACTCATTTGTAGCTTGACGTATTTTTGAATGGAAACTTATGGAATTTTATTCACACATTGACAAAACATTACAAAAATTACACGAAATATTATTATATCACAGAATGTAAGTAATAAAAATATATCTGGCAATACACAACTATATGTTTATTGATTCTAAGAATCTGTCAATTTAGCGTATTTAATGGAAATTGAACTGTCATTTTTGGTGAATTTTATGACACTTTAAACTCATTTTTCTCAATATTTTATATATACAGGGTGTTTTGTAATTGAATGTCAATATTTAAGGGGGTGATTTTTGGGTCCATTTAAACAAGAAATCTTCATAAGAACGTATGTCCTAAAAGTCTCAACTTTTGAGCTACAGGGTGGTAAAGTTTTTAAAATTAAATAATTTTTTCATAATATCTGTAATACCGCTCTGGATGGATATTTTAATAAAATTTAATAGACAGGTATTACTCATCAACAGACATTTTTTCATGTACCACATTTCGTTTTATCTCCACTAGTGACATCTTGCAGCATTTTATCTATGCATATTTTTATATTTTTTTATTGTCATTAATTTAACGACAATCTTGTGACCATGAAGAGAAACAGATTTTATGTTTTTAGGCAAAAACCGTGCATCGGACTGAAAAAAATAAGTAATCAAATTTGCTTGTAAATGAATGGGGATTCCAAAAATGATTTCTATTTGAACAGAAATCAGTGGAGTACCATCAATGTCTGCTAAAATATGCCGGTAAAATTCTCCGCGATCGTGCACCATCGTCACTAGTGGAAATAAAATGAAACGTGGTACATGAAAAAATTCCCCTTGATGCGTAATACCTGTAAACAAAATTTCATTAAAATATCCAGAGCGGTATTACAGATATTACGAAAAAATGATGTATTTTAATAAAACTTTACCACCCTGTATCTCAAAAGTTGAGACTCTTAGGACATACGTTCTTATGAAGTTTTCTTCTTAAAATGAACACAAAAATAACCCTCTTAAATATTGACATTCAATTACATAACACAACGTTTTATGTAAAAATTTTCCCAAAATTCGGAGTGACTTATAATCCACCATCCCCCGATGCCCCAATACCACATATTTTAAAGCAAATATTGTTGTCTTCTAAAAACCAAGCCTCAAAGTTCATGTGTGTGATATTAAATGTGAGAAATGCAAGAAAAGCATTGACGGTTTCATCTTTATGTTGTTGCTAAAGGATCAGTTTTGTCTAGCTTAAATTCACTTATCACACTTTTAGCTGAGTTTGTTCTTGTTGTTGTAATTTTTATGCAAAAAAAATTATTTTGTAGGTTCTCAGTACAAAATCTAACTGACACACACTTCAGCAATAACAAATTTTGCAATAATAATAGATTAATAACAGTGAATATTGATTTTGTGGCAAACTTCGAAATATGTAGTTTTTAGGCGAACTAGGAACAGTACTTCATAGTGGACGTGTTCATATGATGTGTCCATGGAAGTACCCAGTGATGCAAAAATACGGTATTTTATTTTTTTGTATTATACAGCGTATAATACGGTTTAAAATACCGTATAATACTAATTTGAAGGTTACCAAAAATTACGGTCACTTGTCAGCTGTCTCCTGTCATTGATCAATTCATTACCCAGACTACAAATTCTTAACCAAGCTTTTATTTTTGTTATTTAAGAAAGAGGGATCTTCCTCTTTTCCTTCGGTCTTAACTGTGTAGATAAGACAAATTCGTTCCACTCCAATAATTATTGGCTTATCCAGCCTATCCTAAGCAAGCTCATCCAGCCAGCCACACACTTGATAAATAGTTAAATAGACGAACACACCTGCCTTTTAATCAGAAATTCAGGCCGAATCAGCAGGAGTCAAATAAATAACAGGGAACTTCGAAAATACAAAAGTTTTTTTTCATTTTAAATTCATAAACTTATAATTAGATGGCATCAAAATACCTACCTAGTACCAGTACTACCTATGTAATTATAAAGGAATTCCTACCGAGATACTCGTACCTACCGCGGTTTGTTTTTTGCTGAATTTTTGAAAAATCATGAAAAGTAATCATGGTATGGATGGTCTTGGTTCTGTCACTTCTGTCAGTTCTGTCATTTGGGAAGGTCTATTTCAGAGAGTTCTTCTTTTTGTTTTTAATACCGGTATAAAATGTTCGGGTATAATACAAAAAATACGTATTATACAAGTGTATAATACAACGTGTATAATACAATTCGCATCACTGGAAGTACCCATGGATATGTCCATGGGAGTATCCGTGGAAGTATCCAGAATGTTTCCATGGAAGCATCCAATAATGTGTTTCACAATAATAAAGTGGTGAAATTTATCGTGTTCATTAAATACTAATTATCCATGATTAACCCTAAATCAAAAATGGTAAATCTCAACGTATAGTGTATCAACGTTCTGTAGCATATTATATCGTAGCTTGATGTTTCGGTAAGATGAGAATTACATAATCACTAGCGCGAAAAAATCTGAGCTTTGATTCCAAGACCAAAATAACATCGTGCGAACTTGTGTTCTCTTGGATGCTTGGAATGCTGGAATATTCTATAAACTGAAGAATCGAATAAGATTTGTGTACACACATTGAAACAAGGAGTACGATATGCACAATATGCTATAAAATAGAAGTAAGGGAGTAACGATATAGGAACCTTTCTGCTTCGAAAAACCAGTACCAAACTAGGATAGGTAGCTTACAATAATTATTACACTAATGCCCGTATTCACAAACGATAATTTCCTAAATAATTACGTAATTAATTAAACGAGTGAGAAGGAGATAATGCAGTTTTTTTGCAATAGAATGAGATGGGGATAATTGATTACGTAATTATTTAGGAAATTATCGTTTGTGAATACGGGCATTAAAGAAACAAATTGATACAATAATAAATCATATCAGTTACAGCAATCTGTTTATTGAAAAACAATAACGATTTTTGGACGACACAACCCTAATGATATGATAAAGACAGATACATCGATATTTAACTTGTCTCTGTCTTTGTCATACCATTAGGTTTGTATCGTTCAGAAAACAGTATTATTATTTATTACTCATAAACTTAAGAAATAAATCAAGGAACATAAGTGTATCAAAGATAAAGTTGCCTTCAATCTGGTATGTTGAATTGTAATAGTATAATTATTATTATATTATTGACATGATAGGTAATATCTGTCAGGGAAACATATCCCGGCACCTCATTGGTCATGCTCTTTGTGTACTGTACATAGATACTAAGTACTATATAATTTGTACATTGTGTATTGTATTCTCGTACCGTAATGAACCATACCGTACCGACTCTGTGATGCGTTATTGTCTCATTGGTGCTTCTTTCTTCTCTGCCGCTCTCTGTTACTGCATGCCGGTACCGGTATGGACTGGCCCTCGACGCCGCCCACGCCGTGTGTATGCCGTCTGCCTCCGCCGTCACGGACTCCTATCTTCTAAATCTGCTCTGCAGCGGACTATCACGGGTCCAACACGATATTCCTAGTTGGTACGCTCATGTCGGTGGTAGGGGGTGTATTCATAGTGTTCGCAACCATGGCTCTGTGCTACAGGTCAGTCGTAGTACATAAAAACTTCTCGCTCTGTCTCAGGTTAGTCAGCAGACCGTTAAAAGGTAGCAACGTACACCTTCTCAGCATCCGCTCTAGCTTGTCTGTCCGCCGATCTGCAATAGTGCAGCTAAGCTCTAGCTCGAGGTGATGTTGGATCGAACTGCTGCTAAAAATATTTTAATACAATCGATCACTTTAGTTGACCCAGTAGTTTTATGATCAACTTTCAGAAACATAATTAATTGTCCACCTAGTATTAAGTACCTACCTACCATAAAATGTGCCAAATTTCTGTTCCAAACTCTTTGTGAAATCTGCAAAACATTGCAAGCTTGAACGCCTATGAAAAAATAAAATAGAATAACTACTTGTCTGATATAAAGCCTGCTACTCATTACGCGGTACTTGGTAGGTGAGTTACTTGGTAAATGTTTGGCAAGTGTACCTCTGTAAGTAAATGTCAAACCGTACAAATTACTTTCGGGTAACAGAGCGGCTGTAGTGTGGTGCAGTCTTGAAAACACTTTGCAAGTAACGAGCTAACTCTCGGATAGTTTACCGACGGTGAACGGGAGTTACAAGTAATGGCGAGGCAAGGAAAGCCGAGCTGCATGCTGCATCCTTATACACTAACCGGCACTATCAAGTATTTACAAGTACTTGCCAAGTACCGCGTAGTGAGTAGCTGGCTTATAAAGTGAAGAAGGCTACTAACTCATTACGCAATACTTAACAAGTAACTGTGAATACTTGGCAATTTCCGGGTAGTGTGTATTACGACGCGGTGTGCAGAACGGCACGGCTAGGCTTTACTTCAGGCTATGCTAGGTTCAGATACACGGTGGTGATTCGAAGACCGAGACAGGAAAATAATATAAAAATAAGTATGTGCAAATATTTGCTCTCCAGTACGGTTTGGAGTAAAGCAGTGGAGGCTTAGTCGGTTCAGAATTTGAGCACACCGTTATTGAAGTTCTTACTTTTTTGAACTGCATTACCACTTTCTAATATATTTTTATTTTGCCTCGAATTATCTAAAATTATCAAAAATAAAATTCTGAACCTATCAGTCTTGTAGCCTTTTCCTCCAAAAGGTAGGTATAGGAGAGCAAATATTTGCAACTGACTACTTTTACATTTAATTTTCCCGTCTCCCGTTTTCCAATCAATACAGTGTAGAATTTTGTATAGATGTTTCAGTTTTGCACGGCATAATGTTTTATTTATTGCATCAGTATATTAAGCAATAATAATTTTAGAAAGGTTGCAAGATTCTGCAACGTCATTCATCCAGAAGTGATTCTATTAGAGTTAGTAGTTAATAAGGTCGTTTGCTCCTGTTTGTAAGAACTTCAAGTCTCACTGCATTTAATTTAAGATCAAAAAACAAGGACTTGTTTGATCTTCAGCCAGATTTTACTTAAGTTTGGCACCGAATAGGAGCAGTAATTATTGTTAGAGCCACTTATAAGAGAAACCCTATAATAAATTAAAAACAGTTTTGTCCAATCGCATCATATAGTTTATATCTTGATTGAAATTTCAATTTAAAAATGGGCTTTATAGTCCTTTATTTTTCAATTACTCATTAAACGTCAATAACACCTTAGTATGAGATATATAAACTACTTGATAACAACCAGGGGGTTAGAATCCATTATTAGAATCCTAATGCCAACATGTGTCATTGCAAGATTTTATTGACAATACACAACAATCGGCTTGTCTAGCAACGCAAAAATTACTTTATACCCTATAACCCCTACATATTCATTAGTTATGTAGATAATCATTGCATTTAGTTTAATTTTTGCGTTGTAATTAAAAAATAAAGTTTTATATGCACCTTAGGCATTACTGAATGATAATGCCCATCAGTCGACATCCTTCCCGCGGGCCAAAGGACCTCAGGCTGGATTACGTCGACCTTGGGAATTATGACCTTGGTACATAAATCACTATTGTAGTAAATATTGAAACAAAAGCAAATCACAGCAAGTTTTCATAAAGCCCGCCACTTGACATTATAAATAGGTACCAATTTCTAGAATTACATTGTTGTTTCTTGGCGATTTAACAAAAAATCTAGTATAACACGCGTTGCAAAAGAATCGTTTCAAGCATTTGGCGATTGTCAAACTCGGCCTCCGGTCTCGTTTGATAGTTTTCGTCGCATGCTTAAAACACATCTATTTTGTTATACTTGTATCACAAAAAGCTAATTTGTGATCATTTCGAATAATTTGTGACAGATGAATCAGCCAAACCTCATTGCTTATTATAGATGTTTTTCTTTACTGTAAAACTAAAACCTATAGTTTATAAGTGGATAATATGTTTAGGAGGATGATTCTTGTTATAAAATGTTACACACGTTTGGTCCAGAAATTTCAGTTTAAGTACTCCGAGATTAGACTTAAATAATTATATTTCTGAAGGGGTGGACATGAATGAAACTACTGGGTCGATATAAATATAATAATTGAAAGATTCATCGAATCATATCACTATTAGTCCGGTTGCTAGTAAAGTTCAGGTGCAGTTTTAAGTGAAAACAGGCAAATGTAAAAAATATGTTTTTAATCATATAAGTAGCGTCCCCTTTTTCAAAATATCATAATTTGCTTTTTATCATTATTAATCACTCATGTTTTTAGTTGCATCCTATCTAAACAGAACTCTGACATTATAATGATTTCATTTGTGCAATATTCCTTCACTCTCTTAATAACGCGAGAAACTTACCTAATATTTGTGTAAGTTTAAAAAAAAATTGTAGTCCAGTCATATTTTTTTAATAAATATGTTATTAAAATTTTAAAAGGAAACGTTTTATTCAAATTAAAAAAAAAACAACCTTGCAACTAAAACTAAAGCACAAAAAAACAAAGCATAAAAATTCAATTTATTCTTACAAGCTTAACTTTATATATAAATTACTTACAAATACAAAGAAACTATATTACATTTCATATTGATTCAGCTAATAAATATATAATACACTACAGGGTTCGGCAGAAGTATCTCTCAAAAATAACTGGCACGACGCAAACTTTACTAGAGGTGTGAAGTATTATATGAAACAGTAAAAAATTTTATATTTTAATGTAAAGCGGTGATCATTGTATATTTATAATTGAAATATTTCAAAAATTTTGTCTCTCTCAATGCATCACAGCGTCCTTGACGTTAATGGAAAACAATATTTTTTTGTAGTGCTAAAATTTCAAACTGACTGATATTATAATTTGGAGCTCTATAATTTAATAATTCTTTATTTAATTCTATTTTTTCATTCTAAAACTATATTTCAAGAGCTTAAAAATAGCTTATAATCCATTAGCATGAGATGATTGTTGATTACATAATTAAGTCGACAAAATTTTGGCATAGAGACTAGCCACTTCACCATAAAACAAAAATTAATATATAGGGGATTTCAGGAGGCAGCGAAAAAATTTAAGGGGCAGTAGTATGAGTTATTACAAGTAGAAGAGTTAATAAAAACATAGGTCTGGAAATTAATATCTAAAGTACAGCAAGCGTGCTGCACTTCTATTAAAATAGTAGTCTTTTTCGAAAATATCTTTATTATACTGCACCGAATATTGTTGAAACTTTTCAGCTATATTTTCTGTAGTAAAGGGCTAATTTAGTCCTAACTAGCATAAACTTATTAAGTACAGTGGCGTCTCTGGGAGCACCTTAACGAATATTGTTTTAAGAAAATTTAAGAAAAAAGTACGCCAATTACTTTAATTTTATTTTTCGTCAGATTAAGGAATTACAAGCACCAGTTTTCTGTCTAATATTCTTTTTATCATGCTCGTATTTGAAAAAAAAAATAAGAACCACTTTATTGCATGTTCCCGGACAACATAAAAAAAAACTATGAAACTAGCAATTAATGCGACGTACCTAAATTTCTTGCATATCAATGGTCTATTCTAGGTTTAGAAACGGTGAAAAAAATTGTTTCTATGCAAGCCGTTTAAAAAAAAATAACATGTATACAATATCCCAACTTTGCTAGTTTCATAATCTTTTTTAATGTTGTCCGGGACATGCAATAAAGTGGTTCAAATTTTTTATTTCAAAAACGAAACAAGATATGAAAAAAGAAGATAATCAACAGAAAAGTTGTACTTGTAGTTGCTTAATCTGACAAAAAAAATAAAAAAAAAACATTGGCGTTTTTTTAAGTGTTTTCAAAACAATATTCGTTGAGGTGCGCCCAGGAACGCCACTGGACTTAATAATTTTAATCTAGTTGGAGCTAAAATAACCCCTTACTACAGCAAATGAAACTGCCAAATTTCAACAATATTGAGTAAAGTATATTTAAGATATTTTCGAAAAAGACTATTTTATAATAAATGTATAACACCCTGTATCTTCGAAAATTTGCCTTTCCGGACCTATGTTTATATGAACTTTTCCACTTGTAATGACCCATACTACTGCCTCCTTAAATATTACCCTTTTCTTCTGAAAAACACTGTATAATAGCTTGATTCCCCGTAAACAAAATATTAGAATACAAAGTATCAGAGTTTGTGATCCGAATCGATACCTCAGTGGTTGCCACAGGTTATAAGTATATTAAAAAAAAGGTGCCACGGCTCACCATTCAAAAAATTTATTTCCATTGGCGTTATTTAGCATAAAGTAAATATCTAAAGACGGGCAAACACATTCGTTAAATCGTTAAGAGTTTTAAAAATACAAAAACAGGTCAATTTTTAAATTTAGTAAAATATCTATTGACGTGATATTTTTTTGTACGGAGCGTTTCTTGACTTACTACTGAATTTTTGAAATGGGACAGCCTGTATTATTGAATTTTCATATTGCCTGAGAAAATTCAATAAAGATGCGTTTTATAGTTGGAGTAAAACAACTTTTTATAGATAAACTAGGTACTAAAAACGTCGAATAGTTTATGAGTTGTAAAGGAGTATAAATCTCAAATTTCAATTTTGAAGCTTCATCTTGATAACGATTAAGATAGAGGAAATCGGCTTATACGTTCCCATCTTTACTTTTCATATTCAATTGTCTACATACCTGTAGTCGAAATTCTTATTTGGGTTGAAGAAAAATCTCATAATTTTAATCATCCCATATTAACATTCGATCCACACAATACAATAAACTGAAGAAAGGAATTTGTAAGCCGTGTTCTTCTTGCATCTTTAGCCGTATTCTTAATAAATTTTCTCAGGCATGATAATGCAATAATATACAAAGTGCCTCTTTTAAAAAATGGACGATGTCGTAATACTTAGCCAAGGCCCACTCTATATAAAAAGTGTTACTATTTCATACCTAACGAAAACATTATCAGCGTCTTTACGTTGCCAATTATATCATGAGATACGGCCGTACCCTGTACCTATTAGTTTGGAGATATACTTTATAAAGAGTAATTACAATACAGATTTACTTATATAAAAACAATTTATTTTATTATTTTTCATCATTTAGATTTTCCATTTATTATTATGATTATGATCTTATTTATTTTGTATACAAAACATCTCGCTGCTCATGCTTCTACAATTGCATCAAATTAAAAATTCAAACCAGGGGATGATTTGCAACCTCATAAGTACTTTTTTCGTATAAGAATTGTATTATTTATAACAGGGACCTGTCTGGTGATTTACTTTTTTCGCAATGCAGTGTCAAAGTTCAGTCCAATTGCAGCCTTTTTCTTATTTCAAAACTACAATGATTTTCTTGGCCGGCTGACCAATAATAATTAATTAGATTGTTGCTACAAGGAAGTCCATACGGGAATCATGCAAATTTCCTACGAAAGTTGTTTCTGTAATGGATTTAATTGTTAGCTAATAACAGTTGAAATTCTCATACTCTTATACGAAACAAGTACGAGTAACATATTGATTACATGATCCTGAAATTGTCACAGTTATCATACACAATTTTATCGAGAACAACTATCCATTTATGGGAACAAAAGTGAGTTCATTTGGATATCGCAAAAGCTACAAACATATGTAAAGATTAGAAAGTTTGTATCATGAATAATTATTGTTTTTAACGTACATAATTTATTTTTCGGAAAAATTACGACAAGATGTGGAGCTTAATTAAAAGAATAAGAAGTATAATCCTCACTCCAGAAGAGCACTTGCGTTGTCAGGTCCATTTCTTGGGACATGTTCTCAGATTAAAAGATTGATTAAAAAATTTTGAAAGCTTCTGTTGCCCACAAAAAGTCTCCACGTATGAAAAACAACGATCCCAAAAACCGAAGTTTGCAAAATGACGAAAACACATTGATCTACAATTTTGAATGGGATGCATTAGATGTGGTCAGGTGATTATAAGAAGAAATCGCTCGTTATTTTTGTTCAAGGCCCCATAGCACCTGCCATTCCAGTGCAGTTCTGCATATAATACAAAAATCGACAAAAAATTATTGGAGGCATTTATAAAATGAATCTAGCTTTGTTTAAAAAGAAATCCATAAGCTTGTCTGATGTTAGTCTGCGTATGTTCATGGACAATGTTGAACAAGATTGTTTATCATCTTACCAACCTTTCAACTGTCGGATGGCTATATCAAGAGAATTCATAAGGATTCATTTGACGAGAATGATCCGAAATTATAAAAATACATAGACGTGAAGCTAAAAAAACATATTGTTTTGTGGAGGTATTCCAAATCACAGAGATAACGATGATGTGTAGATGAAAAGTCACGTGAATGATCAGAATCTATAAGACACTAGATTCATGTATAGCTCTGAATATCTTTATTCAGAAGTGAGAACTGAAAATATTATTCAATCTGCTATTTGATTTGCGTCAGGAGATTCTAAATACACACCTCTAGATACACAATAGACAGAAACTGTGACAAAATATGTTATTTGAACCAAAAATTACACATGAAAATTTACCCACAACTATTGAAGAAATGAAAATTGCTGAGTTTATAGCAGGTAACAATTTTCAAAAGACCGTTATACCGAAATAATCAAATTGAGATCAGGATCGATATCGTAGAGGTGCTTCCTAGGAAATTAATTTCGACTGTACAGCCGTCGCACTATAAAGTACTACATGTTTTTGGTGACAGTCAGTGGAGTTAAGAGAAGAATTCCCAAAACGTGAATAATCATTCAGACTTATGTAACTCTACCAAGAATACTCTAGCTCGATGGACTGAAAAACAAAACTCTGCTACACATGGGGAAATCTGTAAAAGTTTTAACCTTACTTAGAAGATCTTAAGCAGACTACCGTGGCCCCATTGTGACAAACCTTAAAAATCATTTAGTTAAACTATTTAAGTAATAAAGTACAATATTACAATTGGAAGAGAATTTTCTGAAAAGAACCAAATACGCCGAAACCCACCAGGGATCAGAAGAATATTTCGTATTATTAAATTAACGTTTTATAAAAAAAGTCAAGTTTCAGAGAGAAAAACATTAAATTGTCTCCATTGATCGCCTATAACTCTTCTAGAAGATATGATGATAAGAATAAGAAAGAAGCATGACCTTGAAAAAGTCACCTCTAGCCTGGCGATTCTTTAAAAAACATCACAATCGCCAGTAGAGCTTCGAGAAGATTATAACAACAGTAATTCGAAAGTAATTGTGGGCACTACTATTACTTCAATGTATTACACAGAGCTCTGAGCAGGTACAACACATATAATTATCTGCTACATCCAGGTTTTTAAATTATGGTATACCTATCTACAACAGTTCTGTATTTTCCTGAAATTAAATATCAACAATCCATGCCTAAATCACTGTCAATAATAACTGCTATCAAAATGTGTTCGAAAAGTAAATCTTGAAAGCATTTCACTAATTGCGTCGACTTTTTAAATCCGCACTTAACTAAAGTCATCTCTGACTAAAGTAGGGCTTAATTATTTTGTAAAGTAGGGCATTTGCTGTAGTAAATGTTACTATGTTGATAAAGCCCTACTAAACGTTAAGCCTGGCTCTAAAAACCGGTGCAAACGCACATGAAAGCCTTTGGAAAATTTCATTGGCATTATTTAGTAATAAAAATTGAATTTTTGTGTTATCTCATGTCTTTTGCGCTTGTTAGAAGTATAAATATTTGATTTGTATTCGAATCCAAGCTAACCGTACTAGTGTGATAACATTTATAATAGAAATATCCATTTATCTTATAAATATTTTCATCGTTTAAGTATCGCAAGGAAAAATTTAAAAATATATAATATGTTGAATAAAATCGGAAGGAAGATTGTAACAAAGTATCATTACAATTTTTTTGAATTAACTCTTGAAATACAACATTGCCTTTTTGTACGTTTAACTACAAAAAAATATATTCAATACACATTGACAGATATATTGCTATCAGAGTTCGGTTTAGACTTTTTAAGGTCTGCTGGTTAAATTAAGCTTGATTCTATTTTATTTTCCATACCTCAATTCATCTCATCATAGAAACCTTCTTTTTTCCCTCTTAGAGCAATCTTCTAATCTAGATTAATCTTGTAGTGCAGTTTTCATTACTAGATTCACAAAAGAGAGAGTCCAAGTATCTTTCAAATTTAAATATCAACTTTTTCTTCTTTGTAGATATGGACAAGAACTCCCTCCTTTCAAGCTCTGGTTGGTTGATTAGCTGTTGGTTAGAACTTCGGTAACATTAGACGGTTTAGACGCGGATATTTTTACGAAATAGATTTAGATTTTTTTTTCTTTTATAGTTTTGCTTTGTTGACAGCTAAACTGTAATGAAGAGTAAGAAATTTATTTAAGAATGATCTACTTGAAGCATGAGAATTGAACATAAAACCAATCATGCAGATATACAAATATATAGATGAAATAGAGATAATACTGACACTAAAATAATAAATAATATTCTAATGCCATAATATTATAATCTGCCATGTTTCAAAAAGTTCTTAGCATAAGGAATATTACTTATCATAACTCTTCCAGGCTGCTATATTTATATATAAAATGTTCAAATCTGTTGGAAAATAAATATTCCGTTAATATATTTTTTAATTTCTATAAAATAACACTTTTCCAACATAGAAGTACATGATTACATTTCTAGAAAGAGATACACATTGTTAAAGTACCTACCTAAATCAAATGAACGTCGAACTTTAACCAACCAAATCCAAACCAACTAGACACTGAAATTCACTATTACTTTCCAAAGTAGAGACCTACAGATTGCCTTTTTACTGTGCTTGATTCCGAATTATTATTAAACATCGATTAGTTCCAAATCACACGATCAATATCGAATCAGATTTAGGTAACGTCGGGACATCATTTTTGAGTGCAGTGCGATGCAACATCACTGTGATTTCACCCGCCTCCGCTAGATGTCTGTAGTTCAGCCATGAGGTCGGAGGTCCCAGCCTCGTCCGACCTCATGGATCGTCCTCGGATCATAATGTAGATTTACAATGGGCCGCTGGAGCATAATCGAGTAGTTGTTTTAGAAATTATGTTTTGATACCTATGTTGGAAACATAATAATATAATAAATTCTAAAGTAGGTGTTTATTTTGGCCAGTTATAACACATTAATTATTTTTACTTTGGCTTTCTGCAAATAACGAAACATAAGGTTGTAAAACGCAATTTACAAAAATATATAATGTACTATAAAAATAATCAGCAAAAGTCGTAGCGTTCAGAAAAAATAAATGTTCTTTAGCTCTTCAATATTTCAGATCAGTTTAAATAAATTTCAATTGAAAAAAAAAAATGTAGGTAAGAAAATTATCAGAATTATTACGTTGAAGTTTCTCACCAGAATAGACCAGAATTAAAGGAGTGTCAGTCAGTAATCTAAAATTGGAGGGTAACTGTATCAATTTTCACAAAAACATATTAAGTATGTAAAATTGTTTTAAATAGAGCCCAAATTTGTCACTTGATACATAACAGACGGTAAAACATTATTAATATAATATTAATATTAATATCGAACCTAAAACCCAAAACAAAGAAGAACATTTAACAACTAATAAGAAGCAAGGTTCAATAAAAATAATCAAATTATTAATATAATCATATAGATCATTATATCTAGTGTCTCTAAAGCTAACAAAAACTGAATTGCTTGATTATGTATGAACACTTTTCGGATGAACGTCAACAGTATCATCCATACACTTACTGATTAACTGCAAGTAAACAAATACATTTGGAACTGGAATATTTCAAACTCGTACACTTTTTGAACAATAGAATAATAATTAGAGAAGTAAGCATACGGACGTTGAAAACATGCAAAGTGGACTTCCATTATGTAGTCCGTCAACTGAAGCGCAAGTCAGAGAACAATTTTTCTCTTCATAACAATGATGGCTGTCTGTTGTATCAGTTACTCGCAGTTCTGCTTGACAGAGAAACTTTCAACAAACCTAAAAGCAAAACTATATAGTAGCTTAGGTTAGACTCTGCTTTGTCATAAAAGGTGAGTAACCCTTTCAATTAATCATAAACTATTTTTTTTTATTGCTTAAAATATAGCGACAGTATCATTAATGTTCTCAAGAATACTGACGAATTGGCACAAGTTGTAAAAGCCCGACTTTAAGAGCAATTTTCAAAATTTTCATCGTAATTAAAAAGAGGTACGGTTGCGTTTGTCTAGAAACCAACCTACATAAAAAATCACGGACAGCGTTTTATTACGACCGCTACAACATGCTGTATCTCTAAAAGTAATAACCTATTACTTTAGTTGATTAGTAATAAATTAGTTTATAAAATTACTAAGAATACCAGTGTTGTACCAGTGCCAAGAATTATGCGATCGTTAATATATATGCAACACTTTTAGAATACGTAAATGTGTGGTGAGCGAAGCAAAAAGCTTAAGAAAACTTAATAAACTTTGGAATTTGTTATCGGATCACGTTTACCAAATCTACTAATTTTACTTTTTAAATTTAACTTACTATATTTAACTATATTTAAGAACGAAACTATAGTAATTTTTTAAATTAATTTGAAATAATCTGATTGTCACGTTAACTCAAGAAAACGTTCAGCCAACATTGTATTGTAATAGAGTCAAGTAATCTCAGTGTATGTTTGGGAGCTGAGCCAAACATGTGAACAATACTCTAAGGACGGTCGGATTTGGGCCTTGTATAAGAGGAGAAGCTGCTGAGATGTAGAAAATTTCTTTGTGCGGAACATTTATCCAAGTTTTTGCGAAGCACTCTTCGCTAAACCTGCAACATGATCATGCCAAGACATGTTCGCACCAGATTCACGCCAAGAAAACAAAAAAGATGGCGATGGAAGAAGAAAGTGTCCCACTATTACCATATCTGACTCCACAACGTTGACTTCCTAGGAGACGATGACTTGTTTTCCCAGAATTAAACTGATTTCTATCGCTCCAAGCTAGAATCTCTTGTAAATCTTTGTTAAGTATTGGGACTTCCTACTCTCTGCGAATATGTGCGTCGATGGCCGAAGTTCGCGCTTTCAATCTATAGGAAGATAAAAATGTACTGTAATCGGCAAAACTGATTGTGGTTTTCGTTGTTTCTAGCCGATAGTTAACACATACAGGTTGATTCTGAATTTATACGCATAAACTTGGGAAATTATAGCTTAGGAAAAATAATGACAATTAATGAAAAAATAATGTAATAAGATTTTTTAGTTACATTTTAGTACAGGGTGTTTCATAACGAGAGGAATTAGCCATAGCCTCCGCCATATCTCACGAACTTATGAGATTTTTGTGAAAATTTGTATTTGGCGGTTTAAACATTATCCGAGTCCAAAGAACATATTTTTATAACTGAGGCATCTCCGATTATACCGGAGGTCGCCATCAACTTAGTTATTTTAAACAGGTTAACCTGTATACTGATACATTTTTAAATTTTCCGATAACCCAACAATTTAAAAATGAATTTATGTGCAGGGTATCCTGTTTAAAATAGCGAAGTTGATGGCGACTTCCGATATAACTGGAAGTGGCCCAGTTTTTTAAATATAATTTTTGGAAGTGGATAATGTTTAAACCGTCAAATACAAATTTTCACAAAAATCGCATGTAAGTAATTCGTATGATATGGCCCAGAATATGGCTAATTGACTCTGGTTATGAATCTTCGTAACTGAAAAACTTTTATTATAATTTTTTCTAATTAATTAGGTATCATTATTTGACCTAAGCTATAATTTCACAAGCTTATTCGTATGGGTTGAGAAGCACCCTGTATAAGAAAGAGAGTCGGATATTTAATGGATCCGTGAGGTACGCCGCAATTGTTAGGAATGGTCGCAGAAAGAACTCTATACTCTATCGACGGCCATCCGCAAGGAGCGATCTCGGTTATCGAAAGGCCTAGAGATATCAAGCACAATCCCTTCCTATGGTGTTTGACTGCTGTTTACAGTAGTTGTTTCGTATGGTCTTTTTGACTTTATTGGGAATATGCGGGACTCGTGCGCATTTCCAGCAGAAAGGAAATATTCGCGTTTCATAAGTCATCTTGAAGAGTCGACAGAAAATATGTGACAGCTCAGTCGGTCAATTTTTGAGTATAGTAACCGATACGTCATCGGGACCAGGAGCTTTATTTGGGTCCAAGGCTAACATAATGCGCCTCACGATACTGTCTGAAAAAAATGTCTAACATTTTGGATTCTACGGAATCAATAATTGGTAGGATTCTTCCCTGAAAATGATGGGAAGAGAATGAAGAAAAGTAATTCCATCAACAGGTTGTGAGAAGCCGTCAATGATTTTTTCAAATTTAAAAATGCATATGCATTGCAGGAAAATACCTCTGACGCTCTGGGAGTGGTGCATGAAGGGAGATGTCGAAAGTCCCATCTAACCGTGTAAGTGGTTGAATTATTGATTTGCTGAAATTCTGGCTAACAGCCTTAGTAACCGAGCTAGAAGATTTCGAACCGTTAGGAAAGGAGAGAATTGTGATCCTAATAGTTCTTTGGTTATGAACTTACTTGGTTTGGTCTATTATTCATTTTCATCTGTTTTCAAGCAAGGATGGAATTGTAATGATTTGTGGCATCGAGACTCTTTCGTCACTGATGAAAAGCAAATTGTTTGATGCGACAGATTTGTTGCATCTTGTATTGAACCAAAGTTTTGCTGTTTTGGGGCCGTTTTTGAAAAAGGAATATAGGCTTCCATGCCAGGGAAGATGACCTGAGCAACCTAGCACAAACAGATGAATCACCAGAGCTGAAGCTTCTGTGATTCTCACTATGAAGCAGAGGATTCATAGTCGAAAAGAGATCCCGAAGACTAGCGAAGTCTCCCTTAGTCCGTCAATGCGCTGGGTAAAGCCAAAGCTGATAGCTTGACGTCTTTCTTCGTCATTAAAATTAGAGTGTTTAAACCGGTTTGTGTTATGCGCATTGAAGTCTCCTCAGATTGCTATCTCGAGTTTAAGATTATTTATCTGTAGAAAATTTCCAGTATTTGCTTAATTTTTTAGTACTTATTTAGATATGAAGAAAATATTGATTACAAAATTAGACTGCTTTTGTAACTCGCGGATTGCAAAAAGATACAGCATATCAATCAATCAATCATAGATATAGGTAGGTACTTAGTTTTTAAACGACACAGTTTTGTACGAACCATGATTAAAAATTGCTGACAATTATTGAGACCATGATTTGAAAGCTTGAAGAGTTACGGTACATCTATGAATAACATTTATGGTAACCAAATATTTGTTATAACATATTTCCCAATTATGGCCATATTCAAAGCCTAATGACAGTTACAACACTGGTGGTCTCAAATGAGACTTGTTTTGACTGTGAAGGCTTTCGATTAAGACAGCACTATGTTTCATTATTTACAGACCAGCCAGGGGAAGAATTAATACTATACGAACTTTGTAAGTTATAAAACTTATAAAGCGATAATCGGTGAAAGCGAACGACCAAAACCCAGTCAGGTTTAACGTCTAACATACCTTGAAAAAATACGCGCAATTTTTTACTTTTTAGGAATCTGAAATGAAATTTAGGACAACGTCAGTCGTTTCTGAAATATACTGAAAAAACTAAATAATTCCAATATTACCTTAGTTATATCTTTTTTCTAATAGAAAATAAATTAATTCTTTTTTATACGTGTACATATCCATTTGGCGTTTAAATTTTTTTTTAATCCGACTAGATCCTACGGTATGCATAAGATTTGCAGATAACTTTTGTTGTTTTAAGCCCCAGATTTTTTTATGTCATTTGATATAAAAAAGAAGGAAACCAAAAATCATCCATTGAAAAGTATTAAAATCCATTAAAAGTATACATTTTTCCCTAAATTACGTCCTATCGATTGCCTTACGGTTTGTCGTTCGGTGAAAATTATTTTAATTTTTTCCGAATGATTTTTATTTTAAATTTTATAGATTTTTGATTTCAAAATTTTCAAAAAAACAATATGGGGCCCATAAGGAAAATATTATGGAAAGCCTAGGATCTACTCGCTTTTGAACATTTTTGAAGTATTGAATGTACCCTTAAAAAAAATATTCAAGTTATTTTCAATAATATTAAAAGTATAGGTACTATTACAATAATAAATCCCAGTTTTTTCAACATATTTCCGCAATGGCTCAAGTTTTTACTTCAGATTATCAAAAATTAAAGAATTCTGAACAATTTTTGTCAGACAACGGATCCCGTACCTTTTGAGGCTTCCGATAACTCGTTATTAGTGAGCAACGAAATAGTTACACCTCTCTATAACCACATACAAAGTCCTCCGAAAATCTTCTGCTCATTTTTCGTAAGTTATAATATTATACAATCTTAGTAATAATTGAATTTTTTTATAAATACAGTTACAAAACAGTGCAATACACAGAAAGGTAAAGAAATTTAATATAAAAAAATAAAAATGCCAACAGAATAATATTATTCAATTGGTTTCAACGCTAGTTGAGTTTTCTGTTGTGTATTTGAAAATCACTTTCTTGATCTTGAAAGCTTTCAAGTCTAATAATGTCGCTGCGTCATAACGTTGAAAGATTTTCAGCATGCAGGTGAAGGTGATAGATATTCGCCAACACTGATGTTGCCTTCTTTGTGTCAACGAGACACGCAGTAAGAATTTTTTTGTAAAATCAGATTACGTATTTAAAATGAACTAGTTATTTTCATAAGGCTGTCAACCTTCATTTGTTTTTGTGTGTGTTCTAATTATTTTGAAACAAAATATCATCTTAAAAATAATGCAGCGTTAGGGAAAGGTAGTAAAACATGTGTTTGGCATGTAAGGTTTGGATTTAAAAAAAAAAAAACATACTTTGGAGGGGTTATCGGAAAAAATACGCATATTTCAGGCCAGAGTTGAGCAGCTGCGCTTAATCCATTGAATGATATAACTTTTTATTAAAGGGATGAGGTTATTTAAAAAAAAATGACACTTTCTGATGAAGGGTGCTATTGTGAATCTAAAGTTTTAAAGATGTTCACATGTATCAAAAAAATTGGACTTCGATGTGTGACAGCATCTTCCAATGATAACAATAAGTTTTGCCAATTGTCGTGTCCTGCGAAATGAAGTCTTTTGCCAAATGATGTCCTGTGTTTTTGTACAAATTAATACTTTTAATTTCATTCTAATCTAATACATTATAACTAGATAAACCCTTCGTTACCGTAACTATAAACATATTCCTAACTCCCTTGGGAGTTATACTGGGCTGTTATTACTCCTTAACTCCCTCTAATGAATTAACAAAAATAAACCGACAATAATTGTCATTAAACATCGTTTGTTTAATTCTGGTAACCAACAATATTTGGATTTCATATGTCATTTTGTATAAACTTTTCAGTTGATATATCCATAGTAATCATGCTTACTCAATTATTAAAAACATTCGTTTAATTTCAAAAAACTAACAGATTTGGTTTTTATATTTCATTTTGTATGAAATAAAATTATTTATCTATCACGTGAGTTATTGGATGTTAATAATCTCGGGCAACTTAACAATCCCTCGGGACTAACGTCCCTCGGGATTGCAATATGTTGCCCTCTGTAATTAACATCCTCATAACTCCCTTGATACATAAATAACTATTAAAAATGTTTATAAAAATATTTTTCTTATAAATTTTCTCATTTCACTCTCACTTTTCAATACATTTTTATACTCAGAATAACACCACATTCCAGCACATACCAGAAAGTATCGTCAGTGCCATTTAAAGTAACCTCATCCTAATATTATTTATGGGGTGCAAAACAAACAAGTTAATTTTTTAAATTATTATACCTTTACCTAGCTCTATATTACTGTAGCTTATCACTATTAGAGCGCATCACAATCTAAATATTCGTTATACGTGAGAAGACGATTCCTTTACACAATCGATCAATCGTCATAATATTCTTGAGAACAAGCACTCACCTAGCCGCAATTACGCTTTCAGTGTAGTCAAGGCGGTCTCTAGTAAGCTTAGAGTTTTATTTAGGATTAAGAAGCCATAATATTTCATGTGATATATGGAGAAAAACTTCAAATCTGAGCGTGAATCTGTAAAAGTGTTGCTTTTACACTGTAAGTAATTTACAGTCTTACAGATTCAATCTCATACACATTTTTTTTTCTCAACACCAACTTAAATCATGTTTTTATTTGCTTAGACGATACACATACATATACATAATATGTACTTTTCAATAACTGCAGGTGATGTAAAATGTCTAAATATGGCCGTTGTTGAAGTATAAACTTGCACCAGCATAACTTTATGTGCTGGTTATAAGGCACTGCTAACAATCATGAGTTTTCTATTGAACATATTATTATCAGAGACATTTACTTTCAACCAATGGTTATTGAATCTCTGTAAGTTATTGAATCGGAGACGATATTAACTAAAGTTCCTTGTTGATCATTGCTATTCATTATTTGTCTAAGTTACGTTGGTATCTTATGTTAGACCCTGTCACTACCCTGGAGACCACTGTCTAGAAATTGTAAGCTTCAGTCTTATTTTTATTTTTTATCATTTAATGCCAATACTGAAAAGAAATAGTTAAGTTGCTAAACGGTTGGATGATTTGACTTGAGAAAACCATTTTCCACGTAATTTTTAATTTTTTCGGTATAGTTGTTGAGTACCTATCTAACAAATAGAATCTAGCAGATGAACAGAACTACTAATAAATAGGCACTTGGTTCTCACAGCGTTGATTGACCCTTTTTCAATCTGGTATTGCATTGTAACGTATCTGTAGGCATACATTGTAAAAATAAATGTCATACCATGAAATTTACTTGAACTCTCGTTTCTATTTTAATATCTCACTAACACTTTAGTGGGATATTTTTTGCAATAACCTAATGATGATAATAATCTAACTTGAAGTAGTCAGTCAAAATTAATTTCTTATGCCTGACTGGTGTGGTCGAAACTCAAGATTATCGACTGATTAATCACAATTTTATATTAATAGTGAAATTCAGTTTCCAAGTTAATCGAACACGCATTTTCCCTCGGGAGATATTTTGCCGCGAACCCCCTTCCACCGCTATAACCGGGATAGTGCGGTAATATTGTAAATCTGACAATCTGGCGCGCTGCATGCTCCTCTTTAGCTCTCAATGTACTATATGCCCGACTTGCATGCTCTCTGGTGGTAGATTAATGAATAAGTTGGTGTTTTATTTGTATATAAGGATGAACATGTAACAGAGGGAATCAACCAAATTTCTAGTACTGAATGAAATTTTTTTTTTATAAGAGTTCGATTAATTTTTCTGAAGCTGATTAATCACCACGACGTGAAAAATGTCAATATTGCTTATGCTTCAGATGGATGCCTACCTAACTATACTTTTGTGTGTCCATGAAAGTTAGGCTAAGGTTTTTCGAACTCCTTTAGTCATATTTTATTAACATCGAGAATAAAATATGAAAATACATGTATATAGCGTGTAAGCAAAAAAAAAAACTTAATACAAAGTAGGCATTCGAAAAAAATATGTCTGAGATTGAATCTCTAAAACAAACTGAAAGACTCTGGTTGCTTACAGTTTTACAGATTCTGGCTTAGGCATGCAATATTTATTCAGTTCCTACATAAATTATGTTTTTTTTGCACACACGATTACAATATAGGTATGTAGAGTCACCACTATTGAGAGTCTCCATAGGATAATGCATTGGAAACAATAAATTTTGCAGATTGATTCTTCACATTCTAACGTAGGGTGAAAAGGGTACCCAATGGAAAATTAAATAATTTTTCATAGATTTAACAAATTTTTTACTAACTTAAGATCGCACAACGAAATCTTTTGCAGGTGTAGCAAAAGCATTTATATGACACTGTACTAACTTTTCAAGCTCTATCAGATTAAAATAGAAAAATTCTAGTGTACGGTGATAGATTTTTTTTTATTTTTAGGAACTGTGTATTAGTAACTTTTAATTTTTACAAAAACAGTATTTGGGACATATAAACCGTTTTACTGCATCTTCAGATTATTTCTAGTTATACCCTCACACTGTTTAGAGTAAATATTCAAGCTCAATTCTGAATAAATGTCATTCAAAATTCTTTTGTATTCCATTTGGTACCAGTTTCATCCCCGAGGTCAGAATCGGGAGCAACAATCTGCCAATTTCTGGTTTACTATGCGTTATCTTATTGGTTAGTTTTGAAAGTGGTAACCCTGTGTACATGTTAGGGAGGTTATTTATAAAAAAAATCTAAATGGTTTTTTGGTTAATAGAGTGCGTGAGTGGTGAAGAATTAATGCTTGCTGCTTCGATCTTGAATTTTTCTGTAATTATCTGTGAAGATAATTATTATTGTTGTAACTATTTCTCTTTTTAAGGCTAAATACAAAAATGTCAGCTCAATATTTCTACTTTCACTCATCTTTCTTCGTAAAAACATCAATAACAGATATTTATTCCGCACAAAAGTCATTTTGAGAACACATAATCCTACTGTTTTTGATATTAGATGTTTTTCGATAATAGTAGTGCATAAAATCGATCGGGTAGAAAATATTAGGCACTGTTGTTTAAATGTATTGTCATATCGAGGAAACATCTACCGTTATATCGCTTGCAGTGCAAACAATACAAATCTTTAATGTCACAAGCAAAAACAATGCTTTCTTTCTAGAATTATCCATTTAATTACATAATTTATCAATTATTATTGTACAAACTTAGTTCTACATAGAATTGCTAAGAACATGTGTGTCGAAATCTTCAGACTAGGTTTAAGAAAGAACAATTCTAGAGGTTTTGACACAACAATACATCCTAAATATTTTACAGTACAATTTGAACATAACACTAACTTGTTGAGATGTCTGGGTTTTCAAGTGGTTCAGCCGTTCTCGAGAAAATCGTGAATATGCTGTCAAGTGATCAAAGTGACGTCATAATCAAACAAAAACTTTGTAATTTTCATTACTGGGCTTTAGCAATTGAAAATAACGAAAATAAAATCATAAATAAAAAATTTCACTTATTGAATGAATATTATTTGTCAAAGTAGCGGCAATAATGAAAAAGATATCACCAATTATATTGAAAACTTTTTTTCTATTTTCTCGAGAAAAAGATTAAGAGCTTTTTCATACGGTCAAAACTAATTCGTCTGGTTTGCCCGATGCGAAAATTTCCGGAGTAAAAAAAATAAATAAATATCTTATGGCTGTGGTAAAGCCCAAGTGTCAGAAGTTTTCAAGTAGCCTCAAGGGCCTCTGACGTAACTTAACGACTGCTGTGAAGCACCCGGGACCCCCTTTTTAACGTACCTCCCGGAGCACGATCGGTCACGGAACTTTTTTATTTACCACTATAATTGGTCACCCATCTAAGTACTGACCAAGAAAAGTCATGCTGCACTTTAGAGATCGTTGACCGAAACTCTAGCAGCTTGGCTATTGTGACCTATTATTTCCGAAGTAAACCGAGGCAATACGGAAGCTGAATTGTCAAGGAAGTTATCCACACCAATTTAGCAAAACGCCTACGTACTTCACTTTGAGGCATATAGTTTAGTGTGAGAACTCTATCAGAAAAAAATGGATAGGTAGAATACGTGCAATAATGGTGATCGTTGTTACTAGAATATTCACTAGGTTATGTCGAGTAATTATTGAGATACTATTTTATATCAAAATTCAAAATCCGAAAATTATAAATACAATTTCTGATAAAATATAGATTTAAAATAAAAGTAAACGCCTATATTTACTTTTATCTACAATCATTAAATAAAGAGCCCTTATCCCACCGATTTAAGTTAGGTAAGAATCCATACTACCGCACTAGTACCTAAGCAATCTATTAACGAACTAGTGTGATTATGAAACATCTCGCCGAATGTTGCCAACAAGTCCTTTTCATTAGCAACATAATTTACCTTTTTGGCGGCACACCATTTCTCGTATATGGAATAGGTACATCAACTCGTGTTTTACTCTTGATTTGTCAAGTAAAAAAGATGACCGCGAAGAGATATCAGAATAAATTTTCTTAAAAAAGAGTACCTTGATATAAAATTGTGGTAAAGAGTACGGAAGGTTAATCTTCCCTCTGTGCCATCTCCAACGACCTGAGAGAAAATAGAATATCTCTCTTCAATATAGTGACTTTTTAGTTAATTCTCATGGTTGATTTCTGTGCTGAAGCGAACATTGAAAGGATACATAGGCGTAAAAAGGGTAATTGACTGACCACTTAATAAGATTAATAATTGTTAATAATTAATTAATTTGCGTTATAAAAAATAATAAACTACTTTGAAAATGAAACACTGCGATTTTCATTTCTCAAAAAATTAAAGGATTTCGAAACATAAAACACACTTTATTGTATTTAGACGCAAATTTCTTTTAAATTGACGTATATCACATGGCTAGGGATGCCTTTTGAGATTTTAAAAATTCATTAGGTACCATTTTTGAGCTTTTACATTGGTGAATATCTCAAATAACCTTTAAATTTTCCCGAGAAAAATTTTAACTTCCCAACAATAGAGAAGGAAAATCTTCTATCAGACACACTCAATACCTATAAGGTACCCCAATTCCAGTTTTATTAGAGCCTTGTGGAATTGAAGATAAACTATCTTATCGGGTCTTATTCAGAACTTTGGAAAAATTTCTGTAATAAAAGCTATACCATTACATATTATTAGTTATAGAACCGGAAAATTTAGAAAAAAATCTGGAGGCTATTTTCATCGAAAACGTTTCTCACAATGGTCACTTCAAAAACGAGTTCAATGTTAAATAAATGTACTTTCCTCCATCATATTTAGTCAACTAAACGCTTCAGCATAGTAAACTATAAATATAGGAATCCTGTGATCTTTCATTTGTTTTTCAAGAGAAATAATATATTGGACGGGTTAATTAGAAAGGCACCACTTGCTAATTAATAGAATCCTCTTGGATATATTTCTTAACATAGTTTTCGACCATGAAAGCTCTAAGCAAACTAAGTTTCCTTTCAAAGATTTGAAGTCTCTCAAGCTAACTAAATTCGATATGAACTAAGTCTGTACAAACTATCTTTCGAATCGTAACTCGTATATTTATTAAAGTTCTCCGCGTTACGATAACTTGTTCATTTCGCTGACACCGAAAATTGAAATTCAGCTTTGTTTCCCTTGTTGCACATTAATGATAATGAAACACCGCAGACAAAAGAGTTGATTCGCGGCAACCAGCAAAAGAGAAGCAGCAAGCTAATTCTATTCGTAAATGTATACTTGCATAAAACACAAGTAATATAAATATATCTAGAATGCATGCCCGGATAATTCCTTTGGTATGTTTATGTGTCTGAGGTGCATATTAATGAAAGGACCTGGTTTTGTCTGTAGCTTGTTTGTCGCTACCTAATGAATGCGAGCGACTGAGTGCGTGAATCCTTTCCCTCCTAACCCCCACCTACCCCAACCCTTATGTGATAATAATGATAACACATACATGAATACAGTGCGAGATCAAAGTATGGAACAAGGCAAGTATCCTAGCCGTATTAGGACTAATCCCTCTAATTTTCTCAGGAAATATTTCCAAGAGCATAATTATTAGATCAAAGTGTTTTACACTGAGACTGTATTATCAGAGAGAAAACAATAGGCTTAGGTGATTATTTTAAGTGAAACATTCTAATGGCATCATTAATATTGATTGATGCATAATTCTGACAAAAATTCAATTTAAAGCTAGATACATCAAAACTTTTACGGATATTAGGAGCCATGATGTATTATTATTATGTAACAGATAACAAATTACACCCATGTAAAATATAAAATGCATAAGAAAAATTTCGTATTATGTAATTTTCTTAAGCATTTTTGGAATTACATATGTGTAATTTTTACATAAGCGATACATCATAGCCCCGAATATCTGACAACTACCTCAAATTTGTAAATTTTCATTGTTTCCATTAACGAGGTATGATATCTACTCGTCTCGGAATATAGAGCCATGATGGTACCTAGTTCCTAAATCAATATATCTTTACGTAAGGCTATAAGAGTAAAGGCGATTGCTCGAGAGAATATTCAATGGAGAACGAAAGAAATCTTTCATATTTATAACAGTTTGTATAATCTAAGTCAAGCCAGTCTATTATAGCTTCTGTGTGTGTATTATTGCAGGGTGATCCCGAAATGGCGCGCACGGTATACAGGGTGTTGTAGAGAATGTTCACAAAGACTCTAAATTTAAAACGGAAATTTGTTTCCCCGGCTTTATTACCAAGATATAAAGTCTCCTTTTTCAAGGACTCAAATGACATGGAGTCAAATTTAAACAAATCTCACTGGCAAAACACACTGTTTCACAAAACTATTAGGGTAGTGTTTGTTTTATATATTTTTTTGTTATTTATACATTATATATATTTTTTATATATTTAACGGAATTACAACCATATTAAAATTCTACCTATTCCTTTGTGTTCGATAAAAATTTTTCAATGTGGCAGTGTTCTGCAAATTGGGAGATAACAATGCAACTGAAGCAGATTTTGGGTAATATTATCGAGTATGTTTCTGCAACGATAATTGTTTGAAATTTTGTTGGACTTGTCCTTTCATATGTTTCCATTGTAACAACTTTCTAGGTACTATAGACTTAGGTGCACATTATTTTTTCACCTGAAGAAGTGTATCGAGTGCAGTGTTGTGACTTTTCTCCCACAAAATTGGTCATATCTTCTTAAAGACGCCTAACTGGATAAAAAGTCATGGAACTTAGAATCCTTAATTTACAAGAATGCCATGTTACTATCCGTGTACGCCATTTTGGGATCATCCTGTATTGTGGTGCTCTTTATTTTCTCCATTACTACCTTTTATTTTATCTTTTACGATTGTAGAAAATATATTGGGTTGTATACAGGGTAAGTTTTTAGCCTGTAACTTTCGAATATCTCAAGTAAAAACCACCCTACGAAAATAATATGTAAATTATCAAAATTTAATCAGTCCGATATTTATACAAAGAAAACCAGTGCTAAGTTGCTTAATCTACTACTTAAGTAACGGTGAAACTTTAGCTACGTAGATCAAATACCCAGAAAAGAGCCAATACCCAGTTCAGTTAGGGAAATAAGTATCTTTAAAAAAATGCATGTCAAAATATGAGAACCTCCATAGATTATTGTCCAAAACTGCCACTGTTTTGTCTTTATCAACGCTTGTCAGTTTGCCATTTCAGATCTCATGAGAAGTTCACCGAAGAACACTCTTCGTGTTCACCAAAGCGCTCTTATTTAACTCTTTGTAATAGAGATTGTCCTGTTAACTGTTTCTTATGTTTCATACCTAGGTAGATATTATTATGCCTACAATTATTTGTTTTAAATTTTACAAAATTAGAGGCACATCATATTAGGTATAATCGTCTCTTTATCCTCTAAAGCTTTGCAAATTTGAGGTCAAAATTTCAAATAATTAATAAAGAAATTCAACAAAAATGTTATCACTCAAAATAATTACAATTAAGGAATCACCTAAGTTTATTTCCTGTTTGTTTTTCGAGATATTTTTATTTCATCAACAATAACAATAAAATGTAGAGTTTTGAATAATAATTTACCAGAATTTTTAATATTTCTAGTTAAGAGGAGTATAAAATTCTTGCATGCACCAGATTTATATTGAATTTCTTCATATATCTACTACTATGGTATCATATAATATTTAAAGCTTATAAGCTTGTAACAAGTACCCAGTTAAAAAATCTGCTTTTTGCTGATTGCTACAATTTGCTTTTTCGCTAAAGTTAGCACTATAATACAATCAACTTATTAATATATGCATGATATTATAATGGTCATTTGAAAGTTTACTTGGAACACCCAACGACAAATAGATGAGGCAGCTGATAGAGAGATAATAGCAATATTACTAGATGTGAGCGCCATGACATAAAAAGGTAACATAACATTTGCGCGATCAAAGGATGATTAAAACCTAATTGTCTGTCAATTTGATCGTCCTTGCAAATTTTATGTTTTTTTTTTTGTAAATTTAGTTGATAATTTTATTACACACATAACCCTTTCAAAAAATCATAATCTTATCATGATATTTACATCAAGTAGTAACATTGCACTCGAATCTCTCTAACTAAGAAATGAAATACGAAAATCAGCAAAGTTGGTTCATAAATGACAACGACTACACTGTTTGTACATCTTGAAAACACATTTTGCTACATATTACAAGCTATACAAAATGAACAGCAGTGCTAATGCTTGATGCTTTTAGAGCTTTCCATACTTATATCTCGCAATGTATTTTTCAGTCACGCCACATTCCATACGTTATGTCATCACACAAGGCACACGTACACTAGAGTTAGCAAACACCATAGGCTACACATCTACACCGAGTTAGAGCTAATAGCATTATCTAAAGTTACCATCCAAGAACCTGTAGCTGAACCTTTAGAAACTCAGAATGGAAATGTGATACTCGCCTAAATACAAGGCAGTCAGGAAAACTTGTATTTGTTTTGAAGTTCAAACAATTGAAAATAACATGTAAAGGGCTAAAAAATATGCAATGATTGTAATATTTTATGTATTTTATAGTTTTTTATTTTTATTTAGCAAACGTAACGCTTGATATGATTAATCATCGACAATATAGTCATACCAATTGCTATTTATGCTAGCTGAAGATAATATTTACAAATGATCATACCTAGTCATGTTTTCTAATTATTGAGATTAGGTAAAAATGATAACATCAGTGTCCCTGATGTATTTACAAAATATTTAATAAGTTACATTCTGAAAAGACGTTATTCCTGGTCACTATAAATTGGATTAAAAATGTACTGAGTTTTGTTTATAGGGAACATTGTCGCTAGCGTAAAATCTCTTCAAATCCTGCAAGATAAAGTAGATAAAACCTTTGTTATTTTAAAGTGGTAAGTTTTTAAAGTTTCAGATAGAACAAGAATGACGTGCGAGGCAGATCTTATCTCAGATATCCACTCACTAGAGAAACGATTCATTTAAGGGAGGAATAAAGCTTCTTTAGAAGCCATTACTATAAGGACCCGTCGTCGCTTTCTCTGGAAAAACAAAACGCAAACTGCCAGTTCCCAACACAACTTTAAAAGTTTCCTTAGCGGAACTTCTCTCTTAAGGTTTATATACACACTTCGAATCAAATAAGGAAGCAAATAGAGACGAATGCTTTCATGTCCGTGTCTTCTTGTTTCGAACTGCCTTGATTGTGTAGTACTGTTTTGACTAAGTTTTTTGATTATTTCATGATACGAGTTTCTGGATTGTAAGTTTCATTGAAAATAGTAGTATAAAGAAATGTATATTATTATCCTACACTTTTTTTTATAAATAGATATTGAACTAAAACTGAACTGAAACTATGAAATTGGACTATAAAAAAAGAAGTTATTTTTAAAACTGTCGTTCATTGAGAAATATGTTCAAAATCTACTAATGATCGTTCGTAGGCTAACAGAGTTCTAGTCAGATGTAAAAATTCGTAGTACCTTCGTCTATATTTCAGTAGGTAATAATATAGTTTTTAGCTTACTTTTCCATCCTCTCCAATCATTACTATATTACAATGGAGAATGATCCTTCCCCGCTTAGTTGACAATAATAATTATTATTGCTTATCCATAGCAACGATATTCTAAATAATGCCTCCATAATAACATTTCAGACTTGTTTTGCTCAAAGTATGTCCCTCTCAAAGAGATGTTCGTTCCATTGCATTTCGGAAATTATTTTAGAAATTCTAAAAACCTCAGTCATAAGGGTTAAAACATTGTAATGGTATCCATTTGAGGCGAATTTAATTCTCTCTGCATAGTTTATTGAGTTTTTGTAGGCAATTCCATGCAATTTTTGAGCTGTTGATAGGAGAACTCAGCGTCTTTATGGCTGCTTGACTGTCTGTCAGTATTGCTATTTCCCTATTTTTATAGTTTCTGTCGAGGTTTATTTGGGCGTATACTTCTATTGCATACAGTTCAGCTTGAAGTATGCTTGGGGATGTTCCCATCGGCTCGGAGTAGTTGGTGCCTGGCCCATATACTCCTGCCCCAGTTCCTTCGGTGGCCTTTGAGCCGTCTGTGTACCATCTTATTGTACCTTCTTTGATAATATGAATGGATGTGTTGCTCCATTTCTCTTTCGTAGACAGTTCCATGATGAAGTTTCTCTTGAAGATGAATTTCTTCACAGTTTTGTCTTTTGGCATTATCAGGAGGTTCTTACAGATGTTCAGGGGTTGATTCTCTTCGGTCCATAGTCCCCCCCTGATTCCCATTCTTGACATTCTGAGTTGAGCCTCTGCGGCACTTCTCTCAATCCAAGATCTCAATGTGAGATCTTGGATTACTTCCAACGCTGCTAGTGGGGATGTTCTCGTTGCTTCTGTGATGCAGAGGCATGCAAGTCTCTGGATATTCTCGAGTGTTTTCCTCGCTGTTATTAGCTTGGTCCTCTTGTACCAGACGACCGCTCCGTATGTGATGATGGGTATCACTAGCATGATGTACATCTAGCATAAAATGGATGCGTTGCAACCCCATGCATTCCCCGCCATTCTCCTGCACATCATGAGTACGGATGTGGCCTTACTTACTGTTGCACTCAAGTGCTTGTTCCACATTAGCTTCTTATCCAGTGTTATTCCCAGATATTTTACTTCTTCCTTCCATTCTAGCTCGACATAATTTAAGTCGATTGTTTTGAGGTTTGGAAGCTTGTTTTTTCTTGTGAATGGTATCAGGGTAGTTTTTGTAGGATTGATGTTTAGTCCTATTTTCTGGCACCATTTCAAGGTTATCTTTAACCCCCTCTAGGTTATCTTTAACCCCCTCTGCACTATGTCGCAGAATGTTCCTTCATATTTTCCTCTGGCCATGATGACGATGTCATCGGCATACCCGATGCAGGTGATGCCGTTCTCGGTGAGTAACCCGAGGAGCTCATCTACTACCAGGATCTATAGGAGGGGGGATAACACCCCTCCTTGTGGGCACCTTTTTGTTGTCTTCACCTGGATGGTGTCATCGCCCACTTTGGTTTCAATTATTCTTGTGGACAGCATTGAATCCAACGAGATGTTGTGCTGTTTATGCCTTTTTTAGTTAGGGCTTTCTTGATAGTCTCGCAAGTGGTGTTGTCGAGTGCTCCTTCTATGTCCAGAAAGGCGCAAATGGCAGTTTCCTTGTACTCCAGATTGTCCTGAATCTTTTCTGTCAGCTCATACAGGGCGGTCTCTGTTGATATGTCCGCTCTGTACGCATGCTGGCTTGGGTGTAGTGGTCCCCTGTTCAGTATTTCCGTTCTGATGTGATTATCGATAATTTTCTCCATCGTCTTTAGTAAGAAAGAGGTAAGACAGATGGGCATAAATGACTTCGGGAGAGAGGTGTGTTTTCTTCCTGCCTTAGGAATAAGATGACTTGCGCTTTCCTCTAGGCTTGTGGTATATATCCCATAGCCAGGCTGCTTCTAAATTTCTTACCAGGTGTGGCATGAGATCTTCCAGTCCTTGCAGAAGAGCCGAGTGATTTGAATGGTTGAAAGGTGCCAATTTCCTATTTCAGTCTTTCGGAGGTGCACATTGTTTTCACGACTTTCCAATCATCATTCCTGGGTTTACCAGATTCGAACGAATTCTCGTTCCCTACTTTTAGTGCACTGCCTGGAAAGTGAGTTTCTAGCATAAGTAGAGCTCTTTGCTCTTCATCTTCTGTCTTCGTCAGGTTTTCTGAGCGACATTGTTCCTTGGGAAATGCCTTTCGCTAAAGCTTTATGAAGTCTGGATGCTTCAGGTGTCGAAGTGATATCCCTGAAGAAAACCCTGAAGCTCTTGCTGTTAGCATTCCTGATTTCCTTATTGTAGGTTGTCAGTACCGGCGTGTAGCCCTGCCAGTCTCCATCGCGCTTGGCTTCATTGAAAAGCCTTCGAACTTCTGCCCGGAGCTTGGATAGGTGTTCGTTCCACCACGGAGTTTTCCTACAATTCGCGGTTATGATGAATAATATTTTTGGAAGTATTCTGAATGCTGTGATCTTTGATTCTCGAAAACTGTTGATGAAATTATCAAGACGGTATAATGTTGCAGAATATTCTAGAATTTTAATCAATTCACTTCTCCACTCATTAACTCGTTATATGCCAAAGGCGTGATGAGTTGTTTGACACCGTCGAATGCCTTCAACAAGCAGCCGCCTGTTAGAATGAGTTTTTATGCAGGCTTATATCTTCTTCAAGAGTATAGGTACCTTGCGTAATATTAGGTATCAGTTTATTGAAATCATTATGCTATCGATTTTCACTTTATAAGAGAGCAAGATGTTTACGGTGCTTCAGGTATTCTGACTTCATATATGCAAAGTTTCACTTAAGTCGCAGACGACTTTGGGTCCTTGTTCTGTTTGGATTGGTTTATCTTTTACTTGAACGTCCATGGATTCCTAATTTCTTCGCATGTGCTCATTGCAACTACCGCTTACTGCTTACCTAATTTCGTTTTTAAGTAGAACAAAATAGTCTTTTTAGCAACATCTTAGAATTTGTCTTTTGAATCGTTAGACATTAACAAAAGTATTTATAAAGAAAAGCTGTAAAAAATCTCAGGTGAAAACCTTGTAGTTGGGATTTGATTGATTTGTAAATGAATAAGATATATTTGAAATACAGGATTAATCAAATTGTTCAACATTAATTTATTTATTTCGCTGCAGACAAGGAGATGCGACTGAATAATTTGAATTAGACAAAACCACTCATACTAAGTTATACGATTGGTGCCCCTAGATATTTGACTGCCTTGCTCCAATAATGTACTTAAGTATGTAGGTTTATGCTGATATGGATGGCAGAATCAAAAGTGTTCTCATAATAAAGCTCAATCGACTTAATGTCCATGTTATCATTATGTGCAATTTATTATTTCATTTAAGTTTTTTTTAAGTTAATCTTTACCTACCTAATCACATTCTTATTTAAAACCTTATAGGGAAAGATTCCAATTAAGCGACTTGTGTGATAATGGCTCTAAATTTACAAGCTTACGTTAAACATGCGCTACCTTAATTTGAAAGAAAATTTCATGCCTATCAAACACTGTAAAAATTGTGAAGCAACGTGTTTGAGAGCGAAAAATTTTGTCACATTGTATCAGTAAGTACTTGAATCAGTAATAATGAATGGTTTCAAGTATTTAAACATAATGAAAATCGTTTTGACTGTTGACATTGTCAAATTATTAACTGTCAGAAGTATAGTTGGCTGAATTAGGTAACTGGGTAAAACAAGAGGTAAAAAAGCAAGTTTTTCTAGCTTAGTTTTTTTTATTCATTATTATTCAGATTAATTTTTTGAGTTTGCAAATATCAACTATCAACATATACAAGTTTTCTGCCTTGTACTTTAAAAGGAGTTAAAACATGTTACATAACATTAGATTTCTAAGTAGATTTCCCCAATTGCTAAAGCAAGCAAGTAGAGCGTATGCTCAGAGAAAATTGCAATATAAGGGTCAGCTACCTTTACGAAATAAATAATTTACATTTTACACAATTTTGTGTTTTGTTTTTAAGTGATGCAAAGACTAACACGATCTGTTACACTTCGTTTGCTTTGAAATTTTGTAAAGTTTACTGCTTTAAACACTTGAATTTTTACACCTTCAAGTTTTGAAAATTATAAACGCATGCTTTTTTTCGAAACTAAAACCTTTGAGACGTGATTGTCATTTGACTTTTCTCTTTTATTGGGAAACCATTTTCAGTTATACATATTAGAACAATAATTAATAATTAAATAATTTTTGATAAGTATAGCTGATAATGTTAATGATGATAACTAACATGTTTTTGAAATGTAATTCATTTTTGTTTCTATTATTACTGCTACTAAAAATTATGCACCAAGGAATGTTCGTTTTTCTTCTTGGGAAAATGTCTGCAAGTTTGGCCACTTAAAATAGATTATTTAGAAATTAGAAGGGCTGTATTTTCAATACGCTGACGTCTTTTCAAATTATATCAAATTAGTAAGTTTCAGTTACATTCGTTAGACATGTAGAAAATTCTGGGCATTTATAACACAAAAAAAAAAGTAGTAAAGGTCTAAATTTGGGTACATTGTACGTATATTTTTCAATCCTGTGAATATGTATTTGATTTCAAGATTCATTTCAATCTAGAAGGAAATTTATTTACATTTTTCATGTTTTGATCGCCATACTTATACCTTTTCAATTTTACTAGTAGTAGTTTGCTTTTCAATTTTCTGATTAAGTCGCTGCTTAAACTAGCCGTTTCAGGAGCTGAATATGTTCACAGAACATACTCAGCCAGAAGTTAATTTCCTAGGCGCACGTTTACAGAAAAGAAACGAGAATAATAATTACGTTTTCTGTATGAGTGCTAATAATATTGTAAATTTTCAAAGATGTAGAAAGAACTAATTAATGTCTCACCTGAATCTTATAAACATGATCGAGTCTTCCATTAAAATAATTGAAATTACTTTAAAACATCGGTTGCGGATAAAAATAGCGCCACCGTGTCGTATACACAATAAATACAATTATTGGCACAATAAATCAATAAATAATTATTATTGTTCTTACGAGGTCTATCAACTTACAGACATTGTTGACATTGTTGTCATGTAAGTTGAATATACAACACATATGAAAGATTCCCATTATGGCAACCACCAGAATTACAGTATCGTTATGAACCATAATCGAATTGGTAAGTAAAGTAACACAGAGGATACAAACGCCAAGGCTAGATAAATACCTTACAGTAAGCGTTAGTATTTATTTGATCGTTTTGGTTGATCGAAATTTTAATTCAACTTTGGTTGAAAATGATTATACCTATTTATTTTGTTTAATTTTTTTATCGTTGAGAAAAACCTATATCAAGCTCACTCTCAACTTTTTTTTTATTTCATTATAAGGCACTTACAGACCTTGTTTGGCCATATTCTATTCAATTATCCGCTGCTACATAGTAAAATAATGTCAAACGAATGTGATAGAAATAATGTCAAAGTGCAGAACATTTGATTCTTTAGTTGTGTTTTTTTATTTACTTCAAAAGCCTCAATTTTTTTCAAACTACAAATTTCTGTTGGATCAAAGTACCAAAAATAATGAAGTACTAATTTAAAATGTATTGTTTTTTGAAATAATATGTTTATCTATTTGGTGCCTAATTTTTGGCGGACAATTATACAGGTAATTAAAACTAAAGACACCTCTAGGAATGTTTTAAAAATCTCTCATCAGTCCACCAGTTTTTTCAATCCCTACATACTAAAACCGCACAAGTTGTTCCAGATGCAAATAATACATGTTTATGTATAGGTATAAGTAGTGATTATACATATATTTAAATTTAAATTTAAATTTGATAAGGGCTATAATAGGCAAAACGAAAACGCATCTTTCTAGAGGATGGTCTCTATTCTATAATCATCGTTTTGACCAACGATTTTGATTATCTTCAAGATTTATATTCTCACCGAAAAAATAAATCTTGGAACATGTTGATAACTTCAACTGAAAATTGTTAATCTAGAAGATTACCTAAATTTTTAGTCGAAACGTTGATTACTATAGAATACACAAGATATATATTTTAAGAAGATGCATTCTTATTATGCCAGTAGACCGTATCATTGTTTAATTTGAACATAAAATACCTATTTGGCAATTACTCCTGTGATTATGATAATAGTTATGTAGAATAAGTATTTTTCAGAGATGTTTTCAGGTTCTAACTCATAGCCACCAATAACTAATCGGAAATTATTTTGTATTTCTATCTTGAATTTACTGACAGTGCGTTTTAGCAATCGAGATGAACCTTTAATCAGAATAATTACCATAATGTATTTTTTGAGGTTGTAGAAAAAACTAGGCTTTGAAAAAATGAGGACTAATGATGAAATAACAGACTTTTCTATGATTGCATCATATTTTTTTAATCTGGCTTAACTTTATAAATTGCAATTATTATAATATGTTTTAACAGATGTTATTGGAACTTGAATCTCAAGTTAGAGTTGACAGAAGCTTAAAAAATATGATGCAATTCGTCATACGTAGACCTTTTTTTAGATTTCTTTAGATATTAACATCATCTGCTTTTAGAGAGAAAAGTCAAATGATGTCAACACATTTGACACAACTCTTACCTGACGATATATTTTTATTTCGGTCCTTGATGTTTCCTTGTTGTTTTGCTGTGATTATTTTACAAATGGAAGGAAGACGACTGTGCGTAAATATGAAAAACCCTGCACAAAGCCGATACCAAAACAGTACTCGCTTAGAACTGGGAACTACTCTCAGGAAGAGGGTATTGACGATGCCAATAAGATGCTCTCTGCCTCTGTTGGCATGGGTAGTATACAATCCTTCGGGTAAGTTTACTGGAACCATCATTCCTCCCTAAAAATAAAGGACAAGATGTCATCGTTACCATCGGTGCCTATGAAACCTTATCGATCTCTTTGCTTTATACTTTGTTCACAAACACCTATTATGGTGCATTTATGTAAATACATCAGTAAGTTCCAAGTATCAATAAGCATACTTTTACTATTATTTTCTTTAGCATAATAACATTTAATTGTGCTTGATGACTTGGAGCTTAGAAATCATGATATTGAGTCTTCATTTACACCTCAGATAGCGCTCAGCACTAGGTAAATAAATTTTATTATTATGAATACTGTAAACAGAGTTTATGATGCAGCTTATAACGTTCGTATTGGAAGACATACATTTTACTCAACTTCTACTACCTACCTATGAAAATGTAAGTCGTTGATGTCTGTCACTGCTTGTCTTGCTAATATTTCTCAAAATTTAACTAACAATCTCGAATTGTAAAATCTTAAGGCTGTTATTCATCTATAACTTGCTGAACATTAGGCTTATGCCTTTATTAACAAAACTTTACGGCTTATAGCTCGAAAATAATCAAATCAATAGGATTTAGATACAGGTTCTTATGTAATAATATGACTAGGAGATTATTGTCCTCAGGAAGTTTGTGTCATTAGCACTGTCTGAGTGTCGATATGAATGTTAATTTGCTGTTTCGTCCCATAATTTGCTGTTAGGTCCCATAATTAAAAAGCATAAACTTTGTGGAGCGTTGTCAGTTTTACAAAAAAACTAAGTCTAGATCGATGTGCACAGTAAGAACTGAAACAGAATAGCGTTTTTCAACATCACCCTTGACTTTAGCAATATTTTTACCGCGAGTTTTTAAAAATATATTTTACCCTAAAATTAGGATACAGCAAATTCGTTAAAGATGTGCAAACATCAAATGATTTACTTCTCGTCATTGTGGTAGTACACAACATACAGTCACATTTAGTAGTCACAAGTAGTTCACTCACATTTACTAGCTCATCATTTGTGGGAAAGCAGCAGATTTTCGTTAAAACGTGAAAATAAGAAAAAAAGACACTTTTCAATTTGAAGTTTTAGTTTTCTCCGTCGTTTTTGAAAATAAAGTGAGTTTGACAACACAAACCCATATAAAGGAAACCATAGCTTAAGCAGTTACTATGTATTTTCAAGTTTATCTGGTCCGAGCAATGACAACCGCTCCAAAAGAACTATTTTGCATCGAAGTCAGTAATTTCTAGTCTGCCTAGTCTTCCTAAAATGAACTGTTTCATCAACAAGATAAATACAGGCGTAGGTATTCCGCCTTTAAATAATAATTGTGACAGCAATACGTATTTCAAACTTAAAAAATATTATGTAAAATAATCTGAGCGCTATATGGTGGTTAAATTAAGATACCCACTTTCCACCAGGAGCAAATAAATTTATAGATCCAAATATTTGATTCTGTGATGACAAAAAGTTGCATAGTAAGGGAATTTTAGCACCGAGGATGCAATGCAATTTTTGAACACCGACTCGAATACTCAAATTTCATAACAAAGTGTATCTTCGTAGTAAGTCTCTCTATAATGTGTTTTTTTTTAGGAATATGTAGGGTTATTGGTAACATTCCTTTGCTGATCCGATAAAACAAGAGGTAATGAGTAAATGAACCCTAACATGCACTATTTATACAAAACTAAATAGATTTTGAATATTTAAATTAAAAAAAAAATAAAAAAATAGATTGCCTTGAAATGTAATTTTCAAAAATTTTACCTCACTTTTCTATTTTTTTTTGTGAGAATTCGAAAGAAAAACAAAAAAAATTGAATTGAAATACTAACCAACAACCAAAAAAATTCCAAAAAAATATCTCAAAATATATTGAACTTTGTACAGTGATGTTAGCGTTAATTGACTCCTTACCTCTTGTTTTATCAGATCACTAAAGAAGTGTATCCAGTTACCAATAACCCTGTATATTTGAGTAGCTTCATATCGCATTTTTTAAATTTGTCATCTATTTTTCATCGGCAAGTTAAAATAACTTTTGTGAAAAAGTGTATTGAAAATGTGTATTTCCGGACCTATGTTTATATGAACTTTTCGTCTTGTAATCAATCAAAGGATTATCTCCTGAAGTTTGGTCCCATATTTAATCAACACCCTATCAAGACTTAAAAGTTATTTAGATCATTTCATAACTTTCAACTTAAGTCAGTTAGTGCAAGGATTTTGTGTAGTATTTAATTCAATCTCAAGGCGCTACGGAATAACGTAATCCTTACTATGTCAAAAATGAGATAAACAGATAAACGATTTCTAAGTAGTCAATGATATAAATGGAATACTCCAGGTTCAGAATGGTGGTCGTTTTTTATGCAACACAGTGTTATATATTCATATATAAAAATAATATAAAAAAAGTCATAATAAAAAAATGTGGAAATGAGAAACATGAAGTTAGAGGATTATTTTGGTATTTACTCTAGAAAAAAAAAATGCGATGTGAATGTTACAAAGCCCATTTTTAGAAGTATGTGGCCAATAAGAGAAAACTCTTAAAATAAATCCCACATGTATGGACGGCTTTACACACCATATTCTCGAATGCCATTTGTCATACGAAAACAACTTATCATATTTACGTCACTGTTTCATTCCGCAAGACCCAATACACCTGAAAAGAATGCCCAAGGATGAATGTTCCACCCTAATATTTATCATTTCCACCGAGATGTAATATAATTTAATTTTGTTTCCCGAAATTTCATTTTCTCCCCGAATGAACGATCTTCCCACAACTTCAACATTATTAATGTGTTGCATTTTATTATTTATTAGTTATTACGTTTTATATTATTATTTAATATTTTATTACGTTGTAGATAGCTTTAACTGTCAATATTGCGGTTGCTAATAAAGGTCCAATGTAAATCTTGAGAACGATCAAATTATTATCCCACTATTTATTTAATCCAAGGTCTTATTGCCTAAATAATCTTTGCAATCATTTTTTCTAACGCGGGCTCATAAAATGTGAGTTCCAACTGTAATCATTATCTCTAAAACTTAAAGAACAAACTTGACTGTCTAATTCTTAAATATTATATAATCTGTACTGTAATCCGCAGGGTACGATGGGTTTAACAGTGGAAAATATTTGACAGTGATGAAACGGTTTCGAAGCAGAGTAAAAAGTAGTGCTAGACAGTGAATATTTATTTAATAATACAGAGTTATAAATCGAAAAGCTGTAAAAGAACCACATTAAACAAACAACCTAATTGTACGTATAACCTACTACACCGTTCTACATTTTATCTTATACCGATTCACAGACCAGCGTAGCTGAAACTATCTTGCTATCGAAGCATAAAAATTGGCTGTGTAATATAGACTTCAATCTTAGAAGTTAAAAGGAAATCCATGATTGGAAGATTGCTTGAGTAAACTTAATATCCGTATGGACACCTGCTGAATTTAAAGAAAAAGAAACTGATTTCTTTATTCTTAGTAAATTATATATACATTTTTAGGTAAAACAGCAGTGAACTGATTTTTCGTTTTAATATCTTTATACATTTTACTTTGTAACCCGATTTATTTTAAAAATGATGCATGCTACACAAAAAAAAACGAACACCAAGGTACTTACTCTTTTGAGGAAACATAAATTCACAAATTATAAATGTTTTGGTAAAATTTCACACCCTGAGTTTTTTATGCGCATAATATGTCTAGGTAATGGTATCCAAAGTTTCAAAAATATGGTAAAACAAAAACATTCTAATTTTTTGGAAGAGAAATTACCTGGATCCTAGATGAAGAAGAACGTATTGTGAAGATGTTTGGATAAAAAATTAATCAAATGTGCATCGCTTCAAGAAATAATCAGGGACATTTCCAGAGTTATTAACGTACATTCGGAGTTTTTTAGATGTTATATCGGTTCATCTCAAAGTGATTTATTAAAGTTATTATTAAAACCGTTATAAAATTATTAATCTCCGAAAGAGTTCTGGAAGATCTGAAATATAAAGGCATGTCTTAGCTTACTTTAAAGTTCCAAATAAATGCCTATCTTGTAACAATCTATATTAAAATGATTGTCTCAAGACTTTTCAGTAAGAGACATAAGTCTTACATTCAATAATAGCTACTGGATGAAAGACGAATTTATTAATGTAATATGACTGAAATTAAAAATGGTTCATGTGCATCAATGTCTGGAATCAGACTATGGTCCGAGACTATTATTCTTTTCGTCACAAACAAGCATTACCGACTGCTTTTGGTTATTATTTTTAGTCTATTCCGTCTTTTTTTACAGCTTAGGAAATATGGATCTCGGAAACAATAGCAAATGGAAGGAGGTTAAATAAAAACTAAAAGACAGCCAGTATTATAAAGGCCCATTAAGCTAACGGGCATATTTCAAGTACCATTTTTAAAGCTAGTATCGACGTCAAATAACTTTTATTAACATTTTTGTAATCCACGTTCGATATCTTTTCCAGAAACGGCCCCAAAAATATGTCCGTTAACTTAATGAGCCTTTATAATACTGACTGTTAAATTTTAAAAATCTTCAGTAAATTGCTGATTGGTGAATGTTCAAGAGTGAATTTTTAAACTTTTAGGTTGGGACTATTGTAAATGAACTGACATGATTTTTTTAAGCCCCCATTTTAAAAGTTGTGATTATTGTCAGTTTTTGTTTCTCTTATGGGCACCATTTTCTATTTCTTAGATCATCAGATGGATGTTTTTCTACTTCCAATGGATGTTTTTCTACTTCCAATGACGTTAATTCCTATACGTTTATTAATAAAACAGTGAAACAATTTATACAAAAAAAAAAACTTCCCACTGAAAACATAATAAGCAACGGTTGTCACAATAACAGACAGGACCGAAGCCATGACATTAAGGCCCATTCTACACGAGCCACAAAAACGCGACTGTTTGCCTGCGAGCAACACGGGTGGTTCACAGAACCAACAGAGTGTTAATTGGGCATACTATACGGGCAACTTTGCGGTCGGGTGTGGACGCGTTCGTTGGCGCACCGGCGTGTTGAATGCAAGAGGTTGCGTAAAAGTCGCGCGCCGGAGACCGGCGTGTCATTCTACATGTAACAACTTGCAAGCGTCTGGCTGGCCGAGCCGATTTGCCCTTTATTACCAGTCCACGACTAGTAGTGCAGATTATTGTTGTGCTTGGTGTCTTTGCAAATAAGATGTTTGACACTGAACAATTTATTTTTATTAACCCGTAAAGTTCGTCAAATATCTTTACAGACATCAGGTAGTACTGAAAAAAGTTCTCAGGATATCTCCGATGCTCTGAGAAGCTAAGATGAAACAACTCTAAGGTCAGGCGATTAGCACCAACCGGGTGTACCCACCAACGTCTTTTTTTACGTTTTTTGGCCAACAAACTTAACGTTAATAATTGGTGAACAGCGATACACCCAACTTGTACGGGATCCATAGCAAATATGAGGGTTTTGTCGCTAGTCTAGAATGGGTCGCGTTTCACTCGCCGGTTAAACGCGCCACAAAGGCGCGAGTTACGATACGTAGAGCCGAAATTCTGTTTTTAAAAGAAAACTCAAAAACTTATTATTCGACTCTTCATTGCATATCGGAGTATCCGCCAAGTACGCGACTGTGCGGGACGAATACCAGACAAACAGTGAGCGTTCAACTCTGTTCAAGTCTCGAAAGAAATAATACATGTTAATTCAGCATTTGCTAATTACAGTATTAAAGATTATATTTTATAGGTAGTCAGCTCTTATGGCTATATAACTCTTCCGCCCTTAAGAGGAGACTTTGGGGATGAACAAAGTCGACGTTCGTAAATACAAATACATGTAAACAAGATACATAAGTAATTAGTTCATAAACATAAATGATATAAGTATAATGTTATTTTAATAAAAATAAACAATTAAAATATTGTAGTTGTTAAGTACAAAATTGTTTAGATACAAATTATTTCCTTAAATGTTAATTATTACGTCCAGTAGGGGTTGAGAATGCTTGGTGCATTTCAATATCATCGTAAACATCTGTTTGCTTTTATTACTTAAGCTTCAACATTTGGTTAAAATGTCTCTGTTATATTTAAAGAGAACAATAATTATAATAATTAATGCAATCAAACATAAAATTGGTAAATTAGAATGGAACCAAATGTGGTTACTAGAAAGTATTGAGATTGGCTCAATATTTTCCTGATCTAGCGTAAGTTTAGACAATTGATCTAAATTAAATGATTTCAGATTTAGTTGAATCGGTTTTACATTTAAGATGTTTTAATTTATTGGGGGTAAGTAAACATGTTCTTCAGATATTGTTCCTTCTAAATTCGCATACTCAAATTGCTTAGTAATGAATTTACACGAATAGGGTACATTCACTAAATATGTTCCTTTAAGTCGATGCACTTCCTCACTACCGAACTTTTCATGTACCAAGGTGTCGATTGGAGATATTATGAGGTACTTCTGGTCACTAATTGTTTCTACAAGGACATCGGTAATTTCGACTTTGACGTGTAGACACTGTGGATTTTCCTTGACACGAGGGATGTTTCGAATACAAGTATTAAGCTGGTAGTTTTTTTTCTATATCGGAAGTTCTACGGAAGTATTCTTGTTGAATCTTCGATCATCTCTTCTTTAGATAATAAATGTTGTCTTCTGTCATTGCTACATATGAGGTTGGGGGAATGATTGTTGTAAGTTCGGGAGTTGGAATGGAATATAAATGATACAAATCATATGTCTTGGGATCAATTAGAGGTACGTGTAAAAGAAATACAGCATGATCTTCTGTTACATAATAATCTACTAGAATTGTTCTAGTAAATAATACATTATCATAAGAATATTAATTCTTTGGATCTTGGTATTTTGAAAACTCAAGCTTCATGATATTAATAGCTTTTTCGTTAATTATCGATAAATGTAACGCGTTAAGAGAAGCGAAACTGATTGCTGTCAATATATTTTCAATCACGTGCGTCAAGTCTAATAGACTGATTCTAAATAACATCAAAGTATTAATGAATTGTTGATCCTCACTCCTTACTACTCTTATTACTTCTGCGATTCTTTTGAAGTTAGTTGACATATTTTCAATAGTTTCCTCATATTGTTTAATCAAATGTTGATTGAGTGACAATTGTTTGTTGTAATGATTTATTACATTTTCTTGGTTTATTATAAGCTCTGCCTTTGTTAGTTTTTATTTTTGTCTTAAAGTCCTTTTTAATTTTACGTGTTTGTACAAAGGGGGAGTTTTAATTTTGGGTTCTTGACCAAAAGTTAAGATTAGTTGTTTTTTAAATGGATTTATTGGTTTTTCGGTGATTGTTAATTCTGCAGAGATATCGTCATTTTGTGAATGAATGGTAGTCTCATCGTTTTCTATATTCTTTTGAATATTTTCAGAATTAATGGTGTTTTTGTAGGTCTTATCAGAAGATGGGAATTTAATTTGTATGTCTGATAACACTTTAATTTCACTCTTGTCTTCGTTTTGTCGGAGTAATGAATCTATGTCAGTAAGGTCATCTAACTCGGTGGTAGGTCGTTCAGCAATATCACCTGGTTGAGCGAATAATGATAATAAATTATCAGGTGTTTCGTCAATATTTAAAGGGTATGCTCGAAGCGTGATAAAAAAATCTGCATTACTGTTAAGTTTGCCCTTTTTATATCTTATTTCATAGCCGTACTAATTTTAATCGCCATCTTACCAATTTTGAAGTTGGTTCTTTAAAATTAAATTGCCATTAGAGAGGCTTATGATCAGAGAGTATTAAAAATTTATTTCCGTAAAGGTAGGGCCTAAATTGTAGCCCAGATGATCGCAAGGCATTCTTTTTCGGAAGTATAATAATTCTTTTCGTGCTTACTCAGTATTTTTGTGATATACGCAATAGGTTTATCGGCGCCAACTGGGCCTTGTGAGAGCACTGCCCCTAATCCAAAATTTGATGCGTCCGTGGTTAGGATAAATTGTTGTTCAAAATTTGGGTATGATAAAATGGGCTCGTTACATAGTAACTTCTTAATCGCTTCAAATGTTTCGATAAATTTGGGTGTGTGTTCGATTTTAGCTGCTTTCTTTAAACAATCGGTCAGGGGTTTAGCTATGGTGGCGTAATTTTTGATAAATTTTCTATAGTAAGCGGATAGACCTAGAAAGCTTTTAATACCTTTCGTAGTTGTTGGAAGGGGTAATTTCTTGATTTTCTCAATTAATTTTTGATTTGGTTTAATTCCTTGAGTTGTGACTATATGTTCTAAATATTCGATTTCTGTCAGGAAGAAATCTGACTTTTCCAACTGAATTTTAAAATTAAATTCGCGGAGTCTTTCGAGAACCTTTTGTATGTTTGTTAGGTGCTATATAGCCCTCTGTGGGAGGTTGCAGATAAAAGTAAGGCAATGGTGTTCTTACTACTGTCTGATTTGGGCATGCTTTTGGAAAATTTACAGGACATATTAAGTCAGTCTTGTTTCTCTATTCAAGGTAACACAGAATTTTTTTTACTCTTCATTTTTCTTTTTTCTCCAAAACTTGTGTGTTCTGGCTATAGTGGATTTCATGTTGAGAAAATTTTCTACTAAGCAATTATTAAAAAAATTCTCTATTAAGATTTTTCGTTCTGACATAGCATTTCCACACTCCGCATCCCAGAAAAGAACGTGTATCTTTGTTAATCCTTTTCTAGTTTTAGTTGTGGGAATTGTGGCTGCCAGGGATGGGCGTGTCAATAATGTCGTGTAAAAAATGCTATATTTTACATGTAAAATATCGTGTAGATGTAGAAATTGTTTTCCATGTAGATAAAAGGTAGAAAATATCAGCTTTCATAAACGTCACTCAATCACTCAATAATCTTTAATGAATCCATTATTCGACAATGTTATTACCTTCAAATAAAATCAATAACAAAAACTTTGTTATTTATAAATGATAAAAACCATTTAACTTTCAATATTCAAGTTTTCAATATTCCGCATTCGGCGCCATTAATGGGTATACAAACAATAAACAAACGCAAACGCAAAACACAACCTGACAGTTGACTTTTCTGTTTCTGTAATGTAATTGACTTGAATGACACTATTGACAGCTGACAGGTAAATTCTACATTGTCTACATATTTGACATATTCTACCTATATTTTACACGCACGTGTAGATTATTAAGGGAGGTGTGTAGACGCCCATCCCTGGTGACTGCTGCTGCCTCATTAATGGCCCTCATTAGGCTTTTGTGTAAGATCTAGTTATCATGTAATGTCTCTTTAGATACCATGTTCATATACAGGGTGAGACGGGAGAAGCTTAGGTCATTTTTATATGGAGAAGTCTTGGGAGTAGAAGTTTAAAAATTTGTACATGTATGATTTCAATCTTGACGAGCTGAACTTCTGGTTATACCGGAAGCTGCCAATAACTTGCTTATTTTAAATGGGACTTCCTGTATTTTTCCTGAAAAAATGTACTAAAAATTATGTTTTTGGTTCAAATTTGTAACGAGTGATTTATGAGTTTCCTGATCCCTGATTTTTCATCACTTTGTATAGAAATTTCATCCTCAAAATAGTTGCGTAACTACGTGGAAAGTTAAGCTATATCTTGACCCGTTTTAAATCTTAGCTGCTTTGAAAATGAAAAATTGCGATTTTCATTTGTTTATACCTCATAAATCATTCGTTACAAATTTGAACTATAAACACCATTTTCATAACATTTTTTTCAGACAATCTGAAACTGTAATATAAAAAAAAATATAATAAACTAAGAAAGTTGATGGTTACGTCCGGTGTAACCGGGAGTGATGTGGGGCTGTGAACATTTTAGTTCAGCTCGCCAAAATTGAAATCATACATGTACAATTTTTTAGACTTTTACTCCCAACACTTCTCCATATAAAAATACTCTAAAGTTCTTGCGCCTCACCACTTCTCTGTGGAGTTTGTGAAATAAGCCAAGTTGAAATAACCTGGATTACATAGAGAGTGGAAAAGTCAATACTGGTGCTTGGGTCATCAAGTACCCATCATATTGCACTGGCTAATCACATTTAGACGAGCATATTTTTAAATCGACAGCACTAATATGTGAATAATTAGTAGGTGGTTTCACTAAAGTTGGCTTTTTTTAATAGAGGGGGAATCTTTCATGGACACCCTGTTTAACGTTTCCCCCCCAGGCCGGCTGCTTTTTTCCGAAAACCTACTGTGATCGTCTTTTCCCTTATTTTCCCCTAAAAGAACCGTGTGTTTTTCTCGTTGTTTACCGTAGTGACCTCTGATTTTTGATTGAGGTATGCCAGGATTAGGATGACCGAAATGGATAGTTTAAAAAAACCTGCTGTATCTCGTTATGACCTGGATTTTCTTTTGTCTCTGCTGATTTGAATATCTTACGGAAAAGCGGGGCAAATAACTGACACTTTTAGTAAGCGGTTTCATTCATGTTTCAGACTGCCTAACAATATGATACAGTCCTTTTCTGCCGGGTTTTCCATACGCGCAGAAATAACCCCCCAGTTATAAAGGAAAGCTTGAGTAGAGTTCGCCTGTAGCCGTCCCAAGCACAAGCTCTAGGTAAGAAAATTTCCGGGGTTTCAGGTTTATGAAGGGAAAATTACGTAGGGTCGCCTATATCCGTCCAAAGCGTAAACAGTAGGTGAGGAAATTTCACGGTTTTCAGGTAGGATTGGTCGATCTAGAGTCCGCCTATAGCAATCTCAAACATCTTCCAAGCAAGGGTTGTGGGGATCTGATTCTTGGTGGCTGAGATTTCTGTTTATATAGCCGCAGAGAACTGCGCTGACCTACTTTCTAGAACAAAGCGCTCCACTAACACTGGTTCTATATCATAATTTTCGTGTATTTATTCTAAACATACCTCCCTTATCGCGAGACTTAGCACGTTGAGTTCGCGGCTACCTTACTGAATCATCCTGAACTTGAATTACCTGAAATTTCTATATAATCGGCCGACGTTTTCTCGTATTTTCTTTTGTATCGATTACCTATCGATTATGCACCAGCTTAAATTTCATTACGTGTTTTTACCTGGTCCTTGTGTAGGGATCATTATGAATTTTTGACTACTGACGTTTATTTAATTGCTTTACTGATTGGCTAACTTTCGTTATCGTAGGTAATTCCTCAATTTCCTATTGTATTAGGATTCACTGATTATTTGTTTATTTCAACCGGCTCGAGGGCGGCTTTACAAGACAATACACATTCCTGTAAACATGGTTAGTTTCTACCACTGCTGTCCGATCCATCGTTGTTTTTAAGGATGCTAGAATAACACCAGAGCGGCGGTTTTATTTTATGAGTATTTGATAATTCATTTAATAAATATTCATTTACTCAACGCAATAGCGCGGTGTAGCGTTTTAATTTCCTAACATTTATACGTTTAGGTAATTACGTACCTCCACTATCACTATCTGCTTTTTCGGTTTAGTTGGACATAACAAGAGAAATAGAAATAAATTTCTTTTCAGCCTACGTAGGTGCAATCCGTTTCCCCTGTGAATATATTTCTGCCCTCAGGGTAGTACTGGACTCACTCGAGCTTCTCTAGAGCACCTATCAGCGAAAACTCGTTCCTTATGCTTCTTTTACTGGAGTTGGTACCGTATCTCTACATAACATCCAGTCCAGCAAGTTGTCTAAATTCGTTGATGCTCGTCTGATTCTTTGATCTTTATTATATCCTTGATAAACTGTAGTATGTTACTCAAATTGTATTCTCGTTCGATCATGTTGTTCGCAAGGTTTTCTGGAGTTATTTCGTCTCCAATTACTTCCACAAGGTTGTTTCGCTGTACGTTAAACTTAGAGCAAATGGAACAGCGTATGTTCTTCATCGTCCGAAGATGAATCGCAGTATACGCATTCCTGTGTATCCTGTTTTCCAATTATTCTGGCTTTATATTTGCCAAAGCATCCATGTCCGGTCATTTCATTGCGTCGAATAGTAATCTAGGTTGCGGAATTTGCATTTAGCCAGGGTCCTATATCTGGTATTAATTTCCTTGTCTACGCTGCGCTCTCGGTTGTATTCCATTTCCTTAGCCATTCCTCGATTGTGTTCTTCCTTTTTTCTCGTTTGTCTACATTGGCAACTTTCTGCAATTGATGGAGCTCTAATCTTTCTTTCGCTAGTAAGTGTAAGTAGGGGTATCATGCCCGCTAAAACAAGCACTGCATCTCTTGAGGTTGTTCTGTACGCGCAAAATGTTCTTATTGCTACCCTGCGTTGGTATGCGTTAATTTTCTGTTTCTTTTTACTCGTAGTGCTGGGTACCATGTATTTGCAGCATATAATCTTATTGACTGAACAGACATACTCAGTACTCTCCTTTGTTTTGTTGATGGGCCTCGAGTACTTGAGAACATTCCGTTAAGTGCTTTACTGACCTTCGTCGCCATTTCACAGACATTATTAACATGTGAGCTAAATGTTAGGCCGTAGTCAACTGTAACGCCCAGATAGTCCACCGACTTGACAGGTCTAATTAGTTGGTCACTCATTTTGAAGGATATGTCCTTGCACTTAGGGTTGCAGTTGAAGAGCACAGCTGTTGTTTTCTGTGGGCTGCTCTCAGTTCTGCTTCTTCCAGCCATAGAGATAACCTCCGTAGTGTTAGGTTGACTTGATTTTTCAGTTCTTCTGAGTTTTTGGCCACTGTTACCATCGCAATGTCATCGGCATAGCAAATTAGTTGTGTTCCTTCTGTTACCTTTAATCTCATTACGTCATCATATAGTATGTACCACAGGGTCGGGCCCAATACTGATCTTCTGTAGTAGTTTTGTCTATAGATACCACCCTCTCGCTTAAGTATGATTTTATAATATTGACCAGATAGTTCGATATTTGTCTTTCTTTAAGCTTTAAGTTTTTTACTATTAGTTTCCAGGATTCCGAGTTGAAGACTTTCTCGACATGCATTAGTACCAGGGCGCTCTATTTCTTGTTTTGCCGACGTCCATCTTAACAGTATGTATCACTCTTTCTACATGGGCTGTTTTCCCTTTCTAAAGTTAGGGTGAAAATCATCTCTTCCGGCAATCTCCTCCAGGAGTCTGCAGTTTATAATATTTTCATACACCTTTCCTATAACATTTATTAGGCATTTATTTTGTCCTATCGTTTTTTCTATGAACATATCCTTGAAAATTATATTCTTTTTGTTTGCCTTGAGAACAGTCACGGGTATCGGATCCCTCAATTGATTCTTCACTATTTTAAATGCATCCCCAAATATATCGTCATCCAGCTATTGGCATATCTGCACCCACTTCTTCTTTGATTTCGTTATTTCTTTCCTACGTTATTTTCGTATGTGTGAATATTATAGAAATGTATAATATATTATACAGGGTGTCTCTGAAAGGTGCGGAAAAAAAGCTACCACAAATTCCTGAGGCCTAAATAAGCCGATCTAACCCAACTTATCTCTGTCCAAAAGTGGATGATTTCGGAGATACAGGGTGTGAAAAGTTCAATTTGGTTTCCGTTTTTCTTAAATAACTTTTTTAATAATTGGTATATTTTCACAATATTCGGCTGAAGGGGCTTTTGTGGGGTGAAAAATTAAAAACTGCAATCATTTTTATTGTAAAATTTAGAGGGCGCCACCTGCAGTACCTTGAACACATTCAAAACGAACTATCTTTTTTGGGCCACTCTGTATTTAACTTTTAAATAAAAATTCTTATTCTCCAACGCCTTTTACCAAAAAAACGCATACGTGGTAAGAGTTGATTTGAGCAGCCGTTTCTGAGATATCTGGATTTAAGAAAATCACTACGTGCATGGCCAGGCCTAAGTAAGTAGTTATTAGTAATTGTAATAATTGAACACAATTTGAAGCGAAGGCATTGAATTGAAATTATTTTACTTAAAGTGCCATACCAGGTTTCAGGTGTGATAGTTACCTCTCACATATGCCTGTGGTGCGCGTACTGTTGAAGTTCACTCTTTTGGGGCCACCCTTTTTATCGGAAGAGTCCGAAAAGCACTATTTGAGAAGTATTACGAGGTAGAGTACTATGCGGTGCTTTTCCATTGCCTTCCACAAGGTGCATCCCGATTTTGGCTCGAGTAGCACAACAAATACTTTTCGGCTGCTGGTGAGTTTCGAACCAAGGTTTACCGGCTGGTGGACGAACGCTCTATCCACTACACCACGGGACCCACTTAACGAATTTACATCAACGAGATCACTGTCACTATTATAAACCAAGTAAGTAATTGGTGTCAAATCGAATCTAAAAAAACAATTCAAGCATACACTGGAATAATTTTGTCAAACAATTTTCAAATTTACTTTAGTCATGTCCGTACAGTACACTAATGACGAAATTACCGATATGTTATGGGTTTTTGGATATTTCCAAGGAAATGGTTTAGAATCTTGCAGAGTATCAGTGAACGATTTCCGAATCGTCGTTTACCAAACCATAAAACCTTTAATGAAAGACGTCTTCGTGAAACAGGTAGGTTTACGCCTGTTTCTATTAATTAAGGTCGTGTACGTACGATAAGAACTCCACAGATTGAGGAAGATATTTTAAATAGGATTGCAGAAAATCCTAAACTCAGCACCAGACGATTGCGCTTAGAGCTAGGTGTATGCAAAGATACTGTTAACAGGGTCACCAGAGAACAATTACTGCACCCATTTCATGTTGAACGGGTATAAGACCTTTTACCCCATGATTATGAACCACGTCTAGCTTTCTGCCGGTACATTTCCAAGAAGAATCAGGATAGGAACTTTACACAAGGAATTTTATTCACAGATGAAGCCTATTTCACGCGGAGTGGCATAACTAATTTGCACAATGTACATGTCTATGCTGGAGAAAATCCTCATGCGATTAAAGTAAGCCATTACTTATCAAAAGTAATCCATTATCAGCATGAGTTTAAGATCAATGTGTGGGCAGGAATCATAGACACTTTCATAATTGGTCCTGTCATTTTAGCACCTCGACTTAAAGGCGAACATTATTTGGAACATCTGCAAAACGAATTACCACACTTGTTTGATCCCCTGCCCTTGGAACTTCAAAGATGAATGTGGTTTATGCATGACGGTGCTCCTCCACATTTTTCGATAAATGTACGTAATTATTTCAGCGAACAGTATCCAAATAGATGGATAGGTAGAGCCAATGATGCACCCACAAGTTGGCCAGCTCGATCGCCTTCTATGACACCGATGGATTACTTTTTATGGGGAAGTTTGAAAACCCTTGTGTATTCTAGGCCATAGTAAATACAGAAGGTTAATTAAGGAGACGTATTGAAACCGGAATGGACGTTTTGAAAAATGATCACGAAATGCTCCAAAGAGTTCAATTTAACTTTTTAAAACGTATAAATCTTTGTATATACGAAAATGGAAATCATTTTGAACATTTGATCAAAGCATTTTTTTTAAATTAAATTAAACTAAATTTTTGTTGTTGATAAATCTCTTATTGACTCTTTTAACTAAAGTACCTACAAAGTTAAATCCACATTTATGTACCTAGTCGTTTTTTTGTAGCTTTCAGTGACAGTTATTTTAATTCAACGCCTTTGCTTCAAATTGTGTTCAATTAATACAATTACTTACTTAGGCCTGGCCATGCACGTAGTGATTTTCTTAAATCCAGATATCTCAGAAACGGCTGCTCAAATCAACTCTTACCACGTATGCCTGTTTTTGGTAAAAGACGTTGGAGAATAAGAATTTTTATTTAAAAGTTAAATACAGAGTGGCCCAAAAAAGATAGTTCGTTTTGAATGTGTTCAAGGTACCGCAGGTGGCGCCCTCTAAATTTTACAATAAAAATGATTGCAGTTTTTAATTTTTCACCCCACAAAAGCCCCTTCAGCCGAATATTGTGAAAATATACCAATTATTAAAAAAGTTATTTAAGAAAAACGGAAACCAAATTGAACTTTTGACACCCTGTATCTCCGAAATCATCCACTTTTGGACAGAGATAAGTTGGGTTAGATCGGCTTATTTAGGCCTCAGGAATTTGTGGTAGCTTTTTTTCCGCACCTTTCAGAGACACCCTGTAGATTTGTTCTCTAAGGTTGTCATTATTTGTTATTCTCTGGTATTTTCGTCTTTGTTTTCTGCACGCAAGTATCAGTGTCTGTATAGCGTCATTCCACCAGTACGGGGTTTTGTAGCTCTTATCCACCCTTATACGAGGTGTTGTCTCCTTATAGGCCGACTGCATGGTCCTTTCTACGTCCTTGGATTTTTGTATTTTGTTTTCTGTGAGTTTGAGTATCCTGCCGAAGTATTCGTCAATGCATTGACTTTCTACACTCCCGTATGTCCACTAATTTGTTGGGTCTGTTTTCACTAGTGAACTTGATAACTATGTGTGCGTGGTCGCTCGCTGTGTCATCATCTAACACCTATCACTTTATGCTTCTATCGAATATCCTCCTTGTGGCCATGGCGATGTCTATGCGCGAGAAACAGTTTTTTTCTAATCATGGTTGGTTTCCGACCTTTATTTAGAGTCCACAACTCTCGTGTTTGTATCCAATCTAAAAGTATTTGTCCTCTTTTAAAGTACCCTGTTATTATTATTTCTTTTTTAACATTCTTGATCATATCCAACAGTTCATCTAGACTGGATTCGAAAATATGGTGCAGTTTGGGATTATATAGACTGATACAAGAAATCCTATATCGATTTCCACCCGTACCTAGCAGCTGCCTTCTTTGATGCTGTACACATTATACATCTTATTATAGTTTACTATCACAGCCGCTTTGTGCGTATTAGCATATACATTTTTCTCCCTTTTCCTCCTAATAGTTTCATTTATGGTCAAAAAATCCGCCTGATTTCTCGCGGCTGTTAATTACAGGCAGTCGTGACTTCGTTGACTTCTAATTACATTAGCCAGTATTATCTTAAAGGTGACTATTTTTAAACAGTAGTTATATGTATGTGTATGTGTGTGTGTGTGTGTTTTTTTTTTTTAATATCTATCAAATGTGCTATTAAGGGCCCCTGTATGTTGATTATGTCTCCGTCATTTCCTAGGGGTATTTCGTCTTCTTCATCATTATCTTCCAATAGATTTCCGCCTTTATGTTGCGATATGTCAGCGTTCTGTGAGTTTTTGATATTGTTTATTGCCTGATTCATCATTCTTGGAGCGGATCTGCTCTCCATGATAATTTTTCTAGCTTCTCTCAATGCCTTACAGTTGGAGGTACCGATCCTGTTTCTTTTTACGTCGCATAGTGGGTACTCTTCTTGTCTCTGGCATTCCGTTGTTCTGTGGCCTGTCCCACCACAGTTGAAGCAGCAGTTTGTTCTATCTATGTTACTTGTACATTCTATGAAGATATGCCCATAGTTCAAGCACCGGTAGCACCTTTTTTACATCAATCGTTTCTTCTATTATGCCACTAATCATCCGTAATTTTTTTGTAATTAATGCTTCAGCAGTATCTGTATCAGACACTATGGTAGCTGTTTGAGTCCTCCCTCTGGATGATCTTGGATTGGCAACTTTTATTGTTGCTTCCTGAACCACTATTTCATTCTTTATAGCTCTGTTTTGTGTGACTTCTGCGTCCAGGTTTCTGACATAAGTATTTTTTCCTATCCTTTAGTTTACCGAGTTCTTTCACTTCCGATTCTTCTATTTTTCTTTTATCGTTTTCGATTATTATTTGTTTTTGTGTCATCTTTTTCAAGTGTGATTAGCATTTTATTTTCTCTTCTGATTCTTATAGTTTGCATAGTGTCCGTTTGTTTAGCTCCACCCTTTTAACATTTTTTAGAAGATCTACGTAGTCAGTCCCTGTTTTTAACCGTAATTGCGTTTGTATCGAAGGTTCTCAGTGTTTTCTGCGTGCTTATTATTGATTGGTCTTGGTGTGCATAGATTCACTTGTATTTCTGTATCAGAAAACGGTATTTGTATAATTTTTCGTTTTTTCACCCTTTCTCACCTACTGAGGCCTCAGCAACATTCGGGATGCTTAAGTTTGTTCCTGTTTCCTCTAAGAAGACCGTCCTCACGTGTTGCCAGTGTGGACGGCGAAATAGTGTATAATCGGCATCATCCACTTCACCGCAATACCTGCAGAGGGTCGAGTCTCTTCGCGCTCGCCGGCAGAGATATTCTCTGAAGCATTCATGTCCCGATAGTGCTTGCGTAAGGAAGTAGTCAGTTGGGTCTCTATATCCATTTCTGGATGTTAGGGATGAGTTTATTTGTCCACCGCCCATAGGTGTCGTTCTCCCATATTTCCTGCCAGCAGCGCTGCGTTTCAGCTTTGGCTTTCTTGGGGTCTCTTTCTGAGAATGCTTTCATTCTCTCTATTATGAGGAGGTCGGCATCTTCATCTCTAGCAGTCCATTGTAGAGTATATTCCAAAGCATCGGTCCCAGTACTGACCCCTGGGGGACACCGCTATTTATGCTGAGTTTCTTGGTATTTCCCTCTGCTTTTATACTTCTTGCAGCTCTCAGCTCACTCTGACAAGTATGAGGCTATGATGTTTGTTAGGCTCTCGGCAATGCCTCTTCTCCTCATTTCCTCGAAGATTAACTTCCAAGATGCGCTATTAAAGGCATTGTTGACGTCTATGGTTATCATAACACACATTCTACGATGTGCATGGCCGTAATTTGCTGCATTTCTTGCAAATTTGAGAACTCTGTTAATAGCATCCACAGTTTGCCTGCCTTCCCTGAATCCGTATTGCCGATCTGATAAGTCTCCTGTTCGGATTATCTCCTGTTTAAGTCGAATCAGGATCAGCTGTTCATAGAGTTTCCCTCAACGTCTAGTAGGCAGTGTGGCCTGTATTCTATGGAATTTTTGAATTGTTTGTCTGCTTTTTTGATCGGGACTAGACGTGCAATCTTACATTTTGCAAGAAAGTTGCCTTGCTTCGCTAGGGTGTTATACACACTCAGGGGATATTCTGCCTTGCCTTGCACTACTTCAGATGGTTCAGGTGCCTTTTGGTTTTCTAGCTTGCTACTCGGCTTGCTTTTCAGCTCGTACACAGTAAAGTTTTTAAATGCGTTGTTTTTGCTCATTTGCCAGACAAAGTCATCATGCCATGGGAATAGATAGCCGACAATCTCCTGTACGTTTTTCGTGGTCATACTGATCCTTGGTGGATATCCAGACTTTCTCTTTATAGCGATTTTATACCCGTCGCCCCATATATCTCGATCAATATCATCGCAAAGCCGTTTCCAACATTCTATTTTTGCATTCTTTATACTGTCTTTTAGTATCTTTTTTGCCTTCATATACTCCTCCCAGTAGTATTTGTTATTTTCCAGCTGTCCCTTTCTCCTGCTTCTTGTATATTCTCTCCTTTTCCTAACGCATTCCCTTCCAAACATTGCGATTTCATTGTTCCACCAGTGGACGGGTTGCTTTTGTACACGCCCCCTTCGTTTCATAGTTTCATCGCAGATGCGGACCAGTTCCTTGGAGAAGTTCTCCGCCGATGTATCTCGTGTATCCAGCTCTATCTCGCTTATTTTCTCTTTGAGCTTAACTTTATCTAGAGTCCTCGGACGCCAACCGCCGGTCCTACAAGAGTAGGGTTTCCCTTTGTGAGTTTTCTCTGTGACCTCAAACACAGCGTAGTGGTGACCCTAAGGCTCTCTCTATCATACACCTTCCAATTCACTATTCCGCATCTGTTATCCGCTGTAACGAGGGAAAGGTCTATGATGGACGATTGGTCTAGTCTCTCAAAAGTGGGTTTGCAGCCTATATTAGCCATATAGGTCATTCTGAGCCATCCCACTCTGTAAGTATTCGACCCCTTTTGTCCAGTTTGCATTCGCCCGATTGTGGGGATTTAGCGTTGAAATCTCTTCCAATGATAAATGGCTTTTTGCTGCGTCTGACTAGTCTTCCTATCTCGTATAGGGTCTGTTCAAGAGCTATTATGGCTTCGTTGCCAGAGGAGTAGCAGCTGTAGATTGTTTGTCTTTCACATGAACACGTATGCAAAATCCCTTGCCATATCCTTGTTCGTCTATTGGCATGTTGGTGTTCAGCAGTTTTATGGCGGCATTTTGGTTTTCATCCTGGACCCAGTCCTTTCAATTCTTGATCTTTTTTGCGGTTTATTTCCTGCATCATTATTATCCCTGCCTGTATCTCATTGCCAAAGGCCAGCGCCAAGTCATGGGCAGCAATACCTCGGTCTACGTTAATTTGTAAAAACTTCATCTACGATTCCGGTGCGCTGTGAAGTCTTCGTCATTTCCTCCCGGATATAACGTGGGCACCTTGGGTTTCTGCTATGGTGTCCCTCTTCTTTACAGTTTATGCAAAAGTCCTTGTTGGGACACTATTTAATAGGACACTAATAGCCTTATGCTATTCTTTGGTGCATATTAATCACAGATGTATCCTGTCAGGACCACTGCATTTCGTCTATGCCCAGGCTGCCAGCATCTGTAGCATCGTTCATCATTTTTCCTTCCCACGATCCTACTCTGAGTCCACCCTATTTTAATTTTTCCTTCTTGAAGGAGTTTCTGTGCATTGGCTTCCAATAGCACAATAGTAGCGTTTTTCCGATTTCTGTAGGCTGGTAGGAGTGCTCTAACATCCATAGTTTCTCGTTTTACTACCATTGAGTCGGCAATTGCCGCCCTGACCTCATCTATCGCAACCGTTTCATCAAGACCCTTGATATGAAGTACCATTTTCCTGACAATCAGGTTCGTTGAAACTTCTGGCATATTTTGCCCTATTCCTTTTTAAAGAGTTTCCGCTTTGTCTGGGCCATCCCACCCTTTTCTAGTTTTTTGGTGTCTCTAACCTGTACTCCAACGCTTTCGGGGTTGATGGTTTGTTTGATTGTTTTTAATAAATCTGTATAGGACTTGTTTCCAGCTTTCACCAACAGGGCTTCATGTTTGAGTTTCGCGGAGCTCTTGTACTAAGTGTACCTACACTGTCCGTTTACTCTTCTCTCTGGTCTATTATTAGTTTACTGGGGTATTACTGGGTCGCGTTAACGAGATCAAGGATTTGGGTGTTCACTTTAGTTCAGATTTTTCATTTGTATAAATCATGTATTGCAACTGTCAGCGTCCCTGAATAAACTATTGGGATATTTGCTGCGCAACACAAGAGAGTTCAAGGGTAACAGGGCTTTGAAAACATTATTTTTCGCTTTTATAGTTTCTAAAGCAGAATACGCTTCACTAATTTGGTATCCCCTTCAGAGCTACTACCTTATAGACCAGCTGGATGATATTGTCAGGCGAGTACAAACATATGTGGTTCAGGGATCTTGGCTTCTATCCAGAGAACGGGTTTTCTAATGCGACGCTTTTGAACATTTATTGCTTGGACACGTTTAGCAAGAGGCGAGTTAGAGTGTCGATCTTATTTCTGTATAAGCTTGTACATGGTGTGATCGATTGCCCTGAGTTATTGAGTGAATTAAATTTTGTAGTACCTAGACCTCATTGCAGGAGCAATCACACGTTCTATGGACAGTTTGCAAGGACTAATTTGCTTTTTAGATCACCCATTGAGGTCATGTATAATAACTATAATTCTCTTAATTACTCTTGTGATATTTTTAACTGTAGTATTTGTGATTTAAAGAAACTTCCTCTCGATATAATGTGTAATAAATAAATACTATGTAATGTGTCTTGAATTGTTGGTTTTCCTATTTATGTTGTATGAGCAAATTGTGACACGCACAGAAATTGTCCTGTTATTGGTGTATATACTGTTGGACAATAAATTATTATTATTATTATTATTAGTACTTCTGCTTTTGTGCTTTAGCGCTTAGCAGACTTATATTGTATCAACTATATGTTTGTATCTGCAAATATGAACTCTAACATTCTTGCGTAGGCCTGTTCAGTGTTTCCCGGTGTCTCCAATGTGGCAACTTCGCCGCTTCTTTTCTCTTGCATTGCTTCCTTGACTGTTCTTACGGCTTTGAACATTTTATCGCCTCCACCCGCCTCATTGACCGATAGTTCATTTATTATCGGATAGTATATTTGTTTCGGCTTGTATGTGTATTGTCCGGTATCGTCTGGGAAGCTCAGAGAGTGAACCATTCTGGATACTTCCCCTTTCTTTTTATTAAGTCTTATGAGATCCTCTTTTCTCCCGAATTTCCCTCTTGCTTGGTTAATTGCTTGGTTAATTGCCCAATACGTAGAGGAGATGTCCTCCCTGCATCTGTAACAACCCGAACCCCTACCCGTTCATTTCCGCTAAAAGTGGGCCTTGTGATCGTCTAGCTTTGGATGTAGAACCGCACGTTGTGTTTCGCAGTATCGAGATTCGTAATTGAGGTATGCCGGAAGCAAGGGAGGAGTTAAGGATTTTGCGTTCTGAGGTTTGACTGAATTTCTGAATTTTGATTCCTATAAAATAATAAACAAATCAATTGTAGGGTGGGAAGAATCAATTTCATATCATCTTTCAAACTCAAGGATTACCCCCATCGTTACAATCCTTTACTCATTACTTTATAAATTGTTGTTTGATTCCTCTGATTGTGAATTACGTGTTTCTTTAAACACTGTGAGTCAACAACACTCGAGTTCGAATACAAAGAGACCCTTCGGGTAGCCGGGATGACCACTCTTCCTTTCATCGGTTCTTTGAAGCAATGTGCGGCGTTGCCGCTTGTACTAAACGTTAGAAAAGTCATAGCTTGCTTGGCTCTTTTAGCGCTTTTGATTTTACTCAAGATATGTGTTATTTATGGGTAAACCAGGTTTGCCAGACCTATTTTACCTTACTTGTTTGGTCGCAGATATGCTCTGAATTTGCAATGTTCGGGTGTAGTAATGTTTCATTATCCTCCCGGCAATATTCAGGTCGGTGATAGTCCGTGGGCTAGAAGTTTTGGTTTATTGGATTTTACTCTGAACTTGTATTCTCGGGCGTAGCTTGGTTAGCAAGTAATGGTTCATTACCTCCCGGCAAGATTCAGGTATGTGATAGTCCGTGGACTAGAAGTTTTGGTTTGTTAATGAAAAATTCCCTTTTTATGGGATATTTTTCGTTCTGCGATATCGAACACATCTCTCGAGTGATTTCGACATTGTTAACAGAATCATTATCACTTCTGATCGAATTACAAACCCCACTTCTTTATTACTGCTCAGACGCAATAATTAGAGTGTTGGAAAATTGGGCTAACCTACTCATATAATCGGCATATTCGGGCGTAGCTTCTGAAGCAAGGCGACCAACAGCGCCCCCCCAGCTGTATTATAGAGAATGACCTAACAAAAGAAATCGGGATAACCCAATCAGTTTAGTGATTACGTTTCTCGTTAATGCGTCGTTGTTTGTGATTTGCACTTTGAAAGAAAAGCCTAAGCTGCTATGGCTACTCTATCGTTTTGTTTACGTTTGTGGGGCTTTTCGCAAATTTGTGAACTTGTGGTTTGCTTTGACGATTTCGCAATCTATGGTTTCGCCCATCTACCTTCTAGGACATTTTACTACTCTTTACTACTTCTATTATTGCCTTCTATAGATATTGCGAACTCGAGTATCGTCGTTCTGTTCAGAATACAAAGCTGCTTTATGGTTTGTTTACACTACATAACAAGACTACTCAATTCAAGCACTACTGCTACTTTTTACTGGGGGGCAATAGGGAACCTCTTTTTAGCGATCGATCATGAATTTGCAAGAGTGCAAGTATTTATTTCGTTGTGTTATAATTTTTCTTCATTCATAGTTTTACACAATGGCGGAGGCATCACTCTCACTTTCTAAAGGTCGTATAATTTAAAGTGGCGGCAGGTTCTTTTATAACATCCGGTTGATCCTACATCTGCGATAAATAACCTCGGACCCCTTGAGAAATAGAAGAATTTGGTTATTGTGTTCGCGGTCAATTCCCTAACTGAATTGTCTCTCTTAATATTGTGTCTATCTCTATCTCTGATAATGTGTCGTGTTATTTTCCTCCTAGCTTTATCTCGATTTCCTATGCAGTGATATTACTTCTTTACCTTATTTTAACGTTGGCTTGTTTATTTATCGAGGGCGTCTTCCGTATCACGGTGCCGGCGATTGAGACCGGTGCCTCGAATCGGGGTTCTTTCTTTTGTGGTTGGACGTGGTCATTTTCTAGAGATAGAAATTGTCCCTATGAATCGCAGATCTCTCCTTGATTCATAATGAAACTAACTTCGAATCTTATGAGTGGAGTGAATTATAAAATGCTTGTTGTTTCAGCGTATGAATTTCTCGCTACTTCGAATATTCCTAATATTGCTCTTTGAGAGAAAATCTTAATTTCAGCAATAGCAATGTGGGCGAAAACAAAAATGTGCCCAATCGAACTTTATTTAGCGATAAAGAGAAAAATGGAAACGTTGCGACGCTATCTAGGTAGTTTCCACCGTCAGGATGATGATTAGAATCGGTGCGATACGCCCAAGAAAAGGGGTTGCCACCGGCCGGATGCGGAAAATGACTGGTGCGATACGCCCAAGAGGGGTTACCACCAGACGGATGCGGAAAAACAGTCGGTGCGATACGCCCAAGCGGGGTTACCACCTGAAGGATTGAGGAGGAAAATAAACAGTCTGACAGCGATTGAGTTCGAAGCAAGACTGTCCCCCTTTCAGTCCGAGGCGTGATTTTATAGCCAGATTTCGATCAGGCCCTATTGTTTTCCAGAGCGGGAACATCCTAGCAGCTGCTTTCTATCACGGCTGGCTCGCGTGATTCTTTAGTGATACATGCAGTGGAACTTTCCGTTGGTGCTGGTGTCTTGCTGCCTGTCGTGCCGCCCGTTGTTAAAAAAGGCGAGTGACCTAGATTCTATGATCCATTATATACCTACTCAGCCCGACTATCCCGTGAATATGAATGAGAGGCAAAAAAAAACTTGTAACTTCTTACGCACCTAGGGCTGGTATATTTCACATGGTAACATAACATCCCAGTCGTTGGGCGACTCCCATATACGTCCCCTTTGTTGTTTTATTTCCGAGAATAATCCATCATTCCAGTCTTCCTCCTGTACCTGTAGGAAAGCAGCATAAGTCTCCTCAGTCTTAAGTAGTCGCCTTCGCACTACAATACTTCGGGATCTTATGCAATCCTCGCAGGATGCTTGGGTTTCAGTAGTCAGTGCCTCGATCTCTGCTCTTTGTTGTTCTTGCAGTTTCATGTTTCGTATTTCACTATTTAAATCTTTTTCAGACCGTTTACTTACTGTATCCTCAGCGGCATCTTGTAGCCACTCATGCATGTCCTCTCTACGACTACAGCATTCAACTTGTCTCAATAGCCTAGTGCTTAGGTCTAGGAGCTCTTTTTTGGTTTGTAGCTTTTTTCCATCATCTTTGGTAGCCTTTTGATGTCGCCGCATATCATATCTATTACTGCCTTCGCTTCCTTCCCAGTAGTTTTTCTGGGGTCAGCTTTCCGGTTGCACAGGATTTGTTTTGTCCCCTTTATTACTTCTTGTTCTTCCACTCCTGGTTCTTCGTTTGTTTTTTCTCTCTGTTGGAGACTATCTTCCTCCCTCCTTCTGTTGGGGATGGGTCTGATAGCTTCAAGGGTAGGGTTCGCATTTTTGGTCCTTCTATCTCTCCGTCACTCTCTCCTTCTGTTGATGATATAAGTTGGGTCTGGCTCTCCATGTCTCTTATGTTAGGTAGTGATCCCGTGGAATTTCCCATTGCGTGGTGTTGTTCTTTTGGAGTCCTTTTCGAGTTGTTCCTTTTCAAAAAAAAAAATAGGCCACACTTGTGTCTAAGTGCTCGTCGGAAAAACTTATCAGGCTAGCTGTTTTCCCGGAGGTTGAGAATACCTCCGTATCTGTACTGATACTCTCCTGGGATTTAGGTGGCGTGGAAAGTATCGATGATCTCCTTGCAAATAGGTCTGCATTTGCGCCTTCGTTCCTTCCAGTAACATCTTCGATCATCTGGCCCTGATTGTCCAGCGCATGTGTGAGTGTGTCTGATGAAAAGTTGCCCTCCCCAGAATCCGAGGGGCAGACTGCTAGTATGGCAGTGCAGGATTCTGTAACATTGTTACTACCTTCCTGTGGTACCATTTTTTGTTTGCTATTCATCGTCCATCCATTGTGAGTGATTCTTTGCTTTCGCCGCTCCCTCTCAACCTTACCGGCCTGGGTGTCCCTGCCAGGATTCACTTGCAAAGACTCCAGCCGTTATCGCCTGTTAGGCTCTGCAGCTACTTGAGCCCCTCCACCACTACAAGGTGATCACTCCTCGGATGGGATCACTCTACCTCTTTAATTTGAAGTTAAAGAATATCTTCACACATTCAACACATTTATTTGTTCTTTTATGATCACCATTATAAGCGGTTTTGTTTCACATGTCGCCTTTTCACCGTTCCACGCAAAGTCCACAGTTTCGCTCCTTTGATAAAGTTCAATAATAGTCCGTGAATGAAGACCTTCCTTGCTAGCAGGTCATCATGGCCAAGTGGTTCCAAGATTGCAGAGTCTTATCTTCTTCATTATAGAGTCTACATAGTGATTCCTCCTTATACATCCCAGTTTTATGCACGTGATCTTTCAAGTGACAGGGTCCAATGAGAACTTCTACCACTATCCTAATCTGCATTCTTTCTGTAGTCTCTCCCACTAAGCCACGGGCATGTACTTTGGATGTCGCACGCTGCTTCGTGTCTAGTGGAAATTTTCGCAGCGTCTCTTCTGGCTAATAATTGACCTGCAGCCTTATTGTATCCAGTACTGCAGCCAGTAGTCACCTTGTTGTATCTGGCTAAATCAATGAAGTCTTGCAAGCACTCCAAGAAAAAGATCAGATCTGATTCTATAACTTGTAAGGGCTTTCAGACTGGCCTGACTTTCAAAGAGGATGTAGATTCCTTTATTTTTGTAGTTGCCCGTAATATTTTACCCAACACATAGTCTAACTGCATTTATCTAATTTAACCGCCAATTCTAATCTTCACTCTGTCTGGAGTCTCTCCCACTGAGCCACGTACGTTGTACTTTGAATTACGCACTCCGCTTCGGGTCTAGTTAAAATTTACGCGGCGTCTCTTCTGGCTAATTATTGATTTGCAGCCTCGTTACCAGCTACCTCTCGGTGAGTAGGTACTCAAATAAGTGGCCAACGTGTTGTATCTTGAGGTCTTGAGGTCTTGCAAACATTCCCAAAAAACTTCTTTCAAAAAAATAATGATTTAGTATTTTTTGATCCAGAGAGTATAGTAGACTGAATTATTCACTTACTTTTATCGTGGTATTAACCTCAAACTTGGATGAGGGAACCTCTCTGTAACTCGATGACTAACCATCGGGTTCCATTTTTTTTTTTTTTTTGTAGACTAACGTTAATTTGATGGGCTCTATTATAACGCCCTGTATTCGGAGTGCGCGAGTTTCTGATCACCCAAACAGACACTCATCCACTGATTTTAGCATTTTTAACGCGCCCTGACCGGCTGGAAATCTGACTATATGTAACAGTAGCGCCTCGGCGGTGGCCGCCAATGAAACTAAGACTACTCTGTGCGACGCTCTGTGACCGACTGTACCGTTTTCGACAGCGGCAAGGGCACCCGTCAACAGAATATAAAAAAATCTATACTTTTCTTTTTATCGAATTTATTCCTTACTTTTCTCGGGCACTGGGGAAGGACTGGGGAATTGTATGGTAGATAGAGCAAAGCTATTACTGGCTTCTTATCCACGCCATCCTTATGGTAACATTTTATGTTATTACTTATATTATTGAAAGCAGAAAATTATTTCAAATCTGATTGTGCAAATATCAAAATTTCGCCCATAAGAAAAACAAAAGTTGACAAAAGATTGTAAAAAGAAGGACTCCTTTGACGTTTGAAAGTGTCAACTAGTCTATCATGAACATCTTGTTGAATACCCGCCGTGAAGTCTAACTTTGAATCTGAGGTTATCCCGCCTAAGTCTTGAATGTTTGAATTTGCTATTACCTTGCTCCTAGTCCCTAATTTCAAATACCTATTTAAACAAAAATGGTCGACATTACTACTTACCCTATGTGGTTGTGATCGTTTAGTGTTTGGAACCCCTAGGACTGTATGTTGTGTTTTATTATTGATTCATTTATACACAGACATGAAACAAATGGCGGGAGATTTGAGATAAATGAAAAAAATAGATTTTAACACACCTACTTTATTTTACGTTCCTAGCAGCCCTAACAGTCCTAACAGTGCCGTGCTCGACCTCTGGAACCCCCAAGAAAAAAGCACGACAGATATTAACTCGATCTCAGATCCAAATGGGGAAAAAATTAATGATGGTTTCTAAAAAGCATAGATATATCGTCTCAACAACTAGAAATTTAAATAACTCTCTTTCACACAAAGACAAGCCCCGCCCCCTCCCTAAACGTTCGCGCGAATCATTTCAACTGAAGCACTACCACTGAAATCTAGGTCTTTAATAACCGTGGGAATGAGTCTTGTTGGATTAGCCATTTCCACGGAAGGTAACGAGGTCCGGTTAAGGATGCTACCCGCGTATGAGTTGAGGAGGTCCCATTTTCGGGGTTCGGTGGTTAAGATGCTACCCGTTGGCTGTTTAATTGACCTCCCTGGCAAGGACTGAAATGTTAGATTCACATGAGGTCCTTTCATACGTAGTTCAATAAATCGGCTAACAATGATTATCAATCAAAATGATCCACCCCTTTGAATTGAGTTTCACGGAGATCAAGAATAGAATGTCGTTTGTGCAGCTTTCCTCTAATATAACCGACTCTGTATCTCCTATGATTAAGGAGATTCCAATGGTGAGCCAGTTAAAAGTGACCATCCTGTATATAATTTCGTACCCGCTCAAAGAAATTTTTGATTTTAAATAATATAAAAAGACAAATTTTTTAAAAGCAGAATCATTAAACTCGGTGCTGTTTCTGAAGACTTCCAACTATTGTCTATTTTACGTATTCATTGACGCGACTAAAAGAAAAGCAAGACCTCGTTGGCATCAAACCTACACGCCGGTTGATGAAGCGGCCCTCAATCATATTGGTAACCATCTTGAAGCAAAACTTAGAGATTTACGGAAAAAAGATAACATTCAACGAGTATCTTCGAAGCTTGAACCGCTACGATAATACAATCTGAAACTAGTTAAACATATTAGGAAACGAAAAGCACAGAACCGACCCATAAGAAATTCAGCAGCTCCTATTAGCAAATGGACTCAAAGTGACCGAGAAAAAGCAAACGTGTTCGCGAAATACCTAGCTGAGAGTCTTCTCACCTAATGACCAACAACCGAATGACTAAATCTAAAGGCATAATCTCCTGTGTTCTATAACATATTCCGACAAATAAAGCTTTATTAAACCCGAAAAAAAGTCCAAGAAAAAATTAGCCACCTAAATTCCCGGAAAACCCCTGGTATTGATAAAGCAACACCAAAGATGCTGTATGAACTACCAGAAAAATGAGTAACTCTGCTTACGTACATCTACAATACAATTTTAAGACTAATGGTCTGGTCCAAAACGCCTTCTGCCTTCAATATCCAAGATTCTTGAAAAGATTTTATTCCGTAGAATAAACTTTGATTTACCTCCCAAAAAATCGATCCCACTCCATCAATTCAGTTTCCGTCAAGGTCATTCAACAATAAACCAAACCCATAGAATAACTCAAGTAGGTAATTAACCATTCCTTTGAACTAAACTACACACTTCTAAGCTTTACTATTCTTAGACGTAAGCCAGGCCACTGACAAGTTCTTCCATACCGGACTGTTGTACAAAATCAAAGAGATTCTGTCATTAAAGTACTATACAATATCTTAAAGTCCTAATTGTCCGAAAGAGTGTTTAGAAGTAAAGTGGGTGAAGAAGTATCCTTCTTATCCTTAAGAGAATACTTTTCCATAAAATCAAGAGTTCCTCAAGAGTGTGTTCTGGGCCCAGTTCTTTATGTGCTTAGCTGACTTAACAACTGACAGAAACATATTAATTGGAACATTTGCTGATGATACGGTCATTACCGGTACTGATGAATGAAAACACGTTCATTTGACACGAAGAATAACACAATACCCAGAGATATATCTAAACAACATCCAAGTACTTCGTACTGATCACACAAAATACCTGGGACTTCATATGGATGCCAGATTCACACGAAGAGAACATATTTTCAAAAGAAGGAAGCAGATTGACTTGAAAGTTGAAGACATGTACGAGTTAATTGGGAAAAAAACCTAAAATTTCTCTCGAGAACAAGGTCTTACTATAGTATAGGGCAATCATAAAACCGATATGGACATATGGCTTAAGATAATTATGGGACTGCGCAAGCAAATCGAGTATAGCTATTATCCAGCAAAGAGAATCTAAATTCCTGCTCATGATCATCAAAGCACTTTGGTACGTATCTAACCATACCATATACGAAGATCTTCGGGTACCTTTTGTAAAAGACGTCATAAAAGTTAGATATACAAAACATCATGATAAAATGGAATACCACAAAAACGAACTGTTCAGCCACTACTCGAACGATGTGAAAGAAGATTGAGAAGACACTGGCAAAAAGATCGAGTTACAGCAAGATGCCCTGAGCATAAAGTCCATCGTCGTTGAAGCTTCTGAAGACTGGAAAACGGAGGAGCTACCTTGGAAGACCAGCAAGTACATGCATAAAGACTCTCAGGCAACGAATAGACAGCATTGATCAGTCAGCTCGGAGAAAACCTACTCTCTGGTATGGCTCTATAACCTTCAAAGGAAGAAGACACGCCTAAAACTTCATCCAACCTGGGAAAGACAGTACAAGTGAAAGAGAAAAGAAAAATGACGTTGTCTACTGGATCCAGAGGAGCATCAAAGCTAAGATGAAAGTGGTTTATTTGGATCGCCTGTCGCGATATGACAGCAGCAACGAATAGTCTGTCCGAGGCGTACATACTTAGGACGAGGGCAATGTTAAGAACGACCAAGGATAATCGTTACTGTAAAAGCGATGATTAGTCGGCGATATGACGGAGGGGTGGACGCATAGACGCCGCCTACTGAAGTCGGGTGGGCAAGATCGTAGCGGATACTGAGCGAGTGGGACACTTGGCCACAACCTACAGGAACACGAGTTCCGTTCACCTCTCTACACCCCTAGTCCCCTAACACCGTTGTGGCGTTATAATACCATAAATACAGTGAACACGCTTATAGTCCCCCCTGACCTAAAATTTTTCTTTGAATGAGCTAGAACTTTGAAACAAAAACTGAATCATATGTCATGAATTTTACTACTTTTTGACGTAAAGCTTATCTGTCCATTGTCAATCATGACGTTGCAGACGCTGTCAACTTCAATTTCTTAAATGTCATGAGGGGGTCATGTGAGACCTCAGTTTAAAGGTATTTGAATTATCTGCACAAAAATTATGTCAGTTGTCAATTTTGATAGTCTGTGTCGGTGAGGACATTCATAGTGCTCCTTCCCTTTAATTTTTGATCTGTATTAGATAGAACTTTAAAACAAAAACTAAATCAAATGTCATGGATTTTGTTACTTTTTGACATAAGACAGATTTGTCAAAAGTCAAAGATTACGTTGCAGTCGCTGTCAACTTCAAAACTTCGAGGCGCAAGCGGCGATCATACGATACGGGACCTCATTTTCAAGGGCATTTCAATTGTCTACACGAAAATTATGTTAGTTTTTAATTTTAAAATTTTTTTGTCGACAAAGTTTATTGTTTTAACCCCTATTTTGATTCTAAACCGACTAGTCAAAAATGTAAAACAAACATAATTTTTGTGTAGATAATTTAAATACCTTTAAAATGAGGACTCACATGTCCTCATACCCGTCAAAATTTTGAAATTGACAGTGACTGCAACGTCATCTTTGACATTTGACAGATCGGTTTTAGGTCAGAAAGTAGTAAAAAGTTATAAAGTCCATGATATTTGATTTAGTTTTTTAATCAAAATTCTATCATTCGGATCAAAAATTAAGAGGGAGGAGCACTATAAACATCCTCGCTGACACAAAAACTGTCCAAATTGACAACTAATATATTTTTTGCGGTGTTATTTTGCGAATTGGATGCAATTTTCACACTGCTGTTTTTTCACACACACCCGCATCTATTCAAGTGCAGTCATTTTTAGATTAAGATTCGGTTTTAAATTTTTTAGGACAACATTTTGACATTTACTAACCAGCCTATACAGTGTGTCCCCGAATAGGTGAAAAAACTCTTATCATGGATGAAAAATTGTTGATGTGAATTATAATACCTTTTTCTATAACAAAGGAGGATAGGAAGTCTGCGACGCAGATGAAGAGGGAGACCGTAGAGAGGTTGCAACAGAAATGGTAACGAGGAGGCAAGGGAGAGTGGACACAAGGATCCTCATCTCAAAAATAGACAAGTGGCTGGAAACCAAAGGACAGATAAATCATTATAATAGTGCACAGGCCCTGACGGGGCACGGCTCCTTTGGAGTGTACTTGAAAAAGATAGGCAAGGCAGTAGACGAGACCTTCATATACTGCGGTGAGAGGGACACGTCGGAACACACCCTCTTCGTATGTGCAAGGTGGGAGATACGGAGAGAAGGGATGAGAAGAGAAGTCAGTGAAGACTCCACAAAGGAGAGTATCGCGAGGAGAATGGTGGGATCAAGAGAAGACTGCGAAAAAATAATCACATACATGGCCCAGATAATGGAGGAGAACTACAAGGAGGAGATGCAGGGAATGACGGGAAGATAAGCATACCAATGGACACGCCGTGATGGAAGCCAACAAGGTATTACCACGACGTGCCCTATAGAAGATACGCCCGGACGGGAAGAACCATGTCCAGGGCGTCAGAAAGATTTCCCCTCCACCGAAAAAAAAAGTCAGGTCAGGTCAGATCAGGTCTCCTTCCCCTCGACGGGTCGCCCTGTCTGATGCGCCCCTGAATGCGCGGGTTTTGCAGGAGGCTTAGCCTCCCCCCCTGCGTGCGTGGCTGGAGGCGCAGGACGTAGTGGCTTCTCGGGCCACGGTATTGGAGGACACCCATCCTGTTCTCCAGAACTCTTCCTAACCCCCCTCCACAAAGACGGGGTAAGCCCTGAAAGGGAAACTGCCCTGTCTTACACCCCTCTCCAAACCCCTGAGGCACGGGCGGAATCTGAAAAGAGACCTCCCAAACCCCTCATCCCATCTTACCCCCCCCCCCCCCCTCCCCAACCCAGGGACTCACAGCTGATGAGTACGAGCGTGGCAAGCCCGGGGTTCCTTGCTGTTGCTATGTTACTATATCAATAATTTTATTTACATACGCCTGAAGATGCTACAAAGTAGTGAAACACGTGTAACGTTAATATCCAGCAATATACATCAGTAGAATCTTTTAAAACATTAGTGTTTTATTTATCATCAATCGAAATGTAAGGTTTCTTTCGATAGACAGTATAGTGCTAAGGTTGGGATCTTAGGTAGAACGGTTTTAGGTAATTACCTTCACCCTCATCCCTTAACGACATCCGAAAAACACAGCACCAAATTGAAGACGAGTAATAGTATTCTTCATGTAAGTTGTGTCACTACTTGGGGCTCATCTGTTGACACGCTACACACATCAGCACTTATACTGGTTTATTCATCTGCAGAATACTGTGCTCCGGTCTCGATGAATAGTGTTCATACAAAAAAAAATCGACGTGCAGCTAAACAGCACGATGCGAATTGTCAGCGAAACCATCAGATCAACTCCAGCACAATAGATACCTATTCTGGGCCACATAATACCACCTGCGGACCTACAATGAAAGAATGCGCTACCCCGGGAATATATGAAGATAATCAACAACCCCCAGCTTCCTATACATTGCGATATTCCTGACTTGGGAAAACAAAACTTCGGTCCAGACATCCAACAATAGCAACAGCCAAGGAGTTGCACAGTATAGACTTTAAGCTGATTGAGTCCTGGACAAAACAATGTCTAGAGGCATGTCCTGAGCATTGTCAAGTCCTCCAGTCCATCACCGAGAGATCGCCTGGATATGAACTACACCGTAAAATATGAAGAACATATAATGTAATAAAATGTGCACAAACCACATATGTGCAGACTATCTTCTCAAATGTGGTAAAATACCATCTGCCAACTGTGCCTGCGGAGCCGATAAAAAGAATATCCCCCACATAGTACAGTAGTGCGAGATAAGATCTTACGATGGTAACTTATATGACGGCAACTGACGCCGCAAAAGACTACCATTTTGTAGTTATTCTGTGTGTGTCCTTGTTTTTAATTAATGAGATAACACAATAGTATATTCTATATCAAGGGCGGAAAGAAGTTCATTTCGGCGAGTATGAAGTTATCGGGTCGAGCGGAGCGTAGCGGAGCGAGGGTTGATTGAATAAGAGCTGAAATGGACTTCGGATCCGGCCGAGATATAGACGCTATTTTTAGCGCATCGCGTTAGAACACTGAATACTTTGTCTTGTTAGCTTGTTGGCGAATATGTGGTGGCGTACAAATCAATTCACTGTCAGTGTAATTTTCCTGCCTAGCGTTCATTTTGTTGCTTTATTGACGAAACCTCAGAAACTAGTAACCCCCGTTAATCTTTATAATTAAATAGGTACCTACCTGTGATTATTATATTTCCAGCTCGTTTAAACTTGATTGAAATATGCGCTATCGTGGTCTCGGTAGTTGTCAGCTGTGTGCTTGAATTTCACTGCCGAGCTCTTACCTACCGCGTAATCACTAACTGATAACAGCCTACAGTAGTTGTTATGGTAACGACTAAATCTGTCCGCCCTAGGGCCAGAAAAAACGTTCGTTGCGGGCTGGAATATTTTTGGAAGCGAGCCGCTATTGCATGTAGGCTGTAATGTGCGTCATTCCGCCGGCTATTAAGCTACTGAAAAATCGTCTTTCAGAGGCGATGCGCTAAAAAATTATATGGACTACGATAAATGATATGGATGTACGATAAATAATAATAATAAATCACTACAAATCCAAATTATTCAGATTCTCAAGTACTCTTATTATGTCAGTAGAAGACGGTTCTATGATGAATTCCTGGAGTTAATTAATCGCGATGACGACATTGTAAAACACTCATGGATGAGTGACAAAGCTCACTTCCATTGGTCCGCGGTTGGGTCAAAAAAGCAGAACATTTCAGTCCTTTTCTTTCTAGTTTACCGCAATGAAGAAATTATTTGGAACATATTATTATACAGGGTGAATTATAAAAAACGCCCCAAGCGATAACTCCGTTGATTTTGAAGATATGACAAAACTTTTTGAAACAAAGTGGCGTAGTTTATCATCATCTATATGTTGAGATAAACGCTCGATCAACACAACTTCCTGTTTAACCGGAAGTAACATCAACTTCGGGTTTTTAAATAGAACACCCTGTAAAACATTATATTTTTTAAATGTCTGAAGAAATCTAATACAGGTGGTTTTCACCATTGGAATTTAGATTGAGCGGTTTATGAGTTATAAACAAGTGAAGATCGAAAATTTTCAACTTCAAAGCAGCGTAAAAACAGTTTACATGTCCCTATCCTAGCTTTTCATGTTTTATCCCGCTATGTAGAGTAAATTTTAATACAGAGTGATGAAAATTATCCGATTTTTCATCACCCTGTATTAAAATTTAAACCACATAGTAGGATACTGTGTCAAAAGTTAGGATGGGGACATGTAAACCGTTTTTAGATATCTTGAGCCGTTCTAGTTCTACACTGCTTTGAAGTTGAAAATTTTCGATCTTCACTTGTTTATAACTCATAAACCGCTCAATCTAAATTCCAATGGTGAAAACCACCTGTATTAGATTTCTTCAGACATTTAAAAAATATAATGTTTTACAGGGTGTTCTATTTAAAAACCCGAAGTTGATGTTACTTCCGGTTAAACAGGAAGTTGTGTTGATCGAGCGTTTATCTCAACATATAGATGATGATAAACGGCGCCACTTTGTATAAAAAAGTTTTGTCATATCTTCAAAATTAACGGAGTTATCGCTTGGGGCGTTTTTTATAATTCACCCTGTATTATTTGGAGCTTTTTAAAAATCTCTCGTTCCTTCATATTTCAATTCCTTCATTAGTCAAAACGCCCAGTTAAATTATTTTATAAAAGCTGAAAGTTTCTCTGCGCATGTCACCAACACAGGTAGGAACGATGCAACGACTATAAAGTTTGGATCTTCATGGCTTTAGCAGGTAACAGCTGAAGAAGATATATAAGATCACTCCTCAAAATCTTCAAAGTATAAAGGGTAATTTTTTTAAAGCTTAATGGGCATGTAAGAAATGCAAAAATAGGCGAAACATTCCCTGCAGACATGGGTCGTTCTGAAGCGTTAATTTTCGAGATATACGCCCGTATTCACAAACGATAATTTCCAAAATAATTACGTAATCAATTATCCCCATCTCATTCTATTGCAAAAAAACTGCATATCTCCATCTCACTCATTTAAATAATTACGTAATTATTTAGGAAATTATCGTTTGTGAATACGGGCAATAAGGTGTTAAACTTGTTCGAAACATTTAATATTTTTTGAATATATTCAAACTGGCTGATCAGAATAACTCAAAATTTTTGACAAGAATTGTTGATATAATAATTGAAAAAAATGAATAATTAACAATAATTGAGTATGTGGATACCCCAACAAAAATTATTTAATCCAGTGGCGGAGATCTGTGTATGTCGTTATCTTTTTTTGAATAATTTATACGCCACTGGCTTTATGAACGGAAATTTGACATTTTTGGTATATACATCGTCTTGTTGAGAGGAGAAAAGTCAACTTATTATTTTTTGTTCAAAACATGATGTTTTCAAAAACATAGGATGCATTTTCTCATCTAAACAATACGAGGTATCTATCCAAAATGACACATTTCCATTAAAGTCAGAAAACCAAAGCTTCGTCAACGACCCTTGTGTACAGGAAATTTTTCCGCTATTTCTGAACTTCTTTTTAAGTTTCAAGAAAGTTACCCTTTATACTTTCAAGATTTTGAGGAGTGATTTTATGCAACTTCGCTAGCTATTACCTGCGAAAGCCACGATAATCTAAATTTCATAGTCGCTGCATCCTTCCTACCTTTGTTGGGGACATGCGCAGAGAAACTTTCAGCTTTTATAAAATAACGAAAGTCTGGCAGTCGCGGGCTATTAGTCTATTGCTTAAACTTACTACCAAACTTTATTTTATCGTATCTTAAAAAAAAAAATTACTCGCAAACGGAATTAAATCATAGACCCGGGAATATAAGTAATCTAACAGAAAATTGGTATAGTACGATTAAGTTTAAAAAGTCATATGTATCGATTAAGAATACTAATCCTTCTGATAGTTCGATTTATTTCGTTTCATTTACGTGGTTCTCATAGAAACCGTCAAGTTTGTCTAAACACTCCATCCCGCATAAATAAATATACGTCAACTTTGGTTTTGAATGAGAATTAAATGCACAACACAGAGGATAGAATGTCATTACGTGAATAAATTTTATGTAGTTGTCAGTGGCTGTCAAACTGACTTAAACCATTCAATTCCTTGTTTAAATGATTCCTTTAATAATTTGCGCTCGTTCACACCTTGAAATTTAACTGTTTGGCATTTTCTGGTGAAATGAAAAACCTTAATTCGGACGGTTAGTATGACGTCACATATTACTTTCTAAACTTAATCGTACCATAATAGAGAACAAAAATCGATTTAAGCAGGAAGAGACATGAACAAAATATTTCTGGTCGATTTTTGGAATCTACACTGTACAAATCAGTCAAGTAGAATATGTAGCATTTCGCCGTCAGATCGGGTTCTTTATATTCAGGATTTGACATTTTAATCAATTCTCTATCACGAGAAGTCCTTATCTATAGACGCGTCTTTATTTAGTACGGAATGGGCTTAATAATTTACTGTCAGGGACATTATCGCGCGATTGCGAAAGGAGGGGGTCTTGAATGAAGTATTTAGAAGTTTTTCAGAGTTTGACTCGCTCCAGAATCAGGATAATGGATTATTAAAGATGAAATAAGGACCATGGATTAATTTGATAAAAACATAAGAAAAAAAGGGGTTTTCTAAGTAAGGATCCGATTAATCAGTATTCGATTAAAATGTTCGTAAAGTTCTCAAGGTTTGCAAAGACTTTTTTTTAGATTGGAAGTATTATGGAGAATTCATAAGCAAGCCATGATTTTTAGTCATTAATTATCGATAGTCAAGCATGGTGAATTGACTCCAGTGATGATTATTCTTCGTGTCTCATTACTCGATGAGGCATGTTGCCATACAAACTGTTTTTTGGTTGCTACAAACGCTATAAACATCACCAATTATACGTTTTCATTAAATGTCAACCAAACATTATAAAATGTTATTTTGGCGATGATTTTCTATAATTTTATGATTCGCTGCTAATGAATACAGCACGTGAAATCGTGGTTAATTTAAAATCACAAAGGTTGATACTCGACATGTTGTCAAATAATTACCCTTGTCCTGCGGACTCGAGCAATTAATGCTTGACAACATATTTCGTGGAAACCTCTGTGATTTTTGGTAAATCGCTTTCACTTGTTATAGTATACAGACTGTCTGCTTAAGGCTGGCCACCGGCTATATCTCGGAAACTAATGGGCCTATAACCTCAAAATAAAAAATTTACAGACATAAGTGATCACATGAAATTCAATTAAAATATTTTCAAGATGGCCGCACTTCCGGAAATACCGGAAGTTGCCACCTACTTCGTTATTTTAACGGGAACACCCTGTAAAATATTATATTTTTTAAACGAAGTAGGTGTCAACTTCCGGTATTTCAGGAAGTGCGGCCATCTTGAAAATATTTTCATTGAATTTCTCGTGATCACTTATGTCTGTAAATATTTTATTTTGGGGCTATAATAGGCCCATTAGTTTCCGAGATATGGTCGGTGGCCAACCTTAGCAAGACACCCTGTATACCAGGTGATTTTTTAAGAACATGTCACCCCCCCCCCCCCCCCCCCCCGAATTTACAGAAGTGTGATCTGAAGATGAAAATGCTGAAACAGGTGAATTTTGTTATCGAGGGGGACATATTATTTTGGTAAAAAATTTAACCACCCAAATTCATACCGTTGTCAGGATAGCTATCCCTTCGCTTATCATCATAGGGAACAGATATATCATTTGAAAGCTACTTGAATTCTCTTTACAACCATATATCACTTTTGGAGTTTCGTTTAAACACAGAGTGACCAAAGAAAAATGAAGCAGGTCTAATAATTTTGAAACTAAAGATGTTTCAGTTTCAAAGTTATTAGACTAAAAAAAGCCGAAACAGATCCTATTTATTATTGAGGGGTCATCTTTAGGTGGCTAATTTAACGCTCTAAATTCATTCCGTTGGCAGGGGTAGCTAACCCATTGCGTATCATCATAGGGAACAGATATCGAGTGATACGTCATTTTTTGAAAGCTACTTTAATTCTCCTTGCAACGAGACATCACTTTTTGGGCTTTGCAAAAATATTAGATGAATGGATAAAAAAGGTTTTCTCCAGGTTTGTGCTACTTCCCGTCAGGTCGCAATTGCTTCCTGTTCTTCGAAAATGTAGGGAGAGAATAACTTTTAATAAAATGGTTACCGGTATGGTAACTAATGAAGTGTGACGTTGTATTAAAAAAAATCTGTTTGATTGTTTAAAAAAAAGGAAGTTATATTATATAGTAATTATATCTTTTTTATCGACTCGCCCTGTAATATTCACGCGAAACCCAAAAAGTGAGACATCATTGTAAAGAGAATTCGAGTAGCCTTCAAATGATATATCACTCGATGTCTTTTCCCTATGATGATAAGCAAAGGACCCCTCGATAACAAAGTTGGCCTGTTTCATCATTTTCATCTTCAGATAACACTTCCATAAATTAGGGGTGGTGACAATAAAATAAAATTACCTGGTATGAGTATCATACTCGTGAATTTCGAATCCTATAACTTTTTTCGACGTAGGTAGATACAGTATTTTGATCAGTTCGTAACTCTTGTTTTTCATTATTAATTACAGTTGCCATATAACGAAGCGAATATTCTTTAAGTAGTTTCCAATAGTATTTTTTGTTATTTCCATACAGGGTATGAACCTTTCGGACCACTTACTAATCATTAGGATCTCGTACACGGTAAGAGATACAGATCCAGTTAAATTAGAGAAAATATGCGCTATTTTATGCTTATTAAGAATCTGGAAGCCTTAATGTCCTGAAAAAATAGGAAAATCTATATTTCTTATTCAAAAAAACACTTGTTGGTTCGAGGCTCATATTCGTCACTGATCACATATCAAAGACAGCAAAAAAATGCTGAAGACATGGATGGCCATTTAACTCGTATTGGAACCTTCGGCATGCCCCATTAGCAAGGGTAATCACCCATCTTTGGCCAAAAATCAGTCGACTACTTTATACCAAACATTCACACGGAACTCAGGGAGCTCTAATCAGTAGCGACATTGCGTTGGTGACCATTTTTGCTAACACTATTTATAGAGAAGCTAAAGTTTTTATATTCTCATTTTATGTCGAAGATGGGGAATTGTACTTGCTGATGGAGCATTCCGATGAGCTCCTTCAAGAGTGAAATGGTCATTAATGTCTTCAGCAGTTTTTTATCTGTCTTTGCCATGAGATCAGTAATGATCATGAGCCTAGCGCCCATGAATTTTCTTTTAATATTCCATATATTATTTTGCTCAACAATAATTGTTGTCTGATTGATGATAAATAAAACACTAATGTTTTAAAAGATTCTACTGATGTATATTGCTGGATATTAACGTTTAACGTGTTTCACTACTTTGTTGCATCTTCAGACATATGTAAATATTAATTTAATATTAATTTACAGAATCATCAATCAGAATGCAGCGATTCTATAAAGTAAGGGTTGAAAACATAAATTTTATAATTGTTGTCCAATTCTGAGAGAATTTTTACTTCACCAGTCCTTCTATATGCTATTAGCTGCTCCATAGTGTTGCTAGTTACGTTCTCCAATACCGATCCGCTTATTATAGATTATGGAGTGCCGTATGACTGCTCAGAATGAGTATTGGATTGTTTGTCCTTATGCAAAATAGATGAAATTGCACTTGCTGATGTGGCTTCCCAATGATCTCCAATAAGAACGAGACGGCCATCCACCTCTTTTTCTCTATCTTGGGTATGAGGTCAGTATTGAGCCCGAGTCCTAGATCGCAAGTATTTTCTTTTTATTATTCGTATCATATTTTGCTCGAAAATTTCACTTGGCATAAGAAATCTCGATTATTTCTCGATTATAAGTTTTTCAGGACAATTCAGCGTCACCTGAAGTTCCCATAAAGGACTTCGCACAGACCATAATTGAGAACAGCCCTCGGTTGAAATTGCTGAAATTGAAAAAAAAAAAGTTATTCAACTGCTCATAGTGATCATGGGCATGAATTCAATATGTATAATACAAGGTGATGAAATATCTCCGATTTTACATTTTTTTCTGTTAACCATTGCTAACTTCGTTATCATGGGAGCTACGAAGTAGGTTAAATTATTAAAAGTGAAGAATTTTTGGCGCGTAGTACATTGGTGAAAACAGACAATCAATTATTGAAAGTCGATATACAGTGTGTCGCATTTAAGATGAAGACACCCCTGTATTTTCGCTATTTGAAGGAATCGAGGTTCGAAATTTTGTACAGTCATGCAGACTGATGAGCCACACTTTTTACGATATCAAACTGAAATTTGATCTTTAAACCCCGCCTACTACGTCTTTGCAAAGAGAGCCAATTGTCGATATTTTGATTCGCGTTAGAGATATATTGAAAAAAGTGACCCGAAAAAGTTGTTCTAAAATTGTTTTCTAACCTCGGATACTGGCAAAATTAGTTTAATGGCAAAATTAGCATTTTCAATTTTCAATTATTTTGGTCTCGCAAGAAATTTTTGAAAATTTTATTTTCTAATTTGGTAATTACAGTGCAATGGAAAGTAATAATTGAACAGTAGTGTTAAATTATTACTTTCCATGACACTAACTAGCAAATTATAAAATATAATTTTGAAAAATTTCTTGTGAGACCAAAATAATGGAAAATTGAAAAATGCTAATTTTGCCATTCAGTATCCCAGGTTAGAAAACAATGTAGAACAACTTTTTCGAGTCGCTTTTTTCAATATCTCTAACGCGAATCAAAATATCGACAATTGGCTCTCTTTGCAAAGACGTAGTAGGCGGGTTTTAAAGATCAAATTTCAGTTTGATATCGTAAAAAGTGTGGCTCATCGGTCTGCATGACTTTACAAAATTTCGAACCTCGAATCCTTCAAATAGCGAAAATACAGGGGTGTCTTCATCTTAAATGCGACACACTGTATTAGATATTCCAAAAAACGTAATTTTTAAAAATTAGAAACCCTGTGTATTATAACATTTTCATTTTGTCTAGAGAAAATGAATTAAAATGGCCAAAAAAATTAGCGTTTAACCTGATTAGATAGCTTATAGGTTAAAAACAAGTGGAAATTGACATTTTTCGATATTTCAAAGCCATTTAGAACGGCTCCAAATATCGGAAAACAGCTGACACGTCCATATCTTAACTTTTTGACTATTTTAACTAAAATATTCATGTGGTATCATATTATGTAGTTGAAATGTTTATACAGGATAAAAAACATCAGCGATTTAAAAACGAAATAAATAAAATTTAGAAAGTTAAATAATAAAACAGTAAATTAAAATATAAGATAGAGACATATAAAACGTTCTTCGATATCTTGAGCCGTTTTTGTTGTAAATAACTTTGAATATCGAAAAATGTCAATTATCACTTGTTTTACACTCATAAGATACTCACTCTAAACACAAACCGTTAAGGCTAGTTCAACTAATTTTCTTCAAACAATATGGAAATGTAATAACATTTTATTATCGCAGATATATTATCACCCTGTATATATATTTACTTCATGCCTATGGAGAGTTTTGATCACTATACGCAGTTGAATGAACTATTTGAATTTCAGCAATTTCAACCGAGGGTTGATTTCCATGCGCTTCGTGCAGGGTCCTTGGTTAAAGATTCTTAAGAAGCATAAAATTGTGCAACTTTTCTCTAATCCGACTTATCCGACTATGTATCTCTTACGGTTTATGAGATCCCAATGATGGGTAGTACAACAATTTCCCACCCTGTATAGTTTCATATTTATATAAAAAATTAATAAAAAAAAAAAGGATGTAGGTATTCATGGGCCGTAAATTTGTTGTTTTTTATATGGTAAAGGAAATAATATTTCTACTTTTTAAACAGTGCTAACATGAAAATTCTGAAATAATATTACAGTATTGCATATGAAAAAGTGTGGATTTTCTTTCAGCAAGTGGAAGTCGAAGTTGATTTCTATTGCAGATATGCAGTGCATATCTTTTAAGTGTTGCCATAGAAGGAGAATTCGAGAAATACACACCCGAATTTACAATCTGACAAGATCTTCAAAATCCTACTGCGACAAGACTGAAGTCCCGAAATCCATTTTGGAAGCAAAAGAATGAGATCTTTCTCCCATTGGATTCTTGGAATTTGAAATGAGGAGTTCAGAATATTTTTAATCGTTATCTTATCCAAGATCCGACAAAGATAATTCCCGGAATCGACCTACCAAAAAAGCTCTGGTGGTAACTAAACCGTTTAGGAACTGGCCTAAAACTCATTGCTATTTAAATGTATGAAAACTTCAAGTCCAAATTGTCGGATTTATAGCTAAGCTGAATAAACAATAATTAGTCGCAGAGAGTCCAGCAACTAAAGTGTTGCCAAAGGGAATTGCATGTTAAAACATACACCTAACGTTAACATTTGTTGTATTGCAGTTAAGAAGTAGTAATAATTAGATTTAGCGACCGGTTTAGATGTTCAAAAACCTCATCATCAGGCCCACGAGCTAGTTAAAGATAGGTCTCTCAAAGGAGATCTTGTAGTTTTTCTCATTTTTCTCATTTTGCATCACATAACATCAGTTAAAATTCAAATAGATGACATTCATTGCAAAAATATAAAAAGAAATAAAATTGTAAAAATATAAAACATAAAACACACAGGTCTAGATAAAAAACAATTTTGATAGTAGCCCCCGTTTTGACTGAAGGTATCCAAAATTTTGTTTCTGATTCTGATTGTGCACATTTTTTGTTATATAGCCAACCCTGTATCTTTTACTCTTCGTGTCGATATCCCTATACATATACATATGTATAGTGAGCCACGAAATAGTCAAGACTGTTAATATAGTTAAGTCAAACAATGAAGTGAAGTAGACGACATGTACTATTATTTAAAATTAACAACGACTTCTAAGTTGCAAGACAACAAAAGTTAACATGGGGTGTAAGTTTTAACATGTTTTTCCCTATAGCAACACTTAAAAGAAATTAATTTTTTAGTTAGCTGCTTTTGGCAGTAGGCAGACGATAAAATGTACTCTGTGTTCCAAATGCAATTGAGGAGAAGAGCACAGAAAAATGGAAAGATTCTGCAAGTTCAAGGTAGATATTCAAAAGTTTTTCCCCCTGGCATGACCGAAACACCCGACTGTCATCCGTGGAGACATAGCGAGAGAGAACTTCATAGATGGGCTAAGGGATCAGGTTTCAAGGCAAATGCTTTTGTAGGGCTACCAGATTAAGAAGGTAAACTATACTTTACTACAGGTGATATTCGCGAGGTGATATTCATCGAGTCAATTAAATAGTTTTGCAAGAGACCGGTCAACAAAAAAAGGAGACTTCTGGAAACTTCTTCTATCTAATAAAGGACTAATGAACCAAATCAGAAAGCTGATTGTAAGTCTGATAGTGCAGGGAAGAGATGAGAGCCCAGGAAGATATCAAGCAAACGTAGATACCTGCAATGCAATGAGTTAGAACACTTACGAAAGGGTTGCCGATTAAGACCAAGATTCTCGGTTTATTCCAATTCAAGCAAACCTCGCTACTTTGATTTTTCAAAGATAGGTCATCTGATCTTAGTACCTATGTTTTATTTTACAAATCCTAAATAATAAGTGATAAGTATATTTGGAGGGGATTTTGGGTTACAACTCGACTTACACACTGGTACGTAATCATTATTTATATTGAGACCAATTACTTAGTTTTCATCAAATTTTATGGACAAATGTTTTCGAAAGTACTTTATTTCACAGCCTACTTGATGGAAACTTCATTAATTTGTCTCAGTTGAAGAATACTCCTCTTATTCCCACGGCTGAAATACAATGAGTCCGCATGAAGAATTGTATTTTCTTGCATTGGAATTTCACTGAATTCGTATTCCGAAAAATTATTGCTTATTAATAATCGTACTATGCATTTTGGGACGACAATATAAAAAGGTTAAAATGAAGGATAAATACTAAAGCAGATGACGTAATCACTAAAAGGAATTTAACGTTTCTATTTTTACATTTATTCGAGGCATATCTGACCAAGCCAAGATAATAATTTAAAACGTCAAACACGAGTTTCCTAGCCTTCAGTTTCTCGACACCTGCAGTTTACTCATGGAATAACAAACTGGCAGTAAAACTTACTGGAAGTTTACTGCAAGTTACCGTCTTTTTCTTTTAGTTTTCGTATTTTGTCAATTGCTTTTCCTAATTTGTCAAATGCTTTTCCCATTTATAAAACGTCAGTATGATTTTTAAATTGAAATTCCTCTGTTGTCAAATAAGATTCTTTTCTACCAATTGCTTTTCCAATATTTATGATACTGTCATTTGCACGTAGGTAAATAGGAAAAGCAATTGATATTGTAACGCCGGGCCCGTTGCTCTGTTGCCGAAAGCAACTGTGATCGTCTATTTACCCCTAATAGGACCGCTGTGATTTCTTTCGTTGTGTTTTACCGTTGTCACCCCTGCTCGTTGATTGAGGTATGCCAGGATTACTATGGCCGAAACGGATGCGCAAAGAACCTACTGTGGCTCATTGTATCTCGTTTGATTAGGATTTCTTTCGGAGAAGCGGGGAAATTAATTGAGACTTGTTGTTTACGGTGGACTTTCTATCAGATGTCTAAAAGCGAATGATGAGCGAGAGAATTCGTTTGCAAGAGCGTAAAATGGTGAAGGGCGAGAGGGGCTGTGATTTTGCATAGAGAGTATAAAACAATGGAAAGCGAATGATGGATTCCTATTTGCATAGAGAGCATAAAAAAGTGGAAAGCGAAGATAGATATATTTCATATATCTTTCAAACTTCTATCTATTTCAGAAACCACTCTTTTGCACTCCTGTGCTTTCTTATTATTTATTTTCGTTTTGCTTTTGTTTCTTTTTCTAATTTCTTCGATTTCATTTCAAGCATCAGCTTGAATTAATTAAAGAAGACAGCCACTTTGGTTACAGACTACCCGGGATATGGCGGTAATGTCTGTCTGTTTACCTATTCAACGATTTTCTTTACCTAATTTCCTTTTTCAAATTTCTTTGATTTCATTTCAAGCAACATCTCGAATTAACTAAAGACAACAACCATTTTGGTTACAGACTACCCGGGATATGACGGGAATGTCTGTCTATTTACCTATTCAATAATAATTATTGAATTCTCTTTTTGCATTTTAATGTGCTTTACTCGTTGATTCGGCTCTTACTTTCGTTTGGGAATTTTTATGACCGTTTATTGTGGGCTTTACCCTGATACACAGTGATACACAGGCACTCCACCCTGCATTTATGACCACTTGTTTGTTGGTCGAGTTTCTAGTTTGACTTGGATGTCGAGAGCAGTGTTGCCATGTTTGGTGTGATTGCTACCTCCTCTTTGAACGTGATACGAATGTCTTTCCAATTGCTTTTTCAATTGTGAAAGCGTGGTTTTCCTGAATTAACGTCATAATCATGATAGTTGTTTTAACTCATTTCGTTTATTTGTTGTGTTGTCGTTTTGCCTCATGGGGTACCTTTATTTGGCCACTTTTGGACCGTCAATACCTATTTGCCCTGCGGCTACCTTTCTGTTCTACCTGGCCTCGTAAGGCGATGAGTTAATATACCTTATCATTTCGAATACGACGTTTTCTGCAATTCGCAATTCGGTGGTTTTTGCTATTTTAAATGTGATGACCAACTGATAAAACTAGGCCGCTATTCTATAATTATTCCTCAGGGTTCCCGTGGGCTTGCCTGGGTAATAATTGAATGCTGGAATTTTTATGAGTATCTTATATTGGAGCCGGTGGGTTTTATAATCGAGACCAACCATCGATTTCACCGTGGTCCAAGGTTTTACCCCTAACACCTGTTTAGAAAGCAGATAACTCAGTCCAGACTGGCAATAACATTTTATAGCAATTTTCTGCGGAGTCTCTTTTTAAATTTTGATTGGAGTTGACATTCGTATGATGTGCTAAAGGAGTTTTGTTTTTGATTTGATTGTGAATGGCTTTTCACATACTCGAGACTAATTTGTTTTTTGGTTGCTTTGAATCCCTATTTGTTGAATTGTAATTGATAATCCGAGATTTATTTCGTTTATTGTTTTTCCTGTTATTTGAGAGCGGGTGTTATACCTGACAGCTCTGCTTTGATTTGGCCTACTCTATCCTACAACTGAGGGTGCTTTATTTCCCCGTTGCTTGCTACGATTTCCACTTTAAAGAGTCATGCTCTCTTTTATCGGTTACCCGAGGTCTTCATCTGGACTTCGAGATGAATCCCTCCCCCCAACGCGTGGTAATCAAGTACCCATTAAGAATCCTAATCGGTATTGTAATGGAACTGGTATTTCCTGATATGTGTATGTGAGTAGCAGGTGCTACACCTGACAACGCTGCCTTGTTCTATCTGGACCTGTTCTATCCTACTCTATATCTGAGGGTGCTCTGCTACGCGATCTTCATTCATGGTGCCATACAATAGCGAAGGAATTCCTCTCACTTTCTAAATGTCGTATAATTTAAAGGGACAGGTTCTTGCCTACATCTGCACTAAATAAACTCGGACTCTTTGAAAAATAGGATGATTGAATTATTTCTAATCATGGGCCGTTTTATTTACTCACAGATTATTAATTCCTGACCTGGGTTTGATTTTCCTACTTTCCTCCTAGCGCTTTCTCAATTTCCTATACGTGAATTTGTAATTATTTGTTGAAGTATTTCTTTCCTGCCGGGGTCTTTCTATCGATTGACGTAATTGCGTAGGTACCTACTTACTGGAGATGCCGCCTAATTCCTAGCTGATTATTTTACTTTATTTAAAATGGGGCCTGTGCACGTGAACGTTGCGAATCGGGTTGATTGTTTTACGTTGTCGGAAATGTGGTTGAAATGGGATCTGCCCTAACTAATTTCTCAATGGGTTTTCCTGGGTTTAGGAGGGCAATTCAGCTGGAGTTCACACAGATGTCGTCTCTGGCCGAATTAGGGGTAAAGAATTGTGGGTTCGAAGTTTGTGTTGATGGCGATACTGGAGATGCCGCCTAATTCCTAGTTGATTATTTTACTTTATTTAAAATGGGGCCTGTGCACGTGAACGTTGCGAATCGGGTTGATTGTTTTACGCTGTCGGAAATGTGGTTGAAATGGGATCTGCCCTAACTAATTTCTCAATGGGTTTTCCTGGGTTTAGGAGGGCAATTCAGCTGGAGTTCACACAGATGTCGTCTCTGGCCGAATTAGGGGTAAAGAATTGTGGGTTCGAAGTTTGTGTTGATGCTCATTTGCCCTTACTAATTTGGCAATGGAAATTCTCAGGTTGATGAAGGAAATTCAGCTGGAGTTCACACAGAGGTCATCTCTGGCCAAATTAGTGGTTAAGAAGGAGTCGTTATCTGGAGTTCACAACAGAAGCCATCTCTAGACAACGACTAAAGGGTTAAGGAGTGAGATTCGACCTGCTCGGAAGCTGATCTCTATCTTCTTGGGCTGCGGTAAGACGTCTGCTTTTATAGATGCAGCGGCCCACTTTCTAAACACCACAAGCAACAATGCACCTTGTTTGCACCGTGATTTCTTGTGTCTGTTTCTTATCATATCTCCCTTATCGTGAGATTTAGCAAGTTGACCTCGCGGCTACCTTACTGAATTGTCCTGAACTTCAACTACCTAAATTTTCCTTACAATCGGCTGACGCGTTTTCGTCTTTTCATTGTATCTACCTACTACAATTATACCGGCCTAACTTTCATTTCGTGTTTTCACCTGCTTGCTGTTTGTGGATTGTGATGAATTTTTGGCTATTGTCATTTATTTTTTCGCATAACTGATTGGTTAAATTTTCATTATCGTGGGTGAAATACCTGGCGACTTACTATTGTCTTTACATGGAGCTATTGTTTAATTCGTGATTTCTCAAATCTTTCCATCCGCGGTCTGTATCTAGGTCATCCTATTCTTTCAATCGGTACGAGGCGCTTTTATAAAGGCATCTGGTGATTTTTTACCCGTGGCTTTGCCGCTCTTTTCGATGTTCCTTTAAAGTGCTGGAATACTACCAGCTAGAGCGTTTTGGGTTGATTTAACGAGGGAGATGGAAATAATTTCCTTATCATCCTACCTAGGTGCGATACATTTCAATATAAAGTGAAACTGATTTGACATAAAAGGAAATTCATTGATAAATCAATGACTATAATCATTGTTGATAGAAAAATAGATAGATAGATAGAAAAATAAGAAAATCATTTGACATACTAGGAAATACAATTATTGACAAAATAGGAAAACCAAAACAAAAAGACTAATAATTTTTCTTAAATTCTGAGTGCTGATTTTTATAGTATATGTTTTGTAGAATAATAATAAAAGTTAATAATCAATCCCTCCAGACACTTATCGTCGGGGGTAATGTCTATCAGACGCTTTAACTCGCAAGAAAATAGCCGAACTTTATACTTATATTTTGTTGTACCTATATCTATCTGTTATAATTATTCTGTTCTCTACTTACAAAAGTAAAATAAGTACCTAAGGTCTGACGGCTCTGGCCTCTTACTCCATCATTATCATTACCATCAACAACGCCAATTTGGTATGCTATGAAGAAACAACTCTTCTATTTCTTGTTCGTTAGCATCCACCATTATGGCTACCTTTATCTGTTTTTCCATATTCATAATTAATTTTCTACTTGCTTGTTGTTGAATAGAAAAACTTACAATTTTCAGTAAAATTTCTTCAAACACAAATCAAGGATTATTTGGTATGGAACCAACTGTTGATACTGTTAGCATGTTTTCTGTAAATTGTCAATTATTGTTAAAATTGACAATTTAAAAAAATAAAAACAAAGCACAAATAATGTATTAAGCGAAATGGCGAAATGGCTGTTGCAAAAATACTCCCTAAAATGAAAGGAAAAACGTTGGTAAATTATAGGTACTTTATTTAAAGATTGTTCTAATAATTAACCTTTATTCAAGTTTGCAATATAACTCTCTAATATTTTGCTTACACCTTAAATTTATGTGTTTTGTTCAATTCAAATTTTCGTGATCATATACAGCTTTGATTGGACTTAGTTGGGAGCAAATAAAATCGCTAAGTAGCATTACATTCTAATATTTAGAATAGAATTCAAGTATGAGTAAACTAGAATCAACAGGAATCTTATAATAATACTTACAAACGATTCCTGCTTCTTTTTAAAATTCATCAAAATAATTACATTACGTTTTCACATCCTGAAAATGTTCTGACAAGTTTTATCGACACCGTGGTATCAATACTATTGCATGATTGAATGTCAAAATTAAAGACTCACAGCTTGGTTCTTTATAATTCTATATAGTTCTGTTTGGTGGTTCTATAATTTTTCGGAATGTCAATTAATTCCAATATCAATGCAAGAAAATACAATTATTCGTCTTGCGGAATCGATCTACGCATATTTACTTTGTGAATGCAATCATTAATATTCCAAGAAATTTTCCGTCATAGTCGTACCATTTATCATATTACCTCTGAAAATATAATTGAAACGTGGAAAACATTTCATTTGTCATAAAATTAATCAGATATGCTGAAGAAATGGAAATCAAAATAAAACATAATCTTATCCAGACGATGTATATGTACAGTTCAGTCAAACGAATCAGATCCATAGTAAAGTAGGTGAGTGAAACATGCAGTGCATAAAGGTAAGATTATTTAAAGAATTATAAAATCAATAGCATTATTCTTTAAGAATTATTAATCAAGACAAAATCTTCTTAAGACTTCATCAGTTTTGAGCTGTTTGCTCTATTCTCCAAGATATGTATTCCACTTCTTTCTACGGCTTGGTGAATATCTTGATTTTAGAGAAGGCAATGTGGTTACTATACGTTTTGTCTGCAAAACTAGTTTAAATTGACGTTCGCACGTATTTATGGCAACAGTATGATTCGGACCCATTATAGAACGAATAAAAAAAGATAGAATATTGCGTAGATTTTGACGTAAAAAGCTTCAATCATCTTGTGACCTCCTATTCTATAATTAATATTGAAATATTAGAGTTCCCTCTGTCAAAATTTCAATTGTTTTTTATTATTTGAGTCAGTTCAAAATTAATATTTAGAAAAATCGATTGGAATCTAAAACTTGATCAATCTATATTTCTTCTTATAAATAAAATTTTTTTTTCAATTTATCCAATCATAGGGCTCCGGCGGGCAAAAACGCGTAAATAAAGTATCATATTATATTTCTTATTCATTGTGTCGCATAATTTGAACCCAAACAGCATCAAGTTGCAATAATAGGCTACTTCCAAGGAATGCTTGATGCATCTATTGCGAGCGCATATTTAAACAAAATTTTTTACCTATCCTCTTCTAACTAATCTGTATTAAATGATTTTCCAGATAGGTACCTACTACCTACTATAGATTAACTTACATATTAAAACACTATTTCATGTTAGCACTGTTTAGGTTTAACCCTTAGTTGGTAACATACTTTTTTTCACTTTATAAGTAACATCCGTCTCTCAGTCGGTGATCATATTACAGTTCCAGCATTATAGGTAACATCCGTCGCTCAGTCGGAATAGGTATTATAATAATATGTATATTTACATATTTATTCGAATGTATTCTAGTAAACACAAATATATTTTATTAAAACAAGACTTATTTCATTTTTATACATTTTTTTATATATTATACCTTTTCATTCACCATACTTTCGACCAACAGCCGACTGAGAGATGGACTGAAATATATCGTTCTGAGTAACACCCGTCTCACAGACGTATTTTCGCGAAGGCGGCTATGGACTTTTTGGCAACCAACTAGAACATACCTAATACGAAATTTTTGTACATTCATTCGTTTGGATTCAGCGCAGCATCAAAACTTGGCATCCGCCTCAGAGTCGGATGTTACCAACTAAGGGTTAATAAAGTTTATATACAGTTGTTGGGTCAAGTATAAATAGTCGTTCAATGGTTTAAGAAAATCGAAAACTTACCAAAAAGTAAACAAGGTATACCTACCTGAATTTGGTACGTCTCTATAACGAAAGTCCGTTTTACTTCTTGGGAGAGAGAAGTAGGGTAAACTCTTTATCTTGCCTAGTTTTAGTAAGCAGGGTAAAACAATAAATTGGAAAGTATTATTTAAATTTTATTCCCAGTTATATATTTAAAAAATACATGCGGATGCTTCTTCCTACTTGAACTCTCACATCCCTCAGTTTACACTGTTTGCAGAGTTATTAAATAGAATTTTGTAACATTTCAAAATTTAATTTTAAAAACAAATATTGGTTCCACTCCAAAGATCACACTCTCTAACTTGTGTTACATCACAATAAAGAGAAATATAAACTGTGTCTGACGAAATTGAGACAGTTTGAAAAGGTCTATCCATTGAAGAGCTCAAACATAATTAAATATTATGTTTAATAATATTAGTACTCGTATTATTACTAGTAAATATTAATAATAAAAGTAACAACGCCTTGTTTTTTTATTTATTCCTTGCGAACAATGAGTATTGGAGTGAAATTAGATTTTTACTTCGGAAAAATTGGCGGAAGAAGTAACTTTTAACTGAACATTTGTAAGGAGGCTTGGAACAACATGTAAAAAGTAACCAACCATAGAGCCATAGCTTAACTATTTATTCAACATATAAAAGGTTGAATATTCAATTGTTTATGGAACATCTCAAAAATTCCCATTTTTATGAAAAGTCTAACGGACATTCGATAATTATTGTAAGCTGCAGAATTTTTTTTCTAACACCCGAAAATAAGAAACAGGGCAACGCTCCAGGGACGCGCAGCCACTTGCGCGCTGCTCTAAATTCGTTATAACTTTTGATTTACATGATCAGATTGGTCTCACCCAAATTTAAATGAGAGAACATTCTTCTTCTCGTGATTTCCTTGACTTTCCTGTGTATTAATTTGGTCGTGCTTTTTCTGTAACTCCTCGAGTTCTTTTGCAATGATCAATAACTTTAATACCCTCACCTTCTCTTAGCGTACCTTCCCTTCCAACCAGCCATCGAATTGTGAGGAGTCAAAACAATTCAACATCTACCTCCCTCACATCAACTGTGCTCTCACCCCATCATTCCAGACATGACTTCTGGGTCCTACACATCAACATTCAGTCCCTTAACAACATCTGACAACATTCAAAAAATCAAAATCGATTATTACAACCTTTCCTCTTCCTTCTGCAGGCAGTCAGATTACGGGGGCTCGGCTGTCTATGGCAGGTCCGACATTCAGTGTAGGGTTGTTCATTCAGTGTAGCTATCCTCTGCTCTCTATCGCAGCGACTCGTGTGTGAAACATCGGCAACCGAAACCAAACTTCGGTATCAGAAAGCACTAATTATATCTATATATCGATCACCTGCCTTCCCTGTAAGATATTTCATTCGTCACCTAGACGGATTGCTTGACGCGGCCAGCCGGATCACAAATAACGTGGTTCTGGCTGCAGACTTCAATATTGACGTACTCTCGAGAACGCCAACACCTCCAGCCTGACCGAGACTCTCTCTTCTTATGGTTTTCGACTTTGTTTTAGGAACCCAACAAGAGTTACCAACACCTCGTCAACATGCATCGATAACGTCGCGATTTCTGGTATTTTTCAGTTGCTCGATAGTCAAATCTCGTCAACTTTTCTATCAGACCACTTTGGACTGCATGTGGCCCTTGGCGCTTCTGAGGTGGTTTACACCTGCGGTCTCGCCGATAAACCCCTGATGACATATGGATAAGAGATATAAAAGACCCCCTTCTCCTTGCACAGCTGCAAAAGCAACTCCGGCGTTTGGGCTGGCACGAAGTTCTGGATGCTCCTGATACGAATTCGAAATACTACTTCTTCTCTGACACTCTTTCGTTCTACTTCGACAAATACTTCTCACTCAGGAGATGTAGAGTTCATGGGCCTAGACTCTCCAGTCCCAGGTGGCTCACCTTTGAAATTCGTCAACTGACACGATTAATCTCCTAAATCCTTTAATAAACACGTCCAACCAGCAGTTCAGGACTCAGCTGTGCAGCCTAAAGCGACGGTTTGGGTACCTGGTGAGGCAGGAGACCAGGCACTGTAACGACGTCTTCATCAGTGAATCTGAAAATCCCATCAAAGCGGGATGGACCCTCATAAACAACCAATGCAAGTCAATGAACACTTCTCATAAAATAGAACTTGAGTACCGAAGCAAGGTGACGACTGATCCTGAAGGAATGGAAGAGATACTCAATTCCGTCTTTATTTCAAATGACTCTCCCACATATAGTCACACCCACGAATCCAACATGTCAACACACGCCTCTTCTTCCTTGGTATTTTTTCCGACGTCACCTCGGGAAATAATTATAGAAGTAGTTTCCAGGTTTAAAAGTAAGAAGTCTTCGGGCTTGGACGAGATTCCCTCCTTTGTTGCCAGGTGCATTGCTGATCTTACACAGCCATTATCAAACATTTACAACAGCTCCTTTGAGACTGGTGTATTCCCCAAAGATCTCAAGGCAGCGTTAGTTAAGCCCATTTTCAAAAAGGGCGACGCCAAAAACCCTGAAAACTACTGACCGATTAGTCTACTATCGGTATTTGATAAAATTCTTGAATCCCTTGTCTCATCTCGTCTTATTGACTTTCTAGACAAAACAGAGATCCTTTAACGCTCCCAGCACGGTTTAAAAACAGATCTTCCCAGACGGGTCTTGTGGAGCTTACAGGCTTCATATATCAGGGTTTGGAGAAGGGGATGCATACTGTGGGCTGGCTTTTGGATCTCTCCAAGGCTTTCGACAGGTGTGCCACAAGTACCTCCTTCGGAAACTGGAGAATGTCGAAGTTCGTGGATTTGGTTTACCAGCTAACAACAGGGAAGAACACAGGCGGTTCAGATTACTGAATCTGATGGCCGGCCTGTGCGATCACCTTTTGCTTCAATCCCCTCGGGGGTGCCACAGGGTAGTGTTCTCGATCCACTTCTTTTTCTTATCTTCATTAGCTAGGAATAGACGAAGCGATTTGCTGGCCGATTTGATCGCCACAAGCAAACCCGGAAGATAAATCTCTTCGTTTGTTAGTTGTAACTCAGCGCGCCATGCCAAGAGCCATGCCAGCACCGTAGACGCCTCTGGCACGGCTTGATAGTATTTTCTGCCATAAACGAACAGACTTTTCTGCCAGACTAGCGCGATACGCGATACGCTCACAGCAGTTCGTTTTGCCTTTTTGTTATTGTTATTATACTTTGACATTATTATCAAATATTAATTAGCTTAAAAATACCGCGTAAATACCACACTCTGAGTGTAAGCGTTAAAAAGGATTTTAGGCATGGCTCGCGACCTCTTGAAATTTTCTACAGATCATGAGCCACGCAAATCCGACCGATAAATCGTGTAGTTTCCCCATAAACGTACACATTTGCATGTGATGAGCCACTCCGACGGATAATTCGTACGATTAGCGTGGACGTTTATGGTGTGACTTGAAAAATCTGTCGACGCTGCTCGCCATGAACAAATCCGCCGAATTTGCTCGACGCGTGCTAATCGGCCAGCAAATCGCTTCGTCTATTCCTAGCTATTAACGATCTGGGCCCCAAAATTACCTCCCCTAATTCACTATGTGTTAACTATGCTGATGATACAACAATTCTTATTAGAATAAAACCAGGCGACCTTCCTAGTCTGATAGATACCGTTCAACTTCAGTTGAAAAGAGCAAGTTTATGGCTCAGGGTCAATGAACTAAAACTCAACTTAGACAAAACTGAGTTGACTGATTTTCACTCTAGCCGATCACGTTTTCCCCCTTTACCCTCCATACCCACCGACGGTGCCTTTTGGGTTTCCACATCGACCAGAACCTAAACTGGTCAGCTCAAACAGATCATTTGTGCCGTCGTCTTGCTAGTGTCTGCTTCCTTCTTAGACGCCTTCAGCACACGGTGTCCCCTGAGGTTCTTCTCTATGCTTATTATGGGCATTTCATCAGCCACGTGAACTATGGGCTGGCCGTCTGGGGTGGGTCTGAGAGATCTCTCCGAAGGGTTTTTTTTCTTCAAAAGAGAGCGATTAGGATCCTGACAGGCTTGTCAATGCAGTAGTCATGCAGAGGCCATTTCAGGCGGCTTGGACTTCTTACCGTGCCTGCTTTGTACGTCTTCTCTCTGCTCAAACTGATTCACAAAAATCAGGATAAACTTTTATATTTCCGATTCACCCATCACTACAGTACCAGGTTCAATTTGTTCAAACCTCCTACATACCATCTGTTGTCTTCAAAAAGGACATTCACGTACGCATCTATCAAATACCTGAACCACTTCAAAATAGATCCTGCAACTGTTGGGTTATCAGCGTACAGGGCGTATCTCCGGAAACACCTCACGGAGTTGGAACCATACACTACCTCTGATATACTGTCCTTCCACCCTCATCCCTACCTGCAGTCTGATATTAAAACATCTAAAACTCTTTGCCTTGATCCATCCTTATCATAGAGTTGGAACTATACCTCGATCGATATCTGATGTCTTTAGTGTCTCTGCGCGTCTCGACCCTCACTGTTCCCGGTGTTATGTAGACTTGTTGTGCGTTTTAAATTTTTACTTGTTTGTCTTTATGTTTGTTTTTATCATTTCTGTAATAACGCTGTTGTACTGAGCAATGACTGTTGTAATTCAAGTAAAATAAGAAATTTGTAATTGTAATTGTAAGTTAAAAATGTGAGTGAAATTTTACAGATGCAAAGAAACTTGAAATCTTAACTTTAAGATGGTGTATTCAATTTTCTGTTTTAAACAAAAATAAAATTTATTTCAGTGGAAATTACGTGAAATTAATTGATTTTTTTTTGCTTTGCATAACGGTTATATTTTTATTATAGGACCTTGAAAAAGTACATTCAGTGAAAAAAAAATTGTTGTTATTGTACCTAACTGAAATTTGCATGAAATACGAAAAAATTACGTTTTTATATAAATCTAAACTTGCATTTATTCAAGTACCTAGCTCTCAAACAGCATGCATATCCAATGTTAAATTCTAAGAAGTTCGGGCATGTTTTCATTTGTGTCCATCGATAGGGTTTCTTTTATATACACCTGTCAAAGTACTTTTATGTAAAATGTATACCTATCGCTTTGTACTTGCATCCCTATAATCTACCATGATAAGTCAATTTTTCTTAAATTTTTGAACGACTAACTATAGGTATTATTTAAGAAACAAATCTCAAAAAATATCTGTTCAAGACTCATTATGAAAAAACCGCGTCCCTGCATTCAATTATTCTCATGAGCATAACAAAAGACCACGCTTAAAAAAAAATTACCAGTTTTACCGGAATCCTGTTTATTACGAGAGAAGATTTCCGTCGATTGTTGTTTATATTAGTTGACAATACCAACAAGAAGATAAAACCAAAATCACAAAAAAACAGAAGAGTTCAATTTTATTATGCCTAACCTGTTACTTTTTGGAAATGGAAATATTCTTAGAAATAATAACAAATTTAACTTTATTTTACGTAACTGCTCGGATAGTAGCAACAAAATATTCAAAAATAAACTGGAGTTAATTGTCATCCTCAGAGTATCTTGGGATAGTATTTTTGAGCGTTAAAAGCTCCAAAGCTTGGATTCTCCACATACTTCCAGCACAGTTAATGTGTGCACAGTAACAATTCTGTGTTACATTTCTATTAATTATTGTTATAATGTTTGTTGATAGGATTAAGTAATTAAGTATAAGCATAATTATTATATTATGTCTACTTGATATACTCAGTAACAATTTCAATATTTCGATATGCATATTTTCGATATGCATATGTAGTAAAATTTAGGTACATGATAACATAATCCGACAATCACAAACTGATAGGAAAATTGTTATTGAGTAGACGAGTTTCATCTATTTTTTAGGTACCTTCCATGAAGCATGTACTGTTTGTTGACTTTTTTCAAAGTTAAAGGAATGTATTTAACAAAATTTGTTTTTCCTAGCCGAGCTGATTCGCAAAGGGTCCTGTTCCATTCTTCGAACCATATGGCAGCGGGAGGATCATCAAGATTCCAGTTAGTATATCCTGTTTCTTATTTATTAATACGAATATAAAGTCTTGTGACTGATGAATGTACTCTCTACGAAAGATAGCTTAGCTTATGGAAGCGTAAAATAGCACATTATAAGTCCATCAGGAAAAGCAAGAGATGTCACGCACTCTTGCTGTGTTTTTATGCAGAATTATTAGTGTAGGTCGTAAAGTTGAAATTTTTCATCTTGTTGTATTAGATACTTGAAATTTAAAATACAGCCATAAGCGATCTTGACAATTTTATAAAAAATACTCAAGTTATCAGGTTACACAGATTGGCCAAGATTGGCTGTCCTGATTTTGAAGACCTGATTGTGTGAGTCATAATCTTAGATGTCGTTTATTTAGTGAACAAATCTCTGAGAGACAAACGACGTCATTAAGTTTACACCCTTCACTAGGAAGTTCTCAATTTGAAGGCTGCTTGATTCAACTTAATAAGTTGAGAGATTCAACTTTTAAGGACTGAAAAACGAGCATCACGCTGTTGTATCCTAAATACCGATCATTTCCAGATGATTTTTTTAATAACATTAGAATTCAATAATATTCCAACAACGAGATTAAAATCACAAAAACCTGTGTGGCTAGAAACATACATGGACCGACCATTTAAAATTGAAGATGACTGGAGACATGATTGGCGAAATAAAAGTGTTTCGTTATTCAACAATACTTTAATCGAAGATCCTTCGTCAGTAGTCAACGGTTTTGAAATAAGAAGAAAAGTCTGGGTACAAGTAAATCGCTTCTTAAGAACAGGACACGGTAGATGTAATTTAATGTTACATAAATGGAGTTTAATACCTAGCGCTTCTTGTGTTTGCGGACTTTCTGAAAAATCCATCAATCACATTGTCACTTAATGTCCTGTAACTAAATTTGCTGGAGGTTTTAAAGCAATTCATGAAATTTCCACAGAAACAATAGACTGGTTGCAAGATTTGAAACTCTTGTAAACAAAATCTACTCTAACAGTCAGGTAACCTCAGTCCAAATAATGCAAAGTGATTTTGAAGTGAAAATTGAACTGCAAAGTGAAACTTCAAACCAATCTAAACAGGGTGGTGTGTCTAGGTTTTTCATGGGGTTTTCTCTAGACTATATCTTACAAAGCAAATGCTTATCCGTGATGTCAACATCGCATCATAATATCCTACAGATCGTTCTTTTCCTCATGATTTACGAAACCAATGATATGTGATATAATAAACTAAACACCTACTAATGATCAAAATAAGAATCATAAGACGTTTTATTAAGTGCATCACTTTAGACGAGTAACGCGGTGTGTAACGCTGCGCGCTCTTATAGGTGACTGAAAACTTAACATATAGCGTGATTGCTCATATTTGAGTTTACTACAGACAAGCTGTGAGAAATAAAAAAAAGAGGAACTGGCATGTGTCAAGTTACTAACTGTTTCAGAATATACCAAAGTACATTAATATGATAAACTTTGATCTCAAGCATATTCATTGAACAAATCATAATAACCATTTAATCGTTTTTTATCTGGGAAAACTTCCTGTGTCCAATATAATTTACTATTGTTTCGATTGTTGGCAATTATTTGTGATGAACTATTTATTTGAACGGCTATTTTACGTTCTTTAGAAATCCTGCTTAACTTGTTGGAGTTTCATATCCTCATGAAATATTGCCAATATTTTGAACTCTCATAATATGGTAGGTAACTTTGACTATACTCCCGAAAAACTATCAAGTACTTTCATACATATAAACAATATAAAACGATAAGCAATAAGCCAGAAAGATGCGCATGAAGATATTCTGATATGTGTGTATCTAAAGCCAGCTACTCACTTCGCGGTACTTGCCAAGTACTTGTAAATACTTGGCAAGTGTCGCGTTGTATATATTACGACGTGGCATGCAACTTGGCACAGCTCTGTTTTACTTGCCACGTCATTATTGTACTTCCCATTCGTTGTCGGTAAACTGTCCAAAGTCAAAGATCGTTAGTTGCAAACGAGGTTGCAAAGTTTTTTCAAGACCGTACCATACTACACCCGCTCTGTCATGCGAATGTAAAAATGTATAATATTGTATACACTGTGTTGCATAGGAAAGGAAACATAGGGAACACGCTACAGTGAATATTAAGAAAGATCCAACCCAGTTTTCTAGGAAACACTATAGTATCCTAGGAAACTTAATAGTTTCCAAGGGAACTATAATTTTGAAAGGATGTCATTTATTGTCAAAGTATTGTTTAAATATTTTTTACATGCATTCCCTATGTTACCTTTTCTATGCAACACGGTGTATATATGGTTTTAATTTTACTTAGACAAATACCCCCCAAATACTAACGAAAAAGCTTACTTTCGAGGTACCGCGTAGTGAGTAGCTTAAAGACAGCAGATGTGCAGAGTATCGTGGACCAATACACTACCCTGGTATAATTTCTTGTTTCATAAAGATTACAAGTTTAACAACGTGATAAGTTTTTTTTAGCGCGAGCTGACGTGTAAGCTTGCATTTTTAAAACTAGGTACTGGATGACTAACTCTATTAATATACCTTTAAATTTTTATTAGGGATCACAAGATGCAACAAATCAAAAGAACCGGAGTAGGCTCTGCTAGTGAAGATGACCAAGGACATTCAGGTAAGAACTCAGTTTTTAATAATTTTTTTAGAACTCAAAAGAGAGAAAAACGGCTTATATCTCCCAGTTTCAAGTTTTCGTGTCATCTGAGATCAGAATTCTAATCAGAGAAAGCTAGGCACGTGTAAGCCATTTTTCGATACATTGAGCCGTTTCCGATGTCGAATGCTTTCAAACTTTAAAATGGTGATTAATTTTATTTATAACTCATAAACTACTCAATTAAAAACTTCCACTCGGAAAGCCCCCTTTATTTGATTTTCTCATACAAACTTAAAATGAAATAATTGCTTGTTTTTTTTTTATTATTTTTGTTATTTCAATAATTTATCTAAGGTAAATTTTTGTTAAATGAAATCTTGGTAAATCTTAATTGAGAATGTTACTTAAACGTCAAAAACATGTGACACCCAAAATCCAAAACTGTTAGTAAGTTTAACAGTTTTTTTAGGGGGCCGAAGAAAAAAAAAATTAAAATAAGCTACAAATTTATATCTAACTTTTAATATTAATTCTAAACAACTTTTTAAATATTTCTTTTATTATTTATTTATTTATTTATTTATTTATTTATTTATTTAATACTCCCATCAACAAGCCAATGGCTTATATCGGATGGGGAAAAGTACACAAATTAATATAAACTTACTACAATATGAAATAAGAAATGTAATTAAGAGTTTACAATATTAAAAAAAAAGCAGAACGACTACTTGTGACTACTCGAACACCAGCTGGTGAGGCAGGCTACATCAGGTCAATGTGGTAAGTTAAAAGAAAAAGAAACAACAAAAAAAAAAAGAAATAAATAAAAGTAAAGGCAACCTAAGGACTAGAAGAACTAGACGCCGCCAGTAAAAATCGTCTAAGTTGAAGTTCGCTACACGAAAACAGATCAAGGTTTCCATCAACCCTATTAGCAATGTCACACATGCGATTTAAAGGAGAAAACAAAAGAGTATTTGTCCTTGCGGTTTGAACTCGCAGAAGTTGTTGTTGCCTAAGTGTAACTTGGGGAGTATGGAAAGAAATCTGGGAAAGGATATCAGGAGAGTCAATGCGTCCATTCAATAAACCCCAAAGGAAACGCACAGCGGTGTACGTACGTCTCGCTTCAAGACTGTTGAAGTTAAACTCAGCAAGAAGTTTAGAGTGCGGGAAGCCTACAGGAGGATAAGTACCTGTGAATTTAAAATGAAGAAACTTCAAGAAACGTCGGTGTACTCTCTCCAGATCACTAACTTGACATCTATATACAGGCGACCAGATAATCGAACCGTATTCCAGCTTGGGTAGAATGAAAGCACGAAATAGAGTTGCGAGGGTAGTAACATTTCTAAAATCCCAAGTATTACGAATAATGTAACCTAGTGCCCTAAACGCAGAGGAGCAAGTATTTTCAATATGTCTATTGAAAGAGAGTTTGGGAGTAAATATTATACCAAGGTCTTTGAATTCAGAGATCCTCTGGAGAGAGTGGTCCCCAATTGAGTATGACGCTTGGAGCATATTACACTTAAGGCTGTAGGACATAACATAGCACTTAGAAGTATCTTTAATATCACAAACAAGAGTACTTGTTTTTTCTTGTAATATTTTTTATCCTACCTTGTATACTATGCATCGTTACTTAAAACAAGTATCCATGTGTCAATAAAGTTTTAGAGCATGCACAAACTTTCTGCGCATTTTTTTTTAATCTTTATAATAAAAGTAAATTTACATTGGCTGAGTAGGTACTTTTAGGATGTTTACTGTATAAAAAACTACACATCCAATCAAAAAATGTCGTTTTGAAAGTTGTTCGTCTGGAAGGGGTGATATTAAATATATCAAACTAGACTACACTACCTCCGCCCTGTAGGGGGGGAGGGGGAAACTTCGAAAACACTTTTTTCTTCTTTCAGATCGGATTTTACGGCTGAAAATAAATAGGAAATTGTTCCTCCTTCTCATTTCATGTGGGGCAGCGTAGACTGAATTTTAAATTTTAGTTAACTTTTTTTTTTATTATATTTTCGGATGTTACGATCAAAAATCCGTAGGATTTGTCTGTGCATATTTTTCGATTCATGATAAATAGCGCTGTAATAGACGTTTTTTTCAATCGTTTGTCTCATTACTGAAATTGAACAAAAGGACATCCATGAAGCGAAACAAATCAGGCAAATGATACCTCGATATTTTTAGCCATTAAAACCGAATCTGCAATACAAAATTAGGGTTCCTAATTAAAATTTCAAATTTACCCCGGGTGTCCTATTAATTTTCAGCCGCAAAATCCAAATCTGCAACAAAAAAGTGGGTCCTCATCACGGTGTAAGATATACAGGGTGATCAGTAACTAGGGCACTCCGAATACAGGGCGATATAGAACCCATTAAAATTAAGGATATTCTGCAAAAAAAATTTAATCCAACGGTTGGTTTTCAAGTTACCGAGTTTCCCTCATCCGAGTTTGAAGGTAATTTTTCAATAGCCGTAATAAAAATTAATGAAAAATTCAGGTTACTGTAATGTCTGGAACGGATACCATATAATTCATCAATTTTTTTTTTCACAAAAACCTCTTTACAGAGGAATTGAGAATGTTGGAAATTTTAATTTTTAATTTTAATTTTAATTTTATTAACGGACTTGCCATCTTACATATAAGCGCACACTACTTACAAATATGAATAAAATAAACTAAACTAAACCAAACAAAAACTAAAACTAAAATACAAGTATAAATAAATAGACCAATGACGTCTAAATAAATAGACCCAACATTCCATTCATAAATATGAAATATTCGAAATCCATCATCTAATTTGTATCTTCATGTGAGTGGGAAAAGGAGTGACCGATCGCATAAACAGAGGTTTGCGGCGAAAATGGCAATGCTGTCAGAGACCTTCGCGATGAGAGCCAGTGGCGTAGGGTTTTTCAAGATAATTATTATTTCCTGTGTATTTAGAACGAAAAATAGCGAGTTTGGGTTACTTTGTATGATTAATGGAATACCGTACTTATCTGTCTGTATGAAGATTAATCCTATAAAACACTTTTCTTAGATGTACAGAAAGCCAAAGCAACCTCTTCTCCTGATTCACAGGAAAGCTAAGACAATACATAGGTACTTTAGCATATTTAACTAGTAGATTACAAAAGACATTCATAATATTTTTTGTTATTTATTAGACCCTCAATAAAGGTGATTTGTGAAATTTTTGAGACAAATGTATAGATATTTCTTAATTAAACAGGAACGCAAATCTTAGGAAGGAACTGGTGTAACAGTTGAAGTTGTAAAGTCATCCAATTTGTGAACATCTTCTAAGATAACGGTATTAGAGGATAATTAGAAAATTGTAAATATTGAACCAAGTTGACGCCGATGATGTATATTAGGGATTATTTTGATAATTGGGCTTTATAGGTTCCGGCTTATTACTATTTTCGAAGTTACCAATCGGAAGTTTAACGTTTCGAGACTGATTAGTCCCTTGATCACAGTTAATAATAAGTAAAGTACAAATAAAAATTTAAAAGTAAAATTAAAATATAAAATATAATTATGACATTTAGATTTGTCAAAATCTAAAACTTCGAAAATAGTAAGCCGGAACCTAAAGCCCAATAATTATTATCAAAATAATACCTATAATATACTTACAATGGGACGTACTGTTGAAATTTGTCACAGTAGGTACCTAATTGCAATGTTCAGAGGATAATTTTACTGGATTTGCCAAAGATTTTTCCCTGCGGCGACTACAGCACTGATATGAACATAGCCTTACTTACTGGTACTCACCTACGAAAACAAACTTCTGGGTTTAAATCGTCACTTTTCTTGCACATCAACTAAGTTCGCACTATTGTCTATAGTCTATAATTTTAAATTGGTGAAAATAATAGCAGGAAGCAGTTTAATTTGGTTAAAATACCCGTCTAATGAAATCAAAATAGGGACAACACCGCACTCGAAATGATGAATGAATTTTAAAAATTTGTAAAAATATCGTAGTCACGTAAACATACGACGTTGCCGCGCATTTTGTGTTTCATTTCTTAACATTGAAAATTATATTCAAATATGATTTAAATGACGTCTATCCCATTATTGTTGTTCGAGTTTATTAGAAATATTATGCTATTTAATTATTAGTAAGAAGTACCTCGCGCGGTTTGTATTGATAATGTCTTGTTTACACATTTACGTCATGGTTTCAAGAACGATAGTATTCAAAAATCTGGTCACAGTAACGGTTTGGCAAACATGCAATTGCGGAGGGGCAATGAATGATTCTATAAAAATGTAAACAAGGGGGTCTATTTTATTTAGACGTCATTGAAATAGACAGCCAATATTATAAACGCTGGTTAAGTTAACTGGCAGATTTCTGTGGTCGTTTCTGGAGAAGATATAGACTATAGGTCGAAATTATTGTATTTTAATTACTCTTGGCATAAAAGGGATTACAAAATTTTTTATAAAAGTTATTCGAGGTCAATATTAGCTTCAAAATCGGGCACAGAAATCTGCCAGTTAACTTAACCAGCATTTATAATATTGGCCGTAAAATAAAACAACTAGTACTATATCACGAACATAGCATGAGATTTGTCATCCGTATAGAGAGGTCTTCAAGGCCACACTGAAAGATCTCAGACTCAGATTCCGCATTTGTGATCTCAGGTCAAGCGAGTTAACCGAATTCGATATTCTGGTAATTGAGGAGTGCATTCCATAGTTGGTCCTATTGTAACGTTTACCCCCAGGCCTTTTGATCTCTTGCAAAAATCAAAATAATGTGATCGTCTAAAAATGGCGGTTCCTACGTTGTCTCTTTCTAGTTACCTAGCTCCCACCCAGATTCTTTGATTAAGGTATGCCCGGACTTAGTGGTAACAGAGTTGCGGAAACTGCCCTAATTCTGTGCTACAAGATTCTCTTTCAAAAAGATAAAGTATATGACGATTTTCTTCTCAGAGAGTATAAAAAATGAAGAGCGAGAGAGGATAGCTTTCATACATTTTCAAACTTTGATCCAACTCGGAGACCACTCTTCTGACACCAATAGTTCTGTGAAGTTTTATTTCATTTACCTAATTTCTCTAATTTTTTTGTGTATTTTGGGAGCAGCGTAGTTGTAGGTACTATTGTAATAATATTGAATTATACACAAATTAACTTTATTCGATCCTTAGCACTAATATATACAGTTGTATGTAAAAAGATTATAAAAGCTTGAAGTAATATTTATCGTTGGTGAATGTACTGTAGTTCAGACCAATGTGTAATGTAATGTAATGCTAATGCTGCAGTGGCTGCAGTGTATACAGGACTCCGGCCGAGAAGCCAGTAGTTTACAGTGTTGTCACTATGTAATATATTTCCCTAATATGGAAGACATAACAAATTTCATGTCAAGCGTCAGCTTGATTAATTAAAGAAGACCAACCAGACCAACCTTGGAGAACATTGATTTCTTGTCCTCGTTTTTTCATATTCAATATTTTATTGAATTGTCATTTTGTGCTTTTTATTTCATTTGCTTTGTTTCATTCATAAACTTACATCAAATGTTATAAAAAATTATAATAAAATCCAATACCTACGGAAGCGTAGAAGGGCCACATACTTAATTATTTTTGTTATACCTAACATTCCGACTTCTATCTCGGAATTCCGACTTGTAACTCGGAATTCCGACTTGTATCTCGGAATTCCGACTTGTAACTCGGAATTCCGACTTCTATCTCGGAATTCCGACTTGCAACTCGGAATTCCGACTTGTAACTCGGAATTCCGACTTATATCTCGGAAATCTTACTTACCTATTATACAGGGTGCACCATACATCCTTCTCTAATTGCTATCTCCTGAACGCTAAGAGATACAGGGTCGGTCTAGAGAAAAGATGCGGAATTTTATGGTCATCTCGAATCCGTCAAGACATTCAAGATGTCTGTGACCGCTCCTGAAATATCCTGAAGAAACTCAAAAATCGAAATTTCTTATTTTTACCATATCTCTCTTATTATTGGAAATTAATGAATAATTTTTTGTAGGCTTACATAAATCGTCAAGAGCTACCCATCTGTCATTAAAAAAATTTTCAAGACCGACTAGATCCAAAAGTTTTCACAGTCAACTTTCGTTTTTCTTATAGCCGCCATATTATTTCTTTATGTCTTTCGATATGAAAAAATAATGGAAACCAAAAATTAATAAACTTCAAAAAAAAATCTCAAATTTTTATTCTTCTTTTTTTCGAGGAAAAACAAAAAGAATCATCGATATACGTCAAGATTGTTAAAATACGCCGAAATAGTGCTTGCCTCATCGTTTTTTAATTTCTCTAATGAAATTCGGTCTATAAAGTTGTCTTTTTTTGTAAATAAAGTAATACATTTTTTTGTAAATGTATTAAATGTATTGAGTAATACATTTTTTTTTAAATTTATATTTTGAAATTGACCAGTTTTTGGTTTTTATAATTTTTTTATACCGAACAACATAAAAAACAATATGGCGGCCATAAGAAAAACGAAAGTGGACTATGAAAATTCTGAGATCTACTTGGCTTTGAAAATTTTTGAAATGTCAGATGGGGTAGCTCTTGCCGACTTATGTAAACCCACAAAAAATTATTTATTAATCTCTAATAATAAAAAAGATATGAAAAAAATAAGAAATCTCGATTTTTCAGTTTTTTCAGGATATTTCAGGAACGGTTACAGATATTTTGTATGTCTTGACTGATTAGAGATGGCCACAAAATTTCGCATCTTTTGGGTAATTTAATCGACCCTGGATCTCTTAGCCTTAGGAGATATAGCAATATAGAGAATGATATATGGTGCACCCTGTATACTATTATAAGCGGTTACGTTAATTCCATCGAAATAGTGTATAGTCCTACGCTTCCATAAGCAGCTACACTGTATCGTATGGGTTTTCACGATCTAAATGAGAATTCCGAGTTACAAGTCGGAATTCCGAGTTACAAGTCGGAATTCCGAGATACAAGTCGGAATTCCGAGTTACAAGTCGGAATTCCGAGATACAAGTCGGAATTCCCAGTTACAAGTCGGAATTCCGAGATACAAGTCGGAATTCCGAGATACAAGTCGGAATTCCGAGTTACAAGTCGGAATTCCGAGATAGAAGTCGGAATTCTGAGATAGAATTCGGAATGTTAAATATAACAAAAAAAAATTAAGTGTGGCCCTTCTACGCTTCCGTAAATACCAACCACATCGGCAACGATAACTACATAATCATTCAGCAATTTGCTGCAACGATAAATATAAAACACTCGAGCGCAATCGACGTTTCGCATCGTGGGATATTTATTAATTTGCCTGCCCGGCGTGGCAACTAGCTACCCTCCAGGCTTGGAGATGTCGTACTTTTGTCTATACGTCAGGTGACGGCAGTACTGTTTCCTAAACAATCTGGTTTTCTTTATCCTAACCTGGTCAGAAGATTCATTAACAGCGAAACAGACAGGAATAAAGAAAAAGAGAGAGAGAGAGGAAATTAACGTTACAAGTGCCGTTATCACTATTAATAAAACCAATATAAAAATACTACCTACCAAAACTGGTCAATGTTACAAATGTAGCAGGAATATTAAACAGTCCAAAAGAGACTATCATTATAAATAAAATCTCGAACATAATCATGAATAATTTATCTCGCAGAAGTGATCCAATCAAAACTTTATGATTAGGAGATTACCGTATTAATTCATAATACCTAACAATAAATATAACAACTACCATAGTCTCACCAAAGGTGAACCATTCTTTAAGTCTAAACAGACTAAATAAATAAATCATTATCAGTTACAATGTTTTCTGATAAGTTTACAATATAAAACAAAAATAAGAAACACAATGCGCACTCTTTATCTCTAATAAGTTTATGAACCAATTATAATATGTTACCAAGGTAACCAATAACACAATAGACTAAGGTCTAATTTTTTATCTAAACAATTTATTAAAAGCGGACTTCAATTGAAAGTCAATAAACAAAACCTATCAAATTATACAAAAATCAAACAGGGAAAATTAAACCCTTTAAAGCTAAGCACATTTTAGTCTTTTTCTAAACCTACGAGAAGGTAACTCTAAAGCGCCATATAAAACACATTATGAATTACAGCAATTAAATAAATGCTCAATTTAGAATAAATTTCGCCTGTCCTGGAGGCTAATTTAAATACTTGCATTATAATCTCACCTAATCCTACACCAATTATTCAAAAGAACTAGGAAAACCTAGAAACAATAGCAAAGTGCTAAAACTAAAATGATTAGATTACTCAGTAACACTCAAGAATTTGTTACCGATAATGATTACATTTTTTTACAAATTGCATCGAATGTCAAAATGTGCCTGTTTAATTTAATTTTGCTGACTGCCGCCCTGAACAGGTCGTTTGATGTACAGTTGAACCATTCTCTGAGATTTCGAAGCCATGACATCCGTCTTCTTCCCATGCATCTTTTCTCTATTATTTTACCCTGAATAATCAGTTGTAGCAGCTTGTATCTTATACCTCTCATAACGTGGTCCAGATATTTGAGTTTTCTGACCTTTACCTCTTGAGACAGTTCCAGATTTTTTGAGACCTCCGTAAGACTTCTTCATTAGTAATTCTGTCAACGTATGATATCCGGAGTACTCTTCTGTGAAGCCACATCTCGAAGGCATCTATCTTTTTAAGCATTTCTTTTGTTAGAGTGGCAGCTTCTATTCCATAGAGTATTATTGTAAATATGTAGCATCTTAGCATTCGTATTTTACGGTGGTTACTTAAAGTTTTGCAACAAAAGAATTTCTTCATTTTAATAAAGGTGTTACGTGCTATTTCGATTCTCGTTTTTAATTCTGATGAGTAATCATTGTTGTCGTTGATCAGGGTCCCTATTATATTTATAGACTCGCTCTATTATCTGATGGTTTACGATCAGTTGTGTATTTTTATTTGGTTTTTTGGTAAAGATCATGAATTTTGTTTTATTAAGGTTCATATTCAAACCATATAATGGATACTTGTTTCATACACTTTTTAGACCATTCTTCGCAGGTCGTCTATGCTTTCTGCCAGCAGTACGGTATCATCTGCGTATCGTAAGTTGTTTATAGGAATTCCGTTTACTATCACTCCAGCTGCTTCACTGTGTAGTGCCTCTCTCATGATGACTTCTGAGTACTTATCAAACAATAGCGGGGAAAGTATACACCCCTGTCGTACACCACGTTTGATGTTGCTGTTTCCCGTATATTTATTATCTATCTTGATGTTTGCTGTTTGGTCGTAATATAAGTTTTCAATAATTCTGGTGTCTCTGGTATCTATTTGCTATTATACTCTCGGAATTCTGATAAGTTGTTCATGACGGACTCTGTCAAATGCTTTCTCGTAGTCCACAAAGCAAGCGTATACATCCTTATTAACATCCAGACAACGTTAAGTCAACACGTTTATACTAAATAATGCTTCTCTCGTGCCAACTCCATTACGAAACCCGAACTGTGTGTCGCTGATGTCGTTATCCAGTTTTTTATACACACGGTTGTGAATTATTTTTTTAAATAAGTTGAGTGTATGGCTCATTAGGCTTATGGTTCTATGATCTTTACATAATCTTGCGTTGGCTTTCTTGGGAATCACAATGAAGGTCGACACTAACCAGTCTTTTGGTATCGTTCCTGATCTGTAGACTGCTTTAAAGAGCTCAGCAAGCGCATCCAAGTTATGTCCCTCAAGCAGTTTTATCATTTCAATTGGTAGTTCGTCTGGACCAGGTGCTTTCCCGTTCTTCATGTTCTTCAGCGCATATTCTATTTCATCTGTTGTTATTTCTGGTCCGGTTTCTATATCATTTTCTGGGGGTAAGGGTCTATTTCTGTCATCTTCGAACAGCGTTTCGACATATCTTTTCCATGTCTCAAGCTTTGATGTCAGCTCCACCACTATATTTCCATTATAATCCACCAGTATATCTGCGCTCCTCTTTTTATAATTTCTAGTGATCTCCTTAACCTTTTTATGTACCTATATTAAAGGAGTCATGTACTTTTTGTAGTTTTTCAATTTCGGTACACTTTTCATTCAACCACCGTTCTTTCGCCTGCTTCACCTTCCTTTGTATTTCCCGATGTATACTTTTGTATCTGTCGTTATCAGTGGCTTTAGCCTCTCTTCTTGTTCTGATCAACTCAATAATTTCATCAGTCATCCAATCGCTCTTCTTTTTCTCATTCGCACCGCTCAACTCTTTGTTTCCCACTTCAAGCATTGTGTTTTTAATTCTTATATTTAGGGATCATTATACCTGTGGATTATACATGGTGGTCCATCCCTTATGTGCACCAGCGAGAATTTTGAGGATTCGTGTTAATCAGTATTTATTTTTGTTTACCGTTAGGGCACCAGCGATAAAACACCTAATTTTGATGGCAAAATGGCAAGAAAATCGCGTTTTCTTCAATAGATCACTATTAATCGATTAATAAAATCAAAATCGCTTAAAATAAATATCAAAAAACTAGTTACAAGGCTTTAATTAAATATTAAATATATTATTTTGAAATTAAGTGTAGGTAGAATGATTGGTAGGTATTAAATCTGATACGAGATATCAGATACTTTTACCAAATCTGATGGTAGTGACCAATAATCTGAAGAGGGTAGAACCTACCATAAATCCTCACTCAAGCTGAGTAAACACTTAGAAGAATACCCATTTATTATTCAAGTACAATGGCACAGTGTACCTACTTACCACGGCGAAGCATCATTGAAAAAAAGTGGCCATTTTAAAATTTTCAAATCTCAGTTACATCTACTTACAGAGATATTTCTGCTGAAAGTTGATCGTTAATCATCCAGTATACAGGGTGTCCCAGACTAAATTAACCAGATCATATCTCATATACAGGTTGAGATAATCTAACCGAATAAAATTATTATAATTTTTGAAGCTCTACATGATGGCTATATGATAACAACCCTCACTTCAACATCCCCTAAGCTACAGCCTCCAACCGTCAAAAATGAATAGCACTCTGTATACAGAATTTATTATCAATTATCATATATTCAACACAAGTATTTGATTCTCTATTCAGCTATTTTTTCAGATTTAAAATTGGTTCAGAACCAAGAAAACGGTTCGTCAAGGTGTGTCATGACTTTTTATCTGAGCTTTCTCGGAATTACTTTAGCTGGCAAAATTTATCATAAATTTAGTCATAGTTTTTAATAGACAGGTGATAGTCATTATTATAAATAAAACCTAATTAATTTATTAAATAATTCTGATTTGTGGGGAAATTTTAAAAAATAAAACAAGAGCCAAAGCACTTTATTGTGAGCGTTAATAACGAATATCACCTGCCTATTAAAAACTATTACTAAATATTGATAAATTTTGACAGCTAAAGTCATCCAGAGAAAGTTTAGATAAAAAGTGATGAGCACCATGATGAACCTTTTTTGAACCAACTTTGAATCTTTAAAAACAGATGAATAGAGAGTCGAATACTTGTTTTGAACAAACGAAAACATATAGGTACAGGATGCTATTCATTCATTTAAGGGTGGGGGTTGTAACTTAGGGGATGTTGAAGTGGGGGTTATTTTTATGCTGTCATGTTCTAGAGCTTCAAAAGTTATAATAAAGTCCCCTTTACTCGGTTCGATTATCTCAACCTGTATATGAGATATGGTCTGATCAATTAAGTCTGGGACACCTGTATACACGGTGATCCGAAATTGGCGGATGTAATATATTTTTATTTTTTTAATAAATTATTATTAGGTATTATAGTTTTATAATAATAAATCGCAACGTTTCTCCATCTTGATCAGGTTTCGATCTAATCATTAGCAGCTAAAATTCGTTTCTTTTTTGCAGAAGAGGAATCAGTTTCATTCATCGACCTTCAACACAACAACCTAAAACTTCCTTCGGAAAAGAAGGGAATTCTTAAAAAGCACGACTACCCATCCTTGCTGTCCTCATTGGGCGGTGGCGACGGTAGTGGTAAAGAGTGGGATATAGGAGCTGTGGGTCTGGATGAAGCTGGACTAGCCCAGCTAGTTGGCGGCGGCCCACAAGACGTAGAGCGCACTCTAAAAACCCTCAATGGCTACCATGAGGACATCATCAAGGCACTTCGCAATGCTGCTTCTTCACATCGCGGCACTTCAACGCCATCTGGTGGGAGCGGAGGTGTGCTTAGTGAAGAGTTACTTAGGAGAAGTCTCCAGCAATGCGCAGAAGGATACGGGGAGTATAAGAGGAGTAGCAGTCAGGAGAAGGTCTGTGACCATCAGGTATGCTCATCCGTGCTAAGATTTTTCTTTACCTAAATTTTGCATTGCCTCATTTCAGGTAGTAGAACCGGAGGAAGAGGATGAAGATGAAGTGCCTCCATGTGGTCCTATTCGTATACGTAACTTAGAGGATCTTATCAGGCAGTTGGAGCACCACAGCCGACATATGAGCCCTAGTGGCTCAGAAGACATTCGTATGTCTGAGACAGAAGCGGATCGGCATTATCGTCAGGAATCATCATCCGCCTGCAGCGAAAGCTCACATCAGTCGCATCGTGACGCTAGGTCAGCTGAAAAATCGAAAATTTCTTTTACAATATTCTTATTTTACTTTCTACAATTTTATTTTATTGGCTTGTAGGTTTGTGTACGGAAGGTATCGGCAACCGACGAGCAGGATGCCATACCCTCATCCTCATGGACACGCCCATAGGCAACCAGCCGAAGAGGAAAGCATCTATGAGAGCGCCGACCATGACCGAGGAGCGCCCTGCGGGGATACTCCCGATAGCGAGAGGTGAGCTCTCGGTGCCTCCATTATTCTCACTCTTCGTTTGGAAAGCGTGCCCGCAGCGGCCAATGTACCCTAACCTGGTGATCCCCCATCTGAGCGCATTAGATTCAATTCTTATTCTTATCACAGTGAGAGCACGGGCATCGAAAATAGATTACTCTTTGTCAGAACATTCTTTCGTTTAAGCTTAATTTTCTTTAAGTTCAGCTCTATAGATTTACTATACAGGTTGTCCCAGTTTATTCTAAGCGATTTCTGTGGGCTAAACGATGGATAAAAAAAAATTGCAAATTCAAGTAGGTATACGGGATCACAATGGCCATAATTAAAATTATTTTGGTCTATGCAGAGTGTCCCATATGAGAGTGATATATCAAAGTTATATATTTTTTAAATGGAATGCTCCTATGTTATTGAATTTTTAAATTGACTGAGAAGAAAAAATAAAATTGGCTTTTACAACTGGTGTTTAAATTAAGAAGTTTGTGAGTTATAAACAAGTGAAAATCGCGATTTTGCAAGTTCAAAGCCCTGTACAATGCAAACGGCTCAAGATAGAGAAAAACGACTTACATGTCCCCATTTTAACTTTTCATGTGTTGTCCTATGATGCAGATAAAATGTTTATACAGAATGATAAAAAATTTGTGAAAATCTGAGATTTCTCAACGCATCGCGATTTTCACTTGTTTATAACTCACAAACTTCTCAATTTAAACACCAACTGTCAAAATCGATCACATTTTTTTTTGTCTTCTCAGTCAATTTAAAAATGGAATAACATAGGAGCATTCCATTAAAAAAAAAAACAACTTTAATATGCCACTGTTATATAAGACACTCTGTATAGTCCAAAATAATTTTAAATTATGGCCATTGTGATCCTGTACTTGAATTTCCAAGAAATACTTGAATTTTTCAAAAAAATATATCGTTTTGCCTACAGAGTTTTTACTCCGAATGAGTTGGGACACCTGTACATATAATACCAGTTGTTTATTTACGTAGTAAACAAAAAGTTTACCAGTAAATTTACACAGAAACCTGTTTGAGTAACACACTCACTAAATATTCATATTCATCAGTGAATGAATATTACCAAATTATTAAGAAAAACAACAAAAGTCTTATGCCTGATATTTCCCTAATCTCATTTCAATGTTCGGCTATAATAGACACAAATAAAAAAATGGCGTTTAATATACGAGCGCAATTATTGTATTTCTAACTGGGCAAGCTGTATGCCCTTTTAAACTTCCTGGGTGTGCTGGAAAGTCTTAATTTTGCACTTGAATAATTTTTAATAAGATCTTTATGATATACACAATTTTTACACAAATGTAAGTACATAGAGAGTGAGGAGCGAGAACCTCAGGGCATTTTGATATGGAGAAGTGTTGGGAGTAGAACTCTAAACCTTGTACATGTATGACTTCAATTTTGACGAGCTAAACTATAATATTAGCAACCACCACTTCCGGTTATGCCGAAAGTTGTCATCAGCTTTCCTATTTTAAATGGAACATCCTTTTATATTATTACATTTTCAGATTGCCTGTAATAATGTAACACCAGATGGTAGAGTACATAGAACCCACACATCCTCGCCCGGTGCGATATCATTTTTCTGGCTTAGGCGGCTTGAAGTTGCTTTAAAGATCTGACGTTTCCTTGCTGTGCCAGAGATTCTGGTCCATGGGCTAAGAAACCGGGATTTCAATTTTACCGGAGATAATACGACCCCTCATTCAAATCTTCGGGCAGGGGGCTAATCCAGGGGCACATTCATGCAGAAGAAAGGAGAAAATCATTGACCGGAAAGATGCCGGACGGTAAAGACGTGCTTTCCCAGTCCCACTGCAATAAATGCAAATCAAAGTGCAGTAGTTATGTCAAATATGTAAAGTCTTGCTCAACCTACCACACCTTAGTTGTGCTCATTTGGTACGTAGAATAAAATTTTTGAATAATAGTATTGATTGTTGTTCTACTAAAACTATCGTTGACGAGAGTGACGGCGACTCTTCTTTGATAATAGACGATGCTAATAAACGTCTCCTAGATGAAATCAAATAATCTAAAACAACTAATTCGAATTAAAGATTCAATAATGAAGGAATTACATCAGGAAATTGAACTGTTTCAAGCGAATAAACAATAATAATTAGAGACTTGCATTGCTAATCTGTATCAGGCCGATAACGATAAGTAAATAAATATTGTAAATTATAAATCGCCACTCGCGCCAGCTTTTATGATGACGAAGATGAAATTGCCCCAATTGAATATAAAGTCTCAGAATAATATTGCTGAAATTAACTTACTTCAGGTCGAGATTGCAGACAATGCATATGATCGATTATCGGTTAGACCAGCACAAGGAGACTATAATGATGATGGTTTTACACTCGTCAAACATAAAAAGAAAATCAAATTAATTCTGAACTTGGCTGGTAAAACTCAGGCTACATTATTATATACAAAATTATAAGTCTCTGCGCCGCTACCAGCAACTTATAATTTTAAATATAATTTTAGTAATAAGACCAAATCCACAAAATTTGGTACAGGCTCTGTGAGTAACATTTTGATCACAATTATTCCGAAAACCTCAATATGTTCATGTATCGAAGCTCGGTTTGGGTTACTCGGCCATTGAGGTTTTAGAATATGTTAGATCTAAACTGCCAGATTTTGAGGTGGACTGTACTCAACTTGAAGTCAAATCGAAACTATAGAATTCTTATAAGCTGGGAGTCCCAGTTGATGTAATTGACAAACTATTAGAACCGAGTTTTTGGGGCAAGTTCATCGCCATAAGAAAATTCATTCACTTTAAGAAAAAAAGTCAAAGCAGTAATACTGAATGACTGCATGATCCTCAAAGTGAAGACAACTGTAGAAAGCTCTCAATCTTTTACCAAAAGTTGCGAGGAATGCGCAGCAAACCTGCAAACTTCTACGATTCAGTGGCAGCAAACGATTACGATATTATTATTATTACAGAATCTTGGCTATCTCCTGAAATTCTAGATCAGGAATTCATAGATAGTCGATATTATGTCTATAGGAAAGACAGAGATACCAATACATCTACCAAAACAGGCGGTGGCGGCATTTTTATCGCTGTTAAGAACAACGTCCGTAGTGAAATCCTGGACTGCTCTGGCACTGTGTACCTACCACCGAATTCTTCCAGGGAGGCATATTTGCGGCACATCAATAATTTGGAATCAGTTCAAAGAAGAGATCCAGCAGTGCCTTTCCTTGTTGTGGGAGACTACAATCTACCTAATATTACACGGACTCCCTAAAGGTCTGCATATTTGCCTTCCTCGATTGAAGATGACATTCCAGTATGTGTTTATGATACGAGCTTTTCATTGGGTCTTAACCAGCTAAACAGCGTAGTGAACAGTGCTATGTTGGACTTAATATTTTGTAATAAGTGTGACGCTACAGTAACCGAAACTACTGGCCTTACCATAATAAACAAGCATCACCCGCCTTTAGAGATAGACTTTTGCAATTTCATTGAACTAGTGGACACTGAGGAGTACTATTTAGATTTTAGGAATGCAGAGTATGACACCATTAACAATTCTCTTTTGGAGATAAATTGGAATGTTCTATTAGATCTAAATATGGAGGAATGTATTAACTATTTCTACGATATACTGTATTCTGCAATATGCATCCAATCATGTATACCTAAGTTACTGGATAAGATTGTTACTGATAAGCTTTCTAGTATTTCCAAACAAACGACAATACAGGAGCAGCATAGATTTTTATCGGGAAAATCAACATGCACGAATGTATTTTTTTTCAATAATTATGTCATAAACGCCCTGGAAGAAGGATACGAAGTCGATACTGTTTATACCAACTACTCTAAGGCTTTTGACAGTTTAAACCATAGTAGATTGGTTGGGAAGTTGAGTATGTATGGTATAAGTGGTCCCTTATTGATCTGTCTTATAATAAAAAGGGAATATTTCCTTCCTGCTGTAAATGTGCACGGGTCCAGCGTATTCCCAAGAAAGGCAAAAAGACTATACCTACCAGAGTATTTAAGATTATGGAGAAATACTACCCACATCTTTTAAAATGCTTGGAAGGAGCTAATATAATCAGCGACCACGAATACGGTTTCCGTAAACAGAGGTTTAACTGGTGACCTCCGCACCTATACGTCACCGAGGTGTGGAACAGCGCAATCGAGCTCCATGGGAAGTCTCGAGGGATTGTGCTTGATAATTCTATTGCTTTCGACCGTGTCTGGCATGATGGATTGTTGGAAAAACTGCTGACTTATGGCATGTCCGAGAAGTTCTACTTGTGACTTGAAAGTTATCTCGAAGATCGCTCATTACAGGTGGCAGTCGATTGAGTTGTTTCTGAGACCTTTTCCATCAATGCCGTTGCGCCTCAGGGATCCATTTTTTATCCTACTCTCTTTCTAATTTATCAACGATTTGCTTGAAGCGACAAAAAATCGAATATACGGTTTTGTCTATGACAGAACACTAATATCTTCTTATAATTTAAAATTGATTCAGCTGAAAATGTTTCATATTTTATGCAATAGTTCAAAAAAATGTATAGTTTGTTCAATGAGAGTTTTGTCCGTTGTGATAACTAAGGATACATCATCTCGTTATATTTCTTACTCCTTCTATTGCATTGCATAGTCGATCAAGTTAAATTGGGACGTATTGTCAGAAAAAAGTTTAAATCGTCAGCAATTCTAAAAAGATGTGCGAGAGTGAGACTGAAGTACGACTCGTGTCTTGATACGCTTAGTTCAGAAATTATGTGATACGACAAGATTGTCGTCCAGCTGGTCGCATAGTGACAGTGACAGTGACGCGCTAAATATACTATTAAAGTTTTGTGATTTGAAACGTTTTTAATGCGAAATCAGCAGAATTACTTGTGATATTTTACGATGTGATAAACAACGAATAACTTATTAATTGCGTGAATGACTGAAATCTATTGCCTTGTTTCTTTAACGTTTTAAATAACGGATAAGGGTATATTTTCGCAAAGAACTACAAAAAATTACTCAAAATGCCTGGGAAACGATTGAACTCCCTGCTAGGAAGTGTTCTTGTGGTTAAATTGCTAGAATATTTTACTGCAGAAAAAGAGAACGGAGGTCGTATGCTTTCTTCAAACGCCACCCAGCAGCTAGGCTAATGCATGATATTTCTAATCAAGATAATAACAATTATTATTATTCTTATTCTCTTCCATTATTAAATTTAGTTGTCAAAAAGTTTCAAGGCTCTACTTCGTCAATAACTTGTCCAAATTATATATTTGTAGGATATTCATTATTCCTCAACACACGCCACGTAGGAGTCAAATCGAATTAAATGAAATTGTTTAGTCAAAATCAGTGTGGCATCACACCGGACAACACTCACTGACAAACTATATTTTATAAGGTCTGAAAACATAGATAATGGTATTTGTTACTTACTTAATCAATGTTTTATTATTATAAGTTGAATGCAGGTATAGAACATTCACTCGGTGCATCTTAACGTAAAAATCTTAAACAATCACCTACCGCTTTGCGTACATGAGCACAAACATAATTAATTATTTAGTCACATTTTTCATCTCGATCATTATATGGGGATGGGGATCACCTGGATTAAATGCCCCCTTTGTGTTATGAAAATCGTGTACTTTCGTTATACCTATGATATTATTTATAATTTCATGCTAATTTACTTCTTGTGTTATTTTTTTATTCTGCTTTGTTAACAAAAACGTTTTTGAATTCGTAACTGTTTTACTAAATAAGAAAATTAAAAGTTTAAATTTAAAAATTCAAACTGTCTAGATTATATCTACAGTATATCTATTTAAACCTAACTGTGATATTAGGTCGATTACACTGCAAGAGTGTTAAAAAATTATGTAATTTTGTAATAATCTTTGCTCTTTAATGAATAGTCCAGTCGATAATTCCATAACGGAAATAAATTCTGATGCAGCGCTTTTTTGTGTTTTTGTGAAAAACGTTGTTTTCGCAAAAAAAAACTCGTTGATCGTGGTAATATTTATTAGAAGAAAGCAGGCTTGAGTGATTTCCTGAAAGAAAGGTATCTTGAAATTTTCTTGTACCTATATGCCATAGTTATTCAAAAAAAATTTTTTTTTGATGCGCGAGAATTTTCTTGCGATTAAAATAGTTGGCGCGCCGCCTCTGGAAAAAAATTAAATTTCTCGAAATCCAAACAACCTATGGAGAAAAATCAAAATGGGTATTGAAGGAGACATAAAATACAGCTTTTTTACCATTCTAATTTATTATGAATAAGTATAGGTTTTAGTATACAGGGTGTTAGTAAATAAGTGCGAAAAACTTTAGGGAGTGATTCTGCATGGAAAGAAAAAGATTTTCAATTTAAAAAATCTCAGTAGCGTACCGACCATTTTTTTCTTTAAAAAAATTGAGATCTTTACCCGTATGCGCGCCACTGATGAACATAAAATTATTAATTGCATGTCAATATATGCCCAATAACTTCCTTTTAAAACCCAACAAATTTCATTTGCATATTTCGACCGGTTTCAGAGCATGAATAAATCGTCAGTTTTTGTGAAAACTTATAGCACCCAATATCTGGAAAACGAAGCATTTGCACACATACCTACGTTTACATAGCAAACTGTCATTCTTTTTTCATGCAAAATGACCCCCTGAAGTTTATCGTATTTATTTACTAACACCCTGTATAAATATTACAATATAGTCAATTATTATTGTCTGTTGGTTTTTGCTATTTTGCGTATTTGTATTTGATGTCAATATAATATTACGGATGTATCATCCTCTAGGTAAAGGAATTACTTCAATGCTAAAAATTTAAAAATAAAAAAATTACACTTTGCAATTTTACCAGCATAATAAATTTTGACAAATTTTTGCTTATTTTATATTACTTTCTAAAAATAAAAAAAAAAACAAAACAAATAAAAAATGTAACTAGATTTTTTTTAAGTAACCTTATCGTATGGCAATATTTCGTCATATTTTCAAAGATTTAAGCTATATATTTTTTAATTCCTAATTCTTTAGTTAATTTTTAGGAATGAATAAAAAATTTGCCAACTTTAATGTGCTGTTAAAATTGCAAAGTGGAAATTTTATTTTCAATTTTTTCAGCATTGAAGTAATGCCTTGACCTAAAAGATGATTCATCTATAACATCATAATTATTTACATAAATTATTTTTATTTAGGCTTGCAAATACTCAAAATAGCAAAAACCAACAGAAAATAAATGTAGTATATTTTAATACTTATATATAGGTACTAAAACTTCATTCATAATAAATGAGAATGAAAAAAAAAATTACGCGCATCAAGAATACAAAATTTGGCATTTCATTAATATTAACTCATTATATAATAACTCAAAAACTGTGACATACAGGATGCACCATATATCCTTGAAAGCTACTTAAATTCTCTTTACAACGATATCCAACATTTTTGGTTTCGCTTACATACAGGCTGGCCCAACGAAAACGTAACTCGCCTTAATAACTTGGAAACTAAAAATTTGTACGCGAAAAACGCCTAAACAGGTCGATTTTGTTATCAACGTTGGCATATTTTCGTGACAAATTTAACTTCCCAAGTTCACCCCCTTGGCAGAGGTAGCTACCCCTTTGCTTATCACCATAGGGAACAGATATTGAGTGATACATCATTTGAAAGCTACTTGAATTTTATTTAATTTTTCGCGTAAATCTTCAGTTTCCAAGTTATTAAGGCGAGTTGCGTTTTCGTTGGGCCACCCTGTATGTAAGCGAAATCCAAAATGTTGAGTATCGTTGTAAAAAGAATTCAAATAAATTTCAAATTATGTATCACTCGATATCTGTTCCCTATGATGATAAGCAAAGGGGTAGCTACCCCTGCCAAGGGGGTGAACTTGGGTAGTTAAATTTGTCACGAAAATATGTCCCTCTCGATAACAAAATCGACCTTTTTCGGCGTTTTTCGCATACATCTTCACTTTCCAAATTATTAGGCTTGTTACCCTTTCGATGGCCTATCCTGTATATTTAGGTAAGCATTGCTTATCGCTCTTATTATACCGTGAACGGCCAAAAGATATAGTAATAAAGCTGCGCGGAAATTTAATGATAACACCCATTTTCCAAGACAATCCCTATTATTGGGTATTTGAATGTAAGTGGGCGGAAGTAATGAGGATAGCCGACGTCAGATGCACACAGCCCAAATTGAATCCTGGACAGGTCGACACATCAGATAAGGTGGCCTTATCGATACACTACACGATAACATGCCTGTGGTCGATGCACTGAGTATCAAAGTTCTTGACTAAAAATGAATGTTCTGTAATTAATGTTAAAATACGGAATTTTATTACCTTAGTGAGTCACTGGTGCTGGTAACACCAGCTTGTGAATTTATTTTCATATTTTTCAAAATTTTCAAAAGACTTCTCAAGTAAAAAATGATTAATTTAGTATAGCAATTCAGATGGTTGATCCCACCAAGAATAAGACCGGGCAGAAATACACGTCGAGCCGCAGACGCTCATCCGTATCAGGTTTAGCTCGTTACACCTCGTACCACCCTATTTCAGACTTCTTTTATGTATAGAACCACATCACTTTGGAATAGCATTCCAAAGGGCGTGTTTCCCAAAGTATACAACCTACAGAGATTCAAGGCCAACGTGAATCGATATCTCCGTTCATGCAAGGCTCCCAGAGCGTCATAGGGATTTCCCTGCAGTGCATGTGCATTTTCAATAAAAAAAAAGATTATAGCTCAATCGACTTAGGAGAATCAACGATTACTCAATACAAAATGTATTATTTGTAATTCAAATTCACCTACGTATTTTCTAGCCCGTCTCCGATATGCAATTATCTGCATCTGATAGCGGTTCATTATCACTACTACTGTCGTCACTTTCGGTATTTCGTCATCGTCGATGCCTCCCATTTGAATAACTAAATTCTCCACCACAATGTCCATGGCACCTTCTTTGTCCATAAGCTCTTCTTCAAATTTCTTGGCATGACGGCACTTATTTGACAACTTTTCAGCTATGTTAGGCTGCGACAAATTCGTCACATAAGTCCTGAACATGTAGATAATCGTGTGTAACATTTTTTTCTGCAACATAATGTTTCATATCCGCCCACACTAGCTCGATTGGGTTTAGGTCTGGATGGTACGGCGGAAGACGTAAGACATTGTGGCCATGCAGCTGTAAAATTTGGTCAATCTAGAACATTTTGTGGATGGGCTTATTTAACTTAATTAATCTATTATAGAGCTCCGGCTTAAATAGACCTTTGTCAAAAGGTATTTGCTTATCCCACAACCATTGCTGCTTATCTGCCTTTTTACTAATCGAGGTGGGTGCCTTATTAACTTGCACGTTATGATATGGTGCGTTATCGATGACGAGTACACTTCGGGCTGGTAAATTTGGGATAAGTTGTGTCTCTAGCCACTTCTTGTAATTTGTAAAATTCATGTCATCATGATAATCACCAGACTTTGTTTTTGATTTAAAGCGCACATATGCATTGGGTATGAAGCCATTCTCTCCGCCTGGCATGGATGATGACAAGTCGTTGTCCTTTTGAGACAGGTTGTTTCAGACCTAGAGACGTATCATCGTTCCATGATTTTTTATGGGAAGCATGAATATATGTTTCATCCATATAATATACATACAATGTTTCTTCCTTCAGACCTATAGTCTCTCATACTTCTTATAAAAACTGAAGTCGCAAGAAACGTATTTCCTGCTTCTCCATCAATAAACATCGATTAGTTTTTGTTTTGCACCAGTGGAACCCTAATTTATGGATAATGCGCCTTATGCTTTCTTTTGACCCAGTGTACCCACTATCTTCACCAAATTTCTGAGTTATTTTTTTAGGACGGTGTTGTTTTTTCAGTCACGTGAAAATTATGAGTTATTCTTCGCAACAATCCTTGATCAAAACCATCGAGGTCGGTTTTTGATGCAGGTCTATCCCTTTTTGTACTGGGCGATTTAATACCGACTTGTTTACTTTCACCAATAATAATTCTTCTCACTGATCTCAAACTTACCCCTATTGCCGAGGACACGCGTTCTTGTACCTTTCTCGATTGCTATAACAGGCCCACCATTCACTTTTTCATTAGCAAAATACATGAAAACATTATTAATAATTTCACGACTTTGGCCAGAAAGTATTTTATTTTTAATATATGAAGATTTGGTCGCCATAATTAACAACTCACGAGCACGTGGTTTAGCTCCATATTTTTGAACCTCGCTGCACTATTTGAATAGAGAAATGCTGGGTTGTAAAGTTGACAGTACGATCCGATAGCAGAAAGATAACAAAATTATTATTGAACGCTCCTTTCACTCTCTTTGCTTGGCTTACCGAATTAATGACTCAAAAACACCTCTATTAATGAATTTATAAACAATACGTTTTTTATAAATGCTGATAAGATAAGACAGTACCGAAATTAAATTATCTTTCCTGCTGCTTGGTAACCCTTGGAGATCCTGCAGTGCAGTTGAAATGTTAGTAGGCTGGCAAATTTAAGAAGCATGCCTAATCGTTTGTCACGGAAAATCTCCTAATCTATAGGTACTTATACCACTTACCTACTATAATAACACAAGGCTCCTGAAATGCGTGTAGGTACCTAAATAGTTTCACAAAATCATGACAGTTCGTTTTGTTTTATACAAAATTTAACAATTCTGATTTGTTACCTACCTCAAGCACGAAGTTATGATTTCGTAAAACTACTTTTCTTTTACGAGTCTCGTGAACTTACTTACTACTCTCTTACATTACAAATTTATTTGTAATTTTAGTAAAAAACAGTCTTTATTTTTCAAGATCAGATTTAAAATCTGGCAACAGCGGAAATTGTTCTACACTACCGACTCTTGTTACACTGTGAAACGTTCTTTGTGACAGGTACGCTAGGCCCATCCCATAATTTCCGCGCAGCTTTATTACTATATCTGTTGGTCGGCTGAATAATAGTGATCTTATTAATGACTGACTAATACTCGAGGGCAAATTTTTTTTTTTTAGATTTGCTTACCAGTATTAATAGTTAGAGAGATGGTAACAAAAATGTCTTGTATCTACGAAATGGAAGAAAAGCAGGTTTTTATATTTTTGTATAGTTGCAGTCCCCTTCTTAAAATCCGTCTTGGCAAGCAGGAGTCTAGCGCGTTGCGATGAGCAGCTGCTCCCTTTTACCCAGATTTTACCGAGCGATTTCAAAAAGTTTCCACCATTTGGAAGAAAATTACTGTGGATAAGTATGTACGTAAATCTGTGGTTAGGTTAATCACAGATTTTTGGGTATACAGGGTGTCCCAGCTTATTCGAAGCGGTCTCTGTGGGCCAAACGATGGACTTTTTCAAAAAACTTTTTGAAAATTCAAGTACAGAATCACAATGGCCATAATTTAAAATTATTTTTGAGTATACAGAGTGTCCCATATGACAGTGGCATATCAAAGGAATATTTTTTTAAATGGAATGCTCCTATGTTATTGCATTTTTAGGTTGTCTGAGAAGAGAAAATAAGATTGGCTTTTATAGTTGGTGTTTAAATTCAGAAGTTTTTGAGTTATAAACAAGTGAAAATCGTCATTTTTCAAGTTCAAGGCCCTGTACAACGAAAACGGTTCGAGATAGCGAAAAACGGCTTACATTTCCCTATTTTAACTTTTCATGTACTATCCTATGATGCAAATAAAATGTTTATACAGGGTGATAAAAAATTTGAAAAATTCTGAGATTTCTCCACACGTCGCCAAATAAAAAAATCAAAGACAGTACAAATGTTTCTACACCATGGAATAGTACATAAAAAGTTAAAATAGGGACATGTAAACCGTTTTTCTCTATCTTGAACCGTTTTCGTTGTACAGGGCATTGAACTTGAAAAATGACGATTTTTACTTGTTTATAACTCAAAAACTTCTGAATTTAAACACCAACTATAAAAGCCAATCTTATTTTCTCTTCTCAGACAACCTAAAAATGCAATAACATAGGAGCATTCCATTTAAAAAAATATAACTTTGATATGCCACTGTCATATGGGACACTCTGTATACTCAAAAATAATTTTAAATTATGGCCATTGTGATTCTGTACTTGAATTTTCAAAAAGTTTTTTGAAAAAGTCCATCGTTTGGCCCACAGAGACCGCTTCGAATAAGCTGGGACACCCTGTATAATAAACTATTTGACCATGTTCAAAGTGACAGTTGACATGTCATAATTTTATTAATTAGACATTTTGTATCAAAATAAAACCTAAATAACGATTATAGAAGTATTTATTGATATAATTACCATCTTTTATGATTAAAAGTAGGTATTCCGTTTGAAAAGTAGGTACATTGCAATAGTGTCAAATTTGTTTCTCACTTCTTCCAAACAACCAGTCGAATGACCTTGAGTTTAAAAACAAATAGGTGGGATATCTATCGATTATATGTATACAGGTGTTGTTTCAGAGATATATGGCCAAATATAAAGGGGTAGTTCCTCTCATAATAAGCCGAAAAAAATAATTTTCAGTTCAAAATGACATTTCGTTTAAGAGATACAGTGTCAAAGTTTGTAAAAAATATAAGAGTTTTTGGTTATAACTCGTGTAACTTTAAACCGATTTTGATGAAACTTGACATGAATAATAAACAAGCTTAGATCTCTAATTTGGGTTTTGTAGATGTCTTCCTGTGTCGTAGATGTACAAGGTTGAAACCCCTTTGACCTTCCTATATTTTACGCCACTAACTTTATTGCAAATACAAACACGTTACTCAATAGCCCATGTATTTTAGTACAAAAAAGTGTTGTTTTTTTTTTTTTCATACGTCGCACCGTTTTTGAAATATTTTAAATTATCTTCAGGTAATGTTCGGCCATTTTCAATGAAAAAATTATTGATTTCATTAAGTTGTGTCGTGCTCCAGCACTGGTCGGTCGGAAACTTACGGAAAACGCTTCGGAGCGGTGTTCTCGGGCGCCATATTTTTCTTTGAGGGTTTACTCCCTCGGGGAAAGGAGCTCACTAGCCTCTCTTCTAGTTCTCGAGTAACGTCTTGTACGGCTGTCGTACCCTTGTCCCAAGGTAGCTCAATGGAGGCGGTATATGACAGAGGTCGGATGAAGTTATCACCTTTAAGGTAAAGTAGCGGTCGGCGGAGCGGTCTTTAGGCACTCCATGAACTCGCTGACATTCCCGCTGAGCGGGAATCAGATATACGGTAGACGGCCAATAATAAACAGGGGACAATTAAAATTAACACGTTTATTGGACACCTCCAGTATCCTAATGGCACAAAATAAACAACAAAAAATGTAATTCAGAAAACAAAAGACAATTAACGTCATGTAGCAACAATTAGAAACTAGAATTATTTATCGGCGGTCGGTCACTTTCCCTACGTTAACGGTGCGGTGAAACCACGGAGCTCACATCGAACACAACCAAACCGCGTTGATAGAGGTGCATCTTAGGGATGGGTAGCTGTCCTTCGGCAACAAGGTTCGCCCTCGCTCCACATGCTCGTCCCTACGCAAGGCTGGCAAACGAACACGCCGATGGAGAGAAGAACCTCACCGGTGAAGAAAGGAGTACTTATAGGGAGGCGCCTTATGTTAGCCAAACAACTTCGTTACATATTAATATATATTAATCGTTACGACCTATTACGTCTCAGTACGTAATCCCGTCCGTTCGAGTCGTACAGGATTGTTTCCTTTGCACGTGACCAATTTACTCCGAAGTGCCAAAGAGCTGGACGGGGGGAGCGAGAGGACTCCAGGGCACGAGGGGGTTCTCGGTTTAAGTTCATAGCGAGATTGAATCGGCGGTTAATATAACGGACGGTTACTTGAGGGTAATGAGTGATATGGCTGCGACAATCATCAACGCAAATTAATCTATCACCTACCTCGGTTTATTTACGGCTGCTGCTACAACTATACGGACGGCTGGATGCTCTATTATCTGAACGGCCAAAAGATATAGTAATAAAGCTGCGCGGAAATTATGGGATGGGCCTAGCGTACCTGTCACAAAGAACGTTTCACAGTGTAACAAGAGTCGGTAGTGTAGAACAATTTCCGCTGTTGCCAGATTTTAAATCTGATCTTGAAAAATAAGGACTGTTTTTTTACTAAAATTACAAATAAATTTGTAATGTAAGAGAGTATAGTAAGTAAGTTCACGAGACTCGTAAAAGAAAAGTAGTTTTACGAAATCATAACTTCGTGCTTGAGATAGGTAACAAATCAGAATTGTTAAATTTTGTATAAAACAAAACGAACTGTCATGATTATTTTGTAAAACTATTTAGGTACCTACACGCATTTTAGGAGCCTTGTGTTATTATAGTAGGTAAGTGGTATAAGTACCTATAGATTAGGAGATTTTCCATGACAAACGATTAGGCATGCTTCTTAAATTTGCCAGCTTATTAACATTTCGCAACTGCACCGCATGATCTCCGAGAGTTACCAATCTTCTTAGCTTTTATGGTTGTTTTAAAATATCTACCAAAACCTATTGATAGTTTCCTAGAAGCAGCAGGAAACATAATTTAATTTCGGTACTGTCTTATCTTATCAGCATTATTTATAAAAAACGTATTGTTTATAATTTCATTAATAGCGGTGTTTTTTAGTCATTAATTCGGTAAGCCAAGCAAATAGAGCGAAAGGAGCGTTCAATCATAATTTTGTTATCTTTCTGGTTTTACCTATTTAAATGTAAAATCGGATCGTACTGTCAACTTTACAACCCAGAATTTTTCTCTATACAAATAGTGCAGCGTGGTTCAAAAATATTGAGCTAAACCACGTGCTCGTGAGTTGTGAATTATTATGGCGACCAAATCTTCATATTAAAAATAAAATACTTTCTGGCAAAAGTCGTGAAATTATTAATAATGTTTTTATGTATTTTGCTAATGAAAATGTGAATGGTGGGCCTGTTATAGCAATCGAGAAGGTACAAGAACGCGTGTCCTCGGCAACAGGGGTTAGTTTGAGATCAGTGAGAAGAATTATTGGTGAAAGTAAACAAGTCGGCATTAAATCGCCCAGTACAAAATGGGATAGACCCAATGACGTCTAAATAAAATAGACCCCCTTGTTTACATTTTTATAGAATCATTCATTGCCCCTCCGCAATTGCATGTTTGCCAAACCGTTACTGTGACCAGATTTTTGAATACTATCGTTCTTGAAACCATGACGTAAATATGTAAACAAGACATTATCAATACAAACCGCGCGAGGTACTTCTTACTAATAATTAAATAGCATAATATTTCTAATAAACTCGAACAACAATAATGGGATAGACGTCATTTAAATCATATTTGATTATATAATTTTCAATGTTAAGAAATGAAACACAAAATGCGCGGCAACGTCGTATGTTTACGCGACTACGATATTTTTACAAATTTTTAAAATTCATTCATTATTTCGAGTGCGGTGTTGTCCCTATTTTGATTTCATTAGACGGGTATTTTAACCAAATTAAACTGCTTCCTGCTATTATTTTCACCAATTTAAAATTATAGACTATAGACAATAGTGCGAACTTAGTTGATGTGCAAGAAAAGTGACGATTTAAACCCAGAAGTTTGTTTTCGTAGGTGAGTACCAGTAAGTAAGGCTATGTTCATATCAGTGCTGTAGTCGCCGCTGGGAAAAATCTTTGGCAAATCCAGTAAAATTATCCTCTGAACATTGCAATTAGGTACCTACTGTGACAATTTTCAACAGTACGTCCCATTGTAAGTATATTAGGTATTATTTTGATAATAATTATTGGGCTTTAGGTTCCGGCTTACTATTTTCGAAGTTTTAGATTTTGACAAATCTAAATGTCATAATTACATTTTATATTTTAATTTTACTTTTAAATTTTTATTTGTACTTTACTTATTATTAACTGTGATCAGTCTCGAAACGTTAAACTTCCGATTGGTAACTTCGAAAATAGTAATAAGCCGGAACCTAAAGCCCAATTATCAAAATAATCCCTAATATACATCATCGGCGTCAATTTGGTTCAATATTTACAATTTTCAAATTATCCTCTAATACCGTTATCTTAGAAGATGTTCACAAATTGGATGACTTTACAACTTCAACTGTTCGTTCCTAAGATTTGCGTTCGTGTTTAATTTAGAAATATCTATACATTTGCCTCAAAAATTTCGCAAATCACCTTTATTGAGGGTCTAATAAATAACAAAAAATATTATGAATGTCTTTTGTAATCTACTAGTTAAATATGCTAAAGTACCTATGTATTGTCTTAGCTTTCCTGTGAATCAGGAGAAGAGGTTGCTTTGGCTTTCTGTACATCTTAGAAAAGTGTTTTATAGGATTAATCTTCATACAGACAGATAAGTACGGTATTCCATTAATCATACAAAGTAACACAAACTCGCTATTTTTCGTCCTAAATACACAGGAAATAATAATTATCTTGAAAAACCCTACGCCACTGGCTCTCATCGCGAAGGTCTCTGACAGCATTGCCATTTTCGCCGCAAACCTCTGTTTATGCGATCGGTCACTCCTTTTCCCACTCACATGAAGATACAAATTAGATGATGGATTGCGAATATTTCATATTTATGAATGGAATGTTGGGTCTATTTATTTAGACGTCATTGGATAGACCTGCATCAAAAACTGACCTCGATGATTTTGATCAAGGATTGTTGCGAAGAATAATTCACAATTTTCACGTGACTGAAAAAACAACACCGTCCTTAAAAAAAATAGCTCAGAAATTTTGTGAAGATAGTGGGTACACTGGGTCAAAAGAAATCATAAGGCGCATTATCCATAAATTAGGGTTCCACTGGCGCAAAACAAATATTAATCGATGTTTATTGATGGAGATGCAGGAAATACGTTTCTTGCGACTTCAGTTTTTAAGAAGTATGAGAGACTATAGGTCTGAAGGAAGAAACATTGTATGTATATTATATGGATGAAACATATATTCATGCTTCTCACACCCATAAAAAATCATGGAACGATGATACGTCATACGTCTCTAGGTCTGAAACAACCTGTCTCAAATGGACAACGACTTGTCATCATCCATGCCAGGCGGAGAGAATGGCTTCATACCCAATGCATATGTGCGCTTTAAATCAAAAACAAAGTCTGGTGATTATCATGATGACATGAATTTTACAAATTACAAGAAGTGGCTAGAGACACAACTTATCCCAAATTTACCAGCCCGAAGTGTACTAGTCATCGATAACGCACCATATCATAACGTGCAAGTTAATAAGGCACCCACCTCGATTTGTAAAAAGGCAGATATGCAACAATGGTTGCGGGATAAGCAAATACCTTTTGACAAAGGTCTATTTAAGCCGGAGCTCTATAGATTAATTAAGTTAAATAAGCCCATCCACAAAATGTTCCAGATTGACCAAATTTTACAGCTGCATGGCCACAATGTCTTACGTCTTCCACCGTACCATCCAGACCTAAACCCAATCGAGCTAGTGATCGAACTATTACGTTGCAGAAAAAAATGTTACACCCGCTTATCAACATGTTCAGGACTTATGTAACGAATTTTTCGCAGCCTACACAGCTGAAAAGTGGTCAACTAAGTGCCGTCATGCCAAGAAATTTGAAGAAGAGCTTATGGCCAAAGAAGGTGCCATGGACATTGTGGTGGAGAATTTAGTTATTCAAATGGGAGGCGTCGACGATGATGAAGATACCGAGAAAGTGACGAGTATACCGTGAACGGCCAAAAGATATAGTAATAAAGCTGCGCGGAAATTTAATGATAACACCCATTTTCCAAGACAATCCCTATTATTGGGTATTTGAATGTAAGTGGGCGGAAGTAATGAGGATAGCCGACGTCAGATGCACACAGCCCAAATTGAATCCTGGACAGGTCGACACATCAGATAAGGTGGCCTTATCGATACACTACACGATAACATGCCTGTGGTCGATGCACTGAGTATCAAAGTTCTTGACTAAAAATGAATGTTCTGTAATTAATGTTAAAATACGGAATTTTATTACCTTAGTGAGTCACTGGTGCTGGTAACACCAGCTTGTGAATTTATTTTCATATTTTTCAAAATTTTCAAAAGACTTCTCAAGTAAAAAATGATTAATTTAGTATAGCAATTCAGATGGTTGATCCCACCAAGAATAAGACCGGGCAGAAATACACGTCGAGCCGCAGACGCTCATCCGTATCAGGTTTAGCTCGTTACACCTCGTACCACCCTATTTCAGACTTCTTTTATGTATAGAACCACATCACTTTGGAATAGCATTCCAAAGGGCGTGTTTCCCAAAGTATACAACCTACAGAGATTCAAGGCCAACGTGAATCGATATCTCCGTTCATGCAAGGCTCCCAGAGCGTCATAGGGATTTCCCTGCAGTGCATGTGCATTTTCAATAAAAAAAAAGATTATAGCTCAATCGACTTAGGAGAATCAACGATTACTCAATACAAAATTTATTATTTGTAATTCAAATTCACCTACGTATTTTCTAGCCCGTCTCCGATATGCAATTATCTGCATCTGATAGCGGTTCATTATCACTACTACTGTCGTCACTTTCGGTATTTCGTCATCGTCGATGCCTCCCATTTGAATAACTAAATTCTCCACCACAATGTCCATGGCACCTTCTTTGTCCATAAGCTCTTCTTCAAATTTCTTGGCATGACGGCACTTATTTGACAACTTTTCAGCTATGTTAGGCTGCGACAAATTCGTCACATAAGTCCTGAACATGTAGATAATCGTGTGTAACATTTTTTTCTGCAACATAATGTTTCATATCCGCCCACACTAGCTCGATTGGGTTTAGGTCTGGATGGTACGGCGGAAGACGTAAGACATTGTGGCCATGCAGCTGTAAAATTTGGTCAATCTAGAACATTTTGTGGATGGGCTTATTTAACTTAATTAATCTATTATAGAGCTCCGGCTTAAATAGACCTTTGTCAAAAGGTATTTGCTTATCCCACAACCATTGCTGCTTATCTGCCTTTTTACTAATCGAGGTGGGTGCCTTATTAACTTGCACGTTATGATATGGTGCGTTATCGATGACGAGTACACTTCGGGCTGGTAAATTTGGGATAAGTTGTGTCTCTAGCCACTTCTTGTAATTTGTAAAATTCATGTCATCATGATAATCACCAGACTTTGTTTTTGATTTAAAGCGCACATATGCATTGGGTATGAAGCCATTCTCTCCGCCTGGCATGGATGATGACAAGTCGTTGTCCTTTTGAGACAGGTTGTTTCAGACCTAGAGACGTATCATCGTTCCATGATTTTTTATGGGAAGCATGAATATATGTTTCATCCATATATACAATGTTTCTTCCTTCAGACCTATAGTCTCTCATACTTCTTATAAAAACTGAAGTCGCAAGAAACGTATTTCCTGCTTCTCCATCAATAAACATCGATTAGTTTTTGTTTTGCACCAGTGGAACCCTAATTTATGGATAATGCGCCTTATGCTTTCTTTTGACCCAGTGTACCCACTATCTTCACCAAATTTCTGAGTTATTTTTTTAGGACGGTGTTGTTTTTTCAGTCACGTGAAAATTATGAGTTATTCTTCGCAACAATCCTTGATCAAAACCATCGAGGTCGGTTTTTGATGCAGGTCTATCCCTTTTTGTACTGGGCGATTTAATACCGACTTGTTTACTTTCACCAATAATAATTCTTCTCACTGATCTCAAACTTACCCCTATTGCCGAGGACACGCGTTCTTGTACCTTTCTCGATTGCTATAACAGGCCCACCATTCACTTTTTCATTAGCAAAATACATGAAAACATTATTAATAATTTCACGACTTTGGCCAGAAAGTATTTTATTTTTAATATATGAAGATTTGGTCGCCATAATTAACAACTCACGAGCACGTGGTTTAGCTCCATATTTTTGAACCTCGCTGCACTATTTGAATAGAGAAATGCTGGGTTGTAAAGTTGACAGTACGATCCGATAGCAGAAAGATAACAAAATTATTATTGAACGCTCCTTTCACTCTCTTTGCTTGGCTTACCGAATTAATGACTCAAAAACACCTCTATTAATGAATTTATAAACAATACGTTTTTTATAAATGCTGATAAGATAAGACAGTACCGAAATTAAATTATCTTTCCTGCTGCTTGGTAACCCTTGGAGATCCTGCAGTGCAGTTGAAATGTTAATAGGCTGGCAAATTTAAGAAGCATGCCTAATCGTTTGTCACGGAAAATCTCCTAATCTATAGGTACTTATACCACTTACCTACTATAATAACACAAGGCTCCTGAAATGCGTGTAGGTACCTAAATAGTTTCACAAAATCATGACAGTTCGTTTTGTTTTATACAAAATTTAACAATTCTGATTACCTACCTCAAGCACGAAGTTATGATTTCGTAAAACTACTTTTCTTTTACGAGTCTCGTGAACTTACTTACTACTCTCTTACATTACAAATTTATTTGTAATTTTAGTAAAAAACAGTCTTTATTTTTCAAGATCAGATTTAAAATCTGGCAACAGCGGAAATTGTTCTACACTACCGACTCTTGTTACACTGTGAAACGTTCTTTGTGACAGGTACGCTAGGCCCATCCCATAATTTCCGCGCAGCTTTATTGCTATATCTGTTGGTCGGCTGAATAATAGTAGTGATAATGAACCGCTATCAGATGCAGATAATAGCATATCGGAGACGGGCTAGAAAATACGTAGGTGAATTTGAATTACAAATAATAATTTTTGTATTGAGTAATCGTTGATTCTCCTAAGTCGGTTGAGCTATAATCTTTTTTTTTTATTGAAAATGCACATGCACTGCAGGGAAATCCCTATGACGCTCTGGGATCCTGGCGTGAACGCAGATATCGATTCACGTTGGCCTTGAATCTCTGTAGGTTGTATACTTTGGGAAACACGCCCTTTGGAATGCTATTCCAAAGTGATGCGGTTCTATACATAAAAGAAGTCTGAAATAGGGTGGTACGAGGTGTAACGAGCTGAACCTGATACGGATGAGCGTCTGCGGCTCGACGTGTATTTCTGCCCGGTCTTATTCTTGGTGGGATCAAGCATCTGAATTGCTATACTAAATTAGTCATTTTTTACTTGAGAAGTCTTTTGAAAATTTTGAAAAATATGAAAATAAATTCACAAGCTGGTGTTACCAGCACCAGTGACTCACTAAAGTAATAAAATTCCGTATTTTAACATTAATTACAGAACATTCTTTTAGGCAAGAACTTTGATACTCAGTGTATCGACCACAGGCATGTTATCGTGTACTAACGAGTGTGTCGATAAGGCCACCTTATCTGATGTGTCGACCTGTCCAGGATTCAATTTGTGCTGTGTGCATCTGACGTCGGCTATCCTCATTACTTCCGCCCACTTACATTCAAATATATCCCCAAAAACAGGGATTGTGTTGGAAAATGGGTGTTATCCTAAAATTTTCGCGCAGCTTTATTACTATATCTTTTGGCCGTTCACGGTATAGTTCGGTGGCTTCGGAATTACGGCACTGCACGGTAACAAGAATTAATTTGCAAGAATTTCAACTACCTGCTAATTCTTTATTCGCAAATCTCAATTTTATTATTATCTTATAACAATAGAAAATAGAAAAACGAAAAATTACAAAATGAAGTCCGAGGATCGCGACTTCATTACAAAATTATTATCTGACTACAATTTTTATGCATGATGTTATTCTTAATGAAAAACGGTTTTTTCGGGGTAATTAATAATTCACTTCTGGATTCGGGACCCAATTATTCCGTTACTACGTTTTAAATCAATTTAATTTACACAAATAGCTATACATATACAAAATAATAAAAATGAAATAATAAAAAATATAATTCCATCTTCTGTATTCCTGAAACTCTTCTGATTGGGACTCGTCCACTATAAGGGCGTACTGTATGAAACGCTGATTTCTGCTTGGTCCCGTCCGATATCTCTCCGAGCCGGCTTCGGATTGGTTATGGTACTTGACGATAAGAAAGAGATATCGCTTCAGTGATCGCCGTCGTGCTGGCCTCACTGCTGCTTCAGTATCCCTCGATCCACCGACCGTCCGTTCTAACCTCTTCTCCTGCCTCGGAACTCGCGATCTGCCTTCGCGTGTCCTTAAAAAAAGAAAACTTTTTAGATAGAATATCATAGAGAAATTAAAAAACCAATATACAAGCAGTATGACTCCATATTGACGTATTTCAGCGAAATTTTTGTTTGATTTTCTTCGAAAAAAGAAGAATAAAAAATTTTGAAATATATTTTTTGAAGTTAATTAGTTTTTGGTTTTCATTATTTTTTTCATACCGAATGACATAGAAAACCAATATGGCGGCCATAAGAAAAACAAAATTTGGCTATGAAAACTTTGGGACCTAGTTGGCTTTGAAAATTTTTGTAATCTCAAACAGATAGCTTCTGACGACTTATGTAAGCCTTCAAAAAATAATTAATTAATTTCCAATAATAAAAAAGATATGGGTAAAATAAGAAATTTTGATTATTCAGTTTTTTCAGGATATTTCAGCAACAACTGAAAATATTAAAAAAAAATCATATTTTTATTATATTAAGCATCAAATTGTGCAGCTTTTCTCTAATTTAACCGACCATGTATCTCTTTCCGTTTCCGAAATTCCCATGTAGTTACTATTTTCTGGGACACCCGGTATGGCCGGCGGCGGGGCGGTAGGGTCGCTATCACTGCCGCAAAACTCTGCCTTTCTGCTCTGAATTAGTACACTGAAATTAAACTGCCTCTAATAAACGAATAATAATAATTATAAACGGAAGCCTTGGATTTCGTTACAATAATTAATAGTGACGTTGTGTCTAAGGAAAGTCGAAAACTAAAAACTAAAGAATACTGTTTTTTTTTCCAAACACCATTAGCTATTGAATAACGTTTGGCTTTTTGCAATAAAGGCAATGGCGTAAAAGATAGGGAGGGAAAAGGGGCACCAACCCTTATCTATGTATATCTATGTCACTGGAAGACTTCTACAAAAACTGAAATAGCAAAACTAAAGAGCTTTGTTTGTTAATTGTGCGTGACAAGTTTCATCAAAGATTTTTTTTAATTTACACGAGTTATAACCAATAACTTTTATTTATTTTATTAAACTTTGGCTTCCTGTATCTTTTAACGAAACGTCATTTTGAGCTGAAAATCATTTCTTTAGCTTATTTTTATGAGATCAACTGCACCTTCAAATTTGGCCGCATATCTCTGAAACACCCTGTATTACTATTATTCTATACATTTTACACGGGAGACAAGCCGTACACATTGCAAAAGTTTATATTTCGAATCACATTAATCCCATGCGTCGAACGCCGAACCCGAAACGAAGCTGCCGGCATGTACTGTACTATACGGCCGAGAACTGTAATTAGATTTGCAATGTTGCTATCGCTAACTAGCGTATAGCTTTAATCTCAAATTAGCTAAGCGCTACTTTTGCATATTTATAACAACATAATTGAAAGTTTACCATATTTAAATTTTAACTATAGCTAACTAATCACAGATTAACTTTTCGTATGAACAACTGGCCCTTAGGGCCGGTTGTTCGTATGAAAAATGTTAACTTTCAATTGCGTTGTTCAAAACATGCAAAAGTAGCGCTTAGCTAATCTGAGATCAAAGCGATACGCCAATATGCAACATTGCCAATCTTACATTTCACGGCCGGCCAGCCGGAACTCGGCACTACTCGACGGAACTGTCGGCAGCTTCGTTTGGAGTTTCGGGTTAGGGGATGCGCATGGCGTTGAAATTAATGTGATTCGAAAGTCGAAATATCAATTTTTCGAATTTTTTGTCTTGTCTTCCGTATAAAATGTTATAATAGTATTGATTGTTAATTTTTACTCATATGACTAATATAAGTAATAACAAACCTACCTACCTACCTACAATAAAAGTTAACTATGAAAAACCTTAATAGGAAATAAATACGAAAAATGAATGGTCTTCTTTGGTAAGGTTAGGTAACCACTATGAAAAGACGAAGTTGTTGTTACAATAATAGAGATAAAATCATTTTAAAAGTAAGAGTTTATTTACATGAAGCGGTCTATTGAAGGTATTTTTTAGGTACCTACTCAGTACATTGTTTTTTCAAGCTCAAAGCAATCGATAGATAGGTATCCCGGTTATCCCACCTATTTCTTATTAAGCTCAAAGTCAATCGACTGGTTAGTTAGAAGAAGTGAGAAACACTGACAGATGATGGTGATGCTAAATTTGACATTTTTCGCTGCATCAATCGCTGCATACGGATGGGTGATAAATAAAACACTAATGTTGTAAAAAAAATCTACTAGTAAAATTCTAAAATACTAAAATTCTCTAGTGAATTTTTTTTTAAACATTAGTGTTTTATTTATAATCCATCATAATATAGAGGGTGTCTGCTTAAGGCTGGCCACCGGCTATATTTCGGAAACTAATGGGCCTATAACCTCAAAATAAAAAATTTCTAGACATAAGTGATCACGAGAAATTCAATGAAAATATTTTCAAGATGGCCGCACTTCTGGAAATACCGGAAGTTGACACCTACTTCGTTATTTTAACGGAAACACCCTGTAAAATAATATATTTTTTAAATGTCTGAAGAAATCGAATACAGGTGGTTTTCACCATTGAAATTTAGATTGAGCGGTTTATGAGTTATAAACAAGTGAAAATCGAAAATTTTCAACTTCAAAGCAGTCTAGAACTAGAACGGCTCAAGATATCTAAAAACGGTTTACATGTCCCTATCCTAACTTTTCATGTTTTATCCCACTATGTGAAGTAAATTTTAATACAGGGTGATGAAAATTATCCGATTTTTCATCACCCTGTATTAAAATTTAAACCACATAATACGATACTATGTGAAAAATTAAGATATGGTCATGTAAACCGTTTTTAGATATTTTGAGCCGTTCTAGTTCTAGATTGCTTTGAAGTTGAAAATTTTCGATTTTCACTTGTTTATAACTCATAAACCGCTCAATCTAAATTTCAATGGTGAAAACCACCTGTATTCGATTTCTTCAGACATTTAAAAAATATATTATTTTACAGGGTGTTCCCGTTAAAATAACGAAGTAGGTGTCAACATACGGTGTTTCCGGAAGTGCGGCCATCTTGAAAATATTTTTATTTAATTTCTCGTGATCACTTATGTCTGGAAATTTTTTGTTTTGAGGTTCTAGGCCCATTAGTTTCCGAGATATAGCCGGTGGCCAGCCTTAAGCAGACACCCTGTATATGTGACGTATTTCCCATACTTATGCAAAATTCTCAGCTTCTGGTCCATGTTCCAAGCATCTTTTATTGCTTATAAAAAAGTTTTTATATTTTTTTACAATCATCAAGAAGCTTTGGTCTTTTTTCGTTGTTTTATTATATTTCTGTACAAAAGGTCAACTGACATTCGATTTCAAATAACCCGAAAATTTTAAACCTTATTATTATACCCTCCAATTTAATTTCCCCCCAATTATCATCATATTATTGATTATTGTTTTCAAACGGAGAGTAATTGTCGCACTCCTAGCATACCTACTACCAACGACTGGTAGTTCTGTTATCCTTATTGTTTTCTAGTGATGAATTTATTCAAGCTCAGCAACAGCTAGCGAGATGGGCTAGCGACGAGGCGGTGGGACAGACGACAGTCGGCGTCGTACCCGGCGGACTAGTGGGTGCCGTTCCCAGGGAGTACTATCCTTCACCTAGCAGTTCTACAAGCGAAGAACCACCCAGCATCGCCAGGTGATATACCCGACTTTTTGTCTAAGCTTGCTAGTATAATAAGGAAAGATATATATATTTTTTACATTTCTCATTAAATGTGCTGCAGGGTCTTTAGAGAAACAACGCGGATACTCTCGGGCGATTTTGAATAATTAACTCCCTTATTCTCTTAATAACTTAGGTATTTATATTAACAATATTTTCATTAATATCATTTTACAGATGCATGCTAACACATGTGATAATCCAGAATTACTGAAGCATGGAAAAATGAAAGAACTGTAATTTTTATAACAGAGGTTAGGCCGATCGCATACTTATACGACATTTGTTTTGACATATCGATGACACGTTGCAGACACATCATGACATACAAAATGTCATAACAATAATTTTAACTTCGCACATCTACAATAATACATCATGTCGTCGGATGAAGATGCAGTAGTAGTATTGTCTGTAGATACCTACATAGGTACGACCTCCTCTTTGTAGCAGTGAAATGTCGAAATGTCGCTTGAGAGCAAGCAGTGTCGTGAATTTTTTTTTTTTTTTTTTTTTAAGAAAAAGCTTCAAACTGCCTCATTCACGGAGCGCGTTTGTTATTTACCACCTATAATCATAAGTTTCCTGAGAAAATTTCATTGGCATGTAAATTGGCACTGGGATATCGCGTCTCTGCATATTATTTCCAAACCAATCATTAACCATTAACCATTAACCATCACCATCATGATATTTCGTATTCCGTGAACCTCTCTTCATTTTTTATGCTGTATGAGTAGAAGACTGATAACTGATGAACAGATTTGCTCGCCAACAGTGTGGTCAGAGTGCATCAGACAGGATCGGATAGAAAGTGTGAGACTTGAAAACAGATAAAGTATTTAAAATTAACGGCCTCTTTTTGCTTAGTGGTTATTGGCCTCTCTCACACTCTCAAGTGCATTATTAGGTGTATATTACCTATTTTAACTAAGTATTAGGTAGATTTTACGTAAAACTGACGTCGAATTGACCTATTTTAGCAATATTGACTCAACTTCAAAGTAATTGTTCCCAAATATGTCGACGAATTTACGTAATATCTACTCTCACTTTGGTCTTCGTTACGTAAATTTGAGGTTAATTTTATTTTATTTATTTTAAAATTTAGGTTAATGAATTAGATTAGTATACCTAAATTACGTCGAATTGACGTAAGTTTAACCTAAAATGTTACTTTGGCAGCAGATGGAAGACCTTATTAACAGCAGATTGCAACACTGTTCAAAACAGCGTGACGTGCAGTGATGTTTACTTCCGGTTCGCTGCCAGTAGCTGTCGGCTTTGAAAGCTACCGTTGTCCTTCCAATTAGTATACAACACTGTTTTAAAATGTATAAAAATAACTATAAGCATATCGATTTCCAGATAACACCCGAGTGTCCTATGGAGGTCCGTTGGCATCCATTATAAGTCCATTGGGTCCATGTACAATATAAAAACATCTGATTTGTACAGTGAGCAAAAGAAAGAAAATCGATAAATCTTTGAATTTAGATTTGTGAAAAATCCAAAAACGAATTATTTTCATTAAATTTACCAATATTACCTATCATTAACTAATATGTGTATAATTTTTCAATGTAAATGACCAGATTTTAGGTAAAACTTGATTATAAGAACACGTAATAAGGGAACACGTAATAAGGCGTTTTCCTGTATTTTTAGCTAGTCGTAAGCTGCTTTCAAAACTGAAAATTACCTTATTAACTAAATTTTTTGAATTTTCAGAAACTTCTAATAATTTAAAGAGTCATCAAATTGTTTTTCTTTCTTTTGTTCCTCACTAGATATTTATTAGCAAATGCTTTTTGAACATCCGATAACGAACTCTCTATGGACCTCCGATAACGGACTCTCTATATGGACGTCCGTTAACGGACTCCCTGCGGATGTCCATAATAATAGTTGTGACATATGGACACTGAATGGCGTCCACTGAACGTCCATAGGATAAAAACGTTCATATATGGACGTCCATTAGTAGGTACATAGATGAATGTCCATTGGACTACTTTGTACTATTTAGGTTGCTATTTTGACATTTTGTTTTTCACTAAATGAAAGTGACTGTTTTGTTCCTAGTTTATTTTATCTATGTGTTTTTCAGAGCTCCAGTGGCGCCACCTTCAGTCGCCCAGCCCCATCCGGAACATGCTACCATCCACCGACCCAAGCGGTACCCGGAGTATAAGCACTGATAGTGGCTGAAACCGCCCCCACGTCTACAGGGTACAGCGCGACGCGCGTTAACTTCCGGTACGGCCGCCCCCATCCAGTTCCTAGTGCCGCCGCCGCCTCGCGCATCCTGGCCCGGTGGTGGCCGTCGCGGTGGTAGCAGCAGCGCCGCTCGGCCGGACTTGTACATACCTTTCGTTAGGGCATAGAGTAGACGGCGCATGGCAAGCGGGACGTATTTAGGATAATATGGAAGGTTGTTACCTAAAAACATGTAGGACGTTACTTAAGTAGTGAGATGTAAGTAGGTCTGTACCAAAATGAGAAAGGCAGTTGGTTGATATTTGATTATTCTGGTCAGTGATAAATCTAATAAATATTATTAGTGATATAAAATTATTTAGGTTAGTTATTCATGTTGAGATCAACTTAGTAATTTAATTTCTGATGATTTCATTTTCTATTTTTCATTCAATACAAATTAGTAATGATTATAACCGAGGTTTTTGATAGTTTTTGTATAATATTAAATTAATAAATCTTACTAGCTAGAGATCAGTTATTTAATGTTGAATTAAGATTATGAGCATTACTCTATTAACTATACCTAACTATTATCTCCGGGAGTAATGAAAATTAGCGAAGTATTTATATCAACCAATCGTGCCCATTGATGAATAGCGTCCCGATTGCCTGGCTCTTCGACGATTTCCGCGTATCCCTCGAGATTTAGGTCACCACCGCGGACTATGAAGACTGACCTGGCCGACCGACGTCTTGCATCCAAAGTCGGCGGTCAGTAAGACACTCGAGTCATGATAACGTGTTAAGTGTTGTGCAGTCCATGGACTGACTTTTATATAGTTGTTGACTTGTTTACATCAGACAATTCCTCAGACTGTGCACGTCGATGCACGCATAATTCTAAATTCGTGATGTGTGTTGGTTGAATGATACCCGATTATGCCTTAGTTGTCGGTGACTTTGCCTCTTCGGCACTCCCATTTTACTAGGACAGTCTATGGAACATCAAAAATATTTATGTGTTAGGTCAGTCAAACACTACATCTTCACACAATAATTAAATCTGAGCTTACTAAGCTCCTAAATAAATACTAGTGCTACCTTTGTTTCAAGTAGCATGGATCCTGGGCTCTGTGCTGCGACGAAGCTAACTTTAAAAATATATAATTTTCGCTATAATTCAAGCGACGTTTCTTTAGTTTACGTAAGGAAAAAATTTAAATAAACATTCAGTTTAAAATTTTGTTTTAAAATGTTACCTTCAAACATAAGAAGTGCTATCCTGATACGGCTTTATCAGCTAGATCTAAATATGTATCAGCTTAACATTTTAAGTTGAATATAAATAGAAAAATTCAGACTTTCATAAGCGAAAAAACAGTGCACTGTTTCAAAAAAAGCTTCTTTACTCCAGTGATTAAAAATCGTATTTTTGAACTTTAATTTCTTGATTAACTAAAAAATATCACAATTTATCAGTAACTGAGATTGCGGCAAATAACGTATTAGATTAGGTTCACTATGCGATTGTTATACTTCTGATATTTTTTGCTTTGAAGAATCAATAATCATGATCATGATGTTTATGCTCTCAAGGCAGACACAAATTATAACTTATTCTAAATAAGATGAAACAGACTCACATCATTCATTGTTTTTTTTTTTTTTTTTTTTTTTGTCAGAGTGGTCTTGGATAAATGAAGTCCGAAGAGGTGACGTTTGCCCGCTATACGTTATAATTACGAAATCTTTCGGTAACGAAACGATTTTTTTTATTGTAGATGTAAGTTGATAGTGTAATATTCTTTTTAGTGATACTTCACGGAGCCATATGGCCTAATTAAATCATTCACGTACGTTGCATATGATTGTACATTTTGTTGCAGCCTTACTCAGCTCGATTCTTCAATATTTTACTGAAGTCTTTAAGCTGCATATCAAAAGTCTTAAAATCAACCATCAAGTACTTATTGTTATGTATCAGTTTTGTTGTCACAAGCAAATTATCTTATATCCTGCTCCACCGTAACCTTGACTTAGGTACATTGTTCACAATTTGCATACCTACCTAAAACTTTGTATGCAATTTTGTTTTTATAGCAGAAAACTGTTATGACAGGATAGAAAGAAAATTTGTTTCACATAGGATAATAAGTTAAAGGAAACATGAGAATTTAATTTACGTTTGGATTTTTCTAACTATAATAATAGCAGATTTTACGAGAAATGAAGACGAAATTGGTTCGTTGAAAATAGCGTTATCTTGTTGTCATCTTATTCAGCTATTACAGGATTCTCAGTATACATTAGAACAATTATATGGAAGAATCTTCAATCCCTGAATTATAATAATAACAATAACAATAATAATTGGATTCTACAGCTATCAATTGCAAGCAAAACGTGCAGAAAAATGACGTTGATAATGAGATTTTTAATTTTATTTAAGAAAGTTACTAATATTATTAAAAAATAATATATATTATATATAAAAATTGTATAAAATATAACTCTTAATGGACTTTACATTGGAATAATATCCCAGATCGTTACGAAGTTAATCTAAAACTTTTGTAAAAATATTTTAAATATAAAAACTATAATAGATTAAATATCGAGTTGAGTAATGTTGATTTTGTTACTAGTTTAGTTGATAAAGAAGAAATATAAAGAACCACGACAATGTCTTGTGTTTTTTTAGATTTCTCTATTGTTGAATATTTTTATGCTCCATCCATTGTGGACGATATTGTACAGTACTTTTTCATGTGTCTTCGGTGAGGATAGGTACTCGTATATACACTTTGTAGAATAAGATGCTAATTAATTCATGTTTTCGATTCAGCTGTACTTTTAATTTAACTAAAAAATATCAGTTCATAAAAATTTACCTTCAAATTACTTTCCCTTGTTAGAAGGCTTTTCTAGAACAGTTCTATTCATTATTTTGAGTGAGTCGATTGAAGAGAAAAAATATAATAACCTAATAAGAAGTCAAAATAAATTTTCGTTGCAAAATAATTCAAAATTTAAGTAAGTATATCGCCGAATGATTTTTTATATTTGTGATTATATCTTTAATACCTATATTACATAACGATTTAATAAAACTTTCCACTTCTCATGGTTTTATATTAGGGATACGGGAGCTAGGTGAGCAGCTTTCCTCATTTAATTATTATTTCTATCTCATCATTATTATTTCTGAGCAAGACAAAACACTACATAGAGGTTGAGAAGCGATTTTTTCGTAAGGGGGTGGGGAATAAAGTCTCTGTTACAATAAATAATATTTACTAAAAAACATTTAATACGTCCAAATTCAGTAAAATAGTGTATAAAACCTGAAGATCAAATAAATGTTTGAAAAGTTATTACTATCAAGTTTAAAGAATTGCAAGTAAATTTTAATTTCAAATAGACGTAACAGAGGATTCAGCGCCACTAAGTATTTACATCTAGTCTAGCTATAAGTGTGTTTTATTTTTCAACGGACTAGAAAATCTTGATGCGCTAGATATTTTTCTGGGTTACTTTCGCAGTTTCTCCACAATACCACATTTTGTGGTATTGTTGGGAATAAAATATCGGGTGATCCACAAAATTTTTCATCAACTGGTGCCTTGGAAAAAATGAAGCATGTCTGCCAGTCTGTCAGATAAAATGCAAACTATTGGTAGGTGTGCTCAGGTGCAATGAGCTCAGACATGACTACAATAGCTATCTCTCTTTTCCAAGGAACTAGTTGATGAAAAATTTTGTGGATCACACGATACATAAACTTGAGAGCCACATCGAGTGATGAAAATATTGAAAAAACTAGTTTCCAACGTAATGTTTAGTTTCTCTAAAGCACGATACTCCCTTAAACATTTAAAGGGTGTTTAAAGGATAGGTATATACAAATTTAATGGTATTTTAATATTTTAGTGAAATAAAAACTTGATACCTAACATGCCATCATTGTGTAATTATTGCAGGGCACAGTTCTGAAAACTTTGATGAAAATTTATTAACAAACTTTCAACAAACGAAATTCCTTCATTTCGACCAAGATACATCTCAATTTTCACACAGTTTCTACAATACAGCATTCAAATTGGAAACAAATTTTCAATAATATCCCAAACAATGAATATCTAATTACAGCGGAGGCTCGGCAATACATATCTGTCAACATGCCAAGCTCAGCAATGTTACCAATGCCTAAATAACGCTTGCCAATGCCCAAAGTTGACGCTCGTAAATCTTCTTTAGCGTAAAATTACTTTCATAACTCGTCTTTTTCTAAAAAAAATCAATAAGTTTGTGCAATATACACAGGCTGAGTCAAATTCGAGCTACATCATTGGGATTTCGTAAACTAGAAGGGATACGGACTCTGCTTAATTATGACGAAGTTGCGCAATTTTATGCTTAATATCTTTGCTAAAATATCTTCACAAAACTTAAAAATCAAAATTTCCCTCTTAAACCATATCTTTTTTATTTTTGAAAATTGATAAATTTTTCTTTGTAGTTTTTCATAAGTCGTCAAAAGCTATCCATTCGGCTTTACAACGATTTTCAAAGCCAACTAGATTCCGGCCATATTGCTTTTTATGCCACTCGGTATAAAAAAATCATGGAAAGCAAGAATTATTAACATTAAAAAAAATAAAAAATTTTCGAAAAAAAATACATTTTTTTATACCGAATATCATATAAATATTAATAAATCATAAGGCAAATAATATGACTTCATATCGACGTACCTACCTAATTGGATGAAAAGAAGAAGAATGAAAAAAAGAAGAATAAATTTTTTTAATTTTATTTTTTTATGTAGGTAATGTTAGTAATTTTTGGTTTCCATGATTTTTTTAAGCCGAACGACATAAAGAACAATAGGGCGCCCATAACAAAAACAAAACTTGGCTATGAATACTCTACGATCTAGTCGGCTTTGAAAATTTTTGTAATGTCCAATGGATAGCTTTTGACGACTTATGTAAACCTACAAAAAATTATTTATTAATTTCTAGTATTAAAAAAGATAAGGGTAAAATAATAATAATAATAATAACTATAATAATAATAATAAACCTTTACTCCAATTTAACCGAGTCCGTATCTCTTCTAGTTTAGATCTCAAAATGATGTAGCACGAATTTGACTCAGCCTGTATAATATGTTAACTATGCTGATAGATAAGTGTGCAAATAGATAACTCTCTTGAAATGCCAAAGGGCCTATACTTTCAAGACAGAACTGGTAAAATTAAACTTTAAATATTTCGAAATTTATCACACACAAATGATATTGAGCTGCTTCAAATTTCTGTTAGCATTCGATATATTTAACGAAGAGGAAAGTTTCATTACGAGAATTCCCGCAATAATAGTCAAAATATAAAAAACCACAAAAAGCATCATTTTAAATAAAGCTTTGATGCCTAAACCAGACGCTCTTACACGCATACATAAAATATTATTGGGGGATTGGGAGATTAAGAGAGATTGGTGTTGTCATTTGAACGTAAGGAAAGTATTTTGAAGGGTCAAAATTCATAACTCACCGAGACCTAAAAAATTCTAAATGCTCATTATAGAAGTCTGCAAATATAAGTTGGTAAAAGAGACATAGTCCAGCGCAAGTAGTGTGCAAGTGTATATACAGATCATCACAGTGGTAAAACAGTGTTACAAGATGATGAAATATTATAAATGTCTTTCTTTTATATTTTACAGCAAGGCAATCAAAATGGAATCCCAGATAGAATCTCTAATATGCAAGCGCATTGCACTCTACTTTATTCAATATAATTTTCTACTTTACATCGTATCTTAAAAAGATGTATATTGATAAAACGAGAATTATTTAAAATATATGAAGCTATTACCATAAAATCTCCTAGTTATTCAGAAACCTTCTACTTATTAACTTTAAGCTCTAGTTTTTAATTTATTAAAATATCACTTAAAATTTCCTTGCAGAACTTTTTTGAAACATGAGCTAGGCCCCAAACCGCCGAAGAGATTATAAATACTCCCTCGACTAGATGAGTACTAGAATCAGAATTATTGAAAGATAGAAAAGAATCAGAAAGAATGAATCAGAACTGGAAAGGCGACGACCCCCTTATTTAAACCAAAGTTCACCGCTTGGTAGCAGTGAACATAAACTCAGTTGAACGCTGTTTGGAACCTGAAATTTCAACGTGCGTCCCGCAAAGATGATATACGTTTTAGTCGTCGACAGTTGAGAAACCTTTCCCAAAGCCCGTGTACTACATTTTGTGATTAGCAGTTAGTAATGTTGCAACATTGCAAATGTTAAGTATTTGCATATTAGGAATGTTAAAACTATTCATTTTTAACCTGGGCTAGATTTTGTAGGGGTTTTTCTGACAGTTTTGTCCTCTATTTATATTATTAGGTGGTCTCTAGTAGGTATATATACCTACCTACTTTTATTCCATGTAGAATCGATTCTGTTTCGAAATTCTGAAAGACATTTGTTTATAAAATAGAGATAATGATAGGGATATTAAAAACGATAAAGCAAATTTTCATTGATCCTAAATAAGAAGAAATTTCAAATTAAAATTCTTATGCTCGATATGAGAAAGCAAGATAACATGGTATTGAAGATAACATGCTTTAGTCCCACAGTCTGAGTAGCATCCTAAAAAATTATAGCATCCATTTATAGTATTTCTGCACCTTTCAGCAGATATTTCTTCCAAAGCTCCTTCTTATCCTTTGTTTGAGCTCTTCAACGTCGTGGATAGTAATGGCGTTATAAACCGATAACTTGACTTTTCACCAGTAAAAAATCCAAGGATGTTGTTGAGTCTGGTGACCTAGGCGGCCACTCAATTACTCTACCTCTTTCTAACCATCTACCACGAAACTGAGCATTAATTAATAAGCAGCTGTCCAACTTGCTGGGAAAAATAGGAAGCCACGCCATTTTGTTGGTACCACAAGGGGCCTTCTAGTTGTAGATTTTTGATGGCCGAAATGATTCTTTATTGCAGTAGCTGCATATCACCATTGAGATGTTAAGGTTCCTTCGATAAACAAAGGCCCAAGATGTGAGTGTTGACCATTTTAGCCCATACATTAACTTTGTGTGGGTACTGTGTCCTAGACATAGTAACGGAGCAAATTCTCAACTTCACGATCATCCTTTGATAACCCCGTTGATAACCCCGATAACCCTTTGATCACTGTCTGACTAAAATGGTTTTGAAATAATTTGTTCTGTGTTTGTGTGCATTCGCACAAAGTACACAAGCAAATTATATTGAGGTCAGACACAAATCTACATGATCTGACATCAAAATTTGATCAATAATTATTGTTGTAAGTGGAGTTGCCAAGAGCCAGATATAAATACCTAGTTTTAATTATTCCTAGTGCAACTTCAAAAATGGTGATCTCCTAAATCAATATTCATTTCAGATGTTTCCGATGAAACAAAACACGCTTCAAAATATTGCATTTATTCTAAAACTATTTAACGTCAATATGGAACTGGGGTTGAAAATGAAGCGATTGCTTACACTTAACGCTTTCTATTATTGGTATTGTTCTATCGGTTCTCTATCGGTACTTAGCATCTGCTATGATTTTACTATTACTAGGAAAATGATTCTAAATATCAAAATGTAAATCAAAATATGATATTCTAATGTAAAAATTATTCTCTAGGTAAGCGTTTTTCTTTTTGAAAAATAATGTCATATCTTTTTATTATTTTTCATATGGGTAATAACTTACCTAACTTATTTATTTTAAGAGTACGTAAATACTTTTCTATTGGCAATTAACATTGGGAACATGATAAAATTCACAAAATTTTCAAAACAATATTTTCTTTTAGGAAATTTATGAAATTATACAATGCAGGAATTGAATAAAAAGAATGGTTTCTGCCAAAAATGCCAAAATATAACAACTACATAATTATTATATTATGCAGTAAAACAAAATTTTCCTAGAATCACAAAATAAGGTTTTTGCAAAGCTGCTAGATAATGAGAAAAAATACGTATGTGCATATAAAAGAAATTATGGAATAATATTGAATATGTTTTATCTACGATGAATTGATGATTGATTATTTACATGTATAAGAATTTTAAAACAATAGTGTTTTATTAAATATTTATTTATTTATTATATTTATTTATTATTTATTAAATAAATATTTATATATTAAATATTTATCATCAATATTTATGTAGATTTGATTTGGTTCTCTATCAATTTTTCTTCAAATTTGCAAGTAATAAGTACCTACTCTAAATAAATCGTAGGTAGCTATTTAGCATGTGAATGCAATAATATCTAGGTACCTGGTACTGCTATTAAACTTTCAAACATTCCATTTCTAAATTAAAATTTTATTTGAAATAATTATGTAAACACTATTAATGTTATATAGCCATGAATTAGCCGTATTATTATGAAAATATTATACATGTATGTAAACAGTCGTAGGTAAAATGTCATTCCTCTGCATATTACTTTTATGCATATTATTCATCTGCATTACGACCAAACTCTCCTGGGGCTTATATGCTAAACTCCAACGGCGTAAATGATAGGCATTATGTGCTCATTGAATAATAATAGTTATAATAATTTATACGATTGTTCCATTTTGAATGTCAAGACTTTCAACATGTAAAACACATTTCAGTTGACAATTAACGAAAATGTCAGTAAATATTACGTTATAAATAATTAAATGTCAATTATAACGTCCATATATAAACCTGTACCCAACTCCGTTGTAAATTGTCTCCATTCAGTTTCTGAACATGTAACTGTGTAGCTTAGATTTGCTGTACAATATTTATTAAAGATTATTTCAGACAGTCTTGCGGATACGATTAATATTAACAAAACGACAGTGGAAATAAAACATACTAACCACAATAATAGTTAAAGGAAATTGCACCTTTATTTCATTTTAGCACTACACCAACTGCATTATAAGAGTTTCTAAATAACATAACATTGGGAAATTGCTCATTAATGTATTATTCTTTTAAATTTCACCTGCTTTCACAAATAGGTATGCGGGAGGAAATCGTCCCTAAAACTGCTCGATAATAAGGAAGAATTTAAAATAGAAAAGTGTAGATATATTATTATAACAATGTCTCCCAGGTGAAAAAATATAAACCACTCCAACTTTCTGTAATAATTAAGTATGTCTAAACTCCACGTATACTCATAATGCCTATATGATATTGACTATGTTTATTGTTAGCTGTTATGACGATTCCCTATTCCACATAAAAATCTTATGAGATTAGTTTTATAGTTAATTTAGACGTTAATAGCTTTGAGACCTGTAATTTTAACACTGAAAGTAAGTGAAATTTATGTTAATAATGCAGAAGAAAGATTTAATCTGTACGCGAATCACTTGCAAGTTTTATAAGGAAAATTCAGATTGATGTAAATATAGTGTTATATGATGATATACACTGCCTAAATAAATGAATTATTACTTATTATGTGTTTTTTATATAATTATTAACACCTCGTCCATAACACCCATATCAAATGGATATTTATATTTGATTGGGGTTCTCATCACAGGCGCAATTACAATAATTAACGACCTGCCTGAGACGCCGGCGGTAAGGTACAGAAACAGTTATAGTTCCTGTAATTCCCAATACACGCGGATTAGGTAATATTGAATACTGGCGGTGTAGCGATAAATGCGGATAAAATAATTATATATTGGTAAAGGAGAATAAAGAGTTAGGAAAACTGGTACTTACAGTTGGACGACGACATAGGATGCGTGTCACGGATGTAGATAACAGTCAACTCCTTCTTCGCGCGGTTTTGCTCTTATTTTAAACGGACCCAAGTGAATTTAGCGAACGTGCGAATAGCGGAAGTGCGGAGCTAGCGATATTTTGCGTGCGAACGTCGCGAAGTCTTAATCTGGAATCCCACCTGTAGGTTCTTCTTCAGGGGGTGCGGGGCGAGTATCGATGCGTCGTGTTGCACTCTGCCGTCAGGAACACATAGGCGGGTGTAGGAACGGGAAATGAGGACGGAACAATATTGTTACGCCCGTATTCACAAACGATAATTTCCTAAATAATTACGTAATCAATTATATCCATCTCACTCTAACGCATAAAACTGCATATCTCCATCCCATTTATTTAATTATTTTCGAGATATTACAGGACAGAAACTCTTTGTGAATACGGGCCTTAATATACAATATACTGTCCCATAATATGTGGGCAATTAAAATGTCTTTTTAATGATGTCAAAGCCGACTACGACTTCCAATGAAAAAAATAAAATTTTATATCATAATTCGAATTTTGATTATTTTTTGAAAAAAATTTCTACGTCACTGTTTTCCCTTCTGAAAAGTGTCTCGATGAAACATAATATGTAGAAAAATTCACTGCCGTGAAGTGAGAAACGCAAACCAGCAACGGAATGAGGCGCATCGCATCAACATTATCTGCATTAGCGCACGCGCCAGCAGAACTCGACACCTGCGCATGTCCATGGTGTGGTCCGGCAACAGAGCGCGTACACTGGCAGGCGGGCTCTCCAGATCACAACCGGCCTTGCATGATCAGCGGTGATCAGACGGTGATCAGCGATCGCACCATCACCGTCGACCAGTTGATTATAATTATTATTATTTTAATACCTATTTGAGTTTTGCTTATTCTTGTATTTTTGTAAAACGTATTATAAGGGTTTAAAAAGTAAAGTTAGTTTAAAAGCTAAAAATGTGAAAACGAAAGTGACGTGATGTCATCATTTTGAGACAAAAAAATTAAAATCGCATAAATTTATTTTTTATTGCGTGAACGGTTCAAAAGGTAACCGATTTTCGATTTTAGAAATTTTTATGAGAGTCAGTCCTTGAAGTAATACATCATATTTCGGAAAAAACCGGCCCCTAACGTCTGTATTTTGGAAAAAATAAAAGCTCAAAAAATCGAAAAAAATTTCATAAAAAAGTCCTGAGAAATTGTCAAAAATAAAAAAATATTTCACTGTAACTGAATTTTGTGAGCCAAAAGAAAACTAGGTCAATTTGCCTAGGAGGGAAAAATAATTGTTTCGTCCCCTCGTGTTAATACTGTACCACATTTAAACCAAAACCTCATACCTCCTCTCCCTATACCAAAACTACCTTCCCTTCCCAGAAACATTAGCAGACTAATAGCATACACTCGGAGTCGGCAGCCCTCGGTAGGACAAAGGGAAGCATGGACCGTCCCAACCTCGTGGGCCAAGAAATACCTACCTACACATTCATTTTATTCACATTCGATCGTTGACCATTGCTGGAGTCATATCGTTGACTCCTTCGTATCGTATTGTCGTCGTCATCGAAGCTAAGCAGAAGTGGCCGTACCTACCTACACCAACACCAGTGAATTGCAGTGCCAAGGGCCGATATCGCACCATCCTGTCGGGACGTCGCCCATTAACAGTGATAAGTTATTGTAAGTCTGTCTAATCCTTCCATAATTATTGTCTTCCCTTCTAATATTCGAATTATTGTCCTTGTTGCAGTATTAACGCCCATAAGCAGCAATAACGAAGAATCGTCATAACAAACTCACACATACAGTCCACATTTGTTACACCATTTAATAAATTCAATTTATGTTACTTGTCCTTTTTTATAATAATTTTTTTGTACACTCAAACATTTGGTCCTTCGTTGCCACATGAAGAAAAGCTCTGTGGATTTTCTTTCGATTTCGTTATTGCTGCTTTAATTTTTTTTTCGTAGGTATTATTACTTAGTATTCGGTTCTGCCAATTAGTAATTAGATTCATTTTATTTCCATTTTAATTTATCACATTGGTATAGACACTGCCTTTACCAAATTATTGATTTTATTTGTTATTGTTTCGTTATTGTTCCGTCATTTTTAGTGAATTGTAAAATGAGTACCTACCTATCGTCGTGGCTGCTATAACGGTTGCTTTCTCGTTTGGAATCTTTTATTGTAATAATAATTATTATACCTAATTGTTCTTCTATAAAGTTTTCCCTTTTGTCGTGCAAATATTTGCAATTCCACATAGGTACTTACTTGTCGTTTATCGTTCCATTGTTCGCATCTTTTACATATCGCTGCTTTTATTGTCGTTTGAATTATCGCAATTTTAGAACATTCGTCGCATTCCTTTTATCTTTGCCTATCGCTCTCTTCTCAACGCTAAATAATTAACTATTTGTAATATTTCGTAACATGGCTAATGAATGCAAACGTGCTCGCTGCTTACGCCAAATCGCGGTCGACCGAATTACAGAACTCTCCGATCTCGCAGAGGTAGCTGAAAGGCAGGTTGCTATGAGAGCTCTTTTGGAAGTGCGCTATGCACATGTCGAGCAAATCAAAGGGGAATTCGAACAACATCATTCGGTTATCGTTTCATATATTTGTACTCAACCGACTCCTGAACTTGAACCCGAGAATAATATTAGAAAAGAATTTGATCAAAAATACTATCAAGTGAAGGCGACATATCTTTCGTTGCACCCAGTCACCGATGGCGGTCCTTCGTCTCAGTCTCCGCCCTCTAATTGTTCAATCCGCTTACCGAAGATAAATTTGAAAACGTTCAGCGGTGATTTCGGTGAATGGACTACATTTATACAATGTTTTGACACTGCCATTCACAAAAACTCGAGTTTGGCCCCCATAGACAAATTTCAATATCTTCTGAATTCGTTGTCAGGTGAACCACTTAAACTAATAAAAACGTTGAAATTAACCGATTCAAACTATCCTATTGCTTATCAGGCTTTAACCACTCGATATAATGACCAACGGAAACTTGCATCGGAATATTGGAGCAACATAAAAAATCTCGCTAAATTGAATAGGGAGTCCGTCAAGGATTTGCGATTTTTGATTTCTACGTTTAAGGAAAATATGGAGGCACTCAAGGCGCTAGAGCTAGCGGAAAATCTCGAAGATTTTTGTTTTTTAATATTTTATTTGACAAGTTAGACCCTGAGACTCGTAAAGTGTTTGAGGCGGAAAATCGGTCCCTAAAGGACAATATACCAACTTTCGAATTACTAGAAGAATTCTTAACATCACAGTGTCGGGTATTGGATTCAGTTCCTCAATCCACTCTCGCAAAACCGACTTATAGTCATCCTTCTAGACCCAAAGTTGCTCAGCCAAATTGGCGAAACCCCTCTACACATACGAGCATGGTAGCAAAAACTTCTCCTTGTTCGAACTTTCAAACTTATTCAAACACTTGTGATTTATGTTCGGGTTCACATTTTATTAGTTCGTGTCCAGAATTCCTTAAGCATTCGGTTAATGAACGTTTTAACGTGGTCAAGCGCTTAAATTTGTGCAACAATTGTTTAAACTCGGGTCACCTTCTCAGCAATTGTAACTCTCGTTTCTCGTGTCAACAATGCCAAAAGCGTCATCACACCTTGGTCCATTTTCCTATCGCTTCCAATACGTCGTTTAACACTCCGCAACACCAGCAGTCGCCAAACATAGCAGCAGGTAGCCACATGCCATCACACGGTCATTCTAATCGGTCGCCCCCCGTTACCTCCGCGGCAGGAGTCCTCCATTCTCACCGTGCTCATGTGCTTTTGGCTACAGTTGTCCTCGAGATTCAGGATCGCTTTGGAAATTTTCATAAGGCTCGAGCACTTATTGATAGTGGCTCACAAGCTTCCTTTATCGTTGGTTCACTTGCAGCCCGCCTATCATTATCTCGTTCGCGCACTTCTATACCTATCGTGGGTCTCGGTCAAATCTCGTCGGAATCTCAGGGCACATCTGTCGCTACTATTCGTTCTTGCTATTCACCAAATCATTCACTCGAAGCAGAATTCGTCGTGATTCCCCGAATATGTGGGAGTTTACCCGGAGTACCCGTTGATCCGGACTCCGTTCGGCATATTTCAGAGACTCCTCTAGCTGACCCAGAGTGGTACCGTCCTCGTCCTATTGATTTGCTGCTCGGCGCAGATTTGTACCCATCTATTTTGGTTAGAGATGCGTCAGGTAATGACCGTGGTCAGCCCGCAGTTATTCAAACAATTTTTGGCTATATCCTTGTAGGTCCTATTGATATTCCGCCATCGGCTATTCGTTCGTTTTTTGTTTCCACTTCACCATCATCTATTGAGTCGTCTCTTCATCGATTTTGGGAAATTGAAGAGCCTCCTATGAGACCTCCAGATAAGTCTCATGAGGATAACATCGCCGAAGAATCGTTCAAGAAGGGAGTTTTTCGCTTACCCGAAGGTCGTTTTGGGGTCAGTCTTCCCTTTAAGGAGTCACAGCCGTCTTTCGAAGGCTCGAGAGCCATTGCCGATCGACGACTACTTGCTCTAGAGCGCCGTCTTTCTCGCGACACGGCGTTGCGCGATTTATACATGGACTTCATGACAGATTACTTACAATCTAAGCATATGACACCATTATCGATAGATGTCGAGAATCATCACGACGCTTACTATATTCCCCATCACGGTATATTCAAGACTGACTCCCTTAGTTCGAAGATACGAGTCGTCTTTGATGCTTCCGCGAAGGATCGAAATGATCTTTCACTTAACGATACTCTTCTTATTGGACCTAAGTTGCAATCGAATCTCACCGTGCTATTGCTTAATTTTCGTTCCAAACCCATTGCATTTTCTTGTGATATTCGTCAGATGTATCGCCAAATATTGGTTAGCCCGGAGCATCGTAAGTTTCAGCTGATTCGCTTTCGTTTCTCCCCATCTCAACCAATTCAAACCTTCCAATTGAATACTATCACGTACGGGGTCTCCTCGGCACCCTTTCTTGCGATTCGTACCTTGTTGCATCTTGCGGACCTTCATGAAGCTCAGTTCCCCATTGCAGCCGAGCTAATTAGAAATTCCCTATATGTCGATGATTTTGTTTGTGGTGCTACCTCATTAACCGAGGCTGAACTCATGAAGTCCCAATTGGTAGCATTACTTAGGAAGGGATGCTTGGAATTGCGAAAATGGGCCAGCAATACCCCAAGTTTGCTGGATGATATACCCCCAGACCATCGTCAATCGAACAATTTAACTTTTGCCGACGAATCTGACTCAGCGCTGAAGATACTTGGTTTGCAATGGCAATTTAGTTCGGACAATTTTTCGTTCCAGGTTCGCTCGAAAGATGCTCCCTGCACCAAAAGATCGATATTATCGGAAGTCGCTCGAATTTACGATCCTCTTGGTTTTCTTTGTCCGATCACCTTTTTTGCCAAACATTTGATACAGCATCTTTGGATTCTGGGTCTCGAATGGGATGCAACTCCTCCTAGCGACGTTAGCGCCAAATGGTTGAGATATAAGAACGAGTTGACGCTCCTCGAATCGATTAGAATTCCTCGCTTGTTGTTCCCTAGAAATCTTGTTTCATGCCAGCTACACGCCTTCTGTGATGCTTCTGAGCTAGGCTATGCAGCGGTAATTTACTTTAGATGCGTTACATCACGTAATGAAATATCCACCCATTTTGTTATCGCCAAATCCAAAGTCGCACCAGTTAAAAGGCTTTCTATTCCGCGCTTAGAATTATGCGCGGCTGTATTGCTCTCTAAGCTGACTAAATTTGTATTGGAAACGTTCAGCGGAAGGGTCCCAATAGAACGAGTCGTTGCATGGAGCGACTCTACAGTAGCTCTTTCATGGATACGGTCTTACCCACACAAATGGAAGACCTTCGTTGCAAACCGTGTGTCGCAAATTCAGGACAACATTCCTCCCGAAAGTTGGCACCATGTTCGTTCCGCTGACAATCCCGCTGACCTGGGCTCACGTGGTATGCTCCCGAGTGAGATTCTTTCATCGTCGCTTTGGTGGGCGGGACCTGTCTGGCTCTCGAAACCTACCTCCGATTGGCCAACTTCTGGAATTCCTTCCATTTCCCCCGAATGTGATCTCGAGGAAAGAAGGAATGTTTTTGTCGCTCAAGTTGATCAGCAATTTCCGTTGAGACTGTTGGATAGGTTTTCCTCCCTTCGTAAAATCCAGGGCGTTATAGCCTTTGTTCGTAGATTCGTATTAAATTGTCGAAGGGGTCAACGGAGCTCAGGACCGCTGTCTGCAATGGAACTTCATCAAGCGTTATTAGTTCTAGTAAAACTTGTTCAACGAGAGGTGTTCTCGCAAGAAATTCATCGGTTAGCTTCTAATAAGCGCTGTGCCAAATGGCTTTCAAAATTGTCGCCTTTCCTTGATTCGGAAGGAATTTTGAGAGTGGGAGGACGGCTTGAGCATAGCGATCTACCGTTTGCTACCAAACACCCAGCCCTGTTGCCGCGCAATCATCGGTTGACTGAACTGATTATCCGCCAAGTTCACGACAAAAATTTGCATCCGGGAGTTAATACCACTATTTATTTACTCCAACAGAATTTTTGGGTGTTATCCAGTCGCCGTGCAGTACGGCATTATCTATCGAATTGTTATCGTTGCTTTCGAACCAATCCTCGTCCCCTGGAGCCTCAAATGGGTGATTTACCCTCCGTTCGTGTCAACAATGTCAAACATTACGCTGGCCCAGACGGCATATGCCGAGTCGCCTCTGTAAAGACCGTCCAAGGAGAGATCAAACGCCCCCTTATTAAACTACATCCTTTGCCATCGCAAAATAATTAGTTTGCCGTGGCAAGGTGCTTAGACTAGGTTAATTTTAATTTACTTCTTTATTTTGTTTATTTTGTTTCATCTTTCTTTTTTTATTTTCCTTTTAATTTTGTATTTGTATTGTTCCGTTTATTCGTTAATCCACTATCCATTATTTGGAAGTAATTGGCAGAACCTTAGATTCTTGTGTTAACATGCTAAAATACCTATTGTCATAGTCATTTTGGTGGGCGGTATGTTTCGTCCCCTCGTGTTAATACTGTACCACATTTAAACCAAAACCTCATACCTCCTCTCCCTATACCAAAACTACCTTCCCTTCCCAGAAACATTAGCAGACTAATAGCATACACTCGGAGTCGGCAGCCCTCGGTAGGACAAAGGGAAGCATGGACCGTCCCAACCTCGTGGGCCAAGAAATACCTACCTACACATTCATTTTATTCACATTCGATCGTTGACCATTGCTGGAGTCATATCGTTGACTCCTTCGTATCGTATTGTCGTCGTCATCGAAGCTAAGCAGAAGTGGCCGTACCTACCTACACCAACACCAGTGAAGTGCAGTGCCAAGGGCCGATATCGCACCATCCTGTCGGGACGTCGCCCATTAACAGTGATAAGTTATTGTAAGTCTGTCTAATCCTTCCATAATTATTGTCTTCCCTTCTAATATTCGAATTATTGTCCTTGTTGCAGTATTAACGCCCATAAGCAGCAATAACGAAGAATCGCCATAACAAACTCACACATACAGTCCACATTTGTTACACCATTTAATAAATTCAATTTATGTTACTTGTCCTTTTTTATAATAATTTTTTGTACACTCAAACAATAATTGTTACTTTTTTACTACTCATATTAACTCCTCTCATGATTTCTTCATTCTACATACATCATTCTCTCTGGTTTTCACTAACTTTTCTCAAAAAAAGGGGATCGAGGATGCGCGGGTCATTCTCATGTATTTCTTATACATAGAAGTAATGGACATTCCCTAAAAACATGAAAATGAAACATAACATTATTGGTGAATTAATATAATTTTATTAAATAATAACACTAATTTTCAATTGTGCATATTTAAAAACTACTCCTTATTGTAATTACAAACAAACCTGGCAAAGTCATCTTTTGTTGCATCAAACTTCAGTTCCTTCAAATTAATGCCTTTAACAGTATCCACAATCTTCGTTGAAAAATCGAACAAGTCTTTTTCTCTTATGGTCGCCACATACTTCATATTTTCAATCAATAATAAACAGCTGGGGGCGGCTATAGTTTCAATTATCTCCTTCTCAAACATTTGAAAATGAGTGCTACTAAAATATATAGCATCAAACATGGTTTTATATTTTTCTCTACATTTCATTAATTTGAATAGTGACATTGTTACCAATTTAAATTCAACATCTTTTAAAGGAAACGGTTTTAAAATTTTTGATTTCACTGACTTACTGTTTACAGACTTTTTATCGACAACTTTGTGGTCTGAATCTGCCAATGTATACAACCCCATTTGTAAATCATTAGCAGAGCTATGGATGTATTTATTTTCAAATTCTATTTCATAAAATATTTCCATCAGATTTCTTTCGGTAATATCAGTGGCTCTATACGAGTTTTGGCCGTGAGTAGATTTGAGAAAATTCGTATCCTCGCATTGTAATCCGTAAGCTACAAAAGGTCCTGTCTGCATGTCTCCTAGGTAACCGTAGTGACCCATTTTGGTACCGTCCTGCACAACTACACAAGCCATAGTCCTGTTTGGCTTTGACACCTCTGACTCGATCCAAGTGAAAGCCACACCATTGGATCGGAAGCTGCGATATTCTTGACCCCCAATTTGTGTTCCACCCATGGAGTGGAGACGCATATGAAGATCCCAGTCAAAAGCACCGACCCTAAAAGCACGAAAAAGTTTACAGTATACTTAGTCACATAGAGTGTGCAGCATACAGGGTCTAAGATATTCAGTAGGTAAAGGGAAAATTAAAAATGTAAATAAGAAAAGGTTAAAGCTATTTTCAACGAAGCTATCGGTCAAGGACCATAATATTATGGAACAATAATTGAAAAAAATTAACACTACTTATATTTGCCATAAATATTTAGCACTACGCTATACCAAGATTATAGGGAGTACATAGGGCCTTAGGAATCAATCAGAGATACGAATTCGATGAAATAGGATAAAAGCGGAATAAATGTATTGTCATCTCGAAATTTTTTTATTTTTGACGCCCATATATGAAAAATTAAAAAATAAAACCCCATCCTGCTTGTACTAATTACAGTGTGTAACAGCCAAATGGAATAAATTCGATAATAAATGCGGATGTGTTCGAAAACACGTTGGGACACGTCGATTATTATTGTTAGGGGGAGTTTAGAAAAAGTCAAATAGACTCAAATTAAATCAAACAATGAATTTTAATGAACAATGTAATAATAAGTAATGACAATTATTAGTATTGAAATATATCAATGCTTCACGGTGAGCGTGTCGCGGCAGAGTCATTCGACCCGGTCTTATCTACCAGTCAGTTAGTTTTTTGCAGACCAGTCGAATTTATGAGCTGTTTCTAACATTCGGCCATCCTGTAGATCCAATTCTGTCCCAGGATTGGCGTTAATCTGTATCTGAAATAATTCATCAAAATTAACAACACGGACAAGAATCATAATAATATGAATTTCGGCACTTCCTTTTGTATAAGTTCAGCTTGAAATATCCATGTAAAAGTGAATCAACCCAGTCTACCTCATCTTCATTTCATAGATTCATTACTATTCGCTTTCACCATATTATTATTATTCCAGTTTTTTCCAGTAACATAAATGCGACAGCAACTACTAATAATTGATTTATTATTGGTCGTATACCAAACAATAAACATATCCAGCTGTTAGTCGTTACTAACCAAATAAAATTGTCAAGTTGTTAGTCGTGTACTAACCAATAAGCTCGTCAAATTGTTAGTCGTATACTAACCGTTCATCCGTCACTAAAGGTGTTAGTCGTATACTAACCGTAAGTTAATCGATCAATCTGTTAGTCGTATACTAACCGTATCTGAATTGATCAAGGTGTTAGCCGTATGCTAACCGTAAGTTAAGCGATCAATCTGTTAGTCGTATACTAACCGTATTTGGATTGATCAAGGTGTTAGCCGTATGCCAACCGTAAGTTAAGCGATCAATCTGTTAGTCGTATACTAACCGTATTTGGATTGATCAAGGTGTTAGCCGTATGCCAACCGTAAGTTAAGCGATCAATCTGTTAGTCGTATACTAACCGTATTTGGATTGATCAAGGTGTTAGCCGTATGCCAACCGTAAGTTAAGCGATCAATCTGTTAGTCGTATACTAACCGTATTTGAATTGATCAAGGTGTTAGCCGTATGCCAACCGTAAGTTAAGCGATCAATCTGTTAGTCGTATACTAACCGTATTTGGATTGATCAAGGTGTTAGCCGTATGCTAACCGTAAGTTAAGCGATCAATCTGTTAGTCGTATACTAACCGTATTTGGATTGATCAAAGTGTTAGTCGTTTCATATTTATGATCGTCTTGCCAAGTCAACTACATTTATAAGCTGAGGTAGACCGTTGTCCACAACTAAAACTTATTCTCACCTCTTAAAACGACCCATGGCTTAATCTTGTCAACCGCCATCACGGTTTTAGATTTCGAACGTCCTTCTCGTAGGTCTTCAACCTCATAGCGATCATTCGGTAAAACATTTGTAACTCTGAAAGGTCCCTTAAATTTTGACAAAAGCTTTCTACTAGAGCCAGTACTAGGTGCTGCGCTCGAAACCATGACTAGTTCACCTTGCTTATAAATCTCTGCGGCAGCTCGAGCCTTGTCGAACCTCTCCTTTTGCATCTTCTGGTCTTCGGTAATTCGCTGCTTAATAGAACCCTCAGTTCAGCTAAATCGATTCTATCCAAGCTCACTTGAATTGCGCTCAAAATGTTTGACTCAGCAACATGACATGGTTTGTATCCGGCCAATGCTTCAAGTGGCGAGACACCAATACTTTTATTGTAAGTGCAGTTCATAGCGCTCTGTATAGATTTAATGGGCTTATCCCATTCGTCTTCAGGGTTATCTGCAGATGTAGCTGCTAAAGCATGTAAGATAGTACCGTTGTACCTCTCGCATTGCCCATTGGCACGGGGAGTTGCTACAGCATTCAAAGTATGCTTTATACCGTAAGTCTTACAGAAGGTCTTAAAAGTTTGTGACGTAAATGCTGTACCTCTATCAGTCACTACCCTTTTTGCTACTCCAAATAAATAAAACATGTCGAGCAACGTTTTTGTTACATATCGTGTTTTCGTACTTTTTACTGCTTCGATTATCACATATTTTGTGAACGCATCAACAATGACCAGTAAATATTTATTGCCCCTTCGGCTAGTCACAAAAGGTCCTACGTGATCCATGTGTAACATATAGAAAGGTGTAGCTACCTTTTATATAGGGTGTAACGACCCTTGTTTCTTTCCAGGACGAGGTTTGTAATATTGGCAGTTCAAACATGAAGATACATACTTCTTGACAAATTTTCTCATTCCTGTAAACCAGTAGTTTTCCTCAATTTTTCTCAAGGTTTTCTCTAGACCAAAATATCCCATATTATCGTGACAAAGTCTACAAATCTGCCATCGAACGTTACGAGGTACTAACCAAGCAGTTTTATTATTCTCGAGTCTTCGATAGACGATTCCCTTTTTCAAACAATATTTTTCAAAATACTGTTTGGTTTCATTACTTCTGACATTATCTTGCAAAATATTTAGTATCATGACAACTTGTTCATCTTGCAACTGCACAGCATGCAACCACTCGCCTTCTGTTATGTCTACTTGTAGAACATCAACCACCAGCTCCCGGCTTAGAGCATCCACATGAGACATTTGCGTTCCAGGACGATGTTCAATCGAAAAGTTAAAATCTTGGACTTCTAACCACCATCGACCTACACGAGGGAGCAAATCCTTTTTACTAAATGTTGTTCTTAATGCACTACAGTCCGTGATAACCTGGAACCTCATTCCCAATAGGTAAGTTCGAAAATGTCTTAACGAGAGCACGACAGCTAGAGTCTCGAGTTCGTAAGAGTGAAACTTGCGTTGCTCTGGAGACGTTTGCTTGCTGTAGTAAGCAACAACGACACGTAGGCCATCACTTTTAATTTGGATGAGCATTGCACCAAAACCCAATGAACTGGCATCTGAATGGAGTTCCGTTACTAATGATGGGTCAAAAATAGCTAAGACAGGTTTGGTAGTTAGAATTTCTTTAACTTTCTGAACAGCGTCATCCTGTTCTTTAGACCAAATCCAAGGGTTGGATTTCTTTGTAAGTCGTGTTAGTGGTTCAACAACTCGAGCGTAATCTTTAATAAACTTACGGAAATAACCTGGCAGGCCTAGAAATTGTCGAATTTCTTTGACGTTACTAGGGCTCCTCATCATTAATACAGCTTCAACTTTCTTGGTTCCCGGTTTCACGCCCTCAGAACTAATTTCTCTTCCCAAGTAATCAATTTGCTTTTTGAAAAATGCACATTTGCTTAATTTCAGAGTTAACTTATGTTCACGCAATTTGTTAAGGACGGTTTCGAGTCGTGATAGTCCTTCGTCAACTGATTCACATGGAATGATTATGTCATCAATATAGGGAAAAGCTATGTTATTTTTCAGTTTTCCTAGAACGTTGTTTATAAGTTTTTGAAAAATACTGGGTGAATTAGTCAGGCCGAAAGGCATTCTTAGGGCCGGTTGTTCGTACGAAAAGTTAATCTGTGATTAGTTAGCTATAGTTAAAATTTGAATGTGGTTAACTTCCAATTGCGTTGTTCAAAAGATCTGAAATCGGTGGTTAGGTAACCTGAGATTAAAGCTACACGCGAGTCGGCAACATTGCAGAGTTTACTTTTCTCAGCCAATCGGCATTGTCGGCACTACTCGACGGCACCGTTCGGCGCCCGACAGGCAATATGCATGGCGTTACGTCGGAGAATCAAAACAAAATCAACTTCGCAACTTCCCCAATTTTTACGTCTTATCTACCGTGTTCCGTGTAAAATGTTATAATAGTTAATTTTTATTAATCTACATACCGAATATAAGTCATACCACACCTACCTACGTACCTACCTACAATGAAAGTAAAAGTTATTTATAAGAAACCTCAATAATAGGAAGTAAATCCGAGAAAAGAATCGTCTTTTTTGGTAGGTTAGGTAGGTAGGTACTATGAAAAGGCGAAGTTATTGTTATAACTTATAATGATGAAAGTAAAGTCATTTTAAAGGTAAAAGTTTATTTACAGGAAGAATTATTGAAGGTAGGTACCTATTTTACGTACTCAGTAGGTACTTCATTTTTTCAAGTTCAAAAAAGATCAATAGATATCCCCACATATTTCTCATTAAACTCAAGGTCATTCGACCGGTTGGATGGAAGAAAAGTGACAGATGATGGTGGTTATGATAAATTTTACATTTTTTATATTTTATTGATGCAATATACCTACTTTTCAAACTTAATACCTACTTTTAATTATAAAACATGGTAATCATATCAATAAATACTTCTACAATCGTTATTTTGGTTTTATTTTGATTTAAATTGACAAATTAATATAATTCTGACATATCAAACTGTCACTTTGAACATGGTCAAATAGTTTAACCACCCAAAAATCTGTGGTTAACCTAACCACAGGTTTACATACTTAACTACGTTCAACTGGCTTTGAACAACGCAAATTTTCCCTTAATCTGTGGTTAACTGCCAAATCACAGATTAACTTCTAATCTCTATTCAAATTTTAACACCGCTTAACTTTTGACTTTTGAACAACACAAACTGTGAGATAATCACAGATTAGGCAATTTGAATATGGCTAAATGCTTAACCACTGTACGAACAACCGGCCCTTAGAAATTCATAATGTGATTCCGGTGTCACGAACGCCGTTTTCTCAACAGAATCTGGTGCCATAGGGACTTGATAAAAACCCGAGGCTAAATCTAACGTAATATAAAATTGATTATTGCCTCCTAACTTGTCAATTTGTTCATCGATTAAAGGGAGTGGATATTTATCCTTAACTGTGATCGCGTTTAATTTTCGGTAATCAACGCACATCCTGTAGTCATTTGTTTTCTTCTTCACTAGGAGAATGGGACTAGCATAAGGGGAGCTGGATTCCCTAATAATGTTATTTTGCAAAAGTTCGTCAATAATTTTCGACAATATCGCTTTTTCTTGTACGGCCATTCGGTACGGTCTATAAACAACAGGTTCTTCACTAGTGCATTTAATCTCGGTATTGCTGAAGTAAATTAAATGTTATCGTTTTCTGGTCGGGTGAGAGATCCTTGTCAAAATTAATCGAATTGAGATCAAAAACAGAATTGTTATAATTTTCTTCAATAACTTTTTATTTATATCGAGAGAAGGTAAATTCCTTAATATTAGCTTATCTTTAGTTTTTGTAATTACTACGTTTTCATTGCAGAGAAAATCACGTCCGATTATAAGATCATGACTCAAGTATTTATCATCAAGGACGATACCAATAACATTAACAACCGCTTCTTCGATTATTATTTTCAGATCGCATTTTTGGTTACTCACTGTCATATTACCCATGAAACATTTAAGAGAAACAGGCTTATTATTTTCTTGGATTGAAACTCTAGCATTGAATGCCGTCGATCGCTTGATTATCGTACAGTCGCTACCGCTATCCAGCAAACATTTTATCTTGAAATTATTCATATGAGCAGTTTTAACAAAAATATTTATTGTACCGGTACTATCTTGGATTTCATTTACACGTTTCGTTTTGTAACCAAATTTATTAGTACAAAATTCTTGAGTATGCCCTAATGGCTTCTGACAATCCCGTACTCGATGATCTCCACCACAATTGAAACAGGATATTTTCTTGGACACATTCGTAGGACGAGAGTCTCCAGGTTTGAAACTTCGTTTTGAAAATTTACTTTGGGATCGAGCATTATTTAGATAGCCAGGAACATTGAAATTTGATTTCGGATTTGAAGTGGAAGGTAGGTATTTCGTTGACGACACATTACTGAGATAATTTGCTAGATTACCAATTGTTTGAAAATTTGCCGCCCTTGCGGGTAAAGCAATTTTGTTATCATTAATCCCTTCAATTACACTATCGATAATACATTCTTCGGGAATAGCCAAATTTAAACGATTTAATTTTGCTGCCTTTTCATAACAATAGTCGCCCAAGTTTTGACCAGGAACAGGGTTATAGTTTGCAGCCTCAACCAGTAATTTACCAAATCGAATCGGCGTCGGAAAGTTCTGAATAAGTTGTTGTTTCATGTCCAGCCAATTTAAACCAAGATTTGGTAGTGAGTCATACCATTTACGTGCATTACCTCGTAGTCGATTTGTGGCTAACTTAAATACAGTTTCGTCTGACCATCTATGCAAAATGGCTAGTTCGTCTATTTTGCGAACCCAGTCGGTTGCACTTTGGGAACTTTCCATGCCAGGTTCGAATGCGGGTATTACCGTTTCATCTAAATGCGTATTAGTACTCGAATGGGTACTTACAATTTGCTGCAACGCCGCCAATTCCCTTTTTAACTCACTTATCGTACTACTTGTATATCATCATCCCTTACTGTTCTCGGGCTACGGGAGTGCCTGCTCCTTGATCGATGGGAGTGCTGAGATTGCGAGCGGTGGCCCCTTTTGCCTGATCGCCCCATTATTTGTCACTGCACTTTAGTTTAAAAACGAATAAACTATTACTTTTATTATTATTAATGAACAAAAGAACTCAAAATTAGGGTGAAGCGTACGTCTTGGGGTGTATCCCACTTCTGATTTGTTAGGGGAGTTTAGAAAAAGTCAAATAGACTCAAATTAAATCAAACAATGAATTTTAATGAACAATGTAATAATAAGTAATGACAATTATTAGTATTGAAATATATCAATGCTTCACGGTGAGCGTGTCGCGGCAGAGTCATTCGACCCGGTCTTATCTACCAGTCAGTTAGTTTTTTGCAGACCAGTCGAATTTATGAGCTGTTTCTAACATTATTTTTTGTTGCGCATTTTTTTCAACAAAAACTTTTGATACAGGGTGTGTCCCATAACAATGGTCAATACTAACTTTCTTATTTCAAATTGTTGGATTTATTAATAATAATTGTTGTTATTATTGGAATGAAATAAATCACATTCAAAACTAGAACCTACGAAAATAATTTTTTAGCGCATCGCCTCTGAAAGACGATTTTTCAGTAGCTCAGTAGCCGGCAGAATGACGCAAATTGCAGCCTGCATGCAACAGCAGCTCGCTTCCAAGCGTAGAAAATTTTCCAGCCCGCAACGAACGTTTTTTCTGTCCCTAGGGCGGACAGATTTAGGAGTTACTATAGCAACTACTGATAGTGTTATCAGTTAGTGATTACGCGGCAGGTGAGAGCGAAATTGAAGCACACCGCTGACAACTAAACCGAGACCACTATACCTACGCGCATATTTCAATAAAGTCTAAACGAGCTGGAAATATAATAACAGGAATAGGTACCTATTTAATTATAACGATTAACGGGGGTTACTAGTTTCTGAGGTTTCGTCAATAAAGAAACAAAATTAACGCTCGACAGGAAAATTACACTGACAGTGAATTAATTTGTACGCCACCACATATTCGCCAACAAGCTAACAAGCCAAAGTATTCAGTGTTCTTAAGCGATGCGCTAAAAAATAGTGTCTATATCTCGGCCGGATCAGAAGTTCATTTTAGCTCGTATTCAATCGACCCTCGCTCCGCTCGGCCCGATAACTTCATACTCGCTGAAATGAACTTCTTTCCGCCCTTGATATAGAATATACTATTATATTTTCTTGTATACTTATCAAGGTGATTCAGACTCCTGCTATTTGATAAGAATCATCGTCGACCGACAAAATATGTATTATTTATAATAAAAATGAAATAAAATTCATTCCTGTTTTAAAGACTGAATAATAAACGTCTAAATTAAATTCGCTTGTTTAAATAATAAAAACCTCCCCATTTCCTACACAAATCAAACACACCCTATACCGGGTGATCCATCTTAATTTATTTTTGGAATTATTGGGGAGGGGCAAAATTCAGCGAACAAAGGTTGGTACAAAAGTTGTTTGGTTTTGAGGGGGAAATCGTTTGCACACAAAACCCCCCCTACTCTCTGAATAGGGGTGGGTGACTTTGACGATTTAAATAGAAACCCCCATTGGTTTTGCGGGTTATGATCCAGCGTGAAGAAAAACAAACTTTTCTATGATTTTTTTTTAATAAACAAAAAGCCTTCCATGTTTAGGGGATGAGGGCGTAATTGAAGAAAAAAAAATCACACAACATTTTGGGTTTTTTTCCATGCTGAACCAGTCGATTGACAATCATGAATAAGAGAATAAATGGCAGGTATACTCAACGATTAATTAATAATAATAAATAATAAAAGTAGGTCGTTTTGAGTATAAAGCACATGCAGTGCATTTTACTAGCCTGCTAGGTGGGTTCGGAGAATTACTCCATCGCCCATAACAGTTGTCATGCTGGCAGTGCCTGAAACTCCAATCGAGAGGAGCTTCCAATATCCAACAGCAGTGCCTTCCAGAGTACCAAATCAAGCACAGACACGTGTTTCGCCCTTATTATTATTCGCCCTTAAAATTATTTATTATCATTAATTAATCGTTGAGTATACCTGCCATTTCTTTTCTTATTCATGATTGTTAATCGACTGGCATTGGTGGTGTCTGAAACTGTAATATACTTAGAGTGAACTCACGGTTAGTTCTTTAGAATGACCGCTAGATGTCGCTCTACTTTACAACTAACGGAGATCCGTGTTGTTATTTTATTTAAGACGGCCAAACTTCCATTCATCCGACAGCATTCTCCAGATACTCCAGATGCAGCACACTAAAGAGCCCCAGTAGGGCGAAACACGTGTCTATGCTTGATTTGGTACTCTGGAAGGCTCTGCTGTTGGATATTGGAAGCTCCTCTCGATTGGAGTTTCAGGCACTGCCAGCATGACAACTGTTATGAGCGATGGAGTAATTCTCCGAACCCACCTAGCAGGCTAGTAAAATGCACTGTATGTGCTTTATACTGAAAACGATCTTTTTTTATTATTTATTATTATTAATTTATAACTATTTAAAAGTTAACAAACAAATGAAAATCACAATTTTCCATTTTGAAATCAGCTTAGATCGAAAACGGGTCAAAATATCTGAAAACGGCTTACATTTCCCTATCCTAACTTTAACCGTTGTGTCCCATAATGTGGATTAAATTTATATACATGTAAACATACTATGTCGTATGTTTTAAATTTGCCGCTACTCAGTGATACACTGATAAGCTCGAAACCGATTAATTAAGAGAGAACGAGAAAGACCAGATATAAATGAAATCAGTCTGTTAAATTTGTTAATAATAAGGATTGTTATTATTAGATTTTGAATTATAATAGATTTTGTGAAACAGTAAACTTTAAATGTCGTTTTCTGTTCTTTTTAGGTAACATAAATTAATTAATAATAAGGTTATAAAAAAGATTGTAAATAAACTGTATATTCTGTTCTTTTCAGAAAACTCAAAGTAGTTTATTGATTCCCAGTATTCCTGATTAATTATAATAGAATAACATATTACATACAAAGTGGTGTAAAATCGGGGATTTAACAAAAAAAAAATTAATAAGTCTGTAAGTACCACAGAGTAGTACATGAAAAGGGACATGTAATCCGTTTTCCGATATCTTGCCCTGTTTTCAATTTAAGCTGCTTTGAAACTGCAAAATTGCGATTTTTATTTCTTTGAAACTCATAAATCACTCGTTACAAATTTAACTGTAAACCCCATTTTTATTAAATTTTTTTCAGGCAATCTGAAAATGTAATAATATACATAGTATAAGATAGGGTGTTCGATTTGAAATAAGTAACTTGGTATTGACGACTGTTATGTGACACACCCTGTATAAAATGTTTTTGATGAAAAAAATGTGCAACAATTAAATAATAATAATCGACGTGTCCGAGCATTTTTTCGAACCCGTCCGCATTTATTTATTATCGAATTTATATTCCATTTATTTCATCCACAGAGTGTTATACAGGGTGAGTCATTTTAATCTTCAAACCGGGATATCTCTGTTGGTAAGCCAGACACAAAAAAAATTGTGCAGACAAAAGTTGTTCAGGACAATAATAGGAGTCATCTGACCTTGGGGGCCAATTTCAAGGCCATTTGAAGACGATGCTTATGTTTTAAATAGGACACCTTGTATATTTTCATTTTTTCATCTTTTCCATTAAAAACCAACGAGAATGGTTTTTACAGCTGCAGTCTAAAATGAGTAGGTTATGAGTAGAGCTCGGATTATATGCAAAATGCATATTTTTGCATATTTTGCTTTTTTTATGCATTTTTCGCACGAACAGCATTTTTTGAGAAAACTCTCATATTTCTACATAATTTGTTATTTTTGCCATATAAATGCTTTTTTGACAATTATAGGCGGATATACCAAAATAAAAAATATAAAAACCAAAAATAAGCTTAAATTGAATCTTGTTTTGATGGATTTTTCAATTTTTTGTGTGTTTTTAAAGTACCCTTTTGAAAGTATTATTTATTTACATATTCATTCATGGACGACAGTAAATTTCTTAACACCCATTAACAACTTCTTGAATAGACATCCGTCTTCGTATTGTGGAGGAGAGGCCTATATTTTAAGGTAAACACTTTTGTCACATCTGTAAGGAACGGCCTATATACGAGTCGTGCAGCATTACATGGACGATCCTAACCTTGAGCTTTACCGCTTCCAGGAAGAAGGAAACCGGTGGCGCTACCGATTACGTTACTTTACATTGTCTACGAGTTCTTTACCTTGTTTACGTATTCTTTACATTATTGACATATTCTTTATATGAAAAATGTAAAGAATATTTCTTCACAATCATGTAAACGTCCATCCCTGAGTGCAGTAGACAAAGGAGGAAGAAGACGAATAGGGCGCAGGTCTGAAAAACTTTCCGGAATAATGACTTTGGACCGAGGTTTCATCCATTGTTGTAGAAAAGATCCGGATTTCAAGCAGCAGTTGATGATATGAGTCAGGTAACGAGCGAGTACATGTGAGGAGAGCTTCAAGATTTTGATTTTGGACTAGATATCATCAAATCTGATTGCATTTGATCTGAGACCAGTCACTATTCCTCTTATTTATTCAGTTGTGTATAAGCGAATAGAGAAATTCTGATCGGTGCTATATCTATTTGTAAGTAGTAGCCTATTGCATCGGGACAATAATTTTTCGATGTGAACACCGACAAGAAATAATAGTTCAACTCACATAATCTTGTCAAACTCCGAGGAAGCTCCACTGTTCATTCCCCCCTTATATTTAAAGAGTTTCATTCCAAAGTTGTCTGCTGTTGTTACATCTATCTTGTGAGCAAATGAAAACGTAATTTAGGCAGGCCCTGGAAAAAAAATTCATGTCTTATAGCGAATTCGAGTTGGCTGCACTTGCTCGGAGCGAGATCGATCTGTCTCTGAATCAGTTCTTCCCAGAATTCTGCTCCAGTCCGGAGCAGAACTTTCGCATTTCGACTCTGTATGGAACCGAACTGTGTCAGGGCAGGCCAGAACCAGAGCCAGAGCCAGAGCGCCATGCACCGGTGCAGTGCAGTGTGCAATCCAGTTTCCCCTCCAGTCTGCATTTTCATTATAGCCTTCTACCTATCCCTATCCTATACCTATCACGGTTGTTTGTTGTTATGATGTTATTCTTATTCTGTCTTATGCTAGTCGTGGAACTACAAGGCGTGATCCATTTTAATTATTGTAATAAGTTGTAATTCATACAATACATAAAATGTACTTATCCACAAATTTTTGGTTTAAGGAATTACTAGGAATCAGTAAGGAATCAGTATTTAATTTTCCCGCTATTTCTAACCTCTAAATTTACGGGAGTGCATCGTTGCACCGTCAAATTTGACGGTGCAGTTTATTTTGCTCCGGGACAGTTCCGCCATACGACTCGAACATATTTTCCTATGAACTGCCAGAGAGCAAGTGTAACTCGAACACAATTACGATATGCACCGCTAGAGTTCACTTTAACTGGAATACGATTACGAAAAGTGATGAATTCTTTAATAATTACACATCAATCTGAAGAATAATAACTGTTTATTTACAATAAAAATAAAGTAACAAAGTATACAATCATCTCAATTCTCGACCATAGAATCAACGGCCATCTTGATTTCTATTACAACCAAAATACACTCTTCTTTTTTTAATTCTAGTGACTACTTACTACCAACTGAACATAATAAACAAACCTAACCAAAATGAATTCCCATTCATAATACATTGTAACTTAAATATTTGAAAATGAAAAACAACATTCCCCCCATTTTAAATATTAAAGTTCAATCATCATCATCAATAACACTTTCTTTTATCCCGGAATCAACTCTACATTTATTTAAGACTCCTTTAGTGACTGGCTTTGTTAAAAAATCAGCGATCATCTCCTTCGTTTCCACGTACTCAATTTTTATGTTGTTTCTTTCAACTTCATCTCGAATAAATAAATATTTTCTTTGAATATGCTTTGTTCTGGAGTGGAACATGTTATTTGCCATCATTTTTATTGCCGCTTGATTATCGCACTTTAAAATAAGATGTCTTCCCAAATATTTCTCTTGCTTCAGTTCTGCAAACAGTTTTTTCAGCCATAGACATTCCTTCACTGCATCCGTCATTGATATGAATTCACTTTCACAAGTGCTGAGTGCTACAACTGCCTGTTTCTTACATTGCCATGTTATTGCGGCTCCTGCTAATAAGAATATATAACCTGAAAAACTTTTTGCATCTTCTGCATTATTCCAGCTGGAATCACTATAGCCAGTTATTAGTTTTGACCCCTTCTCATATTTTATTCCCAGGCTCTGAGTTTGTTTGAGATATCTTAATACAAACTTTGCCTGCCTCCAATGTTTTTCTTTGAAATTATTATTAAATTGACTCAGATATGTTACAGCGAATGTGATGTCAGGCCTTGTGCCTTGTGACAGATACATCAAACTTCCAATTAATTTTTGATAAGGATACTGTTTTGTATTTTCTTCATCATTTTCGGTATCAAATTCTTCGACATAAGATTCCATTGACGTATTTGCCCCTTTACAATCTTCCATATAAAATCTTCGTAGTATTTTGTTTATATATTTCTGCTGTGTAATAAATAGAGTTCCTTCTTGTTTGTTTCGTTCAATTTCCCATCCCAGTAGATATTTTGCCTCTCCCATTGACTTGACTTCAAATGTTTCGTTTAATGATCTAATTACAATATCAACTTGTCTTCTTGAATTAGCAGCAATTAAAATGTCATCCACATAAAGGCATAAAACAATATAATTGCTCTCATCTGTATACAAGAACACACATGGTTCAGAATATAATTCTATAAATCCGATAGTTTTTAATTTTTCTCTAATAGTACTGTACCAGGTTTTACCACTTTGTTTTAGGCCATATAAGCCCTTTTCTAGTTTACAAACTTTGGTTTTTCGGTCGCCAAATATTCCGTCTGGGATTTCCATATATATTTCTTCTTGCAGTTTTCCGTTTAAATAGGCTGTTGTTACATCATATTGGTATAAATCAAGCTCTTCTTCTACTGCCAATGCTATGACTGCACGTAATGTGTTTAACCTCAAAACTGGTGAAAAAACTTCGTCATAATTTTCTCCTTTTATTTGATTGAATCCCCGAGCCACTAATCTCGCTTTAAACTTATTCGAACCAAAATTGTCTTTTATTTTAAATACCCATTTTGAATCAATTATATTCTTATTATTTGGTCTATCAACAATTTTCCAAGTTTTGTTGTCTTCGTGTGATTTTACTTCATTATTAATTGCAATTTTCCATTGTTCTTTATTTTTTGATTCCAGAGCTTCGTTATATGTACTAGGAATGTCTTCTTCTGCTACCAAATTGACATTCCCCCTTTTTTGTTGAATTCTGTTTGATCTTCGAGTAAGTGTCGAACTTGGTTCTGGATTAATATCACTGACTTCATAAGTAGGATCTTGACTACTTGTGTCTTTTGCACCGTCATCTATTTCAGAGCAACTTGAGTCATTATCTTTGTATTCTTCACGTCTATCGTTATCATTGTTTACTTCATTGTTTTCATATTCCACATCTCTTTCATTATAGTTTTCCGCTTCATTATTTTCTTGGTCTTCGTCGTTGAATTCAGTGATAAGTTCAATATTTCGATCTTCAACTTCATTATACTCACTTTGTTCTGGATATATCGGTATATATTGTACAATTTGTTCGTCTTCATTATTTTTAACATTTTGGAATAGAATCGGTGCACCTTTTTGGTTTTCAATTATCTTGACATCTCTAACAATAATTACTGTTTCTCGCTCTTCACTGTATACTCTACAATGTTTTGAAGTATGGTCATAACCTACAAATATTGCTTTTCTTGATACTGGATCAAATTTTATTTGACTTTGTTTTTCGATCAAATAATAAGCCAAAGAACCAAATATCTTCAGATTCTCTACGTTTGGTTTCTTTTTTGAAAAACTTTCTTCTGGAGTTTTTTCTATCTTTTTCATAAATGTCCTGTTCTTCAGATATACTGCATGATAGGCTGCTTCAGCCCAAAACTTTTGTGGCAATTTGGAATCTATTAACATACACCTTACCATCTGAATTAAGGTTCTGTTAGTTCTTTCGGCGACGCCATTTTCTTCTGGATTGTATGGCACTGTTCTTTCGTGCTTTATTCCACAATTTCTTAAATAGTTACCAAACTTTGTGTTCACAAACTCACCTCCATTGTCACTTCTAATTCGCTTGATTTTTCTCCCGGTTTGGTTTTCTACTTCTGATTTAAAAATTTTAAACTTGTCGAAAACTTCATCTTTTGTTTTCAAAAAATATATAAAAATCTTTCTTGTATAATCATCAACCAGAACATACATGTACTTTGATTGAGCAATTGACGGTGTTTTCATTGGTCCACATAAATCCATGTGCACTAGTTGCAAAACATCAGTGGTAGTTATTGTATCATGTGTGACAAATGGTTTTCTAGTTGCTTTTCCCTGTATGCAATCGGTGCATGTAAACTCATAATCAACAAATTTTAACCCTTTAACCATGTCTTGTGATTTCATTTTATTTAGAGTGGACATACTTTGATGGCCAAATCTTCTGTGCCAAGTTTGCGCACTGATCTTTTGTACTTTATTAACAATTACCTCCGTTTTTGAATTAACTGCTAGGGTTATATTTGCTTCATATAAATTATTTATTCTTGTCCCAGTTAACATCAAATCATTACTTTTACTTCTTATTATTTTACAAGTACCATTTTCAAATGAAGTTATGAATTTTTTCTTCTCAAAAACACTCACAGACAATAAGTTCTCTCGTATTTCAGGAACATATAATACATCTGATATTTTTAAATATTGGTATTTGCAATTTTCATCGGTTGTTTCTACTCTTATTGTTCCCATTCCTTTTACTTTGATGAAGCTTCCATCAGGCAACTTCACTTCATCAATATAACTTTCTATTAAATTTATGAATGCCGACTTATTGTGGGTCATATGGCTTGTAGCCCCAGAGTCAATGTACCAACTATTTGACTTCGAATTGGTATCAGTGATTTTCATTGCACTTTCATAACTCCCACAAGTTGCACTGTTTACTCTTTCTTCTCTCTCTTCACTTCCTCGATATCTGTTTTCACTTCTTTCGTACTGACGATCATTTGTATTTCTGTTAAAACTTTGCGATGAACGATCAGCTCGCTTATAACAATTTTTGGCAAAATGTCCTGTTTTATTACATACCCAACAATTAATATCTCTAATACATCTTTGTGTCCTTTTCTGATTCTCTTTCGCAGCTAAATTTGCAGCTTCCAGTTTTTCTTCAATTTCTAGTAAGGATAATTCATCCTCTTGTGCTTTTAATCCGCTTCGAAATCCTTCCATTGTCATTTTTTCTAGACCAGCTGATTTCATTTGCAGCCTTACAATATTATATTGTTTCGGTAAACCATTCAACATAAGTCCAAAGTACTCTTCGTCTTCGATTATTGATCCACACTGAGCTAATTGATCTCGAATATATTGACCTCTGGCTAGAAACTGTTCTAGATTTTCTTCTTCCTTTTTCTTTATCGTGCTCAGATCCAATCTTAAATTGACACGGCGAGAGGAAACTTTTCCTTCATGAATTTGTTGCAACTTCAACCACATTTCCCTTGCTTCATCTATATTTATGACTTGCTGGCCTTGGCTAGGATCTAATGATGTCAATATTATTGATGCTGCTACAGCGCTTTTTTCTTGATAAGTTGATATTAATTTCAGCTGCGCTGTTTTTTCATCAACTGTTGCATTCGCATTCGGCCGCTCAGGTTTTTCTTCTTCAATAGTAAGCCATACCCTCTTTGCTTTCAACAATAATTTTACTTGATGCTTCCATAATTGATAATTCCCATCATTTAATTTTGTGAGACTCACTGGTAAACCATCCATAGTTACTTTATTTTCTTCTCCAATTTTTAATCACAAAATGAACTTCTTGTAATTTTCTTTCTCGAAAGCAACACCTTGTCTCGTATTCTTTCCCACTCAAAGAAAACTACTTTTCTTTGCCTACTCGCAATGTTATCTCGTTCAGATTGATATACCTAATTTTGTCACAAACTACTTGCGATTTTGCATGCCTGGACCCATAACCTGATGAATTCTTTAATAATTACACATCAATCTGAAGAATAATAACTGTTTATTTACAATAAAAATAAAGTAACAAAGTATACAATCATCTCAATTCTCGACCATAGAATCAACGGCCATCTTGATTTCTATTACAACCAAAATACACTCTTCTTTTTTAATTCTAGTGACTACTTACTACCAACTGAACATAATAAACAAACCTAACCAAAATGAATTCCCATTCATAATACATTGTATAGTCCAATAAAGTCTAAAAAGTCATACGTATCGATTAAGAATACACCTCCATTTGATAGTTCGATTTATTTTGTTTCATATACGTGGTTTTTATAGTAACCGTCCAGTTTGTCTAAACACTCCATCCCGCATAAATAAGTATACGTCAACATTGGTTTTGAATGAGAATTAAATGCACAACACAGAGGATAGAATGTCATTACGTGAATAAATTTTATGTAGCTGTCAGTGGCTCTCAAACTGACGTAAGCGCTTCAATTCATATTTGAATGATTTCCTTCAATAATTTACGCTCGTTCACAACTTGACAATTAACTGTTTGTCATTTTCTGGTGAAATTAAAAATATTAATTCGGACGGTTAGTGTAACGTCACATCTGACTTTTTAAAGTTAATCCTACTATAACTTAAATATTTGAAAATAAAAAACAACAAAAAGCACTGGAACGGAGTCCTACAAATCGAACACGAGATTCCGTCTCGGTGCGCACCCGGAGCAGAAAAGTGCAGTAACTCGAATTCGCTATTAGATTGAATCCCACGATAAAAACACTGTCATCTATTTTAAATGTCTTTCTTATATGTGATTTTGAGTGGTCTGGGGTGCGTTCAAGAATTACACTTTGCATACATGACAAACTCTGGATGCGTTCATTTAAATAACCAGTTCGCTTGATTGATAAAAATCTAGCATCGTTCATAAATAATTGTCGATGACGACGCTTGAAGTGCACTCGGAGTGTTGAAGAAACACATGTGTGAATCAATTCTGTGCATAATATTAGTAAATTACAAAAATTAGTATTAAATTTAAAAAAGTGTGAATCTGACAGAGTACATAATCTAATAATTTTGAATTATTATTTTCTTTTTTTTCTCGTTCGAATTACGTTCATAAAATGGAACAATCTGACGATATTTCGGCAAATTTAAGGCATCACTCTGGCGGTGGAGTGCTAGAACGTTAATTACAGATCTGCCAGATAATTACTGATTTTAAAATGCCCTGTATTATCAAAATGTTGGTCTGATAATGCTGGAAATAAACTCTACTCCCTTTTAGAAGAGTTAATACTGATAAAAAATGAAAGACCATTCAAAATATTCACCCTATTTTCAAAATTTGCAATTTAAAATCAATAATAATTATCTGACAAATCTTTAATTAGTGTTCTAGCACTCCACCCTGGTTGTTATACACATAAACGTCAATTTCTGTTTATGAACGCATTCCACCTTCAGGGCCGTATTTGTTTCTTTGAACCATTTGACCTATCTGGACTTTTTTAGGTAAGGGTGTGACGAAGCAAGATTCCGTTGGCACAGTTATTTTGGAGAAGCACAGACATACCAACTTTATAGGAATAGTTTTTCGAAAAAAAAATTTATAAACATTATTTCCAGAAGAGTTTGCCATCTTAAAAAATGGCTACCACTATAGGGACAGATCACAGACCTCACTTTTATCATGAACAGGAGTGCATAGTAGGAAAAAAGTTCCTAATATATGCTGTAAACATCTCTGGTTTTATACCCATTTTCTTGGTTATGTTAGTTTATTCTTGTTTAATTTTATTTTTATGTACTGTATGACTTTTATAGGAAGGCGAGAGTTTGACGAGAATTGGTTAGTGCGCAGCGATCGGCCATAAAATCCATAAATGTTTATTGTCCAATATCAACAATGTTAGTCGGTGTCCGCGTAAAAAAACAACCAATAAGATAAGGCTGATAAGAGTAACTCCGCCGTTCATCGAACAGGTAAAAAGTCAGTGGTGGTACTGTTTATCTCGTGTAGTATTTATTTGAAACAGGTAGAGTTTCTGTCGTCGTGTCGTGACCTCTTTTCGTGTAAAATTGGTAAATAAGTGAAGATCACTTGTTTGACTGACCAAGTATATAAGTACAGTGAAAACCGATTATAACGACATCGTTTAGTACGACGTTCTGGATATAACGACCAAATGTTTAGTCCCAGTTTAGTCTCATAAAAATCACCTTACATAGAAACCGTTTAGTACGACATCGCTTATTGCGACGTATCGGTAATAGCGACGTAGTGATCTTGGATTTTTCACGGAATCGTGTCGGTTATAACGACCGACGGATGTTTATGCTGTGAATTCTGAATTTTACGCTTCCCGTCGTCGGGCAAGGGCCTGTTTTTATTTGGTTTTTTATTGCGTGATCGGACAATGGAGATGATTTAGGTATTTCTCCGAATAGGATGGTTCAGGAGCGAACTGAGGTTTATAAAATACATACATACTAAATACCTATGTATCTCAGAACATAATAAAAAATTAAAATTGTACATAACTACCTGTCCTGTATCCTCAAAAATTTATAAATTTTTGGTAGATAAATATGTATTTGAAAATTGTGATGCCTTTATATACGTATTATTTATTTAAACCTCAATCCTTTGAATTTACATACATAATATCATGTAGTATGTGGTATGTGGTGTCAGTTAGTAAAAAATGCATTTAATTGCCTATAACGACTATCGGCTATAACGACCGCATATTGATGGTCCCCTCAATGTCGTTATATCCGGTTTTCACTGTATATTAAAAAATATATCTACAGGGTTATTCACGGTATACGCCACGGAAGTTTATGGCCGTGTCTCTGGATTTAAGGATCTTTTTATATTTGGAGTGGATAGAGACCCGGCAGAGGTACGTTTTAAAATTATATTCATAATGTACAGGTGTCCCAAAAGCATGAAACATATCAAAGTTATGTTTTTTTAAATGGAATGCTCCTATGTTATTGCATTTTTAAATTGTCTTAGAAGAGAAAATAAGATTGGCTTTTACAGTTGGTGCTTAAATTCAGAAGTTTTTGAGTTATAAACAAGTGAAAATCGTCATTTTTCAAGTTCATGGCCCTGTACAACGAAAACGGCTTAAGATAGAGAAAAACGGCTTACATGTCCCCATTTTAACTTTTCATGTACTATCCAATAATGTAGATGAAATATTTATACAGGGTGATAAAAAATTTGAAAAATTCTGAGATTTCTCCACGCGTCGCCAAATAAAAAAATCAAAGAAAGTGCAAATGTTTCTATACCATAGGATAGTACATAAAAAGTTAAAATAGGGACATGTAAGCAGTTTTTCTCTATCTTGAACCGCTTTCGTTGTACAGGGCATTAAACTTGAAAAATGCCGATTTTCACTTGTTTATAACTCCAAAACTTCTGAATTTAAACACCAACTGTGAAAGCCAATCTTATTTTCTTTTTTCAGACAATCTAAAAATGCAATAACATAGGAGCATGCCATTTAAAAAAACTTAACTTTGATATGTTTCATGCTTTTGGGACACCTTTACATTATGAATATAATCTTAAAACGTACCTTTTCCGGGTCTCTATCCACTCCAAAAATAAAAAGATCCTAAAATCCAGAGACACGGCCATAAACTTCCGTGGCGTATACCGTGAATAACCCTGTATAATGAATAAACGAGAGGTTATATCAGCACGAAGCCGGCGAATTGTTTTTATGTGCGCGGCGCCACTGATGTGATTTCTAGTCTGATATGGTCGAACAGCGTTTATCAGTTCTATGGGTGGAACAATTAAAGCCGGCAAGATGCGTAGTTCACGCCCAGATTCTTGCCTTCCTATAAAAATCATAGTATATCTTGTTGTGGATTCTTTCTGGACTGTGTTCATGTTAATCTAAATGACTTTACTATACTTAATAAGTAGATAGATAAGTAATAGGGTCTTGAATACATACCTACCATTTTACAAAGGGCAAACTGCAGACTAATGAAAACTATTAAGTATTAATCCTTGAACATGACATTTTTACAGGTTTTACAGTATCAATAATTCAACAAACTTAACGGTAACTGGAACACTCTCCGAATAATTTATGCAAGCGTTATTCAAGAAATACGAAACTAATTTTAACAACCTGATGCACCTTATTTCAACAAATTAATGTCAAAATAATTATTATTTGACAATAAATAATTGGAAAACAAGAAGAAGGCAATATCAGAATGAGTTTACGATTTTACAAACCAAAATGTTCATTTTACAGTTTTACAGATCCAATCTAAGACATGAAATTTTTTTCCAAGGCCTACCTAAATTATTTTTTCATTTGCTCACACGATATAAGGACTTAATAGTTCGGGAGCCAGCGACATTTTTTTTTTGCCACATTTGATTAAGAATCATTTCATTATTTTCGTGTCATATTAACGCCTTCCTGACATAAAATCAACTCCTGCCGGCACACCAGCGGGACAACGTTTATCAGCAGCTTATCAATGTTGTTAAAAAAAAACGAGTAAATGACAAACATGATAAAAGCTGAAACTTTACCTATCGTTTAATGATATATCAGTTAGAAAAAAATCACCTCCTGCCACCTGTGTTGTAGAACGGTAGGTATACTCCTGCCATGGACCTAATGATGTGAAGAAAAAAAAAATTACTTAAATGGTAAAAGCTGATTTTTTTTACCGGTAGTTTATTAATTAAGAATTAAGAATCAAAGGGGGCAAGAATCGGCCATTCACCATTTTGCAGAAGTTCCTAAATTCATCGAAGCCTTCTCGAAATTACCGAATTATCCAGACTTCGAAACAAATGCTATTTTCGAAACATTAGAAAAATTTGTTTGCGACATGTATGGCTGCAAACAATTAATAGACGTTAATGAGGTCCGACTGGCTATTTTCATGAAAGCTTTCAAATGCAACGACATTGAGGAGCAGTTCAAATTAAAAACGAAGAACTTTGACGGATCTATTTTGCCACCGTGCAAATCGGAGCTGCGACAACAAATTCTCAGATCCGCTTATATCTCCAGTATATGGTCCAATGCACATTCTCAACATCCTACCTTGCTGTCTCCATGCGATTGTGGATGGCAAGAAATAGAAGAGAAGTTGAAATTTCAATGGTTAAAGCCTTGTCCACACCGAAAGCAACACATAGGAACATTTTGTTTATGTTGCTAGTTCTTGGAACTTATTTCTGAATGTTGCCAAAAGTTTATTTAAGTTCCTCATTGTTTACGGTTGCAGCAACAAAAGTTCCTATAAGTTGCTTGTTTCCATATTTAGCGGCGAACATCAAAGAAAATATAAAGTCTGTACACTGAGAGTTGTCTGTTGTGAGAACTAAGGATACATCATCTCGTTATGTTTCTTACTCCTTCTATTGCATTGCATAGTCAATCGAGTTAAAATGGGACGTATTGTCAGAAATACGTTTGAATCGTCAGCAATTCTAAAAAGATGAGCGAGAGTGAGACGGAAGTATCGACTCGCGTCTTGATACGCTTAGATTAATACGATATTACGATAAGATTGTCGTCGTTACTATCAGTAGTGTCAGTGTCAGCGGTAAATATACTTATATACTTAAAAATAGGTTTGTCTTGTGATTTGAAACGTTTTTAATACGAAATTAGCAGAATTACCTGTGTCCTGTGATAAACTATGAGTAACTTTTAACTTATTATAATTGCTTGAATGCCTAAAAATCTACTTCCTTGCTTTGCCTGGGAAACGATTGAACTCCCTAGTACGTGGTCTTGTGGTAAAATTGCTGAAATATTTTACTTGCAAATAAGAAAACGGAGGTGTTATTCTTTCTTTTAAACGGCAACCAGCAGGTAGGTGACATGATATTTCTATCATGATGATAACAATAATTATTATGATTCTTATTTACTTGCATTATATAATATTTGTTATCAAAAAGTTGCAAGGCACTACTTCGTCAATAACTTGTCGAAATAATATATTTGTAGGATATTCATTATTCCTCAACACACGCCACTGACACGAACTGCGATACCACATCTGGTTCGACTTAGAAATAAGTGTACGATTCAAATCGAATTAAATGAAATTGTTTAGTCAGAATCAGTGTGGCATGACAACGGACAACTCTCAGTGTACAGAGAGTAGAAACATTGGTAAACATTTTTTGTTTCTCAACCGTATTTTTATCAGTATGGACACGTTGTTGCTTGTTCCCAAAGCTCGAAACTTGCGTCGTGAATGTCGCGTAGTTGCCGAAAACACCAGCTTTTAACTTGACTTCAGGTAGTTCAGTATAGTACTACTATACATACTATACTATACTCTATAAAGCCTCTATAAAAAATAAAATTTCATCAAATTATACAGGTCGGTTCAAAAGTTAGAGCCAAAAAAGTAAATTGCGGGGCACCCTTTTAGGGCTCCATATCTCCGTTTGGGGACACTTTAGGAAATTTTTTTTTATGACAGACTATGTTTTTTTTTGACCTCCCCTGTATGCTCCCGAGAGATTAGGAGGTACTTACCGGACATCCTGTATAATAATAAATAAACAAGCAGCCTGTAAATCTTCTTCGTCGTACCACATTATTTGGAAACATACACTGCCCTGGTGTAGACACAACGTTTCCTGTTGCAGCAACAGAACGAAACATTCGCAAAACTGAATTACCTTGGTGTGGACAGAATATTTATGGAACTTTTGCTGTTGTTTCTGTTTCCATAAACAGGTTGCGGCAACCAGCAACAAAATGTTCCTCTGTGTTTCTTTGGTGTGGACAAAGCTTAAAGGCGACCAATTACCAACTTTAGTTGGCGAAGTCGTAATCGCGGATCCTAGTCGAATCAATGCTCCAGGTAATGAAATAATATCCCTTTTACCTCACTTTACATAGCATAATATGATGCCGAGGAAGTAGATAATCCCGAGGAAATGACAAGCAACCAGATAAGCGATAGTGAGAATTCTGACGAAGATGATTTAGCGTGATATTTCAATAATGATTTCTGTAAAATCATTTATCAAAAAAAATGAGAGAAAATAGGTGGAAAATATTTTTTTGACATGCCTTCAGAGTCGTTCCTGTACTGTATGTGTCACTTATCCAACAACAACTTTACAACCTCCTGCCGAGGCCGGGTTCCGACAAATAGATGGCAGCATAAGTTTTTCTGCCTTCTTCATTAATAAACTACCGATAAAAAAAATCAGCTTTTATCATTTAAGTCAATTTTTTTTTCATATCATTAGGTCCATGGCAGGAGTACATCGTTCTACGATACAGGTGGCAGGAGGTGATTTTTTTTCTAACTAACATATCATTAAACGATAGGTAAAGTTTCAGCTTTTATCATGTTTGTCATTTACTCGTTTTTTTTACAACATTGATAAGTTGCTGATAAGCGTTGTCCCGCGATTGAGGTGGCAGGAGTGGATTTTGTTGATAGGCTATATTATTACGACATATGAAAAGATGAACCAAGCTTTATCAAATAAGACATTGAAAAATGTCGCTGGCTCCCGGACATTTATACAGGGTGTTCTACAAGCTCTATGACAAACTTTGACAGATGGTAGGTTGCTTGATTTTAAACATATTTTTTTTTATAAACATGGGTCCGATTCGTTTTTGTTTAGAAGTTACAAGCATTTAAAAAATCGTAATTTTTCAAGTTCAAGGCCCTGTAAAAGGAAAACGGTTCAAGATAGAGAAAAACGGCTTACATGTCCCTATTTTAACTTTTCATGTACTATCCAATGATGTAGATGAAATGTTTATACAGGGTGATAAAAAATTTGAAAAAATCTGAGATTTCTCCACATTTAAAAAAACCAAAGAAAGTACAAATGTTTCTATACCATAGGATAGTCCATAAAAAGTTAAAATAGGGACATGTAAGCCGTTTTTCTCTATCTTGAACCGTTTTCCTTTTACAGGGCCTTGAACTTGAAAAATTACGATTTTTTAAATGCTTGTAACTTCTAAACAAAAACGAATCGGACCCATGTTTATTAAAAAAAATATGTTTAAAATCAAGCAACCTACCATCTGTCAAAGTTTGTCATAGAGCTTGTAGAACACCCTGTATTTATATTTATATTTATCTCGCTTATCTCTGGAGAGACAAGCGAGATAAGAGAGAATATATTTAGTTCGCTTTTATGTAGATAGGGCGTGTTACGGGATCTCATGATCCAACGAACATTATAAGTCAACCATGGCGCATAAATTTTGGTGATTTTAGACGTAATGAGGGAGCTTGTACGTCAAATATTCTCAAAAGTTGATCTGTCAAATATTGGACTTAATTGTCAATATTTTCGAAGCATGAATTCGAAACATGGAACTTTGGAAAGGATTTGTTCAAAAGGTTAATGTTGAATGCACCAAAATCCCTGAATTTAGGTTTAGAACGAGTGCTTCAGATTCAAAAAACCTCCAGATTTTCCAGATAATATCAGAGATCTGATCTACTTATCAGACATTTTTTTATGGAATTACTTGTCGGAAAATAAATAACATTAACAAAAAATAATATTCAGAGATTCATAAATGAAGCACTTCACAAAAAAAAATTCAGGTAGATGTTGTCATAAGATCGTTCATTCTTTGCCTCTGGAGACTGTTGATGTCAAAAATGATATTGATAATGTAACTTTCAAGTACTTGGTTTATTTTTCAATAATATTCGATCTAACAGCATGGCATAAGCTAATATGATCTCAAGAGAGTCTTTGATAAAATTTTTACTTTACATGGAAGTTTTAAGAAACTATATAAGAAATAATATACCTACCTTGAATCGTATCTGATACCAAGAAATTTTCTTAACCGTAAGTCCCAGCTCTTCAATATATCAAAGTCATCATCACTGCACCAGTACTTGAGAAGATTTTCGAAATAGTCTCGCTCTTTATACAAGATTTCAATATCTACATTGGGCATGATTTCTTTGAGATAATCGTAGTCGGTCACCATTTTAATCAGTTCAGGAGCGACCCCAGCTAAATATTTCGCTGTACTAGGCCTTACTAAAGTATTTCCATATAATTCCATGAATAATTTAGTTTTTTTAACCAATCCCATCTCCGATAGCGGTTGAAATGCAATGTAGAGCAAGAGTAGTTGTTTTGCGAGTGTCTCTATACAAGCTTCCATTATGTAAAATACTAGTTTTATCTCCTTTTGCTTACGATGTCTTTTAGAAAGTGTTTTCAGTACGTGACGAGAATCGGCACCACCGATCAATAGTATCCGGAATGTTTCCGGGCAATTCTTTTGTGTATTATTTTCATACTCTTCAATTAAATCTACACAAGGAGTAATTCCCCAAAACATTTTAAAGTTACGTAAGACACGTTTATGAAAGGTTACTTCAGGTTTCGAATCGAACAAACAACTTTAGCGTTGTGTTGGCAACTGAAGCTTCCCTTTGTTACTATAGCTGCAATCAACGCAACAACTCTACATCAGCAGTGACAATTTTCCTCGTTTGTTGTATTTTTCGTTCGAAATGTTTTGTAGTTATTTGCGTTCCAAGAGGCGGTAGGGAACTTTTATATCTGAGGTAGTCGTTTGAGGAGCAAAGCGAAGCTGAAAATGAAAAAAATTGTAAAAATTGTGACATATTAATGACGTTTTAAACTATAAATTATTAATTATGAATTTAAACGCGTTGCTAGATCTGCCTTCATTTTAATAATTTTTATTGTTATGTTGAACTTTGGTATTATTGCAGGCTACTGCGGTGTGTGACCCGCCGTGGTAAATTCTTTTATAATAAGTGAACGGTGTATAGTACGTGATTAATTCCATAACTTTCACAAAAGATTTTAAACGATCGTGATGTAAAAGCACTTCTGCGGTCACTAATAATTACACGTACCGGGGTGCCAAAGAGGCAAATTACATCTTGCAATATTTTAATGACCAGCTTGGTTTTTTTGCATTTTTACTGGTTCAACTATGACAAATTTAGTGAACGCATCCACAATCACTAAGATGAATAATAATTTATGTCCCCGCCGGCTTGTCTCAAACGGCCCCACATGCTCAAGGTGTATCGTGTGGAATGGTGTCGGCTCTTTTTGTATTGGATGCAACCGTCCCTGTTTTTTTCCGGCACAATGTTTATATTATGTGCAATTTAAATATGAACTCACATATTTAGTGATATATTTTCTCATGCCCGAGAACCAATAATTCTCTTGGACGCGCTGCATCGTTTTCTCCACCCCATTGTGTCCCGCATTGTCATGACATAAGTGACAAATCTGCCATCGTGCATCTCGTGGAACCACCCACGCCAGTTTGCCATGATCTAATTTTCTGTAAATTTTTTCATCTCGCAAGCAATATTCTTTAAAATACAGTTTTGTATCGCTAGTGATACATTTGCTTTCAAGAATTTCCCTAACTGGGTTCAACCGCTCATCCTGCAGCTGAGCTGCTACTATCCAATCACCCTCAACCAAGTCAACAGCCTGCACACTTACTCTGTGCGGTGTATCTGCTCAAAGTATATACATGTGTCATACTTTTACCTGGGCTATACTTTATCTCGAAAGTATACTCAAGGACCTCCAACCACCATCGAGCAATTCTAGGAACTGTATTTTCTTTCTTTAACCACGTTCACAATCCTTTATTGTGAACGTGGTATTTAACGCACTGCAGTTTGTAAAAACAACAAAACGAATGCCCAAAAGATAGACACGAAAATGGTTCAATGTCAACACTACAGCCAACGTCTCTAACTCATACGAGTGGTAACACCGCTGATCTGCGGTAGTCAGCTTACTGAAATAAGCTACCATCCTCGGTACCGGAGTAGTCGTCGGTCCGGAGTAGGGTGGCACCAAAACCAAGACTACTTGCATCCGTATGCAATTTCGTTTAATACGCAGGATTAAAAATTGCTAAAACTGGTTTCGTCATGAGGACCTTTTTGATCCACTGAAAACATTGTTGCTGTTTCTCCTTCCACTGCCATGAAGTTCCAGTTTTCAACAAGCGACTTATAGGTTCCACTATTCTAGCATAGTTTTTGGTGTGTTTACGAAAGTATCCCGACAGCCCAAGAAACTGTCGGATTTCTTTAACGGTGCGTGGAGCAATCATATCTTGTATTGGTTTCACTTTTCCACTTCCAGGTTTAACTCCTTCAGCTGAAATTTCCCTACCCAAATATTCAACATTTTTTGTGAAAAATATACATTTCGTTAACTTGAGGGTTAGACCATTTTTCTTCAAAACGTTTAACACTGTTCTCAGTCTTTCGAGTCCTTGTGTCCTCTAATATCTTAATTCGCCGTTTTAAGCAACGTAATTCCGCCCGCGAATCAGTATGTTTATTTTTGGATACACGATGCCGGTCAGAATGTAGGTCACGCGTCCTCGGTCTCGACGTTCGATCACGACGTGATCCGCTCGAGCTCCTACTACCTGCCGGGGAACCCCCGACCGCACTGGAACCCGCGCTTCGCGACCTCGAAAGGATTTGTGGGCTACGAGGCATGTTGGAGAACTTTAAATTCTCAATAAAAGATTACGAAAGTCCACATCCAACACCTAGTGCATGCGAATGTCAGATTAAAAAAAAAATTAACTTACAGTTTTGTCCTACGAATCACCAGCGAGCTTGAACTTTGCACTCACTCTCCTCATTCTCACAACGCTACAAAACTATTTCCCTAATATTTTGGGTATCCCACCGCTGTATTGTAAGGAAAAAAGAATGGTAATGGTTTACATCCGCGGCTCCTAAGTTTCATCAATTTTTTCAGGACTGAGGAGCGAAATAGGGGTGCTGGGTAGGTAAGAAACTAAAATCAGCCATTGCAAACTCATATCAAGGTCACAACTAAGGCCTCTTTGGCACTACGGTCGAATTTCTATTTTTTTCACTTTCAGGGCAAGGAATATCTTCGAGATAAACATTAGCACGGTTTTTATTTTGAATTTTGCATTTATTTTGCATTTGCATTCCAAAAATCGTGACATCGTTCGCTATACTCTGGATACGATATGAGAAATCTTATATCCGGTCGAATCCCTTTCTGTGTCGTGCTCATGGCATCCGCCGCTTACGATCCGGTTGGCCTTGACGCGTATTCATCATTTCGAGTGCGTGCTTCCTATGTATTTATATGCCGCTTACCCAGGACCGGACTCATTAGAGCGGCTCTTAATGCCTCTTTTTTTTGGCTAACCCATAAATTTGCAAAGCAAATGAATACCTTCCTGGTGTTACTATAGGTATGTTCTCCACCCCTATATAGGTGCCATAGTGAAACTGTAGGAGCCGCAGATGTAAATAATGACCAAAAGAATTTATATGTTCAAAATAAAGCACACACTTTACTTTTCATTTCAATCTCTATTAAAACTCAAAAATAATACAACGCAACAATGCTGTTTATTTTAATAAGTGAATGCTGACCGTCTCTCTTAACCGTCATCGTAGCAGTTTTTCGCCAGCCGCTATCCGCGACTCGCGCTCAACTCGGGGACGCTCGTCCCTCCCATCCTACGGCACACCATAGGCGACTCATTCTACGTGCCAAAAGGTGTTATTCCCCAATTCCCAATTTCTTACACGTTAAATGGTTATGTTGGCTGTGCTCCGACAGTTGTGACCGCAAACTGTCTTCAGGATGGTCTGACTGCAGGGCAGGCTGTCCTTATCAGGCTGGTCCATCAGCTGAGACTCTGTCTCAACCTCGTCGTCATCTAAGAACATAAAGACAGTCACTCAACAGTCGGCCTCTCGATCTTTTGTAGCATAAAAACTATACTAAACGAACGGCAGCTTTTTGCCGGCGGCACTGGGTCGTGTGGTCAAATAGAAAAATATCATGAGTAAAAATGATTACTTAGTTGACAAAAAAATATATTTTTTTTAAATATAAATTAATATTATAACGAACACCGCTCTGGAAAAATTCTAGTAATTGCTTCTTTAACCTTTAACATTCTAGTCCACAATTTGCTTGTTTGTTTACATTCTCTTTTTTTATACTGAGTTAGTCAATGACATGTTCGCGACAGTTCCAGTCACATGTCATGTGACACATCGACAGACAGACGTTAGTCCTATGGATTTCTGGAGTGGGATCGCCGAACAATCTGACATTTCCAGAATCCATGAGTCGACGGCTGGTGCGCCGGTGCGACGTTCGAGAATGTACCTGCTAGAACGGAGTAGAACGTGACTACTGCTGCGTCGGGGGACTATATAAGGACATCCTGCGGTTGCGTGGAGTAGTAGTAGTATCCTGAACGTGAAACAGTGAAGACTGAAGTATAGACAGAGCAGAAGTGAAGTGTGAAGTAAGGGAGCCAGTAGTGACAGATAGCGGATATAAAGAATAGACAAGTGCAAGTAGTAGTGTAGTCAGCTGTTTGTGTTTTGATTATTTAGAATAATTATTAGAGGTTATAAGTACTTGTGGTGTTAAACAATAAAGGAATTTACAGACTTTGGTGGTGATTTATTTATTGTGAGACCCGTAACAATATAATATAATTAATATAATTCAAAACTTTTCTATCACAATGACAAATACACGATCTCAAAAAGAAAAATTCTCCGAAAAATGTGAAAATAATCAATTTTCATTAGAAGTGATAAATTTTTTGAAAAGTGAAGATTTTATAAATATTATTCATAAGACAGTAAGTATAAAACTTATTTCTGAAGTTAAAGAATTAAGAAATGAAGTGAAAATCCTGAAAGAAAGTAGCATAGAACTTATAAAGCTGTTGACTAATCCAAAAGCTCAAAATATACAAAATTATGGTACTTATGAAGTGAAGAAATGCAACAACTCTGGAAATGCAACGAAAATTAACGTAAATACAAGTAATAATGTTAATCAAACATCGAAAGCCATGTCTAAATTGACAAATAATTCAGTTGAAAACGTAGATCCAGATAAAGTAAATACAACAGTATCAAATCAAAATCTAAAGAAAAGTAAAGAATACAAGAAGACAAAACAGTTACTGTTGTGTCAGTTAGTATATTGTTATAATTCCTAGGTAGGACTTGGCAATTATTGTACTTTTAGAAATGTCATTCATCTGATGTTACTGTTATGTTGTTGTACTTGTGAAGCTAAGAAATATATTAAAGTAACAAGTTATGTGTAGTTATTAATCGAACCCGATAACGAAACATGGTGGCAGCGGTGGTGGCTAAATAATTTAGCAAAGCAAGTAATATTGGCAGATTAGTGAGAGAAGTGCTACGAGAGTAATGGCGGACTCAGAGAACGGCCAGACTCCGACGCAATCAATGGTCACTGTCATTTCACCGGTAGGGGTAAGTCCTCCGGAGAAGTTTAATTTTTCAATGCCGAGCTTATGGCCTCAATGGCGTAAACGTTTTGAACGTTACATGTCTGTGTCAGGACAGATAAATAAGTCGGAAGAAGAAAAAATTAATATTTTCATTTATATAATGGGAGAGGAATCAGAAGAAATATTGCTGCAATTCGTTAGGGCTCCAGCAACTTATGCAGAGACATTGCAGTGTTTTGAGAATCATTTTATTCCACGTAGGAATGTTATCTTCGAGAGATATAAATTCAATTCACGTGTACAACGACAAGGAGAACCAGTGGAATCATTTATAACGAATTTACATTCCCTTGCAGAGAGCTGCGATTACGGTCAATTAAAAGACGAACTAATTCGGGATCGCATCGTCGTAGGTATGCTTGATATCACTACAAGCACGCGTCTTCAGCTTCAAGAGAAATTGACTCTCAACGAATGCATAATAGCAGCCAAGCAGGCCGAAATTCAAGCGAATCAATCTAAGGAATTGAAAGGTCATGGGGAAGTCAGAGTCGTCCAGCAGCAGTATCATCGTCATCGCGTAGGCGAGCACGGACACGGGTCGAGCGGAAAGTCAGCAGGTGGTGATTGCAGCTTTCCCAAAGGTAACAATAAATCCTATTTTTCAAAGAAAAAAGGGAGGAAACCTGGAGAAGCTCAGAAAAACAAGTCTTGTGGATTTTGTGGGTTACAAAATCATCCCAGGGATGAATGTCCTGCTAATAGGTCAGTATGCCAGAAGTGTAAGAAAAACGGCCATTGGGCAAAAATGTGTCGCAGTAATAATACTAGTTCGGTGCAAGTAGTTCATAATCATTCAGCTTCTCAGAATAATAATGATTGTTATTCTGGTATTAATTTTGTAGGATCTCTTACTTCTAACATGTCAAATAATGTAAATAAAGAATGGATAGCTTTAGTTTATGTAACTGAGTTTCAGAAGAATGTAAAATTTCTTGTAGATACGGGGGCAGATATTTCATGTTTTCCTAAACATATGATAGCTAGTAATAAGTTGTTAAAAAGTATGCAAATTACAGATAGAAAGGTAACTGGTCCATCTGGAATTGAACTAAAGGTAGCAGGTATAATGCCAGTAACTTTGAATAGACATAAGAAGTTGTGTAGAACTGAACTTTTCGTAATACAAGATTTAACTATGCCAATTTTAGGGAGACAAGCTATAACGGAATTAGGTATTCTCGAATTTCGTAACGATGAAGTAAGTATTCATTTAAATACGGTTGAAAATAATAACCTAGAAGCGTCAATAAAGCAGAGATATCCTAAAGTGTTCATAGATGTAGGTACTTTCAAAACTGAAATGGAAATTAAACTGAAAGATGAGGTTAAACCTTTTATTCAGTCGGTTCCTCGAGTAGTTCCGATACCTCTATTGAAACCTCTTAAAGAGGAATTAGATCGTTTAATAAAGCTTGATATTATAGAGCCGGTCGATTATTACACAGCTTGGGTAAGTCCAATCGTCGTAGTTAGTCGAAATTCTAAAGTTAGACTTTGTGTAGTGAACCGTTCCCTACCTAGGTCTCTACAAATTTAGACAAAATTCACTTGTTTCCCTGGAATTATTTTCTGTGTGCCCTGGTTTCTTACGGTGGAATAAATTTTTTTTGGGAGAATATGCTGAGTAAATAAGAAAAGAAATTCAATTTTCACCCTTTTATTCATAAGTTGTACATAGTCTGACCAGTACAGGAGATATTATCATTTTACAAACCTGGTTTATACATCTCTTACTATACAAAATATCCCTGTAAAGAAAATTAAATAGCAAACAGAATCCTGCACTGGTAGAATCTTTTCTGGGTGTATTTCATTTAACAATTCATTGAGTAATTCAGGATTTGACAACATTTATCCTTTTTCTCTTAGACAGACGTGTACTGACAATTTTATCTCGGACTGAGGTATATTTGACTTCTGTTGAACTTAGACTGAATTCTTAGGCTTTGAGCCTGTGGACAATTATCAAAGACAACAAATCTCCTATGTCAAATTGTCAAAAATGTCATCCGACAAACAATGGTCCGCGGGGACCCAAATCCACTACCAGCCTCCCCTCCCAGAAACCTCTGAAGGAGACAACGGGCCTTTTGATTGATTTACTTGTCAAGTATGAATTATCTCGTTATTAATTTGGAAGTTCAGGAATTAAAATGACTAAGATAAATGTCTAGTACACGCTTGCTCAAGATTTCGCTTATTTACAATCACTTTGCTCGAATAAAATAAATGCTCAGGTCTTCTGAAGTTCTCCCCTGGCAGAAAGCTTGGTGGCACTTCTCAAGGAAAATATGCCCCTTCTCATGAAAACTGCAATAAACAGAAAGAAACTCGGAACAGTAATAGTTCACATATTTCGTGGATGATTCCTGGTTAGTTTAATAGACCAGAAATTAATTAGACTGATTGGTGAATTATTATTTATCCTTTGGATAAGACTTTAACGTCATCCATAATTATTTGGTAAGTGTTTGAGGCTTTAAATTATTATGTTGGGTTAAATTGTTTTAGATTGACACTTTCTCTGACTTTATCTCTGACTTTCCTGGTTTAAATAATTATTTATCCTGAATAATCATGAATTAAGAATGCAAATAGTAATGTTCATTTTACATTTCCTGGTTCTCACAGTCGTAGATGATAAAAATGTATTAATTTGTTAAATATTAACTTTCGGACAGTATGTTTATTTATTCATTCTGTAAATATGATCGTCTCGCTTTCGGACAGAATAATTGTTATTTGTTCTCATTGTCTCGCTTTCGGACAGAATAAAATTGTTATTGGTTATCATGGTCTCGCTTTCGGACAGAATAAAATTGTTATTTGTTATCATTGTCTCGCTTTCGGACAGAATATTTATTATTTGTTATCATGGTCTCGCTTTCGGACAGAATAATTATTATTTGTTATCATGGTCTCGCTTTCGGACAGAATAAAATTGTTATTTGTTATCATTGTCTCGATTTCGGACAGAATAAAATTGTTATTGGTTATCATTGTCTCGCTTTCGGACAGAATAAAATTGTTATTGGTTATCATTGTCTCGCTTTCGGACAGAATAAAATTGTTATTTGTTATCATTGTCTCGCTTTCGGACAGAATAAAATTGTTATTTGTTATCATTGTCTCGCTTTCGGACAGAATAAAATTGTTATTGGTTATCATTGTCTCGCTTTCGGACAGAATAAAATTGTTATTTGTTATCATTGTCTCGCTTTCGGACAGAATATTTATTAATTGTTATCATGGTCTCGCTTTCGGACAGAATAATTATTGATTTATCGACTGTCTGTTTGGCAGTTTGATTGTTTATTTTAACATGATTCATTAATATTTAGTATGTTCGAATTTTCCTTCTCTCGTGAGTCGATTACGAATTGCGCACTGATAAGGACAAAAATGGATGTCTTGTAAGGAAGGTTTGTGGTACCGTGTTGATAACAATGATAGCCCAGCCGAGCTGACAACAAGAACCCAAGTAAGACAACGATGGGGCTTCGCCAAGCCTGAATAAGTTTCGATTTATTTTCGCTGGGCTTCGCTTTCGAGCCTGTGCGCTGACCTCGCTCTCGGGCCTTTAGTTTTACGCTGACCTCGCTCTCGGGCCTGTAGTTTTATTGTTGTGTTTTCGGTGGACCTTTGCCTAGGTCATAATATTAGTTTTTTTCATTGTATTATTGATATAATAAAAGTTTCGCTTGTTGTTTAGATTTTAATCTGGGGTGAACACTTCGTCATCGATTACCTAGGAGGATCCGTAGTAACCCAAGTGGTGAAGTCCTGGACCTTCTCCAAGGGTGCCGGACGCATACTCTAAGGACTCTAGCTTCTTTAGAGCATGTTACCTCCTTCCTATTCCTGTCTAAACTAATCTTTCAGGAGCCAATTTTCTACAAACTGACTAGTCCGTGACGCTAATCGTTCCCACAAAAACTATTCAAGGTAGAAGACCACCAGTTCATCCATGAGCGATCGCCAGATATCGCTGTGGACGACTTCTGGCTATACTGCCAGGGATGGCCCAGAACATGTAGCAGATTCAGTCCATCGATACCCGAATAGCCCGTTCTCTGGAACGAAAAACCCCGGAATGTAGCAGTTCCCAGATACTCAGTCCGAATAAGAAGATAGGAACCTCAACTTGAAACAAAAATTGGTTGAAAGAAAACTAACCTTAAAATCGTTTTTATCCTGTTCATGCTGATTAGTCGCGCAACCCTTTTGATTGGAAGCTAATCGGTCTAAAGAGATTGCGACTTATTCATATCTCATCACGAGAAATCGTGAGGAATATTACAAGATTGGAAAAGATATGAGAAATCATTGGTCATTTGGACTAAGACGGATTTCATAAATTTTAGATTTCACTCTCACACTGAAATGTATAAATTGGAGGTAGAAGTAGACATTCGTTGGAGTGTTTGACATAAGCTTGGGGTTTTCCCAAAATGGTTTGATCGCTTTGACAACTTGTCAGTTGGTATTAATTGAATGCAATTTTAATTAATAGTTCGATCAAAGTGTTCTATAATCTCAGACTAGGTGTTACCCAATTTTCGATGCAACGAGGAGCACTCGATTTCCCTAGACAAAATACAACAGAGGCATTAAATTCTTGGTATATCTCTCCCCTCCCGGGACGCAGATACACGGCGCTGTTCACTTAGCCACTTAAGTGAAGTTAACCAAATTAAGGCGCAGCACAATTCGTAATCTTACTTTAAACAAAGGTACGAGAATTGTTTACATCGGAGTGGTGCCTAGGTTCCACACGTTGGCCATACTCTCACTATCTAATTACTTTTCTACATCTACTGTTTTCTTACGTTTGCCTTCACACACACATACGGCTCCATTGCTTTGGAGTCCCTAGAACCCTCCAACTCCGATTAAACAATCCATTAAAATTAGGCTAAAGTCAACCGTAAACTTTGCCCTCACGAAAACATAAAGAAAACGAGAGAAGTACTTTTAAGTGAAACTTGAACAATCTGTTCAGTTGTTTACTCAAATTAATCATTATTTAATATATTCCATAGGTACATGGACAAGTAGCTTTACTATTTATTATTGCCTAGAACCCTTTTGATTACTAGTTTTTGGATAAATTTCTCATTTATAACAATAAATTAGTCAGAGTGTCAATATCTCGGTTACATTTCATGATGAACAAAAAAACTTTCTCATTCTTTTGACAATATAGCGACTCTTAATTAATTAATAGTTTGATTAAGTAATTACCTCATTTATCATATTTAAACTGTGGATTACATGGTATAGCTCGGACAACACACACCTTTTACCTTAGTAAATATTATAACAATCTGGCAACTATATTGCTCACTGTATATAAAATATCCCAACATGTAGAAATGAAAATATTACACCAAATCAATAAGAAAAATCAAATAATGGTGATTTTCCCTGTA